>OX438606.1:8866646-10351646 GCA_949316135.1 Choreutis nemorana | reverse complement strand
GCCGTGCCGGCGCCCAACCCACTCCTCCAACACCGGACGGATTGCCTCTACCGTCCGGTGGCCGGCACGCGGGGCCATGAGTGCCTCTCCCCACTGGCTAACGGCCTCCCGTTTCGCCAGGGTGCGCACCCGTCTCACCTCCTCGAGAACGGGACGCTCCCCCCGCAGTCGTGCGGCGACCCTAGCCCGATGGACCCTGGACAGAACCAGGGCCTCGAGCTCCCACGGAGGCGTACCTGCAAGGACGCAGGACGCCTCGTGTCCGACCGTGCGATACGCTCGCACGGTCCGGGTCGCGATGACCCTCTGCGGTTGGCGCAAGAGGGCCCTTGTGCGGGGGGTGAGGCACTCGGCCCATACCGGGGCTCCGTATAGCGCCATCGACCGTACCACATTCTGGTACAGCCGACGGCACGATGCATTGGGCCCCCCCAACCTAACCTAACCTAACCTAACCTAACCTAACCTAACCTAACCTAACCTAACCTAACCTAACCTAACCTAACCTAACCTAACCTAACCTAACCTAACCTAACCTAACCTAACCTAACCTAACCTAACCTAACCTAACCTAACCTAACCTAACCTAACCTAACCTAACCTAACCTAACCTAACCTAACCTAACCTAACCTAACCTAACCTAACCTAACCTAACCTAACCTAACCTAACCTAACCTAACCTAACCTAACCTAACCTAACCTAACCTAACCTAACCTAACCTAACCTAACCTAACCTAACCTAACCTAACCTAACCTAACCTAACCTAACCTAACCTAACCTAACCTAACCTAACCTAACCTAACCTAACCTAACCTAACCTAACCTAACCTAACCTAACCTAACCTAACCTAACCTAACCTAACCTAACCTAACCTAACCTAACCTAACCTAACCTAACCTAACCTAACCTAACCTAACCTAACCTAACCTAACCTAACCTAACCTAACCTAACCTAACCTAACCTAACCTAACCTAACCTAACCTAACCTAACCTAACCTAACCTAACCTAACCTAACCTAACCTAACCTAACCTAACCTAACCTAACCTAACCTAACCTAACCTAACCTAACCTAACCTAACCTAACCTAACCTAACCTAACCTAACCTAACCTAACCTAACCTAACCTAACCTAACCTAACCTAACCTAACCTAACCTAACCTAACCTAACCTAACCTAACCTAACCTAACCTAACCTAACCTAACCTAACCTAACCTAACCTAACCTAACCTAACCTAACCTAACCTAACCTAACCTAACCTAACCTAACCTAACCTAACCTAACCTAACCTAACCTAACCTAACCTAACCTAACCTAACCTAACCTAACCTAACCTAACCTAACCTAACCTAACCTAACCTAACCTAACCTAACCTAACCTAACCTAACCTAACCTAACCTAACCTAACCTAACCTAACCTAACCTAACCTAACCTAACCTAACCTAACCTAACCTAACCTAACCTAACCTAACCTAACCTAACCTAACCTAACCTAACCTAACCTAACCTAACCTAACCTAACCTAACCTAACCTAACCTAACCTAACCTAACCTAACCTAACCTAACCTAACCTAACCTAACCTAACCTAACCTAACCTAACCTAACCTAACCTAACCTAACCTAACCTAACCTAACCTAACCTAACCTAACCTAACCTAACCTAACCTAACCTAACCTAACCTTTTTTTTTTTTTTTTTTTTTTTTGTACGTGGGGAAATGCTCATGCATCTCCTCCGCTCCGGGGGGAGACGAAGGAGTATGTCGGACTCAGGGAAAAGCCCTGCCTACCGACTAAAACCCCACGGTGATCCACGTCGTCGCTTTGTGACGGGGGACAAGTGGGCACGCGTTAGCTCTCTCCACATCCCCCATCGCGGTGTCTTTTCAGACGTCGACGCCTCGGAGGCTTCTGTTATGCACTCCGTCCTCTCTGGTGACGCACCCGATCACAAGGCGCGTCATCCACGCGAGGGCCTCTTTATGAGGCGATGGACACCCCCGTATCCATCGCCTGGCCCTCTCCAGGGTTGGGCGGCGGCTGCGGTGGCTCGGCACCTGCTACTGCCCGCCTGGGCCTCGGCAGGTCGCGGCCTGCGTCGCCCGATCTGCTACTTTGCCCGCTGGTTAATGTCACCAGACGTGTAGCAGCCGGCTTCCTCTTCTGCTTCGGTTTAACACGCTTACCCTTGGTAGGGCAGCCATTTCCCCCCATTGCATGTTCTGCCGGTCTGCCTGCTGCCTTGCATAAGGCACATACAGGATTGGCAGCCTCACAATCTCGAGCTATGTGGCCGTGCTGACCGCAGCGAAAACAGATTCCGCTTCGGTCAACACCACCACCACACTGCGCGAAAACGTGACCAGCCTCAAGGCACCTGAAGCACCTGAGTGGTCTGGGTTCCAGCGCAATTACTCGCGCAAGAACCCAGCCCACCCTAAGCCGGCCCATTTCCACAACCTTCTTTGCAGCTGCCACAGGCAGAGCAACCCATAGGGAGCCCCGTTTGGACAGCCGCCCACACACGATGGCCGCTTGCGAGCAATCCCCTTGATTGGCGAGAGCCGCCGCAACCTCATCTGGCGTCACGGAGTCGTCTAACCCCGAGATCCGCAGCTCCGCTCGCTTAACAGGCCGAAGGACTCGAAAGTTGGCCGCATCCAAGGCTCCCCTTAGCTTTTCAGCCAGGGAATCCGCCTTCTCTGCCGCACCTTCTCCCGAGACCTCCAGCAGCCGAACACCAGTGGCACCTGTACGTACACGCACACCAGTGATCCCCATCACCGCCATATCATCCAGATGGACGTTACGCTTGGCCTCTGCCATCAGAGCCACGTAGTTAAGGCCACGATCCATCGCCCCAGGCTGCAGATCTAGCCCCACGACCGCCGTGCTTGGAGGGCGCAGACGTACCCCACGCTTTTTGGGTTGGGCAGCCGGCTTGGTTGCCTTCTCCTTCGTCACGTTCTTGGTTTTGGGCTTTCGCCTTACTACTTCACTCCATACCTCCCCCGAGGGGGCAGCATGGAGCAGACCAGGAGCTCTAGCCGCTTCCGCCTCTCTGGCCGCGAGGCTTTTACCCTTCCGTTTCCCCTTTCGGGTAGCGGAAGTTGAGGTAGAGGCACTCGCAGCCGCCGTCACGTTCGGGGCAGGTCGCTCTTGGCCACCCTGGGAAGTCACTCTCCGTGGACCTGGAGAGGACACATCAGGGGCCGCGACGTCGACCTGTATGTCTCGTCCTGTACAAGTTGCCGGAGAGGGCCGCACTCGAGGTTCCGGCGGGAGCCGGTACTCCATGCCGGCAAGCCTCGTCTCCAACATCGCGCTGAACTGCGCAATGTTGGAGCGCGAGACTTCCTCCAGCAACTCCTTCAAATTAGGCTGTGGCTCAGCCGGGGCAACGGGCTGCCGCCGAAGTTCGGCGACCTCCCTACGCAGCTCTGCCAATTGGCTTGTGAGCCGCGCATTTGCGGCCTCCAGCTTCGCCACCTCCTCAGACATGGTGCGAGCCTTGAGCTGGGACACTGCGACCGAAATGGTAAACGCAGCGTCCTTCAACGACTTCACAAATCCTCCTTTCAAATTCATTGACTTCGTGGCCACCTTTTCAATGATGGCCACTGAGTCCTGAACTAGCTTCTCCAGCTGTCCCGCTGTCTGCGGGGCATCATCCGGTGTTGGATCGGGGTGGGCCATGCAGAATTTGTCAATGGCATCCTTGACAGATTCCCCCCTTCTCACCATTTCTTCCTCGACTTGGAGCCGCAACGCCTTCTCCTTCTCTGCGTTCAGCTCAGCTTTTGCCCTCGCCAGCCCCACATACTGCCCAGTCGTGGGCGGGCGGCCTCGGCCCTTTGCTTTGGGTGCCACCTTTTTAGGCGGACCCATCGCACCCTCGTCCGACTCCTCAGACGAGTTCTGTCTACTCCTCTTTCTTTCTGCTCGGGCGCCAGTCCTGGCGCTTGCGGGAGCGCGAGAACGTCGCGACACATCCGACGCCAGGCTGGCGTCCGAGCAGTACGAATCATCGAGACCGAATCCGATGGATTCCAGTTCCTCACGGAACTGTCTGTCCAGCTCTTCATCGATCTCCCTCTCTCTGGCCATGTTGGCCATAATCACGCCGTGTCTGTCGGCGGTGGCCCTCTCCTTCTGGGAGATGACCACCACCGCCGAATCATCAATGTCATAATCACAATCCGATCGTTTGTCATTATTAGCGCCAGGTTGTCGTTCACGGGGGCCAGTGGGACACTGACCTCCGAGTCTGTTGCTGCCTCCCCCGTATAACGTGAGGCTTCCTTCCGCCGGAGCAGAAGGGCGGGATTCCCCATCGCTGGGACCCGCCCGGGGACTTGTTTCACAAGCAGACTTTTTCATGGTCATAAACTCTCCGATGTCACCTCATCGTCGTCGCTTTTTTCGGGAGTGCGCTCTCCCGTCAGCGCGCCCTGAACCTCCCGGTTAGGCGCGCCCACCTCGCCTGACAGGCCCATGAAGGGCCCCGCCGAAGCTGTGCTGTTCTTGGTCCAGCCCCTCCCCTCCAAGCCAATCCGGTATGAGTAACTCTGCCGGCATAGCCTTGGAGGATCAACGGAACCTTCAAGCCCCCCCACCTCGACAAGGTGACAGCACTTCGGGGGGGAACCTAACCTAACCTAACCTAACCTAACCTAACCTAACCTAACCTAACCTAACCTAACCTAACCTAACCTAACCTAACCTAACCTAACCTTTTTTTTTTTTTTTTTTTTTTTTTTTTTTTTTTGTCGAAGAGGAATGCATTTACGCACCATGCCTGCCGCTAGCCAAGCGACAGGCGTGTGTGGGGCTCACCCGGCAAGCCGGGAATACCCACTAAACCTCTCCGGTGTCCATCAAGCCCTTTTGAGTCGGGGGAGAGTTTGGGATCCGCAGAGCAATTCTCCAAACCCCCCCCAGGGCCTCCCGGCCTTATGCCGGGGTTCACGCCAGTGGAGGAGATGCCCGGACACGGAACATCCCCCCAGACGGGGCGGCCTGTGCAATGCACACAGGGAGGCTAGCCCCCGTGTGCAGGCCGCTCTTACCGGACCTAAGGCGGGCGAACATGTGCCCGCCTACGACGGCCCGTCCGCCTACGCCGAAGAGGAGCGGCTAGAGCATCCCCCTCCCGCTCCCTCTCCGCTGCCTCCTTCTGCGAGATTACGCTCTCGCAGAAGGAGACCGCAGCCTCCCAGATCCCTTGGCTCCCAACCATAGCACTGACCATGGCTGGGAGCGAAAGGACACCTCCGCCGAGCGCCGTACTAAGAATGCGGCGCTCAGATCGCCAGGCCGGGCACACGCAGAGCGTATGCTCGGCTGTGTCATCATTGGCGTCACAATGATGACACCGCGGTGACTCCTCCCGCCGGGCGATCCTGTGCAGGTAGTGACCGAAACATCCGTGTCCGGTCAGTACCTGCACAAGGCGATAGGTGAGGCTGCCGTGCCGGCGCCCAACCCACTCCTCCAACACCGGACGGATTGCCTCTACCGTCCGGTGGCCGGCACGCGGGGCCATGAGTGCCTCTCCCCACTGGCTAACGGCCTCCCGTTTCGCCAGGGTGCGCACCCGTCTCACCTCCTCGAGAACGGGACGCTCCCCCCGCAGTCGTGCGGCGACCCTAGCCCGATGGACCCTGGACAGAACCAGGGCCTCGAGCTCCCACGGAGGCGTACCTGCAAGGACGCAGGACGCCTCGTGTCCGACCGTGCGATACGCTCGCACGGTCCGGGTCGCGATGACCCTCTGCGGTTGGCGCAAGAGGGCCCTTGTGCGGGGGGTGAGGCACTCGGCCCATACCGGGGCTCCGTATAGCGCCATCGACCGTACCACATTCTGGTACAGCCGACGGCACGATGCATTGGGCCCCCCCACGTTTGGGAGGACCCGTCCGAGGGCGGCAGCGGCAGCGCAGAGCCGGGGAGCCAGGAGCTTAAAATGCTCCTCGAAACTCCACCGGGGATCCAAAATCAAGCCGAGGTACTTCATACGCACCTCGACCGGAACATGGACCCCCTCCACTCGGACCCGGAGCCCCGGAGGGGTTCTGCGTCTGGGGCCATGGAACGCCATGGCTCTCGTTTTAGCGAGAGCCACCTCCAGCCCCAGCATGCGGATGCGTCGGACGACAAGCGAAGTGCCGACCGACGCAAGGTGGACCGCATCCCTCCAGTCGCGAGCCCTTGCAGCGACCAGAGTGTCGTCCGCGAAACAGACGACCTCCGTTCGCGGCAAGAGCTCGCCTCGCAGAACCCAGTTGTACCCCAAGTTCCATAGTAGGGGTCCCAACACGGACCCCTGGGGCACACCTGCCGCCATCGACCACGACTGGACGCGCCCCCGGCCATCCTCGTAAAGGACCACCCTCTCGCGAAGGTAGTCCTCCACTAAGGCTCGGAGGTAGAGGGGCACTCCGTGAAATTTGAGTGCCGCCTCTATGCACTCATGGGGAAGGCTGTTAAAAGCGTTCGCGATGTCAAGCGACACCGCGATAACAGCCTCCCCTCGTGCTGTAGCCGCCTCAGTCCACCTCTTGAGGCCAGCCACCGCGTCCACCGTGGACCGACCGGTCCGAAAGCCGAACTGGACCTCAGCCAGGTCCGGCCCATGGCTTTCGAGGTGCTGCAGGATTCGGGAAGCTATGATCTTCTCAAAGAACTTCCCGGCCTCATCCAGCAGCACCACCGGTCGATACCCCGATGGGGAGTCGGGAGAGCGTCCGCTTTTGCGGAGGAGGCAAAGCCTCCCGACTCTCCATCTCTTGGGGAAGCGGCCCGTCGCGATGCAGGTGTTAAGCACCGCGCGGAACCGCTCCTCCAATGGCCCCAACGCCAGGGCAGCCACCTTTGAGGGGACCCCGTCCGGTCCCGGGGCCTTCCTTTTGGAGCGGAGCCGATCTCTTCCACGATCAAACTCCGCATCCGTGACCGGAGGCCCCTCGGTCCACACCTCCGGGGTGGCCACCCTGGGAAGGGCCGATCTGGGAGGTACGAAGTGTCCTGGGTCTGGAAAAAGAGACACCAGGACACCTCGCAGGAGGCCCGGCTCCATGCAGGAACCTAACCTAACCTAACCTAACCTAACCTAACCTAACCTAACCTAACCTAACCTAACCTAACCTAACCTAACCTAACCTAACCTAACCTAACCTAACCTAACCTAACCTAACCTAACCTAACCTAACCTAACCTAACCTAACCTAACCTAACCTAACCTAACCTAACCTAACCTAACCTAACCTAACCTAACCTAACCTAACCTAACCTAACCTAACCTAACCTAACCTAACCTAACCTAACCTAACCTAACCTAACCTAACCTAACCTAACCTAACCTAACCTAACCTAACCTAACCTAACCTAACCTAACCTAACCTAACCTAACCTAACCTAACCTAACCTAACCTAACCTAACCTAACCTAACCTAACCTAACCTAACCTAACCTAACCTAACCTAACCTAACCTAACCTAACCTAACCTAACCTAACCTAACCTAACCTAACCTAACCTAACCTAACCTAACCTAACCTAACCTAACCTAACCTAACCTAACCTAACCTAACCTAACCTAACCTAACCTAACCTAACCTAACCTAACCTAACCTAACCTAACCTAACCTAACCTAACCTAACCTAACCTAACCTTTTTTTTTTTTTTTTTTTTTGTACGTGGGGAAATGCTCATGCATCTCCTTCGCTCCGGGGGGAGACAAAGGAGTATGTCGGACTCAGGGAAAAGCCCTGCCTACCGACTAAAACCCCACGGTGATCTACGTCGCCGCGTTTTGGCAGGGGACAAGTGGGCACGCGTTAGCTCTCTCCACATCCCCCGCCGCGGTGTCTTACTCAGACTGCAACTCACGGAGGCTGTGTTGCTCTCCGTCCACTCTTGGTGACGCACCCGATCACAAGGCACGTCATCCACTCGAGGGCCCCTTTACGGGACGACGGATACCCCCGTATCCATCGCCTCCGGGCCCTCTCCAGGGTTGGGCGGTGGCCGCGGCGCCTCAGCACCAGCTACTGCCCTCCTGGGCCTGGGCAGGTCTCGGCCTGCAGTGCTGCCCGATCTGCTTCCCCCGTCGGTTTGTGACGGAGGTTGAGGAGCAGTCGGTTCACCCTCTCTCTGGGACCTTTTGGACCCCTTCTTACGTTTGCCCTTGTTTGGGCAACTCCTGCCACCCAACACGTGTGCTGCCGGTTTTCCCGCTGCCTTACACAGGGCGCAGACAGGATCAGCGGCTTCGCAGACACGAGCATTATGACCATGTTGGCCGCAACGAAAGCAAGTTCCATTGCGGTCAACACCGCCACCGCATTGCGCACTGACGTGGCCGGCCTCCAGGCACTTGAAGCACCTGAGTGGCCTGGGTTCCAGCACGATAACTCGTGCAATAACCCAGCCCACCCGGAGCCGACCAACACCCACCACCTTCTTGGCGGCGGCCACGGGACAGGCTACCCATAGGGTGCCCCATTTGGTAACCCTACCCGTCTTGATTGCCGCCACATCACAATCTCCGTCTCTCGCGAGAGCTGCCGCGACTTCTTCTGGGGTGACTGAATCGTCCAGCCCCTTCACCCGCAGATCCACCCTCTTCGTTGGCCGATGGACCCGGAAGTTGGTGGCGTCCAAGACCTCCCTTAGCTTCGCAGCTAGGGAGTTTGCCTTCTCGGGCGCACCTTCCCCCGAGACCTCCAGCAACCTCGCACCACTCGCACCACCACGGAAACGCACGCCTTTGATGCCAAGAGCTTCAACGTCTTCAAGACGAAGGTGCTTCTTGGCCTCAGCGATTATGTCGCGGTGCTGTACTCCCCGCTCCAGAGCACCTGGCTGTAAATCGAGACATACAACCTCAGAACGGGGTGGCCGAAGCCGGAACGTCTTCTTTTTTGGAGCAGACTTGGTTGTCTTTTCCGTCGCCTTCGGTTTCTTCGACTTTCGCTTCACCACTTCGCTCCACGTCTCCCCCACAGGGGCGGTGTGGAGCGAAACGGGAGCTCTTGCCGCTGTCGCTTCCCTGGCCGCGAGGCTCTTCTTCTCCTTCCTCTTCCCCTTTCGGGGAGTGGCGGTTGGGGCATAAGTGCCCGCGGTAGCACTCTTCTTCCTGGCAGACCGCTCTTGGCTGCCCTGGGAAGTCATTACTGACACATCAGGGGCCGCGACGTCGGCCTGCCTGTCACGTCCGATATTAGGAGGGCCCAGCATTTGGGGCTCCGGCGGGATCCGGTTCTCCATGCTGGCAAGCCTCGTCTCCAACATCGCACTGAACTGTGCAATATTGGAGCGCGAGACCTCCTCCAACAACTCCTTTATGTTGGGCTGTGGCTCGGCTGGGGCGACGGGCTGCCGCCGAAGCTCGGCGACCTCCCTGCGCAGCTCCGCCAACTGGCTTGTGAGCCGCGCATTTGCGGCCTCCAACTTCGCCACCTCCTCCGACATCGTTCGGGCCTTGAGTTGGGACACTGCGACCGAGATGGTAAATGCAGCGTCCTTCAAGGACTTAACGAAACCTCCCTTCAGGTTCATCGATTTCGTGGCCACCTTTTCGATGATGGCCACTGAGTCCTGGACCATTTTCTCTAGTTGTCCCGCCGTCTGCGGGGCATCGTCCGGTGTTGGGTCAGGGTATGCCATGCAAAAGTTGCCAATGGCCTCCTTTACCTGCTCCCCTCTCCGTACCATCTCCTCCTCGACTTCAAGCCGCAACGCCTTCTCCTTGGCGGCGTTGAGTTCAGCCTTAGCTTTAGCCAGCCCCACATACTGCCCAGTCGTGGGCGGGCGGCCTCGACCCTTCACTTTGGGAGCCACCTTTTTAGGTGGGCCCATCACATCCTCGTCCAACTCCTCAGACGAGTTTCGTCTACTCCTCTTCCCTACTCGGGCGCCAGTCCTGGCGCTTGCGGGAGCGCGAGAACGTCGCGACACATCCGACGCCAGGCTGGCGTCCGAGCAGTACGAATCATCGAGACCGAGTCCGATGGATTCCAGTTCCTCACGGAACTGTCTGTCCAGCTCTTCATCGATCTCCCTCTCCCTAGCAATGTTTGCCATAATCACGCCATGTCGTTCGGCGGCAGCCCTCTCCTTCTGGGAGACGACCACCACCGCCGATTCATCAAGTCCATATTTACGCGCAAAGTCTTCGTCCATAGGAGTGCCAGGTTGTTGCTCACGTCGACCGGCATCTTGCCGGCCTCCGAGTCCATCATTGCCTCCCCCGTAGTACGTGAGGCTGCCTTCCACCTGTGGGGTGGAAGCGCGGGATTCCCCATCGCTGGGACCCGCCCGGGGACTTATTTTCTGATGGGACTTTTCCATGAAATAAAACCCTCGCTGCTCTACAGCTTCCGTCTCTTTTTTCCGGGGTGAGCTCCCCGGTCAGCACGCCCAAACGTGGACGTGCCCCTTCCCGCCTGCCAGGCCCATTAAGAGCCCCGCCGGGGTGTGCTGCTCTTAGTCCAGCCCCTCACCTCCAAGCCAATCCGGTATGGGTAGCCCTGCCGGCACAGCCCTGGAGGATCATTGGGACCTTCAAGCCCCCCCACCTCGACAAGGTGACAGCACTTCGGGGGGGAACCTAACCTAACCTAACCTAACCTAACCTAACCTAACCTAACCTAACCTAACCTAACCTAACCTAACCTAACCTAACCTAACCTAACCTAACCTTTTTTTTTTTTTTTTTGTTGACGAAGTGGAAATGCGACCTTATGCATCCCCCCGGTGAAACCAGGGGGTATGTGGGGCTCTCCATCGGACCGACCCACGGTCACTGGCATACCCACTAAAACCACTCCGGCGTTTCCGCGTCACCGCTTAGTGGTGGCACCCAGCGGGATCCCGTTAGGTTACTACCGCAGGCACCACCCACGGTCGCCCTCTCGGGACTTCCTCGTCGTATGGTGGGGGGACTCGAACCCCCCAGACACTCACGGGTTCAGGCAGCGAGCCGCCATCACTACCACGCAAGCCACGCTCGACCACAGCCGAAGCCATGGGAGCTCCACTCGGGCGCGCAAGCGCACCCCTGTTTTTTAGTGAGGTTGTCTCCTCAGGTTTTTAAAGAGGTCTCCTCCTCGGCGGGCACGCCTCCACGCGGCGCACCCTGGTTTTTTAGTGAGGTTGTCTCCTCAGGTTTTTTAGTGAGGTATCCTCCTCGGCGGGCACGCCTACACGCGGCGCACCCTTGTTTTTTAATGAGGTTGTCTCCTCCGGTTTTTTACCGAGGTCTCCTCCTCACCACGTCGTGCTGCTCTTAGTCCAGCCCCTCGCCTCCAAGCCAATCCGGTATGGGTAGCCCTGCCGGCACAGCCCTGGAGGATCATTGGGACCTTCAAGCCCCCCCACCTCGACAAGGTGACAGCACTTCGGGGGGGAACCTAACCTAACCTTTTTTTTTTTTTTTTTGTTGACGAAGTGGAAATGCGACCTTATGCATCCCCCCGGTGGAACCAGGGGGTATGTGGGGCTCTCCATCGGACCGACCCACGGTCACTGGCATACCCACTAAAACCACTCCGGCGTTTCCGCGTCACCGCTTAGTGGTGGCACCCAGCGGGATCCCGTTAGGTTCCTACCGCAGGCACCACCAACGGTCGCCCTTTCGGGACTTCCTCGTCGTATGATGGGGGGACTCGAACCCCCCCGACACTCACGGGTTCAGGCAGCGAACCGCCATCACTACCACGCAAGCCACGCTCGACCACAGCCGAAGCCATGGGAGCTCCACTCGGGCGCGCAAGCGCACCCCTGTTTTTTAGTGAGGTTGTCTCCTCAGGTTTTTTAAAGAGGTCTCCTCCTCGGCGGGCACGCCTCCACGCGGCGCACCCTGGTTTTTTAGTGAGGTTGTCTCCTCAGGTTTTTTAGTGAGGTATCCTCCTCGGCGGGCACGCCTACACGCGGCGCACCCTTGTTTTTTAATGAGGTTGTCTCCTCCGGTTTTTTACCGAGGTCTCCTCCTCACCACGTCGTGCTGCTCTTAGTCCAGCCCCTCACCTCCAAGCCAATCCGGTATGGGTAGCCCTGCCGGCACAGCCCTGGAGGATCATTGGGACCTTCAAGCCCCCCCACCTCGACAAGGTGACAGCACTTCGGGGGGGAACCTAACCTAACCTAACCTAACCTAACCTAACCTAACCTAACCTAACCTAACCTAACCTAACCTAACCTAACCTAACCTAACCTAACCTAACCTTTTTTTTTTTTTTTTTGTTGACGAAGTGGAAATGCGACCTTATGCATCCCCCCGGTGGAACCAGGGGGTATGTGGGGCTCTCCATCGGACCGACCCACGGTCACTGGCATACCCACTAAAACCACTCCGGCGTTTCCGCGTCACCGCTTAGTGGTGGCACCCAGCGGGATCCCGTTAGGTTACTACCGCAGGCACCACCCACGGTCGCCCTTTCGGGACTTCCTCGTCGTATGATGGGGGGACTCGAACCCCCCAGACACTCACGGGTTCAGGCAGCGAACCGCCATCACTACCACGCAAGCCACGCTCGACCACAGCCGAAGCCATGGGAGCTCCACTCGGGCGCGCAAGCGCACCCCTGTTTTTTGGTGAGGTTGTCTCCTCAGGTTTTTTAAAGAGGTCTCCTCCTCGGTGGGCACGCCTCCACGCGGCGCACCCTGGTTTTTTAGTGAGGTTGTCTCCTCAGGTTTTTTAGTGAGGTATCCTCCTCGGCGGGCACACCTACACGCGGCGCACCCTTGTTTTTTAATGAGGTTGTCTCCTCCGGTTTTTTACCGAGGTCTCCTCCTCACCACGTCGTGCTGCTCTTAGTCCAGCCCCTCACCTCCAAGCCAATCCGGTATGGGTAGCCCTGCCGGCACAGCCCTGGAGGATCATTGGGACCTTCAAGCCCCCCCACCTCGACAAGGTGACAGCACTTCGGGGGGGAACCTAACCTAACCTAACCTAACCTAACCTAACCTAACCTAACCTAACCTAACCTAACCTAACCTAACCTAACCTAACCTAACCTAACCTAACCTAACCTAACCTTTTTTTTTTTTTTTTTTTTGTTGACGGAGTGGAAATGCGACCTTATGCATCCCCCCGGTGGAACCAGGGGGTATGTGGGGCTCTCCATCGGACCGACCCACGGTCACTGGCATACCCACTAAAACCACTCCGGCGTTTCCGCGTCACCGCTTAGTGGTGGCACCCAGCGGGATCCCGTTAGGTTACTACCGCAGGCACCACCCACGGTCGCCCTTTCGGGACTTCCTCGTCGTATGATGGGGGGACTCGAACCCCCCAGACACTCACGGGTTCAGGCAGCGAACCGCCATCACTACCACGCAAGCCACGCTCGACCACAGCCGAAGCCATGGGAGCTCCACTCGGGCGCGCAAGCGCACCCCTGTTTTTTAGTGAGGTTGTCTCCTCAGGTTTTTTAAAGAGGTCTCCTCCTCGGCGGGCACGCCTCCACGCGGCGCACCCTGGTTTTTTAGTGAGGTTGTCTCCTCAGGTTTTTTAGTGAGGTATCCTCCTCGGCGGGCACGCCTACACGCGGCGCACCCTTGTTTTTTAATGAGGTTGTCTCCTCCGGTTTTTTACCGAGGTCTCCTCCTCACCACGTCGTGCTGCTCTTAGTCCAGCCCCTCACCTCCAAGCCAATCCGGTATGGGTAGCCCTGCCGGCACAGCCCTGGAGGATCATTGGGACCTTCAAGCCCCCCCACCTCGACAAGGTGACAGCACTTCGGGGGGGAACCTAACCTAACCTAACCTAACCTTTTTTTTTTTTTTTTTTTTGTTGACGAAGTGGAAATGCGACCTTATGCATCCCCCCGGTGGAACCAGGGGGTATGTGGGGCTCTCCATCGGACCGACCCACGGTCACTGGCATACCCACTAAAACCACTCCGGCGTTTCCGCGTCACCGCTTAGTGGTGGCACCCAGCGGGATCCCGTTAGGTTCCTACCGCAGGCACCACCAACGGTCGCCCTTTCGGGACTTCCTCGTCGTATGATGGGGGGACTCGAACCCCCCCGACACTCACGGGTTCAGGCAGCGAACCGCCATCACTACCACGCAAGCCACGCTCGACCACAGCCGAAGCCATGGGAGCTCCACTCGGGCGCGCAAGCGCACCCCTGTTTTTTAGTGAGGTTGTCTCCTCAGGTTTTTTAAAGAGGTCTCCTCCTCGGCGGGCACGCCTCCACGCGGCGCACCCTGGTTTTTTAGTGAGGTTGTCTCCTCAGGTTTTTTAGTGAGGTATCCTCCTCGGCGGGCACGCCTACACGCGGCGCACCCTTGTTTTTTAATGAGGTTGTCTCCTCCGGTTTTTTACCGAGGTCTCCTCCTCACCACGTCGTGCTGCTCTTAGTCCAGCCCCTCACCTCCAAGCCAATCCGGTATGGGTAGCCCTGCCGGCACAGCCCTGGAGGATCATTGGGACCTTCAAGCCCCCCCACCTCGACAAGGTGACAGCACTTCGGGGGGGAACCTAACCTAACCTAACCTAACCTAACCTAACCTAACCTAACCTAACCTAACCTAACCTAACCTAACCTAACCTAACCTAACCTAACCTAACCTTTTTTTTTTTTTTTTTTGTTGACGAAGTGGAAATGCGACCTTATGCATCCCCCCGGTGGAACCAGGGGGTATGTGGGGCTCTCCATCGGACCGACCCACGGTCACTGGCATACCCACTAAAACCACTCCGGCGTTTCCGCGTCACCGCTTAGTGGTGGCACCCAGCGGGATCCCGTTAGGTTACTACCGCAGACACCACCCACGGTCGCCCTTTCGGGACTTCCTCGTCGTATGATGGGGGGATTCGAACCCCCCCGACACTCACGGGTTCAGGCAGCGAACCGCCATCACTACCACGCAAGGCATGCTCGACCACAGCCGAAGCCATGGGAGCTCCACTCGGGCGCGCAAGCGCACCCCTGTTTTTAGTGAGGTTTTCTCCTCAGGTTTTTAAAGAGGTCTCCTCCTCGGCGGGCACGCCTCCACGCGGCGCACCCTGGTTTTTTAGTGAGGTTGTCTCCTCAGGTTTTTTTGTGAGGTATCCTCCTCGGCGGGCACGCCTACACGCGGCGCACCCTTGTTTTTTAATGAGGTTGTCTCCTCCGGTTTTTTACCGAGGTCTCCTCCTCACCACGTCGTGCTGCTCTTAGTCCAGCCCCTCACCTCCAAGCCAATCCGGTATGGGTAGCCCTGCCGGCACAGCCCTGGAGGATCATTGGGACCTTCAAGCCCCCCCACCTCGACAAGGTGACAGCACATCGGGGGGGAACCTAACCTAACCTAACCTAACCTAACCTAACCTAACCTAACCTAACCTAAGGCAATGCTAGTCACCTAACCACGTTAAAATTTTGACAACATTTCACATTGGTTTTTCAAAATTTTCACTTGTACTGATATATCAATCAGTACTCAATTTTTGACTTTCAACTTTCAATAACTCGCTCGGATATTGACCGATCGATACGAAACTTTCATTTTCGGCATCAGGGAGTGCATCCGTGTCGAACTGCATACCCTGAACCTTCAAATTCGGATTTTTTTGACAGTCTTTCAAAATCGTTTTGGAAATACAAATATTTTTGACATAAATTTGAATATCTTTTTTAAATACCGTTTGATTTCTGTTTTATTTGGTTTAATATTGACGAGGCAAGACTAGTCACCTAACCACGTTAAAATTTTGACAACATTTCACATTGGTTTTTCAAAATGTTCACTTATACTGATATATCAATCAGTACTCAATTTTTGACTTTCAACTTTCAATAACTCGCTCGGATATTGACCGATCGATACGAAACTTTCATTTTCGGCATCAGGGAGTGCATCCGTGTCGAACTGCATACCCTGAACCTTCAAATTCGGATTTTTTTGACAGTCTTTCAAAATCGTTTTGGAAATACAAATTTTTTGACATAAATTTGAATATCTTTTTTAAATACCGTTAGATTTCTGTTTTATTTGGTTTAATATTGACGAGGCAAGGCTAGTCACCTCACCACGTTAAAATTTTGACAACATTTCACATTGGTTTTTCAAAATTTTCACTTATACTGATATATCAATCAGTACTCAATTTTTGACTTTCAACTTTCAATAACTCGCTCGGATATTGACCGATCGATACGAAACTTTCATTTTCGGCATCAGGAAGTGCATCCGTGTCGAACTGCATACCCTGAACCTTCAAATTCGGATTTTTTTGACAGTCTTTCAAAATCGTTTTGGAAATACAAATATTTTTGACAAAAATTTGAATATCTTTTTTAAATACCGTTAGATTTCTGTTTTATTTGGTTTAATATTGACGAGGCCACGCTAGTCACCGAACCACGTTAAAATTTTGACAACATTTCACATTGGTTTTTCAAAATTTTCACTTATACTGATATATCAATCAGTACTCAATTTTTGACTTTCAACTTTCAATAACTCGCTCGGATATTGACCGATCGATACGAAACTTTCATTTTCGGCATCAGGGAGTGCATCCGTGTCGAACTGCATACCCTGAACCTTCAAATTCGGATTTTTTTGACAGTCTTTCAAAATCGTTTTGGAAATACAAATATTTTTGACAAAAATTTGAATATCTTTTTTAAATACCGTTAGATTTCTGTTTTATTTGGTTTAATATTGACGAGGCCACGCTAGTCACCGAACCACGTTAAAATTTTGACAACATTTCACATTGGTTTTTCAAAATTTTCACTTATACTGATATATCAATCAGTACTCAATTTTTGACTTTCAACTTTCAATAACTCGCTCGGATATTGACCGATCGATACGAAACTTTCATTTTCGGCATCAGGGAGTGCATCCGTGTCGAACTGCATACCCTGAACCTTCAAATTCGGATTTTTTTGACAGTCTTTCAAAATCGTTTGGGAAATACAAATATTTTTGACATAAATTTGAATATCTTTTTTAAATACCGTTAGATTTCTGTTTTATTTGGTTTAATATTGACGAGGCAAGGCTAGTCACCTAACCACGTTAAAATTTTGACAACATTTCACATTGGTTTTTCAAAATTTTCACTTATACTGAAATATCAATCAGTACTCAATTTTTGACTTTCAACTTTCAATAACTCGCTCGGATATTGACCGATCGATACGAAACTTTCATTTTCGGCATCAGGGAATGCATCCGTGTCGAACTGCATACCCTGAACCTTCAAATTCGGATTTTTTTGACAGTCTTTCAAAATCGTTTTGGAAATACAAATATTTTTGACATAAATTTGAATTTCTTTTTTAAATACCGTTAGATTTCTGTTTTATTTGGTTTAATATTGACGAGGCAATGCTAGTCACCTAACCACGTTAAAATTTTGACAACATTTCACATTGGTTTTTCAAAATTTTCACTTATACTGATATATCAATCAGTACTCAATTTTTGACTTTCAACTTTCAATAACTCGCTCGGATATTGACCGATCGATACGAAACTTTCATTTTCGGCATCAGGGAGTGCATCCGTGTCGAACTGCATACCCTGAACCTTCAAATTCGGATTTTTTTGACAGTCTTTATAAATCGTTTTGGAAATACAAATTTTTTAACATAAATTTGAATATCTCTTTTAAATACCGTTAGATTTCTGTTTTATTTGGTTTAATATTGACGAGGCAAGGCTAGTCACCTAACCACGTTAAAATTTTGACAACATTTCACATTCGTTTTTCAAAATGTTCACTTATACTGATATATCAATCAGTACTCAATTTTTGACTTTCAACTTTCAATAACTCGCTCGGATACTGACCGATCGATACGAAACTTTCATTTTTGGCATTAAGGAGTGCATCCGTGTCGAACTGCATACCCTGAACCTTCAAATTCGGATTTTTTGACAGTCTTTCAAAATCGTTTTGGAAATACAAATATTTTTGACATAAATTTGAATATCTTTTTTAAATACCGTTAGATTTCTGTTTTATTTGGTTTAATATTGACGAGGCAATGCTAGTCACCTAACCACGTTAAAATTTTGACAACATTTCACATTGGTTTTTCAAAATTTTCACTTGTACTGATATATCAATCAGTACTCAATTTTTGACTTTCAACTTTCAATAACTCGCTCGGATATTGACCGATCGATACGAAACTTTCATTTTCGGCATCAGGGAGTGCATCCGTGTCGAACTGCATACCCTGAACCTTCAAATTCGGAATTTTTTGACAGTCTTTCAAAATCGTTTTGGAAATACAAATATTTTTGACATAAATTTGAATTTCTTTTTTAAATACCGTTAGATTTCTGTTTTATTTGGTTTAATATTGACGAGGCAATGCTAGTCACCTAACCACGTTAAAATTTTGACAACATTTCACATTGGTTTTTCAAAATTTTCACTTATACTGATATATCAATCAGTACTCAATTTTTGACTTTCAACTTTCAATAACTCGCTCGGATATTGACCGATCGATACGAAACTTTCATTTTCGGCATCAGGGAGTGCATCCGTGTCGAACTGCATACCCTGAACCTTCAAATTCGGATTTTTTTGACAGTCTTTATAAATCGTTTTGGAAATACAAATTTTTTAACATAAATTTGAATATCTCTTTTAAATACCGTTAGATTTCTGTTTTATTTGGTTTAATATTGACGAGGCAAGGCTAGTCACCTAACCACGTTAAAATTTTGACAACATTTCACATTCGTTTTTCAAAATGTTCACTTATACTGATATATCAATCAGTACTCAATTTTTGACTTTCAACTTTCAATAACTCGCTCGGATATTGACCGATCGATACGAAACTTTCATTTTCGGCATCAGGGAATGCATCCGTGTCGAACTGCATACCCTGAACCTTCAAATTCGGATTTTTTTGACAGTCTTTCAAAATCGTTTTGGAAATACAAATATTTTTGACATAAATTTGAATTTCTTTTTTAAATACCGTTAGATTTCTGTTTTATTTGGTTTAATATTGACGAGGCAATGCTAGTCACCTAACCACGTTAAAATTTTGACAACATTTCACATTGGTTTTTCAAAATTTTCACTTATACTGATATATCAATCAGTACTCAATTTTTGACTTTCAACTTTCAATAACTCGCTCGGATATTGACCGATCGATACGAAACTTTCATTTTCGGCATCAGGGAGTGCATCCGTGTCGAACTGCATACCCTGAACCTTCAAATTCGGATTTTTTTGACAGTCTTTCAAAATCGTTTGGGAAATACAAATATTTTTGACATAAATTTGAATATCTTTTTTAAATACCGTTAGATTTCTGTTTTATTTGGTTTAATATTGACGAGGCAAGGCTAGTCACCTAACCACGTTAAAATTTTGACAACATTTCACATTGGTTTTTCAAAATTTTCACTTATACTGAAATATCAATCAGTACTCAATTTTTGACTTTCAACTTTCAATAACTCGCTCGGATATTGACCGATCGATACGAAACTTTCATTTTCGGCATCAGGGAGTGCATCCGTGTCGAACTGCATACCCTGAACCTTCAAATTCGGATTTTTTTGACAGTCTTTCAAAATCGTTTGGGAAATACAAATATTTTTGACATAAATTTGAATATCTTTTTTAAATACCGTTAGATTTCTGTTTTATTTGGTTTAATATTGACGAGGCAAGGCTAGTCACCTAACCACGTTAAAATTTTGACAACATTTCACATTGGTTTTTCAAAATTTTCACTTATACTGAAATATCAATCAGTACTCAATTTTTGACTTTCAACTTTCAATAACTCGCTCGGATATTGACCGATCGATACGAAACTTTCATTTTCGGCATCAGGGAATGCATCCGTGTCGAACTGCATACCCTGAACCTTCAAATTCGGATTTTTTTGACAGTCTTTCAAAATCGTTTTGGAAATACAAATATTTTTGACATAAATTTGAATTTCTTTTTTAAATACCGTTAGATTTCTGTTTTATTTGGTTTAATATTGACGAGGCAATGCTAGTCACCTAACCACGTTAAAATTTTGACAACATTTCACATTGGTTTTTCAAAATTTTCACTTATACTGATATATCAATCAGTACTCAATTTTTGACTTTCAACTTTCAATAACTCGCTCGGATATTGACCGATCGATACGAAACTTTCATTTTCGGCATCAGGGAGTGCATCCGTGTCGAACTGCATACCCTGAACCTTCAAATTCGGATTTTTTTGACAGTCTTTATAAATCGTTTTGGAAATACAAATTTTTTAACATAAATTTGAATATCTCTTTTAAATACCGTTAGATTTCTGTTTTATTTGGTTTAATATTGACGAGGCAAGGCTAGTCACCTAACCACGTTAAAATTTTGACAACATTTCACATTCGTTTTTCAAAATGTTCACTTATACTGATATATCAATCAGTACTCAATTTTTGACTTTCAACTTTCAATAACTCGCTCGGATACTGACCGATCGATACGAAACTTTCATTTTTGGCATTAAGGAGTGCATCCGTGTCGAACTGCATACCCTGAACCTTCAAATTCGGATTTTTTGACAGTCTTTCAAAATCGTTTTGGAAATACAAATATTTTTGACATAAATTTGAATATCTTTTTTAAATACCGTTAGATTTCTGTTTTATTTGGTTTAATATTGACGAGGCAATGCTAGTCACCTAACCACGTTAAAATTTTGACAACATTTCACATTGGTTTTTCAAAATTTTCACTTGTACTGATATATCAATCAGTACTCAATTTTTGACTTTCAACTTTCAATAACTCGCTCGGATATTGACCGATCGATACGAAACTTTCATTTTCGGCATCAGGGAGTGCATCCGTGTCGAACTGCATACCCTGAACCTTCAAATTCGGAATTTTTTGACAGTCTTTCAAAATCGTTTTGGAAATACAAATATTTTTGACAAAAATTTGAATATCTTTTTTAAATACCGTTAGATTTCTGTTTTATTTGGTTTTATATTGACGAGGCAATGCTAGTCACCTAACCACGTTAAAATTTTGACAACATTCCACATTGGTTTTTCAAAATTTTCACTTATACTGATATATCAATCAGTACTCAATTTTTGACTTTCAACTTTCAATAACTCGCTCGGATATTGACCGATCGATACGAAACTTTCATTTTTGGCATCAAGGAGTGCATCCGTGTC
This sequence comes from Choreutis nemorana, assembly GCA_949316135.1. Taxonomy (NCBI): domain Eukaryota; kingdom Metazoa; phylum Arthropoda; class Insecta; order Lepidoptera; family Choreutidae; genus Choreutis; species Choreutis nemorana. Next base: position 10,330,468 of record OX438606.1, on the reverse strand, counting down.
GAACTGCATACCCTGAATCTTCAAATTCGGATTTTTTTGACAGTCTTTCAAAATCGTTTTGGAAATACAAATATTTTTGACAATAATTTGAATATCTTTTTTTAATTCCGTTAGATTTCTGTTTTATTTGATTTAATATTGACGAGGCCACGCTAGTCACCTAACCACGTTAAAATTTTGACAACATTCCACATTGGTTTTTCAAAATTTTCACTTATACTGATATATCAATCAGTACTCAATTTTTGACATTCAACTTTCAATAACTCGCTCGGATATTGACCGATCGATACGAAACTTTCATTTTTGGCATCAAGAAGTGCATCCGTGTCGAACTGCATACCCTGAATCTTTAAATTCGGATTTTTTTGACAGTCTTTCAAAATCGTTTTGGAAATACAAATATTTTTGACAATAATTTGAATATCTTTTTTAAATACCGTTAGATTTCTGTTTTATTTGGTTTAATATTGACGAGGCAATGCTAGTCACCTAACCACGTTAAAATTTTGACAACATTCCACATTGGTTTTTCAAAATTTTCACTTATACTGATATATCAATCAGTACTCAATTTTTGACATTCAACTTTCAATAACTCGCTCGGATATTGACCGATCGATACGAAACTTTCATTTTCGGCATCAAGGAGTGCATCCTTGTCGAACTGCATACCCTGAACCTTCAAATTCGGATTTTTTTGACAGTCTTTCAAAATCGTTTTGGAAATACAAATATTTTTGACATAAATTTGAATATCTTTTTTAAATACCGTTAGATTTCTGTTTTATTTGGTTTAATATTGACGAGGCCACGCTAGTCACCGAACCACGTTAAAATTTTGACAACATTTCACATTGGTTTTTCAAAATTTTCACTTATACTGATATATCAATCACTACTCAATTTTTGACTCTCAACTTTCAATAACTCGCTCGGATATTGACCGATCGATACGAAACTTTCATTTTCGGCATCAGGGAGTGCATCCGTGTCGAACTGCATACCCTGAACCTTCAAATTCGGATTTTTTTGACAGTCTTTCAAAATCGTTTTGGAAATACAAATATTTTTGACATAAATTTGAATATCTTTTTTAAATACCGTTTGATTTCTGTTTTATTTGGTTTAATATTGACGAGGCAAGACTAGTCACCTAACCACGTTAAAATTTTGACAACATTTCACATTGGTTTTTCAAAATGTTCACTTATACTGATATATCAATCAATACTCAATTTTTGACTTTCAACTTTCAATAACTCGCTCGGATATTGACCGATCGATACGAAACTTTCATTTTCGGCATGAGGGAGTGCATCCGTGTCGAACTGCATACCCTGAACCTTCAAATTCGGATTTTTTTGACAGTCTTTCAAAATCGTTTGGGAAATACAAATATTTTTGACATAAATTTGAATATCTTTTTTAAATACCGTTAGATTTCTGTTTTATTTGGTTTAATATTGACGAGGCAAGGCTAGTCACCTAACCACGTTAAAATTTTGACAACATTTCACATTGGTTTTTCAAAATTTTCACTTATACTGAAATATCAATCAGTACTCAATTTTTGACTTTCAACTTTCAATAACTCGCTCGGATATTGACCGATCGATACGAAACTTTCATTTTCGGCATTAAGGAGTGCATCCGTGTCGAACTGCATACCCTGAACCTTCAAATTCGGTTTTTTTTGACAGTCTTTCAAAATCGTTTTGGAAATACAAATATTTTTGACAAAAATTTGAATATCTTTTTTAAATACCGTTAGATTTCTGTTTTATTTGGTTTAATATTGACGAGGCCACGCTATTCACCGAACCACGTTAAAATTTTGACAACATTTCACATTGGTTTTTCAAAATTTTCACTTATACTGATATATCCATCAGTACTCAATTTTTGACTTTCAACTTTCAATAACTCGCTCGGATATTGACCGATCGATACGAAACTTTCATTTTCGGCATCAGGGAGTGCATCCGTGTCGAACTGCATACCCTGAACCTTCAAATTCGGATTTTTTTGACAGTCTTTCAAAATCGTTTTGGAAATACAAATATTTTTGACAATAATTTGAATATCTTTTTTAAATACCGTTAGATTTCTGTTTTATTTGGTTTAATATTGACGAGGCAATGCTAGTCACCTAACCACGTTAAAATTTTGACAACATTCCACATTGGTTTTTCAAAATTTTCACTTATACTGATATATCAATCAGTACTCAATTTTTGACTTTCAACTTTCAATAACTCGCTCGGATATTGACCGATCGATACGAAACTTTCATTTTCGGCATCAAGGAGTGCATCCGTGTCGAACTGCATACCCTGAACCTTCAAATTCGGATTTTTTTGACAGTCTTTCAAAATCGTTTTGGAAATACAAATATTTTTGACATAAATTTGAATATCTTTTTTAAATACCGTTAGATTTCTGTTTTATTTGGTTTAATATTGACGAGGCCACGCTAGTCACCGAACCACGTTAAAATTTTGACAACATTTCACATTGGTTTTTCAAAATTTTCACTTATACTGATATATCAATCAGTACTCAATTTTTGACTTTCAACTTTCAATAACTCGCTCGGATATTGACCGATCGATACGAAACTTTCATTTTCGGCATCAGGGAGTGCATCCGTGTCGAACTGCATACCCTGAACCTTCAAATTCGGATTTTTTTGACAGTCTTTCAAAATCGTTTTGGAAATACAAATTTTTTGACATAAATTTGAATATATTTTTTAAATACCGTTAGATTTCTGTTTTATTTGGTTTAATATTGACGAGGCAATGCTAGTCACCTAACCACGTTAAAATTTTGACAACATTTCACATTGGTTTTTCAAAATTTTCACTTGTACTGATATATCAATCAGTACTCAATTTTTGACTTTCAACTTTCAATAACTCGCTCGGATATTGACCGATCGATACGAAACTTTCATTTTCGGCATCAGGGAGTGCATCCGTGTCGAACTGCATACCCTGAACCTTCAAATTCGGATTTTTTTGACAGTCTTTATAAATCGTTTTGGAAATACAAATTTTTTGACATAAATTTGAATATCTTTTTTAAATACAGTTAGATTTCTGTTTTATTTGGTTTAATATTGACGAGGCAATGCTAGTCACCTAACCACGTTAAAATTTTGACAACATTCCACATTGGTTTTTCAAAATTTTCACTTATACTGATATATCAATCAGTACTCAATTTTTGACTTTCAACTTTCAACAACTCGCTCGGATATTGACCGATCGATACGAAACTTTCATTTTCGGCATCAGGGAGTGCATCCGTGTCGAACTGCAAACCCTGAACCTTCGCATTCGGATTTTTTTGACAGTCTTTCAAAATCGTTTTGGAAATACAAATATTTTTGACATAAATTTGAATATCTTTTTTAAATACCGTTAGATTTCTGTTTTATCTGGCTTAATATTGACGAGGCAATGCTAGTCACCTAACCACGTTAAAATTTTGACAACATTTCACATTGGTTTTTCAAAATTTTCACTTATACTGATATATCAATCAGTACTCAATTTTTGACTTTCAACTTTCAATAACTCGCTCGGATATTGACCGATCGATACGAAACTTTCATTTTCGGCATCAGGGAGTGCATCCGTGTCGAACTGCATACCCTGAACCTTCAAATTCGGATTTTTTTGACAGTCTTTCAAAATCGTTTTGGAAATACAAATATTTTTGACATAAATTTGAATATCTTTTTTAAATACCGTTAGATTTCTGTTTTATTTGGTTTAATATTGACGAGGCAATGCTAGTCACCTAACCACGTTAAAATTTTGACAACATTCCACATTGGTTTTTCAAAATTTTCACTTATACTGATATATCAATCAGTACTCAATTTTTGACTTTCAACTTTCAATAACTCGCTCGGATATTGACCGATCGATACGAAACTTTCATTTTCGGCATCAGGGAGTGCATCCGTGTCGAACTGCATACCCTGAACCTTCAAATTCGGATTTTTTTGACAGTCTTTCAAAATCGTTTTGGAAATACAAATAATTTTGACATAAATTTGAATATCTTTTTTAAATACCGTTAGATTTCTGTTTTATTTGGTTTAATATTGACGAGGCCACGCTAGTCACCGAACCAAGTTAAAATTTTGACAACATTTCACATTGGTTTTTCAAAATTTTCACTTATACTGATATATCAATCAGTACTCAATTTTTGACTTTCAACTTTCAATAACTCGCTCGGATATTGACCGATCGATACGAAACTTTCATTTTCGGCATCAGGGAGTGCATCCGTGTCGAACTGCATACCCTGAACCTTCAAATTCGGATTTTTTTGACAGTCTTTATAAATCGTTTTGGAAATACAAATTTTTTGACATAAATTTGAATATCTTTTTTAAATACCGTTAGATTTCTGTTTTATTTGGTTTAATATTGACGAGGCCATGCTAGTCACCGAACCACGTTAAAATTTTGACAACATTTCACATTGGTTTTTCAAAATTTTCACTTATACTGATATATCAATCAGTACTCAATTTTTGACTTTCAACTTTCAATAACTCGCTCGGATATTGACCGATCGATACGAAACTTTCATTTTCGGCATCAGGGAGTGCATCCGTGTCGAACTGCATACCCTGAACCTTCAAATTCGGATTTTTTTGACAGTCTTTCAAAATCGTTATGGAAATACAAATATTTTTGACATAAATTTGAATATCTTTTTTAAATACCGTTAGATTTCTGTTTTATTTGGTTTGATATTGACGAGGCAATGCTAGTCACCTAACCACGTTAAAATTTTGACAACATTTCACATTGGTTTTTCAAAATTTTCACTTATACTGATATATCAATCAGTACTCAATTTTTGACTTTCAACTTTCAATAACTCGCTCGGATATTGACCGATCGATACAAAACTTTCATTTTCGGTATCAGGGAGTGCATCCGTGTCGAACTGCATACCCTGAACCTTCAAATTCGGATTTTTTTGACAGTCTTTCAAAATCGTTTTGGAAATACAAATATTTTTGACATAAATTTGAATATCTTTTTTAAATACCGTTAGATTTCTGTTTTATCTGGCTTAATATTGACGAGGCAAGGCTAGTCACCTAACCTCGTTAAAATTTTGACAACATTTCACATTGGTTTTTCAAAATTTTCACTTATACTGATATATCAATCAGTACTCAATTTTTGACTTTCAACTTTCAATAACTAGCTCGGATATTGACCGATCGATACGAAACTTTCATTTTCGGCATCAGGGAGTGCATCCGTGTCGAACTGCATACCCTGAACCTTCAAATTCGGATTTTTTTGACAGTCTTTCAAAATCGTTTTGGAAATACAAATATTTTTGACATAAATTTGAATATCTTTTTTAAGTACTGTTAGATTTCTGTTTTATCTGGCTTAATATTGACGAGGCAATGCTAGTCACCTAACCACGTTAAAATTTTGACAACATTTCACATTGGTTTTTCAAAATTTTCACTTATACTGATATATCAATCAGTACTCAATTTTTGACTTTCAACTTTCAATAACTCGCTCGGATATTGACCGATCGATACGAAACTTTCATTTTCGGCATCAGGGAGTGCATCCGTGTCGAACTGCATACCCTGAACCTTCAAATTCGGATTTTATTGACAGTCTTTATAAATCGTTTTGGAAATACAAATTTTTTGACATAAATTTGAATATCTTTTTAAATACCGTTAGATTTCTGTTTTATTTGGTTTAATATTGATGAGGCCACGCTAGTCACCGAACCACGTTAAAATTTTGACAACATTTCACATTGGTTTTTCAAAATTTTCACTTATACTGATATATCAATCAGTACTCAATTTTTGACTTTCAACTTTCAATAACTCGCTCGGATATTGACCGATCGATACGAAACTTTCATTTTCGGTATCAGGGAGTGCATCCGTGTCGAACTGCATACCCTGAACCTTCAAATTCGGATTTTTTTGACAGTCTTTCAAAATCGTTTTGGAAATACAAATATTTTTGACATAAATTTGAATATCTTTTTTAAATACCGTTAGATTTCTGTTTTATCTGGCTTAATATTGACGAGGCAAGGCTAGTCACCTAACCACGTTTAAATTTTGACAACATTTCACATTGGTTTTTCAAAATTTTCACTTATACTGATATATCAATCAGTACTCAATTTTTGACTTTCAACTTTCAATAACTAGCTCGGATATTGACCGATCGATACGAAACTTTCATTTTCGGCATCAGGGAGTGCATCCGTGTCGAACTGCATACCCTGAACCTTCAAATTCGGATTTTTTTGACAGTCTTTCAAAATCGTTTTGGAAATACAAATATTTTTGACATAAATTTGAATATCTTTTTTAAGTACTGTTAGATTTCTGTTTTATCTGGCTTAATATTGACGAGGCAATGCTAGTCACCTAACCACGTTAAAATTTTGACAACATTTCACATTGGTTTTTCAAAATTTTCACTTATACTGATATATCAATCAGTACTCAATTTTTGACTTTCAACTTTCAATAACTCGCTCGGATATTGACCGATCGATACGAAACTTTCATTTTCGGCATCAGGGAGTGCATCCGTGTCGAACTGCATACCCTGAACCTTCAAATTCGGATTTTTTTGACAGTCTTTCAAAATCGTTTTGGAAATACAAATAATTTTGACATAAATTTGAATATCTTTTTTAAATACCGTTAGATTTCTGTTTTATTTGGTTTAATATTGACGAGGCCACGCTAGTCACCGAACCAAGTTAAAATTTTGACAACATTTCACATTGGTTTTTCAAAATTTTCACTTATACTGATATATCAATCAGTACTCAATTTTTGACTTTCAACTTTCAATAACTCGCTCGGATATTGACCGATCGATACGAAACTTTCATTTTCGGCATCAGGGAGTGCATCCGTGTCGAACTGCATACCCTGAACCTTCAAATTCGGATTTTTTTGACAGTCTTTATAAATCGTTTTGGAAATACAAATTTTTTGACATAAATTTGAATATCTTTTTTAAATACCGTTAGATTTCTGTTTTATTTGGTTTAATATTGACGAGGCCACGCTAGTCACCGAACCACGTTAAAATTTTGACAACATTTCACATTGGTTTTTCAAAATTTTCACTTATACTGATATATCAATCAGTACTCAATTTTTGACTTTCAACTTTCAATAACTCGCTCGGATATTGACCGATCGATACGAAACTTTCATTTTCGGCATCAGGGAGTGCATCCGTGTCGAACTGCATACCCTGAACCTTCAAATTCGGATTTTTTTGACAGTCTTTCAAAATCGTTATGGAAATACAAATATTTTTGACATAAATTTGAATATCTTTTTTAAATACCGTTAGATTTCTGTTTTATTTGGTTTAATATTGACGAGGCAATGCTAGTCACCTAACCACGTTAAAATTTTGACAACATTTCACATTGGTTTTTCAAAATTTTCACTTATACTGATATATCAATCAGTACTCAATTTTTGACTTTCAACTTTCAATAACTCGCTCGGATATTGACCGATCGATACAAAACTTTCATTTTCGGTATCAGGGAGTGCATCCGTGTCGAACTGCATACCCTGAACCTTCAAATTCGGATTTTTTTGACAGTCTTTCAAAATCGTTTTGGAAATACAAATATTTTTGACATAAATTTGAATATCTTTTTTAAATACCGTTAGATTTCTGTTTTATCTGGCTTAATATTGACGAGGCAAGGCTAGTCACCTAACCTCGTTAAAATTTTGACAACATTTCACATTGGTTTTTCAAAATTTTCACTTATACTGATATATCAATCAGTACTCAATTTTTGACTTTCAACTTTCAATAACTAGCTCGGATATTGACCGATCGATACGAAACTTTCATTTTCGGCATCAGGGAGTGCATCCGTGTCGAACTGCATACCCTGAACCTTCAAATTCGGATTTTTTTGACAGTCTTTCAAAATCGTTTTGGAAATACAAATATTTTTGACATAAATTTGAATATCTTTTTTAAGTACTGTTAGATTTCTGTTTTATCTGGCTTAATATTGACGAGGCAATGCTAGTCACCTAACCACGTTAAAATTTTGACAACATTTCACATTGGTTTTTCAAAATTTTCACTTATACTGATATATCAATCAGTACTCAATTTTTGACTTTCAACTTTCAATAACTCGCTCGGATATTGACCGATCGATACGAAACTTTCATTTTCGGCATCAGGGAGTGCATCCGTGTCGAACTGCATACCCTGAACCTTCAAATTCGGATTTTTTTGACAGTCTTTATAAATCGTTTTGGAAATACAAATTTTTTAACATAAATTTGAATATCTCTTTTAAATACCGTTAGATTTCTGTTTTATTTGGTTTAATATTGACGAGGCAAGGCTAGTCACCTAACCACGTTAAAATTTTGACAACATTTCACATTCGTTTTTCAAAATGTTCACTTATACTGATATATCAATCAGTACTCAATTTTTGACTTTCAACTTTCAATAACTCGCTCGGATACTGACCGATCGATACGAAACTTTCATTTTTGGCATTAAGGAGTGCATCCGTGTCGAACTGCATACCCTGAACCTTCAAATTCGGATTTTTTGACAGTCTTTCAAAATCGTTTTGGAAATACAAATATTTTTGACATAAATTTGAATATCTTTTTTAAATACCGTTAGATTTCTGTTTTATTTGGTTTAATATTGACGAGGCAATGCTAGTCACCTAACCACGTTAAAATTTTGACAACATTTCACATTGGTTTTTCAAAATTTTCACTTGTACTGATATATCAATCAGTACTCAATTTTTGACTTTCAACTTTCAATAACTCGCTCGGATATTGACCGATCGATACGAAACTTTCATTTTCGGCATCAGGGAGTGCATCCGTGTCGAACTGCATACCCTGAACCTTCAAATTCGGAATTTTTTGACAGTCTTTCAAAATCGTTTTGGAAATACAAATATTTTTGACAAAAATTTGAATATCTTTTTTAAATACCGTTAGATTTCTGTTTTATTTGGTTTTATATTGACGAGGCAATGCTAGTCACCTAACCACGTTAAAATTTTGACAACATTCCACATTGGTTTTTCAAAATTTTCACTTATACTGATATATCAATCAGTACTCAATTTTTGACTTTCAACTTTCAATAACTCGCTCGGATATTGACCGATCGATACGAAACTTTCATTTTTGGCATCAAGGAGTGCATCCGTGTCGAACTGCATACCCTGAATCTTCAAATTCGGATTTTTTTGACAGTCTTTCAAAATCGTTTTGGAAATACAAATATTTTTGACAATAATTTGAATATCTTTTTTTAATTCCGTTAGATTTCTGTTTTATTTGATTTAATATTGACGAGGCCACGCTAGTCACCTAACCACGTTAAAATTTTGACAACATTCCACATTGGTTTTTCAAAATTTTCACTTATACTGATATATCAATCAGTACTCAATTTTTGACATTCAACTTTCAATAACTCGCTCGGATATTGACCGATCGATACGAAACTTTCATTTTTGGCATCAAGAAGTGCATCCGTGTCGAACTGCATACCCTGAATCTTTAAATTCGGATTTTTTTGACAGTCTTTCAAAATCGTTTTGGAAATACAAATATTTTTGACAATAATTTGAATATCTTTTTTAAATACCGTTAGATTTCTGTTTTATTTGGTTTAATATTGACGAGGCAATGCTAGTCACCTAACCACGTTAAAATTTTGACAACATTCCACATTGGTTTTTCAAAATTTTCACTTATACTGATATATCAATCAGTACTCAATTTTTGACATTCAACTTTCAATAACTCGCTCGGATATTGACCGATCGATACGAAACTTTCATTTTCGGCATCAAGGAGTGCATCCTTGTCGAACTGCATACCCTGAACCTTCAAATTCGGATTTTTTTGACAGTCTTTCAAAATCGTTTTGGAAATACAAATATTTTTGACATAAATTTGAATATCTTTTTTAAATACCGTTAGATTTCTGTTTTATTTGGTTTAATATTGACGAGGCCACGCTAGTCACCGAACCACGTTAAAATTTTGACAACATTTCACATTGGTTTTTCAAAATTTTCACTTATACTGATATATCAATCACTACTCAATTTTTGACTCTCAACTTTCAATAACTCGCTCGGATATTGACCGATCGATACGAAACTTTCATTTTCGGCATCAGGGAGTGCATCCGTGTCGAACTGCATACCCTGAACCTTCAAATTCGGATTTTTTTGACAGTCTTTCAAAATCGTTTTGGAAATACAAATATTTTTGACATAAATTTGAATATCTTTTTTAAATACCGTTTGATTTCTGTTTTATTTGGTTTAATATTGACGAGGCAAGACTAGTCACCTAACCACGTTAAAATTTTGACAACATTTCACATTGGTTTTTCAAAATGTTCACTTATACTGATATATCAATCAATACTCAATTTTTGACTTTCAACTTTCAATAACTCGCTCGGATATTGACCGATCGATACGAAACTTTCATTTTCGGCATGAGGGAGTGCATCCGTGTCGAACTGCATACCCTGAACCTTCAAATTCGGATTTTTTTGACAGTCTTTCAAAATCGTTTGGGAAATACAAATATTTTTGACATAAATTTGAATATCTTTTTTAAATACCGTTAGATTTCTGTTTTATTTGGTTTAATATTGACGAGGCAAGGCTAGTCACCTAACCACGTTAAAATTTTGACAACATTTCACATTGGTTTTTCAAAATTTTCACTTATACTGAAATATCAATCAGTACTCAATTTTTGACTTTCAACTTTCAATAACTCGCTCGGATATTGACCGATCGATACGAAACTTTCATTTTCGGCATTAAGGAGTGCATCCGTGTCGAACTGCATACCCTGAACCTTCAAATTCGGTTTTTTTTGACAGTCTTTCAAAATCGTTTTGGAAATACAAATATTTTTGACAAAAATTTGAATATCTTTTTTAAATACCGTTAGATTTCTGTTTTATTTGGTTTAATATTGACGAGGCCACGCTATTCACCGAACCACGTTAAAATTTTGACAACATTTCACATTGGTTTTTCAAAATTTTCACTTATACTGATATATCCATCAGTACTCAATTTTTGACTTTCAACTTTCAATAACTCGCTCGGATATTGACCGATCGATACGAAACTTTCATTTTCGGCATCAGGGAGTGCATCCGTGTCGAACTGCATACCCTGAACCTTCAAATTCGGATTTTTTTGACAGTCTTTCAAAATCGTTTTGGAAATACAAATATTTTTGACAATAATTTGAATATCTTTTTTAAATACCGTTAGATTTCTGTTTTATTTGGTTTAATATTGACGAGGCAATGCTAGTCACCTAACCACGTTAAAATTTTGACAACATTCCACATTGGTTTTTCAAAATTTTCACTTATACTGATATATCAATCAGTACTCAATTTTTGACTTTCAACTTTCAATAACTCGCTCGGATATTGACCGATCGATACGAAACTTTCATTTTCGGCATCAAGGAGTGCATCCGTGTCGAACTGCATACCCTGAACCTTCAAATTCGGATTTTTTTGACAGTCTTTCAAAATCGTTTTGGAAATACAAATATTTTTGACATAAATTTGAATATCTTTTTTAAATACCGTTAGATTTCTGTTTTATTTGGTTTAATATTGACGAGGCCACGCTAGTCACCGAACCACGTTAAAATTTTGACAACATTTCACATTGGTTTTTCAAAATTTTCACTTATACTGATATATCAATCAGTACTCAATTTTTGACTTTCAACTTTCAATAACTCGCTCGGATATTGACCGATCGATACGAAACTTTCATTTTCGGCATCAGGGAGTGCATCCGTGTCGAACTGCATACCCTGAACCTTCAAATTCGGATTTTTTTGACAGTCTTTCAAAATCGTTTTGGAAATACAAATTTTTTGACATAAATTTGAATATATTTTTTAAATACCGTTAGATTTCTGTTTTATTTGGTTTAATATTGACGAGGCAATGCTAGTCACCTAACCACGTTAAAATTTTGACAACATTTCACATTGGTTTTTCAAAATTTTCACTTGTACTGATATATCAATCAGTACTCAATTTTTGACTTTCAACTTTCAATAACTCGCTCGGATATTGACCGATCGATACGAAACTTTCATTTTCGGCATCAGGGAGTGCATCCGTGTCGAACTGCATACCCTGAACCTTCAAATTCGGATTTTTTTGACAGTCTTTATAAATCGTTTTGGAAATACAAATTTTTTGACATAAATTTGAATATCTTTTTTAAATACAGTTAGATTTCTGTTTTATTTGGTTTAATATTGACGAGGCAATGCTAGTCACCTAACCACGTTAAAATTTTGACAACATTCCACATTGGTTTTTCAAAATTTTCACTTATACTGATATATCAATCAGTACTCAATTTTTGACTTTCAACTTTCAACAACTCGCTCGGATATTGACCGATCGATACGAAACTTTCATTTTCGGCATCAGGGAGTGCATCCGTGTCGAACTGCATACCCTGAACCTTCAAATTCGGATTTTTTTGACAGTCTTTCAAAATCGTTTTGGAAATACAAATAATTTTGACATAAATTTGAATATCTTTTTTAAATACCGTTAGATTTCTGTTTTATTTGGTTTAATATTGACGAGGCCACGCTAGTCACCGAACCAAGTTAAAATTTTGACAACATTTCACATTGGTTTTTCAAAATTTTCACTTATACTGATATATCAATCAGTACTCAATTTTTGACTTTCAACTTTCAATAACTCGCTCGGATATTGACCGATCGATACGAAACTTTCATTTTCGGCATCAGGGAGTGCATCCGTGTCGAACTGCATACCCTGAACCTTCAAATTCGGATTTTTTTGACAGTCTTTATAAATCGTTTTGGAAATACAAATTTTTTGACATAAATTTGAATATCTTTTTTAAATACCGTTAGATTTCTGTTTTATTTGGTTTAATATTGACGAGGCCATGCTAGTCACCGAACCACGTTAAAATTTTGACAACATTTCACATTGGTTTTTCAAAATTTTCACTTATACTGATATATCAATCAGTACTCAATTTTTGACTTTCAACTTTCAATAACTCGCTCGGATATTGACCGATCGATACGAAACTTTCATTTTCGGCATCAGGGAGTGCATCCGTGTCGAACTGCATACCCTGAACCTTCAAATTCGGATTTTTTTGACAGTCTTTCAAAATCGTTATGGAAATACAAATATTTTTGACATAAATTTGAATATCTTTTTTAAATACCGTTAGATTTCTGTTTTATTTGGTTTGATATTGACGAGGCAATGCTAGTCACCTAACCACGTTAAAATTTTGACAACATTTCACATTGGTTTTTCAAAATTTTCACTTATACTGATATATCAATCAGTACTCAATTTTTGACTTTCAACTTTCAATAACTCGCTCGGATATTGACCGATCGATACAAAACTTTCATTTTCGGTATCAGGGAGTGCATCCGTGTCGAACTGCATACCCTGAACCTTCAAATTCGGATTTTTTTGACAGTCTTTCAAAATCGTTTTGGAAATACAAATATTTTTGACATAAATTTGAATATCTTTTTTAAATACCGTTAGATTTCTGTTTTATCTGGCTTAATATTGACGAGGCAAGGCTAGTCACCTAACCTCGTTAAAATTTTGACAACATTTCACATTGGTTTTTCAAAATTTTCACTTATACTGATATATCAATCAGTACTCAATTTTTGACTTTCAACTTTCAATAACTAGCTCGGATATTGACCGATCGATACGAAACTTTCATTTTCGGCATCAGGGAGTGCATCCGTGTCGAACTGCATACCCTGAACCTTCAAATTCGGATTTTTTTGACAGTCTTTCAAAATCGTTTTGGAAATACAAATATTTTTGACATAAATTTGAATATCTTTTTTAAGTACTGTTAGATTTCTGTTTTATCTGGCTTAATATTGACGAGGCAATGCTAGTCACCTAACCACGTTAAAATTTTGACAACATTTCACATTGGTTTTTCAAAATTTTCACTTATACTGATATATCAATCAGTACTCAATTTTTGACTTTCAACTTTCAATAACTCGCTCGGATATTGACCGATCGATACGAAACTTTCATTTTCGGCATCAGGGAGTGCATCCGTGTCGAACTGCATACCCTGAACCTTCAAATTCGGATTTTATTGACAGTCTTTATAAATCGTTTTGGAAATACAAATTTTTTGACATAAATTTGAATATCTTTTTAAATACCGTTAGATTTCTGTTTTATTTGGTTTAATATTGATGAGGCCACGCTAGTCACCGAACCACGTTAAAATTTTGACAACATTTCACATTGGTTTTTCAAAATTTTCACTTATACTGATATATCAATCAGTACTCAATTTTTGACTTTCAACTTTCAATAACTCGCTCGGATATTGACCGATCGATACGAAACTTTCATTTTCGGTATCAGGGAGTGCATCCGTGTCGAACTGCATACCCTGAACCTTCAAATTCGGATTTTTTTGACAGTCTTTCAAAATCGTTTTGGAAATACAAATATTTTTGACATAAATTTGAATATCTTTTTTAAATACCGTTAGATTTCTGTTTTATCTGGCTTAATATTGACGAGGCAAGGCTAGTCACCTAACCACGTTTAAATTTTGACAACATTTCACATTGGTTTTTCAAAATTTTCACTTATACTGATATATCAATCAGTACTCAATTTTTGACTTTCAACTTTCAATAACTAGCTCGGATATTGACCGATCGATACGAAACTTTCATTTTCGGCATCAGGGAGTGCATCCGTGTCGAACTGCATACCCTGAACCTTCAAATTCGGATTTTTTTGACAGTCTTTCAAAATCGTTTTGGAAATACAAATATTTTTGACATAAATTTGAATATCTTTTTTAAGTACTGTTAGATTTCTGTTTTATCTGGCTTAATATTGACGAGGCAATGCTAGTCACCTAACCACGTTAAAATTTTGACAACATTTCACATTGGTTTTTCAAAATTTTCACTTATACTGATATATCAATCAGTACTCAATTTTTGACTTTCAACTTTCAATAACTCGCTCGGATATTGACCGATCGATACGAAACTTTCATTTTCGGCATCAGGGAGTGCATCCGTGTCGAACTGCATACCCTGAACCTTCAAATTCGGATTTTTTTGACAGTCTTTCAAAATCGTTTTGGAAATACAAATAATTTTGACATAAATTTGAATATCTTTTTTAAATACCGTTAGATTTCTGTTTTATTTGGTTTAATATTGACGAGGCCACGCTAGTCACCGAACCAAGTTAAAATTTTGACAACATTTCACATTGGTTTTTCAAAATTTTCACTTATACTGATATATCAATCAGTACTCAATTTTTGACTTTCAACTTTCAATAACTCGCTCGGATATTGACCGATCGATACGAAACTTTCATTTTCGGCATCAGGGAGTGCATCCGTGTCGAACTGCATACCCTGAACCTTCAAATTCGGATTTTTTTGACAGTCTTTATAAATCGTTTTGGAAATACAAATTTTTTGACATAAATTTGAATATCTTTTTTAAATACCGTTAGATTTCTGTTTTATTTGGTTTAATATTGACGAGGCCACGCTAGTCACCGAACCACGTTAAAATTTTGACAACATTTCACATTGGTTTTTCAAAATTTTCACTTATACTGATATATCAATCAGTACTCAATTTTTGACTTTCAACTTTCAATAACTCGCTCGGATATTGACCGATCGATACGAAACTTTCATTTTCGGCATCAGGGAGTGCATCCGTGTCGAACTGCATACCCTGAACCTTCAAATTCGGATTTTTTTGACAGTCTTTCAAAATCGTTATGGAAATACAAATATTTTTGACATAAATTTGAATATCTTTTTTAAATACCGTTAGATTTCTGTTTTATTTGGTTTAATATTGACGAGGCAATGCTAGTCACCTAACCACGTTAAAATTTTGACAACATTTCACATTGGTTTTTCAAAATTTTCACTTATACTGATATATCAATCAGTACTCAATTTTTGACTTTCAACTTTCAATAACTCGCTCGGATATTGACCGATCGATACAAAACTTTCATTTTCGGTATCAGGGAGTGCATCCGTGTCGAACTGCATACCCTGAACCTTCAAATTCGGATTTTTTTGACAGTCTTTCAAAATCGTTTTGGAAATACAAATATTTTTGACATAAATTTGAATATCTTTTTTAAATACCGTTAGATTTCTGTTTTATCTGGCTTAATATTGACGAGGCAAGGCTAGTCACCTAACCTCGTTAAAATTTTGACAACATTTCACATTGGTTTTTCAAAATTTTCACTTATACTGATATATCAATCAGTACTCAATTTTTGACTTTCAACTTTCAATAACTAGCTCGGATATTGACCGATCGATACGAAACTTTCATTTTCGGCATCAGGGAGTGCATCCGTGTCGAACTGCATACCCTGAACCTTCAAATTCGGATTTTTTTGACAGTCTTTCAAAATCGTTTTGGAAATACAAATATTTTTGACATAAATTTGAATATCTTTTTTAAGTACTGTTAGATTTCTGTTTTATCTGGCTTAATATTGACGAGGCAATGCTAGTCACCTAACCACGTTAAAATTTTGACAACATTTCACATTGGTTTTTCAAAATTTTCACTTATACTGATATATCAATCAGTACTCAATTTTTGACTTTCAACTTTCAATAACTCGCTCGGATATTGACCGATCGATACGAAACTTTCATTTTCGGCATCAGGGAGTGCATCCGTGTCGAACTGCATACCCTGAACCTTCAAATTCGGATTTTATTGACAGTCTTTATAAATCGTTTTGGAAATACAAATTTTTTGACATAAATTTGAATATCTTTTTAAATACCGTTAGATTTCTGTTTTATTTGGTTTAATATTGATGAGGCCACGCTAGTCACCGAACCACGTTAAAATTTTGACAACATTTCACATTGGTTTTTCAAAATTTTCACTTATACTGATATATCAATCAGTACTCAATTTTTGACTTTCAACTTTCAATAACTCGCTCGGATATTGACCGATCGATACGAAACTTTCATTTTCGGTATCAGGGAGTGCATCCGTGTCGAACTGCATACCCTGAACCTTCAAATTCGGATTTTTTTGACAGTCTTTCAAAATCGTTTTGGAAATACAAATATTTTTGACATAAATTTGAATATCTTTTTTAAATACCGTTAGATTTCTGTTTTATCTGGCTTAATATTGACGAGGCAAGGCTAGTCACCTAACCACGTTTAAATTTTGACAACATTTCACATTGGTTTTTCAAAATTTTCACTTATACTGATATATCAATCAGTACTCAATTTTTGACTTTCAACTTTCAATAACTAGCTCGGATATTGACCGATCGATACGAAACTTTCATTTTCGGCATCAGGGAGTGCATCCGTGTCGAACTGCATACCCTGAACCTTCAAATTCGGATTTTTTTGACAGTCTTTATAAATCGTTTTGGAAATACAAATATTTTTGACATAAATTTGAATATCTTTTTTAAGTACTGTTAGATTTCTGTTTTATCTGGCTTAATATTGACGAGGCAATGCTAGTCACCTAACCACGTTAAAATTTTGACAACATTTCACATTGGTTTTTCAAAATTTTCACTTATACTGATATATCAATCAGTACTCAATTTTTGACTTTCAACTTTCAATAACTCGCTCGGATATTGACCGATCGATACGAAACTTTCATTTTCGGCATCAGGGAGTGCATCCGTGTCGAACTGCATACCCTGAACCTTCAAATTCGGATTTTATTGACAGTCTTTATAAATCGTTTTGGAAATACAAATTTTTTGACATAAATTTGAATATCTTTTTTAAATACCGTTAGATTTCTGTTTTATTTGGTTTAATATTGATGAGGCCACGCTAGTCACCGAACCACGTTAAAATTTTGACAACATTTCACATTGGTTTTTCAAAATTTTCACTTATACTGATATATCAATCAGTACTCAATTTTTGACTTTCAACTTTCAATAACTCGCTCGGATATTGACCGATCGATACGAAACTTTCATTTTCGGCATCAGGGAGTGCATTTGTGCCGAATCGCATACCCTGAACCTTCAAATTCGGATTTTTTGACAGTCTTTCAAAATCGTTTTGGAAATACAAATATTTTTGACATAAATTTGAATATCTTTTTTAAATACCGTTAGATTTCTGTTTTATTTGGTTTAATATTGACGAGGCAAGGCTAGTCACCTAACCACGTTTAAATTTTGACAACATTTCACATTGGTTTTTCAAAATGTTCACTTATACTGATATATCAATCAGTACTCAATTTTTGACTTTCAACTTTCAATAACTCGCTCGGATATTGACCGATCGATACGAAACTTTCATTTTCGGCATCAGGGAGTGCATCCGTGTCGAACTGCATACCCTGAACCTTCAAATTCGGATTTTTTTGACAGTCTTTCAAAATCGTTTTGGAAATACAAATATTTTTGACATAAATTTGAATATCTTTTTTAAGTACTGTTAGATTTCTGTTTTATCTGGCTTAATATTGACGAGGCAATGCTAGTCACCTAACCACGTTAAAATTTTGACAACATTTCACATTGGTTTTTCAAAATTTTCACTTATACTGATATATCAATCAGTACTCAATTTTTGACTTTCAACTTTCAATAACTAGCTCGGATATTGACCGATCGATACGAAACATTCATTTTCGGCATCAGGAAGTGCATCCATGTCGAACTGCTTACCCTGAACCTTCAAATTCGGATTTTTTTGACAGTCTTTCAAAATCGTTTTGGAAATACAAATATTTTTAACATAAATTTGAATATCTTTTTTAAATACCGTTAGATTTCTGTTTTATCTGGCTTAATATAGACGAGGCAATGCTAGTCACCTAACCACGTTAAAATTTTGACAACATTTCACATTGGTTTTTCAAAATGTTCACTTATACTGATATATCAATCAGTACTCAATTTTTGACTTTCAACTTTCAATAACTCGCTCGGATATTGACCGATCGATACGAAACTTTCATTTTCGGCATCAGGGAGTGCATCCGCGTCGAACTGCGTACCCTGAACCTTCAAATTCGGATTTTTTTGACAGTCTTTCAAAATCGTTTTGGAAATACAAATTTTTTGACATAAATTTGAATATCTTTTTTAAATACCGTTAGATTTCTGTTTTATTTGGTTTAATATTGACGAGGCAAGGCTAGTCACCTAACCACGTTAAAATTTTGACAACATTTCACATTCGTTTTTCAAAATGTTCACTTATACTGATATATCAATCAGTACTCAATTTTTGACTTTCAACTTTCAATAACTCGCTCGGATATTGACCGATCGATACGAAACTTTCATTTTTGGCATTAAGGAGTGCATCCGTGTCGAACTGCATACCCTGAACCTTCAAATTCGGATTTGACGAGGCTACGCTAGTCACTGAACCACGTTAAAATTTTGACAACATTTCACATTGGTTTTTCAAAATTTTCACTTATACTGATATATCAATCAGTACTCAATTTTTGACTTTCAACTTTCAATAACTCGCTCGGATATTGACCGATCGATACGAAACTTTCATTTTCGGCATCAGGGAGTGCATTTGTGCCGAATCGCATACCCTGAACCTTCAAATTCGGATTTTTTGACAGTCTTTCAAAATCGTTTTGGAAATACAAATATTTTTGACATAAATTTGAATATCTTTTTTAAATACCGTTAGATTTCTGTTTTATTTGGTTTAATATTGACGAGGCAAGGCTAGTCACCTAACCACGTTTAAATTTTGACAACATTTCACATTGGTTTTTCAAAATGTTCACTTATACTGATATATCAATCAGTACTCAATTTTTGACTTTCAACTTTCAATAACTCGCTCGGATATTGACCGATCGATACGAAACTTTCATTTTCGGCATCAGGGAGTGCATCCGTGTCGAACTGCATACCCTGAACCTTCAAATTCGGATTTTTTTGACAGTCTTTCAAAATCGTTTTGGAAATACAAATATTTTTGACATAAATTTGAATATCTTTTTTAAGTACTGTTAGATTTCTGTTTTATCTGGCTTAATATTGACGAGGCAATGCTAGTCACCTAACCACGTTAAAATTTTGACAACATTTCACATTGGTTTTTCAAAATTTTCACTTATACTGATATATCAATCAGTACTCAATTTTTGACTTTCAACTTTCAATAACTCGCTCGGATATTGACCGATCGATACGAAACTTTCATTTTCGGCATCAGGGAGTGCATCCGTGTCGAACTGCATACCCTGAACCTTCAAATTCGGATTTTATTGACAGTCTTTATAAATCGTTTTGGAAATACAAATTTTTTGACATAAATTTGAATATCTTTTTTAAATACCGTTAGATTTCTGTTTTATTTGGTTTAATATTGATGAGGCCACGCTAGTCACCGAACCACGTTAAAATTTTGACAACATTTCACATTGGTTTTTCAAAATTTTCACTTATACTGATATATCAATCAGTACTCAATTTTTGACTTTCAACTTTCAATAACTCGCTCGGATATTGACCGATCGATACGAAACTTTCATTTTCGGCATCAGGGAGTGCATTTGTGCCGAATCGCATACCCTGAACCTTCAAATTCGGATTTTTTGACAGTCTTTCAAAATCGTTTTGGAAATACAAATATTTTTGACATAAATTTGAATATATTTTTTAAATACCGTTAGATTTCTGTTTTATTTGGTTTAATATTGACGAGGCAAGGCTAGTCACCTAACCACGTTTAAATTTTGACAACATTTCACATTGGTTTTTCAAAATGTTCACTTATACTGATATATCAATCAGTACTCAATTTTTGACTTTCAACTTTCAATAACTCGCTCGGATATTGACCGATCGATACGAAACTTTCATTTTCGGCATCAGGGAGTGCATCCGTGTCGAACTGCATACCCTGAACCTTCAAATTCGGATTTTTTTGACAGTCTTTCAAAATCGTTTTGGAAATACAAATATTTTTGACATAAATTTGAATATCTTTTTTAAGTACTGTTAGATTTCTGTTTTATCTGGCTTAATATTGACGAGGCAATGCTAGTCACCTAACCACGTTAAAATTTTGACAACATTTCACATTGGTTTTTCAAAATTTTCACTTATACTGATATATCAATCAGTACTCAATTTTTGACTTTCAACTTTCAATAACTAGCTCGGATATTGACCGATCGATACGAAACATTCATTTTCGGCATCAGGAAGTGCATCCATGTCGAACTGCATACCCTGAACCTTCAAATTCGGATTTTTTTGACAGTCTTTCAAAATCGTTTTGGAAATACAAATATTTTTAACATAAATTTGAATATCTTTTTTAAATACCGTTAGATTTCTGTTTTATCTGGCTTAATATAGACGAGGCAATGCTAGTCACCTAACCACGTTAAAATTTTGACAACATTTCACATTGGTTTTTCAAAATTTTCACTTATACTGATATATCAATCAGTACTCAATTTTTGACTTTCAACTTTCAATAACTCGCTCGGATATTGACCGATCGATACGAAACTTTCATTTTCGGCATCAGGGAGTGCATCCGCGTCGAACTGCGTACCCTGAACCTTCAAATTCGGATTTTTTTGACAGTCTTTCAAAATCGTTTTGGAAATACAAATTTTTTGACATAAATTTGAATATCTTTTTTAAATACCGTTAGATTTCTGTTTTATTTGGTTTAATATTGACGAGGCAAGGCTAGTCACCTAACCACGTTAAAATTTTGACAACATTTCACATTCGTTTTTCAAAATGTTCACTTATACTGATATATCAATCAGTACTCAATTTTTGACTTTCAACTTTCAATAACTCGCTCGGATATTGACCGATCGATACGAAACTTTCATTTTTGGCATTAAGGAGTGCATCCGTGTCGAACTGCATACCCTGAACCTTCAAATTCGGATTTGACGAGGCTACGCTAGTCACTGAACCACGTTAAAATTTTGACAACATTTCACATTGGTTTTTCAAAATTTTCACTTATACTGATATATCAATCAGTACTCAATTTTTGACTTTCAACTTTCAATAACTCGCTCGGATATTGACCGATCGATACGAAACTTTCATTTTCGGCATCAGGGAGTGCATCCGTGTCGAACTGCATACCCTGAACCTTCAAATTCGGATTTTTTTGACAGTCTTTCAAAATCGTTTTGGAAATACAAATATTTTTGACATAAATTTGAATATAGTTTTTAAATACCGTTAGATTTCTGTTTTATTTGGTTTAATATTGACGAGGCAATGCTAGTCACCTAACCACGTTAAAATTTTGACAACATTTCACATTGGTTTTTCAAAATTTTCACTTATACTGATATATCAATCACTACTCAATTTTTGACTTTCAACTTTCAATAACTCGCTCGGATATTGACCGATCGATACGAAACTTTCATTTTCGGCATCAGGGAGTGCATTCGTGTCGAACTGCATACCCTGAACCTTCAAATTCGGATTTTTTTGACAGTCTTTCAAAATCGTTTTGGAAATACAAATATTTTTGACAAAACTTTGAATATCTTTTTTAAATACCGTTAGATTTCTGTTTTATTTGGTTTAATATTGACGAGGCAATGCTAGTCACCTAACCACGTTAAAATTTTGACAACATTCCACATTGGTTTTTCAAAATTTTCACTTATACTGATATATCAATCAGTACTCAATTTTTGACTTTCAACTTTCAATAACTCGCTCGGATATTGACCGATCGATACGAAACTTTCATTTTCGGCATCAGGGAGTGCATCCGTGTCGAACTGCATACCCTGAACCTTCAAATTCGGATTTTATTGACAGTCTTTATAAATCGTTTTGGAAATACAAATTTTTTGACATAAATTTGAATATCTTTTTTAAATACCGTTAGATTTCTGTTTTATTTGGTTTAATATTGATGAGGCCACGCTAGTCACCGAACCACGTTAAAATTTTGACAACATTTCACATTGGTTTTTCAAAATTTTCACTTATACTGATATATCAATCAGTACTCAATTTTTGACTTTCAACTTTCAATAACTCGCTCGGATATTGACCGATCGATACGAAACTTTCATTTTCGGCATCAGGGAGTGCATCCGTGTCGAACTGCATACCCTGAACCTTCAAATTCGGATTTTTTTGACAGTCTTTCAAAATCGTTTTGGAAATACAAATATTTTTGACATAAATTTGAATATCTTTTTTAAATACCGTTAGATTTCTGTTTTATTTGGTTTAATATTGACGAGGCAATGCTAGTCACCTAACCACGTTAAAATTTTGACAACATTCCACATTGGTTTTTCAAAATTTTCACTTATACTGATATATCAATCAGTACTCAATTTTTGACTTTCAACTTTCAATAACTCGCTCGGATATTGACCGATCGATACGAAACTTTCATTTTCGGCATCAGGGAGTGCATCCGTGTCGAACTGCATACCCTGAACCTTCAAATTCGGATTTTTTTGACAGTCTTTCAAAATAGTTTTGGAAATACAAATTTTTTGACATAAATTTGAATATCTTTTTTAAATACCGTTAGATTTCTGTTTTATTTGGTTTAATATTGACGAGGCCACGCTGGTCACCGAACCACGTTAAAATTTTGACAACATTTCACATTGGTTTTTCAAAATTTTCACTTATACTGATATATCAATCAGTACTCAATTTTTGACTTTCAACTTTCAATAACTCGCTCGGATATTGACCGATCGATACGAAACTTTCATTTTCGGCATCAGGGAGTGCATCCGTGTCGAACTGCATACCCTGAACCTTCAAATTCGGATTTTTTTGACAGTCTTTATAAATCGTTTTGGAAATACAAATTTTTTGACATAAATTTGAATATCTTTTTTAAATACCGTTAGATTTCTGTTTTATTTGGTTTAATATTGACGAGGCCACGCTAGTCACCGAACCACGTTAAAATTTTGACAACATTTCACATTGGTTTTTCAAAATTTTCACTTATACTGATATATCAATCAGTACTCAATTTTTGACTATCAACTTTCAATAACTCGCTCGGATATTGACCGATCGATACGAAACTTTCATTTTCGGCATCAATGAGTGCATCCGTGTCGAACTGCATACCCTGAACCTTCAAATTCGGATTTTTTTGACAGTCTTTCAAAATCGTTTTGGAAATACAAATTTTTTGACATAAATTTGAATATCTTTTTTAAATACCGTTAGATTTCTGTTTTATTTGGTTTAATATTGACGAGGCAAGGCTAGTCACCTAACCACGTTAAAATTTTGACAACATTTCACATTCGTTTTTCAAAATGTTCACTTATACTGATATATCAATCAGTACTCAATTTTTGACTTTCAACTTTCAATAACTCGCTCGGATATTGACCGATCGATACGAAACTTTCATTTTTGGCATTAAGGAGTGCATCCGTGTCGAACTGCATACCCTGAACCTTCAAATTCGGATTTGACGAGGCTACGCTAGTCACTGAACCACGTTAAAATTTTGACAACATTTCACATTGGTTTTTCAAAATTTTCACTTATACTGATATATCAATCAGTACTCAATTTTTGACTTTCAACTTTCAATAACTCGCTCGGATATTGACCGATCGATACGAAACTTTCATTTTCGGCATCAGGGAGTGCATCCGTGTCGAACTGCATACCCTGAACCTTCAAATTCGGATTTTTTTGACAGTCTTTCAAAATCGTTTTGGAAATACAAATATTTTTGACATAAATTTGAATATAGTTTTTAAATACCGTTAGATTTCTGTTTTATTTGGTTTAATATTGACGAGGCAATGCTAGTCACCTAACCACGTTAAAATTTTGACAACATTTCACATTGGTTTTTCAAAATTTTCACTTATACTGATATATCAATCACTACTCAATTTTTGACTTTCAACTTTTAATAACTCGCTCGGATATTGACCGATCGATACGAAACTTTCATTTTCGGCATCAGGGAGTGCATTCGTGTCGAACTGCATACCCTGAACCTTCAAATTCGGATTTTTTTGACAGTCTTTCAAAATCGTTTTGGAAATACAAATATTTTTGACAAAACTTTGAATATCTTTTTTAAATACCGTTAGATTTCTGTTTTATTTGGTTTAACATTGACGAGGCAATGCTAGTCACCTAACCACGTTAAAATTTTGACAACATTCCACATTGGTTTTTCAAAATTTTCACTTATACTGATATATCAATCAGTACTCAATTTTTGACTTTCAACTTTCAATAACTCGCTCGGATATTGACCGATCGATACGAAACTTTCATTTTCGGCATCAGGGAGTGCATCCGTGTCGAACTGCATACCCTGAACCTTCAAATTCGGATTTTATTGACAGTCTTTATAAATCGTTTTGGAAATACAAATTTTTTGACATAAATTTGAATATCTTTTTTAAATACCGTTAGATTTCTGTTTTATTTGGTTTAATATTGATGAGGCCACGCTAGTCACCGAACCACGTTAAAATTTTGACAACATTTCACATTGGTTTTTCAAAATTTTCACTTATACTGATATATCAATCAGTACTCAATTTTTGACTTTCAACTTTCAATAACTCGCTCGGATATTGACCGATCGATACGAAACTTCCATTTTCGGCATCAGGGAGTGCATCCGTGTCGAACTGCATACCCTGAACCTTCAAATTCGGATTTTTTTGACAGTCTTTCAAAATCGTTTTGGAAATACAAATATTTTTGACATAAATTTGAATATCTTTTTTAAATACCGTTAGATTTCTGTTTTATTTGGTTTAATATTGACGAGGCAATGCTAGTCACCTAACCACGTTAAAATTTTGACAACATTCCACATTGGTTTTTCAAAATTTTCACTTATACTGATATATCAATCAGTACTCAATTTTTGACTTTCAACTTTCAATAACTCGCTCGGATATTGACCGATCGATACGAAACTTTCATTTTCGGCATCAGGGAGTGCATCCGTGTCGAACTGCATACCCTGAACCTTCAAATTCGGATTTTTTTGACAGTCTTTCAAAATAGTTTTGGAAATACAAATTTTTTGACATAAATTTGAATATCTTTTTTAAATACCGTTAGATTTCTGTTTTATTTGGTTTAATATTGACGAGGCCACGCTAGTCACCGAACCACGTTAAAATTTTGACAACATTTCACATTGGTTTTTCAAAATTTTCACTTATACTGATATATCAATCAGTACTCAATTTTTGACTTTCAACTTTCAATAACTCGCTCGGATATTGACCGATCGATACGAAACTTTCATTTTCGGCATCAGGGAGTGCATCCGTGTCGAACTGCATACCCTGAACCTTCAAATTCGGATTTTTTTGACAGTCTTTATAAATCGTTTTGGAAATACAAATTTTTTGACATAAATTTGAATATCTTTTTTAAATACCGTTAGATTTCTGTTTTATTTGGTTTAATATTGACGAGGCCACGCTAGTCACCGAACCACGTTAAAATTTTGACAACATTTCACATTGGTTTTTCAAAATTTTCACTTATACTGATATATCAATCAGTACTCAATTTTTGACTATCAACTTTCAATAACTCGCTCGGATATTGACCGATCGATACGAAACTTTCATTTTCGGCATCAATGAGTGCATCCGTGTCGAACTGCATACCCTGAACCTTCAAATTCGGATTTTTTTGACAGTCTTTCAAAATCGTTATGGAAATACAAATATTTTTGACATAAATTTGAATATCTTTTTTAAATACCGTTAGATTTCTGTTTTATTTGGTTTAATATTGACGAGGCAATGCTAGTCACCTAACCACGTTAAAATTTTGACAACATTTCACATTGGTTTTTCAAAATTTTCACTTATACTGATATATCAATCACTACTCAATTTTTGACTTTCACCTTTCAATAACTCGCTCGGATATTGACCGATCGATACGAAACTTTCATTTTCGGTATCAGGGAGTGCATCCGTGTCGAACTGCATACCCTGAACCTTCAAATTCGGATTTTATTGACAGTCTTTATAAATCGTTTTGGAAATACAAATTTTTTGACATAAATTTGAATATCTTTTTTAAATACCGTTAGATTTCTGTTTTATTTGGTTTAATATTGATGAGGCCACGCTAGTCACCGAACCACGTTAAAATTTTGACAACATTTCACATTGGTTTTTCAAAATTTTCACTTATACTGATATATCAATCAGTACTCAATTTTTGACTTTCAACTTTCAATAACTCGCTCGGATATTGACCGATCGATACGAAACTTTCATTTTCGGCATCAGGGAGTGCATTTGTGCCGAATCGCATACCCTGAACCTTCAAATTCGGATTTTTTGACAGTCTTTCAAAATCGTTTTGGAAATACAAATATTTTTGACATAAATTTGAATATATTTTTTAAATACCGTTAGATTTCTGTTTTATTTGGTTTAATATTGACGAGGCAAGGCTAGTCACCTAACCACGTTTAAATTTTGACAACATTTCACATTGGTTTTTCAAAATGTTCACTTATACTGATATATCAATCAGTACTCAATTTTTGACTTTCAACTTTCAATAACTCGCTCGGATATTGACCGATCGATACGAAACTTTCATTTTCGGCATCAGGGAGTGCATCCGTGTCGAACTGCATACCCTGAACCTTCAAATTCGGATTTTTTTGACAGTCTTTCAAAATCGTTTTGGAAATACAAATATTTTTGACATAAATTTGAATATCTTTTTTAAGTACTGTTAGATTTCTGTTTTATCTGGCTTAATATTGACGAGGCAATGCTAGTCACCTAACCACGTTAAAATTTTGACAACATTTCACATTGGTTTTTCAAAATTTTCACTTATACTGATATATCAATCAGTACTCAATTTTTGACTTTCAACTTTCAATAACTAGCTCGGATATTGACCGATCGATACGAAACATTCATTTTCGGCATCAGGAAGTGCATCCATGTCGAACTGCATACCCTGAACCTTCAAATTCGGATTTTTTTGACAGTCTTTCAAAATCGTTTTGGAAATACAAATATTTTTAACATAAATTTGAATATCTTTTTTAAATACCGTTAGATTTCTGTTTTATCTGGCTTAATATAGACGAGGCAATGCTAGTCACCTAACCACGTTAAAATTTTGACAACATTTCACATTGGTTTTTCAAAATTTTCACTTATACTGATATATCAATCAGTACTCAATTTTTGACTTTCAACTTTCAATAACTCGCTCGGATATTGACCGATCGATACGAAACTTTCATTTTCGGCATCAGGGAGTGCATATGCGTCGAACTGCGTACCCTGAACCTTCAAATTCGGATTTTTTTGACAGTCTTTCAAAATCGTTTTGGAAATACAAATTTTTTGACATAAATTTGAATATCTTTTTTAAATACCGTTAGATTTCTGTTTTATTTGGTTTAATATTGACGAGGCAAGGCTAGTCACCTAACCACGTTAAAATTTTGACAACATTTCACATTCGTTTTTCAAAATGTTCACTTATACTGATATATCAATCAGTACTCAATTTTTGACTTTCAACTTTCAATAACTCGCTCGGATATTGACCGATCGATACGAAACTTTCATTTTTGGCATTAAGGAGTGCATCCGTGTCGAACTGCATACCCTGAACCTTCAAATTCGGATTTGACGAGGCTACGCTAGTCACTGAACCACGTTAAAATTTTGACAACATTTCACATTGGTTTTTCAAAATTTTCACTTATACTGATATATCAATCAGTACTCAATTTTTGACTTTCAACTTTCAATAACTCGCTCGGATATTGACCGATCGATACGAAACTTTCATTTTCGGCATCAGGGAGTGCATCCGTGTCGAACTGCATACCCTGAACCTTCAAATTCGGATTTTTTTGACAGTCTTTCAAAATCGTTTTGGAAATACAAATATTTTTGACATAAATTTGAATATAGTTTTTAAATACCGTTAGATTTCTGTTTTATTTGGTTTAATATTGACGAGGCAATGCTAGTCACCTAACCACGTTAAAATTTTGACAACATTTCACATTGGTTTTTCAAAATTTTCACTTATACTGATATATCAATCACTACTCAATTTTTGACTTTCAACTTTCAATAACTCGCTCGGATATTGACCGATCGATACGAAACTTTCATTTTCGGCATCAGGGAGTGCATTCGTGTCGAACTGCATACCCTGAACCTTCAAATTCGGATTTTTTTGACAGTCTTTCAAAATCGTTTTGGAAATACAAATATTTCTGACAAAAATTTGAATATCTTTTTTAAATACCGTTAGATTTCTGTTTTATTTGGTTTAATATTGACGAGGCAATGCTAGTCACCTAACCACGTTAAAATTTTGACAACATTCCACATTGGTTTTTCAAAATTTTCACTTATACTGATATATCAATCAGTACTCAATTTTTGACTTTCAACTTTCAATAACTCGCTCGGATATTGACCGATCGATACGAAACTTTCATTTTCGGCATCAGGGAGTGCATCCGTGTCGAACTGCATACCCTGAACCTTCAAATTCGGATTTTATTGACAGTCTTTATAAATCGTTTTGGAAATACAAATTTTTTGACATAAATTTGAATATCTTTTTTAAATACCGTTAGATTTCTGTTTTATTTGGTTTAATATTGATGAGGCCACGCTAGTCACCGAACCACGTTAAAATTTTGACAACATTTCACATTGGTTTTTCAAAATTTTCACTTATACTGATATATCAATCAGTACTCAATTTTTGACTTTCAACTTTCAATAACTCGCTCGGATATTGACCGATCGATACGAAACTTTCATTTTCGGCATCAGGGAGTGCATCCGTGTCGAACTGCATACCCTGAACCTTCAAATTCGGATTTTTTTGACAGTCTTTCAAAATCGTTTTGGAAATACAAATATTTTTGACATAAATTTGAATATCTTTTTTAAATACCGTTAGATTTCTGTTTTATTTGGTTTAATATTGACGAGGCAATGCTAGTCACCTAACCACGTTAAAATTTTGACAACATTCCACATTGGTTTTTCAAAATTTTCACTTATACTGATATATCAATCAGTACTCAATTTTTGACTTTCAACTTTCAATAACTCGCTCGGATATTGACCGATCGATACGAAACTTTCATTTTCGGCATCAGGGAGTGCATCCGTGTCGAACTGCATACCCTGAACCTTCAAATTCGGATTTTTTTGACAGTCTTTCAAAATAGTTTTGGAAATACAAATTTTTTGACATAAATTTGAATATCTTTTTTAAATACCGTTAGATTTCTGTTTTATTTGGTTTAATATTGACGAGGCCACGCTAGTCACCGAACCACGTTAAAATTTTGACAACATTTCACATTGGTTTTTCAAAATTTTCACTTATACTGATATATCAATCAGTACTCAATTTTTGACTTTCAACTTTCAATAACTCGCTCGGATATTGACCGATCGATACGAAACTTTCATTTTCGGCATCAGGGAGTGCATCCGTGTCGAACTGCATACCCTGAACCTTCAAATTCGGATTTTTTTGACAGTCTTTATAAATCGTTTTGGAAATACAAATTTTTTGACATAAATTTGAATATCTTTTTTAAATACCGTTAGATTTCTGTTTTATTTGGTTTAATATTGACGAGGCCACGCTAGTCACCGAACCACGTTAAAATTTTGACAACATTTCACATTGGTTTTTCAAAATTTTCACTTATACTGATATATCAATCAGTACTCAATTTTTGACTATCAACTTTCAATAACTCGCTCGGATATTGACCGATCGATACGAAACTTTCATTTTCGGCATCAATGAGTGCATCCGTGTCGAACTGCATACCCTGAACCTTCAAATTCGGATTTTTTTGACAGTCTTTCAAAATCGTTTTGGAAATACAAATTTTTTGACATAAATTTGAATATCTTTTTTAAATACCGTTAGATTTCTGTTTTATTTGGTTTAATATTGACGAGGCAAGGCTAGTCACCTAACCACGTTAAAATTTTGACAACATTTCACATTCGTTTTTCAAAATGTTCACTTATACTGATATATCAATCAGTACTCAATTTTTGACTTTCAACTTTCAATAACTCGCTCGGATATTGACCGATCGATACGAAACTTTCATTTTTGGCATTAAGGAGTGCATCCGTGTCGAACTGCATACCCTGAACCTTCAAATTCGGATTTGACGAGGCTACGCTAGTCACTGAACCACGTTAAAATTTTGACAACATTTCACATTGGTTTTTCAAAATTTTCACTTATACTGATATATCAATCAGTACTCAATTTTTGACTTTCAACTTTCAATAACTCGCTCGGATATTGACCGATCGATACGAAACTTTCATTTTCGGCATCAGGGAGTGCATCCGTGTCGAACTGCATACCCTGAACCTTCAAATTCGGATTTTTTTGACAGTCTTTCAAAATCGTTTTGGAAATACAAATATTTTTGACATAAATTTGAATATAGTTTTTAAATACCGTTAGATTTCTGTTTTATTTGGTTTAATATTGACGAGGCAATGCTAGTCACCTAACCACGTTAAAATTTTGACAACATTTCACATTGGTTTTTCAAAATTTTCACTTATACTGATATATCAATCACTACTCAATTTTTGACTTTCAACTTTTAATAACTCGCTCGGATATTGACCGATCGATACGAAACTTTCATTTTCGGCATCAGGGAGTGCATTCGTGTCGAACTGCATACCCTGAACCTTCAAATTCGGATTTTTTTGACAGTCTTTCAAAATCGTTTTGGAAATACAAATATTTTTGACAAAACTTTGAATATCTTTTTTAAATACCGTTAGATTTCTGTTTTATTTGGTTTAACATTGACGAGGCAATGCTAGTCACCTAACCACGTTAAAATTTTGACAACATTCCACATTGGTTTTTCAAAATTTTCACTTATACTGATATATCAATCAGTACTCAATTTTTGACTTTCAACTTTCAATAACTCGCTCGGATATTGACCGATCGATACGAAACTTTCATTTTCGGCATCAGGGAGTGCATCCGTGTCGAACTGCATACCCTGAACCTTCAAATTCGGATTTTATTGACAGTCTTTATAAATCGTTTTGGAAATACAAATTTTTTGACATAAATTTGAATATCTTTTTTAAATACCGTTAGATTTCTGTTTTATTTGGTTTAATATTGATGAGGCCACGCTAGTCACCGAACCACGTTAAAATTTTGACAACATTTCACATTCGTTTTTCAAAATTTTCACTTATACTGATATATCAATCAGTACTCAATTTTTGACTTTCAACTTTCAATAACTCGCTCGGATATTGACCGATCGATACGAAACTTTCATTTTCGGCATCAGGGAGTGCATCCGTGTCGAACTGCATACCCTGAACCTTCAAATTCGGATTTTTTTGACAGTCTTTCAAAATCGTTTTGGAAATACAAATATTTTTGACATAAATTTGAATATCTTTTTTAAATACCGTTAGATTTCTGTTTTATTTGGTTTAATATTGACGAGGCAATGCTAGTCACCTAACCACGTTAAAATTTTGACAACATTCCACATTGGTTTTTCAAAATTTTCACTTATACTGATATATCAATCAGTACTCAATTTTTGACTTTCAACTTTCAATAACTCGCTCGGATATTGACCGATCGATACGAAACTTTCATTTTCGGCATCAGGGAGTGCATCCGTGTCGAACTGCATACCCTGAACCTTCAAATTCGGATTTTTTTGACAGTCTTTCAAAATAGTTTTGGAAATACAAATTTTTTGACATAAATTTGAATATCTTTTTTAAATACCGTTAGATTTCTGTTTTATTTGGTTTAATATTGACGAGGCCACGCTAGTCACCGAACCACGTTAAAATTTTGACAACATTTCACATTGGTTTTTCAAAATTTTCACTTATACTGATATATCAATCAGTACTCAATTTTTGACTTTCAACTTTCAATAACTCGCTCGGATATTGACCGATCGATACGAAACTTTCATTTTCGGCATCAGGGAGTGCATCCGTGTCGAACTGCATACCCTGAACCTTCAAATTCGGATTTTTTTGACAGTCTTTATAAATCGTTTTGGAAATACAAATTTTTTGACATAAATTTGAATATCTTTTTTAAATACCGTTAGATTTCTGTTTTATTTGGTTTAATATTGACGAGGCCACGCTAGTCACCGAACCACGTTAAAATTTTGACAACATTTCACATTGGTTTTTCAAAATTTTCACTTATACTGATATATCAATCAGTACTCAATTTTTGACTATCAACTTTCAATAACTCGCTCGGATATTGACCGATCGATACGAAACTTTCATTTTCGGCATCAATGAGTGCATCCGTGTCGAACTGCATACCCTGAACCTTCAAATTCGGATTTTTTTGACAGTCTTTCAAAATCGTTATGGAAATACAAATATTTTTGACATAAATTTGAATATCTTTTTTAAATACCGTTAGATTTCTGTTTTATTTGGTTTAATATTGACGAGGCAATGCTAGTCACCTAACCACGTTAAAATTTTGACAACATTTCACATTGGTTTTTCAAAATTTTCACTTATACTGATATATCAATCAGTACTCAATTTTTGACTTTCAACTTTCAATAACTCGCTCGGATATTGACCGATCGATACGAAACTTTCATTTTCGGTATCAGGGAGTGCATCCGTGTCGAACTGCATACCCTGAACCTTCAAATTCGGATTTTTTTGACAGTCTTTCAAAATCGTTTTGGAAATACAAATATTTTTGACATAAATTTGAATATCTTTTTTAAATACCGTTAGATTTCTGTTTTATCTGGCTTAATATTGACGAGGCAAGGCTAGTCACCTAACCACGTTAAAATTTTGACAACATTTCACATTGGTTTTTCAAAATTTTCACTTATACTGATATATCAATCAGTACTCAATTTTTGACTTTCAACTTTCAATAACTAGCTCGGATATTGACCGATCGATACGAAACTTTCATTTTCGGCATCAGGAAGTGCATCCATGTCGAACTGCATACCCTGAACCTTCAAATTCGGATTTTTTTGACAGTCTTTCAAAATCGTTTTGGAAATACAAATTTTTTGACATAAATTTGAATATCTTTTTTAAATACCGTTAGATTTCTGTTTTATTTGGTTTAATATTGACGAGGCAAGGCTAGTCACCTAACCACGTTAAAATTTTGACAACATTTCACATTGGTTTTTCAAAATTTTCACTTATACTGATATATCAATCAGTACTCAATTTTTGACTTTCAACTTTCAATAACTCGCTCGGATATTGACCGATCGATACGAAACTTTCATTTTCGGCATTAAGGAGTGCATCCGTGTCGAACTGCATACCCT
This sequence comes from Choreutis nemorana, assembly GCA_949316135.1. Lineage (NCBI taxonomy): Eukaryota > Metazoa > Arthropoda > Insecta > Lepidoptera > Choreutidae > Choreutis > Choreutis nemorana. The sequence continues at coordinate 10,295,833 of OX438606.1, read as the reverse complement.
GAACCTTCAAATTCGGATTTTTTTGACAGTCTTTCAAAATCGTTTTGGAAATACAAATATTTCTGACAAAAATTTGAATATCTTTTTTAAATACCGTTAGATTTCTGTTTTATTTGGTTTAATATTGACGAGGCAATGCTAGTCACCTAACCACGTTAAAATTTTGACAACATTCCACATTGGTTTTTCAAAATTTTCACTTATACTGATATATCAATCAGTACTCAATTTTTGACATTCAACTTTCAATAACTCGCTCGGATATTGACCGATCGATACGAAACTTTCATTTTCGGCATCAGGGAGTGCATCCGTGTCGAACTGCATACCCTGAACCTTCAAATTCGGATTTTTTTGACAGTCTTTCAAAATCGTTTTGGAAATACAAATAATTTTGACATAAATTTGAATATATTTTTTAAATACCGTTAGATTTCTGTTTTATTTGGTTTAATATTGACGAGGCAAGGCTAGTCACCTAACCACGTTAAAATTTTGACAACATTTCACATTGGTTTTTCAAAATTTTCACTTATACTGATATATCAATCAGTACTCAATTTTTGACTTTCAACTTTCAATAACTCGCTCGGATATTGACCGATCGATACGAAACTTTCATTTTCGGCATTAAGGAGTGCATCCGTGTCGAACTGCATACCCTGAACCTTCAAATTCGGATTTTTTTGACAGTCTTTCAAAATCGTTTTGGAAATACAAATATTTCTGACAAAAATTTGAATATCTTTTTTAAATACCGTTAGATTTCTGTTTTATTTGGTTTAATATTGACGAGGCAATGCTAGTCACCTAACCACGTTAAAATTTTGACAACATTCCACATTGGTTTTTCAAAATTTTCACTTATACTGATATATCAATCAGTACTCAATTTTTGACATTCAACTTTCAATACCTCGCTCGGATATTGACCGATCGATACGAAACTTTCATTTTCGGCATCAGGGAGTGCATCCGTGTCGAACTGCATACCCTGAACCTTCAAATTCAGATTTTTTTGACAGTCTTTCAAAATCGTTTTGGAAATACAAATATTTTTGACAATAATTTGAATATCTTTTTTAAATACCGTTAGATTTCTGTTTTATTTGGTTTAATATTGACGAGGCAATGCTAGTCACCTAACCACGTTAAAATTTTGACAACATTTCACATTGGTTTTTCAAAATTTTCACTTATACTGATATATCAATCAGTACTCAATTTTTGACTTTCAACTTTCAATAACTCGCTCGGATATTGACCGATCGATACGAAACTTTCATTTTCGGCATCAAGGAGTGCATCCGTGTCGAACTGCATACCCTGAACCTTCAAATTCGGATTTTTTTGACAGTCTTTCAAAATCGTTTTGGAAATACAAATATTTTTGACATAAATTTGAATATCTTTTTTAAATACCGTTAGATTTCTGTTTTATTTGGTTTAATATTGACGAGGCCACGCTAGTCACCGAACCACGTTAAAATTTTGACAACATTTCACATTGGTTTTTCAAAATTTTCACTTATACTGATATATCAATCAGTACTCAATTTTTGACTCTCAACTTTCAATAACTCGCTCGGATATTGACCGATCGATACGAAACTTTCATTTTCGGCATCAAGGAGTGCATCCGTGTCGAACTGCATACCCTGAACCTTCAAATTCGGATTTTTTTGACAGTCTTTCAAAATCGTTTTGGAAATACAAATTTTTTGACATAAATTTGAATATCTTTTTTAAATACCGTTAGATTTCTGTTTTATTTGGTTTAATATTGACGAGGCAAGGCTAGTCACCTAACCACGTTAAAATTTTGACAACATTTCACATTGGTTTTTCAAAATTTTCACTTATACTGATATATCAATCAGTACTCAATTTTTGACTTTCAACTTTCAATAACTCGCTCGGATATTGACCGATCGATACGAAACTTTCATTTTCGGCATTAAGGAGTGCATCCGTGTCGAACTGCATACCCTGAACCTTCAAATTCGGATTTTTTTGACAGTCTTTCAAAATCGTTTTGGAAATACAAATATTTCTGACAAAAATTTGAATATCTTTTTTAAATACCGTTAGATTTCTGTTTTATTTGGTTTAATATTGACGAGGCAATGCTAGTCACCTAACCACGTTAAAATTTTGACAACATTCCACATTGGTTTTTCAAAATTTTCACTTATACTGATATATCAATCAGTACTCAATTTTTGACATTCAACTTTCAATAACTCGCTCGGATATTGACCGATCGATACGAAACTTTCATTTTCGGCATCAGGGAGTGCATCCGTGTCGAACTGCATACCCTGAACCTTCAAATTCGGATTTTTTTGACAGTCTTTCAAAATCGTTTTGGAAATACAAATATTTTTGACATAAATTTGAATATATTTTTTAAATACCGTTAGATTTCTGTTTTATTTGGTTTAATATTGACGAGGCAAGGCTAGTCACCTAACCACGTTAAAATTTTGACAACATTTCACATTGGTTTTTCAAAATTTTCACTTATACTGATATATCAATCAGTACTCAATTTTTGACTTTCAACTTTCAATAACTCGCTCGGATATTGACCGATCGATACGAAACTTTCATTTTCGGCATTAAGGAGTGCATCCGTGTCGAACTGCATACCCTGAACCTTCAAATTCGGATTTTTTTGACAGTCTTTCAAAATCGTTTTGGAAATACAAATATTTCTGACAAAAATTTGAATATCTTTTTTAAATACCGTTAGATTTCTGTTTTATTTGGTTTAATATTGACGAGGCAATGCTAGTCACCTAACCACGTTAAAATTTTGACAACATTCCACATTGGTTTTTCAAAATTTTCACTTATACTGATATATCAATCAGTACTCAATTTTTGACATTCAACTTTCAATAACTCGCTCGGATATTGACCGATCGATACGAAACTTTCATTTTCGGCATCAGGGAATGCATCCGTGTCGAACTGCATACCCTGAACCTTCAAATTCGGATTTTTTTGACAGTCTTTCAAAATCGTTTTGGAAATACAAATATTTTTGACAATAATTTGAATATCTTTTTTAAATACCGTTAGATTTCTGTTTTATTTGGTTTAATATTGACGAGGCAATGCTAGTCACCTAACCACGTTAAAATTTTGACAACATTTCACATTGGTTTTTCAAAATTTTCACTTATACTGATATATCAATCAGTACTCAATTTTTGACATTCAACTTTCAATAACTCGCTCGGATATTGACCGATCGATACGAAACTTTCATTTTCGGCATCAAGGAGTGCATCCGTGTCGAACTGCATACCCTGAACCTTCAAATTCGGATTTTTTTGACAGTCTTTCAAAATCGTTTTGGAAATACAAATATTTTTGACATAAATTTGAATATCTTTTTTAAATACCGTTAGATTTCTGTTTTATTTGGTTTAATATTGACGAGGCCACGCTAGTCACCGAACCACGTTAAAATTTTGACAACATTTCACATTGGTTTTTCAAAATTTTCACTTATACTGATATATCAATCAGTACTCAATTTTTGACTCTCAACTTTCAATAACTCGCTCGGATATTGACCGATCGATACGAAACTTTCATTTTCGGCATCAAGGAGTGCATCCGTGTCGAACTGCATACCCTGAACCTTCAAATTCGGATTTTTTTGACAGTCTTTCAAAATCGTTTTGGAAATACAAATTTTTTGACATAAATTTGAATATCTTTTTTAAATACCGTTAGATTTCTGTTTTATTTGGTTTAATATTGACGAGGCCACGCTAGTCACCGAACCACGTTAAAATTTTGACAACATTTCACATTGGTTTTTCAAAATTTTCACTTATACTGATATATCAATCAGTACTCAATTTTTGACTTTCAACTTTCAATAACTCGCTCGGATATTGACCGATCGATACGAAACTTTCATTTTCGGCATCAGGGAGTGCATCCGTGTCGAACTGCATACCCTGAACCTTCAAATTCGGATTTTTTTGACAGTCTTTCAAAATCGTTTTGGAAATACAAATTTTTTGACATAAATTTGAATATCTTTTTTAAATACCGTTAGATTTCTGTTTTATTTGGTTTAATATTGACGAGGCAAGGCTAGTCACCTAACCACGTTAAAATTTTGACAACATTTCACATTCGTTTTTCAAAATGTTCACTTATACTGATATATCAATCAGTACTCAATTTTTGACTTTCAACTTTCAATAACTCGCTCGGATATTGACCGATCGATACGAAACTTTCATTTTTGGCATTAAAGAGTGCATCCGTGTCGAACTGCATACCCTGAACCTTCAAATTCGGATTTTTTGACAGTCTTTCAAAATCGTTTTGGAAATACAAATATTTTTGACATAATTTTGAATATCTTTTTTAAATACCGTTAGATTTCTGTTTTATTTGGTTTAATATTGACGAGGCCACGCTAGTCACCGAACCACGTTAAAATTTTGACAACATTTCACATTGGTTTTTCAAAATTTTCACTTATACTGATATATCAATCAGTACTCAATTTTTGACTTTCAACTTTCAATAACTCGCTCGGATATTGACCGATCGATACGAAACTTTCATTTTCGGCATCAGGGAGTGCATCCGCGTCGAACTGCGTACCCTGAACCTTCAAATTCGGATTTTTTTGACAGTCTTTCAAAATCGTTTTGGAAATACAAATTTTTTGACATAAATTTGAATATCTTTTTTAAATACCGTTAGATTTCTGTTTTATTTGGTTTAATATTGACGAGGCCACGCTAGTCACCGAACCACGTTAAAATTTTGACAACATTTCACATTGGTTTTTCAAAATTTTCACTTATACTGATATATCAATCAGTACTCAATTTTTGACTTTCAACTTTCAATAACTCGCTCGGATATTGACCGATCGATACGAAACTTTCATTTTCGGCATCAGGGAGTGCATCCGTGTCGAATTGCATACCCTGAACCTTCAAATTCGGATTTTTTTGACAGTCTTTATAAATCGTTTTGGAAATACAAATTTTTTGACATAAATTTGAATATCTTTTTTAAATACCGTTAGATTTCTGTTTTATTTGGTTTAATATTGATGAGGCAAGGCTAGTCACCTAACCACGTTAAAATTTTGACAACATTTCACATTCGTTTTTCAAAATGTTCACTCATACTGATATATCAATCAGTACTCAATTTTTGACTTTCAACTTTCAATAACTCGCTCGGATATTGACCGATCGATACGAAACTTTCATTTTCGGCATTAAGGATTGCATCCGTGTCGAACTGCATACCCTGAACCTTCAAATTCGGATTTTTTTGACAGTCTTTCAAAATCGTTTTGGAAATACAAATATTTCTGACAAAAATTTGAATATCTTTTTTAAATACCGTTAGATTTCTGTTTTATTTGGTTTAATATTGACGAGGCCACGCTAGTCACCGAACCACGTTAAAATTTTGACAACATTCCACATTGGTTTTTCAAAATTTTCACTTATACTGATATATCAATCAGTACTCAATTTTTGACATTCAACTTTCAATAACTCGCTCGGATATTGACCGATCGATACGAAACTTTCATTTTCGGCATCAGGGAATGCATCCGTGTCGAACTGCATACCCTGAACCTTCAAATTCGGATTTTTTGACAGTCTTTCAAAATCGTTTTGGAAATACAAATATTTCTGACAAAAATTTGAATATCTTTTTTAAATACCGTTAGATTTCTGTTTTATTTGGTTTAATATTGACGAGGCCACGCTAGTCACCGAACCACGTTAAAATTTTGACAACATTTCACATTGGTTTTTCAAAATTTTCACTTATACTGATATATCAATCAGTACTGAATTTTTGACTTTCAACTTTCAATAACTCGCTCGGATATTGACCGATCGATACGAAACTTTCATTTTCGGCATCAGGGAGTGCATCCGTGTCGAACTGCATACCCTGAACCTTCAAATTCGGATTTTTTTGACAGTCTTTATAAATCGTTTTGGAAATACAAATTTTTTGACATAAATTTGAATATCTTTTTTAAATACCGTTAGATTTCTGTTTTATTTGGTTTAATATTGACGAGGCAAGGCTAGTCACCTAACCACGTTAAAATTTTGACAACATTTCACATTCGTTTTTCAAAATGTTCACTTATACTGATATATCAATCAGTACTCAATTTTTGACATTCAACTTTCAATAACTCGCTCGTATATTGACCGATCGATACGAAACTTTCATTTTCGGCATTAAAGATTGCATCCGTGTCGAACTGCATACCCTGAACCTTCAAATTCGGATTTTTTGACAGTCTTTCAAAATCGTTTTGGAAATACAAATTTTTTGACATAAATTTGAATATCTTTTTTAAATACCGTTAGATTTCTGTTTTATTTGGTTTAATATTGACGAGGCAATGCTAGTCACCTAACCAAGTTAAAATTTTGACAACATTCCACATTGGTTTTTCAAAATTTTCACTTATACTGATATATCAATCAGTACTCAATTTTTGACTTTCAACTTTCAATAACTCGCTCGGATATTGACCGATCGATACGAAACTTTCATTTTCGGCATCAGGGAGTGCATCCGTGTCGAACTGCATACCCTGAACCTTCAAATTCGGATTTTTTTGACAGTCTTTCAAAATCGTTTTGGAAATACAAATATTTCTGACAAAAATTTGAATATCTTTTTTAAATACCGTTAGATTTCTGTTTTATTTGGTTTAATATTGACGAGGCAAGGCTAGTCACCTAACCACGTTAAAATTTTGACAACATTTCACATTCGTTTTTCAAAATGTTCACTTATACTGATATATCAATCAGTACTCAATTTTTGACTTTCAACTTTCAATAACTCGCTCGGATATTGACCGATCGATACGAAACTTTCATTTTCGGCATCAGGGAGTGCATCCGTGTCGAACTGCATACCCTGAACCTTCAAATTCGGATTTTTTTGACAGTCTTTCAAAATCGTTTTGGAAATACAAATATTTCTGACAAAAATTTGAATATCTTTTTTAAATACCGTTAGATTTCTGTTTTATTTGGTTTAATATTGACGAGGCCACGCTAGTCACCGAACCACGTTAAAATTTTGACAACATTTCACATTGGTTTTTCAAAATTTTCACTTATACTGATATATCAATCAGTACTCAATTTTTGACTTTCAACTTTCAATAACTCGCTCGGATATTGACCGATCGATACGAAACTTTCATTTTCGGCATCAGGGAGTGCATCCGTGTCGAACTGCATACCCTGAACCTTCAGATTCGGATTTTTTTGACAGTCTTTATAAATCGTTTTGGAAATACAAATTTTTTGACATAAATTTGAATATCTTTTTTAAATACCGTTAGATTTCTGTTTTATTTGGTTTAATATTGACGAGGCAAGGCTAGTCACCTAACCACGTTAAAATTTTGACAACATTTCACATTCGTTTTTCAAAGTTTTCACTTATACTGATATATCAATCAGTACTCAATTTTTGACTTTCAACTTTCAATAACTCGCTCGGATATTGACCGATCGATACGAAACTTTCATTTTTGGCATTAAGGAGTGCATCCGTGTCGAACTGCATACCCTGAACCTTCAAATTCGGATTTTTTGACAGTCTTTCAAAATCGTTTTGGAAATACAAATATTTTTGACATAAATTTGAATATCTTTTTTAAATACCGTTAGATTTCTGTTTTATTTGGTTTAATATTGACGAGGCAATGCTAGTCACCTAACCAAGTTAAAATTTTGACAACATTCCACATTGGTTTTTCAAAATTTTCACTTATACTGATATATCAATCAGTACTCAATTTTTGACATTCAACTTTCAATAACTCGCTCGGATATTGACCGATCGATACGAAACTTTCATTTTTGGCATTAAGGAGTGCATCCGTGTCGAACTGCATACCCTGAACCTTCAAATTCGGATTTTTTGACAGTCTTTCAAAATCGTTTTGGAAATACAAATATTTTTGACAATAATTTGAATATCTTTTTTAAATACCGTTAGATTTCTGTTTTATTTGGTTTAATATTGACGAGGCAATGCTAGTCACCTAACCACGTTAAAATTTTGACAACATTCCACATTGGTTTTTCAAAATTTTCACTTATACTGATATATCAATCAGTACTCAATTTTTGACATTCAACTTTCAATAACTCGCTCGGATATTGACCGATCGATACGAAACTTTCATTTTCGGCATCAGGGAGTGCATCCGTGTCGAACTGCATACCCTGAACCTTCAAATTCGGATTTTTTTGACAGTCTTTCAAAATCGTTTTGGAAATACAAATATTTTTGACATAAATTTGAATATCTTTTTTAAATACCGTTAGATTTCTGTTTTATTTGGTTTAATATTGACGAGGCAAGGCTAGTCACCTAACCACGTTAAAATTTTGACAACATTTCACATTCGTTTTTCAAAATGTTCACTTATACTGATATATCAATCAGTACTCAATTTTTGACTTTCAACTTTCAATAACTCGCTCGGATATTGACCGATCGATACGAAACTTTCATTTTTGGCATTAAGGAGTGCATCCGTGTCGAACTGCATACCCTGAACCTTCAAATTCGGATTTTTTGACAGTCTTTCAAAATCGTTTTGGAAATACAAATTTTTTGACATAAATTTGAATATCTTTTTTAAATACCGTTAGATTTCTGTTTTATTTGGTTTAATATTGACGAGGCAAGGCTAGTCACCTAACCACGTTAAAATTTTGACAACATTTCACATTCGTTTTTCAAAATGTTCACTTATACTGATATATCAATCAGTACTCAATTTTTGACTTTCAACTTTCAATAACTCGCTCGGATATTGACCGATCGATACGAAACTTTCATTTTCGGCATTAAGGATTGCATCCGTGTCGAACTGCATACCCTGAACCTTCAAATTCGGATTTTTTTGACAGTCTTTCAAAATCGTTTTGGAAATACAAATATTTCTGACAAAAATTTGAATATCTTTTTTAAATACCGTTAGATTTCTGTTTTATTTGGTTTAATATTGACGAGGCCACGCTAGTCACCGAACCACGTTAAAATTTTGACAACATTTCACATTGGTTTTTCAAAATTTTCACTTATACTGATATATCAATCAGTACTCAATTTTTGACTTTCAACTTTCAATAACTCGCTCGGATATTGACCGATCGATACGAAACTTTCATTTTCGGCATCAGGGAGTGCATCCGTGTCGAACTGCATACCCTGAACCTTCAGATTCGGATTTTTTTGACAGTCTTTATAAATCGTTTTGGAAATACAAATTTTTTGACATAAATTTGAATATCTTTTTTAAATACCGTTAGATTTCTGTTTTATTTGGTTTAATATTGACGAGGCAAGGCTAGTCACCTAACCACGTTAAAATTTTGACAACATTTCACATTCGTTTTTCAAAGTTTTCACTTATACTGATATATCAATCAGTACTCAATTTTTGACTTTCAACTTTCAATAACTCGCTCGGATATTGACCGATCGATACGAAACTTTCATTTTTGGCATTAAGGAGTGCATCCGTGTCGAACTGCATACCCTGAACCTTCAAATTCGGATTTTTTGACAGTCTTTCAAAATCGTTTTGGAAATACAAATTTTTTGACATAAATTTGAATATCTTTTTTAAATACCGTTAGATTTCTGTTTTATTTGGTTTAATATTGACGAGGCAATGCTAGTCACCTAACCAAGTTAAAATTTTGACAACATTCCACATTGGTTTTTCAAAATTTTCACTTATACTGATATATCAATCAGTACTCAATTTTTGACATTCAACTTTCAATAACTCGCTCGGATATTGACCGATCGATACGAAACTTTCATTTTCGGCATCAGGGAGTGCATCCGTGTCGAACTGCATACCCTGAACCTTCAAATTCGGATTTTTTTGACAGTCTTTCAAAATCGTTTTGGAAATACAAATATTTTTGACATAAATTTGAATATCTTTTTTAAATACCGTTAGATTTCTGTTTTATTTGGTTTAATATTGACGAGGCAAGGCTAGTCACCTAACCACGTTAAAATTTTGACAACATTTCACATTCGTTTTTCAAAATGTTCACTTATACTGATATATCAATCAGTACTCAATTTTTGACTTTCAACTTTCAATAACTCGCTCGGATATTGACCGATCGATACGAAACTTTCATTTTCGGCATCAGGGAGTGCATCCGTGTCAAATTGCATACCCTGAACCTTCAAATTCGGATTTTTTTGACAGTCTTTATAAATCGTTTTGGAAATACAAATTTTTTGACATAAATTTGAATATCTTTTTTAAATACCGTTAGATTTCTGTTTTATTTGGTTTAATATTGATGAGGCAAGGCTAGTCACCTAACCACGTTAAAATTTTGACAACATTTCACATTCGTTTTTCAAAATGTTCACTTATACTGATATATCAATCAGTACTCAATTTTTGACTTTCAACTTTCAATAACTCGCTCGGATATTGACCGATCGATACGAAACTTTCATTTTCGGCATTAAGGATTGCATCCGTGTCGAACTGCATACCCTGAACCTTCAAATTCGGATTTTTTTGACAGTCTTTCAAAATCGTTTTGGAAATACAAATATTTCTGACAAAAATTTGAATATCTTTTTTAAATACCGTTAGATTTCTGTTTTATTTGGTTTAATATTGACGAGGCCACGCTAGTCACCGAACCACGTTAAAATTTTGACAACATTTCACATTGGTTTTTCAAAATTTTCACTTATACTGATATATCAATCAGTACTCAATTTTTGACTTTCAACTTTCAATAACTCGCTCGGATATTGACCGATCGATACGAAACTTTCATTTTCGGCATCAGGGAGTGCATCCGTGTCGAACTGCATACCCTGAACCTTCAAATTCAGATTTTTTTGACAGTCTTTCAAAATCGTTTTGGAAATACAAATATTTTTGACATAAATTTGAATATCTTTTTTAAATACCGTTAGATTTCTGTTTTATTTGGTTTAATATTGACGAGGCAAGGCTAGTCACCTAACCACGTTAAAATTTTGACAACATTTCACATTCGTTTTTCAAAGTTTTCACTTATACTGATATATCAATCAGTACTCAATTTTTGACTTTCAACTTTCAATAACTCGCTCGGATATTGACCGATCGATACGAAACTTTCATTTTTGGCATTAAGGAGTGCATCCGTGTCGAACTGCATACCCTGAACCTTCAAATTCGGATTTTTTGACAGTCTTTCAAAATCGTTTTGGAAATACAAATATTTTTGACTTAAATTTGAATATCTTTTTTAAATACCGTTAGATTTCTGTTTTATTTGGTTTAATATTGACGAGGCAACGCTAGTCACCTAACCACGTTAAAATTTTGACAACATTCCACATTGGTTTTTCAAAATTTTCACTTATACTGATATATCAATCAGTACTCAATTTTTGACTTTCAACTTTCAATAACTCGCTCGGATATTGACCGATCGATACGAAACTTTCATTTTCGGCATCAGGGAATGCAACCGTGTCGAACTGCATACCCTGAACCTTCAAATTCGGATTTTTTTGACAGTCTTTCAAAATCGTTTTGGAAATACAAATATTTTTGACATAAATTTGAATATCTTTTTTAAATACCGTTAGATTTCTGTTTTATTTGGTTTAATATTGACGAGGCAATGCTAGTCACCTAACCAAGTTAAAATTTTGACAACATTCCACATTGGTTTTTCAAAATTTTCACTTATACTGATATATCAATCAGTACTCAATTTTTGACATTCAACTTTCAATAACTCGCTCGGATATTGACCGATCGATACGAAACTTTCATTTTCGGCATCAGGGAATGCATCCGTGTTGAACTGCATACCCTGAACCTTCAAATTCGGATTTTTTGACAGTCTTTCAAAATCGTTTTGGAAATACAAATATTTCTGACAAAAATTTGAATATCTTTTTTAAATACCGTTAGATTTCTGTTTTATTTGGTTTAATATTGACGAGGCCACGCTAGTCACCGAACCACGTTAAAATTTTGACAACATTTCACATTGGTTTTTCAAAATTTTCACTTATACTGATATATCAATCAGTACTCAATTTTTGACTTTCAACTTTCAATAACTCGCTCGGATATTGACCGATCGATACGAAACTTTCATTTTCGGCATCAGGGAGTGCATCCGTGTCGAACTGCATACCCTGAACCTTCAGATTCGGATTTTTTTGACAGTCTTTATAAATCGTTTTGGAAATACAAATTTTTTGACATAAATTTGAATATCTTTTTTAAATACCGTTAGATTTCTGTTTTATTTGGTTTAATATTGACGAGGCAAGGCTAGTCACCTAACCACGTTAAAATTTTGACAACATTTCACATTCGTTTTTCAAAATGTTCACTTATACTGATATATCAATCAGTACTCAATTTTTGACTTTCAACTTTCAATAACTCGCTCGGATATTGACCGATCGATACGAAACTTTCATTTTCGGCATTAAGGATTGCATCCGTGTCGAACTGCATACCCTGAACCTTCAAATTCGGATTTTTTTGACAGTCTTTCAAAATCGTTTTGGAAATACAAATATTTCTGACAAAAATTTGAATATCTTTTTTAAATACCGTTAGATTTCTGTTTTATTTGGTTTAATATTGACGAGGCCACGCTAGTCACCGAACCACGTTAAAATTTTGACAACATTTCACATTGGTTTTTCAAAATTTTCACTTATACTGATATATCAATCAGTACTCAATTTTTGACTTTCAACTTTCAATAACTCGCTCGGATATTGACCGATCGATACGAAACTTTCATTTTCGGCATCAGGGAGTGCATCCGTGTCGAACTGCATACCCTGAACCTTCAGATTCGGATTTTTTTGACAGTCTTTATAAATCGTTTTGGAAATACAAATTTTTTGACATAAATTTGAATATCTTTTTTAAATACCGTTAGATTTCTGTTTTATTTGGTTTAATATTGACGAGGCAATGCTAGTCACCTAACCAAGTTAAAATTTTGACAACATTCCACATTGGTTTTTCAAAATTTTCACTTATACTGATATATCAATCAGTACTCAATTTTTGACATTCAACTTTCAATAACTCGCTCGGATATTGACCGATCGATACGAAACTTTCATTTTCGGCATCAGGGAATGCATCCGTGTTGAACTGCATACCCTGAACCTTCAAATTCGGATTTTTTGACAGTCTTTCAAAATCGTTTTGGAAATACAAATATTTCTGACAAAAATTTGAATATCTTTTTTAAATACCGTTAGATTTCTGTTTTATTTGGTTTAATATTGACGAGGCCACGCTAGTCACCGAACCACGTTAAAATTTTGACAACATTTCACATTGGTTTTTCAAAATTTTCACTTATACTGATATATCAATCAGTACTCAATTTTTGACTTTCAACTTTCAATAACTCGCTCGGATATTGACCGATCGATACGAAACTTTCATTTTCGGCATCAGGGAGTGCATCCGTGTCGAACTGCATACCCTGAACCTTCAGATTCGGATTTTTTTGACAGTCTTTATAAATCGTTTTGGAAATACAAATTTTTTGACATAAATTTGAATATCTTTTTTAAATACCGTTAGATTTCTGTTTTATTTGGTTTAATATTGACGAGGCAAGGCTAGTCACCTAACCACGTTAAAATTTTGACAACATTTCACATTCGTTTTTCAAAATGTTCACTTATACTGATATATCAATCAGTACTCAATTTTTGACTTTCAACTTTCAATAACTCGCTCGGATATTGACCGATCGATACGAAACTTTCATTTTCGGCATTAAGGATTGCATCCGTGTCGAACTGCATACCCTGAACCTTCAAATTCGGATTTTTTTGACAGTCTTTCAAAATCGTTTTGGAAATACAAATATTTCTGACAAAAATTTGAATATCTTTTTTAAATACCGTTAGATTTCTGTTTTATTTGGTTTAATATTGACGAGGCCACGCTAGTCACCGAACCACGTTAAAATTTTGACAACATTTCACATTGGTTTTTCAAAATTTTCACTTATACTGATATATCAATCAGTACTCAATTTTTGACTTTCAACTTTCAATAACTCGCTCGGATATTGACCGATCGATACGAAACTTTCATTTTCGGCATCAGGGAGTGCATCCGTGTCGAACTGCATACCCTGAACCTTCAGATTCGGATTTTTTTGACAGTCTTTATAAATCGTTTTGGAAATACAAATTTTTTGACATAAATTTGAATATCTTTTTTAAATACCGTTAGATTTCTGTTTTATTTGGTTTAATATTGACGAGGCAAGGCTAGTCACCTAACCACGTTAAAATTTTGACAACATTTCACATTCGTTTTTCAAAGTTTTCACTTATACTGATATATCAATCAGTACTCAATTTTTGACTTTCAACTTTCAATAACTCGCTCGGATATTGACCGATCGATACGAAACTTTCATTTTTGGCATTAAGGAGTGCATCCGTGTCGAACTGCATACCCTGAACCTTCAAATTCGGATTTTTTGACAGTCTTTCAAAATCGTTTTGGAAATACAAATATTTTTGACATAAATTTGAATATCTTTTTTAAATACCGTTAGATTTCTGTTTTATTTGGTTTAATATTGACGAGGCAATGCTAGTCACCTAACCAAGTTAAAATTTTGACAACATTCCACATTGGTTTTTCAAAATTTTCACTTATACTGATATATCAATCAGTACTCAATTTTTGACTTTCAACTTTCAATAACTCGCTCGGATATTGACCGATCGATACGAAACTTTCATTTTTGGCATTAAGGAGTGCATCCGTGTCGAACTGCATACCCTGAACCTTCAAATTCGGATTTTTTGACAGTCTTTCAAAATCGTTTTGGAAATACAAATATTTTTGACATAAATTTGAATATCTTTTTTAAATACCGTTAGATTTCTGTTTTATTTGGTTTAATATTGACGAGGCAAGGCTAGTCACCTAACCACGTTAAAATTTTGACAACATTTCACATTCGTTTTTCAAAATGTTCACTTATACTGATATATCAATCAGTACTCAATTTTTGACTTTCAACTTTCAATAACTCGCTCGGATATTGACCGATCGATACGAAACTTTCATTTTCGGCATTAAGGATTGCATCCGTGTCGAACTGCATACCCTGAACCTTCAAATTCGGATTTTTTTGACAGTCTTTCAAAATCGTTTTGGAAATACAAATATTTCTGACAAAAATTTGAATATCTTTTTTAAATACCGTTAGATTTCTGTTTTATTTGGTTTAATATTGACGAGGCCACGCTAGTCACCGAACCACGTTAAAATTTTGACAACATTTCACATTGGTTTTTCAAAATTTTCACTTATACTGATATATCAATCAGTACTCAATTTTTGACTTTCAACTTTCAATAACTCGCTCGGATATTGACCGATCGATACGAAACTTTCATTTTCGGCATCAGGGAGTGCATCCGTGTCGAACTGCATACCCTGAACCTTCAGATTCGGATTTTTTTGACAGTCTTTATAAATCGTTTTGGAAATACAAATTTTTTGACATAAATTTGAATATCTTTTTTAAATACCGTTAGATTTCTGTTTTATTTGGTTTAATATTGACGAGGCAATGCTAGTCACCTAACCAAGTTAAAATTTTGACAACATTCCACATTGGTTTTTCAAAATTTTCACTTATACTGATATATCAATCAGTACTCAATTTTTGACATTCAACTTTCAATAACTCGCTCGGATATTGACCGATCGATACGAAACTTTCATTTTCGGCATCAGGGAGTGCATCCGTGTCGAACTGCATACCCTGAACCTTCAGATTCGGATTTTTTTGACAGTCTTTATAAATCGTTTTGGAAATACAAATTTTTTGACATAAATTTGAATATCTTTTTTAAATACCGTTAGATTTCTGTTTTATTTGGTTTAATATTGACGAGGCAAGGCTAGTCACCTAACCACGTTAAAATTTTGACAACATTTCACATTCGTTTTTCAAAGTTTTCACTTATACTGATATATCAATCAGTACTCAATTTTTGACTTTCAACTTTCAATAACTCGCTCGGATATTGACCGATCGATACGAAACTTTCATTTTTGGCATTAAGGAGTGCATCCGTGTCGAACTGCATACCCTGAACCTTCAAATTCGGATTTTTTGACAGTCTTTCAAAATCGTTTTGGAAATACAAATATTTTTGACATAAATTTGAATATCTTTTTTAAATACCGTTAGATTTCTGTTTTATTTGGTTTAATATTGACGAGGCAATGCTAGTCACCTAACCAAGTTAAAATTTTGACAACATTCCACATTGGTTTTTCAAAATTTTCACTTATACTGATATATCAATCAGTACTCAATTTTTGACTTTCAACTTTCAATAACTCGCTCGGATATTGACCGATCGATACGAAACTTTCATTTTTGGCATTAAGGAGTGCATCCGTGTCGAACTGCATACCCTGAACCTTCAAATTCGGATTTTTTGACAGTCTTTCAAAATCGTTTTGGAAATACAAATATTTTTGACATAAATTTGAATATCTTTTTTAAATACCGTTAGATTTCTGTTTTATTTGGTTTAATATTGACGAGGCAATGCTAGTCACCTAACCAAGTTAAAATTTTGACAACATTCCACATTGGTTTTTCAAAATTTTCACTTATACTGATATATCAATCAGTACTCAATTTTTGACTTTCAACATTCAATAACTCGCTCGGATATTGACCGATCGATACGAAACTTTCATTTTTGGCATTAAGGAGTGCATCCGTGTCGAACTGCATACCCTGAACCTTCAAATTCGGATTTTTTGACAGTCTTTCAAAATCGTTTTGGAAATACAAATATTTTTGACAATAATTTGAATATCTTTTTTAAATACCGTTAGATTTCTGTTTTATTTGGTTTAATATTGACGAGGCAATGCTAGTCACCTAACCACGTTAAAATTTTGACAACATTCCACATTGGTTTTTCAAAATTTTCACTTATACTGATATATCAATCAGTACTCAATTTTTGACATTCAACTTTCAATAACTCGCTCGGATATTGACCGATCGATACGAAACTTTCATTTTCGGCATCAGGGAGTGCATCCGTGTCGAACTGCATACCCTGAACCTTCAAATTCGGATTTTTTTGACAGTCTTTCAAAATCGTTTTGGAAATACAAATATTTTTGACATAAATTTGAATATCTTTTTTAAATACCGTTAGATTTCTGTTTTATTTGGTTTAATATTGACGAGGCAAGGCTAGTCACCTAACCACGTTAAAATTTTGACAACATTTCACATTCGTTTTTCAAAATGTTCACTTATACTGATATATCAATCAGTACTCAATTTTTGACTTTCAACATTCAATAACTCGCTCGGATATTGACCGATCGATACGAAACTTTCATTTTTGGCATTAAGGAGTGCATCCGTGTCGAACTGCATACCCTGAACCTTCAAATTCGGATTTTTTGACAGTCTTTCAAAATCGTTTTGGAAATACAAATATTTTTGACAATAATTTGAATATCTTTTTTAAATACCGTTAGATTTCTGTTTTATTTGGTTTAATATTGACGAGGCAATGCTAGTCACCTAACCACGTTAAAATTTTGACAACATTCCACATTGGTTTTTCAAAATTTTCACTTATACTGATATATCAATCAGTACTCAATTTTTGACTTTCAACATTCAATAACTCGCTCGGATATTGACCGATCGATACGAAACTTTCATTTTTGGCATTAAGGAGTGCATCCGTGTCGAACTGCATACCCTGAACCTTCAAATTCGGATTTTTTGACAGTCTTTCAAAATCGTTTTGGAAATACAAATATTTTTGACAATAATTTGAATATCTTTTTTAAATACCGTTAGATTTCTGTTTTATTTGGTTTAATATTGACGAGGCAATGCTAGTCACCTAACCAAGTTAAAATTTTGACAACATTCCACATTGGTTTTTCAAAATTTTCACTTATACTGATATATCAATCAGTACTCAATTTTTGACTTTCAACATTCAATAACTCGCTCGGATATTGACCGATCGATACGAAACTTTCATTTTTGGCATTAAGGAGTGCATCCGTGTCGAACTGCATACCCTGAACCTTCAAATTCGGATTTTTTGACAGTCTTTCAAAATCGTTTTGGAAATACAAATATTTTTGACAATAATTTGAATATCTTTTTTAAATACCGTTAGATTTCTGTTTTATTTGGTTTAATATTGACGAGGCAATGCTAGTCACCTAACCACGTTAAAATTTTGACAACATTCCACATTGGTTTTTCAAAATTTTCACTTATACTGATATATCAATCAGTACTCAATTTTTGACATTCAACTTTCAATAACTCGCTCGGATATTGACCGATCGATACGAAACTTTCATTTTCGGCATCAGGGAGTGCATCCGTGTCGAACTGCATACCCTGAACCTTCAAATTCGGATTTTTTTGACAGTCTTTCAAAATCGTTTTGGAAATACAAATATTTTTGACATAAATTTGAATATCTTTTTTAAATACCGTTAGATTTCTGTTTTATTTGGTTTAATATTGACGAGGCAAGGCTAGTCACCTAACCACGTTAAAATTTTGACAACATTTCACATTCGTTTTTCAAAATGTTCACTTATACTGATATATCAATCAGTACTCAATTTTTGACTTTCAACTTTCAATAACTCGCTCGGATATTGACCGATCGATACGAAACTTTCATTTTTGGCATTAAGGAGTGCATCCGTGTCGAACTGCATACCCTGAACCTTCACATTCGGATTTTTTGACAGTCTTTCAAAATCGTTTTGGAAATACAAATTTTTTGACATAAATTTGAATATCTTTTTTAAATACCGTTAGATTTCTGTTTTATTTGGTTTAATATTGACGAGGCAAGGCTAGTCACCTAACCACGTTAAAATTTTGACAACATTTCACATTCGTTTTTCAAAATGTTCACTTATACTGATATATCAATCAGTACTCAATTTTTGACTTTCAACTTTCAATAACTCGCTCGGATATTGACCGATCGATACGAAACTTTCATTTTTGGCATTAAGGAGTGCATCCGTGTCGAACTGCATACCCTGAACCTTCAAATTCGGATTTTTTGACAGTCTTTCAAAATCGTTTTGGAAATACAAATTTTTTGACATAAATTTGAATATCTTTTTTAAATACCGTTAGATTTCTGTTTTATTTGGTTTAATATTGACGAGGCAATGCTAGTCACCTAACCAAGTTAAAATTTTGACAACATTCCACATTGGTTTTTCAAAATTTTCACTTATACTGATATATCAATCAGTACTCAATTTTTGACTTTCAACTTTCAATAACTCGCTCGGATATTGACCGATCGATACGAAACTTTCATTTTCGGCATCAGGGAGTGCATCCGTGTCGAACTGCATACCCTGAACCTTCAAATTCGGATTTTTTTGACAGTCTTTATAAATCGTTTTGGAAATACAAATTTTTTGACATAAATTTGAATATCTTTTTTAAATACCGTTAGATTTCTGTTTTATTTGGTTTAATATTGACGAGGCCACGCTAGTCACCGAACCACGTTAAAATTTTGACAACATTTCACATTCGTTTTTCAAAATTTTCACTTATACTGATATATCAATCAGTACTCAATTTTTGACATTCAACTTTCAATAACTCGCTCGGATATTGACCGATCGATACGAAACTTTCATTTTCGGCATCAGGGAGTGCATCCGTGTCGAACTGCATACCCTGAACCTTCAGATTCGGATTTTTTTGACAGTCTTTATAAATCGTTTTGGAAATACAAATTTTTTGACATAAATTTGAATATCTTTTTTAAATACCGTTAGATTTCTGTTTTATTTGGTTTAATATTGACGAGGCAAGGCTAGTCACCTAACCACGTTAAAATTTTGACAACATTTCACATTCGTTTTTCAAAGTTTTCACTTATACTGATATATCAATCAGTACTCAATTTTTGACTTTCAACTTTCAATAACTCGCTCGGATATTGACCGATCGATACGAAACTTTCATTTTTGGCATTAAGGAGTGCATCCGTGTCGAACTGCATACCCTGAACCTTCAAATTCGGATTTTTTGACAGTCTTTCAAAATCGTTTTGGAAATACAAATATTTTTGACATAAATTTGAATATCTTTTTTAAATACCGTTAGATTTCTGTTTTATTTGGTTTAATATTGACGAGGCAATGCTAGTCACCTAACCAAGTTAAAATTTTGACAACATTCCACATTGGTTTTTCAAAATTTTCACTTATACTGATATATCAATCAGTACTCAATTTTTGACTTTCAACTTTCAATAACTCGCTCGGATATTGACCGATCGATACGAAACTTTCATTTTCGG
The DNA here is from genome assembly GCA_949316135.1 of Choreutis nemorana. Taxonomy (NCBI): domain Eukaryota; kingdom Metazoa; phylum Arthropoda; class Insecta; order Lepidoptera; family Choreutidae; genus Choreutis; species Choreutis nemorana. The sequence goes on along the minus strand of OX438606.1, from coordinate 10,275,328 downwards.
CATCAGGGAGTGCATCCGTGTCGAACTGCATACCCTGAACCTTCAAATTCGGATTTTTTTGACAGTCTTTCAAAATCGTTTTGGAAATACAAATATTTTTGACATAAATTTGAATATCTTTTTTAAATACCGTTAGATTTCTGTTTTATTTGGTTTAATATTGACGAGGCAAGGCTAGTCACCTAACCACGTTAAAATTTTGACAACATTTCACATTGGTTTTTCAAAATTTTCACTTATACTGATATATCAATCAGTACTCAATTTTTGACTTTCAACTTTCAATAACTCGCTCGGATATTAACCGATCGATACGAAACTTTCATTTTCGGCATTAAGGATTGCATCCGTGTCGAACTGCATACCCTGAACCTTCAAATTCGGATTTTTTTGACAGTCTTTCAAAATCGTTTTGGAAATACAAATATTTCTGACAAAAATTTGAATATCTTTTTTAAATACCGTTAGATTTCTGTTTTATTTGGTTTAATATTGACGAGGCCACGCTAGTCACCGAACCACGTTAAAATTTTGACAACATTTCACATTGGTTTTTCAAAATTTTCACTTATACTGATATATCAATCAGTACTCAATTTTTGACTCTCAACTTTCAATAACTCGCTCGGATATTGACCGATCGATACGAAACTTTCATTTTCGGCATCAAGGAGTGCATCCGTGTCGAACTGCATACCCTGAACCTTCAAATTCGGATTTTTTTGACAGTCTTTCAAAATCGTTTTGGAAATACAAATTTTTTGACATAAATTTGAATATCTTTTTTAAATACCGTTAGATTTCTGTTTTATTTGGTTTAATATTGACGAGGCCACGCTAGTCACCGAACCACGTTAAAATTTTGACAACATTTCACATTGGTTTTTCAAAATTTTCACTTATACTGATATATCAATCAGTACTCAATTTTTGACTTTCAACTTTCAATAACTCGCTCGGATATTGACCGATCGATACGAAACTTTCATTTTCGGCATCAGGGAGTGCATCCGTGTCGAACTGCATACCCTGAACCTTCAAATTCGGATTTTTTTGACAGTCTTTATAAATCGTTTTGGAAATACAAATTTTTTGACATAAATTTGAATATCTTTTTTAAATACCGTTAGATTTCTGTTTTATTTGGTTTAATATTGACGAGGCAAGGCTAGTCACCTAACCACGTTAAAATTTTGACAACATTTCACATTCGTTTTTCAAAATGTTCACTTATACTGATATATCAATCAGTACTCAATTTTTGACTTTCAACTTTCACTAACTCGCTCGGATATTGACCGATCGATACGAAACTTTCATTTTTGGCATTAAGGAGTGCATCCGTGTCGAACTGCATACCCTGAACCTTCAAATTCGGATTTTTTGACAGTCTTTCAAAATCGTTTTGGAAATACAAATATTTTTGACATAAATTTGAATATCTTTTTTAAATACCGTTAGATTTCTGTTTTATTTGGTTTAATATTGACGAGGCCACGCTAGTCACCGAACCACGTTAAAATTTTGACAACATTTCACATTGGTTTTTCAAAATTTTCACTTATACTGATATATCAATCAGTACTCAATTTTTGACTTTCAACTTTCAATAACTCGCTCGGATATTGACCGATCGATACGAAACTTTCATTTTCGGCATCAAGGAGTGCATCCGCGTCGAACTGCGTACCCTGAACCTTCAAATTCGGATTTTTTTGACAGTCTTTCAAAATCGTTTTGGAAATACAAATTTTTTGACATAAATTTGAATATCTTTTTTAAATACCGTTAGATTTCTGTTTTATTTGGTTTAATATTGACGAGGCCACGCTAGTCACCGAACCACGTTAAAATTTTGACAACATTCCACATTGGTTTTTCAAAATTTTCACTTATACTGATATATCAATCAGTACTCAATTTTTGACTTTCAACTTTCAATAGCTCGCTCGGATATTGACCGATCGACACGAAAGTTTCATTTTCGGCATCAGGGAGTGGATCCGTGTCGAACTGCATACCCTGAACCTTCAAATTCGGATTTTTTGACAGTCTTTCAAAATCGTTTTGGAAATACAAATATTTTTGACATAAATTTGAATATCTTTTTTAAATACCGTTAGATTTCTGTTTTATTTGGTTTAATATTGACGAGGCAATGCTAGTCACCTAACCACGTTAAAATTTTGACAACATTCCACATTGGTTTTTCAAAATTTTCACTTATACTGATATATCAATCAGTACTCAATTTTTGACATTCAACTTTCAATAACTCGCTCGGATATTGACCGATCGATACGAAACTTTCATTTTCGGCATCAAGGAGTGCATCCGTGTCGATTTGCATACCCTGAACCTTCAAATTCGGATTTTTTTGACAGTCTTTCAAAATCGTTTTGGAAATACAAATATTTTTGACATAAATTTGAATATCTTTTTTAAATACCGTTAGATTTCTGTTTTATTTGGTTTAATATTGACGAGGCAAGGCTAGTCACCTAACCACGTTAAAATTTTGACAACATTTCACATTGGTTTTTCAAAATTTTCACTTATACTGATATATCAATCAGTACTCAATTTTTGACTTTCAACTTTCAATAACTCGCTCGGATATTAACCGATCGATACGAAACTTTCATTTTCGGCATTAAGGATTGCATCCGTGTCGAACTGCATACCCTGAACCTTCAAATTCGGATTTTTTTGACAGTCTTTCAAAATCGTTTTGGAAATACAAATATTTCTGACAAAAATTTGAATATCTTTTTTAAATACCGTTAGATTTCTGTTTTATTTGGTTTAATATTGACGAGGCCACGCTAGTCACCGAACCACGTTAAAATTTTGACAACATTTCACATTGGTTTTTCAAAATTTTCACTTATACTGATATATCAATCAGTACTCAATTTTTGACTCTCAACTTTCAATAACTCGCTCGGATATTGACCGATCGATACGAAACTTTCATTTTCGGCATCAAGGAGTGCATCCGTGTCGAACTGCATACCCTGAACCTTCAAATTCGGATTTTTTTGACAGTCTTTCAAAATCGTTTTGGAAATACAAATTTTTTGACATAAATTTGAATATCTTTTTTAAATACCGTTAGATTTCTGTTTTATTTGGTTTAATATTGACGAGGCCACGCTAGTCACCGAACCACGTTAAAATTTTGACAACATTTCACATTGGTTTTTCAAAATTTTCACTTATACTGATATATCAATCAGTACTCAATTTTTGACTTTCAACTTTCAATAACTCGCTCGGATATTGACCGATCGATACGAAACTTTCATTTTCGGCATCAGGGAGTGCATCCGTGTCGAACTGCATACCCTGAACCTTCAAATTCGGATTTTTTTGACAGTCTTTATAAATCGTTTTGGAAATACAAATTTTTTGACATAAATTTGAATATCTTTTTTAAATACCGTTAGATTTCTGTTTTATTTGGTTTAATATTGACGAGGCAAGGCTAGTCACCTAACCACGTTAAAATTTTGACAACATTTCACATTCGTTTTTCAAAATGTTCACTTATACTGATATATCAATCAGTACTCAATTTTTGACTTTCAACTTTCACTAACTCGCTCGGATATTGACCGATCGATACGAAACTTTCATTTTTGGCATTAAGGAGTGCATCCGTGTCGAACTGCATACCCTGAACCTTCAAATTCGGATTTTTTGACAGTCTTTCAAAATCGTTTTGGAAATACAAATATTTTTGACATAAATTTGAATATCTTTTTTAAATACCGTTAGATTTCTGTTTTATTTGGTTTAATATTGACGAGGCCACGCTAGTCACCGAACCACGTTAAAATTTTGACAACATTTCACATTGGTTTTTCAAAATTTTCACTTATACTGATATATCAATCAGTACTCAATTTTTGACTTTCAACTTTCAATAACTCGCTCGGATATTGACCGATCGATACGAAACTTTCATTTTCGGCATCAAGGAGTGCATCCGCGTCGAACTGCGTACCCTGAACCTTCAAATTCGGATTTTTTTGACAGTCTTTCAAAATCGTTTTGGAAATACAAATTTTTTGACATAAATTTGAATATCTTTTTTAAATACCGTTAGATTTCTGTTTTATTTGGTTTAATATTGACGAGGCCACGCTAGTCACCGAACCACGTTAAAATTTTGACAACATTCCACATTGGTTTTTCAAAATTTTCACTTATACTGATATATCAATCAGTACTCAATTTTTGACTTTCAACTTTCAATAGCTCGCTCGGATATTGACCGATCGACACGAAAGTTTCATTTTCGGCATCAGGGAGTGGATCCGTGTCGAACTGCATACCCTGAACCTTCAAATTCGGATTTTTTGACAGTCTTTCAAAATCGTTTTGGAAATACAAATATTTTTGACATAAATTTGAATATCTTTTTTAAATACCGTTAGATTTCTGTTTTATTTGGTTTAATATTGACGAGGCAAGGCTAGTCACCTAACCACGTTAAAATTTTGACAACATTTCACATTCGTTTTTCAAAATGTTCACTTATACTGATATATCAATCAGTACTCAATTTTTGACTTTCAACTTTCAATAACTCGCTCGGATATTGACCGATCGATACGAAACTTTCATTTTCGGCATCAGGGAGTGCATCCGTGTCAAATTGCATACCCTGAACCTTCAAATTCGGATTTTTTTGACAGTCTTTATAAATCGTTTTGGAAATACAAATTTTTTGACATAAATTTGAATATCTTTTTTAAATACCGTTAGATTTCTGTTTTATTTGGTTTAATATAGACGAGGCCACGCTAGTCACCGAACCACGTTAAAATTTTGACAACATTTCACATTGGTTTTTCAAAATTTTCACTTATACTGATATATCAGTCAGTACTAAATTTTTGACTTTCAACTTTCAATAACTCGCTCGGATATTGACCGATCGATACGAAACTTTCATTTTTGGCATTAAGGAGTGCATCCGTGTCGAACTGCATACCCTGAACCTTCAAATTCGGATTTTTTTGACAGTCTTTCAAAATCGTTTTGGAAATACAAATATTTTTGACAAAAATTTGAATATATTTTTTAAATACCATTAGATTTCTGTTTTATTTGGTTTAATATTGACGAGGCAATGCTAGTCACCTAACCACGTTAAAATTTTGACAACATTTCACATTGGTTTTTCAAAATTTTCACTTATACTGATATATCAATCAGTACTCAATTTTTGACTTTCAACTTTCAATAACTCGCTCGGATATTGACCGATCGATACGAAACTTTCATTTTCGGCATCAGGGAGTGCATCCGTGTCGAACTGCATACCCTGAACCTTCAAATTCGGATTTTTTTGACAGTCTTTCAAAATCGTTTTGGAAATACAAATATTTTTGACATAAATTTGAATATCTTTTTTAAATACCGTTAGATTTCTGTTTTATTTGGTTTAATATTGACGAGGCCACGCTAGTCACCGAACCACGTTAAAATTTTGACAACATTTCACATTGGTTTTTCAAAATTTTCACTTATACTGATATATCAATCAGTACTCAATTTTTGACTTTCAACTTTCAATAACTCGCTCGGATATTGACCGATCGACACGAAAGTTTCATTTTCGGCATCAGGGAGTGGATCCGTGTCGAACTGCATACCCTGAACCTTCAAATTCGGATTTTTTTGACGGTCTTTCAAAATCGTTTTGGAAATACAAATATTTTTGACATAAATTTGAATATCTTTTTTAAATACCGTTAGATTTCTGTTTTATCTGGCTTAATATTGACGAGGCCACGCTAGTCACCGAACCACGTTAAAATTTTGACAACATTTCACATTGGTTTTTCAAAATTTTCACTTATACTGATATATCAATCAGTACTCAATTTTTGACTTTCAACTTTCAATAACTTGCTCGGATATTGACCGATCGATACGAAACTTTCATTTTCGGCATCAGGGAGTGCATCCGTGTCGAACTGCATACCCTGAACCGTCAAATTCGGATTTTTTTGACAGTCTTTCAAAATCGTTTTGGAAATACAAATTTTTTGACAAAAATTTGAATATCTTTTTTAAATACCGTTAGATTTCTGTTTTATTTGGTTTAATATTGACGAGGCAATGCTAGTCACCTAACCACGTTAAAATTTTGACAACATTTCACATTGGTTTTTCAAAATTTTCACTTATACTGATATATCAATCACTACTCAATTTTTGACTTTCAACTTTCAATAACTCGCTCGGATATTGACCGATCGATACGAAACTTTCATTATCGGCATCAGGGAGTGCATCCGTGTCGAACTGCATACCCTGAACCTTCAAATTCGGATTTTTTTGACAGTCTTTCAAAATCGTTTTGGAAATACAAATTTTTTGACATAAATTTGAATATCTTTTTTAAATACAGTTAGATTTCTGTTTTATTTGGTTTCATATTGACGAGGCAATGCTAGTCACCTAACCCCGTTAAAATTTTGACAACATTTCACATTGGTTTTTCAAAATTTTCACTTATACTGATATATCAATCAGTACTCAATTTTTGACTTTCAACTTTCAATAACTCGCTCAGATATTGACCGATCGATACGAAACTTTCATTTTCGGCATCAGGGAGTGCATCCGTGTCGAACTGCATACCCTGAACCTTCAAATTCGGATTTTTTTGACAGTCTTTCAAAATCGTTTTGGAAATACAAATTTTTTGACATAAATTTGAATATCTTTTTTAAATACCGTTAGATTTCTGTTTTATTTGGTTTAATATTGACGAGGCCACGCTAGTCACCGAACCACGTTAAAATTTTGACAACATTTCACATTGGTTTTTCAAAATTTTCACTTATACTGATATATCAATCAGTACTCAATTTTTGACTTTCAACTTTCAATAACTCGCTCGGATATTGACCGATCGATACGAAACTTTCATTTTCGGCATCAGGGAGTGCATCCGTGTCGAACTGCATACCCTGAACCTTCAAATTCGGATTTTTTTGACAGTCTTTCAAAATCGTTTTGGAAATACAAACATTTTTGACAAAAATTTGAATATCTTTTTTAAATACCGTTAGATTTCTGTTTTATTTGGTTTAATATTGACGAGGCAATGCTAGTCACCTAACTCCGTTAAAATTTTGACAACATTTCACATTGGTTTTTCAAAATTTTCACTCATACTGATATATCAATCAGTACTCAATTTTTGACTTTCAACTTTCAATAACTCGCTCGGATATTGACCGATCGATACGAAACTTTCATTTTCGGCATCAGGGAGTGCATCCGTGTCGAACTGCATACCCTGAACCTTCAAATTCGGATTTTTTTGACAGTCTTTCAAAATCGTTTTGGAAATACAAATATTTTTGACATAAATTTGAATATCTTTTTTAAATACCGTTAGATTTCTGTTTTATTTGGTTTAATATTGACGAGGCAATGCTAGTCACCTAACCACGTTAAAATTTTGACAACATTTCACATTGGTTTTTTAAAATTTTCACTTATACTGATATATCAATCAGAACTCAATTTTTGACTTTCAACTTTCAATAACTCGCTCGGATATTGACCGATCGATACGAAACTTTCATTTTCGGCATCAGGGAGTGCATCCGTGTCGAACTGCATACCCTGAACCTTCAAATTCGGATTTTTTTGACAGTCTTTCAAAATCGTTTTGGAAATACAAATATTTTTGACATAAATTTGAATATCTTTTTTAAATACCGTTAGATTTCTGTTTTATTTGGTTTAATATTGACGAGGCCACGCTAGTCACCGAACCACGTTAAAATTTTGACAACATTTCACATTGGTTTTTCAAAATTTTCACTTATACTGATATATCAATCAGAACTCAATTTTTGACTTTCAACTTTCAATAACTCGCTCGGATATTGACCGATCGACACGAAAGTTTCATTTTCGGCATCAGGGAGTAGATCCGTGTCGAACTGCATGCCCTGAACCTTCAAATTCGGATTTTTTTGACAGTCTTTCAAAATCGTTTTGGAAATACAAATATTTTTGACATAAATTTGAATATCTTTTTTAAATACCGTTAGATTTCTGTTTTATTTGGTTTAATATTGACGAGGCAATGCTAGTCACCTAACCCCGTTAAAATTTTGACAACATTTCACATTGGTTTTTCAAAATTTTCACTCATACTGATATATCAATCAGTACTCAATTTTTGACTTTCAACTTTCAATAACTCGCTCGGATATTGACCGATCGATACGAAACTTTCATTTTCGGCATCAGGGAGTGCATCCGTGTCGAACTGCATACCCTGAACCTTCAAATTCGGATTTTTTTGACAGTCTTTCAAAATCGTTTTGGAAATACAAACATTTTTGACAAAAATTTGAATATCTTTTTTAAATACCGTTAGATTTCTGTTTTATTTGGTTTAATATTGACGAGGCAATGCTAGTCACCTAACCCCGTTAAAATTTTGACAACATTTCACATTGGTTTTTCAAAATTTTCACTCATACTGATTTATCAATCAGTACTCAATTTTTGACTTTCAACTTTCAATAACTCGCTCGGATATTGACCGATCGATACGAAACTTTCATTTTCGGCATCAGGGAGTGCATCCGTGTCGAACTGCATACCCTGAACCTTCAAATTCGGATTTTTTTGACAGTCTTTCAAAATCGTTTTGGAAATACAAATATTTTTGACATAAATTTGAATATCTTTTTTAAATACCGTTAGATTTCTGTTTTATTTGGTTTAATATTGACGAGGCCACGCTAGTCACCGAACCACGTTAAAATTTTGACAACATTTCACATTGGTTTTTCAAAATTTTCACTTATACTGATATATCAATCAGTACTCAATTTTTGACTTTCAACTTTCAATAACTCGCTCGGATATTGACCGATCGACACGAAAGTTTCATTTTCGGCATCAGGGAGTGGATCCGTGTCGAACTGCATACCCTGAACCTTCAAATTCGGATTTTTTTGACAGTCTTTCAAAATCGTTTTGGAAATACAAATATTTTTGACATAAATTTGAATATCTTTTTTAAATACCGTTAGATTTCTGTTTTATTTGGTTTAATATTGACGAGGCAATGCTAGTCACCTAACCACGTTAAAATTTTGACAACATTTCACATTGGTTTTTCAAAATTTTCACTCATACTGATATATCAATCAGTACTCAATTTTTGACTTTCAACTTTCAATAACTCGCTCGGATATTGACCGATCGATACGAAACTTTCATTTTCGGCATCAGGGAGTGCATCCGTGTCGAACTGCATACCCTGAACCTTCAAATTCGGATTTTTTTGACAGTCTTTCAAAATCGTTTTGGAAATACAAATATTTTTGACATAAATTTGAATATCTTTTTTAAATACCGTTAGATTTCTGTTTTATTTGGTTTAATATTGACGAGGCAATGCTAGTCACCTAACCACGTTAAAATTTTGACATTATTTCACATTGGTTTTTCAAAATTTTCACTTATACTGATATATCAATCACTACTCAATTTTTGACTTTCAACTTTCAATAACTCGCTCGGATATTGACTGATCGATACGAAACTTTCATTTTCGGCATCAGGGAGTGCATCCGTGTCGAACTGCATACCCTGAACCTTCAAATTCGGATTTTTTTGACAGTCTTTCAAAATCGTTTTGGAAATACAAATTTTTTGACATAAATTTGAATATCTTTTTTAAATACCGTTAGATTTCTGTTTTATTTGGTTTAATATTGACGAGGCCACGCTAGTCACCGAACCACGTTAAAATTTTGACAACATTTCACATTGGTTTTTCAAAATTTTCACTTATACTGATATATCAATCAGTACTCAATTTTTGACTTTCAACTTTCAATAACTCGCTCGGATATTGACCGATCGATACGAAACTTTCATTTTCGGCATCAGGGAGTGCATCCGTGTCGAACTGCATACCCTGAACCTTCAAATTCGGATTTTTTTGACAGTCTTTCAAAATCGTTTTGGAAATACAAACATTTTTGACAAAAATTTGAATATCTTTTTTAAATACCGTTAGATTTCTGTTTTATTTGGTTTAATATTGACGAGGCAATGCTAGTCACCTAACTCCGTTAAAATTTTGACAACATTTCACATTGGTTTTTCAAAATTTTCACTCATACTGATATATCAATCAGTACTCAATTTTTGACTTTCAACTTTCAATAACTCGCTCGGATATTGACCGATCGATACGAAACTTTCATTTTCGGCATCAGGGAGTGCATCCGTGTCGAACTGCATACCCTGAACCTTCAAATTCGGATTTTTTTGACAGTCTTTCAAAATCGTTTTGGAAATACAAATATTTTTGACAAAAATTTGAATATCTTTTTTAAATACCGTTAGATTTCTGTTTTATCTGGCTTAATATAGACGAGGCAATGCTAGTCACCTAAACACGTTAAATTTTGACAACATTTCACATTGGTTTTGCAAAATTTTCACTTATACTGATATATCAATCAGTACTCAATTTTTGACTTTCAACTTTCAATAACTCGCTCGGATATTGACCGATCGATACGAAACTTTCATTTTCGGCATCAGGGAGTGCATCCGTGTCGAACTGCATACCCTGAACCTTCAAATTCGGATTTTTTTGACAGTCTTTCAATATCGTTTGGGAAATACAAATATTTTTGACATAAATTTGAATATCTTTTTTAAATACCGTTAGATTTCTGTTTTATTTGGTTTAATATTGACGAGGCCACGCTAGTCACCGAACCACGTTAAAATTTTGACAACATTTCACATTGGTTTTTCAAAATTTTCACTTATACTGATATATCAATCAGTACTCAATTTTTGACTTTCAACTTTCAATAACTCGCTCGGATATTGACCGATCGATACGAAACTTTCATTTTCGGCATCAGGGAGTGCATCCGTGTCGAACTGCATACCCTGAACCTTCAAATTCGGATTTTTTTGACAGTCTTTCAAAATCGTTTTGGAAATACATATATTTTTGACATAAATTTGAATATCTTTTTTAAATACCGTTAGATTTCTGTTTTATTTGGTTTAATATTGACGAGGCAATGATAGTCACCTAACCCCGTTAAAATTTTGACAACATTTCACATTGGTTTTTCAAAATTTTCACTTATACTGATATATCAATCAGTACTCAATTTTTGACTTTCAACTTTCAATAACTCGCTCGGATATTGACCGATCGATACGAAACTTTCATTTTTGGCATCAGGGAGTGCATCCGTGTCGAACTGCATACCCTGAACCTTCAAATTCGGATTTTTTTGACAGTCTTTCAAAATCGTTTTGGAAATACAAATTTTTTGACATAAATTTGAATATCTTTTTTAAATACCGTTAGATTTCTGTTTTATTTGGTTTAATATTGACGAGGCCACGCTAGTCACCGAACCACGTTAAAATGTTGACAACATTTCACATTGGTTTTTCAAAATTTTCACTTTTACTGATATATCAATCAGTACTCAATTTTTGACTTTCAACTTTCAATAACTCGCTCGGATATTGACCGATCGATACGAAACTTTCATTTTCGGCATCAGGGAGTGCATCCGTGTCGAACTGCATACCCTGAACCTTCAAATTCGGATTTTTTTGACAGTCTTTCAAAATCGTTTTGGAAATACAAATTTTTTGACATAAATTTGAATATCTTTTTTAAATACCGTTAGATTTCTGTTTTATTTGGTTTAATATTGACGAGGCCACGCTAGTCACCGAACCACGTTAAAATTTTGACAACATTTCACATTGGTTTCCAAAATTTTCACTTATACTGATATATCAATCAGTACTCAATTTTTGACTTTCAACTTTCAATAACTCGCTCGGATATTGACCGATCGATACGAAACTTTCATTTTCGGCATCAGGGAGTGCATCCGTGTCGAACTGCATACCCTGAACCTTCAAATTCGGATTTTTTTGACAGTCTTTCAAAATCGTTTTGGAAATACAAATATTTTTGACATAAATTTGAATATCTTTTTTAAATACCGTTAGATTTCTGTTTTATTTGGTTTAATATTGACGAGGCAATGCTAGTCACCTAACCACGTTAAAATTTTGACAACATTTCACATTGGTTTTTCAAAATTTTCACTTATACTGATATATCAATCAGTACTCAATTTTTGACTTTCAACTTTCAATAACTCGCTCGGATATTGACCGATCGATACGAAACTTTCATTTTCGGCATCAGGAAGTGCATCCGTGTCGAACTGCATACCCTGAACCTTCAAATTCGGATTTTTTGACAGTCTTTCAAAATCGTTTTGGAAATACAAATATTTTTGACATAAATTTGAATATCTTTTTTAAATACAGTTACATTTCTGTTTTATTTGGTTTAATATTGACGAGGCAATGCTAGTCACCTAACCACGTTAAAATTTTGACAACATTTCACATTGGTTTTTCAAAATTTTCACTTGTACTGATATATCAATCAGTACTCAATTTTTGACTTTCAACTTTCAATAACTCGCTCGGATATTGACCGATCGATACGAAACTTTCATTTTCGGCATCAGGGAGTGCATCCGTGTCGAACTGCATACCCTGAACCTTCAAATTCGGATTTTTTTGACAGTCTTTCAAAATCGTTTTGGAAATACAAATATTTTTGACATAAATTTGAATATCTTTTTTAAATACCGTTAGATTTCTGTTTTATTTGGTTTAATATTGACGAGGCAATGCTAGTCACCTAACCACGTTAAAATTTTGACAACATTTCACATTGGTTTTTCAAAATTTTCACTTATACTGATATATCAATCAGTACTCAATTTTTGACTTTCATCTTTCAATAACTCGCTCGGATATTGACCGATCGATACGAAACTTTCATTTTCGGCATCAGGGAGTGCATCCGTGTCGAACTGCATACCCTGAACCTTCAAATTCAGATTTTTTTGACAGTCTTTCAAAATCGTTTTGGAAATACAAATATTTTTGACATAAATTTGAATTTCTTTTTTAAATACCGTTAGATTACTGTTTTATTTGGTTTAATATTGACGAGGCAATGCTAGTCACCTAACCACATTAAAATTTTGACAACATTTCACATTGGTTTTTCAAAATTTTCACTTATACTGATATATCAATCAGTACTCAATTTTTGACTTTCAACTTTCAATAACTCGCTCGGATATTGACCGATCGATACGAAACTTTCATTTTCGGCATCAGGGAGTGCATCCGTGTCGAACTGCATACCCTGAACCTTCAAATTCGGATTTTTTTGACAGTCTTTCAAAATCGTTTTGGAAATACAAATATTTTTGACATAAATTTGAATATCTTTTTTAAACACCGTTAGATTTCTGTTTTATTTGGTTTAATATTGACGAGGCAATGCTAGTCACCTAACCACGTTAAAATTTTGACAACATTTCACATTGGTTTTTCAAAATTTTCACTCATACTGATATATCAATCAGTACTCAATTTTTGACTTTCAACTTTCAATAACTCGCTCGGATATTGACCGATCGATACGAAACTTTCATTTTCGGCATCAGGGAGTGCATCCGTGTCGAACTGCATACCCTGAACCTTCAAATTCGGATTTTTTTGACAGTCTTTCAAAATCGTTTTGGAAATACAAATTTTTTGACATAAATTTGAATATCTTTTTTAAATACCGTTAGATTTCTGTTTTATTTGGTTTAATATTGACGAGGCCACGCTAGTCACCGAACCACGTTAAAATTTTGACAACATTTCACATTGGTTTTTCAAAATTTTCACTTATACTGATATATCAATCAGTACTCAATTTTTGACTTTCAACTTTCAATAACTCGCTCGGATATTGACCGATCGATACGAAACTTTCATTTTCGGCATCAGGGAGTGCATCCGTGTCGAACTGCATACCCTGAACCTTCAAATTCGGATTTTTTTGACAGTCTTTCAAAATCGTTTTGGAAATACAAATATTTTTGACATAAATTTGAATATCTTTTTTAAACACCGTTAGATTTCTGTTTTATTTGGTTTAATATTGACGAGGCAATGCTAGTCACCTAACCACGTTAAAATTTTGACAACATTTCACATTGGTTTTTCAAAATTTTCACTTATACTGATATATCAATCAGTACTCAATTTTTGACTTTCATCTTTCAATAACTCGCTCGGATATTGACCGATCGATACGAAACTTTCATTTTCGGCATCAGGGAGTGCATCCGTGTCGAACTGCATACCCTGAACCTTCAAATTCAGATTTTTTTGACAGTCTTTCAAAATCGTTTTGGAAATACAAATATTTTTGACATAAATTTGAATATCTTTTTTAAATACCGTTAGATTTCTGTTTTATCTGGCTTAATATTGACGAGGCAATGCTAGTCACCTAACCCCGTTAAAATTTTGACAACATTTCACATTGGTTTTTCAAAATTTTCACTCATACTGATATATCAATCAGTACTCAATTTTTGACTTTCAACTTTCAATAACTCGCTCGGATATTGACCGATCGATACGAAACTTTCATTTTCGGCATCAGGGAGTGCATCCGTGTCGAATTGCATACCCTGAACCTTCAAATTCAGATTTTTTTGACAGTCTTTCAAAATCGTTTTGGAAATACAAATATTTTTGACATAAATTTGAATTTCTTTTTTAAATACCGTTAGATTACTGTTTTATTTGGTTTAATATTGACGAGGCAATGCTAGTCACCTAACCACGTTAAAATTTTGACAACATTTCACATTGGTTTTTCAAAATTTTCACTTATACTGATATATCAATCAGTACTCAATTTTTGACTTTCAACTTTCAATAACTCGCTCGGATATTGACCGATCGATACGAAACTTTCATTTTCGGCATCAGGGAGTGCATTTGTGTCGAACTGCATACCCTGAACCTTCAAATTCGGATTTTTTTGACAGTCTTTCAAAATCGTTTTGGAAATACAAATATTTTTGACATAAATTTGAATATCTTTTTTAAACACCGTTAGATTTCTGTTTTATTTGGTTTAATATTGACGAGGCAATGCTAGTCACCTAACCACGTTAAAATTTTGACAACATTTCACATTGGTTTTTCAAAATTTTCACTCATACTGATATATCAATCAGTACTCAATTTTTGACTTTCAACTTTCAATAACTCGCTCGGATATTGACCGATCGATACGAAACTTTCATTTTCGGCATCAGGGAGTGCATCCGTGTCGAACTGCATACCCTGAACCTTCAAATTCGGATTTTTTTGACAGTCTTTCAAAATCGTTTTGGAAATACAAATTTTTTGACATAAATTTGAATATCTTTTTTAAACACCGTTAGATTTCTGTTTTATTTGGTTTAATATTGACGAGGCCACGCTAGTCACCGAACCACGTTAAAATTTTGACAACATTTCACATTGGTTTTTCAAAATTTTCACTTATACTGATATATCAATCAGTACTCAATTTTTGACTTTCAACTTTCAATAACTCGCTCGGATATTGACCGATCGATACGAAACTTTCATTTTCGGCATCAGGGAGTGCATTTGTGTCGAACTGCATACCCTGAACCTTCAAATTCGGATTTTTTTGACAGTCTTTCAAAATCGTTTTGGAAATACAAATATTTTTGACATAAATTTGAATATCTTTTTTAAACACCGTTAGATTTCTGTTTTATTTGGTTTAATATTGACGAGGCAATGCTAGTCACCTAACCACGTTAAAATTTTGACAACATTTCACATTGGTTTTTCAAAATTTTCACTTATACTGATATATCAATCAGTACTCAATTTTTGACTTTCATCTTTCAATAACTCGCTCGGATATTGACCGATCGATACGAAACTTTCATTTTCGGCATCAGGGAGTGCATCTGTGTCGAACTGCATACCCTGAACCTTCAAATTCAGATTTTTTTGACAGTCTTTCAAAATCGTTTTGGAAATACAAATATTTTTGACATAAATTTGAATATCTTTTTTAAATACCGTTAGATTTCTGTTTTATCTGGCTTAATATTGACGAGGCAATGCTAGTCACCTAACCCCGTTAAAATTTTGACAACATTTCACATTGGTTTTTCAAAATTTTCACTCATACTGATATATCAATCAGTACTCAATTTTTGACTTTCAACTTTCAATAACTCGCTCGGATATTGACCGATCGATACGAAACTTTCATTTTCGGCATCAGGGAGTGCATCCGTGTCGAACTGCATACCCTGAACCTTCAAATTCGGATTTTTTTGACAGTCTTTCAAAATCGTTTTGGAAATACAAATATTTTTGACATAGATTTGAATATCTTTTTTAAATACCGTTAGATTTCTGTTTTATCTGGCTTAATATAGACGAGGCAATGCTAGTCACCTAACCACGTTAAAATTTTGACAACATTTCACATTGGTTTTTCAAAATTTTCACTTATACTGATATATCAATCAGTACTCAATTTTTGACTTTCAACTTTCAATAACTCGCTCGGATATTGACCGATCGATACGAAACTTTCATTTTCGGCATCAGGGAGTGCATCCGTGTCGAACTGCATACCCTGAACCTTCAAATTCGGATTTTTTTGACAGTCTTTCAAAATCGTTTTGGAAATACAAATATTTTTGACATAAATTTGAATATCTTTTTTAAATACCGTTAGATTTCTGTTTTATTTGGTTTAATATTGACGAGGCCACGCTAGTCACCGAACCACGTTAAAATTTTGACAACATTTCACATTGGTTTTTCAAAATTTTCACTTATACTGATATATCAATCAGTACTCAATTTTTGACTTTCAACTTTCAATAACTCGCTCGGATATTGACCGATCGACACGAAAGTTTCATTTTCGGCATCAGGGAGTGGATCCGTGTCGAACTGCATACCCTGAACCTTCAAATTCGGATTTTTTTGACAGTCTTTCAAAATCGTTTTGGAAATACAAATATTTTTGACATAAATTTGAATATCTTTTTTAAATACCGTTAGATTTCTGTTTTATTTGGTTTAATATTGACGAGGCAATGCTAGTCACCTAACCACGTTAAAATTTTGACAACATTTCACATCGGTTTTTCAAAATTTTCACTTATACTGATATATCAATCACTACTCAATTTTTGACTTTCAACTTTCAATAACTCGCTCGGATATTGACTGATCGATACGAAACTTTCATTTTCGGCATCAGGGAGTGCATCCGTGTCGAACTGCATACCCTGAACCTTCAAATTCGGATTTTTTTGACAGTCTTTCAAAATCGTTTTGGAAATACAAATATTTTTGACATAAAGTTGAATATCTTTTTTAAATACCGTTAGATTTCTGTTTTATTTGGTTTAATATTGACGAGGCAATGCTAGTCACCTAACCACGTTAAAATTTTGACAACATTTCACATTGGTTTTTCAAAATTTTCACTTATACTGATATATCAATCAGAACTCAATTTTTGACTTTCAACTTTCAATAACTCGCTCGGATATTGACCGATCGATACGAAACTTTCATTTTCGGCATCAGGGAGTGCATCCGTGTCGAACTGCATACCCTGAACCTTCAAATTCGGATTTTTTTGACAGTCTTTCAAAATGGTTTTGGAAATACAAATTTTTTGACATTAATTTGAATATCTTTTTTAAATACCGTTAGATTTCTGTTTTATTTGGTTTAATATTGACGAGGCCACGCTAGTCACCGAACCACGTTAAAATTTTGACAACATTTCACATTGGTTTCCAAAATTTTCACTTATACTGATATATCAATCACTACTCAATTTTTGACTTTCAACTTTCAATAACTCGCTCGGATATTGACCGATCGACACGAAAGTTTCATTTTCGGCATCAGGGAGTGGATCCGTGTCGAACTGCATACCCTGAACCTTCAAATTCGGATTTTTTTGACAGTCTTTCAAAATCGTTTTGGAAATACAAATATTTTTGACATAAATTTGAATATCTTTTTTAAATACCGTTAGATTTCTGTTTTATCTGGCTTAATATTGACGAGGCAATGCTAGTCACCTAACCCCGTTAAAATTTTGACAACATTTCACATTGGTTTTTCAAAATTTTCACTCATACTGATATATCAATCAGTACTCAATTTTTGACTTTCAACTTTCAATAACTCGCTCGGATATTGACCGATCGATACGAAACTTTCATTTTCGGCATCAGGGAGTGCATCCGTGTCGAACTGCATACCCTGAACCTTCAAATTCGGATTTTTTTGACAGTCTTTCAAAATCGTTTTGGAAATACAAACATTTTTGACAAAAATTTGAATATCTTTTTTAAATACCGTTAGATTTCTGTTTTATTTGGTTTAATATTGACGAGGCAATGCTAGTCACCTAACCCCGTTAAAATTTTGACAACATTTCACATTGGTTTTTCAAAATTTTCACTCATACTGATATATCAATCAGTACTCAATTTTTGACTTTCAACTTTCAATAACTCGCTCGGATATTGACCGATCGATACGAAACTTTCATTTTCGGCATCAGGGAGTGCATCCGTGTCGAACTGCATACCCTGAACCTTCAAATTCGGATTTTTTTGACAGTCTTTCAAAATCGTTTTGGAAATACAAATATTTTTGACATAAATTTGAATATCTTTTTTAAATACCGTTAGATTTCTGTTTTATTTGGTTTAATATTGACGAGGCAATGCTAGTCACCTAACCACGTTAAAATTTTGACAACATTTCACATTGGTTTTTTAAAATTTTCACTTATACTGATATATCAATCAGAACTCAATTTTTGACTTTCAACTTTCAATAACTCGCTCGGATATTGACCGATCGATACGAAACTTTCATTTTCGGCATCAGGGAGTGCATCCGTGTCGAACTGCATACCCTGAACCTTCAAATTCGGATTTTTTTGACAGTCTTTCAAAATCGTTTTGGAAATACAAATATTTTTGACATAAATTTGAATATCTTTTTTAAATACCGTTAGATTTCTGTTTTATTTGGTTTAATATTGACGAGGCCACGCTAGTCACCGAACCACGTTAAAATTTTGACAACATTTCACATTGGTTTTTCAAAATTTTCACTCATACTGATATATCAATCAGTACTCAATTTTTGACTTTCAACTTTCAATAACTCGCTCGGATATTGACCGATCGACACGAAAGTTTCATTTTCGGCATCAGGGAGTGGATCCGTGTCGAACTGCATACCCTGAACCTTCAAATTCGGATTTTTTTGACAGTCTTTCAAAATCGTTTTGGAAATACAAATATTTTTGACATAAATTTGAATATCTTTTTTAAATACCGTTAGATTTCTGTTTTATTTGGTTTAATATTGACGAGGCAATGCTAGTCACCTAACCACGTTAAAATTTTGACAACATTTCACATCGGTTTTTCAAAATTTTCACTTATACTGATATATCAATCACTACTCAATTTTTGACTTTCAACTTTCAATAACTCGCTCGGATATTGACTGATCGATACGAAACTTTCATTTTCGGCATCAGGGAGTGCATCCGTGTCGAACTGCATACCCTGAACCTTCAAATTCGGATTTTTTTGACAGTCTTTCAAAATCGTTTTGGAAATACAAATATTTTTGACATAAAGTTGAATATCTTTTTTAAATACCGTTAGATTTCTGTTTTATTTGGTTTAATATTGACGAGGCAATGCTAGTCACCTAACCACGTTAAAATTTTGACAACATTTCACATTGGTTTTTCAAAATTTTCACTTATACTGATATATCAATCAGAACTCAATTTTTGACTTTCAACTTTCAATAACTCGCTCGGATATTGACCGATCGACACGAAAGTTTCATTTTCGGCATCAGGGAGTGCATCCGTGTCGAACTGCATACCCTGAACCTTCAAATTCGGATTTTTTTGACAGTCTTTCAAAATCGTTTTGGAAATACAAATATTTTTGACATAAAGTTGAATATCTTTTTTAAATACCGTTAGATTTCTGTTTTATTTGGTTTAATATTGACGAGGCAATGCTAGTCACCTAACCACGTTAAAATTTTGACAACATTTCACATCGGTTTTTCAAAATTTTCACTTATACTGATATATCAATCACTACTCAATTTTTGACTTTCAACTTTCAATAACTCGCTCGGATATTGACTGATCGATACGAAACTTTCATTTTCGGCATCAGGGAGTGCATCCGTGTCGAACTGCATACCCTGAACCTTCAAATTCGGATTTTTTTGACAGTCTTTCAAAATCGTTTTGGAAATACAAATATTTTTGACATAAAGTTGAATATCTTTTTTAAATACCGTTAGATTTCTGTTTTATTTGGTTTAATATTGACGAGGCAATGCTAGTCACCTAACCACGTTAAAATTTTGACAACATTTCACATTGGTTTTTCAAAATTTTCACTTATACTGATATATCAATCAGAACTCAATTTTTGACTTTCAACTTTCAATAACTCGCTCGGATATTGACCGATCGACACGAAAGTTTCATTTTCGGCATCAGGGAGTGCATCCGTGTCGAACTGCATACCCTGAACCTTCAAATTCGGATTTTTTTGACAGTCTTTCAAAATCGTTTTGGAAATACAAATATTTTTGACATAAATTTGAATATCTTTTTTAAATACCGTTAGATTTCTGTTTTATTTGGTTTAATATTGACGAGGCAATGCTAGTCACCTAACCACGTTAAAATTTTGACAACATTTCACATTGGTTTTTTAAAATTTTCACTTATACTGATATATCAATCAGAACTCAATTTTTGACTTTCAACTTTCAATAACTCGCTCGGATATTGACCGATCGATACGAAACTTTCATTTTCGGCATCAGGGAGTGCATCCGTGTCGAACTGCATACCCTGAACCTTCAAATTCGGATTTTTTTGACAGTCTTTCAAAATCGTTTTGGAAATACAAATATTTTTGACATAAATTTGAATATCTTTTTTAAATACCGTTAGATTTCTGTTTTATTTGGTTTAATATTGACGAGGCCACGCTAGTCACCGAACCACGTTAAAATTTTGACAACATTTCACATTGGTTTTTCAAAATTTTCACTCATACTGATATATCAATCAGTACTCAATTTTTGACTTTCAACTTTCAATAACTCGCTCGGATATTGACCGATCGACACGAAAGTTTCATTTTCGGCATCAGGGAGTGGATCCGTGTCGAACTGCATACCCTGAACCTTCAAATTCGGATTTTTTTGACAGTCTTTCAAAATCGTTTTGGAAATACAAATATTTTTGACATAAATTTGAATATCTTTTTTAAATACCGTTAGATTTCTGTTTTATTTGGTTAAATATTGACGAGGCAATGCTAGTCACCTAACCACGTTAAAATTTTGACAACATTTCACATCGGTTTTTCAAAATTTTCACTTATACTGATATATCAATCACTACTCAATTTTTGACTTTCAACTTTCAATAACTCGCTCGGATATTGACTGATCGATACGAAACTTTCATTTTCGGCATCAGGGAGTGCATCCGTGTCGAACTGCATACCCTGAACCTTCAAATTCGGATTTTTTTGACAGTCTTTCAAAATCGTTTTGGAAATACAAATATTTTTGACATAAAGTTGAATATCTTTTTTAAATACCGTTAGGTTTCTGTTTTATTTGGTTTAATATTGACGAGGCAATGCTAGTCACCTAACCACGTTAAAATTTTGACAACATTTCACATTGGTTTTTCAAAATTTTCACTTATACTGATATATCAATCAGAACTCAATTTTTGACTTTCAACTTTCAATAACTCGCTCGGATATTGACCGATCGACACGAAAGTTTCATTTTCGGCATCAGGGAGTGGATCCGTGTCGAACTGCATACCCTGAACCTTCAAATTCGGATTTTTTTGACAGTCTTTCAAAATCGTTTTGGAAATACAAATATTTTTGACATAAATTTGAATATCTTTTTTAAATACCGTTAGATTTCTGTTTTATCTGGCTTAATATTGACGAGTCAATGCTAGTCACCTAACCCCGTTAAAATTTTGACAACATTTCACATTGGTTTTTCAAAATTTTCACTCATACTGATATATCAATCAGTACTCAATTTTTGACTTTCAACTTTCAATAACTCGCTCGGATATTGACCGATCGATACGAAACTTTCATTTTCGGCATCAGGGAGTGCATCCGTGTCGAACTGCATACCCTGAACCTTCAAATTCGGATTTTTTTGACAGTCTTTCAAAATCGTTTTGGAACTACAAATATTTTTGACATAAATTTGAATATCTTTTTTAATTTCCGTTAGATTTCTGTTTTATTTGGTTTAATATTGACGAGGCAATGCTAGTCACCTAACCACGTTAAAATTTTGACAACAATTCACCTTGGTTTTTCAAAATTTTCACATATACTGATATATCAATCAGTATTCCATTTTTGACTTTCAACTTTCAATAACTCCCTCGGATATTGACCGATCGATACGAAACTTTCATTTTCGTCATCAGGGAGTGCATCCGTGTCGAACTGCATACCCTGAACCTTCAAATTCGGATTTTTTTGACAGTCTTTCAAAATCGTTTTGGAAATACAAATATTTTTGACATAAATTTGAATATCTTTTTTAAATACCGTTAGATTTCTGTTTTATTTGGTTTTATATTGACGAGGCAATGCTAGTCACCTAACCACGTTAAAATTTTGACAACATTTCACATTGGTTTTTCAAAATTTTCACTCATACTGATATATCAATCAGTACTCAATTTTTGACTTTCAACTTTCAATAACTCGCTCGGATATTGACCGATCGATACGAAACTTTCATTTTCGGCATCAGGGAGTGCATCCGTGTCGAACTGCATACCCTGAACCTTCAAATTCGGATTTTTTTGACAGTCTTTCAAAATCGTTTTGGAAATACAAATTTTTTGACATAAATTTGAATATCTTTTTTAAACACCGTTAGATTTCTGTTTTATTTGGTTTAATATTGACGAGGCCACGCTAGTCACCGAACCACGTTAAAATTTTGACAACATTTCACATTGGTTTTTCAAAATTTTCACTTATACTGATATATCAATCAGTACTCAATTTTTGACTTTCAACTTTCAATAACTCGCTCGGATATTGACCGATCGATACGAAACTTTCATTTTCGGCATCAGGGAGTGCATTTGTGTCGAACTGCATACCCTGAACCTTCAAATTCGGATTTTTTTGACAGTCTTTCAAAATCGTTTTGGAAATACAAATATTTTTGACATAAATTTGAATATCTTTTTTAAACACCGTTAGATTTCTGTTTTATTTGGTTTAATATTGACGAGGCAATGCTAGTCACCTAACCACGTTAAAATTTTGACAACATTTCACATTGGTTTTTCAAAATTTTCACTCATACTGATATATCAATCAGTACTCAATTTTTGACTTTCAACTTTCAATAACTCGCTCGGATATTGACCGATCGATACGAAACTTTCATTTTCGGCATCAGGGAGTGCATCCGTGTCGAACTGCATACCCTGAACCTTCAAATTCGGATTTTTTTGACAGTCTTTCAAAATCGTTTTGGAAATACAAATTTTTTGACATAAATTTGAATATCTTTTTTAAACACCGTTAGATTTCTGTTTTATTTGGTTTAATATTGACGAGGCCACGCTAGTCACCGAACCACGTTAAAATTTTGACAACATTTCACATTGGTTTTTCAAAATTTTCACTTATACTGATATATCAATCAGTACTCAATTTTTGACTTTCAACTTTCAATAACTCGCTCGGATATTGACCGATCGATACGAAACTTTCATTTTCGGCATCAGGGAGTGCATTTGTGTCGAACTGCATACCCTGAACCTTCAAATTCGGATTTTTTTGACAGTCTTTCAAAATCGTTTTGGAAATACAAATATTTTTGACATAAATTTGAATATCTTTTTTAAACACCGTTAGATTTCTGTTTTATTTGGTTTAATATTGACGAGGCAATGCTAGTCACCTAACCACGTTAAAATTTTGACAACATTTCACATTGGTTTTTCAAAATTTTCACTTATACTGATATATCAATCAGTACTCAATTTTTGACTTTCATCTTTCAATAACTCGCTCGGATATTGACCGATCGATACGAAACTTTCATTTTCGGCATCAGGGAGTGCATCTGTGTCGAACTGCATACCCTGAACCTTCAAATTCAGATTTTTTTGACAGTCTTTCAAAATCGTTTTGGAAATACAAATATTTTTGACATAAATTTGAATATCTTTTTTAAATACCGTTAGATTTCTGTTTTATCTGGCTTAATATTGACGAGGCAATGCTAGTCACCTAACCCCGTTAAAATTTTGACAACATTTCACATTGGTTTTTCAAAATTTTCACTCATACTGATATATCAATCAGTACTCAATTTTTGACTTTCAACTTTCAATAACTCGCTCGGATATTGACCGATCGATACGAAACTTTCATTTTCGGCATCAGGGAGTGCATCCGTGTCGAACTGCATACCCTGAACCTTCAAATTCGGATTTTTTTGACAGTCTTTCAAAATCGTTTTGGAAATACAAATATTTTTGACATAGATTTGAATATCTTTTTTAAATACCGTTAGATTTCTGTTTTATCTGGCTTAATATAGACGAGGCAATGCTAGTCACCTAACCACGTTAAAATTTTGACAACATTTCACATTGGTTTTTCAAAATTTTCACTTATACTGATATATCAATCAGTACTCAATTTTTGACTTTCAACTTTCAATAACTCGCTCGGATATTGACCGATCGATACGAAACTTTCATTTTCGGCATCAGGGAGTGCATCCGTGTCGAACTGCATACCCTGAACCTTCAAATTCGGATTTTTTTGACAGTCTTTCAAAATCGTTTTGGAAATACAAATATTTTTGACATAAATTTGAATATCTTTTTTAAATACCGTTAGATTTCTGTTTTATTTGGTTTAATATTGACGAGGCCACGCTAGTCACCGAACCACGTTAAAATTTTGACAACATTTCACATTGGTTTTTCAAAATTTTCACTTATACTGATATATCAATCAGTACTCAATTTTTGACTTTCAACTTTCAATAACTCGCTCGGATATTGACCGATCGACACGAAAGTTTCATTTTCGGCATCAGGGAGTGGATCCGTGTCGAACTGCATACCCTGAACCTTCAAATTCGGATTTTTTTGACAGTCTTTCAAAATCGTTTTGGAAATACAAATATTTTTGACATAAATTTGAATATCTTTTTTAAATACCGTTAGATTTCTGTTTTATTTGGTTTAATATTGACGAGGCAATGCTAGTCACCTAACCACGTTAAAATTTTGACAACATTTCACATCGGTTTTTCAAAATTTTCACTTATACTGATATATCAATCACTACTCAATTTTTGACTTTCAACTTTCAATAACTCGCTCGGATATTGACTGATCGATACGAAACTTTCATTTTCGGCATCAGGGAGTGCATCCGTGTCGAACTGCATACCCTGAACCTTCAAATTCGGATTTTTTTGACAGTCTTTCAAAATCGTTTTGGAAATACAAATATTTTTGACATAAAGTTGAATATCTTTTTTAAATACCGTTAGATTTCTGTTTTATTTGGTTTAATATTGACGAGGCAATGCTAGTCACCTAACCACGTTAAAATTTTGACAACATTTCACATTGGTTTTTCAAAATTTTCACTTATACTGATATATCAATCAGAACTCAATTTTTGACTTTCAACTTTCAATAACTCGCTCGGATATTGACCGATCGACACGAAAGTTTCATTTTCGGCATCAGGGAGTGGATCCGTGTCGAACTGCATACCCTGAACCTTCAAATTCGGATTTTTTTGACAGTCTTTCAAAATCGTTTTGGAAATACAAATATTTTTGACATAAATTTGAATATCTTTTTTAAATACCGTTAGATTTCTGTTTTATCTGGCTTAATATTGACGAGGCAATGCTAGTCACCTAACCCCGTTAAAATTTTGACAACATTTCACATTGGTTTTTCAAAATTTTCACTCATACTGATATATCAATCAGTACTCAATTTTTGACTTTCAACTTTCAATAACTCGCTCGGATATTGACCGATCGATACGAAACTTTCATTTTCGGCATCAAGGAGTGCATCCGTGTCGAACTGCATACCCTGAACCTTCAAATTCGGATTTTTTTGACAGTCTTTCAAAATCGTTTTGGAAATACAAACATTTTTGACAAAAATTTGAATATCTTTTTTAAATACCGTTAGATTTCTGTTTTATTTGGTTTAATATTGACGAGGCAATGCTAGTCACCTAACCCCGTTAAAATTTTGACAACATTTCACATTGGTTTTTCAAAATTTTCACTCATACTGATATATCAATCAGTACTCAATTTTTGACTTTCAACTTTCAATAACTCGCTCGGATATTGACCGATCGATACGAAACTTTCATTTTCGGCATCAGGGAGTGCATCCGTGTCGAACTGCATACCCTGAACCTTCAAATTCGGATTTTTTTGACAGTCTTTCAAAATCGTTTTGGAAATACAAATATTTTTGACATAAATTTGAATATCTTTTTTAAATACCGTTAGATTTCTGTTTTATTTGGTTTAATATTGACGAGGCAATGCTAGTCACCTAACCACGTTAAAATTTTGACAACATTTCACATTGGTTTTTTAAAATTTTCACTTATACTGATATATCAATCAGAACTCAATTTTTGACTTTCAACTTTCAATAACTCGCTCGGATATTGACCGATCGATACGAAACTTTCATTTTCGGCATCAGGGAGTGCATCCGTGTCGAACTGCATACCCTGAACCTTCAAATTCGGATTTTTTTTGACAGTCTTTCAAAATCGTTTTGGAAATACAAATATTTTTGACATAAATTTGAATATCTTTTTTAAATACCGTTAGATTTCTGTTTTATTTGGTTTAATATTGACGAGGCCACGCTAGTCACCGAACCACGTTAAAATTTTGACAACATTTCACATTGGTTTTTCAAAATTTTCACTCATACTGATATATCAATCAGTACTCAATTTTTGACTTTCAACTTTCAATAACTCGCTCGGATATTGACCGATCGACACGAAAGTTTCATTTTCGGCATCAGGGAGTGGATCCGTGTCGAACTGCATACCCTGAACCTTCAAATTCGGATTTTTTTGACAGTCTTTCAAAATCGTTTTGGAAATACAAATATTTTTGACATAAATTTGAATATCTTTTTTAAATACCGTTAGATTTCTGTTTTATTTGGTTTAATATTGACGAGGCAATGCTAGTCACCTAACCACGTTAAAATTTTGACAACATTTCACATCGGTTTTTCAAAATTTTCACTTATACTGATATATCAATCACTACTCAATTTTTGACTTTCAACTTTCAATAACTCGCTCGGATATTGACTGATCGATACGAAACTTTCATTTTCGGCATCAGGGAGTGCATCCGTGTCGAACTGCATACCCTGAACCTTCAAATTCGGATTTTTTTGACAGTCTTTCAAAATCGTTTTGGAAATACAAATATTTTTGACATAAAGTTGAATATCTTTTTTAAATACCGTTAGATTTCTGTTTTATTTGGTTTAATATTGACGAGGCAATGCTAGTCACCTAACCACGTTAAAATTTTGACAACATTTCACATTGGTTTTTCAAAATTTTCACTTATACTGATATATCAATCAGAACTCAATTTTTGACTTTCAACTTTCAATAACTCGCTCGGATATTGACCGATCGACACGAAAAATTCATTTTCGGCATCAGGGAGTGGATCCGTGTCGAACTGCATACCCTGAACCTTCAAATTCGGATTTTTTTGACAGTCTTTCAAAATCGTTTTGGAAATACAAATATTTTTGACATAAATTTGAATATCTTTTTTAAATACCGTTAGATTTCTGTTTTATCTGGCTTAATATTGACGAGTCAATGCTAGTCACCTAACCCCGTTAAAATTTTGACAACATTTCACATTGGTTTTTCAAAATTTTCACTCATACTGATATATCAATCAGTACTCAATTTTTGACTTTCAACTTTCAATAACTCGCTCGGATATTGACCGATCGATACGAAACTTTCATTTTCGGCATCAGGGAGTGCATCCGTGTCGAACTGCATACCCTGAACCTTCAAATTCGGATTTTTTTGACAGTCTTTCAAAATCGTTTTGGAACTACAAATATTTTTGACATAAATTTGAATATCTTTTTTAATTTCCGTTAGATTTCTGTTTTATTTGGTTTAATATTGACGAGGCAATGCTAGTCACCTAACCACGTTAAAATTTTGACAACAATTCACCTTGGTTTTTCAAAATTTTCACATATACTGATATATCAATCAGTATTCCATTTTTGACTTTCAACTTTCAATAACTCCCTCGGATATTGACCGATCGATACGAAACTTTCATTTTCGTCATCAGGGAGTGCATCCGTGTCGAACTGCATACCCTGAACCTTCAAATTCGGATTTTTTTGACAGTCTTTCAAAATCGTTTTGGAAATACAAATATTTTTGACATAAATTTGAATATCTTTTTTAAATACCGTTAGATTTCTGTTTTATTTGGTTTTATATTGACGAGGCAATGCTAGTCACCTAACCACGTTAAAATTTTGACAACATTTCACATTGGTTTTTCAAAATTTTCACTCATACTGATATATCAATCAGTACTCAATTTTTGACTTTCAACTTTCAATAACTCGCTCGGATATTGACCGATCGATACGAAACTTTCATTTTCGGCATCAGGGAGTGCATCCGTGTCGAACTGCATACCCTGAACCTTCAAATTCGGATTTTTTTGACAGTCTTTCAAAATCGTTTTGGAAATACAAATTTTTTGACATAAATTTGAATATCTTTTTTAAATACCGTTAGATTTCTGTTTTATTTGGTTTAATATTGACGAGGCCACGCTAGTCACCGAACCACGTTAAAATTTTGACAACATTTCACATTGGTTTTTCAAAATTTTCACTTATACTGATATATCAATCAGTACTCAATTTTTGACTTTCAACTTTCAATAACTCGCTCGGATATTGACCGATCGATACGAAACTTTCATTTTCGGCATCAGGGAGTGCATTTGTGTCGAACTGCATACCCTGAACCTTCAAATTCGGATTTTTTTGACAGTCTTTCAAAATCGTTTTGGAAATACAAATATTTTTGACATAAATTTGAATATCTTTTTTAAACACCGTTAGATTTCTGTTTTATTTGGTTTAATATTGACGAGGCAATGCTAGTCACCTAACCACGTTAAAATTTTGACAACATTTCACATTGGTTTTTCAAAATTTTCACTTATACTGATATATCAATCAGTACTCAATTTTTGACTTTCATCTTTCAATAACTCGCTCGGATATTGACCGATCGATACGAAACTTTCATTTTCGGCATCAGGGAGTGCATCCGTGTCGAACTGCATACCCTGAACCTTCAAATTCAGATTTTTTTGACAGTCTTTCAAAATCGTTTTGGAAATACAAATATTTTTGACATAAATTTGAATATCTTTTTTAAATACCGTTAGATTTCTGTTTTATCTGGCTTAATATTGACGAGGCAATGCTAGTCACCTAACCCCGTTAAAATTTTGACAACATTTCACATTGGTTTTTCAAAATTTTCACTCATACTGATATATCAATCAGTACTCAATTTTTGACTTTCAACTTTCAATAACTCGCTCGGATATTGACCGATCGATACGAAACTTTCATTTTCGGCATCAGGGAGTGCATCCGTGTCGAACTGCATACCCTGAACCTTCAAATTCAGATTTTTTTGACAGTCTTTCAAAATCGTTTTGGAAATACAAATATTTTTGACATAAATTTGAATTTCTTTTTTAAATACCGTTAGATTACTGTTTTATTTGGTTTAATATTGACGAGGCAATGCTAGTCACCTAACCACGTTAAAATTTTGACAACATTTCACATTGGTTTTTCAAAATTTTCACTTATACTGATATATCAATCAGTACTCAATTTTTGACTTTCAACTTTCAATAACTCGCTCGGATATTGACCGATCGATACGAAACTTTCATTTTCGGCATCAGGGAGTGCATCCGTGTCGAACTGCATACCCTGAACCTTCAAATTCGGATTTTTTTGACAGTCTTTCAAAATCGTTTTGGAAATACAAATATTTTTGACATAAATTTGAATATCTTTTTTAAACACCGTTAGATTTCTGTTTTATTTGGTTTAATATTGACGAGGCAATGCTAGTCACCTAACCACGTTAAAATTTTGACAACATTTCACATTGGTTTTTCAAAATTTTCACTCATACTGATATATCAATCAGTACTCAATTTTTGACTTTCAACTTTCAATAACTCGCTCGGATATTGACCGATCGATACGAAACTTTCATTTTCGGCATCAGGGAGTGCATCCGTGTCGAACTGCATACCCTGAACCTTCAAATTCGGATTTTTTTGACAGTCTTTCAAAATCGTTTTGGAAATACAAATTTTTTGACATAAATTTGAATATCTTTTTTAAATACCGTTAGATTTCTGTTTTATTTGGTTTAATATTGACGAGGCCACGCTAGTCACCGAACCACGTTAAAATTTTGACAACATTTCACATTGGTTTTTCAAAATTTTCACTTATACTGATATATCAATCAGTACTCAATTTTTGACTTTCAACTTTCAATAACTCGCTCGGATATTGACCGATCGATACGAAACTTTCATTTTCGGCATCAGGGAGTGCATTTGTGTCGAACTGCATACCCTGAACCTTCAAATTCGGATTTTTTTGACAGTCTTTCAAAATCGTTTTGGAAATACAAATATTTTTGACATAAATTTGAATATCTTTTTTAAACACCGTTAGATTTCTGTTTTATTTGGTTTAATATTGACGAGGCAATGCTAGTCACCTAACCACGTTAAAATTTTGACAACATTTCACATTGGTTTTTCAAAATTTTCACTTATACTGATATATCAATCAGTACTCAATTTTTGACTTTCATCTTTCAATAACTCGCTCGGATATTGACCGATCGATACGAAACTTTCATTTTCGGCATCAGGGAGTGCATCCGTGTCGAACTGCATACCCTGAACCTTCAAATTCAGATTTTTTTGACAGTCTTTCAAAATCGTTTTGGAAATACAAATATTTTTGACATAAATTTGAATATCTTTTTTAAATACCGTTAGATTTCTGTTTTATCTGGCTTAATATTGACGAGGCAATGCTAGTCACCTAACCCCGTTAAAATTTTGACAACATTTCACATTGGTTTTTCAAAATTTTCACTCATACTGATATATCAATCAGTACTCAATTTTTGACTTTCAACTTTCAATAACTCGCTCGGATATTGACCGATCGATACGAAACTTTCATTTTCGGCATCAGGGAGTGCATCCGTGTCGAACTGCATACCCTGAACCTTCAAATTCGGATTTTTTTGACAGTCTTTCAAAATCGTTTTGGAAATACAAATATTTTTGACATAGATTTGAATATCTTTTTTAAATACCGTTAGATTTCTGTTTTATCTGGCTTAATATAGACGAGGCAATGCTAGTCACCTAACCACGTTAAAATTTTGACAACATTTCACATTGGTTTTTCAAAATTTTCACTTATACTGATATATCAATCAGTACTCAATTTTTGACTTTCAACTTTCAATAACTCGCTCGGATATTGACCGATCGATACGAAACTTTCATTTTCGGCATCAGGGAGTGCATCCGTGTCGAACTGCATACCCTGAACCTTCAAATTCGGATTTTTTTGACAGTCTTTCAAAATCGTTTTGGAAATACAAATATTTTTGACATAAATTTGAATATCTTTTTTAAATACCGTTAGATTTCTGTTTTATTTGGTTTAAAATTGACGAGGCCACGCTAGTCACCGAACCACGTTAAAATTTTGACAACATTTCACATTGGTTTTTCAAAATTTTCACTTATACTGATATATCAATCAGTACTCAATTTTTGACTTTCAACTTTCAATAACTCGCTCGGATATTGACCGATCGACACGAAAGTTTCATTTTCGGCATCAGGGAGTGGATCCGTGTCGAACTGCATACCCTGAACCTTCAAATTCGGATTTTTTTGACAGTCTTTCAAAATCGTTTTGGAAATACAAATATTTTTGACATAAATTTGAATATCTTTTTTAAATACCGTTAGATTTCTGTTTTATTTGGTTAAATATTGACGAGGCAATGCTAGTCACCTAACCACGTTAAAATTTTGACAACATTTCACATCGGTTTTTCAAAATTTTCACTTATACTGATATATCAATCACTACTCAATTTTTGACTTTCAACTTTCAATAACTCGCTCGGATATTGACTGATCGATACGAAACTTTCATTTTCGGCATCAGGGAGTGCATCCGTGTCGAACTGCATACCCTGAACCTTCAAATTCGGATTTTTTTGACAGTCTTTCAAAATGGTTTTGGAAATACAAATTTTTTGACATAAATTTGAATATCTTTTTTAAATACCGTTAGATTTCTGTTTTATTTGGTTTAATATTGACGAGGCCACGCTAGTCACCGAACCACGTTAAAATTTTGACAACATTTCACATTGGTTTCCAAAATTTTCACTTATACTGATATATCAATCACTACTCAATTTTTGACTTTCAACTTTCAATAACTCGCTCGGATATTGACCGATCGACACGAAAGTTTCATTTTCGGCATCAGGGAGTGGATCCGTGTCGAACTGCATACCCTGAACCTTCAAATTCGGATTTTTTTGACAGTCTTTCAAAATCGTTTTGGAAATACAAATATTTTTGACATAAATTTGAATATCTTTTTTAAATACCGTTAGATTTCTGTTTTATCTGGCTTAATATTGACGAGGCAATGCTAGTCACCTAACCCCGTTAAAATTTTGACAACATTTCACATTGGTTTTTCAAAATTTTCACTCATACTGATATATCAATCAGTACTCAATTTTTGACTTTCAACTTTCAATAACTCGCTCGGATATTGACCGATCGATACGAAACTTTCATTTTCGGCATCAGGGAGTGCATCCGTGTCGAACTGCATACCCTGAACCTTCAAATTC
Organism: Choreutis nemorana; assembly: GCA_949316135.1. Lineage (NCBI taxonomy): Eukaryota > Metazoa > Arthropoda > Insecta > Lepidoptera > Choreutidae > Choreutis > Choreutis nemorana. The sequence goes on along the minus strand of OX438606.1, from coordinate 10,242,107 downwards.
GGATTTTTTTGACAGTCTTTCAAAATCGTTTTGGAAATACAAACATTTTTGACAAAAATTTGAATATCTTTTTTAAATACCGTTAGATTTCTGTTTTATTTGGTTTAATATTGACGAGGCAATGCTAGTCACCTAACCCCGTTAAAATTTTGACAACATTTCACATTGGTTTTTCAAAATTTTCACTCATACTGATATATCAATCAGTACTCAATTTTTGACTTTCAACTTTCAATAACTCGCTCGGATATTGACCGATCGATACGAAACTTTCATTTTCGGCATCAGGGAGTGCATCCGTGTCGAACTGCATACCCTGAACCTTCAAATTCGGATTTTTTTGACAGTCTTTCAAAATCGTTTTGGAAATACAAATATTTTTGACATAAATTTGAATATCTTTTTTAAATACCGTTAGATTTCTGTTTTATTTGGTTTAATATTGACGAGGCAATGCTAGTCACCTAACCACGTTAAAATTTTGACAACATTTCACATTGGTTTTTTAAAATTTTCACTTATACTGATATATCAATCAGAACTCAATTTTTGACTTTCAACTTTCAATAACTCGCTCGGATATTGACCGATCGATACGAAACTTTCATTTTCGGCATCAGGGAGTGCATCCGTGTCGAACTGCATACCCTGAACCTTCAAATTCGGATTTTTTTGACAGTCTTTCAAAATCGTTTTGGAAATACAAATATTTTTGACATAAATTTGAATATCTTTTTTAAATACCGTTAGATTTCTGTTTTATTTGGTTTAATATTGACGAGGCCACGCTAGTCACCGAACCACGTTAAAATTTTGACAACATTTCACATTGGTTTTTCAAAATTTTCACTCATACTGATATATCAATCAGTACTCAATTTTTGACTTTCAACTTTCAATAACTCGCTCGGATATTGACCGATCGACACGAAAGTTTCATTTTCGGCATCAGGGAGTGGATCCGTGTCGAACTGCATACCCTGAACCTTCAAATTCGGATTTTTTTGACAGTCTTTCAAAATCGTTTTGGAAATACAAATATTTTTGACATAAATTTGAATATCTTTTTTAAATACCGTTAGATTTCTGTTTTATTTGGTTTAATATTGACGAGGCAATGCTAGTCACCTAACCACGTTAAAATTTTGACAACATTTCACATCGGTTTTTCAAAATTTTCACTTATACTGATATATCAATCAGAACTCAATTTTTGACTTTCAACTTTCAATAACTCGCTCGGATATTGACCGATCGATACGAAACTTTCATTTTCGGCATCAGGGAGTGCATCCGTGTCGAACTGCATACCCTGAACCTTCAAATTCGGATTTTTTTGACAGTCTTTCAAAATGGTTTTGGAAATACAAATTTTTTGACATAAATTTGAATATCTTTTTTAAATACCGTTAGATTTCTGTTTTATTTGGTTTAATATTGACGAGGCCACGCTAGTCACCGAACCACGTTAAAATTTTGACAACATTTCACATTGGTTTCCAAAATTTTCACTTATACTGATATATCAATCACTACTCAATTTTTGACTTTCAACTTTCAATAACTCGCTCGGATATTGACCGATCGACACGAAAGTTTCATTTTCGGCATCAGGGAGTGGATCCGTGTCGAACTGCATACCCTGAACCTTCAAATTCGGATTTTTTTGACAGTCTTTCAAAATCGTTTTGGAAATACAAATATTTTTGACATAAATTTGAATATCTTTTTTAAATACCGTTAGATTTCTGTTTTATCTGGCTTAATATTGACGAGGCAATGCTAGTCACCTAACCCCGTTAAAATTTTGACAACATTTCACATTGGTTTTTCAAAATTTTCACTCATACTGATATATCAATCAGTACTCAATTTTTGACTTTCAACTTTCAATAACTCGCTCGGATATTGACCGATCGATACGAAACTTTCATTTTCGGCATCAGGGAGTGCATCCGTGTCGAACTGCATACCCTGAACCTTCAAATTCGGATTTTTTTGACAGTCTTTCAAAATCGTTTTGGAAATACAAACATTTTTGACAAAAATTTGAATATCTTTTTTAAATACCGTTAGATTTCTGTTTTATTTGGTTTAATATTGACGAGGCAATGCTAGTCACCTAACCCCGTTAAAATTTTGACAACATTTCACATTGGTTTTTCAAAATTTTCACTCATACTGATATATCAATCAGTACTCAATTTTTGACTTTCAACTTTCAATAACTCGCTCGGATATTGACCGATCGATACGAAACTTTCATTTTCGGCATCAGGGAGTGCATCCGTGTCGAACTGCATACCCTGAACCTTCAAATTCGGATTTTTTTGACAGTCTTTCAAAATCGTTTTGGAAATACAAATATTTTTGACATAAATTTGAATATCTTTTTTAAATACCGTTAGATTTCTGTTTTATTTGGTTTAATATTGACGAGGCAATGCTAGTCACCTAACCACGTTAAAATTTTGACAACATTTCACATTGGTTTTTTAAAATTTTCACTTATACTGATATATCAATCAGAACTCAATTTTTGACTTTCAACTTTCAATAACTCGCTCGGATATTGACCGATCGATACGAAACTTTCATTTTCGGCATCAGGGAGTGCATCCGTGTCGAACTGCATACCCTGAACCTTCAAATTCGGATTTTTTTGACAGTCTTTCAAAATCGTTTTGGAAATACAAATATTTTTGACATAAATTTGAATATCTTTTTTAAATACCGTTAGATTTCTGTTTTATTTGGTTTAATATTGACGAGGCCACGCTAGTCACCGAACCACGTTAAAATTTTGACAACATTTCACATTGGTTTTTCAAAATTTTCACTCATACTGATATATCAATCAGTACTCAATTTTTGACTTTCAACTTTCAATAACTCGCTCGGATATTGACCGATCGACACGAAAGTTTCATTTTCGGCATCAGGGAGTGGATCCGTGTCGAACTGCATACCCTGAACCTTCAAATTCGGATTTTTTTGACAGTCTTTCAAAATCGTTTTGGAAATACAAATATTTTTGACATAAATTTGAATATCTTTTTTAAATACCGTTAGATTTCTGTTTTATTTGGTTTAATATTGACGAGGCAATGCTAGTCACCTAACCACGTTAAAATTTTGACAACATTTCACATCGGTTTTTCAAAATTTTCACTTATACTGATATATCAATCAGAACTCAATTTTTGACTTTCAACTTTCAATAACTCGCTCGGATATTGACCGATCGATACGAAACTTTCATTTTCGGCATCAGGGAGTGCATCCGTGTCGAACTGCATACCCTGAACCTTCAAATTCGGATTTTTTTGACAGTCTTTCAAAATGGTTTTGGAAATACAAATTTTTTGACATAAATTTGAATATCTTTTTTAAATACCGTTAGATTTCTGTTTTATTTGGTTTAATATTGACGAGGCCACGCTAGTCACCGAACCACGTTAAAATTTTGACAACATTTCACATTGGTTTCCAAAATTTTCACTTATACTGATATATCAATCACTACTCAATTTTTGACTTTCAACTTTCAATAACTCGCTCGGATATTGACCGATCGACACGAAAGTTTCATTTTCGGCATCAGGGAGTGGATCCGTGTCGAACTGCATACCCTGAACCTTCAAATTCGGATTTTTTTGACAGTCTTTCAAAATCGTTTTGGAAATACAAATATTTTTGACATAAATTTGAATATCTTTTTTAAATACCGTTAGATTTCTGTTTTATCTGGCTTAATATTGACGAGGCAATGCTAGTCACCTAACCCCGTTAAAATTTTGACAACATTTCACATTGGTTTTTCAAAATTTTCACTCATACTGATATATCAATCAGTACTCAATTTTTGACTTTCAACTTTCAATAACTCGCTCGGATATTGACCGATCGATACGAAACTTTCATTTTCGGCATCAGGGAGTGCATCCGTGTCGAACTGCATACCCTGAACCTTCAAATTCGGATTTTTTTGACAGTCTTTCAAAATCGTTTTGGAAATACAAACATTTTTGACAAAAATTTGAATATATTTTTAAATACCGTTAGATTTCTGTTTTATTTGGTTTAATATTGACGAGGCAATGCTAGTCACCTAACCCCGTTAAAATTTTGACAACATTTCACATTGGTTTTTCAAAATTTTCACTCATACTGATATATCAATCAGTACTCAATTTTTGACTTTCAACTTTCAATAACTCGCTCGGATATTGACCGATCGATACGAAACTTTCATTTTCGGCATCAGGGAGTGCATCCGTGTCGAACTGCATACCCTGAACCTTCAAATTCGGATTTTTTTGACAGTCTTTCAAAATCGTTTTGGAAATACAAATATTTTTGACATAAATTTGAATATCTTTTTTAAATACCGTTAGATTTCTGTTTTATTTGGTTTAATATTGACGAGGCAATGCTAGTCACCTAACCACGTTAAAATTTTGACAACATTTCACATTGGTTTTTTAAAATTTTCACTTATACTGATATATCAATCAGAACTCAATTTTTGACTTTCAACTTTCAATAACTCGCTCGGATATTGACCGATCGATACGAAACTTTCATTTTCGGCATCAGGGAGTGCATCCGTGTCGAACTGCATACCCTGAACCTTCAAATTCGGATTTTTTTGACAGTCTTTCAAAATGGTTTTGGAAATACAAATTTTTTGACATAAATTTGAATATCTTTTTTAAATACCGTTAGATTTCTGTTTTATTTGGTTTAATATTGACGAGGCCACGCTAGTCACCGAACCACGTTAAAATTTTGACAACATTTCACATTGGTTTCCAAAATTTTCACTTATACTGATATATCAATCACTACTCAATTTTTGACTTTCAACTTTCAATAACTCGCTCGGATATTGACCGATCGACACGAAAGTTTCATTTTCGGCATCAGGGAGTGGATCCGTGTCGAACTGCATACCCTGAACCTTCAAATTCGGATTTTTTTGACAGTCTTTCAAAATCGTTTTGGAAATACAAATATTTTTGACATAAATTTGAATATCTTTTTTAAATACCGTTAGATTTCTGTTTTATCTGGCTTAATATTGACGAGGCAATGCTAGTCACCTAACCCCGTTAAAATTTTGACAACATTTCACATTGGTTTTTCAAAATTTTCACTCATACTGATATATCAATCAGTACTCAATTTTTGACTTTCAACTTTCAATAACTCGCTCGGATATTGACCGATCGATACGAAACTTTCATTTTCGGCATCAGGGAGTGCATCCGTGTCGAACTGCATACCCTGAACCTTCAAATTCGGATTTTTTTGACAGTCTTTCAAAATCGTTTTGGAAATACAAACATTTTTGACAAAAATTTGAATATATTTTTAAATACCGTTAGATTTCTGTTTTATTTGGTTTAATATTGACGAGGCAATGCTAGTCACCTAACCCCGTTAAAATTTTGACAACATTTCACATTGGTTTTTCAAAATTTTCACTCATACTGATATATCAATCAGTACTCAATTTTTGACTTTCAACTTTCAATAACTCGCTCGGATATTGACCGATCGATACGAAACTTTCATTTTCGGCATCAGGGAGTGCATCCGTGTCGAACTGCATACCCTGAACCTTCAAATTCGGATTTTTTTGACAGTCTTTCAAAATCGTTTTGGAAATACAAATATTTTTGACATAAATTTGAATATCTTTTTTAAATACCGTTAGATTTCTGTTTTATTTGGTTTAATATTGACGAGGCAATGCTAGTCACCTAACCACGTTAAAATTTTGACAACATTTCACATTGGTTTTTTAAAATTTTCACTTATACTGATATATCAATCAGAACTCAATTTTTGACTTTCAACTTTCAATAACTCGCTCGGATATTGACCGATCGATACGAAACTTTCATTTTCGGCATCAGGGAGTGCATCCGTGTCGAACTGCATACCCTGAACCTTCAAATTCGGATTTTTTTGACAGTCTTTCAAAATCGTTTTGGAACTACAAATATTTTTGACATAAATTTGAATATCTTTTTTAAATACCGTTAGATTTCTGTTTTATTTGGTTTAATATTGACGAGGCCACGCTAGTCACCGAACCACGTTAAAATTTTGACAACATTTCACATTGGTTTTTCAAAATTTTCACTTATACTGATATATCAATCAGTACTCAATTTTTGACTTTCAACTTTCAATAACTCGCTCGGATATTGACCGATCGACACGAAAGTTTCATTTTCGGCATCAGGGAGTGCATCCGTGTCGAACTGCATACCCTGAACCTTCAAATTCGGATTTTTTTGACAGTCTTTCAAAATCGTTTTGGAAATACAAATATTTTTGACATAAATTTGAATATCTTTTTTAAATACCGTTAGATTTCTGTTTTATTTGGTTTAATATTGACGAGGCAATGCTAGTCACCTAACCACGTTAAAATTTTGACAACATTTCACATTGGTTTTTCAAAATTTTCACTTATACTGATATATCAATCAGTACTCAATTTTTGACTATCAACTTTCAATAACTCGCTCGGATATTGACCGATCGATACGAAACTTTCAGTTTCGGCATCAGGGAGTGCATCCGTGTCGAACTGCATACCCTGAACCTTCAAATTCGGATTTTTTTGACAGTCTTTCAAAATCGTTTTGGAAATACAAATATTTTTGACATAAATTTGAATATCTTTTTTAAATACCGTTAGATTTCTGTTTTATTTGGTTTAATATTGACGAGGCAATGCTAGTCACCTAACCACGTTAAAATTTTGACAACATTTCACATTGGTTTTTCAAAATTTTCACTTGTACTGATATATCAATCAGTACTCAATTCTTGACTTTCAACTTTCAATAACTCGCTCGGATATTGACCGATCGATACGAAACTTTCATTTTCGGCATCAGGGAGTGCATCCGTGTCGAACTGCATACCCTGAACCTTCAAATTCAGATTTTTTTGACAGTCTTTCAAAATCGTTTTGGAAATACAAATATTTTTGACATAAATTGGAATATCTTTTTTAAATACCGTTAGATTTCTGTTTTATTTGGTTTAATATTGACGAGGCAACGCTAGTCACCGAACCACGTTAAAATTTTGACAACATTTCACATTGGTTTTTCAAAATTTTCACTTATACTGATATATCAATCACTACTCAATTTTTGACTTTCAACTTTCAATAACTCGCTCGGATATTGACCGATCGATACGAAACTTTCATTTTCGGCATCAGGGAGTGCATCCGTGTCGAACTGCATACCCTGAACCTTCAAATTCGGATTTTTTTGACAGTCTTTCAAAATCGTTTTGGAAATACAAATATTTTTGACATAAATTTGAATATCTTTTTTAAACACCGTTAGATTTCTGTTTTATTTGGTTTAATATTGACGAGGCAACGCTAGTCACCGAACCACGTTAAAATTTTGACAACATTTCACATTGGTTTTTCAAAATTTTCACTTATACTGATATATCAATCACTACTCAATTTTTGACTTTCAACTTTCAATAACTCGCTCGGATATTGACCGATCGATACGAAACTTTCATTTTCGGCATCAGGGAGTGCATCCGCGTCGAACTGCATACCCTGAACCTTAAAATTCGGATTTTTTTGACAGTCTTTCAAAATCGTTTTGGAAATACAAATATTTTTGACATAAATTTGAATATCTTTTTTAAATACCGTTAGATTTCTGTTTTATTTGGTTTATTATTGACGAGGCAATGCTAGTCACCTAACCACGTTAAAATTTTGACAACATTTCACATTGGTTTTTCAAAATTTTCACTTATAGTGGTATATCAATCACTACTCAATTTTTGACTTTCAACTTTCAATAACTCGCTCGGATATTGACCGATCGATACGAAACTTTCATTTTCGGCATCAGGGAGTGCATCCGTGTCGAACTGCATACCCTGAACCTTCAAATTCGGATTTTTTTGACAGTCTTTCAAAATCGTTTTGGAAATACAAATATTTTTGACATAAATTTGAATATCTTTTTTAAATACCGTTAGATTTCTGTTTTATTTGGTTTAATATTGACGAGGCAATGCTAGTCACCTAACCACGTTAAAATTTTGACAACATTTCACATTGGTTTTTCAAAATTTTCACTTGTACTGATATATCAATCAGTACTCAATTTTTGACTTTCAACTTTCAATAACTCGCTCGGATATTGACCGATCGATACGAAACTTTCATTTTCGGCATCAGGGAGTGCATCTGTGTCGAACTGCATACCCTGAACCTTCAAATTCAGATTTTTTTGACAGTCTTTCAAAATCGTTTTGGAAATACAAATATTTTTGACATAAATTTGAATATCTTTTTTAAATACCGTTAGATTTCTGTTTTATTTGGTTTCATATTGACGAGGCAACGCTAGTCACCGAACCACGTTAAAATTTTGACAACATTTCACATTGGTTTTTCAAAATTTTCACTTATACTGATATATCAATCAGTACTCAATTTTTGACTTTTAACTTTCAATAACTCGCTCGGATATTGACCGATCGATACGAAACTTTCATTTTCGGCATCAGGGAGTGCATCCGTGTCAAACTGCATACCCTGAACCTTCAAATTCGGATTTTTTTGACAGTCTTTCAAAATCGTTTTGGAAATACAAATATTTTTGACATAAATTTGAATATCTTTTTTAAACACCGTTAGATTTCTGTTTTATTTGGTTTAATATTGACGAGGCAATGCTAGTCACCTAACCACGTTAAAATTTTGACAACATTTCACATTGGTTTTTCAAAATTTTCACTTATACTGATATATCAATCAGTACTCAATTTTTGACTTTCAACTTTCAATAACTCGCTCGGATATTGACCGATCGATACGAAACTTTCATTTTCGGCATCAGGGAGTGCATCCGTGTCAAACTGCATACCCTGAACCTTCAAATTCGGATTTTTTTGACAGTCTTTCAAAATCGTTTTGGAAATACAAATATTTTTGACATAAATTTGAATATCTTTTTTAAACACCGTTAGATTTCTGTTTTATTTGGTTTAATATTGACGAGGCAATGCTAGTCACCTAACCACGTTAAAATTTTGATAACATTTCACATTGGTTTTTCAAAATTTTCACTTATACTGATATATCAATCAGTACTCAATTTTTGACTTTCAACTTTCAATAACTCGCTCGGATATTGACCGATCGATACGAAACTTTCATTTTCGGCATCAGGGAGTGCATCCGTGTCGAACTGCATACCCTGAACCTTCAAATTCGGATTTTTTTGACAGTCTTTCAAAATCGTTTTGGAAATACAAATATTTTTGACATAAATTTGAATATCTTTTTTAAACACCGTTAGATTTCTGTTTTATTTAGTTTAATATTGACGAGGCAATGCTAGTCACCTAACCACGTTAAAATTTTGACAACATTTCACATTGGTTTTTCAAAATTTTCACTTATACTGATATATCAATCAGTACTCAATTTTTGACTTTCAACTTTCAATAACTCGCTCGGATATTGACCGATCGATACGAAACTTTCATTTTCGGCATCAGGAAGTGCATCCGTGTCGAACTGCATACCCTGAACCTTCAAATTCGGATTTTTTTGACAGTCTTTCAAAATCGTTTTGGAAATACAAATATTTTTGACATAAATTTGAATATCTTTTTTAAATACCGTTAGATTTCTGTTTTATTTGGTTTAATATTGACGAGGCAATGCTAGTCACCTAACCACGTTAAAATTTTGACAACATTTCACATTGGTTTTTCAAAATTTTCACTTATACTGATATATCAATCAGTACTCAATTTTTAACTTTCAACTTTCAATAACTCGCTCGGATATTGACCGATCGATACGAAACTTTCATTTTCGGCATCAGGGAGTGCATCCGTGTCAAACTGCATACCCTGAACCTTCAAATTCGGATTTTTTTGACAGTCTTTCAAAATCGTTTTGGAAATACAAATATTTTTGACATAAATTTGAATATCTTTTTTAAACACCGTTAGATTTCTGTTTTATTTGGTTTAATATTGACGAGGCAACGCTAGTCACCTAACCACGTTAAAATTTTGACAACATTTCACATTGGTTTTTCAAAATTTTCACTTATACTGATATATCAATCAGTACTCAATTTTTGACTTTCAACTTTCAATAACTCGCTCGGATATTGACCGATCGATACGAAACTTTCATTTTCGGCATCAAGGAGTGCATCCGTGTCGAACTGCATACCCTGAACCTTCAAATTCGGATTTTTTTGACAGTCTTTCAAAATCGTTTTGGAAATACAAATATTTTTGACATAAATTTGAATATCTTTTTTAAACACCGTTAGATTTCTGTTTTATTTGGTTTAATATTGACGAGGCAATGCTAGTCACCTAACCAAGTTAAAATTTTGACAACATTTCACATTGGTTTTTCAAAATTTTCACTTATACTGAAATATCAATCAGTACTCAATTTTTGACTTTCAACTTTCAATAACTCGCTCGGATATTGACCGATCGATACGAAACTTTCATTTTCGGCATCAGGGAGTGCATCTGTGTCGAACTGCATACCCTGAACCTTCAAATTCGGATTTTTTTGACAGTCTTTCAAAATCGTTTTGGAAATACAAATATTTTTGACATAAATTTGAATATCTTTTTTAAATACCGTTAGATTTCTGTTTTATTTGGTTTAATATTGACGAGGCAATGCTAGTCACCTAACCACGTTAAAATTTTGACAACATTTCACATTGGTTTTTCAAAATTTTCACTTATACTGATATATCAATCAGTACTCAATTTTTGACTTTCAACTTTCAATAACTCGCTCGGATATTGACCGATCGATACGAAACTTTCATTTTCGGCATCAGGGAGTGCATCCGTGTCGAACTGCATACCCTGAACCTTCAAATTCGGATTTTTTTGACAGTCTTTCAAAATCGTTTTGGAAATACAAATATTTTTGACATAAATTTGAATATCTTTTTTAAACACCGTTAGATTTCTGTTTTATTTGGTTTAATATTGACGAGGCAACGCTAGTCACCTAACCACGTTAAAATTTTGACAACATTTCACATTGGTTTTTCAAAATTTTCACTTATACTGATATATCAATCAGTACTCAATTTTTGACTTTCAACTTTCAATAACTCGCTCGGATATTGACCGATCGATACGAAACTTTCATTTTCGGCATCAGGGAGTGCATCCGTGTCGAACTGCATACCCTGAACCTTCAAATTCGGATTTTTTTGACAGTCTTTCAAAATCGTTTTGGAAATACAAATATTTTTGACATAAATTTGAATGTCTTTTTTAAACACCGTTAGATTTCTGTTTTATTTGGTTTAATATTGACGAGGCAATGCTAGTCACCTAACCACGTTAAAATTTTGACAACATTTCACATTGGTTTTTCAAAATTTTCACTTATACTGATATATCAATCAGTACTCAATTTTTGACTTTCAACTTTCAATAACTCGCTCGGATATTGACCGATCGATACGAAACTTTCATTTTCGGCATCAGGGAGTGCATCCGTGTCGAACTGCATACCCTGAACCTTCAAATTCAGATTTTTTTGACAGTCTTTCAAAATCGTTTTGGAAATACAAATATTTTTGACATAAATTTGAATATCTTTTTTAAACACCGTTAGATTTCTGTTTTATTTGGTTTAATATTGACGAGGCAATGCTAGTCACCTAACCACGTTAAAATTTTGACAACATTTCACATTGGTTTTTCAAAATTTTCACTTATACTGATATATCAATCAGTACTCAATTTTTGACTTTCAACTTTCAATAACTCGCTCGGATATTGACCGATCGATACGAAACTTTCATTTTCGGCATCAAGGAGTGCATCCATGTCGAACTGCATACCCTGAACCTTCAACTTCGGATTTTTTTGACAGTCTTTCAAAATCGTTTTGGAAATACAAATATTTTTGACATAAATTTGAATATCTTTTTTAAACACCGTTAGATTTCTGTTTTATTTAGTTAAATATTGACGAGGCAACGCTAGTCACCTAACCACGTTAAAATTTTGACAACATTTCACATTGGTTTTTCAAAATTTTCACTTATACTGATATATCAATCAGTACTCAATTTTTGACTTTCAACTTTCAATAACTCGCTCGGATATTGACCGATCGATACGAAACTTTCATTTTCGGCATCAGGGAGTGCATCCGTGTCGAACTGCATACCCTGAACCTTCAAATTCGGATTTTTTTGACCGTCTTTCAAAATCGTTTTGGAAATACAAATATTTTTGACATAAATTTGAATATCTTTTTTAAATACCGTTAGATTTCTGTTTTATTTGGTTTAATATTGACGAGGCAATGCTAGTCACCTAACCACGTTAAAATTTTGACAACATTTCACATTGGTTTTTCAAAATTTTCACTTATACTGATATATCAATCAGTACTCAATTTTTGACTTTCAACTTTCAATAACTCGCTCGGATATTGACCGATCGATACGAAACTTTCATTTTCGGCATCAGGGAGTGCATCCGTGTCGAACTGCATACCCTGAACCTTCAAATTCGGATTTTTTTGACAGTCTTTCAAAATCGTTTTGGAAATACAAATATTTTTGACATAAATTTGAATATCTTTTTTAAACACCGTTAGATTTCTGTTTTATTTAGTTTAATATTGACGAGGCAATGCTAGTCACCTAACCACGTTAAAATTTTGACAACATTTCACATTGGTTTTTCAAAATTTTCACTTATACTGATATATCAATCAGTACTCAATTTTTGACTTTCAACTTTCAATAACTCGCTCGGATATTGACCGATCGATACGAAACTTTCATTTTCGGCATCAGGAAGTGCATCCGTGTCGAACTGCATACCCTGAACCTTCAAATTCGGATTTTTTTGACAGTCTTTCAAAATCGTTTTGGAAATACAAATATTTTTGACATAAATTTGAATATCTTTTTTAAATACCGTTAGATTTCTGTTTTATTTGGTTTAATATTGACGAGGCAATGCTAGTCACCTAACCACGTTAAAATTTTGACAACATTTCACATTGGTTTTTCAAAATTTTCACTTATACTGATATATCAATCAGTACTCAATTTTTAACTTTCAACTTTCAATAACTCGCTCGGATATTGACCGATCGATACGAAACTTTCATTTTCGGTATCAGGGAGTGCATCCGTGTCAAACTGCATACCCTGAACCTTCAAATTCGGATTTTTTTGACAGTCTTTCAAAATCGTTTTGGAAATACAAATATTTTTGACATAAATTTGAATATCTTTTTTAAACACCGTTAGATTTCTGTTTTATTTGGTTTAATATTGACGAGGCAACGCTAGTCACCTAACCACGTTAAAATTTTGACAACATTTCACATTGGTTTTTCAAAATTTTCACTTATACTGATATATCAATCAGTACTCAATTTTTGACTTTCAACTTTCAATAACTCGCTCGGATATTGACCGATCGATACGAAACTTTCATTTTCGGCATCAAGGAGTGCATCCGTGTCGAACTGCATACCCTGAACCTTCAAATTCGGATTTTTTTGACAGTCTTTCAAAATCGTTTTGGAAATACAAATATTTTTGACATAAATTTGAATATCTTTTTTAAACACCGTTAGATTTCTGTTTTATTTGGTTTAATATTGTCGAGGCAATGCTAGTCACCTAACCACGTTAAAATTTTGACAACATTTCACATTGGTTTTTCAAAATTTTCACTTATACTGAAATATCAATCAGTACTCAATTTTTGACTTTCAACTTTCAATAACTCGCTCGGATATTGACCGATCGATACGAAACTTTCATTTTCGGCATCAGGGAGTGCATCCGTGTCGAACTGCATACCCTGAACCTTCAAATTCGGATTTTTTTGACAGTCTTTTAAAATCGTTTTGGAAATACAAATATTTTTGACATAAATTTGAATATCTTTTTTAAACACCGTTAGATTTCTGTTTTATTTGGTTTAATATTGACGAGGCAATGCTAGTCACCTAACCACGTTAAAATTTTGACAACATTTCACATTGGTTTTTCAAAATTTTCACTTGTACTGATATATCAATCAGTACTCAATTTTTGACTTTCAACTTTCAATAACTCGCTCGGATATTGACCGATCGATACGAAACTTTCATTTTCGGCATCAGGAAGTGCATCCGTGTCGAACTGCATACCCTGAACCTTCAAATTCGGATTTTTTGACAGTCTTTCAAAATCGTTTTGGAAATACAAATATTTTTGACATAAATTTGAATATCTTTTTTAAATACCGTTAGATTTCTGTTTTATTTGGTTTAATATTGACGAGGCAACGCTAGTCACCTAACCACGTTAAAATTTTGACAACATTTCACATTGGTTTTTCAAAATTTTCACTTATACTGATATATCAATCAGTACTCAATTTTTGACTTTCAACTTTCAATAACTCGCTCGGATATTGACCGATCGATACGAAACTTTCATTTTCGGCATCAGGGAGTGCATCCGTGTCGAACTGCATACCCTGAACCTTCAAATTCGGATTTTTTTGACAGTCTTTCAAAATCGTTTTGGAAATACAAATATTTTTGACATAAATTTGAATATCTTTTTTAAATACCGTTAGATTTCTGTTTTATTTGGTTTTATATTGACGAGGCAATGCTAGTCACCTAACCACGTTAAAATTTTGACAACATTTCACATTGGTTTTTCAAAATTTTCACTTATACTGATATATCAATCAGTACTCAATTTTTGACTTTCAACTTTCAATAACTCGCTCGGATATTGACCGATCGATACGAAACTTTCATTTTCGGCATCAGGGAGTGCATCCGTGTCGAACTGCATACCCTGAACCTTCAAATTCGGATTTTTTTGACAGTCTTTCAAAATCGTTTTGGAAATACAAATATTTTTGACATAAATTTGAATATCTTTTTTAAACACCGTTAGATTTCTGTTTTATTTGGTTTAATATTGACGAGGCAACGCTAGTCACCTAACCACGTTAAAATTTTGACAACATTTCACATTGGTTTTTCAAAATTTTCACTTATACTGATATATCAATCAGTACTCAATTTTTGACTTTCAACTTTCAATAACTCGCTCGGATATTGACCGATCGATACGAAACTTTCATTTTCGGCATCAGGGAGTGCATCCGTGTCGAACTGCATACCCTGAACCTTCAAATTCGGATTTTTTTGACAGTCTTTCAAAATCGTTTTGGAAATACAAATATTTTTGACATAAATTTGAATGTCTTTTTTAAACACCGTTAGATTTCTGTTTTATTTGGTTTAATATTGACGAGGCAACGCTAGTCACCTAACCACGTTAAAATTTTGACAACATTTCACATTGGTTTTTCAAAATTTTCACTTATACTGATATATCAATCAGTACTCAATTTTTGACTTTCAACTTTCAATAACTCGCTCGGATATTGACCGATCGATACGAAACTTTCATTTTCGGCATCAGAAAGTGCATCCGTGTCGAACTGCATACCCTGAACCTTCAAATTCGGATTTTTTTGACAGTCTTTCAAAATCGTTTTGGAAATACAAATATTTTTGACATAAATTTGAATATCTTTTTTAAATACAGTTAGATTTCTGTTTTATTTGGTTTAATATTGACGAGGCAATGCTAGTCACCTAACCACGTTAAAATTTTGACAACATTTCACATTGGTTTTTCAAAATTTTCACTTATACTGCTATATCAATCAGTACTCAATTTTTGACTTTCAACTTTCAATAACTCGCTCGGATATTGACCGATCGATACGAAACTTTCATTTTCGGCATCAGGGAGTGCATCCGTGTCGAACTGCATACCCTGAACCTTCAAATTCGGATTTTTTTGACAGTCTTTCAAAATCGTTTTGGAAATACAAATATTTTTGACATAAATTTGAATATCTTTTTTAAACACCGTTAGATTTCTGTTTTATTTGGTTTAATATTGACGAGGCAATGCTAGTCACCTAACCATGTTAAAATTTTGACAACATTTCACATTGGTTTTTCAAAATTTTCACTTATACTGATATATCAATCAGTACTCAATTTTTGACTTTCAACTTTCAATAACTCGCTCGGATATTGACCGATCGATACGAAACTTTCATTTTCGGCATCAGGAAGTGCATCCGTGTCGAACTGCATACCCTGAACCTTCAAATTCGGATTTTTTTGACAGTCTTTCAAAATCGTTTTGGAAATACAAATATTTTTGACATAAATTTGAATATCTTTTTTAAATACCGTTAGATTTCTGTTTTATTTGGTTTAATATTGACGAGGCAATGCTAGTCACCTAACCACGTTAAAATTTTGACAACATTTCACATTGGTTTTTCAAAATTTTCACTTATACTGATATATCAATCAGTACTCAATTTTTGACTTTCAACTTTCAATAACTCGCTCGGATATTGACCGATCGATACGAAACTTTCATTTTCGGCATCAGGGAGTGCATCCGTGTCGAACTGCATACCCTGAACCTTCAAATTCGGATTTTTTGACAGTCTTTCAAAATCGTTTTGGAAATACAAATATTTTTGACATAAATTTGAATATCTTTTTTAAACACCGTTAGATTTCTGTTTTATTTAGTTAAATATTGACGAGGCAACGCTAGTCACCTAACCACGTTAAAATTTTGACAACATTTCACATTGGTTTTTCAAAATTTTCACTTATACTGATATATCAATCAGTACTCAATTTTTGACTTTCAACTTTCAATAACTCGCTCGGATATTGACCGATCGAAACGAAACTTTCATTTTCGGCATCAGGGAGTGCATCCGTGTCGAACTGCATACCCTGAACCTTCAAATTCGGATTTTTTTGACAGTCTTTCAAAATCGTTTTGGAAATACAAATATTTTTGACATAAATTTGAATATCTTTTTTAAATACAGTTAGATTTCTGTTTTATTTGATTTAATATTGACGAGGCAATGCTAGTCACCTAACCACGTTAAAATTTTGACAACATTTCACATTGCTTTTTCAAAATTTTCACTTATACTGATATATCAATCAGTACTCAATTTTTGACTATCAACTTTCAATAACTCGCTCGGATATTGACCGATCGATACGAAACTTTCATTTTCGGCATCAGGGAGTGCATCCGTGTCGAACTGCATACCCTGAACCTTCAAATTCGGATTTTTTTGACAGTCTTTCAAAATCGTTTTGGAAATACAAATATTTTTGACATAAATTTGAATATCTTTTTTAAACACCGTTAGATTTCTGTTTTATTTGGTTTAATATTGACGAGGCAATGCTAGTCACCTAACCACGTTAAAATTTTGACAACATTTCACATTGGTTTTTCAAAATTTTCACTTATACTGATATATCAATCAGTACTCAATTTTTGACTTTCAACTTTCAATAACTCGCTCGGATATTGACCGATCGATACGAAACTTTCATTTTCGGCATCAGGGAGTGCATCCGTGTCGAACTGCATACCCTGAACCTTCAAATTCGGATTTTTTTGACAGTCTTTCAAAATCGTTTTGGAAATACAAATATTTTTGACATAAATTTGAATGTCTTTTTTAAACACCGTTAGATTTCTGTTTTATTTGGTTTAATATTGACGAGGCAATGCTAGTCACCTAACCACGTTAAAATTTTGACAACATTTCACATTGGTTTTTCAAAATTTTCACTTATACTGATATATCAATCAGTACTCAATTTTTGACTTTCAACTTTCAATAACTCGCTCGGATATTGACCGATCGATACGAAACTTTCATTTTCGGCATCAGGGAGTGCATCCGTGTCGAACTGCATACCCTGAACCTTCAAATTCAGATTTTTTTGACAGTCTTTCAAAATCGTTTTGGAAATACAAATATTTTTGACATAAATTTGAATATCTTTTTTAAACACCGTTAGATTTCTGTTTTATTTGGTTTAATATTGACGAGGCAATGCTAGTCACCTAACCACGTTAAAATTTTGACAACATTTCACATTGGTTTTTCAAAATTTTCACTTATACTGATATATCAATCAGTACTCAATTTTTGACTTTCAACTTTCAATAACTCGCTCGGATATTGACCGATCGATACGAAACTTTCATTTTCGGCATCAAGGAGTGCATCCATGTCGAACTGCATACCCTGAACCTTCAAATTCGGATTTTTTTGACAGTCTTTCAAAATCGTTTTGGAAATACAAATATTTTTGACATAAATTTGAATATCTTTTTTAAACACCGTTAGATTTCTGTTTTATTTAGTTAAATATTGACGAGGCAACGCTAGTCACCTAACCACGTTAAAATTTTGACAACATTTCACATTGGTTTTTCAAAATTTTCACTTATACTGATATATCAATCAGTACTCAATTTTTGACTTTCAACTTTCAATAACTCGCTCGGATATTGACCGATCGATACGAAACTTTCATTTTCGGCATCAGGGAGTGCATCCGTGTCGAACTGCATACCCTGAACCTTCAAATTCGGATTTTTTTGACAGTCTTTCAAAATCGTTTTGGAAATACAAATATTTTTGACATAAATTTGAATATCTTTTTTAAATACAGTTAGATTTCTGTTTTATTTGGTTTAATATTGACGAGGCAATGCTAGTCACCTAACCACGTTAAAATTTTGACAACATTTCACATTGCTTTTTCAAAATTTTCACTTATACTGATATATCAATCAGTACTCAATTTTTGACTATCAACTTTCAATAACTCGCTCGGATATTGACCGATCGATACGAAACTTTCATTTTCGGCATCAGGGAGTGCATCCGTGTCGAACTGCATACCCTGAACCTTCAAATTCGGATTTTTTTGACAGTCTTTCAAAATCGTTTTGGAAATACAAATATTTTTGACATAAATTTGAATATCTTTTTTAAACACCGTTAGATTTCTGTTTTATTTGGTTTAATATTGACGAGGCAATGCTAGTCACCTAACCACGTTAAAATTTTGACAACATTTCACATTGGTTTTTCAAAATTTTCACTTATACTGATATATCAATCAGTACTCAATTTTTGACTTTCAACTTTCAATAACTCGCTCGGATATTGACCGATCGATACGAAACTTTCATTTTCGGCATCAAGGAGTGCATCCATGTCGAACTGCATACCCTGAACCTTCAACTTCGGATTTTTTTGACAGTCTTTCAAAATCGTTTTGGAAATACAAATATTTTTGACATAAATTTGAATATCTTTTTTAAACACCGTTAGATTTCTGTTTTATTTAGTTAAATATTGACGAGGCAACGCTAGTCACCTAACCACGTTAAAATTTTGACAACATTTCACATTGGTTTTTCAAAATTTTCACTTATACTGATATATCAATCAGTACTCAATTTTTGACTTTCAACTTTCAATAACTCGCTCGGATATTGACCGATCGATACGAAACTTTCATTTTCGGCATCAGGGAGTGCATCCGTGTCGAACTGCATACCCTGAACCTTCAAATTCGGATTTTTTTGACAGTCTTTCAAAATCGTTTTGGAAATACAAATATTTTTGACATAAATTTGAATATCTTTTTTAAATACAGTTAGATTTCTGTTTTATTTGGTTTAATATTGACGAGGCAATGCTAGTCACCTAACCACGTTAAAATTTTGACAACATTTCACATTGCTTTTTCAAAATTTTCACTTATACTGATATATCAATCAGTACTCAATTTTTGACTATCAACTTTCAATAACTCGCTCGGATATTGACCGATCGATACGAAACTTTCATTTTCGGCATCAGGGAGTGCATCCGTGTCGAACTGCATACCCTGAACCTTCAAATTCGGATTTTTTTGACAGTCTTTCAAAATCGTTTTGGAAATACAAATATTTTTGACATAAATTTGAATATCTTTTTTAAACACCGTTAGATTTCTGTTTTATTTGGTTTAATATTGACGAGGCAATGCTAGTCACCTAACCACGTTAAAATTTTGACAACATTTCACATTGGTTTTTCAAAATTTTCACTTATACTGATATATCAATCAGTACTCAATTTTTGACTTTCAACTTTCAATAACTCGCTCGGATATTGACCGATCGATACGAAACTTTCATTTTCGGCATCAAGGAGTGCATCCATGTCGAACTGCATACCCTGAACCTTCAACTTCGGATTTTTTTGACAGTCTTTCAAAATCGTTTTGGAAATACAAATATTTTTGACATAAATTTGAATATCTTTTTTAAACACCGTTAGATTTCTGTTTTATTTAGTTAAATATTGACGAGGCAACGCTAGTCACCTAACCACGTTAAAATTTTGACAACATTTCACATTGGTTTTTCAAAATTTTCACTCATACTGATATATCAATCAGTACTCAATTTTTGACTTTCAACTTTCAATAACTCGCTCGGATATTGACCGATCGAAACGAAACTTTCATTTTCGGCATCAGGGAGTGCATCCGTGTCGAACTGCATACCCTGAACCTTCAAATTCGGATTTTTTTGACAGTCTTTCAAAATCGTTTTGGAAATACAAATATTTTTGACATAAATTTGAATATCTTTTTTAAATACAGTTAGATTTCTGTTTTATTTGGTTTAATATTGACGAGGCAATGCTAGTCACCTAACCACGTTAAAATTTTGACAACATTTCACATTGCTTTTTCAAAATTTTCACTTATACTGATATATCAATCAGTACTCAATTTTTGACTATCAACTTTCAATAACTCGCTCGGATATTGACCGATCGATACGAAACTTTCATTTTCGGCATCAGGGAGTGCATCCGTGTCAAACTGCATACCCTGAACCTTCAAATTCGGATTTTTTTGACAGTCTTTCAAAATCGTTTTGGAAATACAAATATTTTTGACATAAATTTGAATATCTTTTTTAAATACCGTTAAATTTCTGTTTTATTTGGTTTAATATTGACGAGGCAACGCTAGTCACCTAACCACGTTAAAATTTTGACAACATTTCACATTGGTTTTTCAAAATTTTCACTTATACTGATATATCAATCAGTACTCAATTTTTGACTTTCAACTTTCAATAACTCGCTCGGATATTGACCGATCGATACGAAACTTTCATTTTCGGCATCAGAAAGTGCATCCGTGTCGAACTGCATACCCTGAACCTTCAAATTCGGATTTTTTTGACAGTCTTTCAAAATCGTTTTGGAAATACAAATATTTTTGACATAAATTTGAATATCTTTTTTAAATACAGTTAGATTTCTGTTTTATTTGGTTTAATATTGACGAGGCAATGCTAGTCACCTAACCACGTTAAAATTTTGACAACATTTCACATTGGTTTTTCAAAATTTTCACTTATACTGCTATATCAATCAGTACTCAATTTTTGACTTTCAACTTTCAATAACTCGCTCGGATATTGACCGATCGATACGAAACTTTCATTTTCGGCATCAGGGAGTGCATCCGTGTCGAACTGCATACCCTGAACCTTCAAATTCGGATTTTTTTGACAGTCTTTCAAAATCGTTTTGGAAATACAAATATTTTTGACATAAATTTGAATATCTTTTTTAAACACCGTTAGATTTCTGTTTTATTTGGTTTAATATTGACGAGGCAATGCTAGTCACCTAACCATGTTAAAATTTTGACAACATTTCACATTGGTTTTTCAAAATTTTCACTTATACTGATATATCAATCAGTACTCAATTTTTGACTTTCAACTTTCAATAACTCGCTCGGATATTGACCGATCGATACGAAACTTTCATTTTCGGCATCAGGAAGTGCATCCGTGTCGAACTGCATACCCTGAACCTTCAAATTCGGATTTTTTTGACAGTCTTTCAAAATCGTTTTGGAAATACAAATATTTTTGACATAAATTTGAATATCTTTTTTAAATACCGTTAGATTTCTGTTTTATTTGGTTTAATATTGACGAGGCAATGCTAGTCACCTAACCACGTTAAAATTTTGACAACATTTCACATTGGTTTTTCAAAATTTTCACTTATACTGATATATCAATCAGTACTCAATTTTTGACTTTCAACTTTCAATAACTCGCTCGGATATTGACCGATCGATACGAAACTTTCATTTTCGGCATCAGGGAGTGCATCCGTGTCGAACTGCATACCCTGAACCTTCAAATTCGGATTTTTTTGACAGTCTTTCAAAATCGTTTTGGAAATACAAATATTTTTGACATAAATTTGAATATCTTTTTTAAACACCGTTAGATTTCTGTTTTATTTAGTTAAATATTGACGAGGCAACGCTAGTCACCTAACCACGTTAAAATTTTGACAACATTTCACATTGGTTTTTCAAAATTTTCACTTATACTGATATATCAATCAGTACTCAATTTTTGACTTTCAACTTTCAATAACTCGCTCGGATATTGACCGATCGAAACGAAACTTTCATTTTCGGCATCAGGGAGTGCATCCGTGTCGAACTGCATACCCTGAACCTTCAAATTCGGATTTTTTTGACAGTCTTTCAAAATCGTTTTGGAAATACAAATATTTTTGACATAAATTTGAATATCTTTTTTAAATACAGTTAGATTTCTGTTTTATTTGGTTTAATATTGACGAGGTAATGCTAGTCACCTAACCACGTTAAAATTTTGACAACATTTCACATTGCTTTTTCAAAATTTTCACTTATACTGATATATCAATCAGTACTCAATTTTTGACTATCAACTTTCAATAACTCGCTCGGATATTGACCGATCGATACGAAACTTTCATTTTCGGCATCAGGGAGTGCATCCGTGTCGAACTGCATACCCTGAACCTTCAAATTCGGATTTTTTTGACAGTCTTTCAAAATCGTTTTGGAAATACAAATATTTTTGACATAAATTTGAATATCTTTTTTAAACACCGTTAGATTTCTGTTTTATTTGGTTTAATATTGACGAGGCAATGCTAGTCACCTAACCATGTTAAAATTTTGACAACATTTCACATTGGTTTTTCAAAATTTTCACTTATACTGATATATCAATCAGTACTCAATTTTTGACTTTCAACTTTCAATAACTCGCTCGGATATTGACCGATCGATACGAAACTTTCATTTTCGGCATCAGGGAGTGCATCCGTGTCGAACTGCATACCCTGAACCTTCAAATTCGGATTTTTTTGACAGTCTTTCAAAATCGTTTTGGAAATACAAATATTTTTGACATAAATTTGAATATCTTTTTTAAACACAGTTAGATTTCTGTTTTATTTGGTTTAATATTGACGAGGCAATGCTAGTCACCTAACCATGTTAAAATTTTGACAACATTTCACATTGGTTTTTCAAAATTTTCACTTATACTGATATATCAATCAGTACTCAATTTTTGACTTTCAACTTTCAATAACTCGCTCGGATATTGACCGATCGATACGAAACTTTCATTTTCGGCATCAAGAAGTGCATCCGTGTCGAACTGCATACCCTGAACCTTCAAATTCGGATTTTTTTGACAGTCTTTCAAAATCGTTTTGGAAATACAAATATTTTTGACATAAATTTGAATATCTTTTTTAAATACCGTTAGATTTCTGTTTTATTTGGTTTAATATTGACGAGGTAATGCTAGTCACCTAACCACGTTAAAATTTTGACAACATTTCACATTGCTTTTTCAAAATTTTCACTTATACTGATATATCAATCAGTACTCAATTTTTGACTATCAACTTTCAATAACTCGCTCGGATATTGACCGATCGATACGAAACTTTCATTTTCGGCATCAGGGAGTGCATCCGTGTCGAACTGCATACCCTGAACCTTCAAATTCGGATTTTTTTGACAGTCTTTCAAAATCGTTTTGGAAATACAAATATTTTTGACATAAATTTGAATATCTTTTTTAAATACAGTTAGATTTCTGTTTTATTTGGTTTAATATTGACGAGGCAATGCTAGTCACCTAACCACGTTAAAATTTTGACAACATTTCACATTGCTTTTTCAAAATTTTCACTTATACTGATATATCAATCAGTACTCAATTTTTGACTATCAACTTTCAATAACTCGCTCGGATATTGACCGATCGATACGAAACTTTCATTTTCGGCATCAGGGAGTGCATCCGTGTCGAACTGCATACCCTGAACCTTCAAATTCGGATTTTTTTGACAGTCTTTCAAAATCGTTTTGGAAATACAAATATTTTTGACATAAATTTGAATATCTTTTTTAAACACCGTTAGATTTCTGTTTTATTTGGTTTAATATTGACGAGGCAATGCTAGTCACCTAACCATGTTAAAATTTTGACAACATTTCACATTGGTTTTTCAAAATTTTCACTTATACTGATATATCAATCAGTACTCAATTTTTGACTTTCAACTTTCAATAACTCGCTCGGATATTGACCGATCGATACGAAACTTTCATTTTCGGCATCAGGGAGTGCATCCGTGTCGAACTGCATACCCTGAACCTTCAAATTCGGATTTTTTTGACAGTCTTTCAAAATCGTTTTGGAAATACAAATATTTTTGACATAAATTTGAATGTCGTTTTTAAACACCGTTAGATTTCTGTTTTATTTGGTTTAATATTGACGAGGCAATGCTAGTCACCTAACCACGTTAAAATTTTGACAACATTTCACATTGGTTTTTCAAAATTTTCACTTATACTGATATATCAATCAGTACTCAATTTTTGACTTTCAACTTTCAATAACTCGCTCGGATATTGACCGATCGATACGAAACTTTCATTTTCGGCATCAGGGAGTGCATCCGTGTCGAACTGCATACCCTGAACCTTCAAATTCAGATTTTTTTGACAGTCTTTCAAAATCGTTTTGGAAATACAAATATTTTTGACATAAATTTGAATATCTTTTTTAAACACCGTTAGATTTCTGTTTTATTTGGTTTAATATTGACGAGGCAATGCTAGTCACCTAACCACGTTAAAATTTTGACAACATTTCACATTGGTTTTTCAAAATTTTCACTTATACTGATATATCAATCAGTACTCAATTTTTGACTTTCAACTTTCAATAACTCGCTCGGATATTGACCGATCGATACGAAACTTTCATTTTCGGCATCAAGGAGTGCATCCATGTCGAACTGCATACCCTGAACCTTCAAATTCGGATTTTTTTGACAGTCTTTCAAAATCGTTTTGGAAATACAAATATTTTTGACATAAATTTGAATATCTTTTTTAAACACCGTTAGATTTCTGTTTTATTTAGTTAAATATTGACGAGGCAACACTAGTCACCTAACCACGTTAAAATTTTGAAAACATTTCACATTGGTTTTTCAAAATTTTCACTTATACTGATATATCAATCAGTACTCAATTTTTGACTTTCAACTTTCAATAACTCGCTCGGATATTGACCGATCGATACGAAACTTTCATTTTCGGCATCAAGGAGTGCATCCGTGTCGAACTGCATACCCTGAACCTTCAAATTCGGATTTTTTTGACAGTCTTTCAAAATCGTTTTGGAAATACAAATATTTTTGACATAAATTTGAATATCTTTTTTAAATACAGTTAGATTTCTGTTTTATTTGGTTTAATATTGACGAGGCAATGCTAGTCACCTAACCACGTTAAAATTTTGACAACATTTCACATTGCTTTTTCAAAATTTTCACTTATACTGATATATCAATCAGTACTCAATTTTTGACTATCAACTTTCAATAACTCGCTCGGATATTGACCGATCGATACGAAACTTTCATTTTCGGCATCAGGGAGTGCATCCGTGTCGAACTGCATACCCTGAACCTTCAAATTCGGATTTTTTTGACAGTCTTTCAAAATCGTTTTGGAAATACAAATATTTTTGACATAAATTTGAATATCTTTTTTAAATACCGTTAAATTTCTGTTTTATTTGGTTTAATATTGACGAGGCAACGCTAGTCACCTAACCACGTTAAAATTTTGACAACATTTCACATTGGTTTTTCAAAATTTTCACTTATACTGATATATCAATCAGTACTCAATTTTTGACTTTCAACTTTCAATAACTCGCTCGGATATTGACCGATCGATACGAAACTTTCATTTTCGGCATCAGAAAGTGCATCCGTGTCGAACTGCATACCCTGAACCTTCAAATTCGGATTTTTTTGACAGTCTTTCAAAATCGTTTTGGAAATACAAATATTTTTGACATAAATTTGAATATCTTTTTTAAATACAGTTAGATTTCTGTTTTATTTGGTTTAATATTGACGAGGTAATGCTAGTCACCTAACCACGTTAAAATTTTGACAACATTTCACATTGGTTTTTCAAAATTTTCACTTATACTGATATATCAATCAGTACTAAATTTTTGACTTTCAACTTTCAATAACTCGCTCGGATATTGACCGATCGATACGAAACTTTCATTTTCGGCATCAGGGAGTGCATCCGTGTCGAACTGCATACCCTGAACCTTCAAATTCGGATTTTTTTGACAGTCTTTCAAAATCGTTTTGGAAATACAAATATTTTTGACATAAATTTGAATATCTTTTTTAAACACCGTTAGATTTCTGTTTTATTTGGTTTAATATTGACGAGGCAATGCTAGTCACCTAACCATGTTAAAATTTTGACAACATTTCACATTGGTTTTTCAAAATTTTCACTTATACTGATATATCAATCAGTACTCAATTTTTGACTTTCAACTTTCAATAACTCACTCGGATATTGACCGATCGATACGAAACTTTCATTTTCGGCATCAGGAAGTGCATCCGTGTCGAACTGCATACCCTGAACCTTCAAATTCGGATTTTTTTGACAGTCTTTCAAAATCGTTTTGGAAATACAAATATTTTTGACATAAATTTGAATATCTTTTTTAAATACCGTTAGATTTCTGTTTTATTTGGTTTAATATTGACGAGGCAATGCTAGTCACCTAACCACGTTAAAATTTTGACAACATTTCACATTGGTTTTTCAAAATTTTCACTTATACTGATATATCAATCAGTACTCAATTTTTGACTTTCAACTTTCAATAACTCGCTCGGATATTGACCGATCGATACGAAACTTTCATTTTCGGCATCAAGGAGTGCATCCATGTCGAACTGCATACCCTGAACCTTCAAATTCGGATTTTTTTGACAGTCTTTCAAAATCGTTTTGGAAATACAAATATTTTTGACATAAATTTGAATATCTTTTTTAAACACCGTTAGATTTCTGTTTTATTTAGTTAAATATTGACGAGGCAACGCTAGTCACCTAACCACGTTAAAATTTTGACAACATTTCACATTGGTTTTTCAAAATTTTCACTTATACTGATATATCAATCAGTACTCAATTTTTGACTTTCAACTTTCAATAACTCGCTCGGATATTGACCGAT
The DNA here is from genome assembly GCA_949316135.1 of Choreutis nemorana. Classification (NCBI taxonomy): domain Eukaryota; kingdom Metazoa; phylum Arthropoda; class Insecta; order Lepidoptera; family Choreutidae; genus Choreutis; species Choreutis nemorana. The sequence goes on along the minus strand of OX438606.1, from coordinate 10,214,634 downwards.
CGATACGAAACTTTCATTTTCGGCATCAGGGAGTGCATCCGTGTCGAACTGCATACCCTGAACCTTCAAATTCGGATTTTTTTGACAGTCTTTCAAAATCGTTTTGGAAATACAAATATTTTTGACATAAATTTGAATATCTTTTTTAAATACAGTTAGATTTCTGTTTTATTTGGTTTAATATTGACGAGGCAATGCTAGTCACCTAACCACGTTAAAATTTTGACAACATTTCACATTGCTTTTTCAAAATTTTCACTTATACTGATATATCAATCAGTACTCAATTTTTGACTATCAACTTTCAATAACTCGCTCGGATATTGACCGATCGATACGAAACTTTCATTTTCGGCATCAGGGAGTGCATCCGTGTCGAACTGCATACCCTGAACCTTCAAATTCGGATTTTTTTGACAGTCTTTCAAAATCGTTTTGGAAATACAAATATTTTTGACATAAATTTGAATATCTTTTTTAAACACCGTTAGATTTCTGTTTTATTTGGTTTAATATTGACGAGGCAATGCTAGTCACCTAACCATGTTAAAATTTTGACAACATTTCACATTGGTTTTTCAAAATTTTCACTTATACTGATATATCAATCAGTACTCAATTTTTGACTTTCAACTTTCAATAACTCGCTCGGATATTGACCGATCGATACGAAACTTTCATTTTCGGCATCAGGGAGTGCATCCGTGTCGAACTGCATACCCTGAACCTTCAAATTCGGATTTTTTTGACAGTCTTTCAAAATCGTTTTGGAAATACAAATATTTTTGACATAAATTTGAATGTCGTTTTTAAACACCGTTAGATTTCTGTTTTATTTGGTTTAATATTGACGAGGCAATGCTAGTCACCTAACCACGTTAAAATTTTGACAACATTTCACATTGGTTTTTCAAAATTTTCACTTATACTGATATATCAATCAGTACTCAATTTTTGACTTTCAACTTTCAATAACTCGCTCGGATATTGACCGATCGATACGAAACTTTCATTTTCGGCATCAGGGAGTGCATCCGTGTCGAACTGCATACCCTGAACCTTCAAATTCAGATTTTTTTGACAGTCTTTCAAAATCGTTTTGGAAATACAAATATTTTTGACATAAATTTGAATATCTTTTTTAAACACCGTTAGATTTCTGTTTTATTTGGTTTAATATTGACGAGGCAATGCTAGTCACCTAACCACGTTAAAATTTTGACAACATTTCACATTGGTTTTTCAAAATTTTCACTTATACTGATATATCAATCAGTACTCAATTTTTGACTTTCAACTTTCAATAACTCGCTCGGATATTGACCGATCGATACGAAACTTTCATTTTCGGCATCAAGGAGTGCATCCATGTCGAACTGCATACCCTGAACCTTCAAATTCGGATTTTTTTGACAGTCTTTCAAAATCGTTTTGGAAATACAAATATTTTTGACATAAATTTGAATATCTTTTTTAAACACCGTTAGATTTCTGTTTTATTTAGTTAAATATTGACGAGGCAACACTAGTCACCTAACCACGTTAAAATTTTGAAAACATTTCACATTGGTTTTTCAAAATTTTCACTTATACTGATATATCAATCAGTACTCAATTTTTGACTTTCAACTTTCAATAACTCGCTCGGATATTGACCGATCGATACGAAACTTTCATTTTCGGCATCAAGGAGTGCATCCGTGTCGAACTGCATACCCTGAACCTTCAAATTCGGATTTTTTTGACAGTCTTTCAAAATCGTTTTGGAAATACAAATATTTTTGACATAAATTTGAATATCTTTTTTAAATACAGTTAGATTTCTGTTTTATTTGGTTTAATATTGACGAGGCAATGCTAGTCACCTAACCACGTTAAAATTTTGACAACATTTCACATTGCTTTTTCAAAATTTTCACTTATACTGATATATCAATCAGTACTCAATTTTTGACTATCAACTTTCAATAACTCGCTCGGATATTGACCGATCGATACGAAACTTTCATTTTCGGCATCAGGGAGTGCATCCGTGTCGAACTGCATACCCTGAACCTTCAAATTCGGATTTTTTTGACAGTCTTTCAAAATCGTTTTGGAAATACAAATATTTTTGACATAAATTTGAATATCTTTTTTAAATACCGTTAAATTTCTGTTTTATTTGGTTTAATATTGACGAGGCAACGCTAGTCACCTAACCACGTTAAAATTTTGACAACATTTCACATTGGTTTTTCAAAATTTTCACTTATACTGATATATCAATCAGTACTCAATTTTTGACTTTCAACTTTCAATAACTCGCTCGGATATTGACCGATCGATACGAAACTTTCATTTTCGGCATCAGAAAGTGCATCCGTGTCGAACTGCATACCCTGAACCTTCAAATTCGGATTTTTTTGACAGTCTTTCAAAATCGTTTTGGAAATACAAATATTTTTGACATAAATTTGAATATCTTTTTTAAATACAGTTAGATTTCTGTTTTATTTGGTTTAATATTGACGAGGTAATGCTAGTCACCTAACCACGTTAAAATTTTGACAACATTTCACATTGGTTTTTCAAAATTTTCACTTATACTGATATATCAATCAGTACTAAATTTTTGACTTTCAACTTTCAATAACTCGCTCGGATATTGACCGATCGATACGAAACTTTCATTTTCGGCATCAGGGAGTGCATCCGTGTCGAACTGCATACCCTGAACCTTCAAATTCGGATTTTTTTGACAGTCTTTCAAAATCGTTTTGGAAATACAAATATTTTTGACATAAATTTGAATATCTTTTTTAAACACCGTTAGATTTCTGTTTTATTTGGTTTAATATTGACGAGGCAATGCTAGTCACCTAACCATGTTAAAATTTTGACAACATTTCACATTGGTTTTTCAAAATTTTCACTTATACTGATATATCAATCAGTACTCAATTTTTGACTTTCAACTTTCAATAACTCGCTCGGATATTGACCGATCGATACGAAACTTTCATTTTCGGCATCAGGAAGTGCATCCGTGTCGAACTGCATACCCTGAACCTTCAAATTCGGATTTTTTTGACAGTCTTTCAAAATCGTTTTGGAAATACAAATATTTTTGACATAAATTTGAATATCTTTTTTAAATACCGTTAGATTTCTGTTTTATTTGGTTTAATATTGACGAGGCAATGCTAGTCACCTAACCACGTTAAAATTTTGACAACATTTCACATTGGTTTTTCAAAATTTTCACTTATACTGATATATCAATCAGTACTCAATTTTTGACTTTCAACTTTCAATAACTCGCTCGGATATTGACCGATCGATACGAAACTTTCATTTTCGGCATCAAGGAGTGCATCCATGTCGAACTGCATACCCTGAACCTTCAAATTCGGATTTTTTTGACAGTCTTTCAAAATCGTTTTGGAAATACAAATATTTTTGACATAAATTTGAATATCTTTTTTAAACACCGTTAGATTTCTGTTTTATTTAGTTAAATATTGACGAGGCAACGCTAGTCACCTAACCACGTTAAAATTTTGACAACATTTCACATTGGTTTTTCAAAATTTTCACTTATACTGATATATCAATCAGTACTCAATTTTTGACTTTCAACTTTCAATAACTCGCTCGGATATTGACCGATCGATACGAAACTTTCATTTTCGGCATCAGGGAGTGCATCCGTGTCGAACTGCATACCCTGAACCTTCAAATTCGGATTTTTTTGACAGTCTTTCAAAATCGTTTTGGAAATACAAATATTTTTGACATAAATTTGAATATCTTTTTTAAATACCGTTAAATTTCTGTTTTATTTGGTTTAATATTGACGAGGCAACGCTAGTCACCTAACCACGTTAAAATTTTGACAACATTTCACATTGGTTTTTCAAAATTTTCACTTATACTGATATATCAATCAGTACTCAATTTTTGACTTTCAACTTTCAATAACTCGCTCGGATATTGACCGATCGATACGAAACTTTCATTTTCGGCATCAGGGAGTGCATCCGTGTCGAACTGCATACCCTGAACCTTCAAATTCGGATTTTTTTGACAGTCTTTCAAAATCGTTTTGGAAATACAAATATTTTTGACATAAATTTGAATATCTTTTTTAAATACAGTTAGATTTCTGTTTTATTTGGTTTAATATTGACGAGGCAATGCTAGTCACCTAACCACGTTAAAATTTTGACAACATTTCACATTGGTTTTTCAAAATTTTCACTTATACTGATATATCAATCAGTACTCAATTTTTGACTTTCAACTTTCAATAACTCGCTCGGATATTGACCGATCGATACGAAACTTTCATTTTCGGCATCAGGGAGTGCATCCGTGTCGAACTGCATACCCTGAACCTTCAAATTCGGATTTTTTTGACAGTCTTTCAAAATCGTTTTGGAAATACAAATATTTTTGACATAAATTTGAATATCTTTTTTAAACACCGTTAGATTTCTGTTTTATTTGGTTTAATATTGACGAGGCAATGCTAGTCACCTAACCATGTTAAAATTTTGACAACATTTCACATTGGTTTTTCAAAATTTTCACTTATACTGATATATCAATCAGTACTCAATTTTTGACTTTCAACTTTCAATAACTCGCTCGGATATTGACCGATCGATACGAAACTTTCATTTTCGGCATCAGGAAGTGCATCCGTGTCGAACTGCATACCCTGAACCTTCAAATTCGGATTTTTTTGACAGTCTTTCAAAATCGTTTTGGAAATACAAATATTTTTGACATAAATTTGAATATCTTTTTTAAATACCGTTAGATTTCTGTTTTATTTGGTTTAATATTGACGAGGCAATGCTAGTCACCTAACCACGTTAAAATTTTGACAACATTTCACATTGGTTTTTCAAAATTTTCACTTATACTGATATATCAATCAGTACTCAATTTTTGACTTTCAACTTTCAATAACTCGCTCGGATATTGACCGATCGATACGAAACTTTCATTTTCGGCATCAGGGAGTGCATCCGTGTCGAACTGCATACCCTGAACCTTCAAATTCGGATTTTTTTGACAGTCTTTCAAAATCGTTTTGGAAATACAAATATTTTTGACATAAATTTGAATATCTTTTTTAAATACCGTTAGATTTCTGTTTTATTTGGTTTAATATTGACAAGGCAATGCTAGTCACCTAACCACGTTAAAATTTTGACAACATTTCACATTGGTTTTTCAAAATTTTCACTTATACTGATATATCAATCAGTACTCAATTTTTGACTTTCAACTTTCAATAACTCGCTCGAATATTGACCGATCGATACGAAACTTTCATTTTCGGCATCAAGGAGTGCATCCGTGTCAAACTGCATACCCTGAACCTTCAAATTCGGATTTTTTTGACAGTCTTTCAAAATCGTTTTGGAAATACAAATATTTTTGACATAAATTTGAATATCTTTTTTAAATACCGTTAAATTTCTGTTTTATTTGGTTTAATATTGACGAGGCAACGCTAGTCACCTAACCACGTTAAAATTTTGACAACATTTCACATTGGTTTTTCAAAATTTTCACTTATACTGATATATCAATCAGTACTCAATTTTTGACTTTCAACTTTCAATAACTCGCTCGGATATTGACCGATCGATACGAAACTTTCATTTTCGGCATCAGGGAGTGCATCCGTGTCGAACTGCATACCCTGAACCTTCAAATTCGGATTTTTTTGACAGTCTTTCAAAATCGTTTTGGAAATACAAATATTTTTGACATAAATTTGAATATCTTTTTTAAACACCGTTAGATTTCTGTTTTATTTGGTTTAATATTGACGAGGCAATGCTAGTCACCTAACCACGTTAAAATTTTGACAACATTTCACATTGGTTTTTCAAAATTTTCACTTATACTGATATATCAATCACTACTCAATTTTTGACTTTCAACTTTCAATAACTCGCTCGGATATTGACCGATCGATACGAAACTTTCATTTTCGGCATCAGGGAGTGCATCCGTGTCGATCTGCATACCCTGAACCTTCAAATTCGGATTTTTTTGACAGTCTTTCAAAATCGTTTTGGAAATACAAATATTTTTGACATAAATTTGAATATCTTTTTTAAACACCGTTAGATTTCTGTTTTATTTAGTTTAATATTGACGAGGCAATGCTAGTCACCTAACCACGTTAAAATTTTGACAACATTTCACATTGGTTTTTCAAAATTTTCACTTATACTGATATATCAATCAGTACTCAATTTTTGACTTTCAACTTTCAATAACTCGCTCGGATATTGACCGATCGATACGAAACTTTCATTTTCGGCATCAGGAAGTGCATCCGTGTCGAACTGCATACCCTGAACCTTCAAATTCGGATTTTTTTGACAGTCTTTCAAAATCGTTTTGGAAATACAAATATTTTTGACATAAATTTGAATATCTTTTTTAAACACCGTTAGATTTCTGTTTTATTTGGTTTAATATTGACGAGGCAATGCTAGTCACCTAACCACGTTAAAATTTTGACAACATTTCACATTGGTTTTTCAAAATTTTCACTTATACTGATATATCAATCAGTACTCAATTTTTGACTTTCAACTTTCAATAACTCGCTCGGATATTGACCGATCGATACGAAACTTTCATTTTCGGCATCAGGGAGTGCATCCGTGTCGAACTGCATACCCTGAACCTTCAAATTCGGATTTCTTTGACAGTCTTTCAAAATCGTTTTGGAAATACAAATATTTTTGACATAAATTTGAATATCTTTTTTAAACACCGTTAGATTTCTGTTTTATTTGGTTTAATATTGACGAGGCAATGCTAGTCACCTAACCACGTTAAAATTTTGACAACATTTCACATTGGTTTTTCAAAATTTTCACTTATACTGATATATCAATCAGTACTCAATTTTTGACTTTCAACTTTCAATAACTCGCTCGGATATTGACCGATCGATACGAAACTTTCATTTTCGGCATCAGGGAGTGCATCCGTGTCGAACTGCATACCCTGAACCTTCAAATTCGGATTTTTTTGACAGTCTTTCAAAATCGTTTTGGAAATACAAATATTTTTGACATAAATTTGAATATCTTTTTTAAACACCGTTAGATTTCTGTTTTATTTGGTTTAATATTGACGAGGCAATGCTAGTCACCTAACCACGTTAAAATTTTGACAACATTTCACATTGGTTTTTCAAAATTTTCACTTATACTGATATATCAATCACTACTCAATTTTTGACTTTCAACTTTCAATAACTCGCTCGGATATTGACCGATCGATACGAAACTTTCATTTTCGGCATCAGGGAGTGCATCCGTGTCGATCTGCATACCCTGAACCTTCAAATTCGGATTTTTTTGACAGTCTTTCAAAATCGTTTTGGAAATACAAATATTTTTGACATAAATTTGAATATCTTTTTTAAACACCGTTAGATTTCTGTTTTATTTAGTTTAATATTGACGAGGCAATGCTAGTCACCTAACCACGTTAAAATTTTGACAACATTTCACATTGGTTTTTCAAAATTTTCACTTATACTGATATATCAATCAGTACTCAATTTTTGACTTTCAACTTTCAATAACTCGCTCGGATATTGACCGATCGATACGAAACTTTCATTTTCGGCATCAGGAAGTGCATCCGTGTCGAACTGCATACCCTGAACCTTCAAATTCGGATTTTTTTGACAGTCTTTCAAAATCGTTTTGGAAATACAAATATTTTTGACATAAATTTGAATATCTTTTTTAAATACCGTTAGATTTCTGTTTTATTTGGTTTAATATTGACGAGGCAATGCTAGTCACCTAACCACGTTAAAATTTTGACAACATTTCACATTGGTTTTTCAAAATTTTCACTTATACTGATATATCAATCAGTACTCAATTTTTGACTTTCAACTTTCAATAACTCGCTCGGATATTGACCGATCGATACGAAACTTTCATTTTCGGCATCAGGGAGTGCATCCGTGTCGAACTGCATACCCTGAACCTTCAAATTCGGATTTTTTTGACAGTCTTTCAAAATCGTTTTGGAAATACAAATATTTTTGACATAAATTTGAATATCTTTTTTAAACACCGTTAGATTTCTGTTTTATTTGGTTTAATATTGACGAGGCAATGCTAGTCACCTAACCACGTTAAAATTTTGACAACATTTCACATTGGTTTTTCAAAATTTTCACTTATACTGATATATCAATCAGTACTCAATTTTTGACTTTCAACTTTCAATAACTCGCTCGGATATTGACCGATCGATACGAAACTTTCATTTTCGGCATCAGGGAGTGCATCCGTGTCAAACTGCATACCCTGAACCTTCAAATTCGGATTTTTTTGACAGTCTTTCAAAATCGTTTTGGAAATACAAATATTTTTGACATAAATTTGAATATCTTTTTTAAACACCGTTAGATTTCTGTTTTATTTGGTTTAATATTGACGAGGCAATGCTAGTCACCTAACCACGTTAAAATTTTGACAACATTTCACATTGGTTTTTCAAAATTTTCACTTATACTGATATATCAATCAGTACTCAATTTTTGACTTTCAACTTTCAATAACTCGCTCGGATATTGACCGATCGATACGAAACTTTCATTTTCGGCATCAGGGAGTGCATCCGTGTCAAACTGCATACCCTGAACCTTCAAATTCGGATTTTTTTGACAGTCTTTCAAAATCGTTTTGGAAATACAAATATTTTTGACATAAATTTGAATATCTTTTTTAAACACCGTTAGATTTCTGTTTTATTTGGTTTAATATTGACGAGGCAATGCTAGTCACCTAACCACGTTAAAATTTTGACAACATTTCACATTGGTTTTTCAAAATTTTCACTTATACTGATATATCAATCAGTACTCAATTTTTGACTTTCAACTTTCAATAACTCGCTCGGATATTGACCGATCGATACGAAACTTTCATTTTCGGCATCAGGAAGTGCATCCGTGTCGAACTGCATACCCTGAACCTTCAAATTCGGATTTTTTGACAGTCTTTCAAAATCGTTTTGGAAATACAAATATTTTTGACATAAATTTGAATATCTTTTTTAAATACCGTTAGATTTCTGTTTTATTTGGTTTAATATTGACGAGGCAATGCTAGTCACCTAACCACGTTAAAATTTTGACAACATTTCACATTGGTTTTTCAAAATTTTCACTTATACTGATATATCAATCAGCACTCAATTTTTGACTTTCAACTTTCAATAACTCGCTCGGATATTGACCGATCGATACGAAACTTTCATTTTCGGCATCAGGGAGTGCATCCGTGTCGAACTGCATACCCTGAACCTTCAAATTCGGATTTTTTTGACAGTCTTTCAAAATCGTTTTGGAAATACAAATATTTTTGACATAAATTTGAATATCTTTTTTAAATACCGTTAGATTTCTGTTTTATTTGGTTTAATATTGACGAGGCAATGCTAGTCACCTAACCACGTTAAAATTTTGACAACATTTCACATTGGTTTTTCAAAATTTTCACTTATACTGATATATCAATCAGTACTCAATTTTTAACTTTCAACTTTCAATAACTCGCTCGGATATTGACCGATCGATACGAAACTTTCATTTTCGGCATCAGGGAGTGCATCCGTGTCAAACTGCATACCCTGAACCTTCAAATTCGGATTTTTTTGACAGTCTTTCAAAATCGTTTTGGAAATACAAATATTTTTGACATAAATTTGAATATCTTTTTTAAACACCGTTAGATTTCTGTTTTATTTGGTTTAATATTGACGAGGCAACGCTAGTCACCTAACCACGTTAAAATTTTGACAACATTTCACATTGGTTTTTCAAAATTTTCACTTATACTGATATATCAATCAGTACTCAATTTTTGACTTTCAACTTTCAATAACTCGCTCGGATATTGACCGATCGATACGAAACTTTCGTTTTCGGCATCAAGGAGTGCATCCGTGTCGAACTGCATACCCTGAACCTTCAAATTCGGATTTTTTTGACAGTCTTTCAAAATCGTTTTGGAAATACAAATATTTTTGACATAAATTTGAATATCTTTTTTAAACACCGTTAGATTTCTGTTTTATTTGGTTTAATATTGACGAGGCAATGCTAGTCACCTAACCACGTTAAAATTTTGACAACATTTCACATTGGTTTTTCAAAATTTTCACTTATACTGATATATCAATCAGTACTCAATTTTTGACTTTCAACTTTCAATAACTCGCTCGGATATTGACCGATCGATACGAAACTTTCATTTTCGGCATCAGGGAGTGCATCCGTGTCGAACTGCATACCCTGAACCTTCAAATTCAGATTTTTTTGACAGTCTTTCAAAATCGTTTTGGAAATACAAATATTTTTGACATAAATTTGAATATCTTTTTTAAACACCGTTAGATTTCTGTTTTATTTGGTTTAATATTGACGAGGCAATGCTAGTCACCTAACCACGTTAAAATTTTGACAACATTTCACATTGGTTTTTCAAAATTTTCACTTATACTGATATATCAATCAGTACTCAATTTTTGACTTTCAACTTTCAATAACTCGCTCGGATATTGACCGATCGATACGAAACTTTCATTTTCGGCATCAGAAAGTGCATCCGTGTCGAACTGCATACCCTGAACCTTCAAATTCGGATTTTTTGACAGTCTTTCAAAATCGTTTTGGAAATACAAATATTTTTGACATAAATTTGAATATCTTTTTTAAATACCGTTAGATTTCTGTTTTATTTGGTTTAATATTGACGAGGCAATGCTAGTCACCTAACCACGTTAAAATTTTGACAACATTTCACATTGGTTTTTCAAAATTTTCACTTATACTGATATATCAATCAGTACTCAATTTTTGACTTTCAACTTTCAATAACTCGCTCGGATATTGACCGATCGATACGAAACTTTCATTTTCGGCATCAGGGAGTGCATCCGTGTCGAACTGCATACCCTGAACCTTCAAATTCGGATTTTTTTGACAGTCTTTCAAAATCGTTTTGGAAATACAAATATTTTTGACATAAATTTGAATATCTTTTTTAAATACCGTTAGATTTCTGTTTTATTTGGTTTAATATTGACGAAGCAATGCTAGTCACATAACCACGTTAAAATTTTGACTACATTTCACATTGGTTTTTCAAAATTTTCACTTATACTGATATATCAATCAGTACTCAATTTTTGACTTTCAACTTTCAATAACTCGCTCGGATATTGACCGATCGATACGAAACTTTCATTTTCGGCATCAGGGAGTGCATCCGTGTCGAACTGCATACCCTGAACCTTCAAATTCGGATTTTTTTGACAGTCTTTCAAAATCGTTTTGGAAATACAAATATTTTTGACATAAATTTGAATATCTTTTTTAAACACCGTTAGATTTCTGTTTTATTTGGTTTAATATTGACGAGGCAATGCTAGTCACCTAACCACGTTAAAATTTTGACAACATTTCACATTGGTTTTTCAAAATTTTCACTTATACTGATATATCAATCAGTACTCAATTTTTGACTTTCAACTTTCAATAACTCGCTCGGATATTGACCGATCGATACGAAACTTTCATTTTCGGCATCAAGGAGTGCATCCGTGTCGAACTGCATACCCTGAACCTTCAAATTCGGATTTTTTTGACAGTCTTTCAAAATCGTTTTGGAAATACAAATATTTTTGACATAAATTTGAATATCTTTTTTAAACACCGTTAGATTTCTGTTTTATTTGGTTTAATATTGACGAGGCAATGCTAGTCACCTAACCACGTTAAAATTTTGACAACATTTCACATTGGTTTTTCAAAATTTTCACTTATACTGATATATCAATCAGTACTCAATTTTTGACTTTCAACTTTCAATAACTCGCTCGGATATTGACCGATCGATACGAAACTTTCATTTTCGGCATCAAGGAGTGCATCCGTGTCGAACTGCATACCCTGAACCTTCAAATTCGGATTTTTTTGACAGTCTTTCAAAATCGTTTTGGAAATACAAATATTTTTGACATAAATTTGAATATCTTTTTTAAACACCGTTAGATTTCTGTTTTATTTGGTTTAATATTGACGAGGCAATGCTAGTCACCTAACCACGTTAAAATTTTGACAACATTTCACATTGGTTTTTCAAAATTTTCACTTATACTGATATATCAATCAGTACTCAATTTTTGACTTTCAACTTTCAATAACTCGCTCGGATATTGACCGATCGATACGAAACTTTCATTTTCGGCATCAGGGAGTGCATCCGTGTCAAACTGCATACCCTGAACCTTCAAATTCGGATTTTTTTGACAGTCTTTCAAAATCGTTTTGGAAATACAAATATTTTTGACATAAATTTGAATATCTTTTTTAAATACCGTTAGATTTCTGTTTTATTTGGTTTAATATTGACGAGGCAATGCTAGTCACCTAACCACGTTAAAATTTTGACAACATTTCACATTGGTTTTTCAAAATTTTCACTTATACTGATATATCAATCAGTACTCAATTTTTGACTTTCAACTTTCAATAACTCGCTCGGATATTGACCGATCGATACGAAACTTTCATTTTCGGCATCAGGGAGTGCATCCGTGTCGAACTGCATACCCTGAACCTTCAAATTCGGATTTTTTTGACAGTCTTTCAAAATCGTTTTGGAAATACAAATATTTTTGACATAAATTTGAATATCTTTTTTAAACACCGTTAGATTTCTGTTTTATTTGGTTTAATATTGACGAGGCAATGCTAGTCACCTAACCATGTTAAAATTTTGACAACATTTCACATTGGTTTTTCAAAATTTTCACTTATACTGATATATCAATCAGTACTCAATTTTTGACTTTCAACTTTCAATAACTCGCTCGGATATTGACCGATCGATACGAAACTTTCATTTTCGGCATCAGGAAGTGCATCCGTGTCGAACTGCATACCCTGAACCTTCAAATTCGGATTTTTTTGACAGTCTTTCAAAATCGTTTTGGAAATACAAATATTTTTGACATAAATTTGAATATCTTTTTTAAATACCGTTAGATTTCTGTTTTATTTGGTTTAATATTGACGAGGCTATGCTAGTCACCTAACCATGTTAAAATTTTGACAACATTTCACATTGGTTTTTCAAAATTTTCACTTATACTGATATATCAATCAGTACTCAATTTTTGACTTTCAACTTTCAATAACTCGCTCGGATATTGACCGATCGATACGAAACTTTCATTTTCGGCATCAGGGAGTGCATCCGTGTCGAACTGCATACCCTGAACCTTCAAATTCGGATTATTTTGACAGTCTTTCAAAATCGTTTTGGAAATACAAATATTTTTGACATAAATTTGAATATCTTTTTTAAACACCGTTAGATTTCTGTTTTATTTGGTTTAATATTGACGAGGCAATGCTAGTCACCTAACCACGTTAAAATTTTGACAACATTTCACATTGGTTTTTCAAAATTTTCACTTATACTGATATATCAATCAGTACTCAATTTTTGACTTTCAACTTTCAATAACTCGCTCGGATATTGACCGATCGATACGAAACTTTCATTTTCGGCATCAGGGAGTGCATCCGTGTCGAACTGCATACCCTGAACCTTCAAATTCGGATTTTTTGACAGTCTTTCAAAATCGTTTTGGAAATACAAATATTTTTGACATAAATTTGAATATCTTTTTTAAATACCGTTAGATTTCTGTTTTATTTGGTTTAATATTGACGAGGCAACGCTAGTCACCTAACCACGTTAAAATTTTGACAACATTTCACATTGGTTTTTCAAAATTTTCACTTATACTGATATATCAATCAGTACTCAATTTTTGACTTTCAACTTTCAATAACTCGCTCGGATATTGACCGATCGATACAAAACTTTCATTTTCGTCATCAAGGAGTGCATCCGTGTCGAACTGCATACCCTGAACCTTCAAATTCGGATTTTTTTGACAGTCTTTCAAAATCGTTTTGGAAATACAAATATTTTTGACATAAATTTGAATATCTTTTTTAAATACAGTTAGATTTCTGTTTTATTTGGTTTAATATTGACGAGGCAATGCTAGTCACCTAACCACGTTAAAATTTTGACAACATTTCACATTGGTTTTTCAAAATTTTCACTTATACTGATATATCAATCAGTACTCAATTTTTGACTTTCAACTTTCAATAACTCGCTCGGATATTGACCGATCGATACGAAACTTTCATTTTCGGCATCAGGGAGTGCATCCGTGTCGAACTGCATACCCTGAACCTTCAAATTCGGATTTTTTTGACAGTCTTTCAAAATCGTTTTGGAAATACAAATATTTTTGACATAAATTTGAATATCTTTTTTAAATACCGTTAGATTTCTGTTTTATTTGGTTTAATATTGACGAAGCAATGCTAGTCACATAACCACGTTAAAATTTTGACTACATTTCACATTGGTTTTTCAAAATTTTCACTTATACTGATATATCAATCAGTACTCAATTTTTGACTTTCAACTTTCAATAACTCGCTCGGATATTGACCGATCGATACGAAACTTTCATTTTCGGCATCAGGGAGTGCATCCGTGTCGAACTGCATACCCTGAACCTTCAAATTCGGATTTTTTTGACAGTCTTTCAAAATCGTTTTGGAAATACAAATATTTTTGACATAAATTTGAATATCTTTTTTAAACACCGTTAGATTTCTGTTTTATTTGGTTTAATATTGACGAGGCAATGCTAGTCACCTAACCACGTTAAAATTTTGACAACATTTCACATTGGTTTTTCAAAATTTTCACTTATACTGATATATCAATCAGTACTCAATTTTTGACTTTCAACTTTCAATAACTCGCTCGGATATTGACCGATCGATACGAAACTTTCATTTTCGGCATCAAGGAGTGCATCCGTGTCGAACTGCATACCCTGAACCTTCAAATTCGGATTTTTTTGACAGTCTTTCAAAATCGTTTTGGAAATACAAATATTTTTGACATAAATTTGAATATCTTTTTTAAACACCGTTAGATTTCTGTTTTATTTGGTTTAATATTGACGAGGCAATGCTAGTCACCTAACCACGTTAAAATTTTGACAACATTTCACATTGGTTTTTCAAAATTTTCACTTATACTGATATATCAATCAGTACTCAATTTTTGACTTTCAACTTTCAATAACTCGCTCGGATATTGACCGATCGATACGAAACTTTCATTTTCGGCATCAAGGAGTGCATCCGTGTCGAACTGCATACCCTGAACCTTCAAATTCGGATTTTTTTGACAGTCTTTCAAAATCGTTTTGGAAATACAAATATTTTTGACATAAATTTGAATATCTTTTTTAAACACCGTTAGATTTCTGTTTTATTTGGTTTAATATTGACGAGGCAATGCTAGTCACCTAACCACGTTAAAATTTTGACAACATTTCACATTGGTTTTTCAAAATTTTCACTTATACTGATATATCAATCAGTACTCAATTTTTGACTTTCAACTTTCAATAACTCGCTCGGATATTGACCGATCGATACGAAACTTTCATTTTCGGCATCAGGGAGTGCATCCGTGTCAAACTGCATACCCTGAACCTTCAAATTCGGATTTTTTTGACAGTCTTTCAAAATCGTTTTGGAAATACAAATATTTTTGACATAAATTTGAATATCTTTTTTAAATACCGTTAGATTTCTGTTTTATTTGGTTTAATATTGACGAGGCAATGCTAGTCACCTAACCACGTTAAAATTTTGACAACATTTCACATTGGTTTTTCAAAATTTTCACTTATACTGATATATCAATCAGTACTCAATTTTTGACTTTCAACTTTCAATAACTCGCTCGGATATTGACCGATCGATACGAAACTTTCATTTTCGGCATCAGGGAGTGCATCCGTGTCGAACTGCATACCCTGAACCTTCAAATTCGGATTTTTTTGACAGTCTTTCAAAATCGTTTTGGAAATACAAATATTTTTGACATAAATTTGAATATCTTTTTTAAACACCGTTAGATTTCTGTTTTATTTGGTTTAATATTGACGAGGCAATGCTAGTCACCTAACCATGTTAAAATTTTGACAACATTTCACATTGGTTTTTCAAAATTTTCACTTATACTGATATATCAATCAGTACTCAATTTTTGACTTTCAACTTTCAATAACTCGCTCGGATATTGACCGATCGATACGAAACTTTCATTTTCGGCATCAGGAAGTGCATCCGTGTCGAACTGCATACCCTGAACCTTCAAATTCGGATTTTTTTGACAGTCTTTCAAAATCGTTTTGGAAATACAAATATTTTTGACATAAATTTGAATATCTTTTTTAAATACCGTTAGATTTCTGTTTTATTTGGTTTAATATTGACGAGGCTATGCTAGTCACCTAACCATGTTAAAATTTTGACAACATTTCACATTGGTTTTTCAAAATTTTCACTTATACTGATATATCAATCAGTACTCAATTTTTGACTTTCAACTTTCAATAACTCGCTCGGATATTGACCGATCGATACGAAACTTTCATTTTCGGCATCAGGGAGTGCATCCGTGTCGAACTGCATACCCTGAACCTTCAAATTCGGATTATTTTGACAGTCTTTCAAAATCGTTTTGGAAATACAAATATTTTTGACATAAATTTGAATATCTTTTTTAAACACCGTTAGATTTCTGTTTTATTTGGTTTAATATTGACGAGGCAATGCTAGTCACCTAACCACGTTAAAATTTTGACAACATTTCACATTGGTTTTTCAAAATTTTCACTTATACTGATATATCAATCAGTACTCAATTTTTGACTTTCAACTTTCAATAACTCGCTCGGATATTGACCGATCGATACGAAACTTTCATTTTCGGCATCAGGGAGTGCATCCGTGTCGAACTGCATACCCTGAACCTTCAAATTCGGATTTTTTGACAGTCTTTCAAAATCGTTTTGGAAATACAAATATTTTTGACATAAATTTGAATATCTTTTTTAAATACCGTTAGATTTCTGTTTTATTTGGTTTAATATTGACGAGGCAACGCTAGTCACCTAACCACGTTAAAATTTTGACAACATTTCACATTGGTTTTTCAAAATTTTCACTTATACTGATATATCAATCAGTACTCAATTTTTGACTTTCAACTTTCAATAACTCGCTCGGATATTGACCGATCGATACAAAACTTTCATTTTCGTCATCAAGGAGTGCATCCGTGTCGAACTGCATACCCTGAACCTTCAAATTCGGATTTTTTTGACAGTCTTTCAAAATCGTTTTGGAAATACAAATATTTTTGACATAAATTTGAATATCTTTTTTAAATACAGTTAGATTTCTGTTTTATTTGGTTTAATATTGACGAGGCAATGCTAGTCACCTAACCACGTTAAAATTTTGACAACATTTCACATTGGTTTTTCAAAATTTTCACTTATACTGATATATCAATCAGTACTCAATTTTTGACTTTCAACTTTCAATAACTCGCTCGGATATTGACCGATCGATACGAAACTTTCATTTTCGGCATCAGGGAGTGCATCCGTGTCGAACTGCATACCCTGAACCTTCAAATTCGGATTTTTTTGACAGTCTTTCAAAATCGTTTTGGAAATACAAATATTTTTGACATAAATTTGAATATCTTTTTTAAACACCGTTAGATTTCTGTTTTATTTGGTTTAATATTGACGAGGCAATGCTAGTCACCTAACCATGTTAAAATTTTGACAACATTTCACATTGGTTTTTCAAAATTTTCACTTATACTGATATATCAATCAGTACTCAATTTTTGACTTTCAACTTTCAATAACTCGCTCGGATATTGACCGATCGATACGAAACTTTCATTTTCGGCATCAGGAAGTGCATCCGTGTCGAACTGCATACCCTGAACCTTCAAATTCGGATTTTTTTGACAGTCTTTCAAAATCGTTTTGGAAATACAAATATTTTTGACATAAATTTGAATATCTTTTTTAAATACAGTTAGATTTCTGTTTTATTTGGTTTAATATTGACGAGGCAATGCTAGTCACCTAACCACGTTAAAATTTTGACAACATTTCACATTGCTTTTTCAAAATTTTCACTTATACTGATATATCAATCAGTACTCAATTTTTGACTTTCAACTTTCAATAACTCGCTCGGATATTGACCGATCGATACAAAACTTTCATTTTCGTCATCAAGGAGTGCATCCGTGTCGAACTGCATACCCTGAACCTTCAAATTCGGATTTTTTTGACAGTCTTTCAAAATCGTTTTGGAAATACAAATATTTTTGACATAAATTTGAATATCTTTTTTAAATACCGTTAGATTTCTGTTTTATTTGGTTTAATATTGACGAGGCAATGCTAGTCACCTAACCACGTTAAAATTTTGACAACATTTCACATTGCTTTTTCAAAATTTTCACTTATACTGATATATCAATCAGTACTCAATTTTTGACTTTCAACTTTCAATAACTCACTCGGATATTGACCGATCGATACGAAACTTTCATTTTCGGCATCAGGGAGTGCATCCGTGTCGAACTGCATACCCTGAACCTTCAAATTCGGATTTTTTTGACAGTCTTTCAAAATCGTTTTGGAAATACAAATATTTTTGACATAAATTTGAATATCTTTTTTAAATACAGTTAGATTTCTGTTTTATTTGGTTTAATATTGACGAGGCAACGCTAGTCACCTAACCACGTTAAAATTTTGACAACATTTCACATTGGTTTTTCAAAATTTTCACTTATACTGATATATCAATCAGTACTCAATTTTTGACTTTCAACTTTCAATAACTCGCTCGGATATTGACCGATCGATACGAAACTTTCATTTTCGGCATCAGGGAGTGCATCCGTGTCGAACTGCATACCCTGAACCTTCAAATTCGGATTTTTTGACAGTCTTTCAAAATCGTTTTGGAAATACAAATATTTTTGACATAAATTTGAATATCTTTTTTAAATACCGTTAGATTTCTGTTTTATTTGGTTTAATATTGACGAGGCAACGCTAGTCACCTAACCACGTTAAAATTTTGACAACATTTCACATTGGTTTTTCAAAATTTTCACTTATACTGATATATCAATCAGTACTCAATTTTTGACTTTCAACTTTCAATAACTCGCTCGGATATTGACCGATCGATACAAAACTTTCATTTTCGTCATCAAGGAGTGCATCCGTGTCGAACTGCATACCCTGAACCTTCAAATTCGGATTTTTTTGACAGTCTTTCAAAATCGTTTTGGAAATACAAATATTTTTGACATAAATTTGAATATCTTTTTTAAATACCGTTAGATTTCTGTTTTATTTGGTTTAATATTGACGAGGCAATGCTAGTCACCTAACCACGTTAAAATTTTGACAACATTTCACATTGGTTTTTCAAAATTTTCACTTATACTGATATATCAATCAGTACTCAATTTTTGACTTTCAACTTTCAATAACTCGCTCGGATATTGACCGATCGATACGAAACTTTCATTTTCGGCATCAGGGAGTGCATCCGTGTCGAACTGCATACCCTGAACCTTCAAATTCGGATTTTTTTGACAGTCTTTCAAAATCGTTTTGGAAATACAAATATTTTTGACATAAATTTGAATATCTTTTTTAAACACCGTTAGATTTCTGTTTTATTTGGTTTAATATTGACGAGGCAATGCTAGTCACCTAACCACGTTAAAATTTTGACAACATTTCGCATTGGTTTTTCAAAATTTTCACTTATACTGATATATCAATCAGTACTCAATTTTTGACTTTCAACTTTCAATAACTCGCTCGGATATTGACCGATCGATACGAAACTTTCATTTTCGGCATCAAGGAGTGCATCCATGTCGAACTGCATACCCTGAACCTTCAAATTCGGATTTTTTTGACAGTCTTTCAAAATCGTTTTGGAAATACAAATATTTTTGACATAAATTTGAATATCTTTTTTAAACACCGTTAGATTTCTGTTTTATTTAGTTTAATATTGACGAGGCAACGCTAGTCACCTAACCACGTTAAAATTTTGACAACATTTCACATTGGTTTTTCAAAATTTTCACTTATACTGATATATCAATCAGTACTCAATTTTTGACTTTCAACTTTCAATAACTCGCTCGGATATTGACCGATCGATACGAAACTTTCATTTTCGGCATCAGGGAGTGCATCCGTGTCGAACTGCATACCCTGAACCTTCAAATTCGGATTTTTTTGACAGTCTTTCAAAATCGTTTTGGAAATACAAATATTTTTGACATAAATTTGAATATCTTTTTTAAATACAGTTAGATTTCTGTTTTATTTGGTTTAATATTGACGAGGCAATGCTAGTCACCTAACCACGTTAAAATTTTGACAACATTTCACATTGCTTTTTCAAAATTTTCACTTATACTGATATATCAATCAGTACTCAATTTTTGACTTTCAACTTTCAATAACTCACTCGGATATTGACCGATCGATACGAAACTTTCATTTTCGGCATCAGGGAGTGCATCCGTGTCGAACTGCATACCCTGAACCTTCAAATTCGGATTTTTTTGACAGTCTTTCAAAATCGTTTTGGAAATACAAATATTTTTGACATAAATTTGAATATCTTTTTTAAATACCGTTAGATTTCTGTTTTATTTGGTTTAATATTGACGAGGCAATGCTAGTCACCTAACCACGTTAAAATTTTGACAACATTTCACATTGGTTTTTCAAAATTTTCACTTATACTGATATATCAATCAGTACTCAATTTTTGACTTTCAACTTTCAATAACTCGCTCGGATATTGACCGATCGATACGAAACTTTCATTTTCGGCATCAAGGAGTGCATCCGTGTCGAACTGCATACCCTGAACCTTCAAATTCGGATTTTTTTGATAGTCTTTCAAAATCGTTTTGGAAATACAAATATTTTTGACATAAATTTGAATATCTTTTTTAAACACCGTTAGATTTCTGTTTTATTTGGTTTAATATTGACGAGGCAATGCTAGTCACCTAACCACGTTAAAATTTTGACAACATTTCACATTGGTTTTTCAAAATTTTCACTTATACTGATATATCAATCAGTACTCAATTTTTGACTTTCAACTTTCAATAACTCGCTCGGATATTGACCGATCGATACGAAACTTTCATTTTCGGCATCAGGGAGTGCATCCGTGTCGAACTGCATACCCTGAACCTTCAAATTCGGATTTTTTTGACAGTCTTTCAAAATCGTTTTGGAAATACAAATATTTTTGACATAAATTTGAATATCTTTTTTAAACACCGTTAGATTTCTGTTTTATTTGGTTTAATATTGACGAGGCAACGCTAGTCACCTAACCACGTTAAAATTTTGACAACATTTCACATTGGTTTTTCAAAATTTTCACTTATACTGATATATCAATCAGTACTCAATTTTTGACTTTCAACTTTCAATAACTCGCTTGGATATTGACCGATCGATACGAAACTTTCATTTTCGGCATCAGGGAGTGCATCCGTGTCGAACTGCATACCCTGAACCTTCAAATTCGGATTTTTTTGACAGTCTTTCAAAATCGTTTTGGAAATACAAATATTTTTGACATAAATTTGAATATCTTTTTTAAATACAGTTAGATTTCTGTTTTATTTGGTTTAATATTGACGAGGCAATGCTAGTCACCTAACCACGTTAAAATTTTGACAACATTTCACATTGGTTTTTCAAAATTTTCACTTATACTGATATATCAATCAGTACTCAATTTTTGACTTTCAACTTTCAATAACTCGCTCGGATATTGACCGATCGATACGAAACTTTCATTTTCGGCATCAGGGAGTGCATCCGTGTCGAACTGCATACCCTGAACCTTCAAATTCGGATTTTTTTGACAGTCTTTCAAAATCGTTTTGGAAATACAAATATTTTTGACATAAATTTGAATATCTTTTTTAAACACCGTTAGATTTCTGTTTTATTTGGTTTAATATTGACGAGGCAATGCTAGTCACCTAACCACGTTAAAATTTTGACAACATTTCACATTGGTTTTTCAAAATTTTCACTTATACTGATATATCAATCAGTACTCAATTTTTGACTTTCAACTTTCAATAACTCGCTCGGATATTGACCGATCGATACGAAACTTTCATTTTCGGCATCAGGAAGTGCATCCGTGTCGAACTGCATACCCTGAACCTTCAAATTCGGATTTTTTTGACAGTCTTTCAAAATCGTTTTGGAAATACAAATATTTTTGACATAAATTTGAATATCTTTTTTAAATACCGTTAGATTTCTGTTTTATTTGGTTTAATATTGACGAGGCAATGCTAGTCACCTAACCACGTTAAAATTTTGACAACATTTCACATTGGTTTTTCAAAATTTTCACTTATACTGATATATCAATCAGTACTCAATTTTTGACTTTCAACTTTCAATAACTCGCTCGGATATTGACCGATCGATACGAAACTTTCATTTTCGGCATCAGAGAGTGCATCCGTGTCGAACTGCATACCCTGAACCTTCAAATTCGGATTTTTTGACAGTCTTTCAAAATCGTTTTGGAAATACAAATATTTTTGACATAAATTTGAATATCTTTTTTAAACACCGTTAGATTTCTGTTTTATTTGGTTTAATATTGACGAGGCAATGCTAGTCACCTAACCACGTTAAAATTTTGACAACATTTCACATTGGTTTTTCAAAATTTTCACTTATACTGATATATCAATCAGTACTCAATTTTTGACTTTCAACTTTCAATAACTCGCTCGGATATTGACCGATCGATACGAAACTTTCATTTTCGGCATCAGGGAGTGCATCCGTGTCGAACTGCATACCCTGAACCTTCAAATTCGGATTTTTTTGACAGTCTTTCAAAATCGTTTTGGAAATACAAATATTTTTGACATAAATTTGAATATCTTTTTTAAACACCGTTAGATTTCTGTTTTATTTGGTTTAATATTGACGAGGCAACGCTAGTCACCTAACCACGTTAAAATTTTGACAACATTTCACATTGGTTTTTCAAAATTTTCACTTATACTGATATATCAATCAGTACTCAATTTTTGACTTTCAACTTTCAATAACTCGCTCGGATATTGACCGATCGATACGAAACTTTCATTTTCGGCATCAGGGAGTGCATCCGTGTCGAACTGCATACCCTGAACCTTCAAATTCGGATTTTTTTGACAGTCTTTCAAAATCGTTTTGGAAATACAAATATTTTTGACATAAATTTGAATATCTTTTTTAAATACCGTTAGATTTCTGTTTTATTTGGTTTAATATTGACGAGGCAATGCTAGTCACCTAACCACGTTAAAATTTTGACAACATTTCACATTGGTTTTTCAAAATTTTCACTTATACTGATATATCAATCAGTACTCAATTTTTGACTTTCAACTTTCAATAACTCGCTCGGATATTGACCGATCGATACGAAACTTTCATTTTCGGCATCAGGGAGTGCATCCGTGTCGAACTGCATACCCTGAACCTTCAAATTCGGATTTTTTTGACAGTCTTTCAAAATCGTTTTGGAAATACAAATATTTTTGACATAAATTTGAATATCTTTTTTAAATACAGTTAGATTTCTGTTTTATTTGGTTTAATATTGACGAGGCAATGCTAGTCACCTAACCACGTTAAAATTTTGACAACATTTCACATTGGTTTTTCAAAATTTTCACTTATACTGATATATCAATCAGTACTCAATTTTTGACTTTCAACTTTCAATAACTCGCTCGGATATTGACCGATCGATACGAAACTTTCATTTTCGGCATCAAGGAGTGCATCCATGTCGAACTGCATACCCTGAACCTTCAAATTCGGATTTTTTTGACAGTCTTTCAAAATCGTTTTGGAAATACAAATATTTTTGACATAAATTTGAATATCTTTTTTAAACACCGTTAGATTTCTGTTTTATTTGGTTTAATATTGACGAGGCAATGCTAGTCACCTAACCACGTTAAAATTTTGACAACATTTCACATTGGTTTTTCAAAATTTTCACTTATACTGATATATCAATCAGTACTCAATTTTTGACTTTCAACTTTCAATAACTCGCTCGGATATTGACCGATCGATACGAAACTTTCATTTTCGGCATCAAGGAGTGCATCCATGTCGAACTGCATACCCTGAACCTTCAAATTCGGATTTTTTTGACAGTCTTTCAAAATCGTTTTGGAAATACAAATATTTTTGACATAAATTTGAATATCTTTTTTAAACACCGGTTAGATTTCTGTTTTATTTGGTTTAATATTGACGAGGCAATGCTAGTCACCTAACTACGTTAAAATTTTGACAACATTTCACATTGGTTTTTCAAAATTTTCACTTATACTGATATATCAATCAGTACTCAATTTTTGACTTTCAACTTTCAATAACTCGCTCGGATATTGACCGATCGATACGAAACTTTCATTTTCGGCATCAGGGAGTGCATCCGTGTCGAACTGCATACCCTGAACCTTCAAATTCGGATTTTTTTGACAGTCTTTCAAAATCGTTTTGGAAATACAAATATTTCTGACAAAAATTTGAATATCTTTTTTAAATACCGTTAGATTTCTGTTTTATTTGGTTTAATATTGACGAGGCAATGCTAGTCACCTAACCACGTTAAAATTTTGACAACATTTCACATTGGTTTTTCAAAATTTTCACTTATACTGATATATCAATCAGTACTCAATTTTTGACTTTCAACTTTCAATAACTCGCTCGGATATTGACCGATCGATACGAAACTTTCATTTTCGGCATCAGGGAGTGCATCCGTGTCGAACTGCATACCCTGAACCTTCAAATTCGGATTTTTTTGACAGTCTTTCAAAATCGTTTTGGAAATACAAATATTTTTGACATAAATTTGAATATCTTTTTTAAACACCGTTAGATTTCTGTTTTATTTGGTTTAATATTGACGAGGCAATGCTAGTCACCTAACCACGTTAAAATTTTGACAACATTTCACATTGGTTTTTCAAAATTTTTACTTATACTGATATATCAATCAGTACTCAATTTTTGACTTTCAACTTTCAATAACTCGCTCGGATATTGACCGATCGATACGAAACTTTCATTTTCGGCATCAAGGAGTGCATCCATGTCGAACTGCATACCCTGAACCTTCAAATTCGGATTTTTTTTACAGTCTTTCAAAATCGTTTTGGAAATACAAATATTTTTGACATAAATTTGAATATCTTTTTTAAACACCGTCAGATTTCTGTTTTATTTAGTTTAATATTGACGAGGCAACGCTAGTCACCTAACCACGTTAAAATTTTGACAACATTTCACATTGGTTTTTCAAAATTTTCACTTATACTGATATATCAATCAGTACTCAATTTTTGACTTTCAACTTTCAATAACTCGCTCGGATATTGACCGATCGATACGAAACTTTCATTTTCGGCATCAGGGAGTGCATCCGTGTCGAACTGCATACCCTGAACCTTCAAATTCGGATTTTTTTGACAGTCTTTCAAAATCGTTTTGGAAATACAAATATTTTTGACATAAATTTGAATATCTTTTTTAAACACCGTTAGATTTCTGTTTTATTTGGTTTAATATTGACGAGGCAATGCTAGTCACCTAACCACGTTAAAATTTTGACAACATTTCACATTGGTTTTTCAAAATTTTCACTTATACTGATATATCAATCAGTACTCAATTTTTGACTTTCAACTTTCAATAACTCGCTCGGATATTGACCGATCGTTACGAAACTTTCATTTTCGGCATCAGGGAGTGCATCCGTGTCGAACTGCATACCCTGAACCTTCAAATTCGGATTTTTTTGACAGTCTTTCAAAATCGTTTTGGAAATACAAATATTTTTGACATAAATTTGAATATCTTTTTTAAACACCGTTAGATTTCTGTTTTATTTGGTTTAATATTGACGAGGCAATGCTAGTCACCTAACCACGTTAAAATTTTGACAACATTTCACATTGGTTTTTCAAAATTTTCACTTATACTGATATATCAATCAGGACTCAATTTTTGACTTTCAACTTTCAATAACTCGCTCGGATATTGACCGATCGATACGAAACTTTCATTTTCGGCATCAGGGAGTGCATCCGTGTCGAACTGCATACCCTGAACCTTCAAATTCGGATTTTTTTGACAGTCTTTCAAAATCGTTTTGGAAATACAAATATTTTTGACATAAATTTGAATATCTTTTTTAAACACCGTTAGATTTCTGTTTTATTTGGTTTAATATTGCCGAGGCAATGCTAGTCACCTAACCACGTTAAAATTTTGACAACATTTCACATTGGTTTTTCAAAATTTTCACTTATACTGATATATCAATCAGTACTCAATTTTTGACTTTCAACTTTCAATAACTCGCTCGGATATTGACCGATCGATACGAAACTTTCATTTTCGGCATCAGGAAGTGCATCCGTGTCGAACTGCATACCCTGAACCTTCAAATTCGGATTTTTTTGACAGTCTTTCAAAATCGTTTTGGAAATACAAATATTTTTGACATAAATTTGAATATCTTTTTTAAATACCGTTAGATTTCTGTTTTATTTGGTTTAATATTGACGAGGCAATGCTAGTCACCTAACCACGTTAAAATTTTGACAACATTTCACATTGGTTTTTCAAAATTTTCACTTATACTGATATATCAATCAGTACTCAATTTTTGACTTTCAACTTTCAATAACTCGCTCGGATATTGACCGATCGATACGAAACTTTCATTTTCGGCATCAGGGAGTGCATCCGTGTCGAACTGCATACCCTGAACCTTCAAATTCGGATTTTTTTGACAGTCTTTCAAAATCGTTTTGGAAATACAAATATTTTTGACATAAATTTGAATATCTTTTTTAAACACCGTTAGATTTCTGTTTTATTTGGTTTAATATTGACGAGGCAATGCTAGTCACCTAACCACGTTAAAATTTTGACAACATTTCACATTGGTTTTTCAAAATTTTCACTTATACTGATATATCAATCAGTACTCAATTTTTGACTTTCAACTTTCAATAACTCGCTCGGATATTGACCGATCGATACGAAACTTTCATTTTCGGCATCAGGAAGTGCATCCGTGTCGAACTGCATACCCTGAACCTTCAAATTCGGATTTTTTTGACAGTCTTTCAAAATCGTTTTGGAAATACAAATATTTTTGACATAAATTTGAATATCTTTTTTAAATACAGTTAGATTTCTGTTTTATTTGGTTTAATATTGACGAGGCAATGCTAGTCACCTAACCACGTTAAAATTTTGACAACATTTCACATTGGTTTTTCAAAATTTTCACTTATACTGATATATCAATCAGTACTCAATTTTTGACTTTCAACTTTCAATAACTCGCTCGGATATTGACCGATCGATACGAAACTTTCATTTTCGGCATCAAGGAGTGCATCCATGTCGAACTGCATACCCTGAACCTTCAAATTCGGATTTTTTTGACAGTCTTTCAAAATCGTTTTGGAAATACAAATATTTTTGACATAAATTTGAATATCTTTTTTAAACACCGTTAGATTTCTGTTTTATTTGGTTTAATATTGACGAGGCAATGCTAGTCACCTAACCACGTTAAAATTTTGACAACATTTCACATTGGTTTTTCAAAATTTTCACTTATACTGATATATCAATCAGTACTCAATTTTTGACTTTCAACTTTCAATAACTCGCTCGGATATTGACCGATCGATACGAAACTTTCATTTTCGGCATCAGGAAGTGCATCCGTGTCGAACTGCATACCCTGAACCTTCAAATTCGGATTTTTTTGACAGTCTTTCAAAATCGTTTTGGAAATACAAATATTTTTGACATAAATTTGAATATCTTTTTTAAACACCGTTAGATTTCTGTTTTATTTGGTTTAATATTGACGAGGCAATGCTAGTCACCTAACCACGTTAAAATTTTGACAACATTTCACATTGGTTTTTCAAAATTTTCACTTATACTGATATATCAATCAGTACTCAATTTTTGACTTTCAACTTTCAATAACTCGCTCGGATATTGACCAATCGATACGAAACTTTCATTTTCGGCATCAGGAAGTGCATCCGTGTCGAACTGCATACCCTGAACCTTCAAATTCGGATTTTTTTGACAGTCTTTCAAAATCGTTTTGGAAATACAAATATTTTTGACATAAATTTGAATATCTTTTTTAAATACCGTTAGATTTCTGTTTTATTTGGTTTAATATTGACGAGGCAATGCTAGTCACCTAACCACGTTAAAATTTTGACAACATTTCACATTGGTTTTTCAAAATTTTCACTTATACTGATATATCAATCAGTACTCAATTTTTGACTTTCAACTTTCAATAACTCGCTCGGATATTGACCGATCGATACGAAACTTTCATTTTCGGCATCAGGGAGTGCATCCGTGTCGAACTGCATACCCTGAACCTTCAAATTCGGATTTTTTTGACAGTCTTTCAAAATCGTTTTGGAAATACAAATATTTTTGACATAAATTTGAATATCTTTTTTAAACACCGTTAGATTTCTGTTTTATTTGGTTTAATATTGACGAGGCAATGCTAGTCACCTAACCACGTTAAAATTTTGACAACATTTCACATTGGTTTTTCAAAATTTTCACTTATACTGATATATCAATCAGTACTCAATTTTTGACTTTCAACTTTCAATAACTCGCTCGGATATTGACCGATCGATACGAAACTTTCATTTTCGGCATCAGGAAGTGCATCCGTGTCGAACTGCATACCCTGAACCTTCAAATTCGGATTTTTTTGACAGTCTTTCAAAATCGTTTTGGAAATACAAATATTTTTGACATAAATTTGAATATCTTTTTTAAATACCGTTAGATTTCTGTTTTATTTGGTTTAATATTGACGAGGCAATGCTAGTCACCTAACCACGTTAAAATTTTGACAACATTTCACATTGGTTTTTCAAAATTTTCACTTATACTGATATATCAATCAGTACTCAATTTTTGACTTTCAACTTTCAATAACTCGCTCGGATATTGACCGATCGATACGAAACTTTCATTTTCGGCATCAGGGAGTGCATCCGTGTCGAACTGCATACCCTGAACCTTCAAATTCGGATTTTTTTGACAGTCTTTCAAAATCGTTTTGGAAATACAAATATTTTTGACATAAATTTGAATATCTTTTTTAAACACCGTTAGATTTCTGTTTTATTTGGTTTAATATTGACGAGGCAATGCTAGTCACCTAACCACGTTAAAATTTTGACAACATTTCACATTGGTTTTTCAAAATTTTCACTTATACTGATATATCAATCAGTACTCAATTTTTGACTTTCAACTTTCAATAACTCGCTCGGATATTGACCGATCGATACGAAACTTTCATTTTCGGCATCAGGGAGTGCATCCGTGTCGAACTGCATACCCTGAACCTTCAAATTCGGATTTTTTTGACAGTCTTTCAAAATCGTTTTGGAAATACAAATATTTTTGACATAAATTTGAATATCTTTTTTAAATACCGTTAGATTTCTGTTTTATTTGGTTTAATATTGACGAGGCAATGCTAGTCACCTAACCACGTTAAAATTTTGACAACATTTCACATTGGTTTTTCAAAATTTTCACTTATACTGATATATCAATCAGTACTCAATTTTTGACTTTCAACTTTCAATAACTCGCTCGGATATTGACCGATCGATACGAAACTTTCATTTTCGGCATCAGGGAGTGCATCCGTGTCGAACTGCATACCCTGAACCTTCAAATTCGGATTTTTTTGACAGTCTTTCAAAATCGTTTTGGAAATACAAATATTTTTGACATAAATTTGAATATCTTTTTTAAATACCGTTAGATTTCTGTTTTATTTGGTTTAATATTGACGAGGCAATGCTAGTCACCTAACCACGTTAAAATTTTGACAACATTTCACATTGGTTTTTCAAAATTTTCACTTATACTGATATATCAATCCGTACTCAATTTTTGACTTTCAACTTTCAATAACTCGCTCGGATATTGACCGATCGATACGAAACTTTCATTTTCGGCATCAGGGAGTGCATCCGTGTCGAACTGCATACCCTGAACCTTCAAATTCGGATTTTTTGACAGTCTTTCAAAATCGTTTTGGAAATACAAATATTTTTGACATAAATTTGAATATCTTTTTTAAACACCGTTAGATTTCTGTTTTATTTGGTTTAATATTGACGAGGCAATGCTAGTCACTTAACCACGTTAAAATTTTGACAACATTTCACATTGGTTTTTCAAAATTTTCACTTATACTGATATATCAATCAGTACTCAATTTTTGACTTTCAACTTTCAATAACTCGCTCGGATATTGACCGATCGATACGAAACTTTCATTTTCGGCATCAGGGAGTGCATCCGTGTCGAACTGCATACCCTGAACCTTCAAATTCGGATTTTTTTGACAGTCTTTCAAAATCGTTTTGGAAATACAAATATTTTTGACATAAATTTGAATATCTTTTTTAAATACCGTTAGATTTCTGTTTTATTTGGTTTAATATTGACGAGGCAATGCTAGTCACCTAACCACGTTAAAATTTTGACAACATTTCACATTGGTTTTTCAAAATTTTCACTTTTACTGATATATCAATCAGTACTCAATTTTTGACTTTCAACTTTCAATAACTCGCTCGGATATTGACCGATCGATACGAAACTTTCATTTTCGGCATCAGGGAGTGCATTCGTGTCGAACTGCTTACCCTGAACCTTCAGATTCGGATTTTTTTGACAGTCTTTCAAAATCGTTTTGGAAATACAAATATTTTTGACATAAATTTGAATATCTTTTTTAAATACCGTTAGATTTCTGTTTTATTTGGTTTTATATTGACGAGGCAATGCTAGTCACCTAATTAAGTTAAAATTTTGACAATATTTCACATTGGTTTTTCAAAATTTTCACTTATACTGATATATCAATCAGTACTCAATTTTTGACTTTCAACTTTCAATAACTCCCTCGGATATTGACCGATCGATACGAAACTATCA
This sequence comes from Choreutis nemorana, assembly GCA_949316135.1. Lineage (NCBI taxonomy): Eukaryota > Metazoa > Arthropoda > Insecta > Lepidoptera > Choreutidae > Choreutis > Choreutis nemorana. The sequence continues at coordinate 10,183,416 of OX438606.1, read as the reverse complement.
TTTTCGGCATCAGGGAGTGCATCCGTGTCGAACTGCATACCCTGAACCTTCAAATTCGGATTTTTTTGACAGTCTTTCAAAATCGTTTTGGAAATACAAATATTTTTGACATAAATTTGAATATCTTTTTTAAACACCGTTAGATTTCTGTTTTATTTGGTTTAATATTGACGAGGCAATGCTAGTCACCTAACCACGTTAAAATTTTGACAACATTTCACATTGGTTTTTCAAAATTTTCACTTATACTGATATATCAATCAGTACTCAATTTTTGACTTTCAACTTTCAATAACTCGCTCGGATATTGACCGATCGATACGAAACTTTCATTTTCGGCATCAGGAAGTGCATCCGTGTCGAACTGCATACCCTGAACCTTCAAATTCGGATTTTTTTGACAGTCTTTCAAAATCGTTTTGGAAATACAAATATTTTTGACATAAATTTGAATATCTTTTTTAAACACCGTTAGATTTCTGTTTTATTTGGTTTAATATTGACGAGGCAATGCTAGTCACCTAACCACGTTAAAATTTTGACAACATTTCACATTGGTTTTTCAAAATTTTCACTTATACTGATATATCAATCAGTACTCAATTTTTGACTTTCAACTTTCAATAACTCGCTCGGATATTGACCGATCGATACGAAACTTTCATTTTCGGCATCAGGAAGTGCATCCGTGTCGAACTGCATACCCTGAACCTTCAAATTCGGATTTTTTTGACAGTCTTTCAAAATCGTTTTGGAAATACAAATATTTTTGACATAAATTTGAATATCTTTTTTAAACACCGTTAGATTTCTGTTTTATTTGGTTTAATATTGACGAGGCAATGCTAGTCACCTAACCACGTTAAAATTTTGACAACATTTCACATTGGTTTTTCAAAATTTTCACTTATACTGATATATCAATCAGTACTCAATTTTTGACTTTCAACTTTCAATAACTCGCTCGGATATTGACCAATCGATACGAAACTTTCATTTTCGGCATCAAGGAGTGCATCCGTGTCGAACTGCATACCCTGAACCTTCAAATTCGGATTTTTTTGACAGTCTTTCAAAATCGTTTTGGAAATACAAATATTTTTGACATAAATTTGAATATCTTTTTTAAACACCGTTAGATTTCTGTTTTATTTGGTTTAATATTGACGAGGCAATGCTAGTCACCTAACCACGTTAAAATTTTGACAACATTTCACATTGGTTTTTCAAAATTTTCACTTATACTGATATATCAATCAGTACTCAATTTTTGACTTTCAACTTTCAATAACTCGCTCGGATATTGACCAATCGATACGAAACTTTCATTTTCGGCATCAAGGAGTGCATCCGTGTCGAACTGCATACCCTGAACCTTCAAATTCGGATTTTTTTGACAGTCTTTCAAAATCGTTTTGGAAATACAAATATTTTTGACATAAATTTGAATATCTTTTTTAAACACCGTTAGATTTCTGTTTTATTTGGTTTAATATTGACGAGGCAATGCTAGTCACCTAACCACGTTAAAATTTTGACAACATTTCACATTGGTTTTTCAAAATTTTCACTTATACTGATATATCAATCAGTACTCAATTTTTGACTTTCAACTTTCAATAACTCGCTCGGATATTGACCAATCGATACGAAACTTTCATTTTCGGCATCAGGAAGTGCATCCGTGTCGAACTGCATACCCTGAACCTTCAAATTCGGATTTTTTGACAGTCTTTCAAAATCGTTTTGGAAATACAAATATTTTTGACATAAATTTGAATATCTTTTTTAAACACCGTTAGATTTCTGTTTTATTTGGTTTAATATTGACGAGACAATGCTAGTCACCTAACCACGTTAAAATTTTGACAACATTTCACATTGGTTTTTCAAAATTTTCACTTATACTGATATATCAATCAGGACTCAATTTTTGACTTTCAACTTTCAATAACTCGCTCGGATATTGACCGATCGATACGAAACTTTCATTTTCGGCATCAGGGAGTGCATCCGTGTCGAACTGCATACCCTGAACCTTCAAATTCGGATTTTTTTGACAGTCTTTCAAAATCGTTTTGGAAATACAAATATTTTTGACATAAATTTGAATATCTTTTTTAAACACCGTTAGATTTCTGTTTTATTTGGTTTAATATTGCCGAGGCAATGCTAGTCACCTAACCACGTTAAAATTTTGACAACATTTCACATTGGTTTTTCAAAATTTTCACTTATACTGATATATCAATCAGTACTCAATTTTTGACTTTCAACTTTCAATAACTCGCTCGGATATTGACCGATCGATACGAAACTTTCATTTTCGGCATCAGGAAGTGCATCCGTGTCGAACTGCATACCCTGAACCTTCAAATTCGGATTTTTTTGACAGTCTTTCAAAATCGTTTTGGAAATACAAATATTTTTGACATAAATTTGAATATCTTTTTTAAATACCGTTAGATTTCTGTTTTATTTGGTTTAATATTGACGAGGCAATGCTAGTCACCTAACCACGTTAAAATTTTGACAACATTTCACATTGGTTTTTCAAAATTTTCACTTATACTGATATATCAATCAGTACTCAATTTTTGACTTTCAACTTTCAATAACTCGCTCGGATATTGACCGATCGATACGAAACTTTCATTTTCGGCATCAGGGAGTGCATCCGTGTCGAACTGCATACCCTGAACCTTCAAATTCGGATTTTTTTGACAGTCTTTCAAAATCGTTTTGGAAATACAAATATTTTTGACATAAATTTGAATATCTTTTTTAAACACCGTTAGATTTCTGTTTTATTTGGTTTAATATTGACGAGGCAATGCTAGTCACCTAACCACGTTAAAATTTTGACAACATTTCACATTGGTTTTTCAAAATTTTCACTTATACTGATATATCAATCAGTACTCAATTTTTGACTTTCAACTTTCAATAACTCGCTCGGATATTGACCGATCGATACGAAACTTTCATTTTCGGCATCAGGAAGTGCATCCGTGTCGAACTGCATACCCTGAACCTTCAAATTCGGATTTTTTTGACAGTCTTTCAAAATCGTTTTGGAAATACAAATATTTTTGACATAAATTTGAATATCTTTTTTAAATACCGTTAGATTTCTGTTTTATTTGGTTTAATATTGACGAGGCAATGCTAGTCACCTAACCACGTTAAAATTTTGACAACATTTCACATTGGTTTTTCAAAATTTTCACTTATACTGATATATCAATCAGTACTCAATTTTTGACTTTCAACTTTCAATAACTCGCTCGGATATTGACCGATCGATACGAAACTTTCATTTTCGGCATCAAGGAGTGCATCCATGTCGAACTGCATACCCTGAACCTTCAAATTCGGATTTTTTTGACAGTCTTTCAAAATCGTTTTGGAAATACAAATATTTTTGACATAAATTTGAATATCTTTTTTAAACACCGTTAGATTTCTGTTTTATTTAGTTTAATATTGACGAGGCAACGCTAGTCACCTAACCACGTTAAAATTTTGACAACATTTCACATTGGTTTTTCAAAATTTTCACTTATACTGATATATCAATCAGTACTCAATTTTTGACTTTCAACTTTCAATAACTCGCTCGGATATTGACCGATCGATACGAAACTTTCATTTTCGGCATCAGGAAGTGCATCCGTGTCGAACTGCATACCCTGAACCTTCAAATTCGGATTTTTTTGACAGTCTTTCAAAATCGTTTTGGAAATACAAATATTTTTGACATAAATTTGAATATCTTTTTTAAACACCGTTAGATTTCTGTTTTATTTGGTTTAATATTGACGAGGCAATGCTAGTCACCTAACCACGTTAAAATTTTGACAACATTTTACATTGCTTTTTCAAAATTTTCACTTATACTGATATATCAATCAGTACTCAATTTTTGACTATCAACTTTCAATAACTCGCTCGGATATTGACCGATCGATACGAAACTTTCATTTTCGGCATCAGGGAGTGCATCCGTGTCGAACTGCATACCCTGAACCTTCAAATTCGGATTTTTTTGACAGTCTTTCAAAATCGTTTTGGAAATACAAATATTTTTGACATAAATTTGAATATCTTTTTTAAATACCGTTAGATTTCTGTTTTATTTGGTTTAATATTGACGAGGCAACGCTAGTCACCTAACCACGTTAAAATTTTGACAACATTTCACATTGGTTTTTCAAAATTTTCACTTATACTGATATATCAATCAGTACTCAATTTTTGACTTTCAACTTTCAATAACTCGCTCGGATATTGACCGATCGATACGAAACTTTCATTTTCGGCATCAGGGAGTGCATCCGTGTCGAACTGCATACCCTGAACCTTCAAATTCGGATTTTTTTGACAGTCTTTCAAAATCGTTTTGGAAATACAAATATTTTTGACATAAATTTGAATATCTTTTTTAAACACCGTTAGATTTCTGTTTTATTTGGTTTAATATTGACGAGGCAACGCTAGTCACCTAACCACGTTAAAATTTTGACAACATTTCACATTGGTTTTTCAAAATTTTCACTTATACTGATATATCAATCAGTACTCAATTTTTGACTTTCAACTTTCAATAACTCGCTCGGATATTGACCGATCGATACGAAACTTTCATTTTCGGCATCAGGGAGTGCATCCGTGTCGAACTGCATACCCTGAACCTTCAAATTCGGATTTTTTTGACAGTCTTTCAAAATCGTTTTGGAAATACAAATATTTTTGACATAAATTTGAATTTCTTTTTTAAATACCGTTAGATTTCTGTTTTATTTGGTTTAATATTGACGAGGCAATGCTAGTCACCTAACCACGTTAAAATTTTGACAACATTTCACATTGGTTTTTCAAAATTTTCACTTATACTGATATATCAATCAGTACTCAATTTTTGACTTTCAACTTTCAATAACTCGCTCGGATATTGACCGATCGATACGAAACTTTCATTTTCGGCATCAGGGAGTGCATCCGTGTCGAACTGCATACCCTGAACCTTCAAATTCGGATTTTTTTGACAGTCTTTCAAAATCGTTTTGGAAATACAAATATTTTTGACATAAATTTGAATATCTTTTTTAAACACCGTTAGATTTCTGTTTTATTTGGTTTAATATTGACGAGGCAATGCTAGTCACCTAACCACGTTAAAATTTTGACAACATTTCACATTGGTTTTTCAAAATTTTCACTTATACTGATATATCAATCAGTACTCAATTTTTGACTTTCAACTTTCAATAACTCGCTCGGATATTGACCGATCGATACGAAACTTTCATTTTCGGCATCAGGAAGTGCATCCGTGTCGAACTGCATACCCTGAACCTTCAAATTCGGATTTTTTTGACAGTCTTTCAAAATCGTTTTGGAAATACAAATATTTTTGACATAAATTTGAATATCTTTTTTAAACACCGTTAGATTTCTGTTTTATTTGGTTTAATATTGACGAGGCAATGCTAGTCACCTAACCACGTTAAAATTTTGACAACATTTCACATTGGTTTTTCAAAATTTTCACTTATACTGATATATCAATCAGTACTCAATTTTTGACTTTCAACTTTCAATAACTCGCTCGGATATTGACCAATCGATACGAAACTTTCATTTTCGGCATCAAGGAGTGCATCCGTGTCGAACTGCATACCCTGAACCTTCAAATTCGGATTTTTTTGACAGTCTTTCAAAATCGTTTTGGAAATACAAATATTTTTGACATAAATTTGAATATCTTTTTTAAACACCGTTAGATTTCTGTTTTATTTGGTTTAATATTGACGAGGCAATGCTAGTCACCTAACCACGTTAAAATTTTGACAACATTTCACATTGGTTTTTCAAAATTTTCACTTATACTGATATATCAATCAGTACTCAATTTTTGACTTTCAACTTTCAATAACTCGCTCGAATATTGACCGATCGATACGAAACTTTCATTTTCGGCATCAGGAAGTGCATCCGTGTCGAACTGCATACCCTGAACCTTCAAATTCGGATTTTTTGACAGTCTTTCAAAATCGTTTTGGAAATACAAATATTTTTGACATAAATTTGAATATCTTTTTTAAATACCGTTAGATTTCTGTTTTATTTGGTTTAATATTGACGAGGCAATGCTAGTCACCTAACCACGTTAAAATTTTGACAACATTTCACATTGCTTTTTCAAAATTTTCACTTATACTGATATATCAATCAGTACTCAATTTTTGACTATCAACTTTCAATAACTCACTCGGATATTGACCGATCGATACGAAACTTTCATTTTCGGCATCAGGGAGTGCATCCGTGTCGAACTGCATACCCTGAACCTTCAAATTCGGATTTTCTTGACAGTCTTTCAAAATCGTTTTGGAAATACAAATATTTTTGACATAAATTTGAATATCTTTTTTAAATACCGTTAGATTTCTGTTTTATTTGGTTTAATATTGACGAGGCAATGCTAGTCACCTAACCACGTTAAAATTTTGACAACATTTCACATTGGTTTTTCAAAATTTTCACTTATACTGATATATCAATCAGTACTCAATTTTTGACTTTCAACTTTCAATAACTCGCTCGGATATTGACCGATCGATACGAAACTTTCATTTTCGGCATCAGGGAGTGCATCCGTGTCGAACTGCATACCCTGAACCTTCAAATTCGGATTTTTTTGACAGTCTTTCAAAATCGTTTTGGAAATACAAATATTTTTGACATAAATTTGAATATCTTTTTTAAACACCGTTAGATTTCTGTTTTATTTGGTTTAATATTGACGAGGCAATGCTAGTCACCTAACCATGTTAAAATTTTGACAACATTTCACATTGGTTTTTCAAAATTTTCACTTATACTGATATATCAATCAGTACTCAATTTTTGACTTTCAACTTTCAATAACTCGCTCGGATATTGACCGATCGATACGAAACTTTCATTTTCGGCATCAGGAAGTGCATCCGTGTCGAACTGCATACCCTGAACCTTCAAATTCGGATTTTTTTGACAGTCTTTCAAAATCGTTTTGGAAATACAAATATTTTTGACATAAATTTGAATATCTTTTTTAAACACCGTTAGATTTCTGTTTTATTTGGTTTAATATTGACGAGGCAATGCTAGTCACCTAACCACGTTAAAATTTTGACAACATTTCACATTGCTTTTTCAAAATTTTCACTTATACTGATATATCAATCAGTACTCAATTTTTGACTTTCAACTTTCAATAACTCGCTCGGATATTGACCGACCGATACGAAACTTTCATTTTCGGCATCAGGGAGTGCATCCGTGTCGAACTGCATACCCTGAACCTTCAAATTCGGATTTTCTTGACAGTCTTTCAAAATCGTTTTGGAAATACAAATATTTTTGACATAAATTTGAATATCTTTTTTAAACACCGTTAGATTTCTGTTTTATTTGGTTTAATATTGACGAGGCAACGCTAGTCACCTAACCACGTTAAAATTTTGACAACATTTCACATTGGTTTTTCAAAATTTTCACTTATACTGATATATCAATCAGTACTCAATTTTTGACTTTCAACTTTCAATAACTCGCTCGGATATTGACCGATCGATACGAAACTTTCATTTTCGGCATCAGGGAGTGCATCCGTGTCGAACTGCATACCCTGAACCTTCAAATTCGGATTTTTTTGACAGTCTTTCAAAATCGTTTTGGAAATACAAATATTTTTGACATAAATTTGAATATCTTTTTTAAACACCGTTAGATTTCTGTTTTATTTGGTTTAATATTGACGAGGCAATGCTAGTCACCTAACCACGTTAAAATTTTGACAATATTTCACATTGGTTTTTCAAAATTTTCACTTATACTGATATATCAATCAGTACTCAATTTTTGACTTTCAACTTTCAATAACTCGCTCGGATATTGACCGATCGATACGAAACTTTCATTTTCGGCATCAGGGAGTGCATCCGTGTCGAACTGCATACCCTGAACCTTCAAATTCGTATTTTTTTGACAGTCTTTCAAAATCGTTTTGGAAATACAAATATTTTTGACAAAAATTTGAATATCTTTTTAAATACCGTTAGATTTCTGTTTTATTTGGTTTAATATTGACGAGGCAATGCTAGTCACCTAACCACGTTAAAATTTTGACAACATTTCACATTGGTTTTTCAAAATTTTCACTTATACTGATATCTCAATCAGTACTCAATTTTTGACTTTCAACTTTCAATAACTCGCTCGGATATTGACCGATCGATACGAAACTTTCATTTTCGGCATCAGGGAGTGCATCCGTGTCGAACTGCATACCCTGAACCTTCAAATTCGGATTTTTTTGACAGTCTTTCAAAATCGTTTTGGAAATACAAATATTTTTAACATAAATTTGAATATCTTTTTTAAATACCGTTTGATTTCTGTTTAATTTGGTTTAATATTGACGAGGCAATGCTAGTCTCCTAACCACGTTAAAATTTTGACAATATTTCACATTGGTTTTTCAAAATTTTCACTTATACTGATATATCAATCAGTACTCAATTTTTGACTTTCAACTTTCAATAACTCGCTCGGATATTGACCGATCGATACGAAACTTTCATTTTCGGCATCAGGGAGTGCATCCGTGTCGAACTGCATACCCTGAACCTTCAAATTCGGATTTTTTTGACTGTCTTTCAAAATCGTTTTGGAAATACAAATATTTTTGACATAAATTTGAATATCTTTTTTAAATACCGTTTGATTTCTGTTTAATATTGACGAGGCAATGCTAGTCTCCTAACCACGTTAAAATTTTGACAATATTTCACATTGGTTTTTCAAAATTTTCACTTATACTGATATATCAATCAGTACTCAATTTTTGACTTTCAACTTTCAATAACTCGCTCGGATATTGACCGATCGATACGAAACTTTCATTTTCGGCATCAGGGAGTGCATCCGTGTCGAACTGCATACCCTGAACCTTCAAATTCGGATTTTTTTGACAGTCTTTCAAAATCGTTTTGGAAATACAAATATTTTTGACATAAATTTGAATATCTTTTTTAAATACCGTTTGATTTCTGTTTAATTTGGTTTAATATTGACGAGGCAATGCTAGTCTCCTAACCACGTTAAAATTTTGACAACATTTCACATTGGTTTTTCAAAATTTTCACTTATACTGATATATCAATCAGTACTCAATTTTTGACTTTCAACTTTCAATAACTCGCTCGGATATTGACCGATCGATACGAAACTTTCATTTTCGGCATCAGGGAGTGCATCCGTGTCGAACTGCATACCCTGAACCTTCAAATTCGGATTTTTTTGACAGTCTTTCAAAATCGTTTTGGAAATACAAATATTTTTGACATAAATTTTAATATCTTTTTTAAATACCGTTAGATTTCTGTTTTATTTGGTTTAATATTGACGAGGCAATGCTAGTCGCCTAACCACGTTAAAATTTTGACAATATTTCACATTGGTTTTTCAAAATTTTCACTTTTACTGATATATCAATCAGTACTCAATTTTTGACTTTCAACTTTCAATAACTCGCTCGGATATTGACCGATCGATACGAAACTTTCATTTTCGGCATCAGGGAGTGCATCCGTGTCGAACTGCATACCCTGAACCTTCAAATTCGGATTTTTTTGACAGTCTTTCAAAATCGTTTTGGAAATACAAATATTTTTGACATAAATTTGAATATCTTTTTTAAATACCGTTAGATTTCTGTTTTATTTGGTTTAATATTGACGAGGCAATGCTAGTCACCTAACCACGTTAAAATTTTGACAACATTTCACATTGGTTTTTCAAAATTTTCACTTATACTGATATCTCAATCAGTACTCAATTTTTGACTTTCAACTTTCAATAACTCGCTCGGATATTGACCGATCGATACGAAACTTTCATTTTCGGCATCAGGGAGTGCATCCGTGTCGAACTGCATACCCTGAACCTTCAAATTCGGATTTTTTTGACAGTCTTTCAAAATCGTTTTGGAAATACAAATATTTTTGACATAAATTTGAATATCTTTTTTAAATACCGTTAGATTTCTGTTTTATTTGGTTTAATATTGACGAGGCAATGCTAGTCACCTAACCACGTTAAAATTTTGACAACATTTCACATTGGTTTTTCAAAATTTTCACTTATACTGATATCTCAATCAGTACTCAATTTTTGACTTTCAACTTTCAATAACTCGCTCGGATATTGACCGATCGATACGAAACTTTCATTTTCGGCATCAGGGAGTGCATCCGTGTCGAACTGCATACCCTGAACCTTCAAATTCGGATTTTTTTGACAGTCTTTCAAAATCGTTTTGGAAATACAAATATTTTTGACATAAATTTGAATATCTTTTTTAAATACCGTTAGATTTCTGTTTTATTTGGTTTAATATTGACGAGGCAATGCTAGTAACCTAACCACGTTAAAATTTTGACAATATTTCACATTGGTTTTTCAAAATTTTCACTTATACTGATATATCAATCAGTACTCAATTTTTGACTTTCAACTTTCAATAACTCGCTCGGATATTGACCGATCGATACGAAACTTTCATTTTCAGCATCAGGGAGTGCATCCGTGTCGAACTGCATACCCTGAACCTTCAAATTCGTATTTTTTTGACAGTCTTTCAAAATCGTTTTGGAAATACAAATATTTTTGACAAAAATTTGAATATATTTTTAAATACCGTTAGATTTCTGTTTTATTTGGTTTAATATTGACGAGGCAATGCTAGTAACCTAACCACGTTAAAATTTTGACAACATTTCACATTGGTTTTTCAAAATTTTCACTTATACTGATATATCAATCAGTACTCAATTTTTGACTTTCAACTTTCAATAACTCGCTCGGATATTGACCGATCGATACGAAACTTTCATTTTCGGCATCAGGGAGTGCATCCGTGTCGAACTGCATACCCTGAACCTTCAAATTCGGATTTTTTTGACAGTCTTTCAAAATCGTTTTGGAAATACAAATATTTTTGACATAAATTTGAATATCTTTTTTAAATACAGTTAGATTTCTGTTTTATTTGGTTTAATATTGACGAGGCAATGCTAGTCTCCTAACCACGTTAAAATTTTGACAATATTTCACATTGGTTTTTCAAAATTTTCACTTATACTGATATATCAATCAGTACTCAATTTTTGACTTTCAACTTTCAATAACTCGCTCGGATATTGACCGATCGATACGAAACTTTCATTTTCGGCATCAGGGAGTGCATCCGTGTCGAACTGCATACCCTGAACCTTCAAATTCGGATTTTTTTGACTGTCAATCAAAATCGTTTTCGAAATACAAATATTTTTGACAAAAATTTGAATATCTTTTTTAAATACCGTTAGATTTCTGTTTTATTTGGTTTAATATTGACGAGGCAATGCTAGTCACCGAACCACGTTAAAATTTTGACAACATTTTACATTGGTTTTTCAAAATGTTCACTTATACTGATATATCAATCAGTACTCAATTTTTGACTTTCAACTTTCAATAACTCGCTCGGATATTGACCGATCGATACGAAACTTTCATTTTCGGCATCAGGGAGTGCATCCGTGTCGAACTGCATACCCTGAACCTTCAAATTCGGATTTTTTTGACAGTCTTTCAAAATCGTTTTGGAAATACAAATATTTTTGACAAAAATTTGAATATCTTTTTAAATACCGTTAGATTTCTGTTTTATTTGGTTTAATATTGACGAGGCAATGCTAGTCACCTAACCACGTTAAAATTTTGACAACATTTTACATTGGTTTTTCAAAATTTTCACTTATACTGATATCTCAATCAGTACTCAATTTTTGACTTTCAACTTTCAATAACTCGCTCGGATATTGACCGATCGATACGAAACTTTCATTTTCGGCATCAGGGAGTGCATCCGTGTCGAACTGCATACCCTGAACCTTCAAATTCGGATTTTTTTGACAGTCTTTCAAAATCGTTTTGGAAATACAAATATTTTTGACATAAATTTGAATATCTTTTTTAAATACCGTTTGATTTCTGTTTAATTTGGTTTAATATTGACGAGGCAATGCTAGTCTCCTAACCACGTTAAAATTTTGACAATATTTCACATTGGTTTTTCAAAATTTTCACTTATACTGATATATGAATCAGTACTCAATTTTTGACTTTCAACTTTCAATAACTCGCTCGGATATTGACCGATCGATACGAAACTTTCATTTTCGGCATCAGGGAGTGCATCCGTGTCGAACTGCATACCCTGAACCTTCAAATTCGGATTTTTTTGACAGTCTTTCAAAATCGTTTTGGAAATACAAATATTTTTGACATAAATTTGAATATCTTTTTTAAATACCGTTAGATTTCTGTTTTATTTGGTTTAATATTGACGAGGCAATGCTAGTCACCTAACCACGTTAAAATTTTGACAACATTTCACATTGGTTTTTCAAAATTTTCACTTATACTGATATCTCAATCAGTACTCAATTTTTGACTTTCAACTTTCAATAACTCGCTCGGATATTGACCGATCGATACGAAACTTTCATTTTCGGCATCAGGGAGTGCATCCGTGTCGAACTGCATACCCTGAACCTTCAAATTCGGATTTTTTTGACAGTCTTTCAAAATCGTTTTGGAAATACAAATATTTTTGACATAAATTTGAATATCTTTTTTAAATACCGTTAGATTTCTGTTTTATTTGGTTTAATATTGACGAGGCAATGCTAGTAACCTAACCACGTTAAAATTTTGACAATATTTCACATTGGTTTTTCAAAATTTTCACTTATACTGATATATCAATCAGTACTCAATTTTTGACTTTCAACTTTCAATAACTCGCTCGGATATTGACCGATCGATACGAAACTTTCATTTTCAGCATCAGGGAGTGCATCCGTGTCGAACTGCATACCCTGAACCTTCAAATTCGTATTTTTTTGACAGTCTTTCAAAATCGTTTTGGAAATACAAATATTTTTGACAAAAATTTGAATATATTTTTAAATACCGTTAGATTTCTGTTTTATTTGGTTTAATATTGACGAGGCAATGCTAGTAACCTAACCACGTTAAAATTTTGACAACATTTCACATTGGTTTTTCAAAATTTTCACTTATACTGATATATCAATCAGTACTCAATTTTTGACTTTCAACTTTCAATAACTCGCTCGGATATTGACCGATCGATACGAAACTTTCATTTTCGGCATCAGGGAGTGCATCCGTGTCGAACTGCATACCCTGAACCTTCAAATTCGGATTTTTTTGACAGTCTTTCAAAATCGTTTTGGAAATACAAATATTTTTGACATAAATTTGAATATCTTTTTTAAATACAGTTAGATTTCTGTTTTATTTGGTTTAATATTGACGAGGCAATGCTAGTCTCCTAACCACGTTAAAATTTTGACAATATTTCACATTGGTTTTTCAAAATTTTCACTTATACTGATATATCAATCAGTACTCAATTTTTGACTTTCAACTTTCAATAACTCGCTCGGATATTGACCGATCGATACGAAACTTTCATTTTCGGCATCAGGGAGTGCATCCGTGTCGAACTGCATACCCTGAACCTTCAAATTCGGATTTTTTTGACTGTCAATCAAAATCGTTTTCGAAATACAAATATTTTTGACAAAAATTTGAATATCTTTTTTAAATACCGTTAGATTTCTGTTTTATTTGGTTTAATATTGACGAGGCAATGCTAGTCACCGAACCACGTTAAAATTTTGACAACATTTTACATTGGTTTTTCAAAATGTTCACTTATACTGATATATCAATCAGTACTCAATTTTTGACTTTCAACTTTCAATAACTCGCTCGGATATTGACCGATCGATACGAAACTTTCATTTTCGGCATCAGGGAGTGCATCCGTGTCGAACTGCATACCCTGAACCTTCAAATTCGGATTTTTTTGACAGTCTTTCAAAATCGTTTTGGAAATACAAATATTTTTGACAAAAATTTGAATATCTTTTTAAATACCGTTAGATTTCTGTTTTATTTGGTTTAATATTGACGAGGCAATGCTAGTCACCTAACCACGTTAAAATTTTGACAACATTTTACATTGGTTTTTCAAAATTTTCACTTATACTGATATCTCAATCAGTACTCAATTTTTGACTTTCAACTTTCAATAACTCGCTCGGATATTGACCGATCGATACGAAACTTTCATTTTCGGCATCAGGGAGTGCATCCGTGTCGAACTGCATACCCTGAACCTTCAAATTCGGATTTTTTTGACAGTCTTTCAAAATCGTTTTGGAAATACAAATATTTTTGACATAAATTTGAATATCTTTTTTAAATACCGTTTGATTTCTGTTTAATTTGGTTTAATATTGACGAGGCAATGCTAGTCTCCTAACCACGTTAAAATTTTGACAATATTTCACATTGGTTTTTCAAAATTTTCACTTATACTGATATATGAATCAGTACTCAATTTTTGACTTTCAACTTTCAATAACTCGCTCGGATATTGACCGATCGATACGAAACTTTCATTTTCGGCATCAGGGAGTGCATCCGTGTCGAACTGCATACCCTGAACCTTCAAATTCGGATTTTTTTGACTGTCTTTCAAAATCGTTTTGGAAATACAAATATTTTTGACATAAATTTGAATATCTTTTTTAAATACCGTTTGATTTCTGTTTAATTTGGTTTAATATTGACGAGGCAATGCTAGTCTCCTAACCACGTTAAAATTTTGACAATATTTCACATTGGTTTTTCAAAATTTTCACTTATACTGATATATCAATCAGTACTCAATTTTTGACTTTCAACTTTCAATAACTCGCTCGGATATTGACCGATCGATACGAAACTTTCATTTTCGGCATCAGGGAGTGCATCCGTGTCGAACTGCATACCCTGAACCTTCAAATTCGTATTTTTTTGACAGTCTTTCAAAATCGTTTTGGAAATACAAATATTTTTGACAAAAATTTGAATATCTTTTTAAATACCGTTAGATTTCTGTTTTATTTGGTTTAATATTGACGAGGCAATGCTAGTCTCCTAACCACGTTAAAATTTTGACAATATTTCACATTGGTTTTTCAAAATTTTCACTTATACTGATATCTCAATCAGTACTCAATTTTTGACTTTCAACTTGCAATAACTCGCTCGGATATTGACCGATGGATACGAAACTTTCATTTTCGGCATCAGGGAGTGCATCCGTGTCGAACTGCATACCCTGAACCTTCAAATTCGGATTTTTTTGACAGTCTTTCAAAATCGTTTTGGAAATACAAATATTTTTGACATAAATTTGAATATCTTTTTTAAATACCGTCTGATTTCTGTTTTATTTGGTTTAATATTGACGAGGCAATGCTAGTCACCGAACCACGTTAAAATTTTGACAACATTTTACATTGGTTTTTCAAAATGTTCACTTATACTGATATATCAATCAGTACTCAATTTTTGACTTTCAACTTTCAATAACTCGCTCGGATATTGACCGATCGATACGAAACTTTCATTTTCGGCATCAGGGAGTGCATCCGTGTCGAACTGCATACCCTGAACCTTCAAATTCGGATTTTTTTGACAGTCTTTCAAAATCGTTTTGGAAATACAAATATTTTTGACATAAATTTGAATATCTTTTTTAAATACAGTTAGATTTCTGTTTTATTTGGTTTAATATTGACGAGGCAATGCTAGTCACCTAACCACGTTAAAATTTTGACAACATTTCACATTGGTTTTTCAAAATTTTCACTTATACTGATATATCAATCAGTACTAAATTTTTGACTTTCAACTTTCAATAACTCGCTCGGATATTGACCGATCGATACGAAACTTTCATTTTCGGCATCAGGGAGTGCATCCGTGTCGAACTGCATACCCTGAACCTTCAAATTCGGATTTTTTTGACAGTCTTTCAAAATCGTTTTGGAAATACAAATAGTTTTGACATAAATTTGAATATCTTTTTTAAATACAGTTAGATTTCTGTTTTATTTGGTTTAATATTGACGAGGCAATGCTAGTCTCCTAACCACGTTAAAATTTTGACAACATTTCACACTGGTTTTTCAAAATTTTCACTTATACTGATATATCAATCAATACTCAATTTTTGACTTTCAACTTTCAATAACTCGCTCGGATATTGACCGATCGATACGAAACTTTCATTTTCGGCATCAGGGAGTGCATCCGTGTCGAACTGCATACCCTGAACCTTCAAATTCGGATTTTTTTGACAGTCTTTCAAAATCGTTTTGGAAATACAAATATTTTTGACATAAATTTGAATATCTTTTTTAAATACCGTTTGATTTCTGTTTAATTTGGTTTAATATTGACGAGGCAATGCTAGTCTCCTAACCACGTTAAAATTTTGACAATATTTCACATTGGTTTTTCAAAATTTTCACTTATACTGATATATCAATCAGTACTCAATTTTTGACTTTCAACTTTCAATAACTCGCTCGGATATTGACCGATCGATACGAAACTTTCATTTTCGGCATCAGGGAGTGCATCCGTGTCGAACTGCATACCCTGAACCTTCAAATTCGGATTTTTTTGACTGTCAATCAAAATCGTTTTCGAAATACAAATATTTTTGACAAAAATTTGAATATCTTTTTTAAATACCGTTAGATTTCTGTTTTATTTGGTTTAATATTGACGAGGCAATGCTAGTCACCGAACCACGTTAAAATTTTGACAACATTTTACATTGGTTTTTCAAAATGTTCACTTATACTGATATATCAATCAGTACTCAATTTTTGACTTTCAACTTTCAATAACTCGCTCGGATATTGACCGATCGATACGAAACTTTCATTTTCGGCATCAGGGAGTGCATCCGTGTCGAACTGCATACCCTGAACCTTCAAATTCGGATTTTTTTGACAGTCTTTCAAAATCGTTTTGGAAATACAAATATTTTTGACAAAAATTTGAATATCTTTTTAAATACCGTTAGATTTCTGTTTTATTTGGTTTAATATTGACGAGGCAATGCTAGTCACCTAACCACGTTAAAATTTTGACAACATTTTACATTGGTTTTTCAAAATTTTCACTTATACTGATATCTCAATCAGTACTCAATTTTTGACTTTCAACTTTCAATAACTCGCTCGGATATTGACCGATCGATACGAAACTTTCATTTTCGGCATCAGGGAGTGCATCCGTGTCGAACTGCATACCCTGAACCTTCAAATTCGGATTTTTTTGACAGTCTTTCAAAATCGTTTTGGAAATACAAATATTTTTGACATAAATTTGAATATCTTTTTTAAATACCGTTTGATTTCTGTTTAATTTGGTTTAATATTGACGAGGCAATGCTAGTCTCCTAACCACGTTAAAATTTTGACAATATTTCACATTGGTTTTTCAAAATTTTCACTTATACTGATATATGAATCAGTACTCAATTTTTGACTTTCAACTTTCAATAACTCGCTCGGATATTGACCGATCGATACGAAACTTTCATTTTCGGCATCAGGGAGTGCATCCGTGTCGAACTGCATACCCTGAACCTTCAAATTCGGATTTTTTTGACTGTCTTTCAAAATCGTTTTGGAAATACAAATATTTTTGACATAAATTTGAATATCTTTTTTAAATACCGTTTGATTTCTGTTTAATTTGGTTTAATATTGACGAGGCAATGCTAGTCTCCTAACCACGTTAAAATTTTGACAATATTTCACATTGGTTTTTCAAAATTTTCACTTATACTGATATATCAATCAGTACTCAATTTTTGACTTTCAACTTTCAATAACTCGCTCGGATATTGACCGATCGATACGAAACTTTCATTTTCGGCATCAGGGAGTGCATCCGTGTCGAACTGCATACCCTGAACCTTCAAATTCGGATTTTTTTGACAGTCTTTCAAAATCGTTTTGGAAATACAAATATTTTTGACATAAATTTGAATATCTTTTTTAAATACCGTTTGATTTCTGTTTAATTTGGTTTAATATTGACGAGGCAATGCTAGTCTCCTAACCACGTTAAAATTTTGACAATATTTCACATTGGTTTTTCAAAATTTTCACTTATACTGATATATCAATCAGTACTCAATTTTTGACTTTCAACTTTCAATAACTCGCTCGGATATTGACCGATCGATACGAAACTTTCATTTTCGGCATCAGGGAGTGCATCCGTGTCGAACTGCATACCCTGAACCTTCAAATTCGTATTTTTTTGACAGTCTTTCAAAATCGTTTTGGAAATACAAATATTTTTGACAAAAATTTGAATATCTTTTTAAATACCGTTAGATTTCTGTTTTATTTGGTTTAATATTGACGAGGCAATGCTAGTCACCTAACCACGTTAAAATTTTGACAACATTTCACATTGGTTTTTCAAAATTTTCACTTATACTGATATCTCAATCAGTACTCAATTTTTGACTTTCAACTTTCAATAACTCGCTCGGATATTGACCGATCGATACGAAACTTTCATTTTCGGCATCAGGGAGTGCATCCGTGTCGAACTGCATACCCTGAACCTTCAAATTCGGATTTTTTTGACAGTCTTTCAAAATCGTTTTGGAAATACAAATATTTTTAACATAAATTTGAATATCTTTTTTAAATACCGTTTGATTTCTGTTTAATTTGGTTTAATATTGACGAGGCAATGCTAGTCTCCTAACCACGTTAAAATTTTGACAATATTTCACATTGGTTTTTCAAAATTTTCACTTATACTGATATATCAATCAGTACTCAATTTTTGACTTTCAACTTTCAATAACTCGCTCGGATATTGACCGATCGATACGAAACTTTCATTTTCGGCATCAGGGAGTGCATCCGTGTCGAACTGCATACCCTGAACCTTCAAATTCGGATTTTTTTGACTGTCTTTCAAAATCGTTTTGGAAATACAAATATTTTTGACATAAATTTGAATATCTTTTTTAAATACCGTTTGATTTCTGTTTAATATTGACGAGGCAATGCTAGTCTCCTAACCACGTTAAAATTTTGACAATATTTCACATTGGTTTTTCAAAATTTTCACTTATACTGATATATCAATCAGTACTCAATTTTTGACTTTCAACTTTCAATAACTCGCTCGGATATTGACCGATCGATACGAAACTTTCATTTTCGGCATCAGGGAGTGCATCCGTGTCGAACTGCATACCCTGAACCTTCAAATTCGGATTTTTTTGACAGTCTTTCAAAATCGTTTTGGAAATACAAATATTTTTGACATAAATTTGAATATCTTTTTTAAATACCGTTTGATTTCTGTTTAATTTGGTTTAATATTGACGAGGCAATGCTAGTCTCCTAACCACGTTAAAATTTTGACAACATTTCACATTGGTTTTTCAAAATTTTCACTTATACTGATATATCAATCAGTACTCAATTTTTGACTTTCAACTTTCAATAACTCGCTCGGATATTGACCGATCGATACGAAACTTTCATTTTCGGCATCAGGGAGTGCATCCGTGTCGAACTGCATACCCTGAACCTTCAAATTCGGATTTTTTTGACAGTCTTTCAAAATCGTTTTGGAAATACAAATATTTTTGACATAAATTTTAATATCTTTTTTAAATACCGTTAGATTTCTGTTTTATTTGGTTTAATATTGACGAGGCAATGCTAGTCGCCTAACCACGTTAAAATTTTGACAATATTTCACATTGGTTTTTCAAAATTTTCACTTTTACTGATATATCAATCAGTACTCAATTTTTGACTTTCAACTTTCAATAACTCGCTCGGATATTGACCGATCGATACGAAACTTTCATTTTCGGCATCAGGGAGTGCATCCGTGTCGAACTGCATACCCTGAACCTTCAAATTCGGATTTTTTTGACAGTCTTTCAAAATCGTTTTGGAAATACAAATATTTTTGACATAAATTTGAATATCTTTTTTAAATACAGTTAGATTTCTGTTTTATTTGGTTTAATATTGACGAGGCAATGCTAGTCGCCTAACCACGTTAAAATTTTGACAATATTTCACATTGGTTTTTCAAAATTTTCACTTATACTGATATATCAATCAGTACTCAATTTTTGACTTTCAACTTTCAATAACTCGCTCGGATATTGACCGATCGATACGAAACTTTCATTTTCAGCATCAGGGAGTGCATCCGTGTCGAACTGCATACCCTGAACCTTCAAATTCGTATTTTTTTGACAGTCTTTCAAAATCGTTTTGGAAATACAAATATTTTTGACAAAAATTTGAATTTTTTTTTAAATACCGTTAGATTTCTGTTTTATTTGGTTTAATATTGACGAGGCAATGCTAGTAACCTAACCACGTTAAAATTTTGACAACATTTCACATTGGTTTTTCAAAATTTTCACTTATACTGATATATCAATCAGTACTCAATTTTTGACTTTCAACTTTCAATAACTCGCTCGGATATTGACCGATCGATACGAAACTTTCATTTTCGGCATCAGGGAGTGCATCCGTGTCGAACTGCATACCCTGAACCTTCAAATTCGGATTTTTTTGACAGTCTTTCAAAATCGTTTTGGAAATACAAATATTTTTGACATAAATTTGAATATCTTTTTTAAATACCGTTAGATTTCTGTTTTATTTGGTTTAATATTGACGAGGCAATGCTAGTAACCTAACCACGTTAAAATTTTGACAATATTTCACATTGGTTTTTCAAAATTTTCACTTATACTGATATATCAATCAGTACTCAATTTTTGACTTTCAACTTTCAATAACTCGCTCGGATATTGACCGATCGATACGAAACTTTCATTTTCGGCATCAGGGAGTGCATCCGTGTCGAACTGCATACCCTGAACCTTCAAATTCGGATTTTTTTGACAGTCTTTCAAAATCGTTTTGGAAATACAAATAGTTTTGACATAAATTTGAATATCTTTTTTAAATACAGTTAGATTTCTGTTTTATTTGGTTTAATATTGACGAGGCAATGCTAGTCTCCTAACCACGTTAAAATTTTGACAACATTTCACACTGGTTTTTCAAAATTTTCACTTATACTGATATATCAATCAATACTCAATTTTTGACTTTCAACTTTCAATAACTCGCTCGGATATTGACCGATCGATACGAAACTTTCATTTTCGGCATCAGGGAGTGCATCCGTGTCGAACTGCATACCCTGAACCTTCAAATTCGGATTTTTTTGACAGTCTTTCAAAATCGTTTTGGAAATACAAATATTTTTGACAAAAATTTGAATATATTTTTAAATACCGTTAGATTTCTGTTTTATTTGGTTTAATATTGACGAGGCAATGCTAGTAACCTAACCACGTTAAAATTTTGACAACATTTCACATTGGTTTTTCAAAATTTTCACTTATACTGATATATCAATCAGTACTCAATTTTTGACTTTCAACTTTCAATAACTCGCTCGGATATTGACCGATCGATACGAAACTTTCATTTTCGGCATCAGGGAGTGCATCCGTGTCGAACTGCATACCCTGAACCTTCAAATTCGGATTTTTTTGACAGTCTTTCAAAATCGTTTTGGAAATACAAATATTTTTGACATAAATTTGAATATCTTTTTTAAATACCGTTAGATTTCTGTTTTATTTGGTTTAATATTGACGAGGCAATGCTAGTAACCTAACCACGTTAAAATTTTGACAATATTTCACATTGGTTTTTCAAAATTTTCACTTATACTGATATATCAATCAGTACTCAATTTTTGACTTTCAACTTTCAATAACTCGCTCGGATATTGACCGATCGATACGAAACTTTCATTTTCAGCATCAGGGAGTGCATCCGTGTCGAACTGCATACCCTGAACCTTCAAATTCGTATTTTTTTGACAGTCTTTCAAAATCGTTTTGGAAATACAAATATTTTTGACAAAAATTTGAATATATTTTTAAATACCGTTAGATTTCTGTTTTATTTGGTTTAATATTGACGAGGCAATGCTAGTAACCTAACCACGTTAAAATTTTGACAACATTTCACATTGGTTTTTCAAAATTTTCACTTATACTGATATATCAATCAGTACTCAATTTTTGACTTTCAACTTTCAATAACTCGCTCGGATATTGACCGATCGATACGAAACTTTCATTTTCGGCATCAGGGAGTGCATCCGTGTCGAACTGCATACCCTGAACCTTCAAATTCGGATTTTTTTGACAGTCTTTCAAAATCGTTTTGGAAATACAAATATTTTTGACATAAATTTGAATATCTTTTTTAAATACAGTTAGATTTCTGTTTTATTTGGTTTAATATTGACGAGGCAATGCTAGTCTCCTAACCACGTTAAAATTTTGACAATATTTCACATTGGTTTTTCAAAATTTTCACTTATACTGATATATCAATCAGTACTCAATTTTTGACTTTCAACTTTCAATAACTCGCTCGGATATTGACCGATCGATACGAAACTTTCATTTTCGGCATCAGGGAGTGCATCCGTGTCGAACTGCATACCCTGAACCTTCAAATTCGGATTTTTTTGACTGTCAATCAAAATCGTTTTCGAAATACAAATATTTTTGACAAAAATTTGAATATCTTTTTTAAATACCGTTAGATTTCTGTTTTATTTGGTTTAATATTGACGAGGCAATGCTAGTCACCGAACCACGTTAAAATTTTGACAACATTTTACATTGGTTTTTCAAAATGTTCACTTATACTGATATATCAATCAGTACTCAATTTTTGACTTTCAACTTTCAATAACTCGCTCGGATATTGACCGATCGATACGAAACTTTCATTTTCGGCATCAGGGAGTGCATCCGTGTCGAACTGCATACCCTGAACCTTCAAATTCGGATTTTTTTGACAGTCTTTCAAAATCGTTTTGGAAATACAAATATTTTTGACAAAAATTTGAATATCTTTTTAAATACCGTTAGATTTCTGTTTTATTTGGTTTAATATTGACGAGGCAATGCTAGTCACCTAACCACGTTAAAATTTTGACAACATTTTACATTGGTTTTTCAAAATTTTCACTTATACTGATATCTCAATCAGTACTCAATTTTTGACTTTCAACTTTCAATAACTCGCTCGGATATTGACCGATCGATACGAAACTTTCATTTTCGGCATCAGGGAGTGCATCCGTGTCGAACTGCATACCCTGAACCTTCAAATTCGGATTTTTTTGACAGTCTTTCAAAATCGTTTTGGAAATACAAATATTTTTGACATAAATTTGAATATCTTTTTTAAATACCGTTTGATTTCTGTTTAATTTGGTTTAATATTGACGAGGCAATGCTAGTCTCCTAACCACGTTAAAATTTTGACAATATTTCACATTGGTTTTTCAAAATTTTCACTTATACTGATATATGAATCAGTACTCAATTTTTGACTTTCAACTTTCAATAACTCGCTCGGATATTGACCGATCGATACGAAACTTTCATTTTCGGCATCAGGGAGTGCATCCGTGTCGAACTGCATACCCTGAACCTTCAAATTCGGATTTTTTTGACTGTCTTTCAAAATCGTTTTGGAAATACAAATATTTTTGACATAAATTTGAATATCTTTTTTAAATACCGTTTGATTTCTGTTTAATTTGGTTTAATATTGACGAGGCAATGCTAGTCTCCTAACCACGTTAAAATTTTGACAATATTTCACATTGGTTTTTCAAAATTTTCACTTATACTGATATATCAATCAGTACTCAATTTTTGACTTTCAACTTTCAATAACTCGCTCGGATATTGACCGATCGATACGAAACTTTCATTTTCGGCATCAGGGAGTGCATCCGTGTCGAACTGCATACCCTGAACCTTCAAATTCGTATTTTTTTGACAGTCTTTCAAAATCGTTTTGGAAATACAAATATTTTTGACAAAAATTTGAATATCTTTTTAAATACCGTTAGATTTCTGTTTTATTTGGTTTAATATTGACGAGGCAATGCTAGTCTCCTAACCACGTTAAAATTTTGACAATATTTCACATTGGTTTTTCAAAATTTTCACTTATACTGATATCTCAATCAGTACTCAATTTTTTACTTTCAACTTGCAATAACTCGCTCGGATATTGACCGATGGATACGAAACTTTCATTTTCGGCATCAGGGAGTGCATCCGTGTCGAACTGCATACCCTGAACCTTCAAATTCGGATTTTTTTGACAGTCTTTCAAAATCGTTTTGGAAATACAAATATTTTTGACATAAATTTGAATATCTTTTTTAAATACCGTCTGATTTCTGTTTTATTTGGTTTAATATTGACGAGGCAATGCTAGTCACCGAACCACGTTAAAATTTTGACAACATTTTACATTGGTTTTTCAAAATGTTCACTTATACTGATATATCAATCAGTACTCAATTTTTGACTTTCAACTTTCAATAACTCGCTCGGATATTGACCGATCGATACGAAACTTTCATTTTCGGCATCAGGGAGTGCATCCGTGTCGAACTGCATACCCTGAACCTTCAAATTCGGATTTTTTTGACAGTCTTTCAAAATCGTTTTGGAAATACAAATATTTTTGACATAAATTTGAATATCTTTTTTAAATACAGTTAGATTTCTGTTTTATTTGGTTTAATATTGACGAGGCAATGCTAGTCACCTAACCACGTTAAAATTTTGACAACATTTCACATTGGTTTTTCAAAATTTTCACTTATACTGATATATCAATCAGTACTAAATTTTTGACTTTCAACTTTCAATAACTCGCTCGGATATTGACCGATCGATACGAAACTTTCATTTTCGGCATCAGGGAGTGCATCCGTGTCGAACTGCATACCCTGAACCTTCAAATTCGGATTTTTTTGACAGTCTTTCAAAATCGTTTTGGAAATACAAATAGTTTTGACATAAATTTGAATATCTTTTTTAAATACAGTTAGATTTCTGTTTTATTTGGTTTAATATTGACGAGGCAATGCTAGTCTCCTAACCACGTTAAAATTTTGACAACATTTCACACTGGTTTTTCAAAATTTTCACTTATACTGATATATCAATCAATACTCAATTTTTGACTTTCAACTTTCAATAACTCGCTCGGATATTGACCGATCGATACGAAACTTTCATTTTCGGCATCAGGGAGTGCATCCGTGTCGAACTGCATACCCTGAACCTTCAAATTCGGATTTTTTTGACAGTCTTTCAAAATCGTTTTGGAAATACAAATATTTTTGACATAAATTTGAATATCTTTTTTAAATACCGTTTGATTTCTGTTTAATTTGGTTTAATATTGACGAGGCAATGCTAGTCTCCTAACCACGTTAAAATTTTGACAATATTTCACATTGGTTTTTCAAAATTTTCACTTATACTGATATATCAATCAGTACTCAATTTTTGACTTTCAACTTTCAATAACTCGCTCGGATATTGACCGATCGATACGAAACTTTCATTTTCGGCATCAGGGAGTGCATCCGTGTCGAACTGCATACCCTGAACCTTCAAATTCGGATTTTTTTGACTGTCAATCAAAATCGTTTTCGAAATACAAATATTTTTGACAAAAATTTGAATATCTTTTTTAAATACCGTTAGATTTCTGTTTTATTTGGTTTAATATTGACGAGGCAATGCTAGTCACCGAACCACGTTAAAATTTTGACAACATTTTACATTGGTTTTTCAAAATGTTCACTTATACTGATATATCAATCAGTACTCAATTTTTGACTTTCAACTTTCAATAACTCGCTCGGATATTGACCGATCGATACGAAACTTTCATTTTCGGCATCAGGGAGTGCATCCGTGTCGAACTGCATACCCTGAACCTTCAAATTCGGATTTTTTTGACAGTCTTTCAAAATCGTTTTGGAAATACAAATATTTTTGACAAAAATTTGAATATCTTTTTAAATACCGTTAGATTTCTGTTTTATTTGGTTTAATATTGACGAGGCAATGCTAGTCACCTAACCACGTTAAAATTTTGACAACATTTTACATTGGTTTTTCAAAATTTTCACTTATACTGATATCTCAATCAGTACTCAATTTTTGACTTTCAACTTTCAATAACTCGCTCGGATATTGACCGATCGATACGAAACTTTCATTTTCGGCATCAGGGAGTGCATCCGTGTCGAACTGCATACCCTGAACCTTCAAATTCGGATTTTTTTGACAGTCTTTCAAAATCGTTTTGGAAATACAAATATTTTTGACATAAATTTGAATATCTTTTTTAAATACCGTTTGATTTCTGTTTAATTTGGTTTAATATTGACGAGGCAATGCTAGTCTCCTAACCACGTTAAAATTTTGACAATATTTCACATTGGTTTTTCAAAATTTTCACTTATACTGATATATGAATCAGTACTCAATTTTTGACTTTCAACTTTCAATAACTCGCTCGGATATTGACCGATCGATACGAAACTTTCATTTTCGGCATCAGGGAGTGCATCCGTGTCGAACTGCATACCCTGAACCTTCAAATTCGGATTTTTTTGACTGTCTTTCAAAATCGTTTTGGAAATACAAATATTTTTGACATAAATTTGAATATCTTTTTTAAATACCGTTTGATTTCTGTTTAATTTGGTTTAATATTGACGAGGCAATGCTAGTCTCCTAACCACGTTAAAATTTTGACAATATTTCACATTGGTTTTTCAAAATTTTCACTTATACTGATATATCAATCAGTACTCAATTTTTGACTTTCAACTTTCAATAACTCGCTCGGATATTGACCGATCGATACGAAACTTTCATTTTCGGCATCAGGGAGTGCATCCGTGTCGAACTGCATACCCTGAACCTTCAAATTCGGATTTTTTTGACAGTCTTTCAAAATCGTTTTGGAAATACAAATATTTTTGACATAAATTTGAATATCTTTTTTAAATACCGTTTGATTTCTGTTTAATTTGGTTTAATATTGACGAGGCAATGCTAGTCTCCTAACCACGTTAAAATTTTGACAATATTTCACATTGGTTTTTCAAAATTTTCACTTATACTGATATATCAATCAGTACTCAATTTTTGACTTTCAACTTTCAATAACTCGCTCGGATATTGACCGATCGATACGAAACTTTCATTTTCGGCATCAGGGAGTGCATCCGTGTCGAACTGCATACCCTGAACCTTCAAATTCGTATTTTTTTGACAGTCTTTCAAAATCGTTTTGGAAATACAAATATTTTTGACAAAAATTTGAATATCTTTTTAAATACCGTTAGATTTCTGTTTTATTTGGTTTAATATTGACGAGGCAATGCTAGTCACCTAACCACGTTAAAATTTTGACAACATTTCACATTGGTTTTTCAAAATTTTCACTTATACTGATATCTCAATCAGTACTCAATTTTTGACTTTCAACTTTCAATAACTCGCTCGGATATTGACCGATCGATACGAAACTTTCATTTTCGGCATCAGGGAGTGCATCCGTGTCGAACTGCATACCCTGAACCTTCAAATTCGGATTTTTTTGACTGTCTTTCAAAATCGTTTTGGAAATACAAATATTTTTGACATAAATTTGAATATCTTTTTTAAATACCGTTTGATTTCTGTTTAATATTGACGAGGCAATGCTAGTCTCCTAACCACGTTAAAATTTTGACAATATTTCACATTGGTTTTTCAAAATTTTCACTTATACTGATATATCAATCAGTACTCAATTTTTGACTTTCAACTTTCAATAACTCGCTCGGATATTGACCGATCGATACGAAACTTTCATTTTCGGCATCAGGGAGTGCATCCGTGTCGAACTGCATACCCTGAACCTTCAAATTCGGATTTTTTTGACAGTCTTTCAAAATCGTTTTGGAAATACAAATATTTTTGACATAAATTTGAATATCTTTTTTAAATACCGTTTGATTTCTGTTTAATTTGGTTTAATATTGACGAGGCAATGCTAGTCTCCTAACCACGTTAAAATTTTGACAACATTTCACATTGGTTTTTCAAAATTTTCACTTATACTGATATATCAATCAGTACTCAATTTTTGACTTTCAACTTTCAATAACTCGCTCGGATATTGACCGATCGATACGAAACTTTCATTTTCGGCATCAGGGAGTGCATCCGTGTCGAACTGCATACCCTGAACCTTCAAATTCGGATTTTTTTGACAGTCTTTCAAAATCGTTTTGGAAATACAAATATTTTTGACATAAATTTTAATATCTTTTTTAAATACCGTTAGATTTCTGTTTTATTTGGTTTAATATTGACGAGGCAATGCTAGTCGCCTAACCACGTTAAAATTTTGACAATATTTCACATTGGTTTTTCAAAATTTTCACTTTTACTGATATATCAATCAGTACTCAATTTTTGACTTTCAACTTTCAATAACTCGCTCGGATATTGACCGATCGATACGAAACTTTCATTTTCGGCATCAGGGAGTGCATCCGTGTCGAACTGCATACCCTGAACCTTCAAATTCGGATTTTTTTGACAGTCTTTCAAAATCGTTTTGGAAATACAAATATTTTTGACATAAATTTGAATATCTTTTTTAAATACCGTTAGATTTCTGTTTTATTTGGTTTAATATTGACGAGGCAATGCTAGTCACCTAACCACGTTAAAATTTTGACAACATTTCACATTGGTTTTTCAAAATTTTCACTTATACTGATATCTCAATCAGTACTCAATTTTTGACTTTCAACTTTCAATAACTCGCTCGGATATTGACCGATCGATACGAAACTTTCATTTTCGGCATCAGGGAGTGCATCCGTGTCGAACTGCATACCCTGAACCTTCAAATTCGGATTTTTTTGACAGTCTTTCAAAATCGTTTTGGAAATACAAATATTTTTGACATAAATTTGAATATCTTTTTTAAATACCGTTAGATTTCTGTTTTATTTGGTTTAATATTGACGAGGCAATGCTAGTCACCTAACCACGTTAAAATTTTGACAACATTTCACATTGGTTTTTCAAAATTTTCACTTATACTGATATCTCAATCAGTACTCAATTTTTGACTTTCAACTTTCAATAACTCGCTCGGATATTGACCGATCGATACGAAACTTTCATTTTCGGCATCAGGGAGTGCATCCGTGTCGAACTGCATACCCTGAACCTTCAAATTCGGATTTTTTTGACAGTCTTTCAAAATCGTTTTGGAAATACAAATATTTTTGACATAAATTTGAATATCTTTTTTAAATACCGTTAGATTTCTGTTTTATTTGGTTTAATATTGACGAGGCAATGCTAGTAACCTAACCACGTTAAAATTTTGACAATATTTCACATTGGTTTTTCAAAATTTTCACTTATACTGATATATCAATCAGTACTCAATTTTTGACTTTCAACTTTCAATAACTCGCTCGGATATTGACCGATCGATACGAAACTTTCATTTTCAGCATCAGGGAGTGCATCCGTGTCGAACTGCATACCCTGAACCTTCAAATTCGTATTTTTTTGACAGTCTTTCAAAATCGTTTTGGAAATACAAATATTTTTGACAAAAATTTGAATATATTTTTAAATACCGTTAGATTTCTGTTTTATTTGGTTTAATATTGACGAGGCAATGCTAGTAACCTAACCACGTTAAAATTTTGACAACATTTCACATTGGTTTTTCAAAATTTTCACTTATACTGATATATCAATCAGTACTCAATTTTTGACTTTCAACTTTCAATAACTCGCTCGGATATTGACCGATCGATACGAAACTTTCATTTTCGGCATCAGGGAGTGCATCCGTGTCGAACTGCATACCCTGAACCTTCAAATTCGGATTTTTTTGACAGTCTTTCAAAATCGTTTTGGAAATACAAATATTTTTGACATAAATTTGAATATCTTTTTTAAATACAGTTAGATTTCTGTTTTATTTGGTTTAATATTGACGAGGCAATGCTAGTCTCCTAACCACGTTAAAATTTTGACAATATTTCACATTGGTTTTTCAAAATTTTCACTTATACTGATATATCAATCAGTACTCAATTTTTGACTTTCAACTTTCAATAACTCGCTCGGATATTGACCGATCGATACGAAACTTTCATTTTCGGCATCAGGGAGTGCATCCGTGTCGAACTGCATACCCTGAACCTTCAAATTCGGATTTTTTTGACTGTCAATCAAAATCGTTTTCGAAATACAAATATTTTTGACAAAAATTTGAATATCTTTTTTAAATACCGTTAGATTTCTGTTTTATTTGGTTTAATATTGACGAGGCAATGCTAGTCACCGAACCACGTTAAAATTTTGACAACATTTTACATTGGTTTTTCAAAATGTTCACTTATACTGATATATCAATCAGTACTCAATTTTTGACTTTCAACTTTCAATAACTCGCTCGGATATTGACCGATCGATACGAAACTTTCATTTTCGGCATCAGGGAGTGCATCCGTGTCGAACTGCATACCCTGAACCTTCAAATTCGGATTTTTTTGACAGTCTTTCAAAATCGTTTTGGAAATACAAATATTTTTGACAAAAATTTGAATATCTTTTTAAATACCGTTAGATTTCTGTTTTATTTGGTTTAATATTGACGAGGCAATGCTAGTCACCTAACCACGTTAAAATTTTGACAACATTTTACATTGGTTTTTCAAAATTTTCACTTATACTGATATCTCAATCAGTACTCAATTTTTGACTTTCAACTTTCAATAACTCGCTCGGATATTGACCGATCGATACGAAACTTTCATTTTCGGCATCAGGGAGTGCATCCGTGTCGAACTGCATACCCTGAACCTTCAAATTCGGATTTTTTTGACAGTCTTTCAAAATCGTTTTGGAAATACAAATATTTTTGACATAAATTTGAATATCTTTTTTAAATACCGTTTGATTTCTGTTTAATTTGGTTTAATATTGACGAGGCAATGCTAGTCTCCTAACCACGTTAAAATTTTGACAATATTTCACATTGGTTTTTCAAAATTTTCACTTATACTGATATATGAATCAGTACTCAATTTTTGACTTTCAACTTTCAATAACTCGCTCGGATATTGACCGATCGATACGAAACTTTCATTTTCGGCATCAGGGAGTGCATCCGTGTCGAACTGCATACCCTGAACCTTCAAATTCGGATTTTTTTGACTGTCTTTCAAAATCGTTTTGGAAATACAAATATTTTTGACATAAATTTGAATATCTTTTTTAAATACCGTTTGATTTCTGTTTAATTTGGTTTAATATTGACGAGGCAATGCTAGTCTCCTAACCACGTTAAAATTTTGACAATATTTCACATTGGTTTTTCAAAATTTTCACTTATACTGATATATCAATCAGTACTCAATTTTTGACTTTCAACTTTCAATAACTCGCTCGGATATTGACCGATCGATACGAAACTTTCATTTTCGGCATCAGGGAGTGCATCCGTGTCGAACTGCATACCCTGAACCTTCAAATTCGTATTTTTTTGACAGTCTTTCAAAATCGTTTTGGAAATACAAATATTTTTGACAAAAATTTGAATATCTTTTTAAATACCGTTAGATTTCTGTTTTATTTGGTTTAATATTGACGAGGCAATGCTAGTCACCTAACCACGTTAAAATTTTGACAACATTTCACATTGGTTTTTCAAAATTTTCACTTATACTGATATCTCAATCAGTACTCAATTTTTGACTTTCAACTTTCAATAACTCGCTCGGATATTGACCGATCGATACGAAACTTTCATTTTCGGCATCAGGGAGTGCATCCGTGTCGAACTGCATACCCTGAACCTTCAAATTCGGATTTTTTTGACAGTCTTTCAAAATCGTTTTGGAAATACAAATATTTTTAACATAAATTTGAATATCTTTTTTAAATACCGTTTGATTTCTGTTTAATTTGGTTTAATATTGACGAGGCAATGCTAGTCTCCTAACCACGTTAAAATTTTGACAATATTTCACATTGGTTTTTCAAAATTTTCACTTATACTGATATATCAATCAGTACTCAATTTTTGACTTTCAACTTTCAATAACTCGCTCGGATATTGACCGATCGATACGAAACTTTCATTTTCGGCATCAGGGAGTGCATCCGTGTCGAACTGCATACCCTGAACCTTCAAATTCGGATTTTTTTGACTGTCTTTCAAAATCGTTTTGGAAATACAAATATTTTTGACATAAATTTGAATATCTTTTTTAAATACCGTTTGATTTCTGTTTAATATTGACGAGGCAATGCTAGTCTCCTAACCACGTTAAAATTTTGACAATATTTCACATTGGTTTTTCAAAATTTTCACTTATACTGATATATCAATCAGTACTCAATTTTTGACTTTCAACTTTCAATAACTCGCTCGGATATTGACCGATCGATACGAAACTTTCATTTTCGGCATCAGGGAGTGCATCCGTGTCGAACTGCATACCCTGAACCTTCAAATTCGGATTTTTTTGACAGTCTTTCAAAATCGTTTTGGAAATACAAATATTTTTGACATAAATTTGAATATCTTTTTTAAATACCGTTTGATTTCTGTTTAATTTGGTTTAATATTGACGAGGCAATGCTAGTCTCCTAACCACGTTAAAATTTTGACAACATTTCACATTGGTTTTTCAAAATTTTCACTTATACTGATATATCAATCAGTACTCAATTTTTGACTTTCAACTTTCAATAACTCGCTCGGATATTGACCGATCGATACGAAACTTTCATTTTCGGCATCAGGGAGTGCATCCGTGTCGAACTGCATACCCTGAACCTTCAAATTCGGATTTTTTTGACAGTCTTTCAAAATCGTTTTGGAAATACAAATATTTTTGACATAAATTTTAATATCTTTTTTAAATACCGTTAGATTTCTGTTTTATTTGGTTTAATATTGACGAGGCAATGCTAGTCGCCTAACCACGTTAAAATTTTGACAATATTTCACATTGGTTTTTCAAAATTTTCACTTTTACTGATATATCAATCAGTACTCAATTTTTGACTTTCAACTTTCAATAACTCGCTCGGATATTGACCGATCGATACGAAACTTTCATTTTCGGCATCAGGGAGTGCATCCGTGTCGAACTGCATACCCTGAACCTTCAAATTCGGATTTTTTTGACAGTCTTTCAAAATCGTTTTGGAAATACAAATATTTTTGACATAAATTTGAATATCTTTTTTAAATACCGTTAGATTTCTGTTTTATTTGGTTTAATATTGACGAGGCAATGCTAGTCACCTAACCACGTTAAAATTTTGACAACATTTCACATTGGTTTTTCAAAATTTTCACTTATACTGATATCTCAATCAGTACTCAATTTTTGACTTTCAACTTTCAATAACTCGCTCGGATATTGACCGATCGATACGAAACTTTCATTTTCGGCATCAGGGAGTGCATCCGTGTCGAACTGCATACCCTGAACCTTCAAATTCGGATTTTTTTGACAGTCTTTCAAAATCGTTTTGGAAATACAAATATTTTTGACATAAATTTGAATATCTTTTTTAAATACCGTTAGATTTCTGTTTTATTTGGTTTAATATTGACGAGGCAATGCTAGTCACCTAACCACGTTAAAATTTTGACAACATTTCACATTGGTTTTTCAAAATTTTCACTTATACTGATATCTCAATCAGTACTCAATTTTTGACTTTCAACTTTCAATAACTCGCTCGGATATTGACCGATCGATACGAAACTTTCATTTTCGGCATCAGGGAGTGCATCCGTGTCGAACTGCATACCCTGAACCTTCAAATTCGGATTTTTTTGACAGTCTTTCAAAATCGTTTTGGAAATACAAATATTTTTGACATAAATTTGAATATCTTTTTTAAATACCGTTAGATTTCTGTTTTATTTGGTTTAATATTGACGAGGCAATGCTAGTCACCTAACCACGTTAAAATTTTGACAACATTTCACATTGGTTTTTCAAAATTTTCACTTATACTGATATCTCAATCAGTACTCAATTTTTGACTTTCAACTTTCAATAACTCGCTCGGATATTGACCGATCGATACGAAACTTTCATTTTCGGCATCAGGGAGTGCATCCGTGTCGAACTGCATACCCTGAACCTTTAAATTCGGATTTTTTTGACAGTCTTTCAAAATCGTTTTGGAAATACAAATATTTTTGACATAAATTTGAATATCTTTTTTAAATACCGTTAGATTTCTGTTTTATTTGGTTTAATATTGACGAGGCAATGCTAGTAACCTAACCACGTTAAAATTTTGACAATATTTCACATTGGTTTTTCAAAATTTTCACTTATACTGATATATCAATCAGTACTCAATTTTTGACTTTCAACTTTCAATAACTCGCTCGGATATTGACCGATCGATACGAAACTTTCATTTTCAGCATCAGGGAGTGCATCCGTGTCGAACTGCATACCCTGAACCTTCAAATTCGTATTTTTTTGACAGTCTTTCAAAATCGTTTTGGAAATACAAATATTTTTGACAAAAATTTGAATATATTTTTAAATACCGTTAGATTTCTGTTTTATTTGGTTTAATATTGACGAGGCAATGCTAGTAACCTAACCACGTTAAAATTTTGACAACATTTCACATTGGTTTTTCAAAATTTTCACTTATACTGATATATCAATCAGTACTCAATTTTTGACTTTCAACTTTCAATAACTCGCTCGGATATTGACCGATCGATACGAAACTTTCATTTTCGGCATCAGGGAGTGCATCCGTGTCGAACTGCATACCCTGAACCTTCAAATTCGGATTTTTTTGACAGTCTTTCAAAATCGTTTTGGAAATACAAATATTTTTGACATAAATTTGAATATCTTTTTTAAATACAGTTAGATTTCTGTTTTATTTGGTTTAATATTGACGAGGCAATGCTAGTCTCCTAACCACGTTAAAATTTTGACAATATTTCACATTGGTTTTTCAAAATTTTCACTTATACTGATATATCAATCAGTACTCAATTTTTGACTTTCAACTTTCAATAACTCGCTCGGATATTGACCGATCGATACGAAACTTTCATTTTCGGCATCAGGGAGTGCATCCGTGTCGAACTGCATACCCTGAACCTTCAAATTCGGATTTTTTTGACTGTCAATCAAAATCGTTTTCGAAATACAAATATTTTTGACAAAAATTTGAATATCTTTTTTAAATACCGTTAGATTTCTGTTTTATTTGGTTTAATATTGACGAGGCAATGCTAGTCACCGAACCACGTTAAAATTTTGACAACATTTTACATTGGTTTTTCAAAATGTTCACTTATACTGATATATCAATCAGTACTCAATTTTTGACTTTCAACTTTCAATAACTCGCTCGGATATTGACCGATCGATACGAAACTTTCATTTTCGGCATCAGGGAGTGCATCCGTGTCGAACTGCATACCCTGAACCTTCAAATTCGGATTTTTTTGACAGTCTTTCAAAATCGTTTTGGAAATACAAATATTTTTGACAAAAATTTGAATATCTTTTTAAATACCGTTAGATTTCTGTTTTATTTGGTTTAATATTGACGAGGCAATGCTAGTCACCTAACCACGTTAAAATTTTGACAACATTTTACATTGGTTTTTCAAAATTTTCACTTATACTGATATCTCAATCAGTACTCAATTTTTGACTTTCAACTTTCAATAACTCGCTCGGATATTGACCGATCGATACGAAACTTTCATTTTCGGCATCAGGGAGTGCATCCGTGTCGAACTGCATACCCTGAACCTTCAAATTCGGATTTTTTTGACAGTCTTTCAAAATCGTTTTGGAAATACAAATATTTTTGACATAAATTTGAATATCTTTTTTAAATACCGTTTGATTTCTGTTTTATTTGGTTGAATATTGACGAGGCAATGCTAGTAACCTAACCACGTTAAAATTTTGACAACATTTCACATTGGTTTTTCAAAATTTTCACTTATACTGATATATCAATCAGTACTCAAATTTTGACTTTCAACTTTCAATAACTCGCTCGGATATTGACCGATCGATACGAAACTTTCATTTTCGGCATCAGGGAGTGCATCCGTGTCGAACTGCATACCCTGAACCTTCAAATTCGGATTTTTTTGACTGTCTTTCAAAATCGTTTTGGAAATACAAATATTTTTGACATAAATTTGAATATCTTTTTTAAATACCGTTTGATTTCTGTTTAATTTGGTTTAATATTGACGAGGCAATGCTAGTCTCCTAACCACGTTAAAATTTTGACAATATTTCACATTGGTTTTTCAAAATTTTCACTTATACTGATATATCAATCAGTACTCAATTTTTGACTTTCAACTTTCAATAACTCGCTCGGATATTGACCGATCGATACGAAACTTTCATTTTCGGCATCAGGGAGTGCATCCGTGTCGAACTGCATACCCTGAACCTTCAAATTCGTATTTTTTTGACAGTCTTTCAAAATCGTTTTGGAAATACAAATATTTTTGACAAAAATTTGAATATCTTTTTAAATACCGTTAGATTTCTGTTTTATTTGGTTTAATATTGACGAGGCAATGCTAGTCACCTAACCACGTTAAAATTTTGACAACATTTCACATTGGTTTTTCAAAATTTTCACTTATACTGATATCTCAATCAGTACTCAATTTTTGACTTTCAACTTTCAATAACTCGCTCGGATATTGACCGATCGATACGAAACTTTCATTTTCGGCATCAGGGAGTGCATCCGTGTCGAACTGCATACCCTGAACCTTCAAATTCGGATTTTTTTGACAGTCTTTCAAAATCGTTTTGGAAATACAAATATTTTTAACATAAATTTGAATATCTTTTTTAAATACCGTTTGATTTCTGTTTAATTTGGTTTAATATTGACGAGGCAATGCTAGTCTCCTAACCACGTTAAAATTTTGACAATATTTCACATTGGTTTTTCAAAATTTTCACTTATACTGATATATCAATCAGTACTCAATTTTTGACTTTCAACTTTCAATAACTCGCTCGGATATTGACCGATCGATACGAAACTTTCATTTTCGGCATCAGGGAGTGCATCCGTGTCGAACTGCATACCCTGAACCTTCAAATTCGGATTTTTTTGACTGTCTTTCAAAATCGTTTTGGAAATACAAATATTTTTGACATAAATTTGAATATCTTTTTTAAATACCGTTTGATTTCTGTTTAATATTGACGAGGCAATGCTAGTCTCCTAACCACGTTAAAATTTTGACAATATTTCACATTGGTTTTTCAAAATTTTCACTTATACTGATATATCAATCAGTACTCAATTTTTGACTTTCAACTTTCAATAACTCGCTCGGATATTGA
This sequence comes from Choreutis nemorana, assembly GCA_949316135.1. Taxonomy (NCBI): domain Eukaryota; kingdom Metazoa; phylum Arthropoda; class Insecta; order Lepidoptera; family Choreutidae; genus Choreutis; species Choreutis nemorana. The sequence continues at coordinate 10,145,994 of OX438606.1, read as the reverse complement.
CCGATCGATACGAAACTTTCATTTTCGGCATCAGGGAGTGCATCCGTGTCGAACTGCATACCCTGAACCTTCAAATTCGGATTTTTTTGACAGTCTTTCAAAATCGTTTTGGAAATACAAATATTTTTGACATAAATTTGAATATCTTTTTTAAATACCGTTTGATTTCTGTTTAATTTGGTTTAATATTGACGAGGCAATGCTAGTCTCCTAACCACGTTAAAATTTTGACAACATTTCACATTGGTTTTTCAAAATTTTCACTTATACTGATATATCAATCAGTACTCAATTTTTGACTTTCAACTTTCAATAACTCGCTCGGATATTGACCGATCGATACGAAACTTTCATTTTCGGCATCAGGGAGTGCATCCGTGTCGAACTGCATACCCTGAACCTTCAAATTCGGATTTTTTTGACAGTCTTTCAAAATCGTTTTGGAAATACAAATATTTTTGACATAAATTTTAATATCTTTTTTAAATACCGTTAGATTTCTGTTTTATTTGGTTTAATATTGACGAGGCAATGCTAGTCGCCTAACCACGTTAAAATTTTGACAATATTTCACATTGGTTTTTCAAAATTTTCACTTTTACTGATATATCAATCAGTACTCAATTTTTGACTTTCAACTTTCAATAACTCGCTCGGATATTGACCGATCGATACGAAACTTTCATTTTCGGCATCAGGGAGTGCATCCGTGTCGAACTGCATACCCTGAACCTTCAAATTCGGATTTTTTTGACAGTCTTTCAAAATCGTTTTGGAAATACAAATATTTTTGACATAAATTTGAATATCTTTTTTAAATACCGTTAGATTTCTGTTTTATTTGGTTTAATATTGACGAGGCAATGCTAGTCACCTAACCACGTTAAAATTTTGACAACATTTCACATTGGTTTTTCAAAATTTTCACTTATACTGATATCTCAATCAGTACTCAATTTTTGACTTTCAACTTTCAATAACTCGCTCGGATATTGACCGATCGATACGAAACTTTCATTTTCGGCATCAGGGAGTGCATCCGTGTCGAACTGCATACCCTGAACCTTCAAATTCGGATTTTTTTGACAGTCTTTCAAAATCGTTTTGGAAATACAAATATTTTTGACATAAATTTGAATATCTTTTTTAAATACCGTTAGATTTCTGTTTTATTTGGTTTAATATTGACGAGGCAATGCTAGTCACCTAACCACGTTAAAATTTTGACAACATTTTACATTGGTTTTTCAAAATTTTCACTTATACTGATATCTCAATCAGTACTCAATTTTTGACTTTCAACTTTCAATAACTCGCTCGGATATTGACCGATCGATACGAAACTTTCATTTTCGGCATCAGGGAGTGCATCCGTGTCGAACTGCATACCCTGAACCTTCAAATTCGGATTTTTTTGACAGTCTTTCAAAATCGTTTTGGAAATACAAATATTTTTGACATAAATTTGAATATCTTTTTTAAATACCGTTAGATTTCTGTTTTATTTGGTTTAATATTGACGAGGCAATGCTAGTAACCTAACCACGTTAAAATTTTGACAATATTTCACATTGGTTTTTCAAAATTTTCACTTATACTGATATATCAATCAGTACTCAATTTTTGACTTTCAACTTTCAATAACTCGCTCGGATATTGACCGATCGATACGAAACTTTCATTTTCAGCATCAGGGAGTGCATCCGTGTCGAACTGCATACCCTGAACCTTCAAATTCGTATTTTTTTGACAGTCTTTCAAAATCGTTTTGGAAATACAAATATTTTTGACAAAAATTTGAATTTTTTTTTAAATACCGTTAGATTTCTGTTTTATTTGGTTTAATATTGACGAGGCAATGCTAGTAACCTAACCACGTTAAAATTTTGACAACATTTCACATTGGTTTTTCAAAATTTTCACTTATACTGATATATCAATCAGTACTCAATTTTTGACTTTCAACTTTCAATAACTCGCTCGGATATTGACCGATCGATACGAAACTTTCATTTTCGGCATCAGGGAGTGCATCCGTGTCGAACTGCATACCCTGAACCTTCAAATTCGGATTTTTTTGACAGTCTTTCAAAATCGTTTTGGAAATACAAATATTTTTGACATAAATTTGAATATCTTTTTTAAATACAGTTAGATTTCTGTTTTATTTGGTTTAATATTGACGAGGCAATGCTAGTCACCTAACCACGTTAAAATTTTGACAACATTTCACATTAGTTTTTCAAAATTTTCACTTATACTGATATATCAATCAGTACTCAATTTTTGACTTTCAACTTTCAATAACTCGCTCGGATATTGACCGATCGATACGAAACTTTCATTTTCGGCATCAGGGAGTGCATCCGTGTCGAACTGCATACCCTGAACCTTCAAATTCGGATTTTTTTGACAGTCTTTCAAAATCGTTTTGGAAATACAAATATTTTTGACATAAATTTGAATATCTTTATTAAATACCGTTAGATTTCTGTTTTATTTGGTTTAATATTGACGAGGCAATGCTAGTCTCCTAACCACGTTAAAATTTTGACAACATTTCACATTGGTTTTTCAAAATTTTCACTTATACTGATATATCAATCAGTACTCAAATTTTGACTTTCAACTTTCAATAACTCGCTCGGATATTGACCGATCAATACGAAACTTTCATTTTCGGCATCAGGGAGTGCATCCGTGTCGAACTACATACCCTGAACCTTCAAATTCGGATTTTTTTGACAGTCTTTCAAAATCGTTTTGGAAATACAAATATTTTTGACATAAATTTGAATATCTTTTTTAAATACAGTTAGATTTCTGTTTTATTTGGTTTAATGTAGACGAGGCAATGCTAGTCACCTAACCACGTTAAAATTTTGACAACATTTCACATTGGTTTTTCAAAATTTTCACTTATACTGAAATATCAATCAGTACTCAATTTTTTACTTTCAACTTTCAATAACTCGCTCGGATATTGACCGATCGATACGAAACTTTCATTTTCGGCATCAGGGAGTGCATCCGTGTCGAACTGCATACCCTGAACCTTCAAATTCGGATTTTTTTGACATTCTTTCAAAATCGTTTTGGAAATACAAATATTTTTGACATAAATTTGAATATCTTTTTTAAATACCGTTAGATTTCTGTTTTATTTGGTTGAATATTGACGAGGCAATGCTAGTAACCTAACCACGTTAAAATTTTGACAACATTTCACATTGGTTTTTCAAAATTTTCACTTATACTGATATATCAATCAGTACTCAAATTTTGACTTTCAACTTTCAATAACTCGCTCGGATATTGACCGATCGATACGAAACTTTCATTTTCGGCATCAGGGAGTGCATCCGTGTCGAACTGCATACCCTGAACCTTCAAATTCGGATTTTTTTGACAGTCTTTCAAAATCGTTTTGGAAATACAAATATTTTTGACATAAATTTGAATATCTTTATTAAATACCGTTAGATTTCTGTTTTATTTGGTTTAATATTGACGAGGCAATGCTAGTCTCCTAACCACGTTAAAATTTTGACAACATTTCACATTGGTTTTTCAAAATTTTCACTTATACTGATATATCAATCAGTACTCAAATTTTGACTTTCAACTTTCAATAACTCGCTCGGATATTGACCGATCAATACGAAACTTTCATTTTCGGCATCAGGGAGTGCATCCGTGTCGAACTACATACCCTGAACCTTCAAATTCGGATTTTTTTGACAGTCTTTCAAAATCGTTTTGGAAATACAAATATTTTTGACATAAATTTGAATATCTTTTTTAAATACAGTTAGATTTCTGTTTTATTTGGTTTAATGTAGACGAGGCAATGCTAGTCACCTAACCACGTTAAAATTTTGACAACATTTCACATTGGTTTTTCAAAATTTTCACTTATACTGAAATATCAATCAGTACTCAATTTTTTACTTTCAACTTTCAATAACTCGCTCGGATATTGACCGATCGATACGAAACTTTCATTTTCGGCATCAGGGAGTGCATCCGTGTCGAACTGCATACCCTGAACCTTCAAATTCGGATTTTTTTGACATTCTTTCAAAATCGTTTTGGAAATACAAATATTTTTGACATAAATTTGAATATCTTTTTTAAATACCGTTTGATTTCTGTTTTATTTGGTTGAATATTGACGAGGCAATGCTAGTAACCTAACCACGTTAAAATTTTGACAACATTTCACATTGGTTTTTCAAAATTTTCACTTATACTGATATATCAATCAGTACTCAAATTTTGACTTTCAACTTTCAATAACTCGCTCGGATATTGACCGATCGATACGAAACTTTCATTTTCGGCATCAGGGAGTGCATCCGTGTCGAACTGCATACCCTGAACCTTCAAATTCGGATTTTTTTGACTGTCTTTCAAAATCGTTTTGGAAATACAAATATTTTTGACATAAATTTGAATATCTTTTTTAAATACCGTTTGATTTCTGTTTAATATTGACGAGGCAATGCTAGTCTCCTAACCACGTTAAAATTTTGACAATATTTCACATTGGTTTTTCAAAATTTTCACTTATACTGATATATCAATCAGTACTCAATTTTTGACTTTCAACTTTCAATAACTCGCTCGGATATTGACCGATCGATACGAAACTTTCATTTTCGGCATCAGGGAGTGCATCCGTGTCGAACTGCATACCCTGAACCTTCAAATTCGGATTTTTTTGACAGTCTTTCAAAATCGTTTTGGAAATACAAATATTTTTGACATAAATTTGAATATCTTTTTTAAATACCGTTTGATTTCTGTTTAATTTGGTTTAATATTGACGAGGCAATGCTAGTCTCCTAACCACGTTAAAATTTTGACAACATTTCACATTGGTTTTTCAAAATTTTCACTTATACTGATATATCAATCAGTACTCAATTTTTGACTTTCAACTTTCAATAACTCGCTCGGATATTGACCGATCGATACGAAACTTTCATTTTCGGCATCAGGGAGTGCATCCGTGTCGAACTGCATACCCTGAACCTTCAAATTCGGATTTTTTTGACAGTCTTTCAAAATCGTTTTGGAAATACAAATATTTTTGACATAAATTTTAATATCTTTTTTAAATACCGTTAGATTTCTGTTTTATTTGGTTTAATATTGACGAGGCAATGCTAGTCGCCTAACCACGTTAAAATTTTGACAATATTTCACATTGGTTTTTCAAAATTTTCACTTTTACTGATATATCAATCAGTACTCAATTTTTGACTTTCAACTTTCAATAACTCGCTCGGATATTGACCGATCGATACGAAACTTTCATTTTCGGCATCAGGGAGTGCATCCGTGTCGAACTGCATACCCTGAACCTTCAAATTCGGATTTTTTTGACAGTCTTTCAAAATCGTTTTGGAAATACAAATATTTTTGACATAAATTTGAATATCTTTTTTAAATACCGTTAGATTTCTGTTTTATTTGGTTTAATATTGACGAGGCAATGCTAGTCACCTAACCACGTTAAAATTTTGACAACATTTCACATTGGTTTTTCAAAATTTTCACTTATACTGATATCTCAATCAGTACTCAATTTTTGACTTTCAACTTTCAATAACTCGCTCGGATATTGACCGATCGATACGAAACTTTCATTTTCGGCATCAGGGAGTGCATCCGTGTCGAACTGCATACCCTGAACCTTCAAATTCGGATTTTTTTGACAGTCTTTCAAAATCGTTTTGGAAATACAAATATTTTTGACATAAATTTGAATATCTTTTTTAAATACCGTTAGATTTCTGTTTTATTTGGTTTAATATTGACGAGGCAATGCTAGTCACCTAACCACGTTAAAATTTTGACAACATTTTACATTGGTTTTTCAAAATTTTCACTTATACTGATATCTCAATCAGTACTCAATTTTTGACTTTCAACTTTCAATAACTCGCTCGGATATTGACCGATCGATACGAAACTTTCATTTTCGGCATCAGGGAGTGCATCCGTGTCGAACTGCATACCCTGAACCTTCAAATTCGGATTTTTTTGACAGTCTTTCAAAATCGTTTTGGAAATACAAATATTTTTGACATAAATTTGAATATCTTTTTTAAATACCGTTAGATTTCTGTTTTATTTGGTTTAATATTGACGAGGCAATGCTAGTAACCTAACCACGTTAAAATTTTGACAATATTTCACATTGGTTTTTCAAAATTTTCACTTATACTGATATATCAATCAGTACTCAATTTTTGACTTTCAACTTTCAATAACTCGCTCGGATATTGACCGATCGATACGAAACTTTCATTTTCAGCATCAGGGAGTGCATCCGTGTCGAACTGCATACCCTGAACCTTCAAATTCGTATTTTTTTGACAGTCTTTCAAAATCGTTTTGGAAATACAAATATTTTTGACAAAAATTTGAATTTTTTTTTAAATACCGTTAGATTTCTGTTTTATTTGGTTTAATATTGACGAGGCAATGCTAGTAACCTAACCACGTTAAAATTTTGACAACATTTCACATTGGTTTTTCAAAATTTTCACTTATACTGATATATCAATCAGTACTCAATTTTTGACTTTCAACTTTCAATAACTCGCTCGGATATTGACCGATCGATACGAAACTTTCATTTTCGGCATCAGGGAGTGCATCCGTGTCGAACTGCATACCCTGAACCTTCAAATTCGGATTTTTTTGACAGTCTTTCAAAATCGTTTTGGAAATACAAATATTTTTGACATAAATTTGAATATCTTTTTTAAATACAGTTAGATTTCTGTTTTATTTGGTTTAATATTGACGAGGCAATGCTAGTCACCTAACCACGTTAAAATTTTGACAACATTTCACATTAGTTTTTCAAAATTTTCACTTATACTGATATATCAATCAGTACTCAATTTTTGACTTTCAACTTTCAATAACTCGCTCGGATATTGACCGATCGATACGAAACTTTCATTTTCGGCATCAGGGAGTGCATCCGTGTCGAACTGCATACCCTGAACCTTCAAATTCGGATTTTTTTGACAGTCTTTCAAAATCGTTTTGGAAATACAAATATTTTTGACATAAATTTGAATATCTTTATTAAATACCGTTAGATTTCTGTTTTATTTGGTTTAATATTGACGAGGCAATGCTAGTCTCCTAACCACGTTAAAATTTTGACAACATTTCACATTGGTTTTTCAAAATTTTCACTTATACTGATATATCAATCAGTACTCAAATTTTGACTTTCAACTTTCAATAACTCGCTCGGATATTGACCGATCAATACGAAACTTTCATTTTCGGCATCAGGGAGTGCATCCGTGTCGAACTACATACCCTGAACCTTCAAATTCGGATTTTTTTGACAGTCTTTCAAAATCGTTTTGGAAATACAAATATTTTTGACATAAATTTGAATATCTTTTTTAAATACAGTTAGATTTCTGTTTTATTTGGTTTAATGTAGACGAGGCAATGCTAGTCACCTAACCACGTTAAAATTTTGACAACATTTCACATTGGTTTTTCAAAATTTTCACTTATACTGAAATATCAATCAGTACTCAATTTTTTACTTTCAACTTTCAATAACTCGCTCGGATATTGACCGATCGATACGAAACTTTCATTTTCGGCATCAGGGAGTGCATCCGTGTCGAACTGCATACCCTGAACCTTCAAATTCGGATTTTTTTGACATTCTTTCAAAATCGTTTTGGAAATACAAATATTTTTGACATAAATTTGAATATCTTTTTTAAATACCGTTAGATTTCTGTTTTATTTGGTTGAATATTGACGAGGCAATGCTAGTAACCTAACCACGTTAAAATTTTGACAACATTTCACATTGGTTTTTCAAAATTTTCACTTATACTGATATATCAATCAGTACTCAAATTTTGACTTTCAACTTTCAATAACTCGCTCGGATATTGACCGATCGATACGAAACTTTCATTTTCGGCATCAGGGAGTGCATCCGTGTCGAACTGCATACCCTGAACCTTCAAATTCGGATTTTTTTGACAGTCTTTCAAAATCGTTTTGGAAATACAAATATTTTTGACATAAATTTGAATATCTTTATTAAATACCGTTAGATTTCTGTTTTATTTGGTTTAATATTGACGAGGCAATGCTAGTCTCCTAACCACGTTAAAATTTTGACAACATTTCACATTGGTTTTTCAAAATTTTCACTTATACTGATATATCAATCAGTACTCAAATTTTGACTTTCAACTTTCAATAACTCGCTCGGATATTGACCGATCAATACGAAACTTTCATTTTCGGCATCAGGGAGTGCATCCGTGTCGAACTACATACCCTGAACCTTCAAATTCGGATTTTTTTGACAGTCTTTCAAAATCGTTTTGGAAATACAAATATTTTTGACATAAATTTGAATATCTTTTTTAAATACAGTTAGATTTCTGTTTTATTTGGTTTAATGTAGACGAGGCAATGCTAGTCACCTAACCACGTTAAAATTTTGACAACATTTCACATTGGTTTTTCAAAATTTTCACTTATACTGAAATATCAATCAGTACTCAATTTTTTACTTTCAACTTTCAATAACTCGCTCGGATATTGACCGATCGATACGAAACTTTCATTTTCGGCATCAGGGAGTGCATCCGTGTCGAACTGCATACCCTGAACCTTCAAATTCGGATTTTTTTGACATTCTTTCAAAATCGTTTTGGAAATACAAATATTTTTGACATAAATTTGAATATCTTTTTTAAATACCGTTTGATTTCTGTTTTATTTGGTTGAATATTGACGAGGCAATGCTAGTAACCTAACCACGTTAAAATTTTGACAACATTTCACATTGGTTTTTCAAAATTTTCACTTATACTGATATATCAATCAGTACTCAAATTTTGACTTTCAACTTTCAATAACTCGCTCGGATATTGACCGATCGATACGAAACTTTCATTTTCGGCATCAGGGAGTGCATCCGTGTCGAACTGCATACCCTGAACCTTCAAATTCGGATTTTTTTGACAGTCTTTCAAAATCGTTTTGGAAATACAAATATTTTTGACAAAAATTTGAATATCTTTTTTAAATACCGTTAGATTTCTGTTTTATTTGGTTTAATATTGACGAGGCAATGCTAGTCACCTAACCACGTTAAAATTTTGACAACATTTCACACTGGTTTTTCAAAATTTTCACTTATACTGATATATCAATCAATACTCAATGTTTGACTTTCAACTTTCAATAACTCGCTTGGATATTGACCGATCGATACGTAACTTTCATTTTCGGCATCAGGAAGTGCATCCGTGTCGAACTGCATACCCTGAACCTTCAAATTCGGATTTTTTTGACAGTCTTTCAAAATCGTTTTGGAAATACAAATATTTTTGACAAAAATTTGAATATCTTTTTTAAATACCGTTAGATTTCTGTTTTATTTGGTTTAATATTGACGAAGCAATGCTAGTCACCTAACCACGTTAAAATTTTGACAACATTTCACTTTGGTTTTTCAAAATTTTCACTTATACTGATATATCAATCACTACTCAATTTTTGACTTTCAACTTTCAATAACTCGCTCGGATATTGACCGATCGATACGAAACTTTCATTTTCGGCATCAGGGAGTGCATCCGTGTCGAACTGCATACCTTGAACTTTCAAATTCGGATTTTTTTGACAGTCTTTCAAAATCGTTTTGGAAATACAAATATTTTTGACAAAAATTTGAATATCTTTTTTAAATACCGTTAGATTTCTGTTTTATTTGGTTTAATATTGACGAAGCAATGCTAGTCACCTAACCACGTTAAAATTTTGACAACATTTCACATTGGTTTTTCAAAATTTTCACTTATACTGATATATCAATCAGTACTCAATTTTTGACTTTCAACTTTCAATAACTCGCTCGGATATTGACCGATCGATACGAAACTTTCATTTTCGGCATCAGGGAGTGCATCCGTGTCGAACTGCATACCCTGAACCTTCAAATTCGGATTTTTTTGACAGTCTTTCAAAATCGTTTTGGAAATACAAATATTTTTGACAAAAATTTGAATATCTTTTTTAAATACCGTTAGATTTCTGTTTTATTTGGTTTAATATTGACGAGGCAATGCTAGTCACCTAACCACGTTAAAATTTTGACAACATTTCACATTGGTTTTTCAAAATTTTCACTTATACTGATATATCAATCAGTACTCAATTTTTGACTTTCAACTTTCAATAACTCGCTCGGATATTGACCGATCGATACGAAACTTTCATTTTTGGCATCAGGGAGTGCATCCGTGTCGAACTGCATACCCTGAACCTTCAAATTCGGATTTTTTTGACAGTCTTTCAAAATCGTTTTGGAAATACAAATAATTTTGACATAAATTTGAATATCTTTTTTAAATACCGTTTGATTTCTGTTTTATTTGGTTTAATATTGACGAGGCACATCGGGGGGGAACCTAACCTTTTTTTTTTTTTTTTTTTTTACGTGGGGAAATGCTCATGCATCTCCTCCGCTCCGGGGGGAGGCGAAGGAGTATGTCGGACTCAGGGAAAAGCCCTGCCTACCGACTAAAACCCCACGGTGATCTACGTCGTCGCGTTTTGGCAGGGGACAAGTGGGCACGCGTTAGCTCTCTCCACATCCCCCGCCGCGGTGTCTTACTCAGACTGCAACTCACGGAGGCTGTGTTGCTCTCCGTCCACTCTTGGTGACGCACCCGATCACAAGGCACGTCATCCACTCGAGGGCCCCTTTACGGGACGACGGATACCCCCGTATCCATCGCCTCCGGGCCCTCTCCAGGGTTGGGCGGTGGCCGCGGCGCCTCAGCACCAGCTACTGCCCTCCTGGGCCTGCGCAGGTCTCGGCCTGCAGTGCTGCCCGATCTGCTTCCCCCGTCAGTTTGTGACGGAGGTTGAGGAGCAGTCGGTTCGCCCTCTCTCTGGGACCTTTTGGACCCCTTCTTACGTTTGCCCTTATTTGGGCAACTCCTCCCACCCAACGCGTGTGCTGCCGGTTTTCCCGCTGCCTTACACAGGGCGCAGACAGGATCAGCGGCTACGCAGTCACGGGCATTGTGACCATGTTGGCCGCAACGAAAGCAAGTTCCGTTGCGGTCAACACCGCCACTACATTGCGCACTGACGTGGCCGGCCTCAAGGCACTTGAAGCACCTGAGTGGCCTGGGCTCCAGCACGATAACTCGTGCAATAACCCAGCCCACCCGGAGCCTACCAACACCCACCACCTTTTTGGCGGCGGCCACGGGACAGGCTACCCATAGGGTGCCCCATTTGGTAACCCTACCCGTCTTAATCGCCGCCACATCACAACCTCCGTCTCTCGCGAGAGCTGCCACAACTTCTTCTGGGGTGACAGAATCGTCCAGCCCCTTCACCCGCAGATCCACCCTCTTCGTTGGCCGATGGACCAGGAAGTTGGTAGCGTCCAAGACCTCCCTTAGCTTCGCAGCCAGGGAGTTTGCCTTCTCGGGCGCACCTTCCCCCGAGACCTCCAGCAACCTCGCACCACTCGCACCACCACGGAAACGCACGCCTTTGATGCCAAGAGCTTCAACGTCTTCAAGACGAAGGTGCTTCTTGGCCTCAGCAATGATGTCCGTGTATTGGATCCCCCGCTCTTGAGTACCAGGTTGTAAGTCCAGACAAACAACCTCAGAGCGGGGCGGCCGGAGCCGGATACTCTTCTTCTTCGTCTTCTTGGGAGCGGCTGGTTTTGCAGCCTTCTCTACCGTCCTCGTTCGATTCGGCGTCCGCTTCACCACTTCACTCCACGTCTCCCCCACAGGGGCGGTGTTGAGCGAACCGGGAGCTCTTGCCGCTGTCGCTTCTCTGGCCGCGAGGCTCTTCTTCTCCTTCCTCTTCCCCTTTCGGGGAGAGGCGGTTGGGGCAGAAGTGCCCACGACGGCACTCTTCTTCCTGGCAGACCGCTCTTGGCTACCCTGGGAAGTCATGACTGACACATCAGGGGCCGCAATGTCGGCCTGCCTGTCCCGTCCGGTATTAGGAGGAGCCAGCATTCGGGGTTCCGGCGGGAGCCGTTTCTCCATGCCGGCAAGCCTCGTCTCCAACATCGCGCTGAACTGCGCAATGTTAGAGCGCGAGACTTCCTCTAGCAACTCCTGTACATTGAGTTGTGGCTCAGCTGGGGCAACGGGTTGCCTTCGAAGTTCGAAGACCTCCCTGCGCAGCTTTGCCACCTGGCCAGTGAGCTTTGCATTTGAGGCCTCCAGCTTCGCCACCTCCTCCGACATTGTTCGGGCCTTGAGTTGGGAGACAGCGACCGAGATGGTAAACGCAGCGTCCTTCAAGGACTTGACAAAGCCTCCTTTCAGGTTCATAGACTTTGTGGCCACCTTTTCGATGATGGCCACTGAGTCCTGGACCATCTTTTCTAGTTGCCCTGCCGTTTGCGGGGCATCGTCCGGTGTTGGGTCAGGGTATGCCATGCAAAAGTTGCCAATGGCCTCCTTTACCTGTTCCCCTCTCCGTACCATCTCCTCCTCGACTTCAAGCCGCAACGCCTTCTCCTTGGCGGCGTTGAGTTCAGCCTTAGCTCTGGCCAGCCCGACATACTGCCCAGTAGTGGGTGGGCGGCCTCGGCCCTTCACTTTGGGAGCCACCTTTTTAGGTGGGCCCATCACATCCTCGTCCGACTCCTCAGACGAGTTTCGTCTACTCCTCTTCCCTACTCGGGCGCCAGTCTTGACGCTTGCGGGAGCGCGAGAACGCCGCGACACATCCGACGCCAGGCTGGCGTCCGAGCAGTACGAATCATCAAGACCAAGTCCGATGGATTCCAGTTCCTCGCGAAACTGTCTGTCCAGCTCTTCATCGATCTCCCTCTCTCTAGCCATATTAGCCAAAATCACGCCATGTCGTTCAGCGGCAGCCCTCTCCTTCTGGGAGACGACCACCACCGGAAAGTCATCAGAACCAAGTCCACGCGCGTTGTCAGTGTCAGATTTCGAGCCATGTCGTTGTTCACGTCGACCGGGCGTACTAACCCGGCCTCCGAGGTCGTTACTGCTCCCCCCATAGTACAAGGAGCTACCATCCACCGGAGTGGATGGGCGGGATTCCCCATCGCTGGGACCCGCCTGGGGACTTATTTTCATAAGCGACCTTTTCATTGTGATACTTCTCCGATGTCACCTCATCGTCGTCGCTTTTTTCGGGAGTGCGCTCTCCCGTCAGCGCGCCCGGAACCTCCCGGTTAGACGCGCCCACCTCGCCTGACAGGCCCATGACGGGCCCCGCCGAAGCTGTGCTGTTCTTGGTCCAGCCCCTCCCCTCCAAGCCAATCCGGTATGAGTAACTCTGCCGGCACAGCCTTGGAGGATCAACGGAACCTTCAAGCCCCCCCACCTCGACAAGGTGACAGCACATCGGGGGGGGGGGGGAACCTAACCTACCCGGAAGTTGGCCGCATCCAAGGCTCCCCTAAGCTTCTCAGCCAAGGAGTCCGCCTTCTCAGCCGCACCTTCTCCCGAGACCTCCAGCAGCCGAACACCAGTTGCACCCTTACGGATGCGCACACCTGTGACCCCCATCGCCTCCATGTCCTCGCGACTTACGTGCCGCTTGGCCTCCACCATCAAGGACACGTAGTTAATGCCACGGTCCATCGCCCCGGGTTGCAGATCTAACCCTACAACCGCAGTGCGTGGCGGCCGGAGTCGGATATCACGTTTCTTTTTCGGGGCAGGTTTGGCCGCCTTCTTTTTCTCGTCTCACCACTTCACTCCACGCCTCCCCTTGGTGGGCAGCGTGGAGCGGACCGGGAGCCCTTGCCGCTTCCGCCTCCCTAGCCGCGAGGCTTTTGCCCTTCCGTTTCCCCTTTCGGGTAGCGGATGTTGAGGCAGCAGCACTCGCAGCCGCTGTCACGTTCTTGTTAGGTCGCTCTTGGCCACCCTGGGAAGTCACTCTCCGTGGACCTGGAGAGGACACATCAGGGGCCGCGACGTCGACCTGTATGTCTCGTCCTGTACAAGTTGCCGGAGAGGGCCGCACTCGAGGTTCCGGCGGGAGCCGGTACTCTATGCCGGCAAACCTCGTCTCCAACATCGCGCTGAACTGCGCAATGTTCGAGCGCGAGACTTCCTCCAGCAACTCCTTCAAATTAGGCTGTGGCTCAGCCGGGGCAACGGGCTGCCGCCGAAGTTCGGCGACCTCCCTACGCAGCTCTGCCAATTGGCTTGTGAGCCGCGCATTTGCGGCCTCCAGCTTTGCCACCTCCTCCGACATGGTGCGGGCCTTGAGTTGGGACACTGCGACCGAGATCGTAAACGCAGCGTCCTTCAAGGACTTTACGAAGCCTCCTTTTAAGTTCATGGATTTCGTGGCCACCTTTTCGATGATGGCCACTGAGTCCTGGACTAGCTTCTCCAGCTGTCCCGCTGTCTGCGGGGCATCATCCGGTGTTGGATCGGGGTGGGCCATGCAGAATTTGTCAATGGCATCCTTGACAGATTCCCCCCTTCTCACCATTTCTTCCTCGACTTGGAGCCGCAACGCCTTCTCCTTCTCTGCGTTCAGATCAGCTTTCGCCCTGGCTAGCCCCACATACTGCCCAGTCGTGGGCGGGCGGCCTCGGCCCTTTGCCTTGGGTGCCACCTTTTTAGGCGGACCCATCGCACCCTCGTCCGACTCCTCAGACGAGTTCTGTCTACTCCTCTTTCTCTCTGCTCGCGATTTCGCGAGAACGCCGCGACACATCCGACGCCAGGCTGGCGTCCGAGCAGTACGAATCATCGAGACCGAGTCCGATGGATTCCAGTTCCTCACGGAACTGTCTGTCCAGCTCTTCATCTATCTCCCTCTCTCTAGCCATGTTAGCCATAATCACGCCGTGTCTGTCGGCGGTGGCCCTCTCCTTCTGGGAGATGACCACCACCGCCGAATCATCAATGCCATAATCACAAGCCAATCGTTTGTCATTATTAGCGCCAGGTTGTCGTTCACGGGGGCCAGTGGGACACTGACCTCCGAGTCTGTTGCTGCCTCCCCCGTTTAACGTGAGGCTTCCTTCCGCCGGAGCAGAAGGGCGGGATTCCCCATCGCTGGGACCCGCCCGGGGACTTGTTTCACAAGCAGACTTTTCCATGGGCCTAAACTCTCCGATGACTCCACATCGTCGTCGCTTTTTTCGGGAGTGCGCTCACCCGACAGCGCGCCCAGAACCTCCCGGTTAGGCGCGCCCACCTCGCCAGACAGGCCCATGAAGGGCCCCGCCGAAGCTGTGCTGTTCTTGGTCCAGCCCCTCTCCTCCAAGCCAATCCGGTATGAGTAACTCTGCCGGCATAGCCTTGGAGGATCAACGGAACCTTCAAGCCCCCCACCTCGACAAGGTGACAGCACATCGGGGGGGAACCTAACCTAACCTTTTTTTTTTTTTTTTTTTCGCGGCGCCATCACTACCACGCAAGGCACGCTCGACCACAGACGAAGCCATGGGAGCTCCACTCGGGCGCGCAAGCGCACCCCTGTTTTTTAGTGAGGTTGTCTCCTCAGGGTTTTAAAGAGGTCTCCTCCTCGGCGGGCACGCCTTCACGCGGCGCACCCTGGTTTTTTAGTGAGGTTGTCTCCTCAGGTTTTTTAGTGAGGTATCCTCCTCCGCGGGCACGCCTACACGCGGCGCACCCTTGTTTTTTAATGAGGTTGTCTCCTCCGGTTTTTTACCGAGGTCTCCTCCTCACCACGTCGTGCTGCTCTTAGTCCAGCCCCTCACCTCCAAGCCAATCCGGTATGGGTAGCCCTGCCGGCACAGCCCTGGAGGATCATTGGGACCTTCAAGCCCCCCCACCTCGACAAGGTGACAG
Source organism: Choreutis nemorana (assembly GCA_949316135.1). NCBI lineage: Eukaryota > Metazoa > Arthropoda > Insecta > Lepidoptera > Choreutidae > Choreutis > Choreutis nemorana. The sequence continues at coordinate 10,130,116 of OX438606.1, read as the reverse complement.
CACATCGGGGGGGAACCTAACCTAACTTTTTTTTTTTTTTTTGTACGTGGGGAAATGCTCATGCATCTCCTCCGCTCCGGGGGGAGACGAAGGAGTATGTCGGACTCAGGGAAAAGCCCTGCCTACCGACTAAAACCCCACGGTGATCTACGTCGCCCGCGTTTTGGCAGGGGACAAGTGGGCACGCGTTAGCTCTCTCCACATCCCCCGCCGCGGTGTCTTACTCAGACTGCAACTCACGGAGGCTGTGTTGCTCTCCGTCCTCTCTTGGTGACGCACCCGATCACAAGGCACGTCATCCACTCGAGGGCCCCTTTACGGGACGACGGATACCCCCGTATCCATCGCCTCCGGGCCCTCTCCAGGGTTGGGCGGTGGCCGCGGCGCCTCAGCACCAGCTGCTGCCCTCCTGGGCCTGGGCAGGTCTCGGCCTGCAGTGTTGCCCGATCTGCTTCCCCCGTCGGTTTGCGACGGAGGTTGAGGAGCAGTCGGTTCGCCCTCTCTCTGGGACCTTTTGGCCCCCTTCTTACGTTTGCCCTTGTGTGGGCAACTCCTACCACCCAACGCGTGTGCTGCCAGTTTTCCCGCCGCCTTACATAGCGCGCATACAGGATCAGCAGCTACGCAGTCACGAGCATTATGACCATGTTGGCCGCAACGAAAGCAAGTTCCGTTGCGGTCAACACCGCCACCGCATTGCGCACTGACGTGGCCGGCCTCTAGGCACTTGAAGCACCTGAGTGGCCTGGGTTCCAGCACGATAACGTGCAATAACCCAGCCCACCCGGAGCCGACCAACACCCACCACCTTCTTGGCGGCGGCCACGGGACAGGCTACCCATAGGGTGCCCCATTTGGTGACCCTACCCGTCTTAATTGCCGCCACATCACAACCTCCGTCTCTCGCGAGAGCTGCCGCCACTTCTTCTGGGGTGACACAATCGTCCAGCCCCTTCACCCGCAAATCCACCCTCTTCGTTGGCCGATGGACCCGGAAGTTGGTACCGTCCAAGACCTCCCTTAGCTTCGCAGCTAGGGAGTTTGCTTTCTCGGGCGCACCTTCTCCGGAGACCTCCAGCAACCTCGCCCCACTCGCACCACCACGGAAACGCACGCCTTTGATGCCAAGAGCTTCAACGTCTTCAAGACGAAGGTGCTTCTTGGCCTCAGCAATGATGTCCGTGTATTGGATCCCCCGCTCTTGAGTACCAGGTTGTAAGTCCAGACAAACAACCTCAGAGCGGGGCGGCCGGAGCCGGATACTCTTCTTCTTTGTCTTCTTGGGAGCGGCTGGTTTTGCAGCCTTCTCTACCGTCCTCGTTCGATTCGGCGTCCGCTTCACCACTTCACTCCACGTCTCCCCCACAGGGGCGGTGTTGAGCGAACCGGGAGCTCTTGCCGCTGTCGCTTCTCTGGCCGCGAGGCTCTTCTTCTCCTTCCTCTTCCCCTTTCGGGGAGTGGCGGTTGGGGCAGAAGTGCCCACGACGGCACACTTCTTCCTGGCAGACCGCTCTTGGCTACCCTGGGAAGTCATGACTGACACATCAGGGGCCGCAATGTCGGCCTGCCTGTCCCGTCCAGTATTAGGAGGAGCCAGCATTCGGAGTTCCGGCGGGAGCCGGTTCTCCATACTGGCAAGCCTCGTCTCCAACATCGCACTGAACTGCGCAATATTAGAGCGCGAAACCTCCTCCAACAACTCCTTGATATTGAGCTGTGGCTCAGCCGGGGCGACGGGCTGCCGCCGAAGTTCGGCGACCTCCCTGCGCAACTCCGCCAACTGGCTTGTGAGCCGCGCATTTGCGGCCTCCAACTTCGCCACCTCCTCCGACATGGTTCGGGCCTTGAGTTGGGACACTGCGACCGAGATGGTAAACGCAGCGTCCTTCAAGGACTTCACAAAGCCTCCTTTCAGGTTCATAGACTTTGTGGCCACCTTTTCGATGATGGCCACTGAGTCCTGGACCATCTTTTCTAGTTGCCCCGCTGTCTGCGGGGCATCATCCGGTGTTGGATCGGGGTGGGCCATGCAGAATTTGTCAATGGCGTCCTTGACAGATTCCCCCCTTCTCATCATTTCTTCCTCGACTTGGAGCTTCAACGCCTTCTCCTTCTCTGCGTTCAGCTCAGCTTTTGCACTCGCCAGCCCCACATACTGCCCAGTCGTGGGTGGGCGGCCTCGGCCCTTTGCTTTGGGTGCACCTTTTTAGGCGGACCCATCGCACCCTCGTCCGACTCCTCAGACGAGTTCTGTCTACTCCTCTTTCTCTCTGCTCGGGCGCCAGTCCTGGCGCTTGCGGGAGCGCGAGAACGCCGCGACACATCCGACGCCAGGCTGGCGTCCGAGCAGTACGAATCATCGAGACCGAGTCCGATGGATTCCAGTTCCTCACGGAACTGTCTGTCCAGCTCTTCATCAATCTCCCTCTCTCTAGCCATGTTGGCCATAATCACGCCGTGTCTGTCGGTGGTGGCCCTCTCCTTCTGGGAGATGACCACCACCGCCGAATCATCAATGCCATAATCACAAGCCGATCGTTTGTCATTATCAGCGCAAGGTTGTCGTTCACGGGGGCCACTGGGACACTGACCTCCGAGTCTGTTGCTGCCTCCCCCTTATAACGTGAGGCTTCCTTCCGCCGGAGCAGAAGGGCGGGATTCCCCATCGCTGGGACCCGCCCGGGGACTTGTTTCACAAGCAGACTTTTTCATGGGCTTTAACTCTCCGATGACTCCACATCGTCGTCGCTTTTTTCGGGAGTGCGCTCTCCCGTCAGCGCGCCCGGAACCTCCCGGTTAGGCGCGCCCACCTCGCCAGACAGGCCCATGAAGGGCCCCGCCGAAGCTGTGCTGTTCTTAGTCCAGCACCTCCCCTCCAAGCCAATCAAGTATGAGTAACTCTGCCGGCATAGCCTTGGAGGATCAATGGAACCTTCAAGCCCCCCCACCTCGACAAGGTGACAGCACTTCGGGGGGGAACCTAACCTAACCTAACCTAACCTTTTTTTTTTTTTTTTGTACGTGGGGAAATGCTCATGCATCTCCTCCGCTCCGGGGGGAGACGAAGGAGTATGTCGGACTCAGGGAAAAGCCCTGCCTACCGACTAAAACCCCACGGTGATCTACGTCGCCCGCGTTTTGGCAGGGGACAAGTGGGCACGCGTTAGCTCTCTCCACATCCCCCGCCGCGGTGTCTTACTCAGATTGCAACTCACGGAGGCTGTGTTGCTCTCCGTCCTCTCTTGGTGACGCACCCGATCACAAGGCACGTCATCCACTCGAGGGCCCCTTTACGGGACGACGGATACCCCCGTATCCATCGCCTCCGGGCCCTCTCCAGGGTTGGGCGGTGGCCGCGGCGCCTCAGCACCAGCTACTGCCCTCCTGGGCCTGGACAGGTCTCGACCTGCAGTGCCCGATCTGCTTCCCCCGACGGTTGTCGACGGAGGTTGAGGAGCAGACGGTTCACCCTCTCTCTGAGACCTTTTGGCCCCCTTCTTACGTTTGCCCTTGTTTGGGCAACTCCTGCCACCCAACGCGTGTGCTGCCGGTTTTCCCGCTGCCTTACACAGGGCGCAGACAGGATCAGCAGCTACGCAGTCACGGGCATTGTGACCATGTTGGCCGCAACGAAAGCAAGTTCCGTTGCGGTCAACACCGCCACCGCATTGCGCACTGACGTGGCCGGCCTCCAGGCACTTGAAGCACCTGAGTGGCCTGGGCTCCAGCACGATAACTCGTGCAATAACCCAGCCCACCCGGAGCCGACCAACACCCACCACCTTCTTGGCGGCGGCCACGGGACAGGCTACCCATAGGGTGCCCCATTTGGTAACCCTACCCGTCTTAATCGCCGCCACATCACAACCTCCGTCTCTCGCGAGAGCTGCCGCCACTTCTTCAGGGCTGACAGAATCGTCCAGCCCCTTCACCCGCAGATCTACCCTCTTTGTTGGCCGATGGACCCGGAAGTTAGTAGCGTCCAAGACCTCCCTTAGCTTCGCAGCCAGGGAGTTTAACCTTTTTTTTTTTTTTTTTTTTCACCCTGGGAAATCTGCTATCAGACCGTCTCAACCGAGCTGTTGCGAGCACCGGGAGGTGTGTGGGGATGGGCGATGGTCTGCCCGACCCACTAAAACCCAGGGACATCCGTCAACCGCTGCCACGAAAACTTTAAAAGCCATTCGCGGACTGTGCGGCGGCCCGTTAAGGCCCTCCGTCTTGCCATGGCACCTCACCTCCCGGATGTGAGAGGGGCGCCTGCCACATTGAGGCTTTGGTGCGGGGGCACGATACCCCCGCGCCGGGCTACGATGGGTGCAACAGCCCATGCAGCCGCCTCCGACGACCCGTTCGTCTGCGTCGCGACGCGACTGATAGCGGGTCATCCTCTCTCGCCCTCTCCGCCATTTCTTTCCGCGAGATGACACTCTCGCAGAAAGAGGCGAAGGCGTCCCTTGACCTTCCGCTCGTAACTATGGCTTTAGCCACGGCCGACAGCGTCAGGTCGGGTCCGATAGCAGCGAGGAGTTCCTGGCGTTCGCTATCGAATGCTGGGCAGAGAGCCAATGTATGCGTAGCCGAGTCAGCACCGGCACCGCACTCATGGCATTCCATTGTAGGCTCCCGACCGATCTTGTGCAGGTAGCCACCGAAACATCCATGTCCGGTGAGGACCTGCGTGATGCGGAAGGAGAGCCAACCCTCCTTGCGATTGACCCATCGCTCTAGGACAGGCCGAATTGCTCCTATGGTCAAATGGCCAGCAGATGGATGCTCCAGACGTTGTCGCCATTTCAGCAGAGCCATCCTCTGAGCGCGCCTTCGCCACTGGGTCAACGCCCCGGGCGTCGCTCTACTGCCCAAGCTGTGTGCTTCGGCTCTCTGCTTATACACAGATGCCAGCACTTCCGCATCCAGCTCCCATGGGGGGGTCCCCGCAAGTACGCAGGCCGCCTCACAGGGAGTTTAACTTTTTTTTTTTTTTTTGTTGACGAAGTGGAAATGCGACCTTATGCATCCCCCCGGTGGAACCAGGGGGTATGTGGGGCTCTCCATCGGACCGACCCACGGTCACTGGCATACCCACTAAAACCACTCCGGCGTTTCCGCGTCACCGCTTAGTGGTGGCACCCAGCGGGATCCCGTTAGGTTACTACCGCAGGCACCACCCATGGTCGCCCTTTCGGGACTTCCTCGTCGTATGATGGGGGACTCGAACCCCCCAGACACTCACGGGTTCAGGCAGCGAACCGCCATCACTACCACGCAAGCCACGCTCGACCACAGCCGAAGCCATGGGAGCTCCACTCGGGCGCGCAAGCGCACCCCTGTTTTTTAGTGAGGTTGTCTCCTCAGGTTTTTTAAAGAGGTCTCCTCCTCGGCGGGCACGCCTTCACGCGGCGCACCCTGGTTTTTTAGTGAGGTTGTCTCCTAAGGTTTTTTAATGAGGTATCCTCCTCGGCGGGCACGCCTACACGCGGCGCACCCTTGTTTTTTAATGAGGTTGTCTCCTCCGGTCTTTTACCGAGGTCTCCTCCTCACCACGTCGTGCTGCTCTTAGTCCAGTCCCTCACCTCCAAGCCAATCCGGTATGGGTAGCCCTGCCGGCACAGCCCTGGAGGATCATTGGGTCCTTCAAGCCCCCCCACCTCGACAAGGTGACAGCACTTCGGGGGGGAACCTAACCTAACCTTTTTTTTTTTTTTTGTACGTGGGGAAATGCTCATGCATCTCCTCCGCTCCGGGGGGAGGCGAAGGAGTATGTCGGACTCCCTCCCTATGAATTCACAAGAAACGATGTGAAGTGGGAATGGAACGAAAGACATGACAATGAACTACATAAAAAACACTTTTCTACTCCGCCCACCTTTTTGCTTTTTCAGGAAGAAGCACCCATTGAACTACGAATTTGAGGTTGAGTACAGAAAAGGGAGCGTTTACAGCACACGGACTTTAGCAGAAATCCATCCGCCGAGATGTCGATTAATATAATGTCCAGGAACACCGAATGGTTACACATTGAGCAAAGACGCGATGATGCTCTTCGTCCAATAATAGACAGCATGTCCAGTAATCTGCAGATCATAAGGGTGATGATGACGTCTGATCCTATAGGCTTAGTTGGACAACCCATTCCGATACATATGTTTTTGGACCTCCTCTCCTCTTCCCTTTTGACTGTAGCCATGTGTTATATAGAATCATGTACGAGTGTTACCTGTTTACTCGCATTGACAAACTACAGTCAAATTGTTTTGCTCTGGAATTATCTATCTATTATTTATGTCTGTAGCCGTATGTATATATCATTTGTATACTTTATATAAACAAAAATATATATACTTATTTACAAATATTATTAAATTAACAAATTATATTATTTAATTAAAGTATTAATAATTATTTTACATATTAAACAAATAAACAGTACACATACATATATACATATCATAATATATAAATATTTAATTGTCCATATAATCTATATATTTAATCAAAATAATTAATAAAATAAACACAATAGTCGCATGTAAACGAGCCCTAATGCCTACCGCAAGCGCTCACACTAACCGATCCTTTTGTTCTCCGCTGTGCATGCGCCCGCGCCGTGTTACCGGGCGTCGGCGCTCGATCGCCACTGACCAGTCGTCCCGCGGCATTGGCTGAGATCGTGTATCCTCGCTCGCTTGCTATCTCCCGCGGCTTCGGCTAACGCTAACGCTTACGCTTGTTTAATGTTAATGCTTAATCTGTGTCGCTTATTTTATATTCTCCTTCTTTCTATCGCTTTGACTATATTCTATTGTGTGTGTGACTTTCTTCCGTGTACTGTGCAAAATAAACTTATATTCCTGTGAGTACTTTCAAGTTTCATTCCACACCTGACTTTACTTAGTGAAGCGAACTACATGGTATCGTGAGGACTACCTACACCACCACCTACCATAACTGGTGACCCCGAAAAACTGCACGAACATGAGCGACAGCAGTGGTGAATCTGTTAAAACCGCCGGTTCACGTAATGGCGGCCATGTCACTACGCGGCGTAAGCAGAAGTTAGGGCGAGTTCACACTGACGCATCTCCAGAAAATCGGAGATTGAATTTTAAAGTGCCTCCGTTTTCACCGGATGATCCGGAAATTTGGTTTGCGCTGTTAGAAGGTCAGTTCGAGAATTTTAATATCACTGAAGACGCACTGTAGTTTAGCAGTGTTATCACCAACTTGGACTTACATCACGCTAAAGCCGTCAAAGATGTTATCGTCAACCCTCCGACTAAAAATCGGTACGACTGGATCAAGTACGAGTTGATTAAACGCCTTTCCGCTTCACATGAGAAGAAGGTCAAGCAGCTTCTTACACACGAGCAGCTTGGGGATAGAAAACCATCTCAGTTTCTCCGGCATCTGATGGACTTAGCCGGACCGTCTGTTCCGGAGGACTTCATTAAGACGATCTGGACCAATCGCCTGCCGAGCAGCATAAAAATGGTGCTGACTTCGCAGCCAACCCATTCCATGGAGCAGCTCTCGGACCTTGCAGACCGCATCCAGGAGCTAACTTCACCCTGTGGCGTTGCAGCTACTTCGTCTGGCCCATCGGCGGCTGGGAGCCCAGCTAGCGAAATCGCCGAGCTGAGAAAGATGGTGGAGCACTTGGCACTGAAGCTAGACGAGCATACTCGTGCCAATAATCGTCCCCACCAACGTTCCAGACCCCAGGTCACTATAATTTAATCGTAGATGTTCGTAACCAACGCCATATTGATAACAGTACCACATTGTCCGCTTGTGCTTCATTAGCTAGAACTAATATTAATTCTGTTAAAGTTTCTATAGGTGATACGAGGTTTCACGATCTGTTGTCAATGTTTTGTTTCCGGAAATTACACGTCCGTCAGGCACACTGGTAACATCCAAACACCACACCGTACACCACATTAGAACCACACCCGGACCACCTATTTACAGCACTCCCCGTAGACTTGCCCCAGATAAGCTCAACATTGCTAGGAAGGAGTTCGAGGTTATGCTAAGCAATGGTACTGCACGTCCATCTGAGAGTCCATGGGCGTCTCCACTTCACCTAGCTCCCATAAAAGATAACTGCTGGCGGCGATTACAGGATGCTTAATGCACGGACCATCCCGGACCGTTATCCCATTAGGCACATCCATGACTTCGCTCACAGTATTTCTGGTCTTCTCCACAATTGATTTAGTTAAGGCATACAACCAGATACCTGTTTTTAAGGACGATATTTGCAAAACCGCCATCACTACACCGTTTGGCCTATACGAATTCCCGTACATGACCTTTGGACTTCGTAATGCTAGTCAAACATTTCAGAGGTTTGTAGACGAGATGACGAGGGGTTTGGATTTTACCTACTGTTATTTGGATGATTTTTTGGTGTTCTCCAAAACCCAAGCAGAGCACGAGTCCCACCTTCATCAACTCTTCACCCGCATGAAGCAGTACGGCAAAATGGTCAACACCGCAAAATGTGTCTTCGGAGCCAGTGAGGTAACATTTTTAGGTTATCACATCTCGGAGCGTGGAACAAAACCTTTACAATCCAAGGTGCAAGCAATACGGGATTTCCCTTCCCCTAGGACTGTCAAAGAGTTACGTCGTTTCTTAGGAATGCTTAACTTCTACAGACGATTTTTACCAAACGCTGCCTTGATTCAAGCACCACTAAATGCTCTTCTCATTGGTTCGGTAAAAGCATCGCATCCCGTGAACCTTCACTTTTAGCTTTCGAACAGTGCAAAGAATACCTGTCAAATGCTGCATTACTCGCACACCCAGACTGTCAGGCCAAAGTTGCTCTGGTAACAGACGCATCTGATTTGGCTATGGGTGCAGTTTTGCAGCAATACAAGGACGGTGAATGGGAACCATTAGCTTTCTTTTCACGTAAGTTAAACCCATCCCAGCAAAAATACTCACCATACGACCGCGAGCTCCTGGCCATCTATGAAAGTATCAAATACTTTCGTCACATGCTAGAGGCCAGGCATTTTGTTATTTACACTGACCATAAGCCGCTCAGTTTCGCTTTCAGCGAACGTAAAGCCAACTGTTCGCCTCGTCAGTACCGACACCTCGACTACATTTCGCAGTTCACGACCGACATTCGACACATCTCCGGCAAAGACAACGTCGTAGCAGATACCTTGTCCCCTGTCGATGAACTGCAAACACCAGTCGACCTCAAAATGCTCGCCGAGTCTCAGACTGCAGATCAGGAACTTCAGCAATTTATTAACGGTGAATTGTCACTCCGTTTAACGAAGCTTCTCATTCCTGAATGCAATGCTGAAATATACTGTGACGTGAGTACACCAACTCCTAGGCCCTTTGTCACCAGGCAATTTCGAAAGAAAATCTTCGATTGCCTTCACAGCCTCAGCCACTCTGGTGTAAATGCTTCTACCAAACTAGTGGCTGATCGATTCGTCTGGCCTGGGATGCGCAAGGACTGTCGTGAGTGGTCACGAAAATGCCTTGCTTGTCAACGCGCTAAGGTACATCGCCATGTGTCTGCACGTCTAGGCACCTTCGATTTACCCAAAGCTCGTTTTGCCTTCGTTCACGTGGACATAGTTGGTCCACTACCACCTATTCAAGGCTTTCGTTATTGTTTTACAGCGGTAGATCGCTTTACACCAATGACTGACAGCCGAAACGGTGGTCAAGGCTTTGATATCGTGGATATCCAGATTTGGATGTCCAACGGATATTGTCACTGATCGCGGTCGACAGTTTGAATCCACGCTTTGACTATATTCTATTGTGTGTGTGACTTTCTTCCGTGTACTTTGCAAAATAAACTTATATTCCTGTGAGTACTTTCAAGTTTCATTCCACACCTGACTTTACTTAGTGAAGCGAACTACATGGTATCGTGAGGACTACCTACACCACCACCTACCATATGTCTATATATCTCAATTTAAATTGCTGCCTATACATATATTACACAGACTAATTATTGTAGTCGCGGTGTGTAATTATTGTAGTCGCGGTGTGTAATTATTGTAGTCGCGGTGTGTAATTATTGTAGTCGCGGTGTGTAATCATTAGTCAATGCAAATATGTTTATGCGTTCTCGGATGATGCGTTCTGTGCGGTATGATTCGGGAAGTTTGTAATGAAACAGTTAAATTGTTGTTCTTAGTTTATTGGATTTGTTCTTGGAACAGCAACAACACGTTTCTATCACTCAAACGCTTACTTTTATTAACTTAAATATATTTTCATTGTACATTTTAATCTGATATTAATACAGAATTTCAGAGGGACGTCAATTATTTGGAAATGTAAGTACATAGAACAGAGGAGCCATAATTGACCTACGAGACACTGGAGCTTTTAAACTATGATACAAAGTTAACAAGTTAGTTAAGTAATGAAACACAGTGCTTAGTGTAATATAACAACAACAAAGTAAAAGGCAAGTTCAGTCAGAACAGTCAGGATTCACTCGACGCTACGCTCGCAGTCGCACTCACGGACACACGCTAATAGTAAGTAATAGTCTACAGTTTACTCCACCAGGTGGCACCACGTTATACATTATTATAGTGACGCACATCGTGCATACTTATTGCAATTTACCACTAAATCACTCTTTCATTATAGGCCATTTAAAGCTTCACATCTTATTTTACTAAACTTTATTAAACTACATACATAATTTTGATCATTTCAGTTGTACCTTTATCTAAAAATAAATAAATCTATACTAAAATAATTATTATTTATTAACATCTTTAATCAAATTCAAATAGTCATTTATAGGAGCTACAATAGAATTTAATTCATTTACGATATAACTAGATAATTAATAGATTGTAGAATCACAAGGGCGCGAGGTGCGCTCGGCTCGCTGTGCTCGGCCACGGCTCGCGCACGCGACTTAGCATTGCGCCGGTGGTCGGCTGCTTACCACTCATTTATACTAAACATTTCATAAACAACTGACAATTCAAGGAAACAACCAAAAATAAATCGAACAAGTGAGAGCAGCTGCACAGTGGTGTGATCAATGATGTATTGGTTGATGAAGTGCAAACTATACCCTTTTGGAGATACATTAATTAGTTTAGATTTATTACAAACTATCGGACGTTAAATTTTGAAAATGATAGATTAATAGTAATTTAATATCACCTATTCATTTTAATGTTGATCGCTCGTAGTTTCGGTAAAACAGAGATCGATATGTCTTTTCATACAACACGTCCCTGTTTCTTCTAAATATACTTAAAGTTTTAAATGTTTTAGAATAATATGCAACAGTTCATCGAGTTCGATAAGTTGTATGTTTCGTGTATAATTTTTGTATTAAATAAATAAACGTTGCCTGTAGGTAGAATGAGTATGGATCGGCCCACACTGACGGCAGCAGCGGCCGCGTCCCCTCGCTTGCACAGCCTCGTCGGTCGTCCCCTACTCTACACACACACGCACACACACACACCACGCAACATCTCTCTCTCTCTCTCTCTCTCTCATTCAATCATAAATTCGTAGATAAGGGAACTCTCTTACACTTTACGTATAAACATCGAAACATAGACATTCATTTCATCAAAATTAAATTATCTCTTTAAATATAATATCACTCTGCTACTAAAGCGATCTCAAAAATACTATCGTGTGTGGTCAGCTTGTGGACACTGGTCAGGTCACACCTGTCCCAGCGGCATTTGCTTGGTGGCACTTGGCTGCAGGCGCTCGTCCTCCGCCAGCAGCCGGTCCAGCTCCTCGTCCTCGTAGAATACCACGAAGTGCTCCGGTTTGGCGACTGCCTCAAAGATGGAGCAGACGGAGGGCTTGACGTTGTAGAAGTAGAGCGGCTGGCGGCGCGCGTGGAAGTCGGCGGTGAGGTGCTGGATGGAGGTGGCGGCTGTGTAATCGGCGGAGTAGATGTGCGTGCACTCCAGCACCACGGGCACGGTGCCGGCGCGCGAGCTGGCGCACTTCAGCACCAGCCGCTTCACGTAATCCACGGACGGGAACATCAGGCAGCGGTCCGGCGTTATCATCAAGTACTCCACACCCTTCTCAGTCTGTTAACATTACATAACAATACTAGGTATAATATTTGCGTACCATTAAACTTTTTTGTATCATATTTGGGTATAAATTAAAAAGATAAAAATGTTTAAATTAGCATGGAATTAATCTGGTATGTTTGAAGGTTACCTTGAGCATTTCTACGGAGAACTTGGGTCTGGCGGCGTGGTAGAGGATGAAGATAATGTTGACAATGACTCCGGTGAGAATGCCCAGCTCCAGCGGCAGCGTCAGGCACAGCACGAACGTTCCGATGCCAGGTATCAAGTCTAGCTCTGAACAAGTAATAAACAACCAATATTAATCATCATAAACCTGTCAATAGTTACGGTCACGTAGTTTTAAAAATCCACTACAATTTTTTTAAATTAAAGGCCTTAGGGTTACTTAGAAAAAACTTACTCTTAGCTCTCCACATCGGCTTAATGACGTCGTATTCCACCATAAACAATATGGCGGATATGATGACCGCTGCTAACGCCGCTTTCGGAATAAACTCGAAGTATTGTGTGAAGAACTGAAGCGCCAGGATCACCATTGTACCTTAATATTGACAACGCAGATTTTGAAAAACTAATTTTATATTTTATTTAAAACAGCATTGACGTTGTCGGCACATAGATCAGTAATTGATTCGCCTCGAATAAAAAGTAGTAGTTCATACCGGTGTATATTCCGTTAAAGGTGGTCTTGACTCCGGATCCATTGGAGACGACGGAGCGCGCCAAGGAACCTCCACCAGGGTATGCCTGCATGAAGGAGTTGCCGACGTTGGCGAGCCCGATAGCGATCATCTCCTGCGTGGCGTCTATGGTGCGGCCATCGGAGAACGCCTTGCAGATGGCGATGTCTTCCAATAGTACAATCAATGGGATCACCAGAATGCCGGAGCCAAGCTCCGAGACCATCTCTAGGAAGTCAGCCGTGCTGTTGTCGGCGCGTGTGTAGCTGAACGGAGGCAGCGCAGGCATCGGAACTCCCGACGGGATCGCACCTGATAACATCAACGTCAAGTTGTATATCATTCACATTAACATTTAATTGAACACTTGTGATAGTGTAAATGAGCTGATAAAAACGAGGATCGTAAGAATGATAGAAAAACTGTAAAACTACAAAATAAATTAGAAACAGAAACGTATGAGGTATCCACGATACTAATATAACGAGTAGATGGTGATCTCTACGGATAGGTATCTATCTATGTATACTACTAGGGATGATGTGTCGGTTGACGATATGACATGATGCCGCTACTAACCGCCGCCGGGTACGCTCTCGGCTGGTGGAAGCGTTAACAAACAAACACAACTGGTATCACAAATATAGAATTGCTATAATCTAAACTCATTATTTCCTACTACCAACACTCAAATTTGTTTCTGAACTTTTTTACGTAAGTCAATGATGACCGCTGGAAAAAAATTTGCTATCAACGACTGTAGAGCACTGTACCAGTGATAGTAACATGTACTCCAGAGTATAACAGTAAGATTTGTCTGAGACTAACCCATGAGCCGCACGGGCGAGGCTCCTTGTGAGGAGACGAACCAGTAGCCGAGCACGCCGGTGGCGACCACCACCACGGCGTTCCTGCAGGTGCCCAGCAACCAGCAGCACTTGCTCACCACCTTCTGCCGAGTGCTACCTCCATCTTCTCCGCCTAACTTGATCATACCTATTCTCTGCAAATAAATACAAAAAATATATATATAGTAATTTATCATTTTCAAAATAGAAAAATTACCGATTTTATGGGATAACTTTTAGATTAAATAAATTTTGAACTTTATATCTTACTAAGATAGGTTAGTAAATTACTAAAATGGCTTACCCTCATAGACAACAAGAGAGCGATACAGATGAATCCGAGTACGGGGTCCCAGAGAGAAGCTGAGTGTAGATTGCGGAACACAGAGATCCACTGCTGAAGGAATGTAGTTCCAGTAACTTGTATGGCAAACAAGTCCTTGACTTGCGAAGTGGCGATCATGAGCGCGACGGCGGATGTGAACCCGGACGATACCGGACCCGAAACGAAGTCGATCAGGAACCCGAGGCCGAGTACTCCCATCAGCAGCTCCACCATCCCGGTGAGGAAGTTGAGGAGGATAGCCTTCTCAACGACTCCGCCGGCGACCTGCCACGTGAGCAGCGATGCGATAGCGGTAGGCCCGGCAGGTACGGCGCGGCAGCCGCCCAGGAAGATGTAAATGAAGCAACCGAGGAAGGAGCCGTAGAGACCGTACTGTGGCGGCAGGCCAGCAATGTTGGAGTAGGCCAGCGACTGCGGGATGACGGTGAGGCCGACGGTAATGCCGGCGATGAGGTCGCCGACGGCGCGCTCGGCGTTGTACTGAGGCAGCCACGCGGTCACTGGCACGCGCTTGTGCAGCGTCTTGCGGTTTAGCTTGCGCGTCAGCCGCGAGCACCAACCGTCGCGAACACCTCCCTCCGACACTGCAATATGCATTCTATATTGACGCTGTTGCTTTGTCTGTCTTGTTACGTATCGACACAGCAGACTGTCTGCCGCCGAGACTTGTCTTAATGTCAAGAATGAATTAAGTCATATCTTATTTCTAAATCAACAAATTTTCCTTATCTTTTGTTGATAGTTATAAAACTGCAAGCTTGAGTTCTCCACACATTACTAGAGACTATTTACTTGACACAATAAATTTAATCTCGTCAGTACAATTACGACCTCAACAATGTCATGCATGAAACATAATCCTCGGGGATTAAGACGTGAGACTGACGGGGGTTTTAATTTGCTCCAACTAAAATAGACATTATGATGAAGGCATAAAGTAGTTAATGAGCGCCAGTCGAAGTTCAAGGCAACATCTGAGCCGGGCGCGCTCGCTCGGATGTGGCGATCGATCGACGCAGCCGAATACGAATCCTTCTACTTTCAGACATTTTAAATTTACCAGGTGTCTAAATATAGCTCCGAATCAATTTTGTTTAAATTTGTCACGGGCCTGTACAAAATAGCAAAAACTTATTGGTACTTAATTGTCAGAGATGACTATCGCTGACCTTCGTGTTTTTCAATAAAATTACATTGCGAATTTGCGACGTTAGATGTAGAGCCACTTTCCACAGTCACGATACAATCAACTACAATCTCTGAATTATTTATGTTGTACCTATTTAAGTAATCGGAGTCATGTTGAGAGCAGTTTGATAAAGCATTATCATATAATATCCATAGATGGCGTGCCGTGTGTCGTGTGGAGCTGTGTGTGTACTTACTGATGTAGTCATTGCTGGCGTGCTTGTCGTCGGGTGGCGGCAGGGAGCCGGAGGACGCGTTGTGTTTTCTGCGAGGGATCATCCTGCAACACAAAAACGCACATATCATGCACTGCCTCTACCTAACTGGCACTATACTCATCGAATGTGTCTATCATGAGTTCGTATAGTTTTTCTACACGATAGGTAACATAGATAACGACTGTGATTTTGTATCAGCAATCTTCATTCCCCATCGATCCGAGACGCGCTCTACAAAGATTCATACAAATTTGTAACTGCAGCCGCAAGCGGCAATCGAAGATAAAACTCGTGGTAAGCACACAGGACTGCTTTTTTACTTAACTACTACAAATTATCAAACTTCACTGAATTAGGTTTAAATGTTATGGTTTTGGTATACCGCCCGCGCGACATCTCCGCCCGCTGACAGCCGACAGATGTTATCTCTTGTCATGCAAACAGTTTGCTGGCATGCTCTCGACATTTCCAGTCCCTAAAGGAAATGTACCCTCATCTATAATATTTACTTATATGTGTTCACAAAACATCAAGAAACTCGGCTGTAAAAATGCAGGTTGTTTTATCAAGTCTTGCAAAGCAAAAGTACAAATCTGTAAAAGTTTTTCTGTGTAAAAGATTCATATCTGTTTGTATATACCTACACAGGTAGGCCTTTATGTAATGAAGGCTAAGTAACAACTTTTTGCTAAACTCGAGCCAAAAATGAAAAAAGATGAAACCAGAAAGCGATTTTAGTATTTTTTTTGTAGCGACACAAAATAATATATGATGAAGTACCTAAATAAGAACAGGGTAAAAGTACATGTAGTGACTCCGCTTCAGTGTTGGATTCAATGTCGCACAAAATACGAGCAGCACAACTAAGCTATTTGTTACTTCAAGTGATATAATCGTAATTAAAGGATTACTTCAATATCGACAACTCATTGACAATGTTGTAGGTACTTATTTAAAGTTAACTTCAAAAATAGAAACGTCAATAAAATTATAACGTTCGATTACTTATTCAAAACGTTCCGTAGTTCAAACATAGAATTAAAGAAACAATAAGTTTTAGGATTATTTTATTGCATTATGCAAATTAATTATAACTCAACAGAAAGTAATCCTCTTTTCCACAAGGTAATAATTAAAAACCCATATGATGCAATACAGACACGTCAATTTTCTAATGAATTAGTTGAGTAGTTTATTAGCCAGTGTGTCTACCATGAGTTCGTATAGTTTTCCTACACGTCAGGTAAAATAGATTATTACAATGAATTTTTATGAGCATTATTAATTGTTCATTAATCCGTTAGAGGCGCTTTACAAAGATTCAAATTTGTAACTGCAGTCGCAAGCGAAAATCAAAGATAAAAGTCACGGGAGGCACACAGGTATCGTACCTATATAGTTTAGCATTAGCTAGTAATTACGTAGTTATTGCAACGGAAAAAGTCAAGACAAAATTGAGTTGGTATGGAATGCAGATAGTGTATGTTGGCGTTTCTATTCAATATTTTCACTCTGCCTTTTGACGTCTAATCTTATATTATTTAGTTTATTCGATTTAAATTTAAAATCTGTTGAGCATAGTTCTAGTAAGAGGAAGGCACCTACATAAATATTAATGAGGTTTGGCAAATTAGCATTTCAGCACACGACGTGGAAGCACGTGACAGAGTCAACAGACCGGCTTACTGTCATGAAGTTTGGTTTGTTGTATGGCTGCGTGTGAGGTCCTAAACCTAATTTGCGAGGGGTTTGCGATGTCCATATCCGTGAGTGCTATGAGTGCGGACATGGCCATTGGCCGTGCGGGATAGTGGTTGGTATCACACACGTCACGGAACGATGGTGGCTGGTCTCCGCTACCGTTGGATTTAGGTCATCTCACCTATATATAGCACTGCTGTTGCTTCTGTTTACCCATCAGCTGTACCGACATGTTTACAATCTGCAGCCGCACTCACTTCTAATCCATAGCGATCACAGCAAGGACGGTCGCGTTTCATTTGCATCTCATACGGAACGGTGCAATCGCGATACTTTCACATGACATTTCAAGGTGTCTGTTCTAAACAGTTTATATCAAGAAACATACATAATTAATATTTAACTATTAACCCGACTCAACACATCGATATATAATATAAATCGTCTGATTGTGTTTAAACCGACCTCAATCTAATAGTATGCAGCCAGCAGCGGACGACATTACGGCGCTGAACTAATCGATGAGTTATTGTTTTATTGTATCAGCAGCAGTTTGTTGGGCAGCTGGTGGCCGTCGCATTGTTCGTGTCCTACTTGTGATAACGCGTCCGTTTACAGACACAATCGACGACAACAACCAATGTAATGGGAGCACAATGTGCCCCAACGGGGGTGAGAGCACGTGACACCGCCAGCGAGCGCGAGGTGGATGCGCGCCCGCAGACACAGTGCGTGCACTGCAACACCAGTAACTATGGCAATTATACATTTACAACCATTATAATGACTCCATGGATTGAATGCAACACCTAAACCTATAAAAGAAACTAATAAAACTACTGATTCATTGAATTTGTAACTGAGACAAATGTTGCATTTAATTGTGATGATTATATTAAATATTCGCATAATAAATACTATTCCGTGAGACGATGGCTGAGATGAAGGTATACTTAATTGTTCAGTAGGTCTGGTTACTTGTAATTCTAAAGTGTGGTTTTTAAATTCGAATTAAGATAATTACAACGCGATTCTCTTAAAAGTTCAAACACCACTGCGGGGTATATTAAGTAGCAACAATAATAGTAACGAAATTAGGACTGCTATTCATATTTACGGTCTTATTGTATGTTCTGTATCAGAGTAATTGTGAACAATTGCTTTACGTTTATGTCAATTTCTATGAAGTAACCGCAGTAGTTACAGTAATAGATGTCGGTTGTAGTGTAGATGACGCGCTCCGGTGCAGTAACGACACACAGTCGGTCACAACCCCCGCTCACTCCAACTTACAAGCAACCCTCAGCAGCATGCACCCTCATTATTACACTAGAGCTCTCTCATAGGACACGCCGATCCCATTCATCTCGACCCGGTCTAGCATCTGTCCAGCAAATGTAATATTGAACAGATGTTACTACAAGTGATGCTGCTTGCTAACAACATTTTTCGCTCCGACACCGACTGAATCTTAAAATAGTCATTTCAATTGCGAACTTTCATTTACAGGTCACGAGAATATTATTATGGATAGACGAGAAATGCACCGACTTAGTAGATTTAACTATTACATTGTGACGTCCTTTACAATGTTCTTTAAAATCTAGAGAAATGTAGAAATCTAAATAATACGTACGTAGTTTTAAATTAATGTGTCACGTGTATTGTCATGAAAGCAACCGATTGTTTTGTGTTTCTGCACGTGTCCAGTTACAATATTTTTAAGCGACCGCAATTTTTAAGTTATCCCATCATATTACAATTATTCAATTATTAAACCAAACTATAGTTAGTTAAAATACAATTATATCGACAGATGGCGTTTTTGTAGTAAAATATAAATCTAAACTAAGCAGTACATTGATATTTATATACTTTCTAACGTTTTTTTGCATTTTATGCCTTTCCTCCTTTTTTTATAAAAAAGCATAAAACTGTAATCAGCTTTCTCATTCATAGATAGCGTTTTGATATGATTTTTGAGTATTTTAAACAAGTTATGTTCATAAAATTTTAATGTTGTAGGTATAAATAAAACTTTATCTAATGTGTATATATGTATAGGTAACATGTATATGTTATTATCTGAGTTTTTAAAACCAAATATATTCTCATAGGAAGGAAGCCGATTACATTTTTATAAAAATATAAGTAATTTAATTTATTGTAACGATAAATGAATAATGCATGAAGAGTACTTTGAATCAGTCTTAAAGTGTTTTAATTATTAGATATACTATGAGAGTAATAAAAATAAACGCAGTTAAGTGTGGCAGTAACGACTACGGAGTTTGCTGCCTGGATATTATTGTTAGTAGCTGGATGTTGTATGGTTATGTTATATTTATATGAGTGACCCGCAGTGAGTGAGTGCGACCCTCATCTGCGACTACCCACTGCTCGACGCATACGTACGGTGCAATAATTCATTACTATCGTTCATTATAGTACATACGTAAACAACGGAATGACAGCGATCTAAATGATTTCCGTTAAAATGTCACGACACTGAAAACCGATAATGAAATCAATTGAAGCGATGTGTGGGTGAAATCATTGCCTCGAAATTGAAAAAAACAATGAATCTCGGAAAAGATGAATGAGTTGTATGTACATATGACAGATTTACTTTAAAAATTAAGGTCTAGTTTAAAAATAATAAAGTAAACATAATAACATTCTAATTACTGTATCTTCAACGTCAAGTTTCGTCTCACCGCAAGTGGGTTCCCGACACACAAAAATTAATGAAATTATGTACGAAAAATAAAACAGCGCAGAAACATTTAACAGTGTAAACACAGGTACCTTGAAACTGATGATCCAAACTACAGGTATGGTGCACAAAATGAAAGATGAAAATCTTTTCCTACGATTCACAATAAAAAAATCCACAGGTGAGGTCGGGTGCGGGTGTCTCACTCACTTGTGTTTGTATGTTCTAGTGGCGAGTGTTGCCGGTGCGGGGGCTCGTGTGTCTGCGTGTCAGCTGCTCATGCCGCGCGGATGCGGAGCGATGGAGCACGGGGCCGGCGTGGTGGCGAGTGGGGGGCACGGTGGGACACGTGCGAATGGCGGCGCGGTCGGGGCGCGACTGTGCCGTGCACAGCTGCGCACCGGCCTAGTCCTGCGCCGCGGAGCCCTCGCCCGCGCCCCGCGCCAACCCCCGCACCGGCCAGCCTCCGGGGCTCCAAACGATCCCGTCACATCATCCGACCGACAAATACCTACCTTCTAGGTGAGTCTCCCGTTCGTCAGCGCACAGGTAGACATTTTTGTAAACATTTCGTTTTACTTCATAAAAGTGCAGTTACGAACTGCACAAAAACAATTTCTAAATCAAATAAAAAATTGACCCGAGGTTTCTTCTGATTGTATTCGTTGAGCAAACGCAAACTAGTTTGTGATAGCTCACTTTCGGTGCTATCCAAATAAACCGAGAGCAAATTAAATAACAGACCATCACAAATATACGCATTGAGTATTTTGACAGCTGTCGTGATAAGTGTTACTGCGACTGCTCTCATGAGCTGATAACAGGAGACGATCATTGAATCACTTTCAATACATTATCACGGACGATCACATGCTACCGATACACATACTGTTACTATATACTGGCACATACCTGTGTAACTAGGTGTACACGGCACGAGCCATGGTGAACTTGGCCTTAACCGGGGATAATTAACGCGAGTGCTTTTACAGCATGTTGTTATTTGTCCATTCTATAAATAACATACGAGGTGGGTATAGCGCTAATTGCATTTGCATTTCGAAAGCAACTTGCAGTAGCTTATTCTGTTATTTCGATAATAATTAAGTATATGCTAGTTATGGTCCCTAAGACAAAAAAAAACGTTAAAACTCGCCCAAAGAAGCGATTTAATTACAGGTGCTTCTATAAATTGTTAAATTCACTTTGGAGTTACAACAATTGCATAAAATGCCTTGCTCTAAGCAAGCACGTACAGTATTAGATTTACGCTTAAATTGTAAAAAGTTTTAATTTGATTTGACAGTGCGCCCGCGCCCCTCGCGCCGCCATACAAATATCGTTTCCAAAACATACCGTTTGACTACGGATCTCTAAATTATATAAAAGCTCTAACGGCTGATTTCAATAAAAATAAAAATAATTCCTCTTAGATTTCTATTCAATTTGATGTGGATAACTCTTTTTGATAACTTTAAACACATTTTACTAAAACTAACGCAATGTTACCTATACATGTGCATATTTAAGTTTGATGCATTTAGATTATTTAAGATCTGTCTGCTAGTGTATTTAGCAAAGACAATGTATGAAGTAACTATGAATGTTATGGAATGTTATTTAGAAAACTGCGACGCTTTCACCTCCAAAGTAATTCCTTATGATTAATGAATGAGAAATAATTATACAATCCTGAGTAAGTGTAGGCATTATTCTGTAATGGCCCGTCGTCGGCGCAATTAGCAAACGACCGCTGTGAGTGTGAGTCACTCACTCACTCACTGAGGAGTCGAAGCTGGCATCATGGTGACCGCCTCACTTCTGACTTCGTGATGCATGCCCTCAGCATCAGGTTGTGACGGACAACCCACCTTCTGAACCTATATTTAAAAAAATCAACGTTCGTTCCTTACCTTATATTGTTTATAGATACGAGTATAAGCAAAAATTATGTATATTATTAAAATAGTAGTTAATAGAAAACATACATACCGTTAAAAATCATAACCCCTCGTTTTTGCTTAGCCGTCGTCGGGTATTAGTTATTGAGGCGTTGATACATAATATGTTTGATTCAAACATATATATGTTTTCAATGACAATGTCTTGGTTTCTCCTACTACGTTCATTCTTAATTGAGTTTTCGCTACTTCGTTTTTTAAATAGACACATACATTATGTTTTAAATAATCGTTAATTATTATCAAGTTTTAAAATTCTTTAACGAATTAGAAAAGTAGTAATTTGTGGTAGTATGTTGTTACATCTTCAAATTAATACAATAAAGCCATCAATTGTAAGTGGTACATCGGGCACGTGTATGGTTAGGTTAATTATATTATTTATTACTTATAAAGGCTTAGTCGCCAAGCGACAATATCGCCCTGTAAAGGCAATTTGGAAGCCTAAATCAGCCAACTTAAATAAAAATGGATTTTTGTACGATGATGGATTAGACAAGATGTCGTTAATAACACCGTTACTATAATTGTTCTTCCAAAAAAAGATCTTCTACTAGAATCGTTTCTGACAAATTCCATCAAAATGTGTTGAACGTCTTCAATGACTCCACAATCGACACAATTTGGTGTCGAGAACTTTTTCATTAAAAACGCAAACTTATTCGAAGCAATGTGTCCCAACGTAATCTGAGAGATGTTTTTAGGGTTTGTCTATTAAACGGCATCTTGTCAATCCAAGGATATTTGGTTTTTTGTGGCTGGATAGTGCGATACCAAATACCTATTTATTTTGACCTTTTGTCAAAATCTTCTTGCCATTCTAAATTGCTTTAATCCTTAATTAATCTAAAACACTCTGAATGAACCCCACCCCGTGTACAGTAGCTTGTTTTCCTAAAATAGGAGCAATTCGTAAAGACGTGTTGTCCAGTAGACAGCACGGCATGCGTGATGTATGTGTGTACGTAAGTATGGTGAGCGATTACAATTAAACTGTGATGTGTCTGCGCGCGTTGAACTCTTTTTTACGCGCGCGTCTCGAGCGCACGGACGATTATACTATATCGCAATAACTGCTTCCTGAATATCATTATTAAAATTAAAGTGTAAATCGATTCAATATCAATTTGATGCAATAAATAAACCGAAGGTTGCATTTAGTACTGCACACTTCGCAGATATGATTGAATATGCTGGGTAAAGCGACTGAGATTAATGCGTAATAATTTGACTGAGCTATTTTGGTAGCAGTTCACGCAACGCTAGCAAGTGAGAGGTGACCCGGCACGAGGCGGCGGCGCATGCGACACTGTTAGTTGCACTAATTGCAGGCGCCATGACTGGATGCGGTGACCACAACAACATTGCACCCGTACGCGTGCGCGTGTGCATGCGCTCACTGCCCTGTGTGTGTGTATGCGTACACTACACTACACTACTACTATACCGACTGTATCAGTACAAAGTTCAATCTCCATGTAGGTAGGTCGATTGATACGTAGATTTAATTCAACCTTTAATTAATATCGATAGCAGTAGTTAGTTGTCGATGTTATGTAATAATAAATTATAATATTAAACAGCACATAAGCCATACAGACGATGTTATTCCTTGGATATGCGATTTCTAGAGATGAGATTTATGTACAATAATAAATTATGGTGTAGTCGCATTTTCAACACTAGCATGTTTTTATTGAGGTAACAAGGCTGAGGTTGTATTACATCTGCTAATGGAGTCCAGTTTAATTCCATAATCAGTGTATTTGAGAACAGTATTGTTGTTGTATCGGTAGATATCGTGTGTCACATGAGTTGTGCTGATAGCGAGATGAAAGCCAGCATTATCAGTGCTGATACGAGGAGCGCGTGCCATCGGCTGCAGTCAGCGCCGGCAGACGGGCTGGGTGACGTCACTGTGACTTGTACACAAACACCTGCTCAATAAACATTCACTTGTGTCCATTAAATCGAATTTTAGGACGCATAAAGTAAAAAGAAAGTGGAGAAACATAAATAACAGAGACGATCGCAAACCCTGACCTCTACCGTTACATAAACAACTCTACAGTTTGTCTATTTGTAGATACGTTCGATCGCTTGCAAATATAGACGATTTAATTAGATAGACGAGTTCTAAACCTTGTCGCGAAAAGTCTTGCGTATTCGAGATCGAACGCGACCTCTTTGCAGAGATGAAGTTTAGGAGTGAGCGGTCGATGAACCAATGTCCCAGCGCTTTGCGTTGTGGGGGGGAAAGTGGCTTTCGCGGTGATGAGTGCAGGTGCGGGGAGGCAGGCGGGGTGGTCATGTGACCGCGCGGGGCAGGGCGAGGGAGGACCGGTCCTCCCATTGAAGCCACGCCGTGCGTCCGCGCCTCCGACGCCGGCTATCGCACGCGCTGTACCTCCGACGCATGTCTTCCTTTCCTCGTGTATTCGCGTTTAGAAAGTCGTCACGTCAAGTTTACTTTATCTTGAGTTTCACTGCGTAACATACGCACGAGAACAAATTAGATAATGAAGGAATCTATTCAAATGCAGCCATTTCTAGACTAAACTAGCAAGTAAACATTCTAGGCATATCCGTAGCAATCCGTACACAGCGCTGTAGTGTGGCCATTCTGCCCGCTCCATAAATATGTGGGAAAACTAACATGGGCACTAAACAAATTGGCATTTCACACATTTTGTGAACCTGTATCGCGCTCACATGGACCTGTACCGCGCTCACATGGACCTGTACCGCGCTCACATGGACCTGTACCGCGCTCACATGGACCTGTACCGCGCTCACATGGATACAATTAAAAAAGAACACACGAGTGGCTCATAATAACATTAACTATCCCAAATGGAAATGTTTAAGATAGCATATTCGATATTTAACTAGGAATTTATTAAATTATTTAAAAGAAAGCTAATACCTTTTCGATAAAAAACTGAATTCTGTTAACTTAAAAAATCTCAAAATAATTGAAGTTTTTCATAAAAATTACTACATAAAATGATAACATGAAATAGCCAACATGAGCCGAAAGACGTCCACAGCTGGACAAAAGCCTCCCTCAAGATTCCCAATAGCCATAACCACGATAAAACAATAACGAATTATAAAAAAACCTTTTATACAAAAGCTAATGGAAAGTGATACCGCCGCCTATTAACAAAACGATACACGTGATATCGTGAAACACCAAGGGCCACCATAAGCGTTGCCCATGTAGAGGTAAAGATTTATACCTCTCGTGCTAGTTATTACACTGGCTCTCCTTCCTTCTAACTAAAACACAGCGAGCTGCTTCACGTTGTAAATAGAAAGGAGGGGTAGTGGAAAACCCCGACGATCTCGCATGTAGATCCACAACTTGCACCTAGGTATATCCGTTTACCGAAGTTAAAAAATACGAAATGATGCAAACAACTGATAATGTTTTAGTTAATTAATATTAATAGCAATACTATTTACGACGACTTAAGTTTATGAAGTAGTTTTTATTGCTCAATAAAACAAAGCAAAAACCACAAATGAAGCAAACTAATTCGTCCAAACCTAACATTTGCCGGTGTATGTTTACACGACATGACGCAACTGCCGCATCAAACGGCACTCAAAGTTTAAGGAAAACAAGTGTTTAATTAATTCTCCGTCATATAATGCCTAAAGTAACAAACAACGGATGTGTCAAATTATATAAAAGAAAGCCAGTGTTGTCTAACAAAGTTGTGTACTTTGCAAATATATTTAATTAGATAGTGTGGCGTAGCAGGATCACGCTAAAGTATAGTGTGGCTGTAAAGGTGCGTGCGTGCTTCGGTCGTAGTAAGCCATGTGCCTACCATAAGTTTTACCGTCGATTGCCGCTTGCGACTGCAGTTACAAATTTGTATGAATCTTTGTAAAGCGCCTCTATCGGATTGATGTACAATTAAAAATGCTCATAATCTGTAATAATCTATTTTACCTGACGAGTAGGAAAACTAAACGAACTCATGGTAGACACAACGGCGTGTTGAAAAACTATACAACTGCTGGTAGACACACAGACGGATACCTTTAGATACATTACCAATCGATTGGTTGAAATAGACATTGATGTCTCAAATTAGAAGTTTAATAAGATATAGCCGTGCCGGTGTGTGAGTGAGGCAGCGTACGTATGTATGTAATGTATAGTATAGTACAGCAGACTGGGAGGTATCCGAGTTATGACGTCACGACAAGCACACCGCGCCGTGCGAGCCGCGTGGAGGCTGCCACACTCTGCATCGTGTCTTGTGTACTCACGGATCACTCCCGTTTGTTCAACTCAACTCAATTCTTTTGTTATAATTCCATCAATAGAAACGTTTGTTTCTTACTCTTGTTTTTCTGCTGCTTTACAGGCTTTAGTTTGACGAATTCAAGTTTACTTAATTGGTACGATAAAATAAATAATTAAGTATGACTTTTATAATAGTCACGACTTGTATTGAATATGTAAATAGCAAAAACAATAATCTGGCAAAAGTTCGCGCGTGTATAATTGTCTTATTTAACCGTGACAGTAATTAAAACCAATATTGAACAAAAACTGTAAGTGATGTCTATCGTGGCCGTCTTCAACTTTCAGGAATTAATTGCAGAATTCACAATCTCCTTAGCCATAGCCCAGAGCCCATAATCTCCTCTAAATACATTATATAAATGTCAATCAAAGACGACTGGATAGATTTATTCTTTTTTTTTACTTTGTTCGCTTTAATACAGGGAAGGTTGAAAACACGGTCACGTGGTACGAAGTTCGCGGGTTATTTGTTAGTGCGACCGCGACATGGCTACCACACACACACAAGTATAGGTGTCTACGTCACTCAGGGTGTCGTCCACTACCGAGTGTCGTCGTCGTCGAGGCAAGATCAATATTTATCACCGCTAGTATTGTAATATCAATAACTCTTATTACTGACATAAAACAATATGAACATATTATGCGGATGTGCTGTTTATGTCTCACACGTCATGTTCTGTACTACAGATGTAATTCGACACGAGGACCACTAATTATGATATTGTAATCTTAGATGTTATTTGTCTTTTATCTGTTCTTCTAAAATAGATAAACTACTCTCTCGGTATATACACACAGCATGTTGATCGGAGGTTGTATATACTCGTAACCGCTCACCGTCGCCGCCCGTCGCAATGGATCGCCGTGACACTCGCTGCGTTTCCAAGGGAACCGTGCTTGTTGATCAGCTCATTTACATAACAGATGGAGCGCGTGACTGCAGCGGTACTTACTAAATGCATTAATTAATGGTGCAGCATAAACGATCTGATGCAACACCAGTCAGTCCGGCGGCGGCGGCCGATGTCCTCCCTCGATGCCTTGCTTCACTAGATACTGTTAGTAAACGACATTTTAATTATATTTAACATTTATCCTGTCCAAATACATAATTTAATTAGACTATATTCAGTCTACAAGTAATAATTTTTTTCCTGTTCTCATTTTAGTATGAATATTTCAGTCTAATATTAATTACAATTTACATCTAGCGACAGCAACAAATGATTGTGAATTAACAATTAACAAAAACTTTGCGAATACAAAGTGAAATAGGTTGTTATCGTAGTCATTGGTACCGTGATATCTGTTTATATTGTGTCATCAAATAAACAAACGTAACAGCTGAAATAACTAATTCCATTGCTTATTCCACTTACTCAAAAGATTGAAATGATAAAGTATGCATTGAAACTGATTCGGAAGTTGTCGCGTTGTTTTCGCTTACGTACATCCACAACACGGACATCAAGGATACCTCCCAAACAACAAGAATACATGAATATAAGTAGTAGTCCAACAGAGATACGTTTATTATGTATGTATAAATAAACAATGAGATCTGCCAGCACTGACTACCGGCAAAGGAATTCCTAATACAGACCAATAATAAAACATCAAATAACGTTTGTCATCAAAACAATATAATATTTTATTGTTATGTAATACATGTGACAATTACATACCCACATACATAACATATATATACATTAATATACTTATATTAACATTACACTATCATTTCAGTCACCTACTACACCTATTGTGTGTGTATGTGTGTGTGTGAGAGAAGGCTGCTCTACTCTTAATGTAACCGTATCATCATATCACAGTTCATCAACAAAAAATGTGCTTCAATAAAGATCTATTTAAATGATGCTACACATATAATTAGGAGTAATGTAGGTACGTATATATATATATATATATAGTTAGATATACTGCGGCCGTTAGGCATGTACGAGAGATTCAATGATGATGATATTGGTCTAATAACCAGCAATGAGCCGATTGATCGACGACCAATTTAGACAAACGTCTTCATTTACAGAACGCGTACGCACACACACACACCACACATACATACATACATGGAACATGCGAGCGCTCTGATAACTAAATGGTGAAGAGATTTTAAGGCCTCATTAAGAAAGTACCTTTTTCACTGGTTTCAAACATTCATTAAACCACAAAAAAATTGTTTGTAAAAACCTAATTGTTTGCCCTTCATTTTACAAAAAAATGTATTTTAAAACATTGTTTACATTAGGGTTTTAATTTAAAAACTAGCAATGCGCTATTTTAATAAAAAATAATAAAAAATGAGAAAACGACTGTTGAATGACAAACAATACTTGTTTGATTAAGCATTCCAATCAATTGAAAAAAATCACGTGATATCGTTTGTACATTGATTATTCGGGAGCTACCCAGCTATGTCACAGAATACCCATGTACAATACAAAGCGTCCTTCATTACTCTGCAAAAAGTAATATAACGTGACGTGACGACACGTTGATTCACACGTGGGAAATAAGCGCACTTTTACATATCACTAGCGACCGACCCGGGCTTCACACGGGTGGAATTTAACGTTTGTATCTTTAGAGAAAAGCCTGTTTATGTTTTAGACATATTGTATCATTCGAATAGTGAAAGAATTCGAAACAAAGAAAGGTTTCCTCTTTATTTTGTAAGTAAACACGAGATAGCTTACTTGTCACTCAAATAACACAAGTGACTGTCAATCAAATAGTTAAGAGCTAAGATGCATTTGGTGTTGCCATGGTGTAGTCATGAGGTCAAATGATTGCTTGTATTTCTGTACCTACAACTATCACAAGGAATAACTGGTACCATTGTTTTCTGTATACATTTGCATCGCAGTTGGTCGCGTGTCTGATTCTATTATAACTTTCATACGTGACTAAATTAATGTTCCGGCATCCTTTATATTGAAGTAAGGCTGGAGATTGCGATTATAATTTTTTACGGGAACAATTTCATTCGTGAAACTTAATATTATTAATGGTAAAACAAGTGAAACGGACGCTTTGTAACTATGAGTAAACCATCAACCAAGCCTCAAACCAGTCAGTAGCGGAATTAGGAATGAAATTTGGTTGAATAGACCGCTCACGTAATTAACTAACATAATTCTGACATACTTAACGACTTCGTTTTAGAACTTTTGTGAGGGCTTGACTTAGCTAAAGTCCGAAGAAATCTGATGCTCTTGGAGGAGCTTGAGCTCTCTAACCGCCCCTCCCCCCCCTCTAGATCAGCTAGTGCAACCAGAAACACACACTGCGTTCTTTTCTGTTTCGTTCAGTTTTGCTGTTTCCTAGGGTACAAAAAAATATTGTTTATCTAGCCTGATTATTAATTTAAGACCTACATTAACTAGCCTATTTTAAGTGTTAAATGATAAATAATACTTCCTTCCTTATGTCAATACCTATTTGTACAAACACAAATGATGTCACTGAAACCTGAAACCGCAACAGCATTATAAACAAACGAACCAACTTAAATATAAGCAAGAAAACAGGAAAGATATGAGGATACTGATGATAAACTCATTGTGTTAGTCATACTAGTTCTAGCGAATCTATCATCAACAAGTAACTATTACCTAAAGAGAGGTAAGAGTTACCATTACCTTTAGGTAAGAGTTACTTGTTCATTGATTCGCTTTTCCTATTTCCTATTCCTAATTATTATTTTTGTAAGGGAACACGAAGCAAACAGGCAACACAGGACGGATTTTCAGAACAGCAATTAAAGTAACTCCTGTCAGGTAAATAAGCATATATATACGATGGGATGCTTGCCCCACCTCACTTCTGCACTACCCCGTATAAAACTGGCAATCTTACTCACAACCAGTCAAACAAATATTGATCTAAATTAATTCAAATTTACCCAAACCAACTGATACAACCTCGTACGTAGCAAAATTACAATTCCGCTACAGGCTACAGGAGTTAAGATATTTGAATAAATGTTTCTGAAAACATCTTGTCACGTTGTTTATCAAAACTAAGATTATGGTAAGAGTTTAGTTGTGGCAATTGTAGGTAAAATTGATATGATTACTGGTGTACACACGTCCATGCATCAACCTGAACTGTTTGGGCTTCATACCGTTCTTAAGTTGTACAGCATAAGATTGAAATTGCGATTGTAATGTGAAGCTTTACGTGAGGCCATCTATACGTGTGCGTCGCGCGACGAAACCACATCGGCTTATTTACTGACTTATTGTTATCACGATCACGAGATACAACGCTTCATCAATTCAATGCGACATTTGTTTCGAAAAATACATATTACATAGTCTTATCCAGTTGCGGATCCAGGAATGAAATTTGAGAGAGGATAGTCAGTTTACCCTGTTACAAAATTGACCACCTGTTTTTAGAAAAGCTTTCAGCTTGACCTCACTCATTTTGGGTTTAAACTAAGTAAAAGTCCAAAAAACTCAGATGCTTTTGGGGGGTCTTGAACCAAATAGCCCCGCCCCCCATGGATCCGCTAGTGATCGTCTCATCTTTTTCCCACTTAGTGCTTGTTTTTTTTTCAGATAGATGGACTAAAAAATATCTGAACAACGCTACGAGTAAGAGGAAATTTACACGCCGCATAGCTGAAAAGTTGGAAATTAGGGCTATACGCTATTCATACAAAAGCTTCACTTGTAACTTAAAACTAATCATGTCATGTCCATGTTAATGTGGATTGGGTAGTAGTAGGGCTGATTTCTATTCAATATCACCAGTCACCATGTCAGTACATATGTGTAGTTAAATTAAATTAATATTAGTTTGAATTGACGACGTGATACGTGAACGTGGTCGATTGCCTTCGTCAACCGACCGACCCGCCATGTTCCTCATTATGCCCGGATAGTGGCGACAGATTTGCAACCTGTCACAGGCCTCCTTAGGTGAGTTAGGGATCCCCGAAAAATCATTGTTAGGGAAGTCTGCTGTTGTCCCACCCTTGTTCCCTCAATAATTAAACCAGCAATAGGGGGGTTCTCCGTTCTGTCGGGGACCACTTATTCCGGTTCTTATTCGGTAACCTTTTGCGGTTAGATTCCTCTTGTCCCTATGTCACGCAAGGCGAGGTCGAGCCGTTAGAGACACTCTTGAGTGACTTATAGTTTGCGTCTCTCCTTGTCTTTATAAGAGTTTGAACGCCTTCAGCATGAAACCCCAAATGTCCTTCTATAGTCTGGCTCCTGACAGGGTCTGTACTAGGTTAGGCTCGATGGGGAAGCGGGCAGGTTAGGCGGTCGTACCTATATTTTTGTCTTGTTGTGTTGTTTTTATAAAAAAGATAGTGTGGACGGATTATTATCGATGGACATTTAGGGTTTCCACGCAAAAGGCGTTCCAACCCTTATCAACGCAAGGACAGACAAAGTTAATTAAGCAACCGCTGTTACAAGGAAGCTGTACTGTCTTTCTTCGGATACATCAATGTAAGTAATTATTTCATCTCTTGCGTATATTTCCATTACTATTCCTCATCTTGCAATTGTGAATATAAATGCAACATCTGACGCATAATTAAATATAATTATTTAATTAACGCAAGTAATATTCACTTAGTAACGATTTGATTATATTATTAAACTAAGCTAGCTAACCTAACCCACCCTAACAACATAATACAGACGCAATGAGATGATCGCCTGATACTAAAGGTGGCATACGACCACGGTTGAATGGAATAGTTAGTACATAACAATATTACATTAAATGTTTTGCTTGTTTCATACTTTTTAGATTTTTCAGTAGTCGGGCTTTCGTTTTTAATCTTATATACTTTTTATCGAACATTGGTCCCGAATATGGTTTGCAAAGTCATTTAATAATATACATGCTTTACATGACATGCCTCAGCAATTGTATTGTGACGTGTGTTATCATATGATGCTGTAGTTAAATAACAAGCGGCTGTCTCCGTCGCAATCTCATCTGATACAATCAACAGCTATCAGATTATCTTTGAGCACACTTTGACAACGATGTTTTGGAAAATTACAACAGGATCATCTGATATTGTTTGTACTGACAATGCCTACATCTACAGTAGGTATATACACTTTTTGAAAACTACAATTTCTTACTTAACTGTTTGTACGGGTAGTAGTTTGTAGCCGACAATCCAGTCCAGTCCAGTTTTATAAAATAAAATTAAACGTACAAAAGAGAAAACTTTTCATTTGTTTTCAAAAAAAAAGTAAACATTTTTAAATTAAATATTTAAAATGCATTTAATTTACTTTTACAAAAAAACATCACATTTTCCGTACATTACATTCATTGCATCTTTTGTGCTTCAGACAACTTCATAGCGATAGACTTAAAATCATATTCATCTTTGTAAATATTACATATTTATTCTGGTTTTTATTTAACAATTTTAAAACTAAAATTATTATGTTTTACAACTTGTAAGTTGTAATAGAATTGATTTTTGAATATTGGAAATAGCAACTACGGAGGTTTCTTGCGGGAATCTACCCCGTAAAAATAGCATTCTGAACCTATGGTAGGAAAAGGATGTCGATTTGAAAGTGTTTGAAGTGTATTCGAATATTAAACATTTTGAATTTGACCCAACATTGTACCGTAGTTAGCAAAACATCAAAACTAAACTCACTAATTCTTTTTATTTCCTAACTACGGCGAAGCAAAAAGGAGGGTTATGATTTTGATGAACCTAACCTAACCCGCATTGGGCCAGGTTTTTTACATATATATTTTATAGTCCCATCTCGCTTTTTTTAATTAAATGAGTCTGCTTAATGGCTGTATGTCGATGCTCTTTGCCGCCTGGTTATTAAATACTTCGTTACGTCACTGTGAGGCGTCCGCAGGAGGTAACAAAAGCCGGGTCCTCTCGGCGTTGTGCCGGATAGGTACATGGGGTTTCCAGACAACCCTTATCCTGCTGCCACACAGTTTCTTTCTCGCATTCTTCTTCTTCTTCCATTTTCCTGGTCGCGGTTCTTTTAAGGCCGCGCGTTTTCAATTTGACCTGCCCCTGCCTTCATTGGGACCATAATGATTGGGTATGAGAAGCAACTTGGAACACGTGCTGACACACCCCTTTCGGCCTGCACCACCTCAAAAAGGAGGTCCATTATGAGGGTTCAGCTTCTGGTGCGAGCATCACAAACACGGCCTTCAGCTTCAACTCACTCAACCCGGCACATCGTGCATTTCCTTCGGTCGTGGTTCGTGTCGTCTCCGACCTGATCTCCTAGTACGTGCTCATCCTTCAAACTTGTGCTCTTCTGTTTTACGGTTCACTTGACCAGTAACAAGGGTGGCGCCCTGCTTCTTCTTTTTTTCGTTTAAATAAATTTGAATTTATCTTCATAAATACCTATCCACCCACCACCTCTCGTGTACTAGCTGGCGTATAGAACAATTTAAAAGTACTAACCCTAACCTTAAGTTTTTTTCTATTGTTTTATGTGAATACTTTATACCGTGGTCATATGCCTATACCAAACCTAACCTAACATAACAAAAAATAAAAGTGAGTAAGTTTGCCAATGAAGGTGGCATATGACCTCGGCTAATTTGAAGACTTTACTTCAAATTCTAATTCATATTCATTTATTTCGTGCTATTGTGCACGAAATAAATTTGGGTACTTACAGCAGATGTTGAGGCAAGATAAAAGAGGTATGTGCAGCCAATTGGCATACGAAAGTCATTTCATAAAAATACAATCAAAATATTAAATTAAAATAAAAGAAAAACTATTAGCAATTAAATTATAGTTACGATAAAATAAATAAAGTTAAATGTCAAACAATAATAACAATAATTTATAGAAAAACAATAATTATAAATTAAATGTCAAAAAAATATACAAATCATTAAAAAGCCAATGTTATATATTATTTAAATTCGAAATGGGTATGCGAACAAACTGGCATTCGTTAATGACGCAAACACTTGTCATTTAAACATTCATTAATTGAATAGTACGCTTTTACAATTAATAAATTACTTAACAATTTCAGATGAGAATATTTTCTTGTTTCATACTTTTTATTCTTAATAGTTACATAAATAAAATAAATCCAAGCATGTGTTGGAGCGGGCAGAGCCGCGCTCAAACCCACTCAAATGTATTTCCCTGTAATAGTAAGCGTCAATGAGCCGTTACACTCTTGGCCATTGAGTTACTGTAAAGTACAAAATGTATTGTGAATGGTTTTTGTTCGATTGTTCCATTACATATTGTTAGAGAAACAGACAAACACAATGACATTTAGCAAAAATCACTTGAGGAATATTATTATTGTTAATGTTATATTTTGTCTGCAGTTTGTACAGTCACGTGCTTAATCTATCGTCACGTTGGTACATTAATTAATTGCATTGCAAGGTGACAGACATACATCTTTGTTACATATAACATTCGTCTGTATGCTCTGTCTTCTCAGGAACGAATAAACATTTGCAATAATGAAAGCAAATCAAGATAAGAAATCAAATATTAGGAGTACGTGGTAGCTCAGTTTGTGACTCGCTTTGGATGACAGTCTCAGGTTACCGAGAAATGGAGCTGCCATGTTCCTCATTGTGCCCGGATGGTCGCAACATAATCGCAACCTGTCACACTGGGACTCAACATAAACATGCGAAATGCGGTGTGTAGTCAAGCCCTCTCAAAGGATTAATTGCTTCGTGAGTTTATGTTATAAAAACATCTCAAAAACATGTAAGAGTTTAATCATTGTCTGTAAAGAACAGTGTCCTTCGAATAGATGACAGAGGAGAATTGGTTTTGTGCTTTCGATTAATGCACACACACACATAAGTGTATAAATTGTATCGCAAAACCTACAACGAACGTAATGTAAACAGTTAACTGCAACTATTCATTTAAGCTCCTTATCATAGAACTATAACGCGGTGCCATATCTTGCTAATTTTATGGCAATAATAACACATGCATCTAAGAAAAGAATTAATTAAAATGAAAATAGAAGGAGTCATTATGTAAATAACCGCAGGGACATTATCGTAAACAAGCTGTGACACCACACGTTTAGGTTTCACTATACACAATTACACACACATTAAACCACACATGCATGTAACTACCAAGCCACCTATGGTGACTTTTATAGCTAAAGCCATAAACCCTTAAATCGTACAACCTGCGTCTCTTCCGGATCGTAGATATTTTTCGTGTCATTTTCTTAGATTTCCTTCGACAATGCAAGTAATAAAACACATACATTTGAATAACAACAATAACTAATAGTTAGCGGAAATGACAAGGAATCTCTCCACAATGCACTACCTACTGCACCTATGACATTATCACATGCTTATTTAATCTTTTTCTAATATTTTATACTACTTCCAAAACTTGCATGCTGCTCACATAATTACTTGTTGTATGTGGGTAGCACGTATGTTACGGGCTAGTGTGGACGTATTTTTTTTTTTGTCTCTACAAGAGGTAAATTATAAATAATTTCATTTTAATACGTATATTTTGACGCGAGCTTTAAGATATATTAGTGACTTAGAGTGAAAAAACATGTTCGTGTACTTAAATAACTTACAGAATTTTCCCCAAATAAAATTTTCGAACCGGTGCTCGAGTCATTTTAAGAATAATTCAAATTCATTTGACGATTCTAACTAATTTTGTTATAAGTAAACTGAATAAACTATTATGATTACGTACTATTTGGGAAATTCAACAGCGACTATTCACCTTGACAGGTTACTATTGTTAAACTTATCTCGCAGTATTCTAAAAGCCATAAGTAGTAGTTTAAAAGGTAACAACAGCAAGCCGTGAATTTTGCAGTGAGTGCAGTGTTGCACTTACTCCTGTAGTTGTATGTTATTTATTTACTTCTATCTACCTTTACATTAAAAATACATTTCTTTATTTACCTACCTATCTACTTGTGTACAAAAAGTGCAATTATTTAGTTATTTCTTTGGTTATTAGTGATTGAATGTATGAGTAATGACATAAATATAAATCTGAAGCGCGACGTAACCCCGCTAACATTATTCACGTTCGTTTTAATAGTTCACCATGCGTTTATAAGGTAGGTCAGGCTTTATCTTCAATGTCGTCTATACGATCTTACAATAATAATTTATAGGTTATGTTAATCACTACACAGTATAAAACAATGTCGCTTCCCGCTGTCTGTCCCTTTGAATGCTGAGATCTTAAAAACTACGCAACGGATATTGATGGGGTTTTTTAATAGATAGAGGGATTTAAGAGGAAGGTTTATAGGTATATAACACATGCATAATATCCGCGCGAAGCGTCGCACGTCGCTCGTTTAACACATGCATAATATCCGTGCGAAGCGTCGCACGTCGCTCGTTTAACACATGCATAATATCCGTGCGAAGCATCGCACGTCGCTCGTTTAACACATGCATAATATCCGTGCGAAGCATCGCACGTCGCTCGTTTAACACATGCATAATATCCGTGCGAAGCGTCGCACGTCGCTCGTTTAACACATGCATAATATCCGTGCGAAGCGTCGCACGTCGCTCGTTTAACACATGCATAATATCCGTGCGAAGCATCGCACGTCGCTCGTTTAACACATGCATAATATCCGTGCGAAGTGTCGCACGTCGCTCGTTTAAAATAATATCAATCTTATGAAGAAGTATTTGAAATCTAGAATTTATTAATAAACTAACAACAATTCAGAATACCATTACTGTAACCTCATTAGTTACTTAGATATTATTGTCGTACATTTTGTATTTTCTTAACCTCGAAACTTTTTAGTGTCATTGTATTGAACTCCGCCGGGTGCTGCTGGCAGTGAGTGACGCGTCCACAAATGACAATCACTCATTCCTCGAAGACAGCCAACTTGACAGCTAGGTTTATTGTTTATTTATCTTATTCAAATTAAACAAATACAATTTAACAAAACATTGGCATTTATTTACGAATAAGCATTTTATAGAAATAATTCTTATTCACACGTATACATGAAATACAACACAATTTCAGGACATCTAAAAATTAAAACATAAAAACATGGGATGTGTGTGTGTGCGTATGTGAGTGTAAATATGCAAATGTATGTAAAAAATAAGCATATTTAAACCCTGTGTAACCTTAAATAAAACATAAAAAATACCCGATATGATGTCAGTTGGTAGAATTACAAAATTACTGAGTTTCTCAAGATTTTTTTTCTGAAAGACTGTTTGGGCATATTGAAAATGTCATGTGCTGTAGTAATTTGATTGTAGGTGGAGTGGAATCTATCCAACACAGGGTTGGCACTGTAGTTGGTGTTAGCTCTTGGGATATGAAGTGGCGTGTGTCTGGTCCTTTTACTAAATGCATATAGTCAAAGCGCAGCTGACGTCAGTGCTGTGGAGTCTAGTCTTCCGTTACAGAGATCGTGCAGCAGCAACATCTCAGCAACCATGTGACTGTTTTGGAGAGTGTCTATTTTATGATAATTACGTGATTTAATTTAATCATTGTTGTTAAGGTGACTACGATAATTTAGGTGTTTCACAACCTCTTACAGCCGGGCAAAAATATTTTTCTTTTCGTACTGCCTTGATTAGCCGGGCTTGCGGCCAGGCAGTTTTACGGTAACGTCAATAACCATTCACCAATTAATTTTTCATAGCATTCTTCCATTCAACACGTCATTCATGGCGCTAGTAGTATGCTTTTAAACCATTCAAAATAGGCTGACTTAAGTACCAACTACCTGGGAACGAAATGGTTTTTATAAGGTTATTTTAAGCACCCTGTAATTTAACAAAAAAAAAGTAATTTCCCACCTCAGCTAATAGTATTCTACTGTGAAATCGTTAAATAATTGAAGAAAAATTGACTTTTAATAATACCTACAATGAGATTTATATGCAAACACCGCAAATTTGCTAAAAATATTAGCAAAAAATAAAATAAATAGATATGTAATTTATTTTATTTAAGCATTCGCGGTGTCTAATGTCGTTGTAATCGTTCATTATATTAAACATTTGTCAAAACCAAACAAAAAATATGATTTAAATTGATGCACCTAATGAGATTTGGATCACTTCTTCACATTAATTCAATCTTTGTGTACAGTTTATCGAGTAGGTACGTCTGTGTATGATATTTGCATTTAATTACACGGAATCATTTTAAAACACTATAAATAAAAGTAGTTCGCTCCGGACTATGAACTCGCGACCCCCGATATCTCGGCCACCCCTTGACCGATATAGCTCGTATTCAAAACTAAACATTGTTTTTCCCTTATTATTCTACCTACCAAATTTCATGATAATCCGATCAACGTTACTCAAGTTATCGTCGGCCTAACATTTATGCATACATACACACAAATAAACGCCGGATCGCTCCAGTAGACTCTAAGAACTTCACTCGCTTTTGCAATAAAAAAAGACAATAAATTTAATAAATAGACGAGTTATACCATAGACTAGAACGGACTATCACTACAGATATGTATATCCATTACATGAACACTAAAGTTTATAATCACCTGAATACCTCTGGAGAGCTATCCTTAAATAAATCAAATGTGTCATGTTATATAATTGGTTAGTTAGCAGATGTTTTCACTCAACAAAAGAGTTTTATGACAAAAACTTTTGAAACCTTAGACAGATTAATCAAATGACATGGAAAAATATTGTCTGGATAGGTTTTAACTTATTTTATTGTTATGTGTATGTTATGAATTTACCTGATATTATTAAATAATATATTCATTTTATAAATTTGGACATGTGAGACTAAAAATAAAACAATGTAACATCCTTCTACCGTGTTTGTCGCAAATAAATTTGATCTGATTTTATTTTATTTAATGTAATGTATATTGAATAGATCATGCATCACACAGTATTTTTAAAAACAATATAAAGAATAAAACATTGTATGCCCCATTTTTCCTGAAAATATTGTGTTACGTAACCTCACTCGTAGCTCACGAAGCACATAATTATTGATTCTGAATAATGATAAAGTAGATAAATAATTAAATAACAATGTCTTTACAGTAACATGATACCTGTAACTATACATGCAGAAGGTACTTAGCTTCGTAATATTAAATCAACATTTCGCCAAAATCTCTACCACACCCCGCTAAGACAGAACAAACACAATTATTCACTAAAACAATAAACTGCCATGTGCAGGCAGTATGCTGTTTACATATGTACTCGCTTCATTGTAATTACGTCTGTTTGTCTACAAATACTTGTATTTGGATATAATACTTACACGTAATGATAACGGTGATTAAACTTTATAACATCGGCAGTCATGTGACTCCGAGAGGCGGTGCGCGAACTAAATAACATTATGTCTAACTTAGTTTATAATGGCGTCGTAAATATTGTATTTGTTTTATCAAACACTAGGATTATCAGCTAGTTGTTATGTGTCGTGGAAAGAGATACGACGCAACGTCAACATCACACTCAACAAGTTTTACGTACGTAGAGTAAGTAAGTGGATTAACGATAAAGATGTATTGTTGAAGTTATCTTCACTAGTTATACCACTTCAAAATAAATACTTCAATACCAGCAGTTGTTCAAAATACCTCGCTGATTACTTACATCCATTCTGACAATATTCTACTTTAACTAAGATAAGTGCTTCAACTTGAACCGAATTGATCTTGAACTAAGCAGTAGAACGTGTGGGAGTAATTGATTTTTTGCAGTAGTTCAACTATTAAATGAAGTTTTTAAAAGTTGAACTAATGGGGGAAAAGTTTCAATAGTTCAACGGTTAAACCAGTAGGAACGAGGCCTGTGTTTACATACCTGCGTAGATCGATGGTGAAAACCTAATATTTTATGTCAATTCTAAAAACCCAAACAACATGGACAATTAATTTTCCCAGTGACCTTTCCTTAAGGCCTCAATCATAAATTGTGGTTGTATTTTTAAGTGATTGAATCTTTCCTTGGGGTATTCACTAAATAAAAATGTACATTTTATTTAATAATTTACCTAGTCAGTCAAACCTGTTATATCGTCATCGGTTACAACGGTAGATCAGTTACTACGACTCAAGGGCGAGATCCCGAATGAGCAAATTCATATAAACATTTAAGTAAACATATCGCCTACAAATGTCTGATATGGCATCCATAATTACGCGGTCCGTCAATGTTCTTATATCCAGTTTTAGCTATATTTATTTAGGTACGTGAGCATTATGCAATGGTGAGCTTTGAGTCAGAAATAATTGTTTGATTGATACGATGCCTGAGAATACAACCAAAATAAAAAGAATTTTCAGTACATAATTCGACAAATAATAACTAAAATTCTAGCTTTGGACGGTATGAAGCAAAATGAGCAAAATAAACTGCGTATATACTTATCTATTATTATCGAAATTAATTTTGAGTTTTTGAAAAACACCGATTTAGGTATAATAATTATAGAACAAAATAAGATATATCAATATTAAATACAACGTGTGTATGTCAATTACATATAAGTAGTTATTTGACATTAATTCATGTGTATGTATTCTTTGAATTATTAATAAATTATTCATATTTCTCTGGATACGTCAGAAGAATAAAACTAGATCTGGAACGTTTAGTATTATGTAATTAATTATGTATCTAACAATAAATTAAACCATTTACTTGTATTGACGAGACGTAACTAACAGATGTCCCGACAGCGGCACTTGTCTTGTATTTTACAGTAAGCCTAGAATTCCATTACAATACTACCAATGTCTCAAGTAAAGAAGTTATCAGTGTATAACGATGGGGAACTATGAACATACACTTCAGTGGCATAACTAGAACGTCCGGGGCCCGTGGCACATAAACCAGACGGGGCCCGTCCAAAAAAAACCTGGCGAATTTATTTAAGTCTTCATTTCCATCTAAGTCGATTTTAATAGGGCCCCCCTATTGTTTTGTGCCGTTAACACGGAATATCTCGCGGCATCCTAAAGTAATGCCACTCATACACATTGATATAGAAACATAAGAATAGGTGTTTGTTCCTGCACAGCCGCGGCCGGTGCTTACAGGCATGTATTGATTACATTACAATAATTTTATAATTAATCAAATTTCTTGTTAATGTTCCATTGCAATTTGTAATATTATAATAGTAGACACATTTCGTATAATACAAACAAAATCAGCCAAATAAATATTTGTGTATGGTTTTACGCGTCGAGTATGGTTGTCCCCGCTATGGCACGGTGATCCATCATCAGCACTATCGTATCTACGACTACAGTAAGAAGAATTTCTTTGTGCTGTCGATAACTCTCGTCGCCATAACTAACATACAATGCCTACTTATCTCAAACAACGCGCGTGCACTACTATCTTATCATTTCTTAGTAAATGAAAAAAAAGCTTAACAAAGACTTTGTAATTGTCTCTACCTTAACGGAAGATCCTACATATTTACAACTATTGATTTTTGACATAAAACTCAATTAAATAAAGTCCACTTTGTTTTATTTAAAATTTTGAGAATAAGTGAACATTGAAATTTTGTGTTCTTTTATATACTTTGCAATAACAAACGGTTTAGTGATAAGCAGCGCTTTATCTCACCTTTAGCCTTTTATGTTATATTTCCTGGCATTTGTACTAAACAATACATAAGGAATGTACTTACACTGTACGCACATTATCAGAATGTAATTTCAATAAAACCAATATGTTTTAATGTATATAAAAGTATTGTCAGTAAGTAACTAAAACTGTATGATGTGATATTAACCACATTTCTGTCCTGCTGATTTAACAAGCTGAATTGGCGGCCAAGACAGACCACGACCAGCACGTCTTTAAAACTGTCTTCTCTTTGTGAGTAGGCGTTAGCGTTAAATTAATAAAGAGCTGTTTTACTTCTTACTATTTTAAAACTTTCATCGGCAATGATAAGTGAACTTGTACATAAATAACACACACATACCTACTGCCATTAGGAGAGAATTTGTAAACTGGAAGTATTTTCCTTCACCTGCAGCCATTCTAATTAGGTCTCATTCGGGGAAGCCCCGAGGTGTCTAATCGTCGGCATCAAGTCAGCCCGGTTATTAACAAATCACATTCGCCGCACACACCCACACATTAACACGTTTTCCTCAAATTATAAGGTCTGCATTTAAAATTTAATTATATCCTTTTCAAAAGTTGTTCCTAATTAACGGTTAGCAT
Organism: Choreutis nemorana; assembly: GCA_949316135.1. NCBI lineage: Eukaryota > Metazoa > Arthropoda > Insecta > Lepidoptera > Choreutidae > Choreutis > Choreutis nemorana. Next base: position 10,087,779 of record OX438606.1, on the reverse strand, counting down.
TAACATAATGTAACGAAGGGGTAATGTATCTAGAAACAGAACTACTTACCTATTTATAGAAAACATTTCTATTTTAGATTTGTTTTGATTTAGCACTGAATTAACACAGCAGTTGCATATGGCAGATTTGGTACTTTAAAATTACAAAAAGAACCTAATAGTAAAGTGAACAACTCATTTTATATATTAAAAATATGAAATGGATCATTGAACATATAGAGCAATAAAATAACTAAACAGGCGGTTACTTGTGGGCAGTTAATAAATCAGAATTAGTTGATAAGAAATCTCATTCTAAGCAGTAAAGTTCAACGAACAATGAGGTAAAAATGAGTAAAACTCAACAGTTCAAATGCATTAAGAGTGTCACTTGTACTTGCAAAAATCAAAAAGTAATAAAATTATGTCTATTTTGTGGTCAGGTACGACGTGCACTGCCATATTTTCATGATATGACAATTGAACTACCAAACTATTTATCTGAACCCCCATTCCATCTTTTCTACTTTCAATTCATTTATTAGACTGCTTACGAATTGTTAGTACTGATATTGTAGAGTGAAATAACCGACCTGTAGTTTTTTGTTACTGTGTGTTACTGTCGCATCAATTTACTAACCGCTGATAAATAAAATATCTGCCCTTTCCTTTTTAACAGATCATAATAATGTTTAAATGAATTTAAACAAATAAGTTGGTATTGCTATCGCCCTGCGTCGTTTCGTACATTTATTTACTTAGCGGTCGTACAAAAGAATGAAAACAAAGTTTGATACTCTTCCAAAAGTTTTCAACCATTAAATCACTGTTTTAAACAATAATAACATATATAATAATATAATATATCTAATAGGTCGTGTTTTAATAATAACAATCATGTCTCTCTATTAAACACAGGTGCACTCTGTATAAGCAAAAAAGGAACAAATGTTCAAGATACTTTATGAGATTAATACCGGTCGGGTTTTTCAGATCAAGAAAGGCGACTTAAGGAAAGCCACGAAACCTCAAGGCCGTCCCGCCCGAGCCCATGTGGTTTGCCGACTCATGGCTGCGATTGTATCGTGCATCTACAAAAAACAATTAACTATTTGCCTAAACTCAAGTGTTTTGAATAATAGCTCTCCTTAATCGGCCATAGTGTAGGATATGCGACAGTGGCGTAACTAGACAGCCCAAATCCAATAGGAATAGGATGGGGCTCTTCCTAATAGTATGGCTACCTTTCTTTTAGGTTTTAATTTCCATGAATGTCGCTTTTGGGGACGGTTTTGCACTTATGGCTAACACTTGCTTTCTGCCCCCGGCTGGGGGCCCATGGCATTTTGCTGTGGTACCAATCTATAGTTACACCACTTCTAGGTATAGACTGCGATCTAGTCTAAAAACAGTCATGCAACCTAATTCTGTATAAAAACGAACGCTTTGATCGGTTTTGTTCAGTCAGCCATCAATACACAAATCGTGGGTGCTGCAGTTGGGATGCAAGGATCTCGGAAGCCGGATGCTGTAGAGGTCAACGACCGTATGACCTTGAACTGCACTTCCTCACCGTTTCCTATCACTTCATAACCAACACAATATAATAACTCGTTACGCAGGAACGCGAGAAGCAGACATAAACAACATTTTTATTTTCTGCGTTTTTTCCTAAGGTTGGGAACACCTAGCCGAATGCGTGGTGGAAAGAACCATTTGTTAATACGTCAGTGTTTAATGAGGCAATAACAAAAACTTCGCAATACAAAAACTTGATCTGGTGCCGGCGCGTGGCTCTGCTTGTATGGCCTTGTAACGACGGGCGCGGGATGGCGCACGCGGCTATTTGTTTACCTATATTACGTTGTTATTAATATATCTACGTCTTGATTATGATTTAATATTGTTTACATGTGCAGAGGTCAGCTTCCTTTCTTCCACATGACATGACGGATCGCCGGCCTCGAATCTGTTGCGAATCGTTACAAAACATTATAAATCACAGTGTGCAACTTGATGACCGATATATCGTTGGAAGCTTTCCTCATTAGATCGACCTTTAGATCTCCTACGACTCCTCGCAGACGTCAAAGATATCTATTAAATTGAAAATTATTTATTGCCATGTACCAACACTCAAGGTTTCGCTGTCATTTTGGGTAAATACCTGAAAAGGCAACCTACTATTTATAGATAAATTGGTTCAATTCTTTTATAATCAATTAACATGAGTCGGCGAAATGAAAAACAAATACATTACCATCAGTATTTCCGACTACGCAGTTGTTTTTGACAGCACTATCCCATTTTTTTTGTTACAATAAACTGTTTTAAGATTAAAGTTTTTTAGTTTGAACAATAGGTAATAAACAAGTCACGCATCAACATCGCAACTCTAATGTAGGTTGTAATCAGTGTTGTGATTTTAGCATACTCATAATATGTACATATCTTCAAGCTTTTTGTTTTATTTTACTTTCTCAGCTTAGTACGAATACCGTTCCCGTAGCCCGTAGTTAATCTCGTAGCATGTGCAGTGCGCACTACGCGTGTTACATGCAAATACAAGCACTCGCGCATCCAAATTAAAAGCAATAAAGTTGTTCGGACTATAGCTTTTATTTAGTTTAAACCCAAAGTTAGCAAGTTTTCAATAGGCTGAACTGTCCTGTCCTGTCTGAGTACAAGTACGTACCTAAATTCTCGTTATAAGAAGATCTTTAATCGAATCTATTACAATTCCAAACGTTTCAATGTGTTTTATTGTTATATAAACAGTTACACTGTCAATTCGAAATCTAGCCAAAGAAGGTCACAAAAGACTATGCAGTGTTCACAGAAAAAACTATGATTCATATTTATGCTACCTTTATTGGTACAGATGTTGTTGTTGTATTGGAAATATATAGTCGCGAGTGCGACGCGGATATTATCAGGACCTTACTTAATAATTACTAAGTATTAGCAATTAATTGTTACCTACATTAATTACGTTGATGGACTAAACAACAAAGGAATGGTAATTTAAACGGTTTGCATAAACTATACCAGACCAGTGTACCTACCACGTTTTCTTTTCGATTGCTACTTGCGACTGCAGTTAGTTATTTATATTAAATTTTGTAAAACGCTTGGGAGTTAAGACTCCTCATATTAAATCACTGTAGTCACCTATATTACCTGCCGTGTAGAAAAACTTTACGAACTCATTTTAGACATACAGTACCGTAACTCATTCATGACGACGATGTAGGTTCCATACTTTCCACCCGAAACTCGAATTAAATCTTGATTTAAATCACACGTGAGATATAGACGTATGTTCAGTTCAGAGCTGTGATTACACATTATAGTGACTTTATGCCGACAGTAACTTTACTGTAATGATATCTACGTATACAAACTAAATAATAATACATACTCAAAGAGATTTTGTGTTTATTTCTCTGCAGTTGTTATCATAACGGAACGAAATTCTGTTCATTTTTTTTGTTTTAGATTACCCCATTCGGGGAGCTGACGGCAATAATGACAGGGGCGGAACAGCCGGGAGGGGCCCAACAGGGCTGCGAGCAATTCGATATTTTTAAGCTTTAGTAAATGGGACATTTGATTTTGAGCTTAAAAGGGAGACAGTACTCCCAAAAGCGGGAATATTTTAAAAGAGCCGAAATAAATATAAACTCCATTATTCACATTTCAATAGATGGATGCACTTTTTTTCAGGCGCATAAGAATTTTCAACTTGCAAGGTTGGTCTTACCGTTATAAAGAAGCGAAAATGTAAATCTTTGACCTTGAAAAAAACCAAAACATTATCGGGATTGACGTGGCAGGGACATAATATTTGTAATGACGAATTCAACACTTGTACAAAAATCCAGGAATTTCGGAATTAATCTAAACTCAGCACTACTACCGCTTTGACTGGACTACTTGCCAACCGTAACCAAGATAAAAAACAACTGAAAGAAGTACATGAAACATTAAAAACAAACGCGTTTTTATTTACAGGCTAATCTATCCATTTTTCTTTTGTCATTACCTAAAAATTAAATAGCAACAATGTACATAATATTATATTTTACAAAAATTCTACAACAGGACAGTAGGTTTTTTATCAGCCACTTTATTGGCTTTCAATGCTCGGTATGCTTCGACGGCTTGCAGTCGGTCCCTCTCCCGGCGTTGCTTGTCAGCGAGCGGCGCCGCGCTGCGCGCCGAGCCGCGCGACGAGCCGCTCGCCGCGTCTGGACTTGTACCAGACAATAGCTTTGATAGGAGCAGGTCTCGACGACCAGGCTAAAAAAATTAACAAAATTGAAGACGCATAATAAGTCGCAACACAAGCGATCCAAGTACGAACTCCTGCTCAAGGTCCTAGAAGGTGTTAGTTCAGGGATCACAGGTGTTTACATACTATTTAAGTGTGTATTTAGTGTATCTGTGTAGGTAAGTATTTGAGTAATTCAGTATATGTATTGTTTATTTTTTTTTCTTGAACACTCGTTACAAATAATATACAAAACACAACATTTACCCTAGACGCCCCGTCCGGCCGGGCTCGCGCGGCTCGCGCGGCTCGCGGCAGCGCGCTGAGCACGGGCGGCGCGTGCGCCACGTCGCCGAACGCAACGCGCTCGTAACGATACAGGCTGCGCTCCTCACGCGCCTGGTAACAAATGCCTCTGTTGTATGAATGTCGTATTAGAAATCAAACCTAACAGGTGATAAATCTAGGTGCGAGATCCTCTGGGTAGGAAGCACCCACCTTTCTATTTACAACGTGAAGAAATTGACTGTGCATCGGTTCAAAGGGTAGAAATGCCCAGTGAAAGGGCGGAAGTTGTCACAATCGGTAACTTTAATATGAGATTAACTAAATTTGTTAAACATTTGCATGTTTTTCAATGTGGCATAATTACATACTTCAATAATCTTATTCTGTTTCTCTTTCTTCTTGAGCGCGTATTTCTGTGTTCTGGTGAGCTTGCTGGCGGGGTCTGGCATCGGCTCGCCTTTGGCTCGTGCGGCTCGTTCGGCTTTTTTTCGCTTCCTCTCGCGACGTTCGCGCTGCGCTTGCATGCGCTCGCCCTTATAATCCTCTTCCTCTAAATCTTGCTATTATCAACAAAAAAAATGAACAACTCTTTGGGCTACAGCTACAATAATCCAACTAGACATGGCGATATCAAAAAAGAAGAAAATCTAGTGGTTTGTTACGAAAACTTATTTCATCTAACAACATTTTAAAATTATACATTCGACAATACTCAAGTTATCATTGGACAAACATTTCTTCATTCAAACATACACAATTCAAACTACAGGCTCAGTTAAGCTTGGAAACCACTAAATTAAGATTTTGTTTTATTATTGGATGATTAAGGGGATATATATATACTGGATACATACTGGGTAGTCTTCATTGTCGATGGGATCATGCAGTGCTTTCACGGCGCTGTTGATTCGCAAGGAGAATGCTCGCTGTGACTCGCCCGGCAACGCGCGCATCCTTGTGATGGGGTTCTTGCCACCACCGCCACCTGAAACGTTCAAAAACACCATCATAATTAGTCAGCCAATACCCTTTATACTGATATTATAAACAAGTATAGTTTGTATGGCCTTACTTTGGATATATCTATCTATGTACTATGTAATTGGAAGAGTCTAAATATGAAATCTACTGCTCGCGGAGGCAACATCATAACAAGTTGCATTAACTATTTCAACGCCTTTGTTTATACTCAAGGAGTGCACCGATAATTTCTATAAAAATATAACAAATTACCAAATAATATGATTAAATTGACATGCAATCAATTTAAAAGGACCTTATTTAATTATCTTTTGGACCAATGTTTTTATGATTGAACTCTGATTTTAATATTTGACTTATTAATTATTATTTTATATGGACCATATTTTGTAAATTGTGCTTGACGTTTATTCTGTTTAATTTAATTTTCCTAGTTTTTTTTTAATTTTTGACTTGATTTTTGTAAAAAAATAATATTAGTTTTGACATTTAATTTGTCTGACTCATTTATATTTGTACGTCAATTATGGCGTACAAATATAATCTACATGACAAATATTATTATATTCTTCTTTGAGCAGTTCAGCTGTTTCATGATGTCTTGTAAAACAGTATTAAACCTCACCTTGTCTCCAGCTTGTCCACCTCGGCAAATATCTATTTCAGGACCGGTTTAATCTAATCACTTGCCTTATGCTTTTCTCAAAAATATCGTATCTCAATTGTTTCTAATGGTATTTAGCGTGCAAGGCATATAAATGTTAACGAACCTTAACAATGTACGTTTCGCGGATGACATTGTGTTATTCTCAGAGACCGTAAAACAACTTGAAGAAATGATCAACAAACTTAACCACATCAGTACAAACCTGACATGGAATAAATTTTGGAGTCACAAACCTGATTTACCCTTAACACTGAAAAAGAAAAACTCCTGCATTTTATCTTTTATTTTGACTTTCATAAGCTAGCCAAACAAATTTGAATCTATATCACCCACACGAAAATAAAAATTGAAACATGCAGAGAGCCAAAAAGAGGAGTATTATGAATTTGAAACTTAGAGACAAGAAACGGCATAGCATCCTAAGAAAAAGGTCAAAAACTTAGAGACAAGAAACGGCATAGCATCCTAAGAAAAAGGTCAAAAACTTACGAGACAAGAAACGGCATAGCATTCTAAGAAAAAGGTCAAAAACTTAGAGACAAGAAATGGCATAGCATCCTAAGAAAAAGGTCAAAAACTTAGAGACAAGAAATGGCATAGCATCCTAAGAAAAAGGGCAAAAGTCATTGATTGATGATTAGCTTATTCTAAGTCTATTTGAATAAAAACATTTCGCTTTGACTTTGCTGCTTTAACCTACTACAAGAAATTTAAATGGAAGTGGGCCAGCCATGTTGCATGTTAGGACTTCAACAAATAGACTAGAAAAGTTACTACTTAGGCTGGACCTCCGGGTAAAATAAAAAAGACCATGCTGTATAAAGATGGGAATATTAATTAAAAACAATCTCAAGCAACTGGATAAGAACAGCTAAAGGCAGTAAGAAGTGGAGAGAAATGGAGGCCAGTGGTCGAAAGGTAACTTAGTTATTAGAATAAGTAAAATTATGAAAATGTATTATCAGTACTAAGGAAATAAAGGGCTTATTATTATTATCATAGTTTGTATGGGAGGTAATTTTAGAAAGTCCAAGTACCAGACTGCCCAGACATGATGCCATGAGCTTTAGGATAAGCATTAAGAATGGATAAACAATACTTATTATCTGAGAAACAACAAGTACATTCAAAATATAAAACCTGACAACTGAAAAATATAAACAATCTCAACTCGAAATCTAAAAAGTATGACAAATTGTTACATAAATACTATTCAATACAACAGTGGTCATGGGCCACCTCCCCAAAAAGCAATACAAGCAAATTGGATCACACTAAAATCTTATTTTTTTTCGGGGCACATGCGCCACTCTGTTCCACCACTGCAACTCCTGTTTAGCAGGATCAACAGTGGCATCCTTTGATCGAATAATCAACGAATAATGCAGCTGTGCAGTGATGCACAGGCTTTGCCCGGACACCCTACCGGTCTTGGGACCCGCAACAAACTTAATCAGAAGAAATAGGAGGTAGTAAGAAAGCGGTTTCAGACTTCCCTCCCAGCAAAGCAGAGACAGCAATTGAAATGGCCCAGAGGCCCAAAAATCTAAAGGGGAGACAGTCAGTCACTAACTAACAGGGGATAAATTAGATACTAACCTAAATCTTACACCAGTAATATTGGTGACAAAACTTTTTAAAAGCATGGAAGTGTCCCTTTGTTTTTTATATAACCTTATTTAATAACTTGTAATGTAGGTCCAAAAGGTTTTGTCAGTAGTTACATAATAATTCAAAGACACCTATAATCTACCAACACTACCCAACCCTCATGGCATTATGCATTTATTGTAATTAATTGAAGTGCAACTGAAGGTTAAGTAGAACATTAAACTGTCAGTAACTTACTTAATGTACTGGAGTTGACACTGTAGTGTGTGTTTAACATGGGTTTGTATAGTTTTCCTGCACATCAGGTACCATAGATTACTACAGCTATTTTGTATGAGCAGTAATTTCTCATATGTCATCAGCAAAGATTCAAAAAAATTGTATCTGTAGTCACAAGCAGCAATCATAGGTAAAACTCATGGTATTCACAACAACATTCTTGACACATACCATGCTCATTGTGCTTGATTTTTTTCTTCCTTTTCTCATTACTGCTGTCCTTGTTTTGAAAACTAAATAAATCTATGAGTGACTTAGGCACTGGCTGCTCATCTGGGTCTTTTGGAGGTGCATTTATTTTTCCTTTTAAACTGAAACATAATAGTTTGCATTTACATTACAAATCTGATATTATCCACCCCATTGTTAGTCAAATTTGGTGCATTAAATTAGTATGTAACATGTTATATGTAAAGGTCTCCAGTTAGCATCTCTTGTTGTTGTCATCGTTGTGTTGTCAGTTATGCATCTTTTGTATTTTAAACAAATGAGGGAAATTAAGAAATGAATGAAAGGATTGAATAAAAACCAGTACATAATTCACATTGAATATTTGCTGAATATTATTAATAAACTCGAAACATGTATAATACGTTTTTTATTTATCAGATTTTTGGTACAACATTTATTTACCTCTTTATCCGCTGCGCCTGTTGTTTTAAGGGATCTTTGACACCACGATGTTTCTTAGCTGGTATTTTGCGACCCATTGCGTTTTGCTCTTATACACAATCAATGAATTATTTTTCAAAAGTTTGTAACATTTATTGGAAGAAAAAGAAACCGAAATATTTAAAAGCATGAAGATATTTCAAAATAAATACAGACATGAGGTTTTAGACGTATCCATCTGTCATTTTCATATTGAATGGGATTTGTCGCTGTCAAAATTCTACATTTGACAGCATTGCAGTGTCTCCAACATAAATAATATTTGTAGAAAATTCTCTTTGACTTCTTCTATAACAGTTGTCTATGATTTTGTTTTTTATCTATTTGAAATTAAACTTTAACCCCGAAAAATAAAGACTAATTTGAAATATAACCTAAAATTTCGAAAATAACACCAGATGGCGTTTTAAGCGCAAATCTCCAGAAAAGTCTTTGAAAAAAAGTCTTTGTTCCAGTGACTTAAGTGCTATATTCGCTTGTATACAATTTCAAAACAATTCGCAATGTTGACACATTTCGCATGCGTATGTAGCTGTAAACAACCAATCGAAAGCAATCAGATGATTGTAGTGGGAGGAGAGGGGATAAAGGCGAATGTCGTTGTTGTCGTTGTTGTGCGGGAGGGGGCTTGTTTTCAACAAGGTCGTTCTTTGTGTCAAAAAAATTCTCTTTCAGGCTTGTTGTTCAGGTTTTTAAATTTAAAACTGTGAATTTGTGAGTGTGACTATTCGTGCCCTGTTATAAACTTAAAATTGCGTATGTGTCGTGTGGCGTAACTAGTATATAAAACAGGTACATTTCGGACGTTCCAATGAGTTTAGGAGGAGGTCAGAGCTCAGAGGGAACAAATGCAGGAGGAATATTTGTTCAATTTAATCAAGATTGCACGTAAGTGTGTTTTTAACTATGCGTAGTACAGAATATGTTCCGTTTTAGCAGTATCTGCGTATCCTTGATATAGATTCGTTTGGGATGCGTCAAGGTGGCTGCGATAGGTTGCGAAAGCCACAGCAGCACGAATTAGCGTAGATTCAGCTCGGCTGTGGTGGTGTGTGATGCAATATGTCATTGGCAGATGTGTCGTAAGTGCGCGTTCGACCCGAGGAGCTCGTAAACAAACATGGCGTCGCAACACCATCACATCGCCATACTTGCCATCATCACACCGCCACCATGTAGCACTACATCCACCAAGCAACCTTCACAAACACAGCAGCTTGTGATGCAGTCCAGCTAGTCAGTGCTTTCTTGTGACCAGTAACACCTGTTATCCATAACATAAACAAAAACAATGTTGTTGTTATAAGTCAGCTCTTGGATTGTGTTGTTGGATTGAGCTTTTTAACAAATAGCTTGACATTTTTCTATTAGATGAATGTTCCTTAACTAGAGAATTTGTATCATCAAGGTTTGTGTGATCTGACTACCAAAAGACTTCATTATGATATTTCCTTGTGGTCATTTACTGTATTTTTGATAATACTCACACCTGCGCAAACAAAGCATAGTTTTATAGTTAGGCACTGCTAATAACAAACAATGGTTTTGTATGAATATGTGTAATATCTTATTAAGCAACAGTAAGAAGCAGTTGTCAACATACTGAATGATTGTTTAATCATTTGAATAGTTCAATTAAAAAGTGTTAACTCAGCAATATCAATAATTTGTTACATTAGGTAACTATTTAATTAAATATTCACAATAGATCCATACACAACTCATAATCATTGCCAGAACAAAAGATGATTATGGACATGTTTATATTTTAAATACCTTGCATAATTATGATATACCTACTTTCTTTATGATGTTTATATTTTAACATATGATTTAAAATATCACTGCTATCTAGAACTAGAACACAATTCTGATAAATTAACTAAGCATATTATTAGAATTTACCAATGTAATATTTGTAAAATAGATATGCTCATAAATGTTGAAGGACAGCTGCTACCTTCCTTTTTGGAACCATACAGTTTGAATGCAATTTCTAATGAGGTTTGTTTATATACATGTCATTAATAACAGCTTGTGTTTATATAGCATATAAATATTGATTGTTGATTTTATATTGAATAAAGTCATGAATAAAGTCTGGCAATATGTGGGGTTAACAAACTGCAAACGGAGGGACATATTTGGTTTGACCTGTTGTTTATTCATTTGCTATAATGTAATCAGAATACTAAATGTGAAAAAACTTTGTCAACAGATAAGACACAATTTAATTAATTAATCTCTTTTTTGCGTAAATACATTTTTGTTTATTGAATTACAATTTTTTCTATAACTTTAAAAGATAAGCATGATTTAGTGAAGCTACTTTCTACCAAACAATCCTCAAATACCAACCCTATGCTGTCCAACTATCCATCCATCTGTCAGCAGGCTGTATCCCATAAGATGCAATAGCCAAAGTTGAAATTTTGAAAGAGTATGTGTTTTTTTTTATTTTATTTTATAAAGTTTAAAATAATGGAAAAAATGTTTCTTTAATATAAATATAATTGAGTCATGATGTGTGATGTGTGACGGAATCTGTAATATGTATATCATGTGGTAAATTATTAAAGATTCTTTGTTTAATTCTGCACTATAAACCAGCATTTTGCAATGATGCTAGACTTTGACCATTTAAAAGAGCCAATCAAGTGAAGAAACTAACCAACTCATAACTTATCTTAGACTTTATTGATTTAGCTATACACAGGTTTTGTTTTCATGGAGCTTCTTTAACATGATGTATATGTGCAGGTCACTGGTGGCGGGCAGTAGTAATGGTTACCACCTGTTTGCGCTGACTCCGGACGATGGCATCGAGGAGATCTATGCGAGCCGCTCCGGACAGGACACCTGCATCGTCGACAGGTTGTTCAGCAGCTCCCTGGTGGCGATCGTCACTGTCTCTGCTCCCAGGTAGGAACGTAAAGAGTTCATATAAAAAATTTATTCATACAATCAAATAAATAATAATTATCACCATGTGCAGGAATTGCAAAGTTTTCTTTCATTACAAAAGAATGAATACATTCATAATTGATTTAACCCACTAATTAAAACTGTCTTATCTTATTTTTTCTTTGTTTATTTAATTAATTGTATACTCAATGTCATGTATTGTACATACATACCTATAACCAGTGAGTCAAAGCAATTGCTTGACGAGTAGGCGTCCTGCAATGGGAGTGCATTACATTGCATTCTTTGCTGTACAAGATGAGTAGGTCTTTCTCTATAATGTTTACAAAAGGAAATGTGTTATTGTGACGAAAATAAGACATTAATATAATTGCTTTTTGATTACAATTTCAATGTTATAACATTTCTCTGAAGCCGGTAATTTCTCTTTAAACGTTTAGCTAGTTATTATTGCGACATTAGGGTGTCATTCAGTTTTAATTGGTTTTTGGTTGATGCGTTACATCAAGCACAGTTTAAGTATAAGCTGTATCATTATTGAGATAAGAGTAGTGACGTCGCGTCCGTTGCTTACTCCTTTGTTGTGCAATAAAGTATTGCACTAAACAAATGCAATCCAGCACGTAACAGCTTTCGATGTACGGTGTGCCTGTAATAGTTTTCTGCTTTTGATATAGACTACCTTGTATGCTTAGGTATAAAGTATGTTGAAATGCTTAGGTCAATCAAAACACCATGGTCTAGTGGACTGGCATTGCAGTATACCAACTTGTACTAGTAACCGTATTATGTATGTTATAATTTCGATCTAACAAATTTAAGATGTAAAAATTTGGTTGGTAGTGTTTAATCATTGCAAATGGCTTTATGCTCACAATCATATTTTTATTTCCTCCTTCCTTCTAATCATTATCAAACAATATTCAAACCCTTGTTGTTTTAAAAAACAAATGAGTTCTCTCTTTAAAATGTAAGTAAATCTAAGTATGTACCCAAGAAGATAAGACAAGCTTATCATAATAACAATGATGACTGTGCCAATCGATGCTGTGCCGTTATACAATTTTACCTTTATTGTTTTGTTTTTAGTGTTTCTGTGACGATTGAACGAATTAACTTTGAACCTTATGTTTTATTATTCTAGTGTAGGTATATAATTATATTGCTTATAATATATGAATATACTACGCATTAACTGCATTAAACGAACATCTTGTTTGATCAAATGTTATTCTATAATCGCATTGTGTAAAATGATTCAAACACGAATGAAACTTAGTTTGTTGTTAACGGAGACTTGGCAGTTGTATTGTTGGAGTTATTTCGTAGACTGACGTTATGTATTAGTTAGTCATGACATTGAATATACAAATCCGTACGATACTAAAATTGCGAAAGTATCTTGTCTTTAAAACGTTTAAACCGCTGGACGTATTTCGATAGAATTTTGCAAGGACGATACATTGCATGATGAGGGACATTGGCTACATTTTGCTTCAAAAGTAAATAATTATATTAAACAAAACATACGCTCACTAACCCGATCTACCCGGACTAGTTTAGAAACGATAGTGTAAAATGCTCTCAAACACTCTTCCTGTCGTATTTCGATGTAGAATACTAAAACTTGCATTTTATGACAAGGTTGCAGTCAGGTAGAAATGTTATAAACAATAGTCCTACGTCCTGTCCTTTATAAAAACTATGCCCTACTATATATGTCAGAGATTTTTTATTATTATCTAAACTACTGCTCCGAACGTCTCAAAAATTTTGTTTTTGCAGACGAACACGCTTTTGCATTGCAATCAAAGATCTGAAATTAACATTGACCGAAAACTGGTTTCACGTTTGGAAACACAAAATTAACAACGTAGGATTTTTTAAAATTATAATGAAGTACCTACCTACTTTAAAAATGATGTCAATATACATTCTATTGATGTCGATACTAGCAGCTGATTGTTGTAGTGTAGCTAACGTTATATATAGTGAGTAGGTACACCGTCGTGTGTATGTATAGTTGGATGTATAGCTGGCTATGTATGTGCATGTTATTACACAATGTGAGTGTATTTACGTAGTGATCTTGGCCGTGGCCGAGCTTACACAACCGACCGAATGTATCTGACCCAATGTCGCTGACGACTTCGAACGACATCAACATAAACAGCAACTATTCGCAGCGCGACCTCCAAACATTACTCTTTCATATCTCGATTCAATGTTAAATAAAAAAAAACATTGCTCCTTCATCTATTTGCGGCCAACATCTTTACTTTATAAAGGTCACACGAAATAGTAATTGCTACGCGAATAATCTGTGGAAGTCGTTGCCACTGCGCGGTTGCGCGGTGCGGTCGGTGCGGGCGGCGCGCGGTTACATTGAGACGACTTTGACTATTATAGCATAACTGCATTAATACACATATGTACATAGGTAGTAAATAATACCTAAAGCGCTCGTGTATTGTTAACGGACACGTGCCCGCTGTGTATTTAATATATAAGCCATTACTCCGTTAACTGGCAGTTTGATAACAGCCGTCTGCTCCCTTCTACTTGTACTACTGTATATCGGTCAAGGCAATCATTGTGTACACTATATCTACATCTACATCTGTTACACATTGTTGCATCGATACTCCTCACTGCCTACTGCGTTTAAGAGGTGCATGTAAATTATACAGAGAAATCAATCATTTTGGATTGAACCTTTTTAAACATAATATTTTTCTACTATTAGTATCCTTGTGACTATTGCATTGCACAAGTAAAAGCGCATGTTATCATGCGCATGTGAGTGAGCGATTAATTATTAATCATATAAAGAGACGTACGACGTCCATGACTTGTATAAGTTAGTATGTAGTTGGGGTAGTATAGCTTTCTGCCTGGCCGTGTATGCGGTATGACTCAGTTGCTTTGTTGATCGCTGTCGGCGTGTCTACCAAGTACCAGTACATTGTATAGGGCTGGTGGATAAAGAGCTGCACTCTAATGTATGCTGCATCTCATGATATCACGGCCAAGGCTCCAAACATTAAGTGCAACTCAAGGCCATCCTCTGCCAAAACATGCAGGACCAATGATTTTATCTGTAAAACACCAATAACGTGCCCATGTTTTGGCAAATAAACATAATTCAAACGGCATTCATATTATAACCTAAGTTGCTAGTAAAACCAATAATTGTTTACCTGCTGCTGTATTTTTTATAATCCACGCAAAGTATAAAATGAAGAGCGTGAAATTGTAATGTGCAGTGTTACTGCTGATTAAAATGTCGTGCAGGTTAAGCGATGCTTTGTACATACTTTAAAATGTATACATTTATGCCAGTTCTGTACTTCGGGCCACTCTGTCCCACCACTGATACTCCCGTTCACCAGGATCAACTGTGGTGTCCTTTGATAGAATAATACAGCGGTGTAATGACGCACAGGCTGTGCACGGACACCCTACCGGCTATCTTGGGACCCGCAACAAACTTAATCAGAATAAATAGGAGTTAGTAAAAAAGACTGAAACCGCTCCCAGCAAAGCGGAGACAGCAATGGAAAGGCCCAGGGGCCAAAAGCTAAAGGGATCTACGGTCAGGAGACGCCTGACCTTCTGAGCCAGTTCTAGTACTTGTAATCTAATGACAACAGTTGCTATTATATAGGGGAACTGTTGGACTATCATCTAGAACATAAATCCCGCATCCTGTTGCAGTGTGCGGCCAAAAAGAGCAAATATGAACTAACTCGTGCAAAACATTCTAAAAAAAATGCTTGATTGCTTTATGAATATCAAGCAAACCAACCGACGCTATCATTTAGTGTTCGTAAGGTATTTTTAAAGAAACGAACTTGTTTAATAAAAACGTATGCAATGTTGTTATCAATGGTAAGTGAGGAACATGAGTTGCAACAGTGATTACTTGAGTTGTGCAACAATGACATGATGAGTAAGAATTACAGTGTATGCATGCAGCCATGCTTGTTGCATATTGTGCAATCACTTATACAAATAGGTTTCACATCAGCATACTGTACTGCAGTAGATGCACTAGGTGCATAATTTATGTACCCATCATTTAGTATAGTTAAATGAAAGCGAAGTGAGGTCGGGCCGAAATTAAACTCTTAAATGGATTGTGGCTATTATTGTTAATTGAGAAAAAAGGATAAGATTCAATGAAGTTACTTAATAACGAACTGAATCTACGTGTATAGGGTTCCGTCGGTACAAATTGTAAAAAAGGGACTCTACTACGAAGCCTTCGCAATCCGTCAGTCCGTTTGTCAGCGGGTTGTACCTAATTAACTATAATATAAAATTTCTATTACAAGAAGCGTGTAATTTTCGATTTTTTTTTGCTTGTTTCTATTTCGAAAATATCTTAAAAGTGCATATTTAAAATCTTTTACGATGGTACGGAACCCTTAAGGGGGGAGCCTGATTTAGAAGCTTCAAAAAATCGATTTTTTTTTTTTTGCATAAATGTCTTCCTAAACTATCTAAGAATGTGTCCTCAAAATTTCAGACGGAAATTCGCAATATTTTCGGAGTTATAGAAGAAAGAGTCGGCAAGCGTCGAGCAGGTATATACGAGCGGCCGGATCGCTCGGAGCGCGCGCGCTCCGCCCCTCGATCTATTGTTCGTGTTATGATCCAAACAGAATAACGGTCCTTCGAGGGACTGTTGACTGTTCGCAGAAGGTCATTGTAGAGCTATGTAGGGATAAAAGTATGTATTATAACGGTATATGTGACCTGGCAGCGTCGGTTCGAGCAAAGCTACATTTAGCATTTGGGTTCAGTTTCGATTTGTCTTTCGGCACGTGAACGTCTTCAAATCATGCAGAGCTATCCAAAAGTGAGCAAATCTTCAAGTGAACGCAGTGGAAAGCCACGGAAACGTAAATTCCACGGCAATCAGTTTCATAATGGCGGCTTTTAAACATCCACCACGTCTAATTGACGAACATGTCGATCAGCACATTCGTCCTGTGTACGAGGACTTATCCAAGGACGAGCTGCTTACGAGGTGTTTGGGTGGACACACACAAAATGCGAACGAGTCGTTCAATTCCACTGTGTGGTGCATGACACCTAAACACCTTCACTCAGGCATTAAAATCATCGAAATTGCTGCTTACATCGCTGGAGGAATGTTCAACGAAGGCTACAGTGCAGCATTGAAAACCATGCAGTTGATGGATTTAAAAATTGGACAGCAATGTAACAATTTCGCCAAGAGAGCCGACGAGGAGCGCGTCACCCGACAAAACAGGCGCGATTCATTGTGTAGTAAAGAGGCCAGAACAGCCCGCAGACTCGAACAACAGGGCACAAACCAGGTTTTTGAAGAGTGTGAAGGTTTACTTTATGGACCAGGAATCGCTGATTAGCATAATAACGCGGTAAGTTTAAGAAAATTACGATTTTTCATATACGAAAACTTTGACGCACGTTTTCTCGAGTTTTCATTTTTACGATTTTTCCTAATTGGCGGGAAAGATAGGGAAAAAACTAAACGTCCTATCGAAATAAAACAAAATGCATTTTATTCGGGATGAAATTCTCTTCTAGTTGAACCTAAAAAACCTTGAAAAAGTTAAGATTAACATATTTTTTAAACAATCTAAAGTCAATTTTTTTTTTTTTTTAATGAACTTTTTTTTCAATTCACTAAAAATTATTGAAATTTGAACGTTTTCATCAATTTTCTTGGTTTAACTAGAAGCTATACTATTCAGGAATAAAAATATTTTTGGGTTTTTTGTTTCAGATGAAAATTGCGACCTGCATCATTCCCGCCGCACAACAAAAGCGCTCGCGAGACGCCTCGGCGAAATTCTTGTCCCGGGCATAATATTGCTTAAATCTTCATGAAAAAATTTGAGAAGACTGTTGAAATATACAACAATAAAACCTGAAAGTTTCATTCCAATCGTATATTTTTTTCCTTCCCAAAAAAATCCTTCAAAAAATCGATTTTTCGAAGCTTCTAAATCAGGCTCCCCCCTTAATGTGCGAGTCCGACTCACGCTTGACCTGTCTTTTAATTTTTAAATGTAATTTACTATCTTTTTTTTTATTAAAGCCAAGAAATGTTATTTCACCTATCGTAAATAAAATTAGTGAGTTAATACGTTACGAGCGCTAGTGTTGTTATGTGACGGGCGCGGTGCGTGTGACGCGTTTCGGTCACTCGGCGCGCGTCACTCCTCCGCTGACCTCCGCTCAAGTTCACGTCACCTCACCTCACCTCTCACCATCCTCGCACCAAACAACTAACTCATACAACCACAGCCTAATTTAATACTGAGGTTATGCTGAAGTGGGATCCTAAGAGTTTACTGCAATACATAAAAAGACGGTACCTACCTACCGATACACAGAGGCCGCTGGCAGTAGATGCAAAAAATGAAAAGCGATTTTTTTTAATCTGTCAAAACTCCACCTTAGATATGACATCTCAATGTTACAGTCGCTGGAAAATTTCTGAATTCGTTGCCAAAGTTATAATTTTAGCTGATTCTAACGAAATACCGGAGTGGATTTAACGACAAATGTATTAGGTGAAGGTGTAGTGGACGTTAGTTGTTGTAGAGTGCGCGGGCGCAGCGCTGCGGGGCGGCCTTGATGTTCTTTATTCAATGCACACACCTTGACAGATACACACTAACAACTAGGTTAACGCACTGCATCATTACACTGCCTTCTTACTGTTTTATTTAAAAAAAACACATTGTTATCCATAACAATAACATCCAAATGATCTTTGTGTAGTTTAAATTGTTGTTTTATTTTAATTCTACTACCTATGTACACATCTCAGTAAATAACTAATGTATCACAATTTTTACTCTGTTTTTTCGATAAAAATCAAAGTAAATTATTTTGTTCTATGAAGGGATCAACGGAGAGGAAAAATTATAAAGAAAAAACGATGACACAAATGACCACTATCAGAACTCAAGGCATATTTAGTTTTGTCGTTCCGTTTCATGTTAGGCATCACGTCACTGTAAATTTTAGGCCGTTCCCTGATTTGTCGGTGCGGAACCAGTATACTTGGTGTACGCGGTACCAAAAGCTAAAGGCTAAGCACCTAATGGAGCGTTGATTGGTGCGGTAAGCGCGGTGCAGATTTGGTACTGGACAAATCAGGAACTGGAATAAGGAAGCGTTTGACACCGCGGATACCATTACTACTGATACCGCACTGACAAATCAGGAAACGCCCTAAGTATTAGCATTTTTCTTCATATATTTTTTGTAGATACTGTATTGTTTTATATAAATAAGTTGTATGTATGTTTCCAGGAAGCTGATAGTGTGCCACTACAAGAAGGGCACCGAGATCTGTAACTACAGTTACAGTAACACCATCCTAGCTGTCAAACTCAACCGATCCGTGAGTATACCACATATCAAATCGTAATGAGGGATTTATTCATTTTGTGAAAAAGGGGGCATTTTTTTAGATCTCACTTCCTTAGCTGCCGAGAAATCCCGAGAGAAATTGTTTTTCTCGCTGCTTTTCGGTTACAGAAAACCCTTTTTTTTAAAGCTAAAATGGGTCTCATTCAATAGGCTTTCGTGTAGACATAGACTATCCCTATTGGGACATAAAATTTTGATAGTTCGATTAATTGGCGAACGCTGAATTGTACCCTTGTACAACAATCCGCTGTTACAGAATGTTACAGATATGTTAAATACAAAAAAAGGCTCGTTGAGTCGGTGTTCTTGGCGTTCCACGACATGAGGGGCGTCGTCATGTCAATAGGTGACGGTATCACTCTCCATCAGGTCAACCGTTAAGTAGCCTTTGGGGTTAGGCTGAGGCAGGTCTAGTCATCCAATATAATGCACTGCATAAATTAAGAAACAAGTCACAGTTTAATAATACGTAAGGCAAGAGGAAGCCATGACGTTGTTATAGGAAGTAGGAAATATTAATTTCGGTTGTAGAATACCTCATTACATTTTACAATAGTGTACCGAGCGACCACATTATTAGAATTAACATCTCCTAGTTTGGTGATGCGGAAGGATGAATTTAGTTAATAAATGCATATGTAAATAAGTACATTCTATTCATACTAGTTTTATTAAGTAATCGGCTTAAAATAAGTTTTTTGTAAGATCTAGCCTTGATCTTTAACCATAAAATGAAAAATGAAGACACTAAGTTTGTTGCTGACCGCACTCTAGTCTACATATACCTCTTCTAACGTTACATCCCTAAGTATATGTTGAGTGATCCGCTGCGTGCGTATGAAAGCGCGCCCACTCATGGTTCATGGGTCGATTTTACCTAACTACACTGAGGCCATAAGCAGCGATTAGATTACGTGTTAAAGAATACCCTAGAATTGCCCTGTTTATTCTGTAGTCATAGATTTAGGCCATCACTTTCTATCAGCTTGGTATAAAAAATGAAGGATGTGTGCGTGTTGCAGCGGTTGATAGTGTGCCTGGAGGAGTCGCTGCACATCCACAACATCCGCGACATGAAGATCCTGCACACGATCCGCGACACGCCGCCCAACCCGCGCGGGCTGTGCGCGCTGGCGCCGTGCTTCGAGCATTGCTACGTCGCCTACCCCGGCTCCAGCGCTGTCGGCGAGGTGCAGATATTCGACGCGGTGCATCTTGTATGTATACACTCATATGGACACAACTAGTCACAATCAACACGTCGACGAGAATACATTTTAAGTAAAAGTATTTACTGACAAAGTTTTAATATTATAGCATTGCTTATAAAAAATGAAATTATGAAATTATAAAAGATGAAATATGGGTAGTAACTGGCGTAGTGCAAGTAATTATAAAACACCGTGACCGTGCCGAACTGTAACATTATATACGTGAACACGTAATTTGACGTAACAAAGTACATACATTTTTATTATCGTCTCACCTGATAAGTACTTAATTTAATTAACTCTGTCAAATAAATTGATAGAATTTTAAATATGAATTTGAATATTTCAAAAGTAATATGTATGTCTTTTCGTTCATCAAAATGCTCGCTGAACTCTAAAGCATATTTGTCGTATTTTTTCCAACGTGCAATAGGAAGAGTGGTAAAGATGTAGTGTGTTGGTGTGCGTAGAACGCGAAGTGCGTGATATCAGCGCACGACAGCGCGCTGGCGGCGCTGGCGTGGGCCGCGTGCGGCCGGCGCCTGGCCACGGCGTCCGAGCGCGGCACCGTCATCCGCGTGTACGCCGTGCCCGAGCGCGCCAAGCTCTACGAGTTCCGGTGAGTACGCCGCGTGCGGCCGGCGCCTGGCCACGGCGTCCGAGCGCGGCACCGTCATCCGCGTGTACGCCGTGCCCGAGCGCGCCAAGCTCTACGAGTTCCGGTGAGTACGCCGCGTGCGGCCGGCGCCTGGCCACGGCGTCCGAGCGCGGCACCGTCATCCGCGTGTACGCCGTGCCCGAGCGCGCCAAGCTCTACGAGTTCCGGTGAGTACGCCGCGTGCGGCCGGCGCCTGGCCACGGCGTCCGAGCGCGGCACCGTCATCCGCGTGTACGCCGTGCCCGAGCGCGCCAAGCTCTACGAGTTCCGGTGAGTACGCCGCGTGCGGCCGGCGCCTGGCCACGGCGTCCGAGCGCGGCACCGTCATCCGCGTGTACGCCGTGCCCGAGCGCGCCAAGCTCTACGAGTTCCGGTGAGTACGCCGCGTGCGGCCGGCGCCTGGCCACGGCGTCCGAGCGCGGCACCGTCATCCGCGTGTACGCCGTGCCCGAGCGCGCCAAGCTCTACGAGTTCCGGTGAGTACGCCGCGTGCGGCCGGCGCCTGGCCACGGCGTCCGTCATCCGCGTGTACGCCGTGCCCGCCGCCGCCGCCGCCGCCGCCTGCTCACTGTGTCCTGTCTGTTGCAGGCGCGGGGTCAAGCGCTGCGTGTCCATCTCGTGTCTGGCGTTCAGCGCGTGCGACACCTACTTAGCGGCGACCTCCAACACGGAGACCGTGCACGTCTTCAAGATGACCGAGCCGCAGAAACCAGGTCAGTGCAGTCTACTAACACTTACAGCAATATATACGAGTCGTAAAATGATCTCTAGTTGCAAACATTACATCTTTAAATGTTGGGAAATTATAGTAAAAATTAAAAAAAATCAATCATGTCTCTCTGGGTATGTGTCCGTACTACAGGTTAAACTCTCGCTAATACTGATGACATAAATCGTCTGGACACTAGGGAGGGACACGTGCGGTCCGCCACTTAACGATACATAGCATTCTTTTGTCTTTATTGTTATTTCCATACCTTTTCATAGTAAAATTACTAGACACTACACTGGTGCATCATTGCGCCTCCCATAAGGGAGGAGGACTCACTATGTTCAAAACTTACACCCCACATGACGGGTGTAACTAAGTGTGTTTATACAGGCACGGAGGAAACCGAGGCGGACAACTCAAGCTGGATGGGTTGGCTGAGCTCGGCCGTGGCGGCAGGTGCGGGGTACTTACCACCTGGCGTGTCCGGAGCTTTAGCTGCTGGAAGAGCTCATGCTGCAGCCAGGCTGCCCGCACCACCGGGACCAGCGGCTGCTGCATTGCTGCCGTCGCGGCTGCTGGTGGCTACCGCTGCCGGGTTGTTGTACGTGTACGCGCTAGAACCTGACGGTGGTGACTGCCCGCTGGTGGCGCAGCATCGGTTCCTACCCACTCCACATAAACCAACGCAAGATAGTGTTGCAGGTATGTAATACTAAGACTTGTCCACTGGTGTAGTGATAAGATGCTGCACCAGTGCAGTCAGTAGTAGCTAGGCATGTGTGCGAAAGCGTTTGATAAATGCAATGATTTAGTTGAATTACTTGACCTATCATATTAAACAACTTACACATGTTTTACTTAAACGTTTTCGATTTATCTATATATTTTGTTTAAATAATTTTCATATGCAAATTTGCTAGTCGAGTCGCCATCAAAACGATAAACATCGTTTTTATTTAAACTTCTTTTCTCTTGAATAATTTGATAGCGACTCGATCGAGCTGATTCAAATACAGTTGATATTTGATTGAATGATTAGTGATGGTATATGACGAGTAACAAGCCAGCCAGCATAGCGGCCCGGGCCCGGCCGCGGCGGGCTCGTGCCCGCGGCGAGGAGCCCGCGCCGGACACACACCCGCCACCTCTCACACCTCCTACACCATCCCACACACATACGCCTTTCAGTATTATCATTTTATTGTAACTACTTTATTTATTTATCATTTATTATTTTACTTTCTCATACACTAGAAAAAAATTATATAATATATATTTATATGTAATGTAAATCTAAAACAAGAAGAATAAAAAATAATGGGTTGCGGTTCGAGTCCCGGCTCAAGCAGCTCCACACACACACTCACACGAAACTTGACATCTTCAACTTCTATTTGTAGTGAAACGCGACTCTCAAGTTTTGACAGTGAATTCAAATGAAATGTGAACATTACGAATAAACTATTTAGAAGAAACATTATTGGAATCTACCCAGTGTCCCAGGGTATATGTAAGTCACGGTCTGCATAACAATGCAACTGTTTAAACGATAGCTTACAATAATTGAGTTCGATTCCTCAAGCAATTAATTTTTTTAAAGCTTTTACTGGAGCAAAATGACTCAGCGACGTGGTAGGTGTGTGTGTGTGTGTGTGTGTGTTGAGTACAGTAGTGTGTGTGTGTACGTTAGGGTGTGAGCCCGCGGCGGCGGCGGGCGGCGGGAACAGTTACGCGGCCGCGCTGCGGGGACGGGACCCCACCACCATGACAGGTATAACGTCCGACAGTACATGTACCCCCACCTATACATAGCTACGGCTCCACATCCCCCATCCGCCTCGCTCCCTACGCTGCATCTTTATTATATACATTTGCTGATTATATTTTGACTTTGCAAAATTAAAGGTTATTTTCTCACTCTGCTTTCAAATATCTTCCCACTCGTGCCTTCAGCCCGGAATGTCGTAATATTGTACAGCATCCTACAGCAATATGTGTCACTGTCATTTATTAACGTCAGGCAACTGTCATTGGTAATATTGCTTCGTAACGTAACGCCCCACCATCGAGTTTATTAAGCACCTGTCACCTTTATTTCTCAACTCTTTCTATACATTTCGTCACCTAAATATGTGTATATTTTTATATGATAGGCCGAAAACTTTGTATAATGACTGTAACATTATATGGTATTGACATTATGTTTATGAGCACTACATGTTCCCATCACCTCCCACCTTTCCCATCGCCCAACCCCCGAGGTCATCGACCTCACCTAGGTTTCGCTTCGCTTGTTTTCCATCCGCTTCCATTAGACATAAGTTGGCTTCCGGCGTCCGCCTGTCCGCCCCCGCGGCCGGCGGACGCGGCGCGTACAGTGTAGGCGGGCGTGTGTGTGTGTGTGCGGATGTGGCGGTGTGTGTGCGGTAGTGACGGTGTGTTTGTGGCAGTTGGCGCGGCGAGCGTCGACGCGGAGTGACGCCGCCCGACGCCAGCAGGTAAGCAACGCCACCGAGGGACTCGGCCGCCGTAGCGACCGCTACTGTACATTTTATACTATTTTATACCAAATATAACATTGTCATAAGCTTCATGTTATTTTTTATTTGCTTGTCCGTCTCAAGTAGATATAGATACCCTCATGTTTTTGTTTTAAACGCTAAATGAATAGTCGAAGTCACTGGGTGAAGTACAATTTGATTAAGTCAATGTTGTTTTTATAAAATGCCACAAGCAGCATTTAGACCTTCTATTTAATGCCTAATACCGTAATTAGAAACGTTGTTAGAAATTAGAAATTTCTTAATCAAAAAAACTCTATTTAAATAAGTAGAAAATTAATAAAACAATACAAATAATTATTATCTATTTAGCTACAGGCTCAATTTATGTCGTTCAAGTTCAAATATTTAAATACCTCCCAGTAATGTGACTTTTAGTAAAAATGTATAAATTAAATATAATATTTAGCTTCGTTAGTTGCTTGTGCTAGTTTGTATATTATAGTATGTGCTATAGAGTTACTGTATATAGACTACACTCATCGGGTTTGGTAGAGAAGTTAATCAGACCCTCATTGTTATTTACTTTGCATAATAAAACTGATTTGACATTCCTTATTTCATTAAGAACTGAAGTTAATTGAGTGCTTAAAACTTAAGATGGGAGTGATCTGTTTTGGTTGTAGTCAGTTATAAGAATTTCATCACCTCCAAATGATTAAATAATGTTAAAATCAAGGAGAAGAAGTCAGTTTCACAAGCCCTTCTCTATTGTATCTCTTTATGGAACTACAAGAAACCATTATCAATGGCCATTCCTCCGTAGAATTATATTATTCGTAAGAACACTCAAATTCAATTTCAAAGAAAATCTGCAATACAATATTTATTTACTTAGTTGTATTCATGTATTTTTTTATTTTCTGTGTTTATTTTAAAGTGAATTATTAAGGCATTTAAATGTTGTGACTTTATATAAGACAAACATTAGTTATTTTTATTTACTTACCACCTATCTCTTCAATATGTCTAGCTTTACTTTTATATTTAATTCAGATATATTTTCTTTTCATAAAAGAGCTTTGGTAGTTTTGCAATTAGAATTATTAATTTGAGTAGTTGATTGTTTAAAATGAAATATTCATAGCATGTTATAAAAAGAGCGAGTGAGTAGATAAAAGCAGTCTGTCCCGCTCGCGCCGTACTCCGTCCGTACACACACGAGCCCGCCAAAAATGAAATATTCATAGCATGTTATAAAAAGAGCGAGTGAGTAGATAAAAGCAGTCTGTCCCGCTCGCGCCGTACTCCGTCCGTACACACACGAGCCCGCCATAGTATATTAATTGTATTCACATCCGTTAACTAGGTGATCTTTATTATCTTCTAGATTTTGAATCGGTAACTTTAAATGAATTCTTTTTTATTGCTAACATTTCACTCATGCTCAAGCTATAGTTTTTTTTCTATTTTGTATTTATCTGATATCTTTCTATTAAAATAACTAACGAGTTTTATTATTTATGTATCTTGATTGTCGAGGGCTGCTTATATATGTTGTTTTAAATATTCATACTCAGTCAACAACACCTGACCCAACATCTGAGCATAAGTTCTACAAATGTGTTTGTAGAAACAGGCATCAGATGTTGAGTTGTGTGTGTGTCGGCATGCGTGGGCGTGTACAGTGTGCGTGTGTGCGTAGAGTCGGAGCGCGCGTGCGAGCTGTCGGCGGCGGCCCGCGGCTCGCCCCCGCCGGCCCGCGGCCAGTACGACCTGCGCGACCACAAACACTTCCCGCCCATGCGGCCCGCGCCCGCCGCCGCGCCGCGCTCCATGCCCGCCGCCAACTAGACCGCGACCAACCGACCACGGCCACTCACAACTATTGCTTACCATTGCTCCTACACTTCGGCCACGGATGCAATGTTATGCACAAAATGTTATAATGTTAACCTGCGGATGTCCGCAATTTCTTGGTAAATTCTTAATATGAGGTTTAAATATTAGATCTGTTTAAAATGATGTACACGAATGGTAAGCGATACGTGTGGGTCGCATGCGACGGCTGCAGCTACCCACCCAGGACCAACTGCTCTCCTGCGCATCACACGCGACAATACCTGCCACATACTTGAAGAACTTACACAAAAAAAATAACGTAACAATGGTTATGTACATCAATCAGGTATTCCCAAAATTAATGTAAGATCTCGATGTGATATTGGCATTAATGTAAATGTTCGAAGGCATTTTGTCTTCAAATAAAAAAATATAAAAAAAGTGAAAATTCAATAAAAATAGTATTACTTAATACACCATTAAGTATTTAGTTATAATTTGTAATATCTTATGTATAGTTTAGCGAATTTATTTCCAAATTGAAATGAGGCGTTGTTATGCTGGGAATAAGAGTTATATACTTACCATCGATGTGTAATATCTCACTAGACCATCATGTACGCGTATTGTATCTACGCGATAGGAATCTTATTTACCGAACAGGCAGCTGCCTCATCTGTCGAAGCACTTGAAAAAACCAATGTACATATTATATCTGTATGACAATTGTTAATGTGAAAATACATAGATGTCTCGTTCTATATATATATACATATATAAATGCAATTCTAATTGATGTAATAGGACATAAACATTAAACAGTTATGTAATAGACTAATCTTATCCACTTGATAGACGAGAATAAAGACATGCAACGTGTCGTAATGTTTGTTTGGACACGCACGCACGGAGGTCGCTTCGCACCACTATGTACATAATGTTTATTGTATCTCTAAGGATCTGGTGTAACGATTTATATTATATGTAGGGACCCAGATATATGACTTTGATTTGGTTTATTTTGTTTTCATCAAAATTTAAATTATTTTTCAAGCTCATTTAGTAATAAGTTTGCTCTTTTCTGATTGGTTATTTACAACTATTTACGGTGGACGCGCCAATGAGGAAAGGGGAATATAAACAAACGGCATATTACTTCGTCCCTAGACACGATGTAATAGCTATTTACAACATATTATATAGATTTAAAACTGTATAGCTATCAGTGCAGGCTTGCATTCAGGCTCGCTGGAAAACCAATAACAATTTCCGTCTACATCAGTTCTACTGTTGCAAGCCTGTATTGCTAATGTGAGGTAGTCAAGCTATGAAAGGCAACGCGCTACGTACGTATGGTTGATCGATGCAGCTACGATGTGACGGTGGTCGTGTCACCTCCGCTGCTCACTGCCTCTAGCGAATATTATCTAGTTTTAAAGTAAGCGCTGTGCACGCGGCTTTGACTTGCATCGCGCGAGATACAAGGTGCTGGATGAATTAAAGTTTAAGCTCATTGGATAATTTTTCCTCCCGAATTTCTGCCTATGTCACCTGCAATAGGCAAGGCCACGTGTACGCGTGCCACATGACATAATGTGTCTGTAAACTGTAAGTAGGATGCGGCTCGGGGCAACTCTGCGTGTCATTGTATTGTATGATCCATGTTTATTTGAGTTTGAGTTCGACAGTCGACGCCCCACGCGCGTTTACTTCATGATATTGTACATATATTATAATAAATATTTTTACAAAACTAAAATCTCTTGTCTTATTTATATTACATACTTTTCATCTTCAAATGACTAGTTTGAGGGTTTGTTTTACATTTGCCAAGCAAGATCCTGAAGAAGCTACTTGCAAACTGTCCGACATAAAAAAACATTGTTTGCGTTTCACAACCTTCAAATAAGTTTAACAAGTCAGTTAAGTGCTAAGTATAATATAGTTTTCATCATCTGCCAATCAAGGCCGTTGCTCGGTGGGCAAGCTACTTGTCATGTTGTCTAATTAGTTGACATGAA
Source organism: Choreutis nemorana (assembly GCA_949316135.1). NCBI lineage: Eukaryota > Metazoa > Arthropoda > Insecta > Lepidoptera > Choreutidae > Choreutis > Choreutis nemorana. The sequence continues at coordinate 10,059,719 of OX438606.1, read as the reverse complement.
GAAATGTCATAGTAGAGATATAACGAATGGTTGTTATCGAGATAATATTAAAGTTTATTCAATACCTTTGACACGATTTATTTAAATGCCTTTATACCTAATTAATACTTTCTCACGTTTTTGTATATGAAAAAACGACAGACGGCATTTTTTTTTCTTAGTCGTTTCCGTTGCGTTTCGTTTCAAATAAAAATAATAGATTTCATAGAAATATTTTATGCCCTCGCTTTTTCCGTAAATCGAAACGCCAAAATGCGATGGCGCCATCATTGACTTGGCAGTAATAAACTGACATATGAGCGTCATGGTTTAACGTTTGTGAAACGCAAACTATTTTAAACGGAAGTGAATCATGGCAGTTAATAAATTAATACTCCAATACTTTACTCAGATATTGTGAAATAATCATAGACTATGCACAATCTTTATTACAAGCAAAAACGAATCAGGTGTATGGATAATTCAGTTTCCTTTTATTGAAGGTGAATTGTATAAATAAAACCCACAGACATATTGTGTACAAAGCACACTTTATTTCCATCATTCATGCAAAATTATCACCGTCTCTATACATCGACAAAGCTCACAATTTAACACAACTTTAAATTCAAAGTTCATTCATGTTAATTGGTTTTATATTAAACTGTGAATTGAGTCGATGTTTAGAATAATTATAATAATAAATTAAATATAAAGATCTCTGGAACGTCAGCGTTGGATCGCCTCATGTCGAGTTCAACACAGATATCAAATAACTATTATCTCTCTTAAAACGAAATTGCAGTCGTAGTATTTGCTAATTTAATATTAACAATGTTCTCATACGGTATATATTTTGCAAAAACAGTTATCACTGGCTTCATCGTAATGGATAAATCAAATGTGTACCATACAATACTTTACGATATAAACGTTATAAAAGACAGCGAGCGTGGTTCCCTGTTCGCAGCTAATCATATAAAACTAGTGTCCCGCCCCGGCGTCACTCGACGTCGACTTCAGTATAAAAAGTGTCCGCTCGACTGTTTCTAAGACTTTATCTACATAGCACTCGTCCCCCTGAAACAGAAACAAACTAAGTAAGTAAGAATGTTTTATTATTATACTATTATTTTTATGTAATTAATATGTAACTTCAGACATGACATTTGCACACATTACTGATTTAAAAGGGCTGTATAACATCTTTGGTAACCGAAGTTTAACAAAATAAATTTGATTTGAATAACTAATGACTAATTCATTAAATTTAGAATCGAAAATAAGTTAAATATTAAATAGTACATTTTACCCGCGACTGGTAACTGCAGGTTTAGTTGTTTAATAAGTTTTAACATTAAATTCTATCAAATATCGTTATCAATTAAGTATTTTAGTCGTGTAAAGCCTCCTAGTGTTACGTTCTAATTTATAATAGCAGCATAACTTCTATATAAATTGATTACAAAGGCTGTCTTTCTTTTTTCGTCTTGCGAGTTATTGCTTTAGCTTCAAGTGGTTCACGTTAATGCGCTATAATATATAGCGCGGTTTCGTATGACACAGCGGAAATGGCTGTTCATACAGCTACTGCTATGTATGTATATACAGGGTGATTGCAAAAGTTGTGCACTTTGACATGTTGTAGTGTTTCGAAATTGATCAAAATTGCGCACTATATTTTTTATATTATAGACAAATAAGCAGACGGTTCACCTAATGGAAAGCGATACCACCGCCTATTGACACAACAATGCGCTTGCTCTTGATTTCTGGAACGCCTATGCTACACGCATGTAAAGGTTAAAAAGAAAAAAGAAGCTTAGAGGTGAAGATGTTACACCTCTCGTCCCGGTGATTACAATGGTTCTCTAATCCTTCGAACTGCTTCACGTTGTAAATAGAATGGAGGATGGTACCAACCCAGACGATCTCGCACATGGATCTACCACCTGTAGATTTTTGTTTGAAACTTTTGCTATCACCGTGTGTAAGTGTGAGGGGCGCCTGTGAAGCGCATTACCGTGCCATGGCAGCAGTATGGAGTGCTGTGTACAGTGTAGGCGTAGTTACCGTGCCATGGCAGCAGTATGGAGTGCTGTGTACAGTGTAGGCGTAGTTACCGTGCCATGGCAGCAGTATGGAGTGCTGTATACAGTGTAGGCGTAGTTACCGTGCCATGGCAGCAGTATGGAGTGCTGTGTACAGTGTAGGCGTAGTTACCGTGCCATGGCAGCAGTATGGAGTGCTGTGTACAGTGTAGGCGTAGTTACCGTGCCATGGCAGCAGTATGGAGTGCTGTGTACAGTGTAGGCGTAGTTACCGTGCCATGGCAGCAGTATGGAGTGCTGTGTACAGTGTAGGCGTAGTTACCGTGCCATGGCAGCAGTATGGAGTGCTGTGTACAGTGTAGGCGTAGTTACCGTGCCATGGCAGCAGTATGGAGTGCTGTGTACAGTGTAGGCGTAGTTACCGTGCCATGGCAGCAGTATGGAGTGCTGTGTACAGTGTAGGCGTAGTTACCGTGCCATGGCAGCAGTATGGAGTGCTGTGTACAGTGTAGGCGTAGTTACCGTGCCATGGCAGCAGTATGGAGTGCTGTGTACAGTGTAGGCGTAGTTACCGTACCATGGCAGCAGTATGGAGTGCTGTGTACAGTGTAGGCGTAGTTACCGTGCCATGGCAGCAGTATGGAGTGCTGTGTACAGTGTAGGCGTAGTAACCGTGCCATGGCAGCAGTATGGAGTGCTGTGTACAGTGTAGGCGTAGTTACCTCGGCATGGCGCACATCTCGCACGAGTCGTTCGGCGCCGCGTTGTGGTACGTACAGAACTGACACGTCCACACGCCGCCGCCGCCGCTGCACATGCAACAATATTCATTCATCAATGTGCAAACTTGACAGATCTCAAAAATACATTTTATAAAAATAACCATCCATGTTTTATTTATATTATGGATAAACAATCAATTAACAGAGAATATCCTCACCAAACGTACTTGTGACTTTCTGTATGCTATGACATATGACGTTTGTCAGTTTTATTTTTTATTTTAGTAAGGTCAGTTGTTACACCTTACACATATTATTATGGTCGAATTTGCCTTAATACTATTTTATTTCTAATCTTGTAGAAATATCTATATGTCTCCATACTAAATTGACAGCACTTTTAAAGTGAAGCTCTGCATGGGATTGTGTGTCTATAAAATATTAGATCCATGAAAAAAGTAGCTATTAAAATAACAAATATTGAAATAAGGTCAGTTACATATTGAATTTTATTTACTTTAAATAAACATATGAACTTAATAATTAATGTTACTTGGCTGTGGTTCCCTGTTAAAATAATAATAATAAACCACATCACGACACGCACATTGACACAGTCCTGCACTAAAATATAATCTTGTATCGCAGGCACTAAGCAACGATATGGTATAAAATACATAGATAAGAATACCGGTACATCAAAGACCGGTAAGCGAGACAATGCGTCTTGCAATTAACACAAAGTCACGCCCCCGCCGGGATTCGAACCCTGAACCTCTAGTGTAGCAGTCGGCTGTTTACACCACTGCGCCACAGAGGTCGTCAAATGAATTTAATATAGGAACTTAGTTAGGCTGCGAGCCAGACAACTAAGCTTTCCTGAAAGCAAGCCCATTCGGTGCCATATTGTCTATAACGGGATGTAATGTTGTTTTTTTAATATTCACCATTCGAAAGCAATTTCTTGGTTTGCAAATTGAAATCTGTTTAGCTATGTAATCTACTCTGATGTAATTAACGTAATACGCATTAGAACAGCCATCTCGAACAAAAAGTGTGCGACAAAACCTACATGAGCCACAGACTGCTCAAAACAGCTGCACATTGAGGTTAGGTACAGAATGCTAACTTCTGCAATATCTCATTACAATACATGAAGGGCATAATAGGTTAGGGCTGTAAAGCGTCTGACTTTGTTGAGTTTCCAAAACAAACTAATGAAAGAAGCTAACATCCACTCATCCTTTGTGGTACAGTCAGTTCGCTATGTCGCCTTCATACATGTACTAGCGACCCATCCCGGCTACGTATGGATATGCATGTATTATATACACATAAACCTTCCTCTTGAATCACTCTATCTATAACAAAAAACGCATCAGAATGCGTTGCGTAGTTTAAAAGATCTAAGCATACATAGGGACAGACAGCGGGAGGCGACTTTGTTTATACTATGTAGTGATATCTCAATGTTACTTGACGGCGTGCGTGTCGGGCTGCGTGTCGCTGGCGGCCAGCTGCAGCAGCGTGGCCACCTCGTCCGTGCGGCGCCACGCGTCCGCCGCCGCCGCGTCGCGGGCGCGTACTGCCGCCAGCGCCGGCGCCAGGGTGGCCAGCGGCAGCGGCAGCGCGGGGTTGCTGGCCAGGTACAGCAGCACGTGCAGGTCTGATATCGCCTGCACGACACACCAGTACACATTACTATGTCATAAATACAAGGGAGCAAGTAACACATATAGATGGGTTGACCAAGGCGCAGTTTATTTTGACGTCAAATATAGGAGAACAAAAACTGATATACAAAGTGACTTTGGTCGATTCATCGCAGTTGAACTTTTAATAGAACCTTTAAATCAAATGTGTTTGATATAAAACGTTTATACAAAATTATCAGTCAAATCAATAAGACCGTATTTTACTTCACTTTAACACAATTATGTAAAAAGATGTAAACAGCAGTGCGCAAATAATTATATTTAATGTAATTTTATAAGTAAGGTGTATAGTGAAGACTGAGCTTAGTTACCTCTAAGAATGATGAGGAGGACTCGATATGCTGATGAAGCGCTTTGAGCGTCTGCAGATGTTGCTGCAGCGGGCGGTGCGCGGGCGGGAATGCGGCGGCGGGGCTGAACGTGGGCGGCTTGTTGGTGGAGTCCACGCCGCACGGCACGTCCACCAGCAGGTACGCCACCGGCACCCGCTTGGCTGGCACCTGCACCTCGTTGCCGTACTCGTCGCGCTCCTGTTCATACAATAAAACATATACTACACCACTCGATAGATAAAGGATCAAACAATTAACCGAAGACGGAAAATGTTGCCATCACAAATAAAATCGAAGGGCTAATCCCTGCACTAAGATCTTATATCAGAAAGACCATGCCTCGATAAAATTAAACCTCATGAAAGAACATGTCTAATAAGTAGCTGCCTTACACGATGGGAGATAATCATGGGATGGTCAAGACCATCTCCGAAAGGCGAGGGATGGCCCATCATATAGGTAAAATAGACCGTTGGGTGAAACAATTTATCGTATTAATACATAAGTTCGCCCCCAACGGGACATGAACCCGGAACCTCATGCGTGGCAGCCAGTTGTAACATAGCTGTCACAAGAGCTGACAAAATAGGATGATAAAAAATTGGTACATTCTACCCGTTATTTATCAACTTATCTTTTTATATACAAAAAAACATTTAAGAATAAACATGTACGTACACGAGCGCGCACGCGCTACCACGTTAAGGTCGAGTTTTGCTTGCAGGTTTTGCGGCTGGGGGCTTTCATACTACACTCGGCGTCAAAAATATCGCCCCTTTGCAAAAAATGTTTTCAACCAACTTTATTTCACTTTAATCTTGGGTCAAGTATTGACTTAAAGGTATCATTTGAAAGGTAATTTAATGGTTTTTACGGTTATAAAGAAAAAAATAAAGATTTCCTTATTTGTCAAAAAATATTGAAAAGACATTGTAAACAGTAAAAAAAAACATTTATTTCATCATACAAAACAATAACAAAAAATTACAAAATAAAACAAAACTAATTTAAAACCTAGTGTTCCCCCCCCTTGCCCTTATTACCGCCTCTAAACGGTCTTTCATCGATCGCACCAACTTTACAACCGATTCCTGCGGAATTCTGTCCCATTCCTCGATGACGGCATCTTCAAGTTCCTGCAGGGTGGTAGGGGCGACATCTCGTGACCGAACTTGTCTTTTTACCTCGTCCCAAAGATGCTCTGGGGGTTTAAGTCAGGACTTCTGGCTGGCCACGACAAAATAGGGATCCCAACCTCCTCCAGATATTCTCGCACAATTAAAGCTGTGTGGGATTGCGCGTTGTCATGCATTAATTTGAAGCCAGAGCCAACAAAACCCACATATGGGACCACATGCTGCTCCAGTATTTCATTAATGTAGCGACCAGCAGTCAGAGACCCCTGGCCGCGAGTCCTTCTGGTCGATGAAACGCAGACAAGGTCGGTCTTGCCATCTATAGAGATGCCTCCCCAGAACATGCACGAGCCACCTCCGTAACCCACTGTTTCTTCAATGCAGGCCTGAGCGAATCGTTCGCCCGACCTCCTATACACCCTTGCACGCCTGTCGTTGCAATAAAGGCAGACTCTTGTCTCGTCGGTGAAGAGAACCTGCCTCCATTGCTCAAACGTCCAATCGACGTGATCTCGGGCAAATTGTAAGCGGTCTCTACGATGTGCTGCAGTCAACTTAGGGCCAGTAGCAGCCCTGTGAGCCCTAATTTATTTCTCCCGCAGTCTCCTTCTAATCGTAGAGACGCTAACTGAAGTTCTGCGAGCTTCTCGAAGACGTTGTTGCACCTCGACAGCGCTAGAGAAGCGACTGCGGAGGGACGACGTCACAATGAAGCGGTCATCCCGCTCAGATGTGCAGCATCCCCGACCAGCTCCACGTCTTCTAACGAAGGCTCCAGTCTCCTGGAACCGCTGGAACACTCGTCGGACAGCATGGCGGCTCAAATTCAATTGTCGAGCGACATCACACTGTCGAACTCCTGCTTGCAGTAAAGCAACAACTTGAACAGATTCAGCCGCGGTGGTCTCCATGTTTGAGGGTTGATTTCTTGCTTGAGCTCCTAAGGTGTGTAGTCTTCAAAGTCTGGATAGCGAATGACTGACATTTTACCCTGTCCAGGCATTTTATAGCTCTGGAACTGAGCTCAAGTCGCGACCCTTGAAACGAGTGTTTTGGTACATTTTCTTACAACTTCTTCGACGTGGAAATTATGACGTTTAATAAAAAAAAAAACATGTTAATTGAAGGGATATTAAACAAGCTTTAATTTGACACCATGATCTATTAGCCAGAGTTCTTATTATAAAAGTTAGATGAGCTTGATGCTGAATTTCAGCGAGGGGCGATATTTTTGACGCCGAGTGTATATTTGTGAACGGATGCGATTATCATACTTTTAATGAATGGATGAGATTATCATACTTAAAACCGAATGAAAAACTTTTATGTCCAATAGATGATCGACATTGTTTCTCACTTGCACATATAGTGCTTCGTATTGTGTCATCTCCTTTATTTTTTGTGTTCTATCAATATGCTATCTATCTCGCCTATCTTTACTCTGTCTACGTTTTTGGTAATTTTATGTTTTTGCAAGAAAGAAAGAGAGAGATATATAAATTGCTTCTATTTTAATACTCACTATTTTTTGCGGTTGCATATCAATCTAGTGTATGTGTTGCTTTGAAGACTTTACGTTACTTAAAAATAAAAGGAAAGGAATTTAAATTTGGAATTTTGCAGTATTATTTATTAAATAGTTTTTTTTACATAATGTGTGTGTGTAATGTGTGATGTATTTAGACATAGAAATCTAAATTTTTAAAGTTATTTTCTTCAGACTTATAAATAAATAACAGTTTCACTAGTTCCTATTTTAAACAGCTATCAAATCTAACAATGTTTAATATTATTAAATAAGATTTAAATTATAACAGAAAGTGGAATAATTAACTATGTAAGAAACCCTGTAATTAATTGACTTATAAATTATTATTTTTTTCTTATAAAACAAATTTGTTTTTAATTTCTTTTTTAACCGGAGAAGTTTGATTTTCGGTGAAATTTCGTTATGTACGTTCTGTTATGTACATGACATCACTTTCATAGAAATTTACTCGAAACCACACATACATAAACTAACGCTGAAATTAATTCTTTGAGAGTGCCTGGCAGAGGTGTTCCACATCGCATTTCGCATGTTTATGTCGAGTCCCAACGTCACAGGCTGAGAATCTGTCGCCACTATCCGGGTACAATGAGGAACGTGTAAACTACAAGTTACGCCAACCCGAGACCCGAACCTTCGACATGTCGGGTCGGGTCGGTCAGTTAACCAAAGCACGTGACAAACTGAGCTAATACCCACTCGAGAATTAAACGAGATCAAATTATTTTATATACACGTACATAAGGCCATGGATCAACGTAACCTGTGTGGACTTAGTAGAGTTCTTATGTTATACACTAAGCATCAGGATTGATACTGCACTTAGAATGGGAAGCTTTATGTGACCTATTAAATGGTGCAAAATAACCTTAACAAGTTGTAGGATCTATTGACGACTTAACTTACAAAAACGAAAAAAATACAATATTTTAAATAAAGTTTCTGTGAATTTGGCAGCATGGAATAATTTAACGGTAGATAGTATATCTAATGGTCTACCATTGACTATATCGAGGAAGACGATTGTACAGTAGCGAGGGGAGATCGCTACAGGTCGGTAGGTTCAACTGAAATCTTACAAATGAAACCACACCTTATCCAGTTAGTAATAAGATTGCTAATGCACAAACAGTTCCGATAACAATTCTCACTAATTTATATGTATGAGCATTGTAATCAGGGTCAGCTGACCGACGACATTTTCAACTAAGAAAGTTTTGAAGGTTCCGTTTTTGGTAGATTTAATAAAAAAATTGGATCCTGTCACTAACTTTTCGCGTCATTCTTTTTTTTGTCTTTTTTTTTTGGAAAAAACATTATTTCGGGGGAAAAAATGTATATATACCAAATATCGTCCGAATCCGTTCAGCTGTTTTAGCGTTTTATAATGCTATCCAACTAGATCGGGGTTCTCAACCCGAGTCCCGTCGATACTCTGACATTGGCGAAATCGCGTTACAAATTTAGTGTAAGTGTATTTGAGAAAAGTGTAAATGTCTTAATAAAATATTCTACCCTGCATATTCTGACTCCATGTCAATGTATAAAAAACAGTTGTTTTTGAATTAAACAATATTTGGCACTAAGCTTGCGGCCTACGAACAACAGGGGTTGAATTCCATTAAACTAGAGAGTAAACTTTGCATCACATACAATATTTTGTAGTTACGTGTATTTGAAACATTCACATTTATAATAATTTTAAAGTCTATAATAATAACCACATCACGACACACACATTGACTCAGCCCTGCAGTAAGTGTCGTAAGAACTTGTGTCACAGGAAATAAGCAACGATATGGTATATACTACATAGATAACAATACAGAAATATTATATCATTGGATTTTTTCTACCTATGAAGTAGCTTGGTTTGTAGACGTATATCTTTTCCGTTTCCCATCTTGCAAATAGTTTTTTAACAAGCCTCATAAATATACCTAGTCAGATCATAAATTCTGTCACATGTTTAATATAAAATAATTGAAACAAGTTTATTAATTATGTAACCATTTATATACCAAAATGAACTTAACAAAACATAGATTCTTATGACACTAAAGTTTATTCAAATTGACCTCCGTGATTTTGAATACAGGCCTTCAATCTGCGCGGCCAGTCGTCTATCGCAGCACGAACGAGGTCCATGTCAATATCGGCGGCTGCCTGAATCAAGGATGTCTTAAGTGACTCCAAATTGGGATGAGGCTTTGAGCACACCTTTTCCTCCAAGTGTTGCCATATCTTGTAATCTAAAGGATTCAAATCTGGACTGGAGGAAGGCCAGCCTTTGTGTCGGATGAAGTCGATTTCACTCGCCGCCAGCCAGTCTTGTGTGCTCTTCGCTCTATGAGCTGGTGCCGAATCTTGTTGGAATACCCATTGTTATTGAACATGATATGAGAAACAGGTTCCACAAGGTTCGACAGGACTGTTTTTTTATACACAACTGCATTCGTTTTCACACCTTTCTCACAAAAATGTATCTCTGTTAAGCCCCAATAAGAAAGCCCCAACCATACCATGAGCGAGGATGGAAAATGAAGTCGTTGGACACGCGGAATACGGTTGCTCGCTTCTTCACTACTGTGTGCGTACACCTTATCATATTGTTTGTTGTAGCTCTCTTCTATGGTAAAAATTTTTTCATCCGAAAAAAGAATTTCCCGATATTTTTTTTCCCGCGTACCGCTTCAACAAAGCGCGGCATCTCTCCAGTCTCAGGTCCATTAGACGAGCATTCAAACGATGTCCTGTTTTTCTTCGATATACCCGAAGCCCTAAGTCTTCATTTAACACCCTTTTCACCGTGGTTCTGCTTAACCCCATCTGAAGGGCCAACAGTTTCTGCTTACGTTTGGGATTTCTTTGAATTCGCGCCTTCACAGCTTTTATCACTGCTGGAGTCCTAACAGACCGAGGGCGACCACTTCTTGACCTGTCATCTACACTAGAGTCTTCATTGTATCGTTTGATGGTTCAGTATGTCAAAAATCTTAATTGGCTAGTAACCGCAACGATGCAAAGCAATAACTGCAACACGGGTTATTTTTTTTTCTTTAAGCGTCCACTCCATATTTAAAAATGAGTAAAATTCTAAAAAGTATTCGAAATTCGAATTCATTAAACTTTTTTGTGGCCAGCATTCTAAAAGAAAAGTTTTTACTGTGTGACAATACTTATGACCTGACTGTGTACAGCTCGATAATGATAACCTTGATAAGATACAGAGAGAACACCGATGGCGATACGCGCGCGTTGCAAAGCTTCTAACCTTACAAAGTGCAGCGTAGCAATCGCTCTGTGCAATCACATCTCAATGTTTTGCTTTTTAGTAACAGACAGAAAACAATTCAATCGTAATAACTTTTTTTCCATCATGTAGAATTTTTTATTTAGATTTTTTAACGTAAATCTGAGTAATTTTTTTTTCTCATTTGTTTTTTTAATAGCTTTTTTTATTATTGTTGTATTGTGTATATTGTTTTGGATTTCAATCTAGTACTGTAATGTAACTTTATTGTATTATTTTGTCATGGTTGTTTTATGTTAATGTACTTTTTTAAATAAATAAACATACTCAGACACGTTAATAATAAAATCTTGGTATAGTTTATACAAATCGCGTGAGTTCCATACTAAGCTTGTAAAAAAAAACGATAACGATAAACAAACATTTTTGTATCGATAAATAAAATTTAGATCGCTAAAAGTAATCCATGACGCATGCAAACACTCAGTCATCACAAATGCACGGGAATCGAACCCGGGACCCCGTGTGTACAGCATGTGGTATAGACCGCTGCACCACAGGGGCCGTCATATCAAGTGAACTTTCAGTTAAGTGACGTCTGTATTCAATTACACGGTCCCTCTGAGAGCTGTACTGACTAACTATCGACCTTACGTAGTTGGTAGTACAGTATAAAGTGTGATGGGTAAGAGTGCGCGGTCGATACCGTCCACAAACCGCCCCCCCGGCTCCGACCACCACGCCCGGCGACGATGTAACACAACTGAACTTGATATTTATACGCAATGAACTATGACAATATGTAAATGGCCCACATAGAATGCCACAACCTTTATTTATGTTTTATTCAAAACATTTTACGGTTGAGGTGCAGGTTCATTGTTTTCATATTATAATGTTTAAAATATAAATAAACATAAATGAATAGGTCTCAGTTCAAGCTATAAACAGCTAATACAAGAAAATTTGAGAAAACAAAATACATGCTTAAATAGTTGTCGTTTTTAATAGTTTTGCTTGTAATTGTAATGAAACAAACAAAGAACTCGCAAGCAATTAATTACGGCAAATCATAAACACAAGCCCGCTACCTTACGGTTAATTACCTACCTATTGTTTGTGTGTATTTTTTTAATTGGTTAAGTATTAGCGGCATCCTTTGTTTAGCGGCGAGTGTGTGGTATGTGTGTGTGTGTGTTGTGTGCAATGATAAGTGCGTATTGATAAGCGGAGGGTATTGATAAGGCGAGTGGCGGCGCGCGCAGGCCGCCAGCAGCGCCGCGAACGTCGCGCGGGCCGGAGCGGCCGCTGTGACCTCACCTACACCGACACGGCCATGGACGATCAATACGCAGCCTTATTTATTAAACAACCGTGCAACAAATTATGCCCATGAAAATAATGAAATCTTCTGTGAGACGTGATATCATTTCTAAAGTTGTATTTTATGAGGTGTCAGTGAACGGTTCACACAGATAAAATGCTTTTGCCGGTTTCAAATAAGGAAAGGACCGTCTCGACAATGTCACAGCGTCCGAAACTAATCTGTTGATCGAGCCGCGTGAAGTGCGGCGCAGGCCAGTAAAACAACATGGCGAGTGTACACAAAACGTAAAACGATGTGGCATTCCACATCGATTTCGGTTTAGGTTTTTATTTAATTGTATTTAGTTAGGGCCGAGCGAACCGGCGATCGTCGACCGTAAATATGTGAACGTGCCTTCGGAGCGACCGACCGCCTCCGACCGAACACAGTATCCCTCACAGTACAAAGTACCCGGCCTGATGCGGCGCGCCGCCTCCACCTAGCTCCGAACCACAGCCCCGAGGTGAGCATCCTACCGCCGCTCCCGAGTAGTCCCGCCTTCGCACGCTCACGCAGCACGCCTTACAGATGGAGAGCCCCGGCGCCGACGAGATCGAGGAACTGACGCTGTGCTCGTGCTGCCAGCGCACGTTCGACGAGGCCGAGCGCGCGCCCAAGGTGCTCGCCTGCAAACACCACTTCTGCCTGACGTGTGCGCGCGGCCCGCTGTGCCGCGGCCGCGAGCTGTGCTGCGTGCACTGCTGGGAGCGCACCGCCCTGCCCCCGGCCGGCGCCGCCGCGCTGCCCACGCACCGCGCCGTGGCCGCCCTGGCGCGGCGCGTGGGCGAGCCGCGCGAGGCGTGGTGCGCCACGTGCGCGCGCGCGCTGCCCGGCGCCCCGCACCCGCACGCGCTGCTGCCGGCCGCCGACGCACGCGCGCTGCTGCTGCGCGACTCGCACCGCCTGCGCCTGGACGCCGCGCGCCTGGCCGCCCGCCGCCGCGCCCTGCTGCTGCGCGCGCTGGACGCCACCACAGCGCTCAAGCTGCGCCTGGAGGCCGAGCTGGCGGCCCCCGTGCCGCCTGACCCACCGGCGCCCGCGTCCCTGGCAGCCGTGGTGGCGGAGCGCGACCGATTGCGCGCGAGGCTAGCGGACGCCGTGAGGCAGGCACGCCTGGACGACCTGGTGAGGGCCGCGCGCCTGCCGCTGGAGCCCGAGCTGCTTGAGCGTGCGCTGGCCGTGTTGCCGGCTCCCGAGGCCGTGCCGGACGAGCCGCGAGACCCGCTGCTGTTCCTGGCCAACTACTGCGTCACGTCACTATACGGGCGTCGCCTTCAGTGCGCCACGCCGGAGCCCGAGGCAGCTACGGAACTGGCGGTGGGGTCTCCGCTGCCTCGAGCGCAGCCGCTGTTCTTCTTCGACGTGGAAGTGAATGGGTCGCCGTTCGGGCGCGTGGTGATCGAGGTGCGGTCGGACGTGGCACCACGGATGGCGCGCAACTTCACGGTGCTAGCGACGGGCGAGCTAGGCGTGGGCTACCGCGGCTGCCACGTGTTCCAGTGCTGGGAAAACGAGAGCGTCATCACGGGGGACTTCGAGCTTAACAACGGGCGCGGCGGGCGCAGCGTGTTCGAGGACAGCTACTTCATGCCGGACGACACCAAGCTGGCAGCCGTGCGCGGCGCGGTGGGCATGCGGCGCTCGCAGAAGCGACACGACCACCTGGGCTTGGTGGGGTCGCAGTTCCGAATCGTGCTGCGCGAGATGCGCGGGTTCACAGCTATATTCGCGTTCGTGGTGGAGGGCCTGGAGCTGGTGGACCGCCTATCACGTGCCGGGGACAGCGCCGGCAAGCCCAGCTCCTCCATCCTCATCGCCAGCTGCGGCAAGCTCAACTGACTCGCTCCTGTCCACCTGCCCTCCCCCGCCTCTCCCCCGGTTCCTGTGACTGCATATCACGCGCTCTCGTAACACGGATCTCTCGTTACACTCGTACCTTTTACACTTCTCCGTCGGACCAACTATCCTTTTGTCTAATGTACCTTTCGCGATTCGAGCTATTTTTATAGTAATTAGTGGAAAAGATTTTGAAGTATTTTATGCGTCGTATTCGAAGTTCGTCGGCTTGAGCTTCTGTAGTAGTTTTGTGTGCATAATAATATATGTAAGGTCGGGTCGGCACTAGCTACGCCGCCCGGCCGCACTCGTCTTCTATCGTGGGCCTACATACAATATGTCCCACTATAAATAAATATATTTTTGTTATTTGTGTGCTATAACGCGCGTCGGATCGTGTCGGATCCATGATTAGCACCGCGCCGCGTCTTGTTCCGGCTAGTTGTAAGTACCTATAGGTGTGTCAATCAATGTTACGTATAAACCTAGATATATCATTAGGCAACGTGCGTAGTGGAGCGGTGGCCGGCAGCCGTCGCCATGTAGGCAATCGTTAACTGTATAGATGCGGCATATTATATCGACGTTATTACTAAGTCTAAATATTATATTTACAAAAGTTCGTTAACTCTCGAAACGCGGTAAAGAGTTTAAGAGTCGTAAAATTGCGGTAGAAAATAACACGAATTATACAATTATCTACATCTCCGGAAGTTTTACATGACTGTGATGCTAAGTGTAGGTAGCGGATAGGTAGCGCCCCCCGCCCCCTTGCGGTGTCCGCCGACAGTGTCCGCCGACAGTGTCCGCCGCTAGTGCACGTACGCCGACAGTGTACGCCGACACGCGCGCCGGCCGGGGGGCGCCGGAAATGACTCGGATACAAATTATACAACTATAGATGTACTTTATTCGAATTTGTTAAGTTTTATTTTTCTATTTAACAGAGTTTATATCTCGGCAGAGAGCGAAGGTTTTGGCCAGCGTTAGTTGTAAGATGGAAGCGTTATATATATATCTATAGCCTTGTTGTACTTGGTGTTGACTATATTAATATATACATAGTGTGGTTTTATTTGTGGATAGTTAATGGCGGACCCCTTGCTTTGGGCTGCGATTGTTATTATGTGTACGCATATTATGTACAAAACGGATAAATCATCAATAAAACTCTATCGAGCTGATGTCGAGCTTTTATTTACCTGGTTTGTTTAAAGTTTTACCTTTATTTATTTTTCTGGACCATGCATGCAGCACGGGTAACTTAAGGTAACGTTAAGCTTAAACTGGCACCACTTAATAATAATAATATCGTTTAAAGGGTTTAAGTTTAAAAGAATCATGTCCAGTACCATCTATACCTATACCTATCTATTACACGTGTCTATCGATATAGGAATGTACAGTTGTTTAGTGCCCGTTGTAGGTGAGGTACAAGCTCACAGCTAATTGTATAGTAACTATCGGAAGACATCACATCTTTTTTATTTAGAATCATCTTCTGTTGCTCACATTACAAAATCATTTAAATCGATCACTGAAATAGCGTACAATGACACTTATTTTAATACAAATCCAATTTAGTGATTAGTAATAAAAAATATAGTTAAATAATTGTTTAATCAGAGCTGTCTAACGTAATGGATGAAGTGATGAATCTTCCTGACTGGCATTATGTAAGGTAAGGTTATGGTCTTGGGTGATTACTTTAACCTCTATAATCGGGAAGAAGTTGAAATGCAAAAGCCTTTCTTAGCCGGGCTGGATAGCGTTTAGGCAGTTTTACTATGTAGACAATAATCACATAACCGATTTTTTTATTACGTTTTTATTCAGACAGTAAGTAAATCGTCATTTTCAACGCAGACATCCCTTACCTTCAGCTCGTTCCTTGCCGTGATGAGGTTGTGGTAAAAAAAAAAGTCGCATTTTCATACAAATCTGTTATCGGCTGTGAACCGCGTTGTACTGTCTAGGGGCTTACTACAACCTTTTTAATACCAATCCCGGTTACCAGGTAGTTCGTAAGTCAGCCGACTTTCGAATGGTTTAAAAATACTACAAGCTACGATAATAATTATAATAATAACCACATCACGACACACACATTAACTAAGCCCTGCAGGTAGAATAGTAAAGAATGACAAGAGAAAGAAAAGATGAATGTTTACTAAAACTTATAAGACGTTAAAAAAATTACCTCCATTAGATTTTAGTGCTATAAGCCTCTTTAGCTGGGCTCGCGATCAGGTAGTTGAACAATGACGTCAATAACCATTAAAATCGCAAGTCAACATAACATTCATTGGGGCCTACTTTTTGGGGGCCCCATGATGTTGGGGGCCCTGGGCCCGTTCTTCGTATGCCCTTCAATAAAGACGAATTACATGTAGCTTTATAAAGTTTTGCAATAGCTATAATTATGTAGAAAGCACTGACCTTGTAGTAGAGATCGGGCACGTACTGCTGGTGGTCGGAGTCGCGTATGTAGCCGAGGTCGGGCGCGTCCCTGGTCGGCAGCAGCACGGCATCCCGCACCAGCGCCTGGCACTGCCCCGACACCTGGTAGCCCTCCATGTGGATCTGGTGGGAACTGTCACCTACAACAACACGTATATGTAATCAAAATAAACAGAAAAGTAATGTGTAAATTTTGACCGTTGGCAGTAGGAGTTACTTTAAAAACATACCTAATTTAATTAATTTACACACACACATACACACTGTTCTTATTGCGATAAATTTGTCGCTTTATCATAATAGACTTTCATTTAAGTCTTTCTTGGTTTTTCTCGTTGGACATTATAGGATGGCTAATAGTTTGTATTAACCAACTAGCTGTTGGCCCGCGCTCTGCACGCATTTTTTCGTATTTTTGTAAAGAGAATTCCAAAAATTGCCGTTTTATCTTTGGTAACGTAAACATATAAGTAACTTAATATACACTAAATAAAAATCTGTTATTCCAACATAGCAAACAGACACTCCAATTTTATTTATTAGATATATAATAAGGACTAAATATAAGACATGGATACAGTATCTACAGTATATAACTAACCAGTAAGACAGACGGTGACGAACTTGGAGCCGAAGTACCCGCTGGACGCGTAGCGACACGCGTTGGGGAACTCGTTCTGGAAGTGTCCCGCCATTATACACTCCTGAGCTGATAGGAAGTGGGTGTCCACGCCGCTACAAACAAACAATATGATGATTATTGACGTCATTAAATAGTCTTAATCTGACGAATGTGTCCTGTGACAGATTCAGTAGTATCTATAGTATAGGCTGAAGCATATAATATCTACGTAGCATGGCTTATTTCAGATGCTTCATTTGGAATGCATCCAAAACCCCTTAGTAAATACTCATAATCATAACACAAATGCTGCCCGAGCCTGAATAGCAAACATTAAGCTGTGCTCTTGTATCAATTACAATCTACGCTAACATTGCTGTATTAGTTCCTATTGCCTAGTACAAGCTGCACTCACCGCAGATGCTGCACGGCTCCCGGTGCTGTGTCGTCAGGCAGCAGGTCGGTGAACAGCCAGCCCACGGGGCGCAGGCCGAGCCGAGCCGCGATAGCGTCCAGCAGCGGGCGCCGCGCGTCCTATTGCCTAGTACAAGCTGCACTCACCGCAGATGCTGCACGGCTCCCGGTGCTGTGTCGTCAGGCAGCAGGTCGGTGAACAGCCAGCCCACGGGGCGCAGGCCGAGCCGAGCCGCGATAGCGTCCAGCA
The DNA here is from genome assembly GCA_949316135.1 of Choreutis nemorana. NCBI lineage: Eukaryota > Metazoa > Arthropoda > Insecta > Lepidoptera > Choreutidae > Choreutis > Choreutis nemorana. The sequence goes on along the minus strand of OX438606.1, from coordinate 10,042,034 downwards.
GCGGGCGCCGCGCGTCCTATTGCCTAGTACAAGCTGCACTCACCGCAGATGCTGCACGGCTCCCGGTGCTGTGTCGTCAGGCAGCAGGTCGGTGAACAGCCAGCCCACGGGGCGCAGGCCGAGCCGAGCCGCGATAGCGTCCAGCAGCGGGCGCCGCGCGTCCTATTGCCTAGTACAAGCTGCACTCACCGCAGATGCTGCACGGCTCCCGGTGCTGTGTCGTCAGGCAGCAGGTCGGTGAACAGCCAGCCCACGGGGCGCAGGCCGAGCCGAGCCGCGATAGCGTCCAGCAGCGGGCGCCGCGCGTCCTATTGCCTAGTACAAGCTGCACTCACCGCAGATGCTGCACGGCTCCCGGTGCTGTGTCGTCAGGCAGCAGGTCGGTGAACAGCCAGCCCACGGGGCGCAGGCCGAGCCGAGCCGCGATAGCGTCCAGCAGCGGGCGCCGCGCGTCCTATTGCCTAGTACAAGCTGCACTCACCGCAGATGCTGCACGGCTCCCGGTGCTGTGTCGTCAGGCAGCAGGTCGGTGAACAGCCAGCCCACGGGGCGCAGGCCGAGCCGAGCCGCGATAGCGTCCAGCAGCGGGCGCCGCGCGTCCTATTGCCTAGTACAAGCTGCACTCACCGCAGATGCTGCACGGCTCCCGGTGCTGTGTCGTCAGGCAGCAGGTCGGTGAACAGCCAGCCCACGGGGCGCAGGCCGAGCCGAGCCGCGATAGCGTCCAGCAGCGGGCGCCGCGCGTCCTATTGCCTAGTACAAGCTGCACTCACCGCAGATGCTGCACGGCTCCCGGTGCTGTGTCGTCAGGCAGCAGGTCGGTGAACAGCCAGCCCACGGGGCGCAGGCCGAGCCGAGCCGCGATAGCGTCCAGCAGCGGGCGCCGCGCGTCGGGCTCCAGGCGCACGGCGTCCCGCGCGCACTCCTGCGGCGGCTCGTATATGGCCGCCACTCGCGCTCTCACTCCTACAATATAAAATTACTGGTCAAGTGTGAATCGGACTTGCACATTAATGGTTACGTACCATGTCATAAGATACGAGGGCGGGTCAATAAGACGGGTATTTCTGACCTCTTTACTGAAAAAGCAACACTACTCCTGTCAACAGGCATCTGTCAGTTGACTAATATCGAAATTTGAACTTGCTGCGTCAGTTAGTTTGTGTTTGACAGCTATCTTTATCAGACTACCCAGTAATTTGAGGAAAAAATGGAAAAAAGTGAATTTCGTGTGCATTATTTTTTGCGAAAAAAAACCTTCACTGAGATCAAGGCTAAGCTTGATAAATACTATGGTGACTCTGCACCATCGATTTCAATGGTAAAAAGTGGTTTACTGAATTTCGTTGTGGCCGTACAAGCACTGAAGATGCCGAACGTCCTGGACGTCCAGTTGAGGTCTCTACCCCCGAAACAATCGAAAAAATTAACGATATGGTGTTGGACGACCGAAGATTGAAAGTGCAAGAGATTGTGGAAGCCGTAGGGATCTCTCATGGCTCAGTGGTTTAAATTTTGAATGATCACTTGGGCATGAGGAAGCTTTCCACAAGATGGGTGCCGCGTTTGCTCACAGTCGACCACAAAAGCAATCGTGTAATAACTTCACAGGAAGGTTTGGCGTTGTTTAATCGCAATATGGAGGAGTTTTTGCGCTGTTTTGTAACCGTGAATGAAACATGGATCCATCACAACACACCAGAGACCAAACAACAGTCAAAACAGTGGGTTTCTAAGGGTGAATCGGCGCCAAAGAAAGCCAAGGTGGGTTTGTTAGCCAATAAAGTTATGGCGACAGTTTTTTGGGATGCACGTGGGATAATCCACATTGACTACCTTCTAAAGGGAAGAACAATCAATGGGGAATATTATGCCAACTTATTGGACCGCTTCAATGACGATTTGAAAAAAATCCAACCTCATTTGGCCAAGAAAAAAGTTCTTTTCCACCAAGACAATGCAAGGGTGCACACATGTGCAGTTGCCATGGCAAAAATCCATGAATTGGGCTATGAATTGCTCCCTCATCCACCCTATTCTCCAGATTTGGCTCCGAGTGACTACTTCTTGTTCCCAAACCTGAAGAAATGGTTTGGTGGAAAAAGATTTGACTCTAATGATGAAGTCATCTCGCAAACAAAGGCATATTTTGAGGACCTCGACAAATCATATTTTTTGGAAGGGATAAAAATTGGAGAAGCTTTGGACAAAGTGTATAGAGCTCAAGGGAGACTACGTTGAAAAATAAAATAATTTATTTATCAAAAAATCTGTGTTTTATTCCAAAAGTCACGGACTTATTGACCCACCCTCGTATCTTTTAGAAAACTTCGTAAAAGAAACAAGCAAAAAAAATGTTCTCGTATGGGTCATCGGAGTTGGTACAACCTTACTTTTTATGTCTACCATAAAGCAGTTTGCTGTGTTTCGCTTAGAAGTATTGGAAAGCCAGTGTAATTACCGACACGAGAGCTGTAGGGAAGGCATTGGCAGTGCTGTTGGCGTTAAGACATCAAGAGCATCGTCGTGCCAATAGGCGGCGGTGTCACTTAACATTGAGAACCGTCTATACCTGTTTGGCCATGAGGTGGAAAAAAACATTTACAGATATATCACACATACCGAGCGGCAACGCATGTCGTTCGTATTTCCCATACAGCAATCCAACACGTTGCCGGCCCGTAGCTCTCCAATAGGCAAGGAACCGTTCAACTAAAGCCGGGTGTTCAACTACAACGTTGTCCACGTGTCGGTATGATTGCCGGTTCAGAGTCACTGCTCCCGGCTGGCAAGCGGAACAGATGCCGCGAGGCCATGGCGGGTGCTCCTTGCAGCCTACAACAAACGTAAATTGAATCAATATTTTCATGTATCTATTAGATACCATCTGCATACTTTTAGTTGCAATAGAAACAAAAAGAACAGAAAATTATGATCCTTCTATTTCAATTTTAAAAGTTTCAATGAATATTAATACTAGTAGCTTTTCAATCAATATTTTATTACTAAAAAGTAAAAAACAAACCAGGTTTAATCTTGAATGATAGTTCATCAAGTGTGACAAACTTGCCGGAGGTGATCTTGCGGAGGTAGGAGTGGAATGAGAGATGCTTGATATTGTGTTCCTTCAGGTACTGCTCGTCCCACGGCTCCAGCGGTGAGCAGTGCACGCAGCAACCCTTGGAGTTGTGTCTACAACTGTACACACAATAAAAATATAATCAAATTTATTCTATTTTAAAACCTTAACATCCAAAGAACCTGGGTTAAGAGACCGTTATAGTGTGAGAGTTTAAGATAAAGAACATGTGAGCCCCCAATAAATTACTATACTAAGCAAGCTATGCATCTGATTTTATGAAAATTATGTTATATTCTCATAAGGTGGAATAAAGCACATTGTTTCTTTGTCATAAGTACACACAAGGACAAAGGTACTTGCAATGTATACTTCATAAATACCTTATTCATGATAGATCTCTAAGATTCCAGAGTTCCCTCATGACTTAGGTTAGGTTACAAAGCTATGAGATAACTTAAGAAAACTTAACATACAACAGTAACTTCTTACAAATGTCTTGTTGTATAAACATGCTACTAATGTAATAAAGTATTGCATACAGTTTATCATCCCGCTGCCTTTGTATTTGTCCTGATTCTTTGTACAGTATTAGGTCAATCTCATCTTCCTCAATGGCTGGTTTCCCTGCTGTAGGAGTAGCTGATGATGTACCCTGAACAACAGGCTCCCCTGATGGTCTGCTTGTAGCCTGGAAACATTTATCATGTTTATACTTGTAACAAAAATATTAATTTTACTACTAGTCTTTAAATAAATTAAAATCTTGTAAAATCATTAACAAAATATAATCCAACATAAAACGTAAATAGATACCAAAAGAAGGAAGAAGTCAGTGTGTTTACCTCTACAGCACTAGTTGATGGTTGTTCAAACAGCAGTGTTCCATTGACTGGGCTGAGGAAGATCATGTCTCCGTGAGCGAGACCATACTCGTGAACCTGACGGGACTTGCTGGAGACGATCTCCTCGCGGCGTTGGCGGTCCTTGTGCAGTGCGAACGCGAACGAGGTCAAGTGCAGCGCCTCCTGCGCGCGCTCGTACAGCGAAGCCGTCGGCTCCGACGACAGCACCTCCACGCGCGCCGTGCCCTCCGATGACTGCACCCGCAGCGTCTATAACACACGTCATTACAACACAAAACTGCCGAGTCATACATCGAATACTTGTACCGCTGACATAACAGAGGAATAGTGTAGAACACATCAGTCAAATATCAAGTTAAAAGTGAAAAAAACACAAAAATAACAAAGGATACGTCCGAATTTTCAAAATAGTCGAGCTAGCAACTCGGAGGATATCGTCGGTAATAAGCAAATTTAAAACAAAACTTGTGGATTCCAGTAAGTGCTTGACATTTTCAGAAGTATTAAGTGCAGTGAAATACTATTTATTATTGAATATTTAGTCAATTTACCAATTTCTTTGATCCTGACATTTTATAAACTGCTGACAACAATGACAACAATCATGAGAATTTGACGTTATCGTTCAGAAATTTAGAATAAAACATATTGAAATGGAAACAAAGTTTTACGATTAAAGTTTTAATGTTATCCTAAAAACTAAACGCCTGGGTGCTTACTATAACTTTATTGGATTAAACAGTTGTTAACCTTTTTCAATAATTTATTTAAATACAAATTCAAAATGGTCGGAATAATATCTACAGAGAAGAAGCCATCACAAAACCTTCGTAGTAGCTTTTTTCAAAAATTTACAATAGTTTTTCATTACATGTTGGAACAGTTAAGTTTTTTAATTATTTGATACAGTTTAAAGTTACTATGACTATCTTTACATAAAGCAAATTACAATATGTAATGTTTTTCTTATAATATAATATAGGGATTTTAAGTCTACTAAGGCTTTATTTTAAAACATTTTTTTATTTACACAAAGGGTATGTAACGAATTTGATCTCCAGAACAATGCGATCAAAAAGTATCATAATAAATGATTGTGACCAAGTGAGCCAGTCTACACAAATAGCACCCAATCACGCGTAAAACGTGGATTTCAGCTATCGCCCTCCTCAACCATGTTAAAGGGAAGTGAAAGACCCAGCATCAACCGCTACCGTAAACACAGACATTTAAACGAGCATGAACACTGGACACAACTCATAGTTTTACTCTAAAAACCAACTATGATAACTTACGTTGAACATAAATTGGTTAGGACTTTTCACCACTAAAATCTACAACAGAATTGATAAAGTTTTCCATAGGAAGAACCAGAACAGCATCATTTCTCAAGTTAATGTCATTTCAATAGATTTGATATTTTGTAAGCGTTAACGTTTTGAGTAAAATGGCACTTGTCTAAGCCCCCAGGTACTCGTTGTTTATTCGTACTTTTTTGTTTATCACGTCATCGTAAAACTGCCAGGCCGCGAGCGCAGCTGATAAGGATCATAGTACGAAAAAGCAGTATACGGCTGAGATAGATGGTAAGCCCCTTGGTATAATGGGGGCCAATATTAGGTCTAAACATTTAAGAACGTTTATTGTTCTTTCAAGAAACGTGACTTGTTTATTCGTCTGTCAACGTCAAATTTTATCAGTCAGCTGGCGCTGGCTGTTTGCTTGAAAAAAGATGGAAATATATAATTGATCGGATTGTAACTATACAGTCATGAAACTATTAATATTCTTTTTGTTTACAAAATATCTGTAACAATATTAGGAAGCACAGGTTGCTGTTTATTTTTACAAGCCATACGTCACACGATTTACTATCATGAATCAGTGGTAAAACTTGTAGAATATTTTTTGGTATTTCTGGTGTTGAGAATCTAGCGTAACGTATGAAGCCTGTATGCTATTAGAGTTTAGAGTCGTCGTGTGTCGTGCTCTGTAGGTTGGGTATAAATATCTGTTAGTTGGAGTGAGGTTTGTGGAGCGACCGCCGCCGCGCAGTGTTCCCTCAGGTGGGCCGCGCTTGCAGTTGCATCGATCATACACGCGCTGCAATAGCAAATACTAATTCATATAAATTAAATAACGAACAATTAACGTGAATTTAATTATTTAGGTTTTTATTGCATCATCAATGAGTGAACACACAAGATATTGATAAAAATCAATACATCACAGCTAAAGTTCAGTGATAATTAGAGTGTTAAAATATCCAGTCTTCTAGCACCTGTTTCAGTGCTGTATCAGGTAATGATTACAATAACATTGTATGAGATGGTTGCATAACCTTCAATTGAAAATTATAATTAAATCTTTTTTAACACCTTTTATTATCAGTTCAATGTCTTAGTAACAATATTGAAATGGAATGTTCCGAACAATGAAAATTGTAACTGTATTTGTAAACATTGTTACAGTTGAAGTTCAATCAGTTGAAGGTATTCTGCCAGTCGCCTCGGTGATACAAGCATGGCATCTGAAGAGGGAGTACCGGTGGACCTCTACATCTATGACTTGTCTAATGGAATAGCATCCTTACTGTCAACAGCATTTATAGGTAAGACAGTGTTTATTAAGTTCATCATCACTTGTGAATAATTTCCCAATCATTCAATCTCCAGTAATTGTAAACTTTGCAGAACTAAGGTCTTAAATTCAAATTAAAATCTAAATTTATACTTCAAATATTTTTGTAATGCTGATTAGTATTTAATTTAGACTTTTGACTTTAATAAACTGTTGATTTCAAATGTAGATTTAATTTGATTAAAGTTCCCTGTAAACGAAAGCTATTCTTGAAAAAAACATTATTATTTAGGCTTACAGACTTACAGGCTCATTAGCATAGCAAGTTATCCTAAACAAATAAACTGTGAGCAAAATTTGTTATTAAACTTACTATATTAATTAAATTGGATGGAAAATATATGGTGCAGGGGTTTTAATGAGACTTTTTAAGAAACAAACTTAAAAGTTTGCTTATCACGTCACCGGCACTAACAATAGGCACTAAATTTTAAATGGGGGTCATGCACAATTTTTTTTAATCCTATATTTAATTTATGATTCTGAAATTCATACTTTGATCTGCATGTGTTGTCAGGTGTAAGCATTAAATATAGAAAACGCACTAACAGGCACACTCTGTAATCATTTGCCATTTATAAAGTTATTTATGAATACTATGTTGCAGTGGTGGATCTAGGAGTTAGGGTTGCTCTACACCCTTCAAAGTTCGTTACCTCACTTACAATAGGTTTTGACAAAGTTAGGACTACAAATCTGAAGAACTCAGATGTTTTGGGGAGAGGGGGGCTTGAGACCCCCTAGATCTGCTAATGCTGTGTTGGGTTAATTTTCCCCTATAATAAACTAGAAAACAATAAGTGAAACCGTCATCAGAACTGTAGTGGCAAACTTTTACAGAAAAAAAAAATCCTACATAATTCTATTGACACTTTCTTAAACAAAAGACGGGCTTTGCTTAAGTAATTTGCATATTCATTTATTACAGTTAAGTCGTAGATTCAAAGAACCTTTAATTTAGCATAATGTTTTGCTTCGTCTGATTTCCTAGTACATACTCATAATAATGATTATATAAATGTAAATAACAAATGCTACAAATTAAGGAACACCCATGCATTTACCTCTGAAGAGCTGTGCAAATATTTGGTTACAATAAAAGGTGTGAATCAGTAATTATAGCCTAGCCTGCTGCCTACTCCTTTTTTACACCCTTTGGGAACGGAACCCTAAAAACCAATTCAATGCGTTGATCTATTAACCTGGAACTAATTATACAATAGATAACACGGCACAGGTGTATGATGGTGCAAAACAAATGCGCACACACAACAAGTACGTACAGATCTAGGTACCTAACGAAGCAAGGTGCGAATATTTATCCAACTCGACCTATTTAAACAAGACATCAGTCGTAACAACTCTTTTGTTCAAGGACTCATTTGTTGTTCCACTTTCAACTCTAATTATAGACACCTCATATTTGAAGGCCAAGATTTTCTTTCGAAAACAATAGTACAAAAAAAATACGTTATATTTGCATTTGCTTTGCAACCATTTTTTTATCTGTACCAAGTGTCAAGGGGCAATAGTAAAGTATGCATTCAATGCTCGCATCACTAGCTTAAACTCTTTGGTTTGGGTACAAATGTTTAAGATTCTAATATAATAACCGCATTTAATAATAATAATAAGCACTCAATCATAGCCCTTAAACTAAGTCCTTAAACTAAGTTATTAAAAAATAACATTGGGAAACCACAATTAATGAGGGAGGCGTGGTAGCTCAGTTTGTTACGTGCCTTGGTTAACCGACCGACCCGACCGGACAGGTTGAAGGCTCGAATCTCGGGTTGCCCTACAGTGTAGCTACCACGTTCCCCATTGTGCCCGGATAGTGGTGACAGATTCGTAACCTGTAACACTGGGACTCAACATATACATGCGAAATGTGGTATGTAACACCCCTGTCTACCCATCGAGAGTATCGGGGTAGACAGCCTACCCCACTCGATGGATTAGTTACGGGATGGATTAATTATGGGATGAGTTAAAGTATGTATTAAAAAGAGAAAAATCGTTAATTGAATCGGTTTTTGTCACTCTATTTTGTCTATTGTTAGTTACGCGATATAACAGTATCACTTACGATGCGGCAACTTAATATTAAACACCTGTTTTCTTAAAGTATATCTACTTTAAGGTAAACTACTCATTCCCTTGATACGAGCATCATTTTTGTCAAACGCTTACCCCAAAAGAAGTGCGAAAATGTATTGAAATTTCGTTTGCTGGAACTCAAGTCAAAAGAACACTGTCAATATTATCAAGCGATATCATCGTGTTCCTGTATCTCGTCAATATTGACAGTATTAACTGTATTGCGATAGTATAATTTCTCGATATGGTATGTATAATAACCCGCTATGTCAGTGCAATGGTTTTTGTCCAATACATCTGATGTGAGCCACAATCTTTTACCAGTACGGTTTGCTTACAAGTGAATTTTAAGAAAAAATAATCAGGTAGTGTGATATTGTTCCAGGAGAGAAGGTGGAAGGTATCTGGCACTCGTCGATCGTCGTCTACGAGAGGGAGTACTTCTTTGGAGGCGCGGGAGTGACCAGCTGCGCTCCTGTGAGTGATACTTGTTGTTTTAAAGTTGGAGATGCATATCACCTATCACTGCTTCATAAAGAGCTAGGGGAATCCATTGATAGCTCATTCACTTTATGAGCGGGTAAATTTGCTGATAGCTCATTCACTTTATGAGCGGGTAAATTTGCTGTAAGTTACCAAAAAAAAAATACAAACTTAAAAAATACTTGAATCGTTAATTTTTTATCGGTTTAGATTTTTTTTGTTGAATATGACACTGGCAAGAAACCTCAGGTTCTGTTATTTTCAGAACAATATCTCTTTATAGAACAAACCTTAGTTAAGGTAAAAGTAAATAAATCGTGATTAAATTAAAATAAATGTAGCTAATACAATACATAGTCAAATTAATGTGAAAATTTAAAGTAAATGCTAGTCGTAAATCACAAACTACTATAGTTAAAAAATTGTGTTTATTTTTGTAGGGTTCTAAATTATAAATGACAGGATGAGCATGTGTTTATGACAACCCCACGTAATTCACGTCACCGTGACGATGCGGCGTAAATAAAGTGTGACGTATGTCACGACTATGACCAGATTTGGCAACGGTAGGGACTACTTACGCCAAAAGGACTTTACCGTTTACACGGGAACTCGATTCTACGGAAATATATGCATAATATGAACACGCAAAACTAAACGATTAATATCTTTAGTACATAAATAGGGGAGACTACACGTGCCTGACTCGATTCCGAAATATCTTATTTTGAACACAAGGCAGGTCAAAATGTTTAAAACATTGTTGTCATGTAAAATATAGTCTTATTTGCATATCGCAATCCACACTGTCTGTCATTTTATATACATTTATTATTGTGTTAGCTTATATATTTTTGCAAACACAAAAAAACATAACAGCTATATTTAATTTACTTAATTTTAATATACGACGTCATAGACAAACAAGTAAACGGTTCACCTGATGGAATGTGATACCGTCGCGTATTGACACGAAGAAGGAAAGATGTTATATCTCTCGTGCCAGGTAATTACACTGGCTCTCCAATCCTTCTTGAATTCTCTTTTTAATACGAAATAATACAAAATATCATTGAAACGTTACACAAAACTGATTTCAGTGTAAGAAAACGGATTTATCGAAATTCCCAAATGATAAACCTGGAGACTGCAGTCAACCGTTGTGTTCATTTCAATGAATGACGTTCAGTTTAGAGGTTTTAAAGAAATAAGAAAATATTTACTGTATCTCGATCCTCGGCATCTTGTCCCTAAGTCACGCTAGCCGGGGTCGAGCCGGTAGAGGTACCCTAGGGTGACTCATTGTTTGTGTCTCTCCTTGCCGTCATAAGGGTTGGAACGCCTTCAGCGTGGAAAACCCTAATGTCTTATAGTCTGACTCCTGACCGGGTCTGCACTAGGTTAGGCTCGAAGTGTAGGCGGACAGGTATTGCGGTCGTACCTATGATTTCCGTCTTGTTGTGTTGTCTTTGTAAAGACGATACAGTCTGATCGATTGAATAGGGAACGATAGTCACAGTACTGTAAAGCTACTAAGACCTCCGGGCCACAGCACTCGTCGTTTAGGAAAAAAAAATAGATTCTCGTAACTAAACAACGCAAGTTACAATTTCAGAATACATCCTCAGGGACATAAAAGTCAAGAATGTCATCGAACGTAATGTCACTTGTATATTTATAACATCATAACACTACGCACGCACCTATCAAATTATTTTTAACTGGCCGAGAATAATTCGCTATTTCACACGGATACCACCAGACAAACCTGCGCCGGAATTATTTGAATTGTGAAAAGGTAGAAAGCTCGATGTTATTTGGTCGGGACTATAGCTGGTTTGATTGTAAATAGAGTTTATTTTTGTAGTCGGTCGGCTGCCAGGGAGCCGATACACACACACCTATAAACTGAGTTTATCACCATTCTTTTGTTCCTGAAGGCATATATTTTCACCGGTAATGGCGCCCACGTGCATTAAAGTGCGTGTTTTACTGTAATTCCTTCAGGCAAGTGCGGTGAAGTTATCGTTCGTTTTATTTTATGTACGATTCAATTCGGAAGGACACCTTTTTTAATTCGATTGTGAAATATCTGCGTTGTTTTCCTCTACAAACTGAACGTAGAGGAAAAAAGCTCCAAAAATTTTACGTCGATTTAAAATCATGAATGTTAAATATTAAATAGGATAGAGGGAGTTTAATGAAATAAGAAGAAGTTTTGAAATTTACTAGTAAAAAGAAAAATACTGACTTCGAAAATATTTTGCCACCACAAATTCTTAAGTTTAGAAATTTGTATGATTTATGAAATCTGAATAATAATAATTTATTTGCAGGAAATATGAATAGGTGATGAATTATACATTTGCCCATTTTTAAACAACTTCAAAAAAAGGCGGTGTATTTCCCTCTGTCAATTGTGGACAGATTTTAGAAATTTTCTTGTTCTTCAAAAGGGCATAGCCCTGAGGTGGTCTCATTGTCATAAAATCATTTCCATCATGTGGTTAATATTTTTAAAAGTAACCTACTTATCGTCGTTGTCGTATATAAGTGCATTCAGTTGGTGACACGTCTATATCTCAGAGGACGCTGTCTCGAAATAGTCTGCGGCTCAGGAATGTAGTATGACATATGGAAATATTCCTGGTTGGTCGCTGGAACCTGTGAGCGGAGCGTCTGTTACGCAACCAGTAGCGGGCATCTTTAATAAAGCTAATTTACTGTCTGCAAGTCTTCACATAAGACGAAGAGTTTATATAGGTATAGGCGTTTGTATTTTTTCAATATTTTTTAATAAAGTGCAATACGTTTGCGATGCTTGCATACGCAGGAAAAAAAAGAAAAAAATAGGAGAAAAATAATATAAAAGAAGAGATATTTATTTGTCAGATTTTCGTGTTAGATGCTTTTTCATGATGGCATTGCCATCGTCATGGTAACTTTGAGTATTTATCAATTGTCAAGTAATACTCGTATTTAATATTTATACTCGTAATACTCGTATACAAGTATGAAAATGATAGGTGGAATGATGAATCTGCCTACAACTGCCTACGACATTTCAATGACGTAAGTGATACATTATAAATGGCGTTTATGCTTGAAGGAAATGGTATTTATTTAAGGATCTGGCTTTAAACACTTAACCCTTAGTTATGGAAAATATACCAGTTGCAAAAAAAGACATTGAAAAAAATAAAAGATGAATGAATAAGTCAGATTCTTTAATAACCAGCGTATGATGTCAAGCTTTCTGCAACACCTTCGTCTCAACTAAAATAGGTTTTACGTGATCGTTTGTGCCAAAATATGCGATTAACGAAACGATTGGTACAGCGATGAAACTTCACACGTACGTGAACTATTACTGAGAGAGGTTCCATTAATTAATATCAGAGAAAATTCATAGAACCCTCATATTTGTTCCAGAAATCTACACACTAACTTGCATTGTAATCATTTTCTTCGAAGAGGTTGAATTTCAAATGACCTCCTTTTTCCATCTTCTTCTCGCGAAATTTCAGCTTCTTAGATATAGTTATTTTGGCTGTGCATTAATGTTAGTTTGAAGAAACGACTTTATGGAGTGATACAGTTTACAAGATTTAATTACACTGGAGAGAGTTAATTCACACATGTTGTAGATCTACTTGCGATATCGTCTGGGACCACCCATTCTATTTCTATTTTTCTTAGTTTCAGTTTGAAGGATTGGAGAGCCAGTGTAATTACCGGCATGAGAGGTATAATATGGTACCTCTATATGGGCAAGGCATTGACGGTGTTCTTGGCGTTCCAGGCATTAAAGGCATCGTGTCAATAGGCGGCGGTATTACTATAAGTAAAAAAATCTAAGCAAATTTCTAACTTAAAAAGGATGAGTTAATTCTCTGTGACTTAAGTCTTGTAATAACTAGCAGCGAGTAAACCTATATATACGACGCCGTCGGTCAGTAAATATGTCAACGTCTGGTGCGGTGTATACTAACACACGACTAGTGTTGCCAGCTCTGATTTGTTTAACTCGGTATATGAGGTCAAAAAAATCGAGATGTACGTTTGCAGATCGGGACAGTAAACAAAAAACAAATTGTTTTTAAATCAAGGTTTAATTTATTGCGTTTTACACATACACACGGCTCCTCTCTGTCACTGTCATCACGTTCTCTCGCTCATGCGATGCGCTGGTGATGTGATGTGACGCTGATGTTTGCCATTTTGAATTTGATAGAGTGATGTAATGAGTAAAAATTACGTAGCGTTAATATACATTTTTTATGTTTTTTTTAAAATTTATTGGGACATTTAGCGTCCCGATCAAGTACGAATCGGGATGCTTCCCCAGACCCATGAAAATCGGGACGTCCCGCGTAAATCAGGACACCTGGCAACACTAACACACGACGCTAAAACCAACAAGGAAATTCCGCGAAACATACCCAGATAGTCAGGTCAAAGCAAACGGCTCACTGAATAGGTTTACGATCCGCTCTAGCTTGTTTTATCTCTTCCCTACTGTTTTAATACGTATGCGATAAAATGTCTTATAAATAGTTAAAAACTTACTATTTTTGAGTTTCAATTTATGTTAATTAAAAAACGTGAAAGTTAAAAATGGCTTCCAGATGCGATTTTTGTTAGCTGTACATCCATTGGAGATGTATGGAGTGTTGTTTTTGATTTGCGAATGAACTTTTATTACTGAATGCCAAACCGAATATTTAAAAAAAACTCTGTCACATTCACTCTAGCGAAGGATGTGACGCACCTTGGGGTATATCTGATACGATCACGTGACGTCGTCGTTATTCCTCTAATCTATTGATATATCTGGCTCATATCTGTTAATCAATAGGGAATATGCATGAAAATTACTTCGTTTATTAAATAAATTTATCGAAATGTATGAGGAAATAGTATATTTATAGTGAAAACAGAATTAGAATCGAACGATAAATCAGGGAAATATAAACATTAAAATTAACTTGTTTGCGCCCGTGTACTATGACGTCACTACATATTAGACCTCTTTGTCTAACCAATGACTTTGAAGCTTTATAACTTTAAACATTTTAAAGATTTGTGCATTTATGTGGTATACAATTATAATAAATAAATTATAAAAGCCGTGCATATATAAACACAGGGTATTGTTGTACACAGGGCAGCACACAGCTGGGTGCTCCGCATCAGATGCAGCGTCTCGGAGAGACGTTCCTGCCGTACCAGGTGTTCGTGGACTATATCCAAGGCTTGGCCACCTCTTCATATACGTGAGTTACATTTAGCATTTATTGAACGAACGAGCGAAGCGAGGGAAGTCCTCAGAGTCTACTGGAGCAATCCGGCGTTTATGTGTATGTATGAATGTTCGTCCGACGATAACTCGAGTATCGTTGATGGGATCATCGCGCGCCCTGAAATTTGGTAGGCTGCTTTATGATGCAAAAGTAATTTTAAGTTCGAACACAAAACAAATCAGTCAAGGTGCTACTAAGATATGGAAGGTCGCGAGTTCATAGTTCGCAGTGAACCAGTTGTTACATGATGCATGTTTTCAGCAACGTATTGAAAAACTTGAGTGAAGTGAATATGGGCGATCGAGGTTCAAATAGTACCCTCGTATTTAGTATGTTTATATCATGTGGATCGAAGGTGTCATTATTTTTAAGTCGAGAAAGCACTTGAGGGGTAAGTTTTAACAGCTTAAGTCTATGTATACCAATAATGTGAGGTCCGTTGTGTGCGTGTGTTGCAGCGGGTCGTCGTACAACCTGCTGGAGCACAACTGCAACCACTTCACGGAGGAGGTGGCGCAGTTCCTGTGCGGTGCGCACATCCCCAAGCACGTGCTGCGGCAGGCGGAGCACCTCCCCGCCCCGCTGCGGGCCGCGCTGCCGCACCTGCTCGACAGCGCCACCTCCGCCGGACAGGTGACAACCACACACACCCACAACAAGCACTAACACACATAGTCTCACATACGCTAGGGCACTGCAAAACGTGTATTGTATCGGATACAAGCCACTTTTTATGGCCAACTTTGCAGACCACTCATAGAATACCGTAGTTTCGGTGTCAGGTGGCGGAAACCGGACAGTCGCCGCGACTACTGTCGGTGTCTGTTAACTGATTAGTATGAAAACATGGTGGTGGCTGGTTTCCGACACAATACTCACGTTTGCGCGGCGCCTATGGACCACATAGTAATACATACTCTTAATAAAACTGATACAATTGAATACATGCACACACTAACACATACACACACTGACACACACAATAACAATTGCTGCATTGAGCTTAACAGCCTCAGCCTCATGCGTGACGCCTTATTACACCCCGCAAGACACCTTTTTAATTAGTTAAATATAAAAAACACAGACACACATAAGCTGTGTTAAATAGCTGGGCGCGATTACTGACAAAACATTTCACAGTTTATACTATACGTTTGGTTGAGTGTTTTTTTTTTTTTCAAATTTGTCATGTATTCCAGACTTCCTCGGGGTCTGGTAGCGGGTCACAGTACGATAGGGGCGCTCCGTCCCGCTCTCACCCTCAATAACTGTATTCGGTCTCTCCCTCTAGCATAGATAAGGTGTGTGCAAATGTTTTACGTACAGGGTACATTTCACTCACACGCACTGGAGTTGTTTTTGAGTGCAATAATTGCAATCCTGACTCACTCATTCGAATAGAAAACCTACCGTACACTTCATAGCGAAATTGACCCTCGACGTGAAATATAATCCTAAATTGACTAATGCATGTCGATCGATTGGCGCTTCGTTTTAACTTGATGTCATGATTTTTTTCTTTCTTTACTAATAAAATGATTTGATGACTGATTCATATACAGAAATGCTTTTTCGTCGTGACACATACGAGACAAAAAAACCCAATTAACAGAAATAAATAAACCGTGAAGTAAGCAATACTTTTTTTATTGACATGTCCACTTGGGCCGTCTTATTAAATTAATCTCAAGCCTGTCACCGATCTCAAACTGACAGATGTATATCAAAGACATCGGGCGTTGACAACTGTTAAGCATTGATGTAATACTCGAGATTAATTTATTGATACTTCGCCGCTCAATCTCGTGGTAAGGACATGTCATGATACTGACTTGTCCTGGTATTTACACGCAGCACCGGGCTTAGGCTTCGACCAGGGCAGAGCGAGGTCATGGGTTTTAGGCGCCCTACTATCTAACAAATAGAGACTATTCTACTGCGCCAGTGAATGGCATCCTTTAATTTTAGCTTAAATAGTATAAAAAATGTCTTCTCGGCGTTGAGCTCCACTCGCTTTATCCTCTGCTCTGGTGCCATGTCGTGGTAATCGTGGTGTCTCGGTAGTGACGTGTGGTGTGTTGTTGTGCAGGCGGTGTACAGCAACGGCACGCGCCGCGTCCGCCAGGAGAGCCCCGACTACCTGACGCTCAACAACCAGATAGAACAGGCCAGGTGAGATCAACCAACAAACTAGTATACTGGGGTGTAGGTATACGGGACACTTGGGCTCTGCAGGCACCGACCCTAAAATAAAAAAATCCCCCTAGCAAATTTTGATTTTGGACCCGACTGGTAAGTATTCTAATACAAATAAATGTAAGAGATGATAAGCTCACTAGTACAGTGAAAACATATTTGCTATCACTAAAAGGCATACACAACTACCGTTAACATTAACATTAGTCGCTTGATACCTCGCATTTACTATTCAATATTGCAGCTGTTTTTTTTTTTCAAAGTAAAAACTTACTAAAAAAAATCGTATATGTAATACCCCAAAACTGTATCCGGCGTTAGATTATATTAAAGTTATAGTAGTAAATTAGTTAGTCTGACAGTGTTTGTTAATTCTGGTGGTGTGAAGTGTGGGTGTTGGTCCGGCGCGTGGCTGGATCCGACGCGTCACCTCCCATCTGGCGACGCTCTTCAAGATGCTGCTCCTCATCAGAACCGTCGCCAGGAGGGCAATACC
Organism: Choreutis nemorana; assembly: GCA_949316135.1. Lineage (NCBI taxonomy): Eukaryota > Metazoa > Arthropoda > Insecta > Lepidoptera > Choreutidae > Choreutis > Choreutis nemorana. The sequence goes on along the minus strand of OX438606.1, from coordinate 10,024,871 downwards.
TTACAGGAGATACACGCAGCCGCCGTACTAATAAAATTACTAATGTTGATATTTAAACTTATGAATGATAAATAATAGTAAAGAAATAATAAATCTGTAAATAACTTTTAATTGTTTAAATAAATGACTTACCAGCTAATTTTGTATCATTGGTTCTAGATTAACTAGCGATAAACTAGCGACATCTAACGGTGAGCAATGTAATTAAGAATAAGGTTACAGTTACAGGAAATGGTACTAGTTTAGACATATCACGTTAGATGGCGGTTATAAAATTTTCAAGTGTGCCGTGAAAAAGTATCTAGTAAAACTTGTGTTCTTATAGATTTTTAACGATTTATGTTTTGTAAAGGATCTGTTTTTCTTCGCAACTATAACCTAGGTAATAATAGATTTGTTACCGATTTGTTAAAGAGTTTTTTTTATAAAATTATTTTACTAAAACACACAGACAGACATCCCATGAGTTGGACCAGAGCCGGCGCACCCTGGCTGAGAAGCTCGCCCGCAAGGAGAGGAAGAAAGAGAAGAAACGCAAGAAAGAGATGAGGGAGAGGGGGGAGGGAGACGCAGATAGAGACGGTCAGTCACATTTCAAGAATTATAGTGCATTAAATAGTGCGTCTACCATCAGTTATTTCTTATAACGCCGCTAGCGACTGCAGGAATAGATGTCATTGAATTTTTGCTAAGACAAGAATTAAAATCAATATAGATCCATTGTTTCTGATGTATAAAAATAATCTGAACTCACGGTAGACGCGCAGCGCCTCCATTGTAAGTTACAAACAGCAAAATTCTTCAAGTACGTTATTTTTTTTTGCGTTTCGAATTTTTAGTTGACCCATTCTACAAGTTTTTGTTAAAATTCACAATTTTGCAAGTTTTGGAAAACGATGCAAAGTATTTTTATTCAATTAGTACATATAAGAATCCGGCAAGAGACTTACGCAGTTGAAAGTAGTTGCCCATTTTAATTTATTTGGGAAACCAAGTTTTATATTAAAATTAGATTAACTAATAATAATACAATTGCCAATAAATAAATAACCACATCACGACACAAACATTGACTCAGCCCTGCACTATGTAAGAACTTGTATCGCAGGTGCTAAGCAACGATATGTTAGATACTAAATAAATAAGAATACAACATCCAAGACCGGTAAGCGACACAATGCGTCTTGCAAATAACACAAAGTCCTGCCCCCGCCGGGATTCGAACCCGGAACCTCTAGGGTAGCAGTCGGCTGTTTACACCACTGCGCCACGTAGGTCGTCAATAAGTTTTCACTGATTGATATTTAAGCAAATAGAAAATCTCAAATAAACATATTATAATCTAAGAAAAATTTAATCTCAAAGAAACATATACTATAAAGGCAATTGCAATAAACAATCTGAAAATATCAACAGTCTAGTCTATTATGGTTCATGAGATACAACTAGCTGACAGACGGACGGACAGCGGAGTCAGTATTAGGGTCACGTTTTTTACCCTTTGTGTTCGGAACTTTAAAAAATTAAATGACACGTAAACATAACAAATATACAAATTGTAGAAGCAAAACCGCACTGGTTTCGCCATGTACGTGTTACGATTGTATGTCAAGCGATACTGCCTGTTCTAATGCATAGATTTGACTATGATTCTATCTCTTTCCCTCGTGTTTTCGCTAGATCGGTGTGCTACAAAATTTAAAATCATATAAATCGGTTGGCCAATGCCCGAGACATCAGTTAACAAGTCCCCTTTTTTTTAAAGTCTCTTATAGCAAAGATAATAAGTCTATTTTTATGTTAGTGTGAGTGACCGTTGCATGTGACGTCACGTGGCAACGACATACAAGCACTTTATTTAGCACACTACACCCTACCATTGTACACACATGCCTAACAAGATATATGCGTAACATTGTCATGAGATTTTTTCACAATACTTTGACAAATATATTATCACCTATAGGGGAATTGAACGAAGGATATCTATAATAATATGTAAGATTTTTTTTTATTCGAAAATATTCATCAAATTCTTACATCAGCCTTTACAATGGACTAGAGTCACCAGGATGGACATTTGGCTCCGAAGATATGGAATAAAGGGATCTACGCAGACAAACTCGCGGGCTACATCTAGCCATAATGTCCTAGGCTAGGGCCTCGTAAAGGTTCATTGTGAATTTGAACGTTTAAAAAATACATTAGAGTGATAGACGGCTTAGCTTTGTTTCCCAAATGGCTCGTAGGTACTTGACTGTTATGTGCACACGCTTTAAACAAATTGGTCGCTGCTTTAAACAAATTAAGGCAAACAGACCTCTGAGAAAAAAAAATTGGTTGAGTTTGTCTAAGCAATATAAGGAACTATCCACGCTATCAGCTACAGCAGCCGACGCACCTAAATAACTTGAACTAAAAAATGTCCAGTAACATTATCAGCATTCAATCGGTCGTTGTGCGGTGATCACCGGATTATATTTACCCGGGTCTTTCTGGCGCTCGGCCAGCTGTGAGCGAACCACTGGCATTCCCCTGCCAGCCACCAGACCAGGCCAGGCTCGCTCCAACCCTTAACCAGTAAACCTTCTTAAAGCCTCATCAGGTGCGTAATAGTCAGTGAATCAGGTCACGGGTATTTTTAGCTTGGCTATTTATAATCGCGGCGGGAAGCGCCCGCTCCGAGCTTTCAAATTTTCAGATCTTTAAAGTGCATGCTCCGGAGTGTTGTGGTGTTGTGCATTATCGAATTCCTTACAGTGATTAAATTACATTTTGCTTGTGTTAACAGTGATACAGACTTTAGGTGCGAGCGGCTGATTCATTGCGAGGTTTATTTTAAACTTCTCCACTACCCACAAGTAATAAACATTCACTTCTGCTGCGCATTTATATGGAGATTAGAAATTCTTTAAAACATTCATTAGTGTGTGTTTGTAACTTTCAAAAAGGGTTAAAAAAGCTGAGCTGATACGATAAAGCTATTGCTCAATCATTTTAACAATTCTGTTTTAAGCAAGCTTAGACCTATGATCTGAAACCTATGGAATCAGTAGTTCTCTTTTCTCTTGTATCACAAGAATCCCACATCTGCGCACGTGGTCAGTAAAGGTACAAGGTGTAAATGTGTGTGTATTATATCTGTATTTCAATAATCTACATCACAACGAACACTTAGTACCTACAACTACATCAGTTACGCACGTGGTAGCAGTAAGCATACTACACCACTACGTCACGCAAGCTGATCTCGAGCCGGTAGAGGCGCCCTTGGGTAGCTAATAACCCTTGTCTCTCTTTGCCTTCATAAAGGGTTGGAACGCCTTCTGCGTGGAAACCCCAAATGTTTCTCGATAGTTCGGCTCCTGACCGGATCTGATACCAGGTTAGGCTCGATGGGGAGGTAGTCAGGTATGGCGGTCGTACCTATGATTTCCGTTCTGTTGTGTTGTCATTATAAAGACGATACAGCCTTATTGATTGTTAGGGAACGATAGCAACGGTAAAGCTGCTAAGGCCTCCAGGCCGCAGCTAGGAAGCTCGACTAGGAAAAATAAATAAAAAAGCTAACTCGTTGTCACAATAGTGTATGTGTGTGCAGACATGGCGGAGGTAGAGGCAGCAGTGCCGTCGGAGGAGGTGTCCCGCGCCGGGCCCAGCTCAGAGGCGCTGGACGAGCTGCAGGCAGACGAGAGGAGACGGGACGAGCTCAAGAAGAAGAACCGACAGCCCCCCATCGTTTATAAGGACTTCGATGTGAGTGGTGATACTTTATTAGCATGTTTGTCTGCACCTATAAATAGTATTATAACTTAAGTTTCATTAAATTTCGCAGGAGAATGGAATAAACAATTTATTACGAGTTTTATTTCAAAAACAGACTTCATGTATATATGTATATAGAGTTCTATGCTGCTTGAGTTTCGAGCTTGAGAGGAACTTAATAGGAAATATGCATGAAATTTAATTTGATTATTTAATCAATTAATTGTAAAGTTGGTGGAAATAGTAAATTTACAGTGATAACAAAATTAGAATGGATCGATAAACCAGGGAGATAGAACCATTATAAGTCAATATATCTATCTCGCTCATCAGAGTAACCTTTTTTAAATGGCACCCATGTACTTTGTCGTCATTGTACATATCGGATATCTCTGTTTAACCAACGGCTTTAAAGCTTTATAATTTAGTTAAGAAGTCAGATATCTGAGAAAATTTAATAATAAAAATTACGAACGTACGTGGTATCGAATTATAATAAATACATTTTAAAAAGCCATGCATATTCCCTATTGCGATGTCGGTATGTTGTATTTTTATTTTTTAAACTTGGTACTCCTTGCACAACTATCTACACACTTCAATTGCAATTCAATCTGTTTTTTAATTCTTCCCTTTGTTCCTAATTAAATTCTTGACCTTTCTATTTAATTAATTTAATTTAATTAATGGGCCTATAACCCAAAAACAGATAACAATCGTTGCATTTACACGTTACAAGTTCAGAAAATCACGTAGTTAATCATGATTTAATATTTTTGTACTATAATTTTGTTCTGTCATTTAATGATAATGTTTCCTGTAACCTATGATTTGATGTTAAATTGTATCGACCGCCGCCAACACTCACTGTCCTCCTAAGTCACAGGATTCTCCTAGTTTAAGGGAAACAGGGAATTTCATAAACTGTAACATCGCAGTCCTTTCCTGTAAATTGTTAAATGGCTGAATTAACAATTATTAATTAAATTATAAAGAAAACTTAACATAAAAATAATGCAGCTCGACTGTCCGTCCTTATAGTTGGACACAACATTTTCATTAACCACAAATCACATTACTAAAAGTATTAAATAAAAACAAAGTAGGAACACAAAAAACTATTTTTTAATTAAAAGAATTCTTCCATATAAACTTATTATGACTACGGCAGTTGTTTTAAAAATAATCATTCATTTCGAAATCAATGACATCAAAGACTTTTTAAGGATTTTGAATTTGCGGTTAGACACTGCAATGTCTTTTCCACCTTTACAAATGATATCGTTGTAAGTGCGACACATTCGGAGCAAAGGAGTTTTTTTTATTATTTATTTATTCTCTTTTCTTATATCTTTCTCTTCACCAGTGCATTAAATATCATTTTAGCACTCCGATATAGCGATCGATGGTATCCACATTAACTGTTGTCGTCGAATCTCGCCAAGTTTGTATGTAGTTTAGTGTATGTTTGTATTAATTACGTTATCCCGTTTAATTAATAAAGAACAATGAAAGTTGTCAACTTTTTTGCACTACATTTTAATTTACATAGTTACTTTTCTTAAGTTAGAGCTCAAAATGTCGATAAAGTTGCAGTCTGTCCCCAAAAATGTATACGCTTTTAAAAAACATACTTGTATCTCGCGGCACACCCGCCACTCTGTCCCACCACTGCAACTCCTGTTCACCAGGATCAACAGCGGCGGCCTTTGATCAAATAAACTAATTATGCAGCTGTGCAATGACGCACAGGTTGTGACGCACTACCGGCGACAGCGGGACAAGCAACGAACTTAATCAGAAGAAATAGCAGGTAGTAGGAAACCGAAACCAACTTGTATATTATCTTATTTTCTCTTTAAAAAGAAAATGTTATATCTGGTTTTATTATTACTGTACAAGAAGCACTAAGCGAATCTATAGCTGCGATATAAGTATATTAACATTCTTCCAGAAGGTCAGCCTTCCAGTCAGTTAGTAGGTGGCAAGTGGCCTTGCATGAGGCTATTATGATTTCACAGTCAACATAACTGCGTATGAGCATTTGCGTTTACATATTAGTCGACATTTGGACTGTATTAAGGAAAATTTAACTTTTATATGCAATAAAATGATTGATTGATCTATACAAAACACGAATGCTAGCTTTAACAAAATGCTTTAATATAATTTTGTTATACAAACTTGCATTAGAATAGCAATATCTGTTTTTAAAAATCTTTATGAGAATTCAAAGGTAGGTTTTGGCCTAGTCAGATTTTATTTTATTATTGATAGTAAAAGAGGCTTTACTCTGAAATGCCGCCACTGAAACTTCGGGCCGACCGATAAACCGACCGAACATTAAATCAACGATGACATTGCTTTCGAAATCAATGTGAAGATGTCTCCTGGGTAAGGATTGATGCAATATATGTCAAACAAAGTTCGATCGCAATGAATGTATCCGCGAGTCAGACTGACCCGACCGAAAGACTTTCGTAGTAGGAAACACACGAACATTCGGCCGATACTTCGTTTTTCGTCGTTTCATATTAGATGCACTGGTTATTTGCTCCGAACATTTCCTGAGAAATGACTACCACTTTTCTATGTAGAATGATGACGTTTTAAACCGTATCCCTCTATGTCCATAATTCCAGACACATACCTGACAAATAATTTATTTATAGACGAAGAACAGGTACTTGGCAGAGGTGTTGCGTTGATAATTACAGCAATTAATGTTTTACTGACAATCAGGACCGCATTTAGAAAATAAACAGAAGTTACAGAAGTTTTCGATTTCTAGTGAGGTCTAAATATGGCAACTTTTGAATGATTTTTTTCGAAATTCGATAAGTAACCAACCTTACAAGTATGCAATTGAAAAAATTACGTGTCCTTGTCATCCAATGGCTGGGGTAGTAAAATGGTTTCCTTTTTTAGTATTTCTATCGTTTACTACATCACCTCTTACGAATCCTGTAAAGGCTGGGTGTTTGGTGGAGAAATGATAACACCGAGTGTCGTACATACTGACTTTATTTAATGTAAACATTGGTTTATTATAGTTTTTTTACAGTTACACACTACTTCACCCTTTAAAGAAAAAAAAAAAAGAGGATAAACTTTAATCTTTTTTATGATTATGAGTTCAACATATTAACTCATACATCTAACAAAATAATATTATTTTTATTTGTTGATCTAGCACATTGTTTCATATCCAGTAATAAGAAAACTAAGATTATTATGTTTTGTAAAATAATTTTTTTCTAATTTGAAAAAGCGGAAGTTTCTTGCCGGATTCTTCCCCTAGAAATAGCATTCCGAACCGGTGGTAGTATAAAATAATGACGATTTCAAAGCGCTTATTTTCTTCGAAGCCTTCGAATAAATAACATTTTAACTTTGACTTTACGATACTTACTGCCGGGCTGAGTCAATGTGTGTCGTGATGTGGTTTGCATATTTTATTTATTTACAAAGCATTTCCGTTTAAACCCTACCATCGCCAGGCAAGTTTATTGTATGGATCATGAAACAAACAACGCTCAGCAATAAAAACCGTTAATTATTTGTTTTTCATGTAGTGCAACCCTGTTTGTTGTTTGGCGAGACGCCGGCGAGTGGGACGCGTTATGGAAGCGGTGAACGATGTTATGGACGACATTATCATCATGACAGAATCATCTGGAACATTTGTATTTTCATACATGCACCGTGACACATGCATATATTTGTTGACCAACTCATAACACTCATGGCCTTATCCCATTCCCATGTACGGTCAGCATGTTCCACCAAACTTATTTAGGTATCCAAACTGACTATTTGCTATCGACTTGAAGAGGTCCAAGTGAAAAGTTGAAATGCTCGCGGAAAGCATCCGTAGTGAGTGAGGTTGCAATCCTGCAATGAGTTGCAATTTGTGCGATAAAGTCCGCGGCGCACAAATAGTCTTTGGCTGATATCTCTCAGACTCAAAGCACGCGACGCACATTTCGTCTGACAGTTCCATTTTTTTCCTGCACTTTTTTTAAGGTGCGGTGCGGCGCTGTCTGTCAGAATGCCACGAATTTGTTGTGTGTTGGAATTTTATGCGTCTTTAAAAAATAGTCAGTGCAGATTGAAGACATGCCTCGTCGGGTTTTCAGGACAATGTATTTTCTAACTGGTGTCTACTTGTTGGTGTACAGGGTGCGGTGGAGTTCGCAAAGTTGACGGAGGCGTTGGAGGGCGTGGAGCTGGACAGCGCTGAGCGGCAGAGCCTGGAGGAGCTGCAGCAGTACTTGGTGCAGGGCGAAGGCAGCTGGGTGCTCGGGGACTACTTCCTGCAGTTCATAGGTAGCATAACAACATTATTGTGATTGACAAATGTATATGTTTTGGGACAGTCATATCGGTATAGACTTGTTTGATGTTACATGGTATACCGCAGTTGACGTAAAGTTCTGTTATTTGTAAAGTTGCAGTTTTGAATTGATGGTGAGAGTTAGTAATGCTGTATTCAACATTCGTAGCGTGTTTTAACAGACATGCAAAATGTTTTTCATAAGCTTAGTTTACATTTATGTTTATTTAATTGTAGAATGTGATTTTTTGGTAGGCCTATTAAGTAAGTCTCCGTTTTAAATCTTTGGGATTTCATAATTTGAATTGGTTGCGGGTACCAAAGTTAGCTGGTGGTATGCCCCGACACGATGCCTGTGTATCAATGCGCACCTGCATGATCGCTGCTGTTGATGTCGGTGAACAGGACTTGGGGCAGAGTAGTGGGTAGGCCACGATTGCTTTGCGCAGTGTTTGGTATAAGTGGGTGTGGCTGGCGCAGGGCGGCTGCTGTCGGCGCCGGAGCGGCGCGCGGCGTGCGGCGCGGCGCTGCGCTGCGTGTGCGCCATGGCGCTGCGCGAGGACGTGTCGCTGCTGCTGCACCAGGACCGCGCGCAGCACGCGCTGGCCAACGCCGCGCACTCCATCGACACGCGCCCGCTGGAAGAACAACTGCCGCTCGCTACACTGGTAATTAACGATCAGCATGTTAATAGGACATCGCATCGGACGCTCCGGGATTTCATCAGACAATCCACCTTTCACGATTGGCTCTCCAAAATGGATTATCTATAGTGGATCCAGTTCAATCCAGCTATTCACATTTGAAAATTTTACGCATTCCTATTTATACCACAGGATGCTAATGAAACCGTATGTTTCCTCTGTCCTTATGTTTATCTAAATTCACAGTTTATCTCTATTACCGCTTTAATTAAACAATAAAAGTAAAATTTATTCAAACTTGATTTTTCGACAAATATGCTGGACCTTTACGATTGCAGTAAAACGGGAAATTGTCCAAACGGGAAAGAACCATCTACTGTAATATAGTATATTATACTATATATAATTTAAGTAGAATCTTGTAGAATTCCGACTAGCACTTGACCTTGACCGGTATTTGTTATAACATTCATCAACAAGTGTATGTGATATAATATAGTGTGTGTGTGTATGCAGATGTGCAACCTGTTCGAGAACATATCGTCGTCGGAGTGGTTGCTGTACATCAGCGAGTGGGAACACAACGGGCAGCCGCTCTCCAACATACGGGCCACCACCAAGGTAATGCAGACTTATCTAATCCTGGTTCGAAGATATGCTGAGACTAATATGAGCGTCATTTCACCAGGTCTTGGGAAATATCTTGTACTATTAAATATTCGAATCGATTAGCGTCATGAACACGAATGTCTGCTCTGAGGTCGTGATTTTTTTGTCTAACGATTTATATTTGTATTTGTCTATATTACCCACGTATATCGTTGTTCATCATTGTGCCCGGATAGTGGCGACAGTTTCGCAACCTGTCACACTGGGACTCAGCATAAACATGCGAAATGCGGTGTGCGACAACTCCGCCAAACCCTGTCGATGGATTAAGGCGTGAGTTTATGTTCGGATGCTTGTGTATATTGTTGTTTAGTAGCCCATAGTACAAGCCAGTGGCTTAGTTTGACTTATCTCGTTAAACTCATCTACTGTAGAATACATATAAAATATTGCAGATGTCACGCATGTATATAGTGTTACACTATATACTGCCAGGAGGCATACAATATAGCAGATGTCACGCATGTATATAGTGTTACACTATATACTGCCAGGAGGCATACAATATTGCAGATGTCACGCATGTATATAGTGTTACACTATATACTGCCAGGAGGCATACAATATTGCAGATGTCACGCATGTATATAGTGTTACACTATATACTGCCAGGAGGCATACAATATTGCAGATGTCACGCATGTATATAGTGTTACACTATATACTGCCAGGAGGCATACAATATAGCAGATGTCACGCATGTATATAGTGTTACACTATATACTGCCAGGAGGCATACAATATTGCAGATGTCACGCATGTATATAGTGTTACACTATATACTGCCAGGAGGCATACAATATTGCAGATGTCACGCATGTATATAGTGTTACACTATATACTGCCAGGAGGCATACAATATTGCAGATGTCACGCATGTATATAGTGTTACACTATATACTGCCAGGAGGCATACAATATAGCAGATGTCACGCATGTATATAGTGTTACACTATATACTGCCAGGAGGCATACAATATAGCAGATGTCACGCATGTATATAGTGTTACACTATATACTGCCAGGAGGCATACAATATTATTTAGTTTGTAAGAAAGTTCGTGTAGACTGTCCCGAGATTTAATTTAATTTAATATGATTAATGTAATTTGCTTCCTTTTTGATTCGCCACCTCTTCATCAGAATATTAATGATTATATGATTAGAATCAAAATGTTTACATTCGGACAGACTTGTGTCAAGTAGAGTGTGTCACTAGGATTTCCGGGTTCGAATTCCGGCGGGGGCGGAGCTTTGTGTTATTTGCAAGACGCATTGTTTCGCATACCGGTCTTGGATGTAGTATTCTTATCTATGTGGTTCATACCTTATCGTTGCTTAGCACCTGCGATACAAGATTCTTCGATCTTACTGCAGGGCTGAGTCGATGTGTACATTCTCTAACCCTGGACATATTAAAAAATATAAAAACTTCTTCAAATACTAAATTACAGAATCTGGTGTTTCTTGCCGGTATCTTCCCCAACATACATTTTCCAAAAATACAAAAAAAAAAACATTTGTCGAATCAAGTACTTAAAAAAAAGTTATTTTAAGGTATTGATTTTGAATAGTATAACTGTTGTAGGTGACGGTGCACGCCCTGCTCAGCGACAACATGGAGATGCGTGACATCGGTACAGCGCTGCTGTACAACATCGCTACCAAGGAGGTAAAAACCGTGGTCTGTATCGCTTCACTATATACTTACACACACATGTACACACGGCTACACAACAACAGATACAGGTACCTAAAAAAAAAATGACCGGTGGCTAAAAAAATGACGATTTCAAAGTACATTTGATTTTCTTTTTTTTTTTTGACATAAATTGTTTGGGCTTTGTAACATTCTTATGTCGTAGGCCGTAAGGATTGTTGTAAAGTATAGCTTGTTGCGTGGCCGTTTGTATTGTTATGTTGTACAGTAATTCTTGGCACGATTAATGTATGTATGTATGTATGTACGTATGTTGAATATTTTGTGTAAATTCACAAAAAAAAAGATCTAAAATTCGTTCTAATACTTGTAATTCTAATAATTATTTAAGTTCTAATAATGACGTTTTAATTTTTTATAATTATAAATATTAACATTTTTAAGTTTGAATTAAGTTAGTTTTGACTGGAACGGTAAATCAATTGATTAATTAAAAAATATATATCAACGTGTTAGATTATTTTAGTTTATTTGTGACGCTATGAATATTGTTAACTCAGCTGTGAACAGATAAATATTAATTAATTAAAGCAATTAATCATTTCAAACAAAGAACAGGAAAAAATACGATAAAATTTTTCTAATTTATATTATTTGAGTAAACAGCGCATATTTTAATTGAACAGTTTTCTTTTGACATTCAAAACATGATTTATAAAATTGAAATTTTGTAAAATATTATATTTTTTATCAGTAACTATTTATTTAGCTGTTATCATTAAAATAAAAAAGTTATTTATTTTGCTAATGTTATAAGATGGCATATTTGTGTGATTGAAATGGATGGCAACACCATGCTTATCATAAAATACATAAGGCTCAAAAGGACTCGTATCCAGAGCCGTAAACACATTTACAAAAAAAAAAAACATTGTTCGTTTTCCATAAAGTTTAGCATTAAGTTTTCATGAGACGTCATTAAATAAATACGATTATTGATGTATCAGATAGCAGCGTTCGGGAATGTTCGCTGAACCCGAGAAATGACGAAGTCGCAACGATTCTCACTATATTTATATAATATAATATTTCCCGACATTTTATTAGAACTGGATTATAATATTAGATTACATGTTCTTAAGACGCCTTAGATACTGTGAACTATATCAATAACTTAATGGAAACGTTACAATTACGTCATTTAATCAAACACATGGCATTGATGTGCACTAACATATCTTTCAACCATTCAACGCTCAATGTCTTGTATATTTGTCTTGTATAAAACCTCTGTAAATTAAATTTACATAGAATAATTAGTTACTGACATCACATGGTTGGTGGTATATAAAATAACAATAAGCCAATAGCAAAATATCATAATTGACATTAACAAGCAAATGGCCCGTCTGATGGTAAGCTTTATAAAGGAGGGACGCTGACAAATTTTATAGTAGTGGTGTAACGCTCGTGTTGGTAACGGTAACAGAAATGCCCCCGAACGAGTCGACAGGATTCCTCGGGGGGAAAATAGAGCTAAATCTATAGATATATAACCTATAGTGCTACATGACCTTTCAAACTGCTGAAATTGATCTAAACTAAATGTCATTGTCACCAGTTAAATGTAAATTTCATTGGAAATCGAATGCCATTCGGTACAGTTGTATTCTACTATCGTAGTGACATACAACCTACCTGATTGTAAGCAGTTTCATAGTCTATAACACCAGCAGGCCCAGCGCGGTAAGCAAATGCGAGATGCTTAGTAAAGACAAAAATAAAGAGATTCTATAACGTACATCTATGTCGCTTTTGCGTCTTAGGCCCCGGTCGCACGAACGGTTTTTCAACGCCCGTTAATAAAGCGTGAATGAGGCCTTAACTTCTCACGCTCAACGTCAGAAATCCAAAAGCACTTGGTAAAAAAGCGTCTGACTTTAAATGCGCTGTCGTGTGTACAAATATATGGATATCTATTTTTTTCATGTTAAGGATTTTTTAACGCGCGTTGAAAGCGTTGGGGCCTGAGACGCGATATAGGGCCTAAGATGCGAGTTGGGGCCTTAGTTTTCTAATCCTGCAGCAACATAAAATCCATTATCTCGAGTGTCTTAGGTTTACTAACACACAGCCTTATACAACATTGCATGTATGACGCATGTATGGCTGTAGTAAGTAATGTAGTGGGCTAAATGAGGCACGTAGTCTGCAGAGCGCGTTGTTTTCCAGCGGTTCCAAGTGGGCAAGGCGCTCCGGCTCCGTCTGCCAAAGCACGCCAAGTCCAAGGTACTCCATCATCATCTATGTAAATCTTACTGTTGTCTTACGGCCGATATACTTTATCTCATGAATAGGAAATCCAAATTAATTTGACCATCTATCCTGGGACCTACAATTGAGGTTTCGCAAGAATAAAATAGAAGTATGTTTTATCTTCTTGGTTATTCAAACCTGCACCCACAAACGCACACCCAGCTTGTGGAATAATTTGCGATGCTTCCCCGCGTCCTTTTGCAAATAGACCCCACCTTGGGGTGAACAAAAAAGCTGTTTAAATGTTAAACGTGGTTTCCACCGCGGGACCTCTAATTGACCCTGCTTATCATCAGTTACTTCTATACCCCGAGAACTGTTATCTGAGAGAAAAAAAAACTCACGATTCAAACAAAATCGGCCTTAACCTCTAAACTCATTTACAGAACGATGATTGCATGGCATTCAGTACTAACGAAATGTTCTATAGATGTTAAACTGGACCTGCTTGTTTGGGAATTTATTCCTAACTTTACTATCTCATTTCATTTAAAAACATTGCATTAGTTGCGACCGTTCTGGCAACATGTTCATTCACAACTGTTACTAAGATAACATTTGCCATCAAAAATAAAGTCTCGCATCTCAGTTTCTCTCCTGTAAAAAGTTGTAAGATCCATTTAATAAAAATATATTAAGTGCCTACTTAAGAGACCTTCTGTCATTATTTATTACGTAATTAGCTAACCTAACAATGTCTAATAGTGACCATATGAATATAAAAATCTTTTATTTTTTAAATAAACAGAATGACTACCTAGTTTTTTCTTGATTAATACACTAAATGCTAATTGTTTTCTAAATTTGAAGCTGCTATGTCTGCTAGGAGTGCCTTAGAGTTTTGATGATCGGTCAGTCAGTGAGTGAGTGACAAAATTAAAGAAATTTGACTAGTTATAATTCCATTCTCATGACATGTTGCCATATTCCTCATTGTGCCCGGTTAGTGACGACAGATTTGCAACCTGTCACACTTTGACTCCACATAAACATGCGAAATGCGGTGTGTTACACCTCTGCCCACCCCACTCGAGGGATTAATTACACATGAGTTTATGTTAATGTGTCATGTCATGTGAACTGTTTTCTTAAGCATAGAGTTGATTTTGCTTAGCAACAGGATACAAGCTTGTTTTGATGTCAAGTCGATGTTGTCCAGATATAACAGTATAAAAACGTGTAACATTCTTGGAAGTTGAGTTAGTTGGGCGTAAATATATTTGATATTATCTTAAGCGACGTGTAAGCTAGTTGATGTATGAAGGCTTAGTTTTGTTTAATTAATGTTTTTGATATCAGTTTTTATGACGTCTTTGTAAAGAAACCGAATATCGTTTGTTGGTATACCTACCAATAGGGCTGTAAAAATGTTACGTAGCCTGAACGTGAAAAAGTTTTAGCATTCTATACCTGACATAAACCCTGTTCTCTCTGTGCAGCTATTTGAGTAGTCTGTGGCTCAAGTAAGTTTTGGCTCACACTTTTTTTCAAGATGGCTGTTCATAGAACATGTTATTTCAATAGTCACATAAGGGTTCCAAACCCGTGACCTCCTGATCGACAAAATTCTCATCATCTTATTTATTCTTAATGGAAATATATTTACACTTAATCTGCTCATCAACAATAAATGGAGGATATTTAAGTAGGATTTTGTAATTACGATATCAGTACACATTACTACACAAAGTATGTATTACCTATGTCTATAGTTGAATGTTAACTTTAGCTGACTACTCATTTCTTATGGATAAAGATGTTAGGGTTTTCTCTCTGCAAATGTTTACAAGAAGTAAACATTGCTATTTTTATGTGCAGACTTGAAACGTTTGTAATTAAATTTCATTCAATATTCGAGGAAATTATATACTTCTCTTTGCCCCAACTCTATTCTCCAAGTTTTGTTAAACATAAAGTATATAAATGTCAATCACAATGTTTATTGATTCATTTACAACAAGAGCATGTAAGTCTTTTAATGTATATCATTGTAACTCAGTCGATATTTTCAATTGTACATATTCTTCCTCTAATAGAATCGTTAAAAGTAATTATGTATAATATTTTGCCGTTTGTTTCTATTTGTTAATTTATTGTAAAATTATTATTCATTTTGTTTGTATTTATTTTAATTTCTTGGTTTTAAATTCAATATTATTCGTTTCGTCAATTTTCAGCGGAAACTTGATTGGTTTATGTTTTTTTTATTTTTGAATTGATTGATTTTAATTCATTATAATAACTGTTTGTTTCACAAATAAAGTAAAATAAATAAATAGTTAAAAGATTCACAGAACTCAGTTTGTCATCAATTCGATATCTGGCCAGTTAGCAAAAGGGCCTTGACGTGTTGTGAGCGAGTTCCAAGCAAGGCAATGGTGTTTGACATCATTATCCTTTTTAATAGTTCGGCAACGCATCTGCTGACAACTTTTGCCTGAAGGTGTCCATGAGAGTTGGTGTTACTTACCATAAAGTGAACCGTTTTTGCCCTCGCAGCGTGCTCGCTGAGCGTTCGCGTCGCTTTGTACTCGCTCGCAACTCGCCAGTGTGATAAGCCCCTAAGTAAATGTCCCGTATACGATTGCAATGGTGGGCGCGCAGGTGTTCGACGACGTGTGCGTGGAGCTGGCGATGGCGGTGCTGCAGCTGCTGCAGGCGGCGCCGGGCGAGCCGCACCTGCACCGCGCGCTGACCGCGCTGGCGCGCCTCGCCGCTCACTCGCCCGACGTGCCGCAGCTCATTGCGATGGTCGGACCCAACCCGGAGGCATTCAGGTACACATATACACACTCATGTCTTATGAACTAAACATGTGTGTAGGCATTCACCATATACAAAATGATATGTCATATATAGGCAAGGCAATGTTTTGTATATAGGCAACGATTACTTCTCACCTTTATTCTTTCAAGACTGGATTCACAAGGCTTTTTACAGCACGTTTATGAGCTCAAGTTACGATGGTTCTTAGTAAGATGGACGATAAACCATTGCAACTGGATCCCGGTGAAACCGTATACGGTTTTTGGATGTCCTCGTGTTATGCTGGACAATTAATTTAGTAGATGATGTCCATTATAACTTGACCTTCCGTGTGAACCCTCCCCGTTCACACGGAATTGTTAATTAAACACGCATTCGTTCTAGGAAGTCAAAAATTTGCACGTCACTATTTTTAACTTGATATCTGGCGAAACTATTTAATGTCGCAAATCTATAGAGATAGCGCTATTTATGAAAATATTAATGAACACACATTCTCCGTAAAAGTAAATATTTAAACGCAAATAAGGGTTTTCCGGTTTTATAACATTAATTGATAGCTGCATGTGAATGAAATTGCTTGCTTATTGTTTAATAGGTGTTCATTATATTTCTAATTATGTTTCTTATCCTTATATAAAACGTACGAAGTCCAGGGGACTATATATATATATGTGTTTATATGTGTGTATGTATCTATTCTGAATGTATTTAAGTATATAAAGTAAAACATTTATGAATATTGATTGTCACTGTGGACCCTGACTGAAGGAAGCACCATACCTTATATATAACGCAAGTAACAATGCTTTTTATAGTTTGAGTGAGTAAGGAAGCCGGAAATAAATGGTCCCAGGCTAAATACCGTCAATGGTCAGCGGTTACCGCTTATCATCAGGCGGGCCAAATTCTTAGTCCCACCCAGGGGCGTACCCTACGGCCAGGAGGCCATGGCCCGGGCGGTAGGCTTAAAGGGGCGGCATTTTGGAGATTTTTTTTTATCTTAAATGAATACTTTATCGTCAATAAATGAGGCGGCAAAGGTAACCGGCCCGAGACGGCAAAGCCAACTGGCTCGGGGCGCCAAGTTACTAATAAAAGTATTGATTTTTGGTACTCAATCACGCAAAAATGGTTGTTTATAACAAATAATAAATATAATTTCCCAGTAAAGTGAAGCACCTGAGGGAATATCAAAAAACCAATCACACAACGTGTCCGTTTGATAAATCCACTGATAATTTAATTCTACAACGCGGACAAATTCATAGACAAAAGCTAGCTGTAAAAAACCATTGCGAATTAATTATTTAAGTATTTTTATTATTTCAGAGGCACCAGTCCGCGTATCGACGAGCAATTAGATTTAATAAAGAAGAAAGTCAAGTAGTTGTACACTTATGTAAGGCCTATATACAATAGACACCTGTATACATACATACATTGTTATATAACTCGCATGGTTACCATGCAGTACGTTATTTACAAATCATACTAATATTCGTTAATCAACCGTCTTAAGGTTCACGGTTATTTAGTATTGATATTGAATTTATAATTTTTAAATGTCACACTTATTTGACATGCAAAAAAAAACAATTTAAGAGTGCGTTGACAAATTAACTAAAAATTCGTTTTGGTCGTTATTTTAAATTCGAATAACAACATATATATTTTAAAAAGAGAACTACGTGCGTAGATTTCTCAACAACATATAATAATTACAAAGTAAAACAAATCAATTAAGATTAATGCATTATATACCGTCACCAATATATGTATATACTTTGTAATAAGTCAATAGGAAGCATAAATTATACAGTAGATAGAAATACCTTGCAATATTTTAATTCAATTTAAAATAGACGGTTACGGTGGTTGAGGTTTTAGATTTTAATCGTTTGCTTCGCTGTCAATGTCATTGTCAAACTGACAGATGTCTATTAAACTTCAAGTTAGCCAACAAAAATCTAAGTATATGGCAAATTTTGAAAAAACATTGTATGAGATCACATTGTTTCGTTTGACAATAATTTATTTGATTCGCCTAGTAGAGTTGGTTGAAGGGATATTGTTTGTATATATTTATATAGCATTAAATGTATTTATATATAATATAGTTATATTTTGTAAATTTAGTGTAAGTACCTGAGCAGGCGGGAGAATAGATTTATTTATGTTTTCACATTTGTCGGCACTAACATTTACATGGCGTGCATTTATGAGATTTTATCATTTTTTTTTAAATTATTGTCAGTTGTTTAAAATCAATAAATTATTAATTGTATTTTTGTTTTATTGCCTTCTTTACAATAATAATTACAGAAACGATTATTATTGAATAATTCAATATACTATTTATTTACTTTTATTATACTGTTAATTCAATGGGGATTTTACAATAATTCAATTCCATTCATTTATTTACAAAGAAAATTCATTCAATACATATACAATGCCGATGTAAAGCAGTTTGTATATTCAGTAATAGTATGAAAACATAATATATATATATATATTATTATGTCAGATTAAATCAATTTTTTTTTTTCAACATTTATTGTTTTGTTCCCACGAAGAGTATAATAAAAAACTCTGAAGAAGAATTTTTATAATAATGGACTTTCAGGGTGGACATTGGCTTCGTCAAAGTAAGTTCAGGGAATGTTACGAGAAAAAGCATATAGCACTCATAAATTACATTTTATTTTGCAAATGAAAATATATAATTAGGAAACGCGAAAGTGTTTGTGAAGGATTATAATATTTGATGTTATTTGTATGAGATAGCGTTGTTTGTTCCGCGAGCGACGCAGGAGCGACGCCAGCAACGGGCAGAAACGCGACGTTAACAACACGACACGCACGTCTATACTTAACGAACCAGAAATGCAATAAATTTTCCTGTTTTTTTCTTTAAAATCGGTGACAATTTTCAAAAGTTTTTTGGAATACTTTCTCCGGAGGACTTCTTAAAGTGATGAATACAGAAGAGGATATGGTAGAGCCAGAGCGAGGCGGGTGCATGTCGTGGGTTCGCAGACGCGTGCCGATCGTGCGCTGGGGCCGGCGCTACACGCGGCTGGACGCGACGGCGGACTGCGTGGCGGGCGTCACGCTCGGCCTCACGCTCGTGCCGCAGAGCATCGCGTACGCCTCGCTCGCCGGCCTGCCCGTGCACTACGGCCTGTACTCAGCTTTTGTTGGTAAATATTGTGTCCTCAGATGAACTGATTAGACCCTTTGTAACTGTAAAGAGAAGGGCACTGTGTTTTATGCCTTCTCATGAAATGACAAGCTCTAGCTCTGTCTGAAAAAGAGAAGGGTACTTTTTCGGCGCGTATAGGCGCGCCTTTTACCACACGCACAATTTGTATGTGCGTTGATTCGTTTAAAACTCGTTTTGCTCTTCACCACTGATAGGAGCTAATATGCTCGTTTAAGACCGTAGAAGCGCGTCTGGTTTTTGGTGCACTGAAATGCTGAAAGCTACCGTATCCGCGTAGAAAAATACGCTAGTCTGATAGCGCCCTAAGCTATAACGCATCATTTATTATTTGCATTGCCAAAAGTTGCAACTCTCATTGGATTTGTTTCCCGAAAACCTTTATAAGTCAAAAGTAAACAAACATTTTTCATGCAAACTTCCATAATTTGTCTGTGAGCATCAGGAGAAATGGCTAAATTCATCTCATAAAGAAAGTTGCCTTCAGATTATGTAAGAGACGAGATGTTACAGGGGATCGTATCAATTTATCAGTTATAGACGTCGCGTTCTTTTCGAATAATAAATGTCCTATTCAAAGAGTTGTTATCTTTGGGATAACCTATACTCTTACGTTTGTCCAGTTGCGGAACCAGCATTGTCATTTGGGGGCAAAACAGAATAAAACTTTTTAGAAACGGTTTGGTGCTTGATCTCACTAACGTAAGTTTTAACAAAGAACTTTGATGGTTAGGGGGGGTTGAGCCCCCTAGCCACCCTGGATCCGCCAGTGTGTCTGACTGCGGTTATTGCTTACCACTTACCACTTGTTTGTATGCCACTGTTACTAACATTGAGTACTCTTGATTCTATTTGCTAAGTACAAGTTTATATTGTATGATTTTATTGTCTTCTCAAAAAAATATGAATCAAATAGTTTATACCAAAAGCAGGTTATTTGCATATCTATAAGTTATTGATGTTTCACTACATTTGCTGTATAATTAAGCATGCAAATCTTAAAACAACTAAATATTTTAATTAAACAAACAATCCCGGTGTCAGACTTATTTAGCAGCTTGATCTCGTAGTTTGTCTTACTTACGTTGGTATTTTAATATGTTGAGACGATTCATACAAAATGCCGGTGTCCTTTTGATGAGTAAGGTGATATGAGTGTTATTGTATGAACCTTGGTAAAAAGGTTGCATCTTATAATAGCTCATCACAATAGCAGATACTGAAAACAATTACATGTTTGATTTAATCGTGTAAAGCATAAAAACTGACGTAACTAACTGGGTCTTTCCCGTATATATTTATTTTACGACCTCTGTATGTGGTGCAGTGGTGTGAATAACCGACTGCTACGCCAGAGGTCCCGGGTTTGAATCCCGGCAGGAGTGGAACTTTATGATATTTGCAAGACGCATTGTTTCGATTACCGGTCTTGGATGTAGCATTCTTATATATGTAGTTTATATCATATCATTTCTTAGTTCCTGTGACACAAGTTGTTACGATACCTACTGCAGGGCTGAGTCAATGTGTATGTCGTGGTGTGTTTTTATTTATTATGATTTGTAATTTCAACTTTTTGTCGTTTTTTGGGACTGAATCCTAAAGATGCAATTTCCTTCATGCCAAGTTATTACTAAGTAAGTTCAGCGGCTTGAATATAACAGATTAACTTTCGGATATAATTATGGATAAGTATGCATACCTAAAACTTATTTTTTTTTAAAAGATCGGCAACGGAGATGTGTTGCTGACATCTTTTGCCTGATAATATCCATTAGCATCTTTAAATCCACTATCAGGTGACCCGCTTGCTCGTTTGCCTCCCATCGCAATGAAAAAATAAAATTATACCAAGTTGGCAAACAGTACGAACTGGTGGTAAGCAATCACCGTGGCCTATGAAAACTTGCATAACCAGCATCACGCACACGTCGCTAACCCTGAAGGAACTTTGAAATAACCCCATGCTGTAGTCACTGCACTGCACTCCTTCGATAAGCATTCCGAACTGGGTGGTGGTAGTTTTAATATTTATGACGATTAGTCCCTTCTTTTTCTAGTAAATTTAAATAAAAACCGGCCAAGTGTGACTCGAATTCGCCCATGAAGGTTACCGTTCTATCATAGTAGAATAGACAATGTGTATTTTGTATGTAATTTCGCAAATAACCATGAAAACTGTTAAAGAAATTACGTGTCTTGTATGGGAGCCCACTTCAATAATTAATTCCTTTATGATTTTAGTATTTGTTGTAGCGGCAACAGAAAGTCTAGCTATGAGAGGTCCCGTTTTGTCACTCTTTGGGTACGAAGCCCTAAAAATGAACTGACTTCTACTGGTTGTTATTGCAGGAACGATCCTTTACATGTTCCTGGGTACTGTGAAGGAGGTGTCCATCGGTCCCACCAGTCTGATGGCGCTGCTCACGCTCCAGGTCACGAGACGAGGGTTGCCCATCGAGTTCGTGGTGCTGCTCACCTTCTTCTCAGGATGCATGGTCATGCTCATGGGGGTATTCAAGCTAGGTTCGTAGATAACACAATTCGGTTTCCTACTTTCTCCTTTTTCTTCTGATTTAAGTTGTTGCGGGTCTCACTCAACACAGGCTGAGTACATAGTCTGTGCTTCATTGCACAGCTTAATGATTACTTGATTTTTGGACCAAAAGACGCCACTGTTGATCCTGGTGCACAGGGGTTGCAGTGGTGGGACAGAGTGGCGGGTAGCCCTGACGAAGTAAGATGGAATAAGCAAGACGCAAGCAGTGCAGAATAGTAGTAAAATTATCATGACAGTTTGGGAAAACTTTAAATGTATATTTGAATTATTTACCGTACTTATCAAATAATTACTAATGCGCACTACTACTCCTTGGTGCTTACAATAAACTCTTATAACCGGGCAAAAATTTTCCTGCATGAACTTTTCGTACTATGAGCCTTCATTAGCCGTGCTCGCAGTCAAGCAGTTTTACGATGACTTCAATAACAATTCACCGAAGATTTTTGTAATGCTTTGTCTTTGTCACTCTTCCATTCATTCATGTTCTAGGTGCTTGTAGTATGTATGCATTTAAACTATTCTATAGCCGGGTGACTTAAGTAGTCAGATGGTTTTTGAAAGGTTATAGTCAGCCCGCTGATGCAAGTTATACGTTGAGTTAGAAGTACCTTCTTATGATACGGATAAATACGGATTTGATAAATTTTCCAGTGATTTCACGTTTTTTATCTTCAATCAAAGTGCTCTACACCTGCCTGTGCTTCTGCTGCTTTATGTATTTTATTGTTGATTTGTTCTAAGTGGAACAAAAGTCGACGTTAGGAATGTTAAGAAAGATAAATTTTAAATGTTTGTACAAAACAATCAACGCCAGTTACTTTACAGATTATACTTTTGTTTATGTTTTAACTGATGGAACCTATAATTTAAGTTTTAAATACCTAACGACAACTTCAACATACCAAGTTACTTACGAGTACATCTGAAAAATAACAACATTTGCCTTACGAAATGTTTATTCTTTATTAGTTTATCACTTAACATTCAGTGAATATTTTAGTGACCCACTATTATGAACTTATTATGTGGGTTTATTTCCATAGCTTTGCAAATTATTATTTTTTAAATAATGTAGTATAAGTCCATTGTTATTTTTCAGATCAGGTTGAACTTTGTTTAGCGATTAATTTCCATAATATGATGGTTCAAATACCTAGGAGTCACAAGCGTAATAGATAAGTCCCAATTAAATTTATCAGAATTCCATGTACAAACTTTGAAAAATAAATCTTAACAATACACATAAAGTTACATATGTATGTCATAGTTTGCTGATTACTTAAGTACATTCATAAAGTACATTTATTTATTTATTTAGACGCGTGGAAATGTCCACTGGCTCTATTTTTTCCATGTTCTTATCTAATTCGTAGTAAAGAAGTCAGTGACATGCAAGTTTTACAATGTTTCGAACGCGTTCCTATTGACTTATTAATTAAGTTGTAAAGGTATTGTTATTTGATTATTGTAAAATTATATATCTTATCTTTTATAACAAACACTTTCGCCTGCCTATTTATGTATTTATTTTATTTTTAACAATGTTGTGCGCGTGTAAAGTTTACTACGGCGCGGCGTGTAAATACTGTGTTCGCAAGGAAACTAATCCTTGTGTTTTTTTTAGTATTTAATTATCTCAATTATTTTAAGTCTCACAAGTATATTGAGTTGACACAAGCATTATTTAATTTTTACAAAAATTTTAATCAGAGTTGAAATTCCTGTGCTAAAATTATTCAATCACGCAATCTTTAAAAACTAGTGGATTAAAATATTCCCTCCTTGCCAGGGTTCCTGGTGGACCTGATCTCGGAGTCAGTGACGAGCGGGTTCACGTCAGCCACCGCCATCATCATCGTGGTCTCGCAACTGAAGGGACTGCTCGGACTCAGCTTCACCGCGGAGAACGTCTTCGAAAACCTTCTGCTGATCTGGCGGAAACGAGCTGACATCCGCGTGCCTGACTTGCTGCTGGCAATCGTATGCTGCACTGTGCTGCTGTCGCTCAGGGTATTATATCTACCTTTATAATTTTTTTTTTTCGAGATTCATTTTCCCACACCACATATTTTGGGTTTCGAGCTAGAACTTTTTGTTATTTACTTAAATTTTCTTTTGGTTTTTAATGTGTAAAGTGCTGTACAAGTGTGGAGAACTTGACGTTTGGCCGCGAAGTAACTCATTAAAGTTACAGTGTAACACTACAGCAGTGTTATGTTACTGTAGGCGGATTTATCATTTCATCTATCGTTTTCATCCTTTCATTAGATATCTCAACATTTCATCTCTCAATTCATCCCTCATCAAAACTAGATACTAAATATTACTTGACACTGGCATAATACTCAAAGTTATTCATGCCATGATGATGGCAAAGCCGACCCTAAAAGAAAAATGTTGGTTTCTGTGCAGAAACTGAAGGATCTCCCAGTGGGCCCTAAGAAGGAGAAGTTGAAGAAGACGTTATGGTTCATATCCATAAGTCGTAACGCGATAGTTGTGTGCGCAGCCTCCGTGCTCGCCTTCTGTATGCACGATGCGGATAAACCGCCGCTATTCAAACTCTCCGGTGAGTTGCATTTTTCTTACACTGATACCAGCTTTTACCCGCGACTTCGTAGAGGTCGTTTTTATTCCCTCAGGAACTAGAAAAGGGATAAAAGTACCCTACATGTGGATCAAAGAGATAACTATATGTGTGACTAGTTTAATCTAAAGCCGTACAGACGTTTTTGTGCGATTGAGTAACAAACGTCTTAACTTTCCATTTATTGTATCTTTATTAGGATTATAAATACTCTGTTACATCTTCCCTTTAAATTGCTGAAGACATTTCCATCTAATTTGAGAAGGATTTGAATTTAGAACATTTGTTGCAAAAAACAAAGAGACCTTCTCAAATGAAGTCACAAAGAAAAATACGAACACACAAACGAGCTTTTAGACTAATTATAAAGTTGAGCGTCATAAAACTGTAGTTTCAAATAAAAACTATGAATTGTAAAGCAGTAGGAGTAGAAAGTTAAAAATTTATCTTAACCTGGCATATAAATATCTACATAAAATGTATTTTTACACACGTTTCCTTATCAACTCAAAATATATTTAAACTTGAAATGAAAGTGACAGAATAAACAAGAATCCATCGCTATCAGGCAATAGCAAACAACATACTTTAAATTATTATCCTGGAGGACGTGGTAGCTCAGTTTGTTACGTGTTTAGTGAGTTGGGATGTGTAGTATTAATAAATTAAACTCACTATTAAAATCCTGAGTTGTGGGACGTATATTTGAATCACACAAAAGTCACAACATACACTCAAACCAGTTCTGACACAGCAATCCGAATCACAGGCAATAACAATAGTCCAGTAATTAAAGCAGGGTTAGAAATTAATATAAGGAGTAAAACATATAAAACAATAAAATATAGTGCGTCGCGCGTCGGTTAAGTATCGACTAAAGATCTCTTTTCAATCTGTTATGGTTCGATTTCGGCGTCAATATCATAATATGCGGTAGATCTAAAACTTCCTCGCAGAAATGCAGGGACGACCAGGCGGTTCACCGCATTAACAGATGTGTTCGGATACGCCGTGAAAAGATGTAATATGATATCATAAATAAAATATATTAATTTATTTAGTTGTTTTGTTATGTGTGTATATATATATATATATATAAATATAATTTTTTCTTGTAAATAAATTTAGTAAAATATTTTTCTGATAAGAATAAATTAGTATAAGTGTGTAAAATAAATAAAAATAAATAGTAATAAATAATGTAGGTTCCCTACATCACTCCCCTCCAGAGACCTAGTTAGGGCGATAATAATCTGGAAAATGCACCTTACGGCCAGAACGAGTTTTACGTTCCGGAATAGGAATCTGGGAAGGATTACGTAACTCAATGTCGTCGGGCTCCTCGGACAATATGTAGGCTGGCTTGAGGCGGTCTACCGATACTGTCATATTCTTTCCCTTGACTAATATTCTAAAAATTTTGTCCCCCCTTTCCACAACTTCATACGGCCCTGTATAAGCAGGTTGCAGTGCACCTCGTAACGCGTCTTCCCTAAGGAATACGTGGCTACAGGTGTTTAGGCTCTTATATATAAAAGTTTTATGATTATTATTATGGTGTGAAGTGGGTACTGGCTTTAAATTTTGAATAAAATTTCTTATTCGTGCCGAAAAATCAGTAACATCGGACGTGTAACCTTCAGCCTCTTGCCCAAGAAATTCACCAGGTAGCCTAAGCGGTTCGCCATAAACCAGCTCAGCTGATGAAGCATTGAGATCCTGTTTGAAGGCACTTCTGATACCTAAAAGTACGATAGGCAGGATCTCAGACCAGTTGGAACGGCTGTGGCAAACGATAGCAGCCTTGAGTTGCCTGTGAAAGCGCTCAACCAAACCATTACACTGTGGGTGATATGCTGTAGTCCGACGCTGCTTGAACCCGATAAGTTTAGATAGCTGGTTAAACAGTGCCGACTGAAATTGTCTACCCTGGTCTGTTACGATGTCTGCAGGACAGCCAAATCGTGACACCCAGGTGGAAATAAAAGCTTTAGCCACAGACTCTGCTGTAATATCCACTAAAGGGACTACCTCTGGCCATCGCGTGAAGCGATCGACAGCAGTCAAGCAGTAGCGGTAACCAGCAGATGGAGGAAGGGGACCGATCAAGTCTAAATGAACATATTTGAAACGCGCGCTTGGTAAATCGAGAGTGCCAATCGGCGACAAAACGTGTCGATTTACTTTAGCGCGCTGACAGACCAAACATGTCCTAGCCCATTTACGACAGTCTTTCCTCATCTGTGGCCAAACAAAACGCTGCGCAACTAATTTAGCGCTTGTGTTGGCTCCTGGATGGCTTAGCGAATGCAAGCTGTCAAAGACGTGCTTTCGCAACGGCTTGGCAATGAAGGGCTTGGGAGTCGTCGTACTGACATCACAGTACAGCTCAGTACGACTACCAGGCATAGAAATTTTCTTGAGGCGCAGGGAAGTTTCTGCCTCAAGAAAATGTTGAAGTTCCGGGTCAGATGCTTGAGACTGGGCTATAACTTCCAATTCAACCGGTAGCTGAAGTTCTTCAACTCGGGAGAGCGTGTCAGCGACGACATTCTTCTCACCCGAAATATGAAGAATCTCCGTTGTGAATTGAGAAATGAAGTCCAACTGTCTACACTGACGGGGAGAGCTGTTTTGCTTCCGCTGATGGAAGGCGTAGCACAACGGCTTGTGGTCAGTGTAGATTGCAAAATGCGTAGCCTCAAGCATGTACCTAAAGTATTTAATACTCTCGTATATCGCCAAGAGCTCGCGATTATACGGTGAATAGATGCGCTGTGACGGACTGAGTTTCCGTGAGAAAAACGCCAACGGATGCCAATTACCTTCAATACGCTGTTGTAAGACAGCGCCCATAGCGAAGTCAGAGGCATCAGTTACCAGTCCGAGTTCAGCTTCAGGATGGGGGTGGGTGAGCAAAGTAGCACTGCAAAGGCTATCTTTGCAATCTTGAAATGCCCGTAACGCTTCACCACTGACATTAACTGGATGGGAAGCTTTAATAGAGCCCTGTAGCAAAGCGTGGAGTGGGGCTTGAATCTGAGCAGCCTTGGGAAGAAAACGACGGTAGAAATTAACCATGCCCAAAAAACGACGAAGTTCCTTAGCAGTTTTAGGGACCGGGAATTTTTTTATGGCTTCTACCTTATCCTCTAGCGGTTTTGTCCCGTCTCGTGATATTCGGTAACCAAGAAAAGTAACTTCGGAAGCTCCGAAAACACATTTTGCCGTATTCACCAACATACCGTATTTGCTCATCCTGGTGAATATTTGGCGGAGGTGTTCCTCGTGCTCTTCCTCGGTTTTTGACGAGATCAAAAAATCGTCAAGGAAAGGGAAGCAGAAATCCAGGCCTCGGGTCATTTCATCGACGAAACGCTGAAATGTTTGACCCGCATTCCTTAATCCGAACGTCATAAAAGGAAACTCGTATAAACCGAAAGGTGTTGTTATTGCCGTCTTCGGTATTTCGGCTTCAAAAACGGGAATCTGGTTGTAAGCTTTAACCAGGTCTATGGTGGAGAAGATGGTGCAACCAGATAAACTGTTGGCAAAGTCGTGGATGTGCCGGATGGGGTATTTATCAGGGATGGTCCTGGCGTTGAGTAACCTGTAATCCCCGCATGGACGCCAACCACTGTCATTTTTGGGTGCCAAATGTAATGGTGACGCCCACGGGCTGTCTGATGGTCTGGCGGTTCCATTTTGGATCATCGTTTCGAACTCTGCCTTCGCAATTTTGAGTTTATCTGGTGCCAACCTACGAGGGGAACAAGAAACTGGTGGACCTGCTGTTGTGCGAATATGGTGTACGGTGTTTTGTTTAGTGATGCGTGTTGCGCCGGCTGGTCGTGTAATTTCTGGGAATTGAGCTAGTAAATCGTGATACTTGCCTTTACCGTTGCATACCTTGACGCTAGAAATCAAACCATCAGCATTTGAGATAACATTTGCAGTAACTGAAACATTGGTCGTGTTATCAACTAAACGCTTATTGCGTACATCAACAAGTAAATTATAAAAACATAAAAAATCTACACCTATGATAGCTTTTGTAACGTCAGCAATTATAAAACGCCAATTAAAGTCTCTACGTAAGCCGAGATGTAAATTTAAATGCACATAGCCATAAGTGTAAATGGTGGAACCGTTTGCCGCACATAGCTGAAAATCCGTCCTCTCTCGTCGTTCACGTAGCGCAGACCGAGGGAAAACACAAACGTCGCTTCCAGTGTCCACTAGAAATTGGACTCTCGATCTACGGTCTGTGACGAATAGGCGATCAGTGGCAGAGCAATCGTCAGTCGCCATTACCGACTGCTCTGACCGTTTCCCGCAGCGTAGTCACACGGGCGGACGCACTTTCTCGCTTCCTCACCGAACTTGTGATGGTAGTAACAAACCGGGAAACGCCTGTAGCTGGACTGGGATCTCGTAGACGACGAACGGTTGCGCTGGTTGTGCTTTACCCTAGTACGGGAACGGGATCGCTCATCAATTCTCGCTGTCAACGCGCTAACCTGTCTTGTCAGCTCCGTAATCTGCCGCGCCATGACATCAAGTGCCGACTCTGCATGTACCAGGGACTTCTGAGCAGATGTGGAAGCTACTTGTGGCGATGCGGGTGCGATGTCGTGTATGCGGTCGGCTAACTCTGCCAGCGAATCCAACGGTAACGTTGCCTGCGACGCTATGATGGTCTGCATGGAACTAGGCAAACGGCTAGTAAATATTGTCCTTAAAAAGTCCTCCGGAATGTTGGGTCCTGCCAAGTGCTGCAGGTGCCGGAGAAACTGCGACGGCTTGCGGTCACCTAGCTCTTCATGCATCAAAAGTTGCTTAACTTTGTTTTCCCTGGACACGGAGAGACGCTTGATGAGCTCTGCTTTGAGCTTCTCGTACCGCTGCGACGAGGGAGGATTTGTGATAATATCCTCGACCTCTGCTGCATATTGATGTTCTAGGTGTGATATGATGTAATAAAATTTCGTAACATCTTCGCTTATACGTGATATTGCAAACTGCCCTTCAACCTGAGCGAACCATATAGCGGGTTTTTCAGGCCAAAAGGGAGGAATCCGGACTCCAACTCGACAAACTTCTGATGAGTCACTTGTGGCGATTAAAGCAGGTAATTGCGCTTCACGCGATTGGGTGTGGTCACCTTTCTCACAACTCATTTTCAACGCAACAGTTCAACAGGGTCACCACTTTAGTGAGTTGGGATGTGTAGTATTAATAAATTAAACTCACTATTAAAATCCTGAGTTGTGGGACGTATATTTGAATCACACAAAAGTCACAACATACACTCAAACCAGTTCTGACACAGAAATCCGAATCACAGGCAATAACAATAGTCTAGTAATTAAAGCAGGGTTAGAAATTAATATAAGGAGTAAAACATATAAAACAATAAAATATAGTGCGTCGCGCGTCGGTTAAGTATCGACTAAAGATCTCTTTTCAATCTGTTATGGTTCGATTTCTGCGTCAATATCATAATATGCGGTAGATCTAAAACTTCCTCGCAGAAATGCAGGGACGACCAGGCGGTTCACCGCATTAACAGATGTGTTCGGATACGCCGTGAAAAGATGTAATATGATATCATAAATAAAATATATTAATTTATTTAGTTGTTTTGTTATGTGTGTATATATATATATATATATATAAGATGTATTTATCTAATGTTTTTTGTATTTATTAAAAGTTGTAAATATAATTTTTTCTTGTAAATAAATTTAGTAAAATATTTTTCTGATAAGAATAAATTAGTATAAGTGTGTAAAATAAATAAAAATAAATAGTAATAAATAATGTAGGTTCCCTACACGTGTCTTGGTTTACCGACCGATTTAGCATGTTCCTCATAGTGCCCGGATAGTGGCGACAGATTCGCAACCTGACACACTGGGACTCAACATAAACATGCGAAATGCGGTGTGTAACATCACTGCCTACCCCTCTCTGGGGCGGATGACGAGTGTTTTTTTTATCCAATTTAATTAGTTTTCGTTTATAATATGTCTCTTTATTATGTTTCTGCAATGTACTCGCTGTAGATAGCTGTATAGTTTTTGGCGTGACTTATTTTCAATCATCATTTAATGTAAGTCAGGGCACTAGGCAACATTTCTGTTGTGGCATGCAGCAATGTTATTTAACGGGTATGTAGGTAGGTAATTTTGTTTCTAACAAAATAAACGACTCCATCGCGTTTTCTATAAAACAAATAGAGAAATCTAACGGCCAGTTACAGAAATTATCTTCGTTTGTTGTCAAAAAAACGCACACTCGAGGGTTGCCAAGTAGACTGCTTTCTTTTATCTAAGTATATAGGTGTATACAATAATACTTATCTTAGTGTAGGTATATGTATGTGTATCAATTTGAAACCCGTCATGAAAAAATTTGGTAACCTTTTTGTAGATCTCTCATGTATATCCATGAGCCCCATGCTTTGATACAGCGGATGCAGCGGTAGCTGCGGCCTAGTGTATTATTATGCTGTTTCAAATACAAAATATTTATTTACAATACGTGTACAATAGATGTTCGGTAAAAATATATAATATCAACAATATTTCGACTATAAGGCATTATGATGCTGATGATGCGTACAATACTGTGTCAGGTCGCGTGGAGCCGGGCCTGCCGCGCGTGTCGCTGCCCCCGGTGTCGGTGCAGTACAACAACCAGACGCTCGGGCTCTCGGACATGCTCGCCACGCTCGGGCCGCTCGCCGGCATGACGCCCATCGTCATGGTGGTCGCCAATGTGGCTATCGCTAAGGCTTTCAGTGAGTATTTGCTATGTGTTGATGGGACAAGTTATTTAGTTTAATTTTGTAAGTACTTTTGTTTACTATTGTAATGCTAATTTGATTTGTGTTTTTCATTAATGTATAGATTAACTATGAGCAAATATGCCTGAAATAAAGGATTATTATTATTATTATTCCTTTGCATATACGAGTATCATTCTTTCATTATCATATTCATGAAATATAGATAATTTGAATGTTGTTGTTTTTAGATGCTTAAAGATCTACTATTCATAGTTTCGCCAGTATTAATTATTTTTACATGGTTAATAGAGAGTTTTAACTAACAATAAAACTTACCTATTATTTTTTCTGAGATATCCGGAATCCATATTGAGTCAAGCCTTGTTTTCCTGCGTTCTAAGTGGCGCCATCTAGCTCCCTTCCGGTGGAAGTGCGCCGCGCCCTCTAGTGTCTATGGTTGGAGGGGCTAAGAAACGGAAGTGACTTCGGCGGCGCACGCGATTTCTTGTGTCATTAAAAACTCAATGTACCAGGTAGGAATTACCTGGATTCCGGATATCTCAGAAAAAATAATAGGTAAGTTTTATTGTTAGTTAAAACTCTCTATTATTTGTTTCGTCTTCGATATCCGGAATCCATATTGAATGATGTGTTTGTTGTCTCCTGGTACGGAATTATGTTGCTATAATGTGTTAAATTGAAACAATTAGGTTTAATAATTGCAAACGCGATTTAATTTCATATTCAAATAATTAACTGCCTTAAAATAGTGAAAGAGAAGTGTGAAAGAGAAGTTTGATCATTTATATTTTGTGGTTCAGTAGCAATAGGTTTTTATAAAATTTTCTAAAGGTGTGTTCCTGTTTCCAATTGCCCGTAGCAAGAATTTGATCGATAGGAAAGTTTCCAAGCCAGTTCAACGATGCAACTGCCGAACGTATAGAAGAACCTGGAACCCAGAACCTGGTGAAACTTCAATTCCGGTTTCTTTCATAACGGATTTTATCCAACCTCCGATGATTGTTCTCGTTGCAGGTTTCGATTCGCCTCGAGTGGTAATGAATAAATTTGACCACCTACCTTCTTTGCGACGATCTATTGAAACATGTATAAGCTGACGAACCCAGTGGACACAGCATAAGTTTTTATCATTGTGTTCCAATAGTTTCCAGCCTGACTGTCTATGGTTAACATTAATAAAATAGTAAAATAGTATAGAAGAAAAATGGTAAAATAGTATAGAATCACCTTCATCAATGAAATTTTCTGAATCTACTCTCAATAACGTCAGGTCGTGAACTCTCCTACCAGAACTTAATAACAACAACACAGAAGCGCGTCTTGAAACCTCGTACAAACTATTTTCATCAGGTGTCTGGGAGCTCAGGTACTGTAAAAGTTTCTTAGGATCCCAGATTGGAGGTTTAGCCCTTTTTCCTTGAGATACTGAAATTGCCTTTAAAACATGTTTAATAAAAAAGTTTGACGATAAATCTACATTTCTGGTAATATTTGTAAAACTTGATATGACTGATTTGTGAACTAAAATTGTTCTGTAGGCAAGATTTTGATCATTATGTAAATAGGCTAAATACCGAGCTACCTCTACGGGAGATGGATTTTTAAGATCAATTAAACTTGTAGCACACCAATTTTTCCATCTTCTCCATACTGGTGCATATGTATTTAAAGTAGATTTTCGCCAACTTGAAAACAGCAAAGCTTTCTCTTGTTCCGTCCAATCTTCAATTATGTCTGACCACCCAAAATCAGCCATGCTTGAAAATGTAAAATGTATTTCTTGAATCTGAGGCGGATGGGTCCCTGTCCTCGTGTCCATCAACACCTCGGCTAGATTGTTGATTCGATACGGAGGATAATGGGATCGTCGTTGAAGATCTGCTATCCAGAACGATCTGGTCCATTTTGGAGTTATTAGTATGTACTGACCCTGAGCTTTGTTGAGATGATTCAAAACTTGGGGTATTAAGTTCGGTGGCGGCCACTCCGGACATGCTTTCTGACGCGACAGGGCATCCACTTCGGCATTGTAGCGCCCTGGAAAGTACTGAGCTGTTAGGCCTGCGTCTAGTACGTCTAACAGAGAAAGTAAGCACCTCGTCAGATTCAGCAGCTTCGTCGACTTGGTTCCACCTTCTTTGTTGATGTAGGCTACTACCGTGCGGTTGTCCGTCTGTACTAAAATGTGAGCCTTGTGAACTTTTCTCTGAGATTGTAGCAAATACAGCGTAGGTTTACATGCCAGTTTTGTTGAGATTTCGTCCACTGACCTGTGATCATTGACTCTCCCAATTGAGCACCCCATCCTATGTCGGAGGCGTCCGTTGTCAAGAGATGGGTGATCGGGTCAAAATGTATCGGTGTCAACTGTCTCTGAAGTGCTTTGCGTAGCGTTACGCACTTCGGCTCCGACAACAATTTGGTGTTGTGTTCGCTGTCCCATGACACACCAAGGAACTCTAAGTGTTGAGTCGGAGCCAGGACAGACTTGTCGAAATTGATCCTCTAGCCGAGTCTTTGCATCCGGTAAACTGCAAATGCTATGTCGTCGCGCAGCAGCTGACAGCTTTGATTTTGCAATAAAAAATCGTCCAAATAGACCACGCACCTGATATTGTGCGACCTCAAATACTCCGCTATCCAAATGGTCATTGAAGCAAATGTCCTTGGAGCTGATGACAGACCGAAGGGAAGACAAGTCATTTGAAGTAGCTTCCCTTTGTAACTCAGCCTCAGGAACCTGCTATGTTCGCGTAAAATGGGCAAGTGAAAGTACGCCTGGCTGAGGTCGATCTTGGCCATCCAGTCTGAATTTTGTAGAACCTTTGGAACCCGGAAGTGACTGAACAACTGAAACTGTTTTGTCTTGACAAATTTGTTTAATTGTTTCAGATTGAATATCAGTCGTTTCGAGCCGTCTGATTTCGGAACCAGAAAAAATGTTGATAAGTAACTGGGAGAAATGTCCGCTTCCTCTAAAACATGAGTCTTGAGTATTTTTTCTATCTCCGAGGTCATAGCCATGCTTACTTTTGTTTTGAAGCATTCCAATACCAAAGGACCTGGATAAATCAGGGGTGGCTTCAACATAAAAGGAATTCGCATACCCGATATCATTTGGCAAATGCGTTGTGGTGCTCCTAGCTCTTGCCAAACATGTTGAAATTGCTGAAGACAACCACCCTGAAATGGTTGAGAGTCATGCGCGGCGGTTGGTATTTCTTGAAGGAGAGTCCTGGCGACATTTTCTTCCCTTTCCTCCTTGTCCTCTCGACGAGGTAGGCTTATGGCCAAAAAATGATTTTGATTTATTTGACTTAGCCTTTTTGGTTGGATGGTAATTACGAAAGGGCTTCTCAGTCTGTTGTTTACTAGTCGACGGTATGGCGATGTTAGCAGTCTTACGTGTTGGATTGATGATATTGCTCTGCATACTTCGCTGCGATGGTTGAGCTGCGGGTACAGTGCATAGTTTTTCACCCCCCCCAATTTTCTGAATATAACTGACAAGCAAATCATGATCAAATAAATATTCGACATTTGGTGGAATCCGTTTTAGAGCCTCACAATGATAACCATCCGGAATTTGTTTTAATAAAAGATCTCTGCGGATTTGTATTGAATCGGCACGCCTACCACAGGCTAATTACAAAAGGTCTTCAGTGATTTTCATGTACATTGAATCTTTACTAAACAATTGCTCAATTTTTTGAAAGAATGAAGAAGGAGTTAATTGGGTTTCTTTGTTACCGGCCCAGTCAATTAGAACTTGCAATGTTTTGTTTAACTCGTCTTTTTGTGTCAAAAGTGCATTAGCCATTGCGGCAAAAGAACGTTCTAAAAGGTATTGACGATATTCCTCATTAGATTGTAAATCAAACCGTTTTAATTCGTCATTTATTTCTAGTTCTACAAAGCCGGGGGTAGTTACATATTTTTTCTGTACTTCAGCAAACCGAACCGAATTCCACTATTTTGATCTGAATCTTTGTAATTCTGATAACTTATTAAGATAGGCATCATTTGATTTAGGATAAATTGGATCTTTGACTACTGTACTTGGTTCAGACAAAACGAGCAAATTTTTGTTTTGGTTAGGAGTATCAGGAGGAACCAGCGTGAATTCCAAACATTCCGTAGTTGGATCCTTCGAACCAGCGGCGGCGGAAGCAGTAGCAGGCATGGTGAGGCCAGCGGCAGCAGCGGTAGGACCGAGCGCCGCCTGTGCTGGTGCCACGTGGCGACCCGCAACCTCACTACCCACGCTTGTGCCCACGCCTACAGAGCTCGTACATATTACGTTAGCATTGGAATTCACTCTGTCATGCAAACTAGATGATTGTGTGATAAGATTTGTCAAAAACGAAACTTGTTGGGACAAAAATTCAAAATGTTGATCACTTACATAACGAGCTCGCTTAGACTTACGAGTATTCCCGGCCTTCGAGACCCCTCGCGGCGAGGCATGGGCCTCGTCGTCTGAAGAGGACGATGATGAATCACCTGAACTTATTTCTTCACTTGGTCGCTTTCGCGATTCCGATTCATTACACTTATCACTGTTTAATTCCATTTCAAAAGGGAGACATGTATTTCAAAGTGTTTAAAAAAAAAAAAAAACGGAAAAAATTTACTGGCGACGGTTAGATGCGAACGCAAAGAAAAACGACGCTATAATGACACAAGAAATCGCGTGCGCCGCCGAAGTCACTTCCGTTTCTTAGCCCCTCCAACCATAGACACTAGAGGGCGCGGCGCACTTCCACCGGAAGGGAGCTAGATGGCGCCACTTAGAACGCAGGAAAACAAGGCTTGACTCAATATGGATTCCGGATATCGAAGACGAAACAAATAATATGTAGATTTTTCTTCTTGATCTAGATAAAGTAAAATTTGGCGCCCGACTTGGGGCCGGCCTTGTGTTGGGTGCCAATTTCAGTGATCTGTATTTGTTTAAAGTCTGAATGTTGTTTGTGCAGCGCTGGGCGGGCGGCCGGACGCGTCGCAGGAGATGCTGACGCTGGGCGTGTGCAACATGGTGGGCGCGCTGTTCCACGCCATGCCCACGTGCGGCGCCTTCACGCGCTCCGCCGTCAGCCACTCCAGCGGCGTGCGCACTCCCGCCGCCGGGCTCTACTCCGGTAACTACATGCAGTCTTAGCTGTTGCTACTCAATTGTTAACGTATCGATATATGCTCAATACCTCAAAGGCATCGTCGCTTTGTACCAATTGGCACCGGTATCACTTCCCATCATGTGAACTGACTACTTGAAAATCGCATAAATATAAAACCAGCCTGCTATGTATAAAGAGATCATTGATTTCCAGCGCAATAACGTCGTGTTATTTGTTGTAGGCATCATCACGCTGGTGGCGCTTACGTTACTGACGCAGTACTTCTTCTTCATACCCAAAGCATGCCTGTCGTCTGTGCTCGTCTGTGCTGTCATATTCATGGTAACTACACTGTTGCTCAATAATATTTACGGATAAGTAGGTATACCTACAATTTTTTTTTAATTTTTTTATTCAAGACCAGACAGGCATTTGACACCAAATCCGCCTGATGTTAAGCGGCGATCTGGTCTAAGGTGGATCATGCCTGCCCAGAAACCTATTCACTCTTGCCTTAAAGAGGTCCAAGTTATATTGGTCAGGGAACACATCGACAGGCAAAGCATTCCACACCCTTGCAGTACGCATTATAAAGGAGCTATCGAAGCGTTTAGTCCGGATGGTCGGAATATCTACCACAAAAGGATGTAACTTCAGCCTACGTCTAGTATTCCGATTATAAAAGGGGGGATTATTAATTGACTAGAAATTTATTATGTATAATATAAAAACAATAATTTTACACGTAACTTTTACCACAATTATCACAATGCATTGTCACTCCATTTCCGTTTTTGATGACCACAAGTGATGACAACTGGAAGTATTACGTTCAAAGCAGCGTATCGACGAAACGCCCGTTTGCATTATATTACATGTGACGTTTTTCAATTTGGCGCGCCAACTTGTAATACAGCCTGATATAAAATTTGGCTTCGATTTTACATTTGTACTTGTGACTGGTTTTGTAGATAGACGTGGATATCGTGGTCCGCCTGTGGCGCCGCAGCCGGTCGTCGCTGTGCGTGCTGTGCGTGACGGCGCTAGTGTCGCTGCTGGCGGCGGTGGAGCTGGCGCTGCTGGCCGGCGTGCTGATGGACCTGGCGCTGCTGCTGCGCCGCCTCATGCGCCCCACGGTGCAGCTGCATGCAGTCAAGGTACTTTGCACTTAGCACTTCATCAGGGTACAGCGAGATCCTGTCGATTGGTGGCCTTTTATTTTAGTGCTTGATTCGATACTTTGATGATGGGTACTTATTTAGCTTAAGGAATCCATTGTTCTTTATTTATTTCTTTAGTTCGAGATAAAACAGTGGACAGATTACAACAAACACAAAAATAAATCTGACAACCATGAACATATCTCACTAAAGCACAATATACAAATACTCAAAACAACGCTACATACATAGAGGAAAAGAACAAACATGATAACAAGGACATATTAAAACACAAAAAAACAATAAATATTAGAGCAAAACCCGTTATTGTCATTCTTCTCATCCCAATGCAAAAAAAAAGGAATATGAATAATTAATCGATTAAAAAAATCTAAAAACCCACGTTTTTAAATGTCCTATAAATAAGAAAATAACCTTACGGGGCGGAAAGAAAATAAAATTAAGGGATTATTAATGGGATATATTTACTTGACGTGTATAGATCGTGGGTGCAACTTGCAAAGATACGCCCCCACGTTTTGAGTGGCCCCTCTTTCAGCCCCGTAGGGTTATTTTCTTATTTTTAGGACATTTAAAAACGTGGGTTTAAGATTTTTTAAAACAATTAATTATTTTATTATTTTTATCTTTGTTGTGTGTGTCTGTTTGCCAAATTTTATCAAAATCGGTCCTGCCGTTTTATAGTTGTAAATTGCATTGTCATTGGGTTTGAAGCTACCCTGAAAATTTCAGTCTTCTAGCTTATCGGGAAGTGCCTCAAAATTGAGTTGCAAAAATCCAACCGGAACGACAAATAAACAAACAAACAAGAAAGTGAGTGTATAAAAACGTGGGAAAAATAAAACAAACTATTACAAAAAATATAAAAAACTGATAAAATAAAATGAAATAAAACAACGGTTATGACACATTAAAGCCAGTTTAAGTTTCTGGCAATGAACATCATGCAACATCTGGCATGATGACGTTTCTTATCACTGCCTAAAGCGGCCTCTCCACTGCCTCTACCCTCGGGCCTGCCCGGTGCTCGTTCCTAGTTGTACTGAGTGTGATGCATTGCGTGCAGCTGGCGGGCGGCGCGGTGTCGCTGGTGCGGCCGGTGGGCGCGCTGACGTACCTGAGCGCGCACGTGCTGGCGGCGCGCGTGGCGGCGCTGCGGGCCCAGCCCGCGCGGCCGGTGTTCGTGGACTGCGGCGCGCTGGCTATGGTCGACTTCACTGCGCTGCAGGTACCGGCATTATGCAATTCGAGATTCACTTATTTGTATACCTATTTTAATACCCTGCCTGAATCTCTTTGAAATATCCCCTAAACCACGTCACCTTCTATTTTCTATTCACTATCCAATCTTCTTATATATCATATTTTTAGCTAAACCGTTAAAGCCAAGATATTATACATAAGACTTCTACAAAATTGTCTAAATTAATTCACTCGAAGACAGTACTTTTTT
Source organism: Choreutis nemorana (assembly GCA_949316135.1). Lineage (NCBI taxonomy): Eukaryota > Metazoa > Arthropoda > Insecta > Lepidoptera > Choreutidae > Choreutis > Choreutis nemorana. The sequence continues at coordinate 9,985,774 of OX438606.1, read as the reverse complement.
ACATAATGCAAATACTAATTACTATATCACGATAACGTCCACTGCAGGCGTTAGACCGGCTGGGCGACCAGTTCGCAGAGGCCGGGCAGCAGTTGATAGTGTACAACGCGTCGATAGCCACAGCGCGCGACTTGCAGCGCCTGCAGCACGTGGACAGGCGCGCGCTGCACTGCACGAGCGCTAACGACGCCTTCGACGCCTTCGCAGCGCGCCGCGGGACCCGCGAGCGGGACGCGCTTCTGGGTACTTATGTCAATGTCGGCGCGTAGTACCTGCAAGCGGTCTCTGCTCGAATTGACATAAACCATCGTATTATAAGACATGGAATATATTAGGTTAAAAGCCCAGGACTATTTCGGATTTAAAGTAAGTACCAAACGAAAATTCATACTTTTTAGCGATGAACTGTGTCTTGACAATTAGGCATGGTGTAAACCTGGTTTAATCCTAGTACTTTTTAAACCATGTCTTATAATGAGAAGGTGAGTTTCGTAATAAAACAGTTTTGAAATGATATAGTACTTAATTGAGAGTTTCAAAGATATGACCACCTGTGACAAAGATGGTAAAAAATCATAAAATTCCTGTGACGTTATTTATGGATGGCTCCTTCTGAAACCCTATAAGTAAAAAAGCAACGCGAGCATGAATAGATTGCATGTATGATATGTTTTGTGATATATTATGGAGTTCTTTGTATTTTTAAATTTATGTAAGTTTAAGTATAAAAACGTAGATACCTAGGCACTAAATGTAAATAAATTTTAAATTATTAAAACGAATTTTATTTCAATTACCTTGTTAATGTAAGTTTGTATAAGTACGTGAAACACTTAAGTTAAAACTTAATATAAACTTAGCATAATCCTGTGAACTTGAAACAGACTAGGGCTGTTTCGTATACTTGGTAGTTAATTAAGTCATCTCATCTGCCAGTTATGAATCTCTGTATTGAAAAGTTATTTTCCTGGTAAATTATAGTTAGGTATGTATTTTTACTTCTATTTACTGTTTAGTTTACTGTTTCTGTAGAGTTTTAATAGAATTAACATAGATGGCGTTTAAATCCTTCACTAGAACAATTCAATCACTCATTCAATTAAGACGGAGTTACCAGGTTTTGATTTTTCTAAGCGTTCGTCCCGAACTCGATATTAAAATATTCTATACTATAATTGAAACAAATTATAAGTTAATAATTCCAAAAATTATCGTCATGTTTTTGTTTTCTTTCGATGCCAGTAACTTAGAGCATTTTGCCAGGGTCAAGTTCAATTTAACTATTTTATAAGTTTTTTACCCTGTTGATCTTTGGAACATGCTTATTTTAGTTTTAAAAATAAAACCTTAAACTTAAAGTAAATATGCCGAAAGAGTAAGTTAACATGATTAATTTAAACGAAAAAAAACTTAATGGTGCAATTTTTCGTTTTAACTATGAATAAGAAGTGTAATAGATATAAGAATCTACTTGTTGTAAAGGAATTTCGATTTGTTTGTGAAAGAGTTGACAAGTGTGATGTTTGAAAAATGAAGAACATGATAAGGACAGCGAATACATTGACTGATTGGATTTTATTGAGAATCTGGAGTTTTTGGATTTAATTGAAATTGAAATTAATTACAGTTTGCTACTACATGATTCTATATTACATGTCTGTGTAGTTATTTTAATACGGATCCTTAAGTAATGGCCGTTAGTTCCGGGACACTCATTTTCCACATTACTACTGTCATTAAATTATTTTGGATCTGGAAATCAGAAAGGAAAACGAGGAGAAGATTTTTGTGGACTGGTTACTATACGTTATAGTAGCAGGTATAACTGTATTGCTAAATCCTAACGGATCTGAAGTTTTATTCCAATAATTTAAGTTATGAGTCGAGTTACTTTATTTAATTTTAATTATTCAAAATTTCTTGTTTTCTACGAATACACTTTAGTTCATTGTAAATCTCTTTTGATTCCATCATACTAAGAACCCGAATTTGTACACTCGTTACAGTAGTTTAAATTGTACCTTAAATAAATAAAAAATAGATCAGCCTAATTTTTTTTTGTAAGAATCTAATTGTGCATATTTTTCATTCAGTATGGTAACACTTGTGTTTCCCCCACTTCAGTGCCGATATCATTCAATCAATCAACCGTTCACTCATTCACTCTCAAATAGCCATTGATCGTTAGCTGACGGGATAGTCGTGTCGCCCTTTTTAATTGGAAACAAAGGGATTCTGTGATAAATCATGTAATTCCTGAATTAAAACTGAAATAGAATAAGTTTTAGTATTTTAAGATCATCACAAGATCTCTGAAACTAGTGCGGTCAATTGCGTTTTAGTGCTAAATCGATATCGACCCCGCTCGTGTTTATGTTTAGTTCGGGTATTTCTGATGTTTGTTTTGCAAACAGTTAAAATTACCTCCGATTGAGTAGAGGGAAGTGTTGTAATGGATGATCTGTGATCTGTGTGTGAAAATGTGGAAGGTGTTGTTGTGTTTGTCGGTGGTCGGGGGCTGCTGGGCGGGCAGTGAGAGTTGGTTGAACAACATCGGGCGGAACCTGCGAGCGGACATGATGAACGTCATGGAGATGGGCTACGTGAACTACTCTGAGCCTAACATCAACACGACCTATGTCTCCAAGAGCGAGTTCGACATGAGGGCCATGGGTCACCTGTACAACTCCACGCACATCATCATAGACACCATCGTCAGTGAACAAGCTTATCCCGAAGGTTGGTTTAACTACGTTATTACGTTTTTTCAGGTTTTTCAGGAAAGAATATTCATTCTATCAAGTACCAAGTTTGCTGTGACTCGTTATTCTTATTTTTGTGTAGTGGCATCGAGAAATGCAACTTTATTTGTCTTGAATGCCTGCTTTTTCATTTATGTTATGTAAAACTAATGAATTGTTGTGACATTAGTTTGACAATTAAACATTATTAAAACAATGATAATCCAAATCTCTGATTAAGACAGCTTTAATTCTGGTTTGATTAAATATTTGCATTGATCAAAGGTATTTGTCATGAATGAATATTTCTTTAATAGGTATATACATTAATTTATGTAAAAAGTGATTTTATATATAACCTCTGTTGTGATGAAGATGGCTGCTGCTCCACAAGATGCTCTGTGTTCTCATCCCAGCAGTAACTTGTGATTTTTTCAAGATGCATTGGTGTGCTTACTGTTCTTGGTTTTAGTATTCTTATCTATGTAGTTTATGTGCAATAAAAGATTCTTCAATCTTACTGTAGCACTGTGTCAATATGTGTGTCATTATGTGGTTATTAATATTATAGCTATACAACAAAAATAATTAAACAGCAATTAGTTTGTGGCAAAAGTAGTGATAGGATATCTAAACAAGATGAAGATCAACTCTTTCAAATATTAAGATGGTAATGTTCATTATCACTAAACCAATTCAACATTAAACACCTAAGTTAAGAGTAAATAGGCATTTTTAAGCAAATAAGCATCCTACACTGTAGGTAAAATTTTCATTTACCGTAAAGTGAGAGTGTTGAAAAATACTTTCCATGAAAAATATGAAAAAAACATAGTATTTTTGAAGAATGTCTGAGTTAGGAAATAGAATTATTATAAACTGATGATAAGTATCTTTACTTAGTTATAAAATAATAATTTATACTACGGTAACAAACCATGCAAAGTAGCTAACAACAATACAGCATTGAGTTCATTGTGTGAGAAGTTAAACCCTCCGTAACAATGCATGTTAGCTGCTTTATTAAGAATGGTATGTTTATTTAAAATTGCACTGATTTCTCAAAGTAACTTGTTGATAATAAAACTCATTTAATGTTTCTGAACATTAATTGGATTTCAACCTTAGAAGCTGGTTAAATGACAAATTTTTTGTGTGACAGGGAAGGTATCTTAAACATTATCAAGCATTGAAAAAATCCAACGATAACTTGTGACTGAGTCAAATTTGTGAATTTGAAGTATTAAGATATGATCATATCTGTTTCAATAGATAATCCATTGTAAAATTGGCTTATATCTTTATGTCTTCTCATAAACTTATATATTTTATGTCTACCTCGAATTCTATAGTTGAGTTAGGTTTCTATATTCTAGAAGTGAGCAAGCAAGAAGTATTTTAGAGTTTGTTAAAAACTGTTAACAAAAGCTTTCAAACTTTAAACCTATTATAATAATTTATTTGATAGCCTCAATTTAAAATTTAATCATATCTTCTGTGAACTGTATTAATCTGATTTGTTCACTCGCACAGCAATCTTACAAATGCAAATTTGGGTTGTAAATAAATCTATAGTGTTCTAAGTGTAAAGTAAGCTCTTTACATAACTGAGTATAGGGAAATACTGTAGGCGTAAGCTCAGTCCAAATATAAATAAACAAATAATGTAGGCGTAAGCTCAGTCCAAATATAAATAAAAAAATACTGTAGGCGTAAGCTCAGTCCAAATATAAATAAAAAAATACTGTAGGCGTAAGCTCAGTCCAAATATAAATAAAAATATACTGTAGGCGTAAGCTCAGTCCAAATATAAATAAAAAATACTGTAGGTGTAAGCTCAGTCCAAATATAAATAAAAAAATACTGTAGGCGTAAGCTCAGTCCAAATATAAATAAAAAAAATACTGTAGGCGTAAGCTCAGTCCAAATATAAATAAAAAAATACTGTAGGCGTAAGCTCAGTCCAAATATAAATAAACAAATAATGTAGGCGTAAGCTCAGTCCAAATATAAATAAAAAATACTGTAGGCGTAAGCTCAGTCCAAATATAAATAAAAAAATACTGTAGGCGTAAGCTCAGTCCAAATATAAATAAAAAATACTGTAGGCGTAAGCTCAGTCCAAATATAAATAAAAAAATACTGTAGGCGTAAGCTCAGTCCAAATATAAATAAAAAAATACTGTAGGCGTAAGCTCAGTCCAAATATAAATAAAAAATACTGTAGGCGTAAGCTCAGTCCAAATATAAATAAAAAAATACTGTAGGCGTAAGCTCAGTCCAAATATAAATAAAAAATACTGTAGGCGTAAGCTCAGTCCAAATATAAATAAAAAAATACTGTAGGCGTAAGCTCAGTCCAAATATAAATAAAAAAATACTGTAGGCGTAAGCTCAGTCCAAATATAAATAAAAAAATACTGTAGGCGTAAGCTCAGTCCAAATATAAATAAAAAATACTGTAGGCGTAAGCTCAGTCCAAATATAAATAAAAAAATACTGTAGGCGTAAGCTCAGTCCAAATATAAATAAAAATATACTGTAGGCGTAAGCTCAGTCCAAATATAAATAAAAAAATACTGTAGGCGTAAGCTCAGTTCAAATGTAAATAAAAAATAACAATAAAAGCTGTTTATTTCTTACAGTTAATTTTTTTTGTAGTATGTTAGTGATATATTATTGTATTTTTTTTCTTCATTAGTTCTATCATTGTTGGATAGTGTAAGAACCCCTTTCTTGGGTAAAGGCCTTTTCCAAAGATTTCCATGCATCTATCTTTTACGACTATGGTCCAGTGAGAGCTATGTACTGTCTTCCCACTTTGTTATAGGTCTACTTTTTCGTTTGCCTGGTGGGCCATTCCAAGTTGTTGTTTTTATAGTCTATCTCTGTATTGTTCTAGAGGCAAAGTTTGCATGAAGAAGTTATTCTTCACAACTATTCATCTTATTTCAATTATTCTTTCATCTATAGACGGAGAGCTGTGGAGCAGCTTTAACTTCTGACAATTTGCCAGTTGCTTAGATGACCTCATAAAAAGTAAAGAGAAAATCATGACAATATTTGATCAGTTTACTTTTTTGTAGCCAGCTCCTAGACAACTATGTTTAGTATGGACTAAAGTGGTTGATGTATAATAAAACATTGTTTTAAATTAAACAAAAATAGCAATTATACACAGACAAAGTTTTGTTATAAACCTGTTAATGAAGCATCTATCAAAAAAACTGTGTAATAAAGGTACGCATGGCAGTATAACACTTGCATTAGAGTATGCCACACACATGTCCTTTAGTTTTTGTCGCTACCGCCGCCCGCGATGCGACGGATGTACCGAAATAACTCTACGCAAAGAAAATAAAAATGTTTGATATAGAACCGGACTGAGATACTGTTTTGTTAAGTATTAAGGTATTACAGTATTGTTGTTAGTAGTGATTTATAATGTGACTTATTATCATCCTACCTTATGGTTATGACCATCTCCCTTAAGTTTTTGAACAAAACCGACTAACCTAAGAATTCCTTTGAATGGCCATGTTCTTTGTTTCTTGTCTTATTTTTAGGGTTTCTGTACCTAAAGGGTATAAACGGGATCCTATTGCTAATCCTCAGCTGCCCATATATCCTTCTATCAGCAGGCTGTATCTCATGAAACTAAATAGTTAGACGATTGAAATTTTTAGAAAATGCCTATTTTAATTATTTTTTTGTTTTTTTCTGCCTCAAAAGTCACTCCATACAAATTTTTATCAAAATCGGTCCAGCCGTATTATAGTTGTAAATTGCATTGTCATCAGGTTTGAAGCTACCCTGAAAATTTCAGCCCTCTAGCTTATCGGGAAGTGCCTCAAAATTTAGTTTAGCAAAAATCCAACCGGAACGACAAACAAACAAACAAGAAAAGTGAGTGTATAAAAATGTGGGAAAAATTAAAGGGGGCTCCCATTTAAGAAACCTGTTTTTAAACTTCATGGGCAAATAAGCAAATGGTTCACCTAATGGAAAGTGGTACCGCCGCCTATTAACACGACGATGCCCCTGATGACACCAAGAGCACCCCCTAAGCGTTGCTTGTTCTTTTCTTTATGTGAGTGTACGAACATGCTTTGATAAAAATATATGCAAAATATTGTAAAGGACATTGTTGGAACATGAGAGGTTCATACAGGGTCAGATAAAATAACAGGAATTTATAATGTTGCAGGCTGAGTCACTGTTTTTTGGTAAAACCAGGGACAACTCGTATTTATTGGTGCATTGTTAATTTTAACTTTCAAGTCCAACAAAGTTAAATTGATTAAAATATTTAGTTTTATTTATGTATATGGACTATATTACATGTATGATGCAGAGTTCTAAAAAATCAATAAAAAAAATTAAGTCAATCTTACAATTTCTTCGAAAAAAATGGTGGAAAAGAAAAAAAATGTTAAATGTAGTAAAAAAAAGTTAAAAAGAATCTCTCCGGCGGGGAATCGAACCCCGGTCTCCCGCGTGACAGGCAGGGATACTTACCACTATACTACCGAAGATATATTATTAGCTGCGAAATCTACTATAAGTTGAAGATGCGAACTTCTCGAAAGTATTTGGTTTTTAAAGATGGTGATGGAAATGCGGTTTATTTTTTAAATTATTTTGTTAGTTAGAGTTAAATGACAATACAGGCTGTGTCTTGATATCCAGCATCCAGTAAATATAAGATTTATACCTACCAATAGTGACGAAATCCATATAAATTGACCTAGATTTATGTAATCATAAGAGGAAATATATTTAAATATTTGCTAGAGCAATATTGAACAACAAGGACAAAAATCGACCAGAAAGTCCAAAAACACTTTGTTTTCTGTTCTGACATATGCATCAAATATTTTTTCTATCATTGTCCGCGACACCGTCTGCCTGATTTCGTTTTTAGTGTTCCGTCCCCAAAGGGTAAAAAAAGGGAACCCTGTTAGTATGCCTTCACTGTCCGTCTGTCTGTTAGCGGGCTGCATCTTTAATAGAGTCATCAAATTTTCTGACAGTGTCTATTTCCGTTGATGCTATAACAAAAAATAAATAACAAAGAACCATACCATATAACCATACGAGAAATGTGATATTTTAGAACGTTTTTGCTTTTTACATACGTTTAATCTTATAAGATGATATGAAACTCATCATGTGGTTGTCCAAATCATACTTATCTGAAGGATTTTTTATAACTATAAAGTATCCTACGTGTTAACCAAGATAATAAAGTATCTGTGAGCTTATTTTCAACTGAATCCTTTCAGCTGTTTTTGCATGATTGAGTAACAAATATCTAAGCTAGAACATTTTTAATTTGTATGATTAATTAATTGTACAAAATGACTCGGTTACAATAATACATTCAATATCACCTAAGTAATGTAACATGTTTGATACAAAACGAGATCAAATAAAAGCTTATATGTAAGATAACATGTTGAACTTCGATAAAAGCAGTGATAAAACAACAGACAAATAGTTTGGTTTTCAGCTCGTAACTAATGACGTGTGCGGCGGCCGATATAAAAACTTGTGCTGGTAATTTAAATTATGGAAGTACCAGCTTTTGCAGGCGACTTCGCCCGCGTATTCGTTAGTCGAAAATGGTTCTAATAGGATTTTTAATTTCTTGACATTTTTCGTCATATTTTGGACGATTTACACAGTATCTCTTTATGAATTATAGACTAGGTGTTATTCTGATGTTTAGACTATTATTGTAAAGTTTTATAAAAATCCATTCAGTAGTTTGCGTAAAAGAGTTACTAACCATCCAGGCATCGTTACAAACTTTCGCAGTTATAATTTTACTAAGGATGTATATTAACAAATGTAACGTATGCATGTGTAATTTTTTTAATTTAAAAAAAAAAGTTTAGGTTTAATGTAATAATTTTTGCTCACCTTACTACTACTACTACTAAAATAAGTTTAATACCCATTTTTGTTTGTGGAAATTTTGTTATAGGACTTGTGATCATATCAGACTCAAAATTCATGTATTGCTCTTGCTGGACATATTTATTTTTCTTTGCTCTGCGCCGCAGCAAAGCACTGAAATAATAGGGAATATGCATGACTTTTTTTTTTTGTGAAAATTTGATACCTACATAAATATACACAAATCCGTTAGATTTTCTGAAATATCTGTAAAATAAGTTGTAAAGCTTCAAAGTGGTTGATTTGACAGACTGATCCAATATGTGCAATGACGTCAAAGTACACGGGCGCCATAAAACTTCCATAGAAAAGGTTGTTCTGATGAGAGATAGATATATTTACTTTTAATGGTCTCCCTGGTTCATCGTATGATTCTAATTTTGTTGTCACTGTAAATATACTATTATTATTATGTATTATCCATATACTTTACTATAAATTGATTGAAAAATTTCATGCGTATTCCCTATTGTAACCAACTGTACTAGTTGCTTTTTTTAATGGATTAGTTTACTGAGGTCTAACACACCTAAAAGGTATATTACTCAAACAGAAAAAAAAACTGCGATAAAATGCGAATTAAGTGTGTATGTGTGTGAAACACTCTGAGATCTAAAATAAGTATTAACAACCAATAACTGAATAATATTAGTGTGGTCTAAATAGGTCATACAATTACAAAAGGCTTGTTAACCGGTCGTTCTGATGATGTAAATAAGCTGGCAACTGATTAATTAGCCACGGACTCTCTACTCTATTGAATGCAAATCAACAATCTCCGCAGTTCGCGAACTGAATAAAATTAATCCGCCTGTAAATAATAAAGACGACGACGTGATGGCGTGGTAGCTCAGTTTGTTACGTGCCTTGGATAACCGACCGACCCGACCCGACAGGTCGAGGGTTCTAGTCTCGGGTTGCCGTAAATTGTAGCTGCCATGTTTCTCAATGTGCCCGGATAGTGGCGACAGATTCGCAACCTGTCACACTTGGACTCAACATAAACATTAGTAAGCAGCTCTGCCAAACCCCTCTCGAGGGACTACGGCGTGAGTTTATGTAAGTATAAATGTATATCACAATTTTAGCATCTCACTGTCTTTATTCGTTTCTGTTTTCTCACTATTTACCAGACATGACTGATAAGTATGTCTAAGGATACTAATATAATGAAGAGGAATCCTTTGTTTTTTATATGTTTGAAACGAAATAAATCCAAGAAGTCCTGGACCGAATTGCTTCACGTTGTAAATATAAAGGAGAGTGGTACCAACCCAGACGATCTCGCACGTAGTTCTACCACCTGTTAATATATTTATTAAAATTGTATATGATTTTTTGGGTTCCTTATTTAAAGGGTGAAAAACGGAAATCTATTACTAAGACTCCGCTGTCTGTGGCTTGTATCTCAAAAACCATAAAAGCTAGACTTTTGATATTTTCAGAAAATGTTCATGTCTGTTGCCGCTATAACAACAAATACTGATGAATAAATTATCTAAAAAGTATCTAATAATTTATCTTATAAGATGGTATAGAACCCATCATGTGTTAGTCCGACTCACACTTGACCGGTTACATTTTAGCTATGTCAAAGATAATAGAAGGCTTATATATATGTATTTTTTTTTCATTAACTTCGCAAACCGTTAGTTTATGCCACGGTACCGCTCTGTCGTCGCGTGGGAAGGCTTCTTTAATTAACGTTAAAAACTTAATCAACGTTGTCTTTGTTTGATAATATTCAGTCCATTTTATCAATACTAATGAGTATGGGATAATATTTTTAATTAGCAGATCAGGTTCACGTTTTATGAAAGAGTGTGGGAACTTATGGGATCACAATAAATAATTGATTAAGAATGTTGCTAGTTGGTCCCGTCTCAGGTGACCCTCTCAAGCAATTTAATACGAATTTTTAATATCCAAGACCCCAAAGTAAAACCTCTACTCTGAAACTTTAAAACCGATGACACTGCTTTCGAAATGTGTCGGTGTCATCGGAATAAGGTTTTTGATGCAATACATGTCAAACAAAGTTCGATCGCAATGAATGTATCTACGAGTCAGACTGACACGACCGAAACACTTTCGTAGTAGAAAACACACGAAGATTCGGCCGATACTTCTTTTTTCGTCGTTTCGTAATAGACGTCCTGGCAGGGCAAAGATTCGAGTCTGGCTGGAGTCTAGCTTTGCAAACAAAATTTTATTAAGACCATAATTTAAATGTATCAAGATAGTATTTATTTCAATAGACCGGTAAACTCTGAACAAAGCATACGTCAGTAGACAGGTTTCATCACAGCGACCTATGACTCAAGTCAACGCCGCAGTCGGAGTCACTTTCACTCAGGCTACTCAACCAGAATCCTTTGTGAAAGGAATATTATGTAACTAGCTGTGCCCTGTGTAGGGGCATAAAGTTTCTACTTAGAACCTTTTCGGCGAGCTGTTGGCTAACAATTTTCTCTGAGCCTGTAAAATTTTGTATAAGAAGTTTTTTTTTTAATCTTGATTTTGAGATTTGATTTTATTTAAGAGGTAACTTTCGGAACTATGAATCTATTTTAACAATTCTTTTCCCTATACTTAGAAAGAATTAATATTTATTTAATAGTACTACCACATCATACATATTCAAATGTACACAATAAATAATATTTAACTATTTTGTCTGATATTTATGACTATACCGGTGTACATAACATTAGCCATCACCGCACAAATAAAAACTAATCAAATTAATGAATCAAATAAAAATTAATAAATGAAAAGAAAATGAATGAAAACAAACAAAACCAAAATTAAAAAAATACAAAATTAAAATTAGAATAACATTATTAAGATAATATACACATGCTTATGTATAGTTGGACATTAGCTGTAGGTATTTTGTTACAAAAAAATACAACAACTACACTATGAAGTCAATGTTGCACAAAAGCTACGTTGAAATAAAGTTGCAAAAGAATCGTTTTTTTTTTATCCGGAACCAACCACAATGATGTCATTCTAGTTTTTGATGAAAGACTCACTCTCAATGCTTCTATACGATTCCAGGAAAATAATATGTTGGGCTGGTGGTGTTAAACAGGAAAAATATTTGAATGTGCTAAAGGCGTTTTTATGAAATCAAAAACGAATGTTTTAATTTCGAAAATTACGCTTTTCCATTTCAAAATATTTATTCGATGGACCATTATTTGCTAAATAATTTGTTATTTTTTCCTTTTCCTGTCTCTGCTTAAGAATGACTGTCAGAAACGCGACCTCGTCATTGCACTATCCAAATATGCAGTTAACATAGTCCACGAAACCGCGCGGTTTCGCGGTAGCGTTTTTTTTATTATTTTAGCAAGATTTTAACAATAAGGAGGTGTGCGTGAATCACAGTAATCATATCTGATGATCGAGCATCATCGCATTGTGTTGCCGACATTGGCCTCCTTTTACTATTTCAATGAGTAACGTTTTAACAAAACAATGAACGAAAACTTTATATAAAACTATTTTGGGATGATGAAGGCACATCCCCAGCTACGAAGTTACATTTATGGGGTTCAACGAGGATCTAAGTTTTTAGAGTTTCTTAAATGGGATATCGAGAGACGGGTCTCTCCTTCCCACCCCTTAATTTGGTTGTTCACCAGGATCAAAAGATGGCGTCGTCATTGGCCGGATTGTTGATGTTGATTGATGAACTATTGAAATGAAAGTAGGTACGACATCCTAATCGCTTTCCAATTAATGGGCTATAAATTAATAGAATGAGTCTGCGAAACCAGGCCTTGACCGTGGCGGATACTGCGGGGGCTTTAATCAGGTTAATATGAATTAATGATAGGTAATAATTAACGGTTAGAACGTGCTCAGACATCGAACGGCGACCTTGTACCGGTCAGGCTGCTGACCCAAATGGGAAACAACACGAACTTACTGACGATCTGTACGTTAGTTTAATATCAAATTCAAATATGTACTACAAATGATTTCGTTCAAAAATCAATCGAGTCATTATTTTTTTACTCGACTACGGCGAAGCCAACAGGAAGGGCAATGATTTTCGTATGTTTGTTCACATAGGCAATGCATTTGCTGTGCTCTTGGCGTTCTCAGATATCAGGGACATCGTCATCATGTAGAGGTAGAGATGTTATATCTCTCGTGCCGGTAATTACACTGGCATCGAAAATTTGTTCAACTGTTCCCATTGCTTCGACGTGCTGCAAGGCTTAGCTTCGGACGAATTCGTTTTCGGACAGTCAAATCAATCTTGTAACAAATGAACGGGCTGTCAATAGTTTGACCTCAATCACCTGAAAGTGAAAATGTCTATTCAAAGACTGTTTTGAATAGAAAATAAATTTTAAATGGAACATTTTTACTGTCACTGATATAAAATATCTGTTTTGTAGGTATTACCCCTATGTTTTGTAGGTATTACCCCTATGTTTTGTAGGTATTACCCCTATGTTTTGTAGGTATTACCCCTTGTTTTTGACATCGACCACAATAACGTTTAAGTTGTTTTTATTTAATCTTAATAAAGTACTTAAATGTAGTCCAGTAAAAACTCATTAAATGTTACAAGTCAATTAAACAGGATACGCCGTGTTACAGAGTTAAAGTAACTTGTCAGTTGAAACGACTCCTGCGTGGGTGTGTGCTTGACCTAAAACGTATCGTCGTCTCTTACTCTGGCGAAATTACTTTTGGAGCCTTATGCACTTGTGATAAGGTGTACTTTGGCACGGTATCTAGTGAGCTTGTACTGTAAAGTGAATTACTGTGCATCCGCGCCATTCCGGACGAGCTGGCGTAAATCAAAGTAGAGTTGCCATGGTAACGGATCACGTATTACGCTCCCTGCAAAATCCTTACTGTACAATGTTAATAAACGCAGTTTGTATGCATGGATGTTTGTTACTCCTTCACGCAAAAATTACTTAATGGATTAATTAAACTTTACATTAACATAGTTTATACATCAGAATAATACATACGTAGGCTTTAATTTTATAAAGATATTATGTGTCAAGTACTTAAAAATCCTATTAGAAGCATTTTCGACTTCTACGCGGAAGAATTCGCTGGCAAATGGTAATGAATATGAAATCCTTCTTATATTGTAGATAGGACTTAATTTGTTGAAGCCAAGAAATTAAGCGAACAACGTATTGACCAGTTTTCGATCTTAGAATCATGAGATTCTTGCACAGGATGACTCGAATACGTAACTGACAGCGGATTTGTTTGGTACCCGATGAGGAATCCCGAAGAAGTATTTGATTTAAGTTGTAATTAGCACAAATGGCCTCTCTCTAAGCTAAAAATTACGATTTTAATACCTTTACCTCTATATAGGGCTGTCATTTCTAAAACCTGCCCCCAAGGCCGGAAGCGTAAGTTCCCCGGATTTTATCAGTTGGGTCTTTGTTGCAACTCCAGTAGTTCATGTAGTAACTTTACTATATTTTAATTCAATAGGACTACTTAAGTAGGTACTTCTTTATTGTTATATTTCGTCTGTATAAAATGTATTCATTGACAATTGTAGATGTTATATACATTTTTTTTTTAAACATTTTATGCTATAACTAAGATTGTAATGAAAGATTGTATTATGATATTGAAAAGAACAATTACGGAGGTTTCTCACCGGATTCTTCCTCGTAGACAGGCATTCCGAACCGGTGGTGGTGTATTTTTACGATTTAAGAGTACTTATTTAAGTCTAATTTAAGTAATTATTTGATTTTGATTTTGGAGCTTTCACCCCGGACATTTCAATACTTTTTTCATCGGTCGAACACGCCCCAACCCCGCTCGCCGCTCGCGTAGTAAAATAGCGTCGGCAGTGCGTGCGGTGAAATACCTAACCCATAGCTTTTATTGATATAAATTATAGGAACGGGATCTGATCGAAAACCCGGACTACAATTGAAACCCCCCCGACGAATCCGGGGAAACCCTGACGGATTGCAGCCCTACCTCTCTATAAGAGTTAATACGTCCAAGGATTGAGTAACATTAACCTATTAGTTACCCAGGAAAAATGGATTGGAAATAAATATATAGGCTACCGTTCTCTTATCTTTTTTTTAATAGTAAGAGTTAAGCTGGGCGGTTTGATTTGGCTGTAAATTTGAAAGAGATCTGGTTGTTGGTTTTGTTTGGACAGCTGGGCGCCGCGACCGGGTAATAGAGGTGTTAGTCCATCATTAACAGTTCAACGTAAATATTAACACTTAAAATACTAACTGATGATGGATGGGCAGCTCAGTTTGTTACGTGCCTTGGTTAACCCGATCCGATAGTCTCGGGTTGCCCTGCATTGTAGCTGCCATGTTCCTCACTGTGCCCGGATAGTGGCGACAGATCCGCAACCTGTCACACGGGGGCTCAACATAAACATGTGGTGTGTAACGCCTCTGCCTACCCCTCTCGAGGGATTAATTACGGCGTGAGTTAACGTTATGTTATGTTTATGTAAATACTACACGGTATAGTAAGTAAACATAACACACACACACACACACACACACACATAGTAAGGTACGATCGGTCTAATTCTAATTCGACTTCTGTGCCGTGCAGTGGTGTTAACAGCCAATTGCTACGCCAGATGTTCTGGGTGGGTGGAAAAACTTTGTATTATTTGCAAGACGCATTATTTCGCTAACCGGTCTTGGATGTAGTATTCTTATCTATGTAGTTCATACCATATCGTTGCTTAGTTATTGTGACACAAGTTCTTACGATACTTAGTAATGGGCTGAGACATGTGTGTGTCGTGATATGGTTTACTTATTTTATGCAAAAACAAATACCGTACGGCCATTTATCGACCTTACCTGCAGTGCAGTGCTAATCACAATGCTTCCAAAAGTTTTCTCTCAATCGATCGTCAAGTATTCCATCCGAATGTTACAGACTGAATTCACATCTCCTCTCGTTTAGGATTCGATACGGAATGTACCTAAATTACGTTCTATAAACAATTGCAATTTTTACTCAACTTGTGTTGCGTATCTTATACTTAAAAAAGCTTATTAATTTCTTATAATTATCACTTTTCAAGATCTCGCCACCCTCAGGGATCTCGTGAAGATTCCGATGCGAACTGTCATATTTACGTAAACAAATGTCAAATTAATCCGAACGGCGAATGTGAATAGCGTTCCCTTTGAAACGTTGTCGTATCCGACTCGATTCCGTGTTCCGAGACGATTGTGAATAGCTATGCTGTTTGGACTTTGTACTGACCATAAATTGTACAGCATAAGGATTTATATTTAACTTGTTTTGTGAAGCTTTATGTTGTACAAACAAAAACGCACGTTTTTACTGGAAAAGTCGGAAATGGTACATCTATTGAATAGTTGAACGTATCGCAAGAAACAACTGCGTGTCAAAGTGAAAACTACGCTTTATCTAGCAAGTAGTTTGTTATATGGCTACATGCGATGTTGTGACCCACTTACGAACGGACAGGATGAATTTATTGGTTGGCCCACGGAATACTGTAGAAAAGTTTTAGTTAAACATTCTTTCGTCCCTCCTCTTTCCGGTTATATTATGTAAATTCTCTTTCTGTTTTGGTATAAATCAAAGTGGGAATAATGTTTATTAATATACACGTAACCTGTGTTCAGTGCCGTAACGACACAGTCCGAGGCCTGTGACAAATTAATCGGATGGGTCCAAAATAATTGAGAACCTTTTTTTAGGTTTGGACAATGAAAGTCGCTTTTTGAGTGGGCTCCCTAATGGCTCCCTTTTTAGGTCTGCATTACAATGAACTATTGGTCTCCTAACGTTTTGTCTCTTTATGGTTAACATGGAATTACTACAGCCCCGGGCTTGGGGCCCCTTCCGGATGGAGGCCCGTGCATTTTGTCCTATAGTAACGACACTGCCTGTGTTCCACAGCTACAGTTATATAGAAAAGGCCGAGTGACGGGTGTGCCCTGTGTTTAAACAATGAGTTTGACTTCCAGCTAGCGTCTGCCGTATGAGACTTTGCAAAAGGCCTCTAACAACTAAATTACGTTTATTTACTTACTAGCCACCCGCCCCCGCTTCGCAAGGATATTATGCATGTATTACATACATGAAACCTTCCTCTTGGGTCACTCTGTCCGCATCAAAATAAAAAAAAACGCATCATAATCCGTTGCATAGTTTTAAAAGTCTAAGCATACATAAGGACAGACAGAGAGCGAGAAGCGACTTTGTTTATACTATGTAGTAATTTACTTTGTTTTTTTATGGACGTATACCGCAATTACATAACACGAACATAAATACCTAGAAGGTTTGAGACCGCTCGTACAAAGTATTGTAGTAATATATTTCAACTCAGTAATCCGACTTAGACACATTAAAAACAAGTCCTGTCGCTCGTGACGTCACCTGGATACAGTCGGTACTACTACTTCCGGGGACTTATAACTAATTTATGTTAAATGTTTGGTGGCTGGTGTCCGACACTAGATACACATTTGCGCCTAAATAGTGAGTACGTATACATAAGAGCTTGTTGTGTGTATCGTAAACACAGCTTGTATCTAGTCGCTCATCGCGTGTCGGAGGTCGTCGCCCGGATCTTATCAGACTTCCCAACCAATTGTGGACGCTCGCTGCTGCTGCTGCTACAGTAGTAAAATGAAGGAATAATTAAATGAGCATAATTAAATACATAATTTACACTATTTAAACTATTTTTTAAATAGTTACTAATGCGGAGGACGTGTTAGCTCAGTTTGTCACGTGCCTTGGTTAACCGACCGACCCGACCCTGTCCCCTCGACCTATCGAGGGTTCGAGTCTCGGGTTGCCGTACATTGTTCCCAGATTGTGGCGATAGATTCGCAACCTGTCACTCTGGGACATAAACATTCGAAATGCGGTGTTTAACACTTTTTATTCATTATGGCGTGAGTTTATGTTTTATGTATTAACGCATGGCAAATTTCTGTTTTATATTTATGTACTAGAAATTTTATCTCAGTGAGCAAGAAAACAAAACAAATTAAAAAAATAGGGTTTTGAAGGAATACGCCAAGTCTGTGTGCCTACTGCCGTTAATGCCAAATTTGCATGAATGTTTGTAGAGTGCCTCTAACGGATTGATGACGAACTAAGATTATTCATATACACAAAATCACTGTAGTAATAGTTATCTGAAGTGTAGGAAATCTACACGTACTCGCGGTGGCACACTGGTGGTATATCTACACGTACTCGCGGTGGCACACTGGTGGTATATCTACACGTACTCGCGGTGGCACACTGGTGGTATATCTACACGTACTCGCGGTGGCACACTGGTGGTATATCTACACGTACTCGCGGTGGCACACTGTTGGTATATCTACACGTACTCGCGTAAATTAATTTAAATTTCATGTCTAATAATGCAAAACCCATTTATTAATAACCATCAAAATTGACACGTTATGAAACAAAGACGTCACGGATAGTCTTCCTGACTTACTCAAAGATAGATAACATCAATGCGGGATCGTAGTTTAAGAATAGAATGATCTTTATCTCTTAGGTTTTGTTTGAAAAAGATCTTTTTTTTATAAAAGCCCCTTAAAAACCTTGCCTTTGTCAAAAGTTCAACCCGGCCCAACAAGTCGAGGGTTCGAGTCTCGGGGTGCCGTAAATTGTAGCTGCCATGTTCCTAAATGTGCCCGGATAATGGCGACAGATTCGCAACCTGTCACACTGGGACTCAACATAAAACATGCGGAATGCGGTGTGCGACACCTCTGCTGACCCGTTCGAGGGATTACGGCGTGCGTTTATGTCTATGTGTTATGTTTATGTTTAAAAACCTGCCATAAAATGCGGTTTTTTAATTAAAAAAAGTGCAAACGTGCAGGCGGTTCACTGATGATAAGTGATACCGACGCCCATTGACACCTGCAGGCAAAAGATGTCAGCAGATCCGTTGCCGACCTTTTAAAATGGAGTAAGCCCACTTTTCGATGGCCCCTATGTTTTATCTATCCGGGAATACCGCTTTCGCGTACAAATATAAGTCTATTAGAATTGAAAGTAAAGTTTAAAGTATAGGATGTGTTTATTAAAACCGTCGTTAGTCCAGTTGCTTTGAGTCATTTGGCCATGGGGGCTTACTATTGTAGTGTAGTTATTGTTAAGGTGTAACATTGGATTACTGACTGCTATAAAGTGATGCGCATTGGCTGATCATATGATATAAATACTTATGTTCAGTTACTTACAAGAAATACTATTTTATACTTTGAAATATTTATATAAATTTTATTTAAATTCTCTACGGCTACCCTTAACCACACTATAACTTAAAAAAAAAAACCATTACATTCCTAGGCAATGTTTAAGTCATCCGACTTTGGAATGTTTTAAAAGCATACTACAAGCGCCTCAAACATGAACGACAAGGTGAATGGGTGAGCAAACAAAGCTATGCATTCTGCGGTGAATGGTTATTGACGTCATCGTTAAACAGCCTGACCGCGAGCCCGGCTAATAAAGGCTCATAGTACGAAAACTTAATGCAGTTCAATTTTTGCCCGGCTATAAGAGGCTATAGTAAGCACCCAGACCGGATGATGCTTGCCACCCAGTCGTTTGTTGACTTTATGACAACGTAAACAAACTCACACAGCACCCTCTTGGCTGCTTGTTATGACAAACAATCGGTAAATAATGCTCGTGTCTCTATGACAAAAGATGCATGTTTTTATTTAAATAGACTTAAAGTAAGTGCTTTAAAATCGTATTTTTGTTATCTATCACCACCGGTTCGGAATGCTATCATTAGATCATTTTTTAAATTTTATTTAGAACAAGGCAAGCAATTGACCTCAATCCCGCCTGATGTTAAGCGGCGATGAAGTCTAAGGTGGAACATGCCTACCCAGGAGAAGCCTATTCTCTGCCTTAAAGAGCCCCAGGTTATATTTAAAACATCGGCAAAGACTTCCACTCCTTTGCAGTACGCATTATGAAAGAGTTTTCAAAGCGTTTGGTGCGGATGGTTACGATATCCAAAACGAAAGGATGGAACTTCCTCCTATGTCTTCGGTCGTGATGATGATACTGCAACAGAAAGCGCATATTATGAGAGTTGAAAAATTTTCATGGAAAATTGGTGCTGCTATTTAGAGAAATGGAAGAAGGCGACTCGCTCAGAATTAAATGAAAAAACTGAATTAAAATAAATGTTTTTCTAATTAGGTACAATTATATTAAATTTAGGTAATGTATAAATATTTATTCCGTTCCACCAGGGCAGCACGGCGCCGCAAGAGATATCCGCCATTGACATTGTCCGTTCCGCTTGACTAACGTTGTAATTGTTGCCGATAAGATACGCGTGTTTAACTGTACATGGCTAACTGTTAACACAGATGCGACGCGACTAGACGTCACGATAACGCCGCCCCCCTCTCCCCTCCACCCGCGCCTCCCCGCCGCGACGCCCCGCTGATAACAATACCCGCTGCCTACTTATGCTAGCCTAGTACTTTTTCAGGAGGCTAACAGTGAAATGGGGAAAATAGTTTTTTCAGTGTGACGTCATTATTGTAGCGAATCGATTTTTTATTTTTGCAAGACTGGCAACAAGCATGTTGTAAATTCTGCTTAATTAGCAAGCAATTGCTTTTTATGCTACTGATTCTCCAGAGGTATGACAAATTCCTCCTTCCGGGCACACGTAACACGAGTCCAGTGCTTCAAACAATAGAGATGCCTCCAAAAGTAGGCTCCTAAAAAAGGTCAAATTCCTAAGACGTTCTTGTCATGGAAGTGAAGGCCTTAAAGCGAAGGCTCCGGTTTGGCTGGTGCCTAAGGCCCCCGGCTAGGCCTATGACGGCCCAGGGTATGACGCGCCTATTTCCAATCATAAAGGCTCCCTAAGATGTTTACGAAATCCTCAATTTTACAATCTAAACGCAATATCTATTCTGAAGAAGGTACTTTCCCTGTGGCGGCTTCTATTTCGATTCCTTCATCTATAAAAGTCGAACTTGTTACCGGAAACTAGGTAAATAGATTGAAAAGCTGTTCCGATTCTCCAAATGGATGCATGATTGTTCGATTATATGGCATGAAGCCAAGTTTATAGTTGCGGATCTCCCATTGTTATTGCAATAAAAAAGATAGTCGAAAATGTCGATGCACTGGAACAGTTACGGGAGCTGTGTTGTAACATGTGACGCAGTAACAGCTGTTTTATGAGGTCGTCGACTTCTTGGTTCATTAACTCTTAGTACCGTATAACACCTACTTGATAACAACTTATAACAGACACGATAATTATTGGTCGCCAAGTGGTCGAAATTCGACAAAAAAGTAAATATATTACAAACCTCTTCATAATCATTAGCAAAGTCATGTCATGTTATAAGTCACACATACATAAAACATAAACTCACGCCGTGATTAATACCCCCGAGAGGGCTTGGCACAGGTGCACAGGTCACACACCGCATTTCGCATGTTTACGTTGAATCCGAGTGTTACCGGTTGCGAATCTGTCGCCACTATCCGGGCACAATGAGGAACATAGCAGCTACAACGTACGGTAACCCGAGACTGTCAGTATATAAATAGTTTTTTCCTATTTATTTTCGTTCTTTGTACTTCATTATGGGTGGAGATACATTAATATATATTCTTACCCTGATCCGTTACTTAATTATGACTTTTATATATTAGATAAAACGTATTAAAATACATAACGAATTGGTTGCCTTTCTAAATCCAGGGTTTTTTTTTGCTTTCCTTTGCTCTATTAATATTTCATGAATATTTATATTTCTTTCTACTTATGCTTGATATAAGTAGAAAGAATATAAAAAAGCCGAAAAAAGTAATACATTTTTTTACGAGAACATACCAATATTAGGCCCCGGATTTAGCCAGGGAACTCATTTGCGATGTATTTTATTACGTTTTATGTAATATATAAACACTTTTATAATCAAATAACAGATTGAGGGGAGTCCTAGACGTATATCGTACTAGCATATTATCTGTAAGAATTATAAATTTCTTACTACTGTTCATGTCAGTTTTTGTAAATAGGAGTGCAAAGTTTTTGCTACATGTTTTAATATCTTGATATGATTTAAGTGACACATTGTCACTATCAACAGGTTGTTGACTATAATGTTTCTACTAATTCACTGTCATTTTTTAAATTAATTAATTAATAATAATTGTTAAAAGTTCTGTCAATTCTCTACAAGTAGGCAATGGTATCCCATCCATACTTTTTTCTGCCAAAAAGTTAATATCCCTTTGAATATTCAGCCTTGTTTATTTACCCCCCGCCGTCCCTCTTTAACCCCGTAACTACCCCTGTGGGATCTGGGTCGCACCTGCATTGCGACTCCCGCTTGACCTGTTTGCAGACGGTGCAATGCGTTTAATGCGCTTTTCCACCATTCAAACTTGACAAATTTCCTCCGTTCGTTACATCTCTACGACGTCATGCGAGCCTAGTACTTCATTTACAGAAACGCGCAGTAATTTTTACATAAAATATTACATGTTTACGTTTTTTACATAAGGATAAAATATCGCTCCGCTGGGTATTTAAGCTATACATAAATAAGGATGACTAATTAACTTAATTGAATACAGAATTTGTTTTGTACCACTAAGTTGGATATTTTGTTTCTGTAAGGCTATACCTACAGGAGGTTACTGGTTCGACAAGAAGCGTGATACCGTTGCAGTTGCAAGCATCTTTTAGCTAATCTGTCTACTCTTGAGTGCTACTTAAGTTTTATCTAAAAGATTACATTCATAGGCAGGCATTGATAAATATCCTGGGGCTTTTAAAGGCAAGAGTGTACAGGCCTTTCCTAGGTAAGGCATGTTCCAACTTAGATTAATTCGCTGCTTTTACATCAGGCTGACTTGCGGTCAAATGCTTGAAAGAGGTTTGGTTCAAAAAGGTAATTTAGCACGAAATCATTGAGTTGTTTATTTAATGGGTAGCTGAATAGAATGATAACCGCGGGAGGGAGTGCGGAGGTCAAATCAATTGCAACCGTCGCGGCACTCCCGCTGTCGCAGGCGCTGAGTGCCGGTCTATGTATTTTGTATGATCATGTATGAAGCAGATGAGAGTCCAGATGCTCATTTTTGACTATTGATTAAAATTGATATTTTATTCCCTTGGCCTTTATGCATGACGTTGAAGATTTGGTTGTTTGTTGTGTAATGGAGTCTGCATTTAGAATCCCGGCCCCGGCTACTATTTGTGAGACGGAGTATTATATATTTGTTATACATGTGTACATATTCGGATATATTATACATAGTTAGGTATTCATATACTTGGTATTTCGCTGTTTATTTAAGACCATTGGCCTGCCTCGGCTTCATACGGGTGGAATTTTACATTTGTTTATGCAAAATTTAGCCTATACGTTTTGAGGATATTATAGCATATTAGCAATTTTTGAAATCGGTCCAGTGCTTTTTGAGTTTATTGCTTTAAAAAATACAATGGTTCATCTTTATAACGTTATAGTATACATATAGATTAATATAAAACATTGGCAACCTTACTCACACAACTATTATTTATAAACTTATTTACACAAAAAAATATTTAAATATACTTAGAATGATAAATATTTATTGCATATTATTAAATAATTTAATTTAAAGAGGACGTGGAACAGCCCAGTTTGTTACGTACCTTGGACAACTGACCCACCCGACCTGTAAGTTGAACCTGCCGTGTTTCTAATTGTGCCCGGATAGTGGCGATAGATTCGCAACCTGTCACACTGGCACTCAACATTAACATGTGAAAAGCGGTGTGTAGCAAGCACCTCTGCCAACCCCTCTCGAGGGAGTTGCGCGAGTTTATGTATGTATGTGTGTGTCAAATACGAGTACCTAAGTGTATTATCCTTACTAATATTATAAACGCGGAAGTTACTAAGGATGTATGGATGAATGGTTGTCTGTTACTCTTTCACGCAAAAACTACTGAATGGATTTTAATGAAACTTATAATGATATAGCTCGTACATCAGAATGTCACATAGGCTATATTTTATAAAGATATTTTGTGTCAGGTAATAAAAAATCCCATTGGAACCATTTTTTATTTCTACGCAGACGAAAACGCAGGGAAAAGTTGTTATTTAAGTATTTTCTGACTAATGTTGCGATAACTCGATTTAACAACAAGGCATATTGTTTAAATGTACATAAATAGGTATATAGTCAATGTCAAAGTCAAAATATATTTTTTATTCGATTAGACTTAAAATAAGCACTTTCAAATCGTCATTTTTTTTTTATCAACCACCGGTTCGGAATGCTATTTCTACGGGGAAGAATCCGGCAAGAAACCTCCGTAGTTGCATAGGAATAGAGATAGGTGATAGTGTAGTTTATAATTAGAATGTAACAATAAATAAACCACATCCCGACACACACATTGACTCAGCCCTGCAGTGACTATCGTAATAATTTGTGTCACAGCAACTGGGCAACGATATGGGATGTTAAATCGAAACGGTGAATCTTGCAAATACAAAGTCCTTCTCCCGCCGGGATTCGAATCCGGAATCTCTAGCGTAGCAGTCAGCTGTTTACATCGATTATGTATATTTTTTAGTTTGGATTCTGTTTTGCACTGTCTTACTCGTGACCTAAGATGAGCCTTTATTAATTTAAGATAAAACATAACACATTTTAATTATATTTACATTTTATTAATATAGAAAGCGATCAACGATTTTTAACCTAAGGGTATTGAATCTTCTCATAGACTTACTAGCTTTTGACCGCGCCTTCATCTGCGTAGAAGTCGAAGATGGTTCTAATAGGATTTTAACTACTTGACATATATCTTTATATTTTGAACAATTCTTACAATATATCTAAAAATTATAACCTATCTGTTGCTCTGATGTATAAGCTATAATATTGTTAAGTTTCATTAGAATCCTTTTTTATATATTTTTTTGCGTAAAAGAGTAATAAACATCCATTCATCCATACATCCTTAAAAACTTTCGCGTTTATAATATTAGCAAGATGGAAGTCTATAAAATTTTCAATTACATGAAACGCTATAGTGAATGATCAACGGATCATTGGCCCGTGCAGTAATGATCACGGCAGCTGCGCAATCGCATTTTGGGTCGAGCACTTGTGCAACGCAACGATCTTTCTGTTCTCGTCTGTCTCCTTCAGCAATGGGAGTGAAAAAAAATGCCCTTTTTTTTTAGTTTTCCCAACATTCAATTTAATGCCAATGTTACTGTAGTTGATATTGATGTTATGTAGTATTTTGAAGTAAATAGTGCAGTTATGTTTTGTTTTCTTTGACATTATATAAGGGTTTCTGTTGAAGTTTTAATTTTGTATGTATTAGTGTTGTAGTATGTTTCTTGATTTGGATTTAATAACTGCTTATGTGTTTTTTTAAATTTGAAACGTACATACATATATGTAATTGATTTTTTTCGACATTGCAGTCTGTCTGATCTTCTTGTGCGATAGCCTTCAAAACGGCTGGACCGGTTCTAACGTCAGCTTCACTAGTTGTTAGTGCTGAATTATTTATGTCCTATTTTTATTTAATTCTCAGTCAAATCTCCTTCACTAAAATAACACAAACATACCAAAAGTAAACAATATTTCGTAATGGCCGTTTACAATATTTACGATGTTTCAAACGAAGGATCAAAGTGGCTATTCGTCCGATGGTAAACAGTTAACAAGACAACTGGACCAGTGGGTTACTTACGGATAAACATGGGCGTTTTCACTGACTCACACTGTACTGCACCTGTCAAATGAAATTGCATTGAATCCCTTTGAGATTAAGGTTTAAATTGCAATGGACGGATGTGTTTAGGGCGCAGAGAGAGCGGGCCCGTTGCCTAGCGACCAGTTGTGCACAATCACCACAAAAGAATTTAAAACCGACCAAGCAGGCCCTATTGAAGGTCTTTTGTTTGAAGTTACTTGTTGCTTTGTGTATTTAAAATACCTAAATAATAGTTGACTTTTTAAAATACCTCGATGATTGACAATATCTCTTAATTGAATGTCTTCTGGCTAATTTGTCTAGCCATCAACATGGTCATGTCGGAAAGACAATTATAAACCTAAAGGAAAAAATCTAGAATGATTCATAAACAAAATAATAAAATTTGTGTATGCGTCACGAGTATAATTTGGCTTGACTGATAATATGGATAAGAATTTTGACTCACTTCGTATCTCCCGTATGGTCTAGTGGCTAGGATACCTGGCTTTCACCCAGGAGGCTCGGGTTCGATTCCCGGTACGGGAATGTACCATTTTTGTTTTTTTTTTCCCGTTTATATTTTGTAATACAGTTGCAGCGTTACATTACTTACATTTATTCCATTAATTTCTCAAATAATGATGATTTTTTTTAGATTTTGTATAAAATAGCGTTTTTGTAAAGTAAACGAACAATATATATCGCTATATTTTATTTACCAGGTCGTGTGCCCTTTCTATGTCTTCATTTATGTATAGCTGTATTACATATATACTATGAATAAATGGAACATGACCTTTCCGTATACAATATGGAGGCGGGTGTTTCTTCATAACCTTTCCTCTTCAAAAAAAAAAAAAAAAACTGAAATTTCAATATAATAAACGTAAGAAACAGTAAACCGATTAATTGTATAATATGCTAGCTGTCGCCACAAGGTATTGCCCTCGTGATTAAAAAAAAAAATGTGTACGTATCTTATTTTTTAATTTTAACTATGACTTAATTTCTATTGTTGTTAAAATTTGTTTTAGTTTGTATAATAATTGATGTTTTATATCCATTTTTTTTATTCTTTAATTTATGTATGTATAGTGAATGCATGTGCGCCGTATTAATTAAATGAATGTTAAAGGTAAAATCAGAATGTTTGTAGGTTTAACGTTTAGTATAAAACCAAATTATTTATACCATAAATAATATTGATAATAAACAAATCAAATTATACATTGACTTGGCCCTGGAGTGAGATTGAATAATCTCGGAATTGTATTGTAATTATTAATATAAAAAAAAAACATAAATAATGTGTATTGTTAAGAAAAGGGCTTCTTAAAGCTGGCTTATGTTAACGATGAAGATAATTGGAAGATATTATTGGAAAATAATTGGTATGTTTTAGACATTTATTTTTTAAATCTTAGAATGAATAAAAAAACAAAATATAAACTCCTGTCAGAAATAAAAAGAATAATTGTTATTATCTAATGAGGCGGCGTCTCTAAGGAGGCTGCATGTCTATCGAGTCAACCGATGAATGCTTAAGATTGTAACTTATGCTAGGCGTTAACATATAACAATAACCGCATCACGACACACACATTGACTCAGCCCTGCAGTAAGTATCGTAAGAACTGGTGTCACAGGAACTAAGCAACGATACGGTATAAACTACATAGATAAGAATACAACATCCAACACCGGTAAGCGAAACAATGCGTCTTGCAAATAACACAAAGTCCCGCCCCCGCCGGGATTCGAACCAGAAACCTCTAGCGTAGCAGTCGGCTGTTTACACAACTGCGCCACCGAGGTCGCCAAAACATATATACTTACAATGTTAACAATACTATTAGGTGGCCACTGTTTATATCAATTACAGATGTTTACAGCATATTTACCTAATCATTTGATAATATTATAGTAACAACAATTGAAGAGTTAATCATTAAATTACATGGATTGTTTTTTTATTATTTTTTATTTAAGACCCGGCAGGCATTTGACCCCAAACCCGCCTGATGTTAAGCGGCGATGAGGTCTAAGGTGGATCATGCCTGCCAAGGAGAAACCTATTCACTCTTGCCTTAAAGATGCCCAAGTTTTATTGGTCAGGGAACACATCGGCAGGCAAAGAATTCCACACCCTTGCAGTACGCATTATGAGCTATAGAAGCGTTTAGTTCGGATGGTCGGAATATCTACCACAAAAGGATGCAACTTCAGCCTACGTCTAGTATTCCGATTTAAGTGTAATTTAAGTGTAAGAAAAAATAATAATGACGTAAACGCTTTATGCAAAGTGAATTGTTTAATTTCACGCGTCGCCTGCTCAGCCGTTGCTATGAAATTTTGCACACGACTGGTTATAAAGAACGGAGACGACTGCTTTAATTTGAATATATATCTGTTGTGAAGTGACGAAGTGCAGGCTTGTTTTGTTCGTTTCCTGTTGCTTCAAGGAAATGGCTGTTTTCTATTTATGCTTTTGTAACTTTTGTCGGATCTAACTTTACAGTTTACGCATCTTTACATTATGTTATTAATGCTTATTAAGTAAATACTTTGTACCCCTTTTAAAGAGAATGAGAGGAGTGTGAATTTTGGGACAGTTAATATATTTTATAATATGGCGAAGGAGTGCAGAAAACTAATATAGCATAATAAATACATGGAATAAAAGCACGTTTATACATGACATATACACACATACAAGACATGACACATGTCAAAACTAATATTTAGAATTAGAAATACATGAAAAAAAGCACGCTTACACATGACATACACATACAAGATATGACACATGACAAGTGTGAATACTAATATATAGCATTAGAAACACATGAAAAAAAGCTCGTTAACACATGACATACACACAAACAAGATATGTAACATGACATGTGTGACCTTAACAATGACATGGTGGATTTCGACTACTCGGCGATATCTAGTTTTGGTGAAATGGTACTAGGTTATGCATTCTGTTTGCTTATTTTAATCAAATGCATTACATTTGCATCGATTCGAGGAAATCCTTTGTTCTTTATCGTTCAGTTGTATGTTTTGTAAACAGTGAATTCAGTAGAAAATTTCATACTCTGCTGAAACAAACACGTGTTAAGTTTGTTATTAGTCATAGATATAAAAATCTGAAGTAGGATTGTTACGCCTATGTGTACCTAACTAGCGTAATCGATTTGATAAAAAAAAAATCGCAGCTGAACCAATTTTTTGTCATAACAATCAAAATCAAATATATTTTGTGGTAAAATGGACTTAAAATAAGTAATTTTAAATGGTCAAAATTCTTTTAAACTACCAACGGTTCGGAATGCCTGTCTACGGGGAAGAATCCGGCGAGAAGCCTCCGTTATTGTTCGTTTTAATAGCATAATAATCTTTCATTTCAATCTTAGTTATAGTATAAAATATTACAAAAAAAAAAGTGCAATGTTATACATGCATGTATCATGATGTGAATCAAAGTCAAAATGTTTTTATTCGGATAGACTTAAAATAAGCACTTTTTACTACCACCGGTTCGGAATGCTATTTCTACGGGGAAGAATCCAGCAAGAAACCTCCGTAGTTGCTTTTTTCAATATTCAAATACAATATTTTCTACAACAACTTACAATTTTTCAACGTAATAATTCTAGCTACACTCCCAACTGTCAGTAAGATAAACCTAATGTTGGAAAATTCAGTTATACAGTGTTAGAATCAGATTTTTTATTATTACCTGTGATTTTCCAAAATATTATAATGCAATCGTAGAAAGTGTGTATTTTTGGAGTTCTGTACCCAAAGGGTAAAACCCTATTGCTAAGCCTCCGCTGTTCGTCTGTTCGTCTGTCAGCGGGCTGTATCTCATGAACCATAATAAAACCATATTTCTGTTGCCTTTATAACAACAAATACTAAAAACGTATATATAGGGCTCCGATACAAGAAACGTGTTTTTTTTTTGTAATTTTAAGCTTGCTCTTGTTTCTTTTACAAAATCTAAAAGTACGCAATGTGTAATCTTATAAGACGGTACGGAATCCCTAACGTGTGAGTTCGACTCATACTTGACCGTTTTTTTTTAATGCGTACGAACTTTCGTGCACGCAGGCGTTTAAAGCATCAAATTGTTGCATTGTTCACATATATTTAGTGGTTTATAACCTTTATTTGATGCTACGAAACGAGCTTTTTTTGTTATTAAATATTCAGTAGAGGAAAGAAGGGAATCTGTATTGACTTTTAAATTTCCATGTCATAATTACAATGCATATTGCACATGATACATTTATCTTAATACTAGCGGTCCGCCCCGTCATCGCACGGGTAGATATAGGTAGTGAACTTTTTGGAAAATATTCCATTACCTATGTTCATCAGGGATAATGTAGGATTCTAATGTTACAAATAATTTTTCAAATCTGTCCAGTAGTTTCGGAGCCTATTCAAAGTCAAAATGTTTTTATTCGAATGTACCTAAAATAACCACAATCAAATTTGCAAACAAACAATCAAATCTTTCCGGTTAACATGAAAATATTATGTAAAATTTTCATACAGTTTGTTACGATAGCATAACTATTCTAGTTATCAGATAATGTAAAATGATAATTAGATGACTGTAGCTCTTATCAAGTGATATTAAAGGATGTACTTTACAGCCACTCTTAAATTGTTAATTAGTCAATAAACATCAAACAAAAGGATATAGATGAAAGAGGTATGGCCTATTTTTTACCCGACCACGGCGAAGAAAAAAGGGAGGGTTATGATTTTGACCGGTATGATAAATATATTTTTTTGTCTGATTTTCGTGTTAGTAAGATGTTAGTAATTTACAATAAAGTGTCAACAAAAATCTGCCATGCAGGCGTACAAATGTCAGTGGGACGTAATATTATTAATTCAAATTGCAATCTAACACATTATTTAGTATCTATAAAATTATAATTAAATTATTAAATTTTTAAGGGTACGCCATTGATAGTAAAATGAAATCTAATTAAATGTCAACAAAATGTATGTATTGCGTGTTCATTTGTTCACTCGCAAGCGTTAAAAGCTAAGCTATATCTATATCTTTGGAGCGTTCCTGATTTTTGCGGTACGGAATATGTACCGCACTTACCGTACCTATCAGGAACCCAGTGGTCCTCAACAACCTTTTGGCTGGTCGAGCCACAAATACATTTCAATCATAGAGTCTCGGGCCACAAGCAGCACCCCCACCCCTAGTCTGCTAACATTTTAGTAGGTACCCATTTTATTTACACAGCACGCCTAAAGATTCTGTTTTGGGCACGAAATTTAAAGATGTTGATAATAAAGTTAAAGTCAAAATGTTTTTATCCGAATATACTTAAAATAAGCACTTTCAAATTGTCATTTTTTTACTACCACGGGTCGGAATGTTATCTCTACGGGGAAGAATCCGGCAAGAAACATCCGTAATTGCTTTTTTCAATATTCTTATACAATCTTTTCTGCTACAATTTTTAAACATAATAATTCTAGTTACACTCCCAACTGACAATAAGATAAACCAAATAAAGATAATAAATTTGAAACTCTTGGCGGGCCAACCAAAAAGGCTCTAATGCGGCCCGCGGGCCTTACGTTGAGGACAGCTGCTCTAAAGAAATATAGGCGCTTAGCCTTAGCTTCTTAGTGGAACTGTCTAATTGAGATGGAATGACTGTGACACGGGTGACCTTGTCCAATGTGCATTGTGTAACACAAACAATGACAGTCACGGAGACCTTGATTTATTGCTAGATTTTTTTTTGTTGTTGTTTATTTTCAGAACCGGTCCCAGTGTGAAAGTGAAATTAAAGGTGACTCAGCAGTTCTGAATCACTTGTTAATTGACTATAACTAGTAATGGTTAGAGGGACGGTAATTACTAAGAAAGTTGTCAGGAAAGTCGTCTTTTAATAAATATTTAAAGTTAGTTGATAAGCTTAAATTGCATGCGATATAATAACAACTCTACCATTTATTTATATCCGATTTTCGATATTTCGATTCCGCACCGACGAAACAGGAAACGGTCTATTTCGTATTTTGTCGGTGCGGAATCGGTATTCTTGGTATACGCGGAACTGAAAGCTATATAAAAATTAAGCTATATAATAATTAATTATAATTAATCTTTGGAGCGTTCCTGTTTTGTGCGGTACCGAATCTGTAGCGCGCTTACCGTACCGATCAGGTACGTTTCATGGCAATGTAGGCGCTAAGCCTATTAGATTTTATGAAGGTTTTTCTACCGGGTATACCAAGTACACCGATACGGCACTGACTGACATGGTTCACCTGAAGGAAAGTGATACCTCCGCCTATTGACACGACAGTGTTCTTGATGTTTAGAACACCAAAAGCACCACCAATACATCGTCCATGTAGAGGTAAAGATGTTATATCTCTCGGTGTTTGCATTGGCTCTCCAATCCTTCGAACCGAAACACAGCGATTGTTTCACGGCAGAAATAGAAAGGGTGGAAACCAACCCAGAAAAAAACCTTAAAAAGAAAAACTAATCGACGACGGCCGACCGTGCCGAATGGAAGGGTAATGATTTCATCAGTCTTATGTATTTTTAGCTGTACCATAAACATACATACATGAACATCACGCCGTACTCCCTGGAGAGGGGTTAGCAGAGGTGCTTGCTACACACCGCTTTTCGCATGTTTATGTTGAGTCCCAGTGTGACTGGTTGCGAATCTGTCGCCACTATCCGGGCGGGCACATTGAGAAACATGGCAGCTACAACTGACGGCTACCCGAGACTCGAACCAACGACCAGTCGGGTCTCGTCGGTCGGTTATCCTTGGCACGTAACAAACTGAGCTACCACGTCCTACCATACCTAAGTATTATAAAATCGGAGTAAATAATTTACTATAATGTTTATTTATTTTTGTTACAGGTATTTACTGTTTGTTCGAATCCGGCGATTATTTTCCTGTTGATAAGTCAAGTTAGTTTAAATAAGATTTGGTAAAGACAAGTTCATTAGTCACTTCTCTAATGTTATCGGTTTGTTTGTCAGTATGTATGGTGACGAACGGTCTGTCTGTCCAGCCTTTTAAGAGCGAAATACTAATATTTGATGTTAATTTGATGGTAGTTACTAAGGTAAAATAAATAATATTATATATATATAGTAAATTTCTCGTCAATCGTTTTAACACGCTTCTGCTACCGCTTTATTTCAAAAAAGTAAATGACAAAACAATTACCCACTGACCCATTACATTCTGTAATGTGGAGGATCCAACGAGAGGAAACTTTGTTTTAATTTAATAATATCCAATATATAAAACTACTCTCCTATAGTTATCTTTTATTTATTGTTGTCGGAATGCATTCATACATGCAATGAATGCAATATAACATTGCGATAACAATTTCTAAGAAGCTCGATAGCCTAGTTACTGGTAGTATATGATTGCCTGCATTGTTCCCACTTAACTATATGCATGAATAAGACTACGTAGATACTGTAGGCGTAAGCAGTCCAAACAACAGATTCATATTGAAAGCATTCATTTACTGCATTTAATTCATATATTATTTACTTTGTATGAATCTAAATTGTATTAATCTTATTAGGTCATCCGCACAGCAATCTTACAAATGATAAATTTGGGTTGTAAATAAATCTATGGTGTTCTAAGTGTAAAGTAAGCTTCATATAACTGAGTACAGGGAACTGTAGGCGTAAGCTCAGTTCAAATAACAGATTCATATTGAAAGCATTCATTTAACGCCTTTTAATTTATATAGTTTTTACACCAACGCCCCCTCCAATAGGTAACCCAGTAACAGTGTCCGTCATCTCACCGTCATGTCAGCGGAAGTCACTATGATTTTAAAAAAGTTAATCCTTTAAAGTTTACATTTAATCATTTTAATGGAATGATTGATTTACTTTTTTTTTTTATTCATGATCAGGCAGGCATTTGACCCCAAACCCGCCTGATGTTAAGTTGCGATGAGGTCTAAGGTGGATCATGCCTGCCTAGGAGAAACCTATTCACTCTTGCCTTAAAGAGGTCCAACCAACTAACTAATCCAACTAATCCAATCCAATAATATGAATAAATCTGAACATTTTAACATATGAACCGAACAATACATACAAATATAGGTATTATAGGTCAGGGAATAAGATTACTTGGTATGTATGAAAAATGCTGACCTCCATACAAAAATAGGACTTAGGCGCCCTCCGGTTTTTGCTCCCTACCGACCGAGTGTTGAAAAAAGTAGTTTACGTTTTATTGTGTATTATCAGCTTGTGCTTGTGTGTTGTGGACGTGGTAGCTCAGTTTGTTACGTGCCTTGGTTAACCGACCGACCCGACCCGACAGGTCGAGGGTTCGAATCTCGGGTTGCCTTACATTGTAGCGGCCATATTCCTCATTGTGCCCGGATAGTGGTGATTCGCAATCTGTCACACAGGGACTCAACATACACATGCGAGGACAAAGACAACACAGGTTGTCCTTAACCGTGGTGTCATTTGTGTTAAACAGGTGTATTTTTTACCCACTGCTCATTTAAAAAATCATAAAGGCAAAGTGTAAAATAAATCAAATTTAATATATAACCTATAAATTTTAGGTAATCTATACATTACCTAGGCGTTGTATAGAATACCGGATTATACGAATACAGACTGCCGATAACACATATATAGAAATAAATGTTCATACTTGATATAGTGATATATATATATATATAGTATAAACGGTGCATGTCTTACAAAGCAAGGACTTCTAGCTGCACTAAATCAACGCTTCCTGCTTTCCTACGGCTTTATATTACACACACACACACATGGATGTAGTGACGTTTGATATAGCCGTAACTATGTACTAGCAATAGATACAAAATTAATTAATTTTACAACGCATAGTTAGCTAGCAACCACGCCTCTAGACGAGATGTTGTATGAAATGTATGCAAATTAACACAAAATTTGAATGGATCAAGTTCGCGAGTCATTGGTTGTATTATCAACTAATGAAACGAACAGCCGTTGTTTGGAAGGATACCTGATGGCTGAATACCCTTCGGCCGCGTCAAAATCCGTTGCGTAGTTTTAAAGATCTAAGCATACATAGGGCTGTCCCTACAGCGGGAATCGACTTTGTGTTATACTGTGTAGTAATTTAGATCACTAAAGCATGGCCGTCAAAACGCTACCACATTAGATTGCGTACGAATGATAAATGACGCTTAAAAATACATTGTTAAATGTTTCTCTTTTGTCTCTGTTCAGAAGATTTTATGTACTTGTTTGCGGGTACACAAACTGCAAAATCCATTGAAACTAGAGATACATGTTATTTATTTCTTTCATAAAACATCACGGGCGAACAAGCTGACGGTTCGCCTGATGGAAACTGATACCGCCGTCTGTTGAAACGGCGATGCCCTTGTTGTCTGGAACGCCAATGCACATTATATAGAGTTTAGTATATATGTAGAGTTGATAGGTAGTTTGTATTCCAAAATAGTCCTGTAGGTATTCTAGTCTGCCCTGGGCCGGCGGCGGCGCGATCGATCCCGCATGCAGTGCTCACAAAGGTACCCCCCCCCCTACCTCCCACCCCTTTCTCTTCCCCTTGGCAAGTGCGCGCGGACACCTCGCCCCTCTACCGTCCCACACCCCTCGACTCACCCCCTCTGGGACCCGGCAAAAGCACGCTTCACTAGCCTATTTATGTACATGCGATATTAAATAGTTAATGTATAGGCTTAAGAATTGTAAGTATGTGATAAACAGCTGTGATAATAAAATGATGTATAAACATTGCATTGTATGAGGTTTCTTATCATAAATTTCGGTTTGAAGTACATCTCCCGTATGGTCTAGTGGCTAGGATACCTGGCTTTCACCCAGGAGGCTCGGGTTCGATTCCCGGTACGGGAAAGTACCTTTTTGTATTTTTTGCTATTCAATACTTTTTCTTGTCCTTGTATTTCCATCAAGTGCTCTCAACATGATCTTGTAAGAAGCCCTTACAAGATCCTTTGCCCTTTCTTACTTTTTGTATTGGATGAGTGCTTGAAAAGTAAAGAAAAGGTGTTTTATTTTAAGATTTTGTTTTTGGTTTCACTCCAATTTATTTGTTTGTGATTCAAAAATTTTGTAACACATTATAAGTAAGAGTTTATCAAGAAGTTTCTTCAAGGAAGTTTTTGTTATTTTAAAAATATATTTAAATTATACCTTAATAAATAAAGATCGATGCTTTTAAATATGGGATAATTAATTCATTGACATTTTAAAAATCTGTCAGTTTTCGTTTATTTTTAAACATTAAATCGATCAGAAGGAACGCATTCGGCGCGCTGGCTTTCTTAAATATATTTTTCCATACAAATAACTCAAGGATATCGATTCAACTGTTAGCAGATAACAGATACACACGGATAGACACAGTTTCCCGCATACGAGACAAGTGCAGTGTCGTTGTGTACAAAGTGTAGGTACAGTTAGAGACTTGAGCCGGGGACACACGAAGGCGTGCGGCGTGCGATGCATCAGACGAAGATCGGCCTCATAACATTAATGATAAGAATATCGGCAGGTGTGTTGTGTTGATTTAGACACCAAATTTTGGACGATTCACAACGATTTCCTTAATCATATTTTGAGCCTTTATAAGTATGTGCTTTCGATACTAAGCGACAAATATGCTTCGTCAATTCCAATAGCCAATATATCCAATTTCGTAATATATGTATTACATAGTTATATTGCTATATACAAAAACTTTTTTCTTTTTTTTATGACTGACATTAGAGCAAATAGTAGTAAATATGGTTAATATTCGTGGCATAGACGTGAAATGTTTTTGGTATTATATTGTTTGTGATATTATTTATTTACAATACCTTCCACATAATTATGAGTTTATTAACGAAACCGAAAAGCCTCTGATGCGACAGAACACGACACGACACAGTGTTGTGTGTGTTCCTGGCTTAAGATTGTCTATGGGTACAGTTATGAGTTGCAAGCGGTTTCGCCTGGGTTAGTTAAACGACTCTATCGGTGGTTTCATTGCCCTTAATAACACCTCTGTAGCCGGGAAAATATAATACAGGTTTTAGCCACGACTTTGTCTACGTGGATTTTTTTTTGGATCCTTCTAGAACCGGGAACGTTTCAGTGTTCAGGCGTGCTTGATCTTGAGATTATAACATACAAACTTTCACATTTATACAAATGTCAATAGTGGCCCGGCGTGTCATGGGTGGAATTTAAGGTTTGTTTAAAACCCATATGTTTTTATTTTTTTAAACAACGAAATCGGTCCAGTACTTTTTTAAATTGTTTATTTTTTAATTTCGTTACAAACATACAAAAATACAAAGTTTCGTCTTTATTATAGTCGGTAA
Organism: Choreutis nemorana; assembly: GCA_949316135.1. NCBI lineage: Eukaryota > Metazoa > Arthropoda > Insecta > Lepidoptera > Choreutidae > Choreutis > Choreutis nemorana. The sequence continues at coordinate 9,948,844 of OX438606.1, read as the reverse complement.
AAGAATGTATTTTTTTTTTTTTGCTTTTTTAAAAATTGATTGAACAAGGTTTTCCACGATCGTTATGTAAACTCGAATTACTCTTACTGGTTAACTTGGTCCCTTATATTCATCAACGAGAAATACGAATGTAGGTCAATAATCACTGAAATTTGTATTGGATTGAACAGCTGTGCTATTCTGTAAATAACAAACCTCGAATTCGAGCTTCGCCTGAGTGAGGGAACTCACTTCGAGTACCAAATTACATCGATACAATTGGTAGATCCGTTCATAAGTGTAGAGCTCCGGCACTGTCGAGATTTACAGGACGAGTTTGATGTGTCACCCCGGAATTATCTTTCGAAGTGCCAGAATAACACTACAGGCCGAGATGGCTACTCTAAACCTGGAGTGCCATCATTCACTTCGCTTTCAATGCCCTCGCCTTTCAGCCCTTAACGAGTAGGGTCGAGGATCTGGGTCAATCACTCGGGGCTTGTTTACCAACCTTTCAATTTTTCAACAACCTCACGATACATGAGGGCTTGAGAGTTTCTCGCTCGAATCGTGAAATAACTACTGGTGAAGTTGTTTTAATTCATAGATTGATTATGATTTTCTAGAAATAACTTAAAGAAATCCACATGAAGTTAAGATGTCAGTTCAGACGTATGTTTCGGTGAATCGTTCGTGATTGGTACGGTAAGCGCGGTACAGATTCGGTACCGCACAAATAAAGTAAAGCTCCAAAGAAATATAGGCGCTCAGCCTTCGGCTTTTTAGGTTAAAAAATACCGATTCCGCACCGATACCGCTACAACAAATCAGGAAACTGCCCAAGATTTAGAACTTTTCTCACTTCGGATGCGTTACCCATGGAGGTACTACAACTGTGATATGTTCAAGTCGAGAGTAAATATGCATTTTCTATCCAAGCAGTCATTTACTGGTGGTAGATCTAGATGGTGGGAGATCGATGGGCTTGGTACTTTCTATTTACAAGTTTGCTGTCTTTCGGTTCGAAAGATTCGAGAGCCAGTGTATTAACGGGACGACAGGTATATTTTTTACCTCTACATGGACATCTCACAGTCAGTGTTCTTGGCGTTCAACGACATAAGGGGCATCGTCAATAGGTATAACTTTCCATCAGGTGAACCGTTTCAAAACACCCTTCGACGATTTCGTCACTTACCATCAACAGGGCTACTTGAGTGAGCGACATGGTATAGAATATAGAAGTTGTCTTCTTCTTTTTTTCTTCATTATAGAGAATAACTCGTCTCGCAGGTTATTTTGCATTTACGAGGCGCTGCGCAAACGTATGTCTGGTCTCTGGAACCACACACGTTGCGCCATAAATATCAGACACAAATGTCTTTACTTATCACACTGAGACAGTTTATTCTTGCCTCTTTAGCTTTCTCGATAGGGTGAGATTAAGGTTAAAATAAATTGAGGCGTTTGTTGTGCTATGATAAGTAAAAAGGTCAGGGTTAGAAAAGTTTAGTAACAGACGAGTGCAATAACTCCATGCGCATACTATCTATCAGTGTTTTTATTATTATTATGTAACGACACGGTGTGTAACGCTGGGAGAGGCGCTGGTGCGATGCGCTTTCGCACGGTCAAGGCGCTCTAGGAAATAAACACGCTATGTTGATGGTGGAGTGTTTTATCTTTCGCATTGTTGATGCCTAGTTAGTGTATTACGGTCACCTCTGAGATCTTACACTTATGAGGATCCTCATGAGAGAGGTTGCCCTTTCGCTTTTGGTGTTGCATGGGTAACGCCTTTTGGTGACTGGAGTTGACGACCATCCGCCTCAGCAAAACTTCTCGAGGGAGGCTCCGTGATTGCTATGGTGTTGCGAGCGTGGTATCCTGAAGATGCTTCCTCACCGTTACAGAGCCGAGCATTCCATTAGTGAGGGAGGCGAACTGAGCATTACAGTGCGCAACCTGTAATGTTACAGATTCGAGCATTACATTGGTGAGGGAAGAGAACTGAGCATACAGTGTGCGACATGTTAAATATCTTGATACAAATTGTAACGTCAAACTTGTCACATTGCAGGCAAATGCCCTTCAAGTCAGGGTGGCAGTAGAACTGTAGTGCTCTAAATCGAATCTGAAATATTACAGACGAAGGCTCCAGGTGATGGACCGTCTTTTTGATGATGATAACTGACAGTCGAATTTCCGGCTCAGTTAAATAAATACCTATAAACCTGTTTTGATTTTTAGCCAGTGAAAGGCTCAAGGTCTATTTCACATTGTGCTAAGACCGGGTCAGTCTTAGCACAGCCGTAACAGTAACAATCTTAAAAATGTTATGCAAAAGCGATTTAAAGCGAAGGGTGTGGAATTCTTTGCCTGCCGATTTGTTCCCTGACCAACATAACTTGGGCCTCTTTAAGGCAAGAGTGAGAGGCTCCTAGGCAGGCATGACCTTAGATCTCATCAAAAATAAAAAATAAACTTTGACTCGGTATCTCAATTTGGTGTGCCCAGTAAAGATAACGGTACACAGTGAGAGATAAATGAACTCGAAGCGTCAACACCGCGCGCATGTATTAAATAACTTAGTTGTTGCGTGACGTCATATCAATTTCATGACTCGTCTTTCCTCTTTTGAATGTCTTCTCGAAATTCTTACAATAGTTTATGCAAGTAAAATACAGTTGTACATTTAAAAAAAGTTTTTAATTGTTTTGAATCGAAATTATTATGATATAAAAATTGTTCGAAAAGATAATCGCTTTTGGATTTGTTAGAGTATGAACTGTGTAGGAGGTTATTAAACAGATAACATGCTTACATACCACAGTTGCTAAATATAACCTAACCTAACCTCTAATAAGGATCTTTCTAAATTTTTATACGAATGCTCTGACTTGAAATTTTGCACGCTCGATACAAGTGTAATATGTATAACTACCTATTTATAAAACTTAACAACCCCTGTATGGTCATATTTCGTGCAAATAAATTATTCTTCATCTATATGAACTTTGTACCGTTCTTAATTTGTACAGCATAAGGTATGATTTAACTATTGTTATGCGAAGCTTTATGTGTGGCCTTTCTTTACGTACATAATAATAATAATAATAATAATCACATACGACACACACATTGATTCAGCTCCACAGTAAGCTTAAAGAATCTTTTGTCGAAAGCACTAAGCAACGATATGGTATAAACTACATAAATAAGAATACTACATCCAAGACCGGTAAGCGAACAATGCGATTCGCAAATATCACAAAGTACCGCTCCCGCCGGGATTCGAACGCGGAACCTAGCGTAGCGGTCGGCTGATTACTCCACGGCGCCACTGAGGTCGTATTGTTATTTTAATCTTTCTTTGATGGCATCCAACACCGTAAAACTAAAATAAGGCGCGAAATTCAACAAAAATTAACATGTATAATTTTATATATACTAAAACACAACTCACTCATCACTGTACTGTTTTATGTTAGCAAAAAAAATATGCGGAACTCAAATGGGATTTCCGCATTTTTTTGAAGACGGTTAATAAATAATTAGATTTAGATATAGTTTAAAGTCGAAAGAACGTATAACACACACACATGCAACTGAAAGCATACACCGTGACTTAAGGTCATCACACCATTGAATAAAACATCTTATTATATCATGACTTTATACAATGATATCGCTCAATTTTTTCTGCCGTTACTCAGACTACATAATATGAATAATTTATAATGCGTTGTGTAGGAAAGTATAACTACGTTATAAAACTATTAAGAAGAAGAGAAAAGAAAAAAGCAAAAGGTATTGGGCTCGTCCGGGATTTGAACCCGGGACCTCTCGCACCCTAAGCGAAAATCATACCCCTAGACCAACGAGCCGGTGACTGATCCGTCGAAATAGTGAGTCAGTTAAGATTAGCCGAAATAAATTGGAACAGGTGTTATTTATAGCTGTTTTAAAGTATATAGCTCTATAATCACATTATAATGATGTTTGTATTGATCACGTTAAACAAGTTTTAGCTGTATTAGTCATATATTAAATTACTTAGTTGATTGACATGAATTTTTTCGATATCATGCGGCAGACAAATAATTTAATGATTATTTTCTTTTAGCAAATTGTAATGTAAAGGATAATATAGCGCATTTATTTTATTTTTTATGACATCAATCATTGAACCATTCGGGACGATTCCTAAGCTATCTATGAATTTATAAATTTTTAGAAATTTATTTTTAAATCTATGTATTGTGTTCGTAAGTTACAGAATGAAGTCTCGAATATTGCGGACAGACAAAAATAAAACAGCGTCAGTGCAAATGACTAAATGTCTTGTGAGAACGGGCATCTGTCGACTGAATTTAACATTAATTGATACGAATAAAAGCAATAGAAAAGCACCAACCAAGTGTCTTAACTACACACCCGAATTTGAACTCTACGATTTCACCAATAAGAGTTATAATTTTATTTAAGAATTAAATAGTTTGAATAGCTCTGATGAGATGCAATTGTGTTCATTCTACTCGTAAGAAATAGGTTCATTGATGTCTTCGTGTACTTAATTGGTGTTGAAGGAATCAGGGCAGTTAAGGAAGTACCTATTTCAGATATTTAAATAAAATCAATTGCTTGATAATTGGAAGTTACATTTTTATACCCCGGCCGCCGATCCGCCTGATGGTAAGCGGTCACCACTGGCGTATCATAGGTTAACAAACAGACGGTTTAACTGATGTAAAGCGATACCGCCGAACGCCGAACATTGACGAAAATTTATTAGTGTTCTAGAAATCAAGGGCACTGCCAATCCGTTGCACATATAAAGGTAAATGCGTTATACCTCTCGTGCCGGTAATAAAACTGGCTCTCCGATCCTTCGAAGCGAAACACAGCGAAATATTTCACGGCGGAAATAGAAAGGAGGGTGGTACTAACCTTGGCGATCCTAGATCCAGGAGACTTGCTAGGGGTCTCAAGCCCCTCCAAAAAGCATCTGAGTTCTTGTGATTTTTAGAGCTTACTTTGTTAAAACCTCATTTTTGTGAGGTCAAGCAACCCCAAAAGCGTTTAAAAAAATGGAGGTTGCAGAGCCCTCCCTAAATGACAATTTCGAATACCTCACTGGCAGTCACGTTTGCATTACCAGGGAGGGGTACGGCCGCGTTGCCGACCCTGTAAAAATCTTTTAGCGGTCTTGAAGTCACTTGGGAAAACTGTTTAAATAAAAAACATAACCTTTCCTTTCTAGAGGAAACAAACATGGTTCCAGTTCTCGCCACCTACGGCGCCTGCTGCGTTTTTCTCTCTCGACCGATCTGCCGGCCATTTTGTTGTATTCTAAAAACGTATTAAATATTAAACCGGACAATACTCGCTGAAACATTTATTGTTTTTCTACAATAACCTTGCCAGGAAGATAGTTTCCAGAGCATGAACGCGGAAGTAGCGTCTTACAATCAATCATTTATTTGCTCAAAAACATGGTGTATATACAATTCTTTACAAATATAAACAAATAGTTTTTGGTGTTTTCATTGACATTTAATATTTGCATGTCTATTGTACTCATGACTAAATGTGCTGGATCTGTTTTATATAATTCCTACAAATATCTTTGTTACTACATTCTGATGCAAATAAATGAACTGTGAACTATAACTATGCTCATGTTTTGCCTTTCTCATTAGACAAGAAAATGTTTTATAATAGAAATTGGTCGATCATCAATAATTAATTAAAATCATCCGCGCCGGTGCAGCCGATACTACATTGACTTATGTTTAAATGATTTGAAAAACTTATCACTTATCCTGTAATATTGCTTATTTATGTAACCAAAATGCATTGAAAAGACATTTCCTCGCGCTTGAGTTACGTCACTGGAATGTCATTACAGTTACACAGTTAGTTAGTACAGTTTTATTTTCTGTTGGCGTTAACGCTTGCGGAATGATGGCATTTGTCTAAGGGGCCTAGTCTTTTTGAGCACACATTCGGTATATTCTTTGAAATAACTGTCTTTTATGCATATCGCGTATTATGTCAGCCGTATACAGTATTTTGTTTTTTCCACAGCATCATCAAAGGTTTCCTTCTAGAGACGTTAATTCTAACTAGTTATCCTATTGTTTGCAGGTATAGTGTCAGTGTCAGACGGGCACGTGGAGTTCTCTGGTGCTCAGGGTAAATGGCGGACGTTGCTGGCGCACTACGCGGGACCCGTCGCAGTGGTCACCGTTGCTGCGTTGCTGGTAGCTATCTTACCATTAGCCGGGTCAGTATAAATTGCTTACATTTTTATAATCCAATCAATCATCATTTATTGCATAGAAAAGCAACCTTAAAGCTAGAGTCCACCTGAGGTACGTGGTAGCTCAGTTAGTTACTTGGTAAACCGACCTACCCGACAGGTCGAGGGTTCGAGTCTCTGGTAGCAGTAAGTTGTAGCTGCCATGTTTCTCATTGTCCCCGGATAGTGGCGACAGATTCGCAACATGTCACACTGGGACTTGCGAAATTCGTTTTGAGATAGCTGGGGCATCGTTGTGTCAGTAGGCGACGGTATCACTTTCCAAGTGGTGTACCGTTTTCTTGTTTGCCACGTCGTCTCTGAAAAATAACCAGTGGTTGAGTCAGTGTGTGTGTGTGTTGTGATGTGGTTATGAACCATGATTGTTGTGTTGCAGTTTGTTCTGGTGCTGCTGCCACTGGTGCCGCTCCGGGCGTCGGCGGAGGGCGTTCGACAGGAAGTACGATGCCTGCTTCAAGGGAATACTGGCTATACTGCTGATAGCACTGCTCACGCTCTTCCTGTGAGTTTACAGTCATATCAGTTCGGCTAGAATAACCTTAATGTTGGTTAAAGAACTTTAAAAACTAGTAATTTCGAGTATTTATGTAATATTTGAATAGACCATGAACTTGGAATTGCTTTTTTTGTTTTGTGTAATTACAAAATCTTGGGTTTCTTCATAGTGGTTATGTAATTTATTGTCAAATTGATTAGTTTGAGATGAACAGACTAAAGCTTTTGTCGTGTGGTGCGTAAGGTTCGGCGTGGTGTGCGCGTTCGTGACGGAGGAGCAGGCGGAGGCGGGCGCGCGCGACGCGGCGGGCGCGCTGCGGGCCGGCGCGCGCGACGCCCGGGCCTACCTCAACGCCACGCAGGCGCACGCGCGGTGGATACTCGTCAACAACTACAAGGAGCTCGAGAACAAGCTCAACGCTATGCTCACAAGTCAGTATTATACGCCTATACAAACCGATGTAACCAATATTCACTTTTTGAAAAAATACGCACGATTTTTGTTGACGGTTGCATAATTCGCGAATAATATGCAAAAAAAAAATGATCAGAAATTTTTTAACGCCATGTTTGAACGCCAGTGGATTTATCAAATTAACAGTTCGTGGTTTGATAATTGCCTTAGAATTGGTTAAACCATAAAAAAGACCACCTGTGTGCTATATTTCATCCAAATCCGTTTAAACATTAATAATACAATTATTAGAACATAACTTTGACAGCCTCTTTCCAAGCAGTCCCGTGTTCGAACCCTGGCGGGGGCGGGACTATGTAGTAAATATTTAAAACTAACTGATGGATCTCGTTGTTGGGTAGGTTGCGGTCTGACAGTGTCGCTCCAGCTAGGCGAGTTCTCCCGGGCTGTTTCGGTGACGACGCTGTACACGATGGTGCAGCAGCTGGACGGGGTGCAGCGCAACCTGCAGCAGGTGCAGAACTTGACCGCTGCATTGAGGATCAACGCGGAGAAACTTAACTCAGGTAATGTGGAACACTGGGATACGCATCGTTTCCGTGACGGATGCGGGAATGAAGTTTAGGATCTAGACCAGCTGGCCTCAACCTTTTGCCTTCCAATACATTTACTAAATAAATCTGCCGGTTAATACATTTCAATACAGGTGGTAGATCTACGTAGGAGATCGTCTGCGTTGGTACCACCCTCCTTTCTATTTACAATGTAAAGCAGTTCGCTGTGTTTCGGTTCGAAGGATTGGAGAGCCAGTGAAATTACCGGTACGACAGGTATAACATCTTAACCTCTACATGGGCAACGCATCGACGGTGCTCCTAGCGTTCTAGACACACCGTCGTGTCAATAGGCGGTACCACTTTCCATCATGTGAACCGTCTATAGCATATAGCAGGGTAAAGGGGGGCCTCTACCCTGCTAACATTTAAGCCAATTTATTTACACAGCACGCCTTAAAGTTACTCTAATGGGCATGAAACTCCTGGCAAGGTTTCTTACGTTTAGGGTAGCTGGGCTGCACAGTTCAACCTCTTTCAAAGCTTACGAACTTTTTAACCCCCGCCGCAAAAGAGAGGGGTGTTATAAGTTTGACGAGCCTGTATGTGTCAGTCTGTGTGTCTATCTGTGGCATCATAACTCTCGAACCAATGAAGCGATTTAGATGTAGTTTTTTTGTTTGAAAGGTGACTTAATCGATTCTGTTTTAAGCTTTATTTGATCGATATCGGTTGCCTTGACCAAAAGATATTTGGGTAAAAGTGAGGATGAACAATGGAATACTTGCAAATATGCCCGATCGGGGGATTTTTATATTTTTTATTTAAGTTTTTTTTCGAATCGTTCTTGGGGGAGGGGGCTTGACCTCTCTAATTCTTGGTTTTAACTAAGTTAAGGCTAAAAGTTAGAAGAATTCGGATGCTTTTAGAGGGGCGGGTGGGATGAACTTCCCTCTTAATAAGTCATGCAATCTGTTGTTCCCAGGTCTTCGACGTGTGAAAGCCCAACTGCTGCAAACGTTGAACCGCTGCGAGCAGCCGGCCTGCATACGACTGCAGGAGAAATACAAGATAGGACAACTGGACACCGAGATACCTTACAGCCAGGTAAATTAAGAAAATTTTAAATAATTTACTATAATTTTGTTTAAAATTAAGGAAGAAGTTTTCAGTGTGAATATATTTTTATCGTCTGCACCGAAGCCAGAGGGTTATGTGTTTGATATGATGCCTCGTGACTACTAAATGGCTGATCCGATTCTGATGAATGAAATTAAAATTATATCTGTGGTTATTATTATTGTACATGTAAATTAGTCTCTTCAATTCTAGACTTGTTTGTTTTTTATTCTGCTACATATTTACCGTAATCACTTTAATTTAGATCATAATAACACGCCCATTGAACACTTTAAGTTTAAGGTGGTCATTATAATGAATAAACTAACTTAAGTAAAAAAACTTGAGACATTGTTTTTCATTATATCACCTTTTTTTTTACCATTTTTGTTTCGTTGTTTTATAACTACATGTATATAACATTACATTAAATTTATTCTTCCTCTTAGATGGCACAAAGGAAACAAATATTTAATATAAATAATGTTATATTCAATAGTACATACATATCTAAAATAGTAAATTGTAGTTTTGTTTTTGCTATTTATCCTGTTTTGTATCCCGACTCGGGACGCAGATGAGTTTTTTAATGTTTGTATGTTACGTGTTCCACCGCAGCTCCTAAACTAATGAATCGATTTTGATGAAGAAGCTGTCATTTTTTTTTTTTTTTTATCTACTGTACAAGGGTATCCTAGGCCGCTATTACATTATCATTCATCCGTCATATTTGTGTGATTTCATATCTATCAAATTCTATAGTCATGTATAAATGATGTTGATCTTCATTTTTGTTTATGATCTGACCTATGATCATTCAAATGTCATACATATACAAAGCGGGCGTCGATTTAGCGGCGTTTTCTGTTGCTACGAGTGCAATTTCATAGATTGTAATGTAGAAAAAAGAAATTCAACTCAACTGTTTGGGACTCAACGTAAACATGCGAAAAGCGGTGTGCAGCAAGCACCTCTGCCTAGCCCTCTCGAGGGACTACGGCGTGAGTTTATGTTTATATATTAAGAAAAAATAAATTATAAAAAAACGACACATAATAGACCGCTGTATTACTAATTAATTTTCCAATGTTTGCTATTTTTAACAATCGTTTGTCACGATTCCCATAATCCGGTGCAAAATTTTATATAAACACTCGATTTGCTAGTATAGTTTTGTTAATATTTTCTTTATTTCGATATTTCATTGGATTTTTTTTTTGAGGTATGACGCTATGATCATGATTGTTCGCATGCTGTCAAACAGGATCCCTTATCTATGATCATATCAAACAGGATCCCTTATCTATGATCATATCAAACAGGATCCCTTATCTATGATCATATCAAACAGGATCCCTTATCTATGATCATATCAAACAGGATCCCTTATCTATGATCATATCAAACAGGATCCCTTATCTATGATCGTATCAAACAGGATCCCTTATCTATGATCATATCAAACAGGATCTCTTATCTATGATCATATCAAACAGGATCCCTTATCTATGATCATATCAAACAGGATCCCTTATCTATGATCATATCAAACAATTTGTATGTCATAGATTCTCCATATATAAATGACTCCTATATCTTTGATCACATTTCTGTGACAATGTAACGGCGGCCGTAGAAATGATACATTTATGTTATATCTTGTATTAAATTTTCACGCTCTCTTTGGATAAGATGCTTGATCAATACTTCCCTACGGTAAGTCACTGTCCTGTCTTACATTGTCTTACGTGTGCTCTATATACGACTACAGTTGTTCCATCTCACCAAGAAAGTTCGACCTAAGGTTGTGATAGTTTGACGACCTCGGTGGCGCAGTGGTGTAAACACCCGACTGCTACGCTAAAGGTTTCGGGATCGAACCCCGGTGGGGGCGGGACTTTGTGTTATTTTCAAGACGCATTGTCTCGCTTACCAGTCTTGGATGTTCTATTCTTACCTATGTAGTATATACCATATCGTTGCTTAGCACCTGTGACACAAGTTCTTTCGATACTTACTGCAGGGCTGAGTCAATGTGTGTGTCGTGATGTGGTTATTATTATTCGTTTTGTTAGGCGTGTGCATGCACATTGTTTCAGTGTGGTTAACCTCGAGTCGCACACAAGGGCACTGTGCATGGATAACAACCGTAGCCGAACCTTCTTCGTTTTATTGAATTTCTGTAACATTAAATTTAAATTGCAAAATATCTTATTAAAAAGCAACAATTGTTAACGTAGATGCCGAACGTGTCGGAGCTGCTGAACAACGTGACGTCCCTGTTGGACAGCAACATAAAGGCGGAGGTGGGAGAGGGGCAGAAGGTGTTCAGCGAGATACAGCGCGGGATACAGCGATCGTTGGACGAGCATATACCGAGCGTACAGGAATCCATAACCACTACCGGTATGTTGTTTGAGTCTTTTGAATAGTAACATTTGTAATAAACATATTTTATAGTAGCTTTCAATTGTATGAAATAGATAGAAAACTTAAATGTTCCAACATGTAATGAAAAATTATTGTAAATTTTTGAAATAAGCAATAACGGAGGTTTCTTGCCGGCTTCTTCCCCGTAGATAGCATTCCGAACCGGTGGAATATAAAATAATATGATTTGAAAGCACTTATTTTAAGTCTATTTAAATTAAAAAAAAAACATTTTTAATTTGAAATGGAAAATGTTTTTTAATTGTTAGAATAGAAAATAATAATTCGAGTCAAGATCAGAGTCAAGTCATGATCCGATTTACGCTTTAAATTTAAATCAATGGAAAAAATTAATTATGCTACGATCAAAACTACATAACGAAACGATATATAAATATATATTTATATGTTTCGTTAAAATCTACGTAAGCTTCGTTTAAATCTGTGCTGATTTTATACTGTTGTTGCAGTGGATAAATAAAAAAAAGAAAAATATTGTGCTAACCTATAATTCAGAAGTACATGCATATAACTATCGTAATATTTATTAATATTTTATTTAATGCAAATTGTACTATCTAGTTGGATAGCCTAATAAATAAACTTTATTAAAATCAATTCTAGATGGTTGCTCAAATCTACGCCATTATCTCTTATTTCTGGCTAGCTCAAATAAATTATAGGAATGTCCTCATTCATATACGCTCATTTCGTTTAAACGTACGCTACGTAGGTTTATGCTCATATCATATCAGATACATGCAAGAAACGTACAAATCAAATCTGTTCCCTCCGCATGTCCGTTATAATGTAAATACTGACATTGAAATCCACTTGTTTATGTTGCAAGGAATATCTTACATGGTGGCAATTTACATTTTACATTATTTTACATTATTTGAATTTGACATTAGGTTTTTTATGTACCTACTACATTCATTGAAATTTTTGTTCTATTTATTCTTTGAAATTTATTGTGTTGTTTTTAAATCGACATATTAATTAATATATACAATATTGATTAAATGTATATTGTACACGCCTTCAGTGGCAGCTTTTTTTGAACTATTAATTAATTAGATTAAGTCCTTATGTACCTACACTACAAGAATTTTTAATATTTACATACCTGCATAAATCTGAATGAAGATAATTTATATAGATAATCATATTTAGGCGGGTCACGGTCAGATTTGACAACGTTTGTATTTTTGTACACCTGTGTATCTACCATGAGTTTTACCATCTATTGCAATTACAAATTTATATGGATCAATAAAGTGCCTCTACTGGGTAGATGAGGAATATACTATAGTAATGAGTAATGTATATAACGAGTACATGACGTGTAGAGTCATAAATACAATCCATCCCAAACATAGCACAACAGTGCGTCTACCGTGACGATGTAGTTATGTACGTGGTCGTTTACAGGCGCCCGCCTGGCGGCCGTGGCGGACAACATTACCGCTGCTGCGAACACGGCCAGCGAGCAAGTGATGCGAGCCGACAGGGAGGCGGACCGCATCCAGCAGCTGCACGACACATACGGGACATACCGACTGTACCTCGGCCGCGCCACCGCCGCCGCGCTGCTGCTCGTACGTACGCACACACGTGCACACACACATACATACACATACGGGACATACCGACTGTACCTCGGCCGCGCCACCGCCGCCGCGCTGCTGCTCGTACGTACGCACACACGTGCACACACACATACATACACATACGGGACATACCGACTGTACCTCGGCCGCGCCACCGCCGCCGCGCTGCTGCTCGTACGTACGCACACACGTGCACACACACATACATACACATACGGGACATACCGACTGTACCTCGGCCGCGCCACCGCCGCCGCGCTGCTGCTCGTACGTACGCACACACGTGCACACACACATACATACACATACGGGACATACCGACTGTACCTCGGCCGCGCCACCGCCGCCGCGCTGCTGCTCGTACGTACGCACACACGTGCACACACACATACACATAAAAACACATAAACAAGCCGTTAACCGTCTAGAGGGCTAGGCAGAGGTGCTACACCTTTATGTTGAGTCCCAGTGTGACAGGCTGCGAATCTGTCGCCACTATCCGGGCACATTGAGAAACATGTCAACTACAACTTACGGTAACCTGAGACTTGAACCCTCGACCTGTAGGCTCGGGTCGGTCGGTTATCCAAGGCACGTAACAAACGGAGCTACCACGTTCTCCACACATACATATACGCACACATACATATACACACTTACACATATACATACATTTTGTTTATAGTATATCACGGGAAAATAAGCAGATGGTTGAAAATTATGTCTTACAACGCTAACAGTTCCGCCAATGCGTTGCCCAAGTAAATTGCTTATGCCTCGTGCCGATAATTACACTGGCTCTCCAATACTTTACTATACTAATACAAAAACATAGCGAACTGCATCTCGCATGTAGATCTACCATTTGCACATATACAATGAATACAGGATATTGACCGGGTGTATGTTACAGGCAGGATCGTTTTTAACCTGGCTCTAAACCTTGAGTATCAGCCCCGAATCGATTTGCATACTTTTTTTTACGTTTTCATTTATAAGTCTTATTTTATTATTGAAATTACTAATTGAGTGTTACCTTTTTTTGTTAGTCGTCAGTCACGGCGAGTTCTTTTCGAGCCCAGTTTTGGGTGCCTGTGTGCCCCTATGGTAAAGAGTGATTCGTTTACAGATGGTGGTGATACTGGCGTGGGGGCTGGTGTGCGGCGTGTGCGGCAAGCGCGCGGACGCCTACTCAGCCGACGCCTGCTGCCACAAGCCGCACGGCGCACGCGCGCTGCTCTGGTATGCACGCACGCCGCACGCTGCACGCTGCACGCTGCACACTGCACACTATACACTGCTCGCTACACACTGCACACTACACTGCACACTGCCCACTATACACTGCACACTATACACTGCACGCTACACACTGCACACTACACTGCACACTGCACACTATACACTGCACACTGCACTCTATACACTGCACGCTGCACACTGCACACTACACTGCACACTGCACACTATACACTGCACACTATACACTGCATTCTACACACTGCACACTACACTGCACACTGCACACTATACACTGCACACTGCACACTATACACTGCACGCTGCACACTGCACACTGCACACTATACACTGCACGCTGCACACTGCACACTATACACTGCACGCTGCACACTGCACACTACACTGCACACGGCACACTATACACTGCACACTGCACACTACACTGCACACTGCACACTATACACTGCACACTGCACACTATACACTGCACACTGCACACTATACACTGAACACTGCACACTACACACTGCACACTGCACGCTGCACGCTGCACACTATACACTGCACGCTGCACACTGCACACTACACTGCACACTGCACACTATACACTGCACGCTGCACACTGCACACTATACATGGCACGCTGCACACTGCACACTACACTGCACACTGCACACTATACACTGCACACTGCACACTACACTGCACACTGCACACTGCACACTATACACTGCACACTGCACACTATACACTGCACACTGCACACTATACACTGAACACTGCACACTACACACTGCACTCTGCACGCTGCACGCTGCACACTGCACGCTGCACACTGCACACTGCACACTATACACTGCACGCTGCACACTGCACACTACACTGCACACTGCACACTATACACTGCACACTGCACACTATACACTGCACGCTGCACGCTGCACTCTGCACGCTGCACACTGCACACTGCACACTGCACACTACACTGCACGCTGCACACTGCACACTACACTGCACACTATACACTGCACACTGCACACTATACACTGCACACTACCAATGCGCACTGCACGCTGCACACTGCACGCTGCACACTGCACACTATACACTGCACGCTGCACACTGCACACTACACTGCACACTATACACTGCACACTGCACACTACACTGCATACTGCACACTATACACTGCATACTGCACACTGCACACTACACTGCACACTACTTTGTATATTTTTTTTAAAGAGAATAAAAAAGCTTTTAAGTTGCTGGTAACTGAATAATATTTAATTTTTGGGATATATGGTGACATTTTTGAACTAGCTTACAAAAGCTGTGTCGCTGATGCGTCAGTAGATGATGCTGATGCGGTCACACATCAAGTTACACATACAAATGATAATCAATCCTTGTGGCTTATGAATTAAGAAACAACGTTGTTGATATACCTACGTTTATCTATACCTCTATATATTATTTTATTTCACTATACGATCTTGACAACAATTGATCATTAATCTGACACCTATCTCCTTCAACAGCTAGATACGCAATCAAATTTCTATTTTTAAATATATGACAAGCTACATTTTGTCAATAATTTTAGTTAAATTTTTAGTAAGATCGGATAATACACCTTTCTGTGAGTTAAATTTTTTTTAATTTAACGTATTCAAACAAATCGAATTGCTTTGACGTCAAATTTCAGATGTATTTGACGTAAAAACAATTACGGACCATTTCACGAATCTCCATGGAAAAGTGCCAAATGCCCGAATCACCGAATTATGGTTTTGATAGATTTGCACATTTGCAGAAAATAATGAGATTTGATTATTTTCTACCTTTTTGTACTGTTATTAATGTTGAATTAGCTTTACCTTGTGTTCATCTATATCTATATAAGCTGTCTCTTTATGTCACGTGTTGTGTTGTTTGTCTCTAACAGCGGCATGGGCACCATGTTCCTGCTGGGTGGCGTGGTGGCGCTCGTCATGATGATATACTTCCTCGTCGGCATCACCACGCAACGTTTCATATGCGATCCGCTCGTGTAAGCATCCCTAACTTTTATATCATCTCGTATTATTTTTGTGAGCGCCATTTT
This sequence comes from Choreutis nemorana, assembly GCA_949316135.1. Lineage (NCBI taxonomy): Eukaryota > Metazoa > Arthropoda > Insecta > Lepidoptera > Choreutidae > Choreutis > Choreutis nemorana. Next base: position 9,932,565 of record OX438606.1, on the reverse strand, counting down.
GTAAATGTAGGTAGTTGATACAAGCATTCAAGTTCTACAATATGTATTAAAAAAACATTGGCCACTTTGATGTAAAAATTTAATGACATTTGTATAATATAATGCAAGATTGGGCATGTCATTGAAAAGAGCATTTGCGGAGGATTCTTGCCGGATTCTTCCCCTTAGATAGGCATTCCGAACCGGTATGGGCGTATATAGGGTAGAGGACCGTAAATAATAATAATAATAATCACATCACGACACATTCATTGACTCAGCCCTGCACTAAGATATAATCTTGTATCGCAGGCCTGAAGAAGTCTTCTAACAGAAATACAGCCCAGAAGATCCCCGACGTAGAAATACCACCTGTAAAAAGTATGGGGCTAAGGGCAGTTGTTTTTGTAAATTGTCTATTGAACGCTCATATCGCTTACTTGGTGAATCACTGACACTCTTCTAGTTTTTGAAAAAAAAAATGCCAAGAGCACCGCCAATGCGCGTTGCCCATGTAGAGGTAAAGATGTTATACGTCTCGTGCCGGTAATTACACTGGCTCTCCAATCCTTCGAACTGAAACACAGTGAACTGCGTCACGTTATTAATAGCAAGGAGGGTGGTACCGACGCAGACGATCTCGCACGTAGATCTACCAAAACAAAACATATTAAATGTGGTCATGTGCTTGTCAGGGAACCACGCGGCAACCGGCTGTTCTCCGACCTGGAGGTGTTCGTAGACCTGGAGACGCAGGTGTACCATGAGCACCAGGAGCCGACCTTCAACATCACCAGCGTCCTCATCAGCTGCCATCAGAACAAAACTTTATACGAGGTCAGTTGATTGATGCGACTTAGTACAGTTGGGTGACCGACCTGATGACCTGTGTGAAGTTGTCAACCAAGGGTCAATAACTGTTTTTTAGGTAATTGCATATGATTGTACTAGGTTTGTACCCAACTGTACCGTTTTTCATTTCGTATGTACCTCAAGGGGGTAGAAGGAAAATATGGGGGGTGAAAATTTGTTCGGCAACCAAGTTCAATAAGAAATATATTCCGTTCCAGAATCGTTCGAACTCGATTGTACCACAAACGATTAAAAAAAACCTATTAATTAAAAAGTTACGTATCCATTACAAATTATGCACATGAAACGATTTACTATCCTAACAAATAGTGCTGAAACAAGAATAAAAGTCGTTTATTTTATAAAACTGTAGATAAAAATTTACGACCGACAATAAAACTCATCCAAGATCAAAAAGATGTCACAACATCTTGTTGTAATTGGTTACTTGTAATTGTAAATATGCTGAAAGTGCACGGTTTTGTAAATATTTTACCGCCAGTTAACTTTACGATTATAATATTCAATACTTCTTTAACAAATGGTAACAAAGACGATTAGCTAATCCTGCAATGAAATATCGAGTACAGACGATTCTTTTTGCTGAACCAGATCCAAAGTTGGAATTTTCAATGAAAATAACTACTTGACCTTACAAGTTGAAAAATCGATGCGTACAAACGAAAATGTTTTGCAAATTGGCCCCAAACGAGTACAACAGATACATAATAATAACTAGTAAATCAAAAGCATTTTCATGCATCCATATATTTTGTAGCGATCCTTAAATTATCTATGTATAAAAATGCCATCGAAACCAGTATATACGGTAAATCAAATTTTTAATCAAATAAAAGACCTCCCGTTCTTTTTCAAAAATGAAGAAAATGAAAATAAACTGTGTCCTTTATCAAGCCATTCAATCAGTCAGTCAGTCTGGATTGATGGACAAAATAATCTACCATTAATGTCAAAAATATATAACTATTTATCTTTATATTTCGAGCAAGCGAACTGGCCTTAAAGTAGACGAAAGCGTTAAAGAAGAGCTGCATGATAGTCTGACTTCAAACTGGTGGATGAATGATTCGAAGAATTGTCCTTTTGAATTTGAATTGAATCTGAATACCAAGTGGTAGTCTTCTTTGATTTCAATCGACATTAATGACAAACCAAAGATGTCTGCTGACTGGACTGATACTCTGTATCGTATTATATGGGAAGCAATGCCAAAGGTATCGTTCATAATAAGAAGAGATATCTATGCGGCGTAAAGCGATCTGCTGTTGTTAAAGAACTACAAGCAGAAGGTGTATACGCCTGGCGAAGAGATCGTGCTAATAAGACGAGTGATTTCGGTGACATCGAAGGTTCGTTCAGCAGGTGCTGATCTTTACAGCGAAATCGTCCTTCGAAAAGCGAAGCAGTTAGATAATGACATGAAACTAGGCCTATCACAGGTATCGGATCTCATACTGTCTCTGATTGAATTGCTGAATATGCCGATGTTATTGAAGAAATAGCACATGATAAGTTTTTAATGCCATGTATTGGACTGCCGAACAAACTTACTTATACTGTTACAAAAAAAAAAACTCTGTGTGGGTTTCCAGACTTGTGCCAGCTAGTACACGAGAGGGGGTGGGTTTCCAAGGTGGACTGGTATATGAAGATTTTAAAGTAACAAAATAAGGAGGAAAGGGCGCCACCCTTGTTATTGGTCAAGGGAACCGTTAAACTGCAGAGAGCAGGGTGAAGGATGAGCACGTTGTCGGAGAACTGGTCGGAGACACGTTGAGCCACGCCCGAAGTAAGTGTGCCGGGTTGTGAGTAGGAGTTGAAGGCCGTGTCTGCGATGCTCTCACCCAAAGCTGAACCCTCACCAAGGACCTCCTGAAGTTGTTTTAAAATAATTTAATAACCTGAAGTAAAAGTTTCAACGTTAAGGTCCGGACAAAAGTTCAAAGTTCAAAGTGCCAAAAATCAAATTAATTATGGACAAATCTGGTAGAAAGTACTTTCTACAGCAGCTTAAGCAAGGTGAAAACAAAGTTAAAGGGTTTTTAAAAAAGATAATCAATATGAGAAGAGTCAAATTAAAAACTTAGGTATTAAATTAAAATGGACAAATTGTAAATTAATTAATGAACAAAATACAATAAAATCTATATTAGTACAGTAACGAGTACACACTATATTTAAAAATTAATTAACAATGAAGCGAGATGGGGCTACAAAATATATATGTAACAATACAAAGAAAGTAGAAAAACAAATAATGCTTCCTGCGCTCTTTCCTTAGATGCAACTGGGTCCGTGATTAGAAGAATAAAAAAACCGGATGGCAGAAGTTATCTCATTTTCTTATAGCAGGCCGTTTTTCCATTCCACGGTAAAATTTTGCCCGTGTGCCAAATGGTTTCCGAAAAGCATGACACAAACGTAATTTGTTATTGGTTACGAGAGTTTGAGGTTGCGTAATGACATTCCACGACTCACGAAAGTTGTTTCTGACTATTCCTTAGCTTTGCTAAATGCCTTATGTCTTTCATTCAACAACAACACTCTCGGTGACTATATTGATAACTGTGTTCGTGCACTTCGGGATAATCGTGTGACTTTTGAAGTCATGTGCATAATTCACAATGATATAGCACACATGATAAAGTTAGTATGTGGGTGGAAATGTTTTCACGGAAAGCATTTCAGCGTTAAAGATTTTTTCGTCATGTGCGTTGGCCTTCTCACGAAATGCGAAAATGTAGACAGTTTTGAGGCGGTTTTCGGCGATATACTGCTGGTTTCACTGTCTGAAACTGAGCAGATCGGAGAGGATTCCGGACATCAGAATAGTTGTTATGCAGCTCAGAGTAGGTTAACGCATGCTATAAAAACTGATGCATTATGCTATGAGTTAGGTCACGATGATGGAAACGATGACGAACAAATTGCGATTGAAGTAAATGATAAATGGGATTCAGGGAAAAAAATTATCGAGCAGCATTTTATCGAGCAGTTCGTATGCCAGTGCAGGCGAAACATAGTAAATGGTGATCGACCCAATCCATACTACTGTCCAGATTTTATAAGAATTTGTAAGCAATTCCCAATCTGGACAGCAGTAATGAATGAAAATATTTTTTTTTACCAACATCGTCACATTTCGAAGAGTATTTTGGGGAATTAAAAACCTCATTTTCAAAGGTAGAACTGCTGTACGGATTGACAAATTTATGGCCGGTACTACAAAAATTCTCTATGCTCTGCACACAAAAAAAAAAAAACAGAAACATATGGCAGACCTCCTATTAAAATTATGCGCGACGCTATCGGACGAGACAGTTAAACAGAAAAAAGAACCAGTAAAAGACGATCCACAATGAAGTATAAAATTTGAAGAAACCTAGAAGGGCCAAAATGAAACAGAAAAAAGACGTGGCAAATATTTAAGGCCCTATCCTGAAATTAAAAATTATCACCTAAGTCCTCAAGCAACGGAGCTCTTTTAAAGCATATATATAATAAATAAAAAAATATGATACGTGTGCAATCGATTAGCTTGCACAGTCGCTGACGACTGCATTTAGTGACTGGATTGCTTTTCGAAAATATATGGAAAGTACGAACAACATTTTTTTTTAATTTGTTAAGAATATGAATGACAAGGGATCCACTAAAAATATTTATGTAGAAAGAGCCCAACTAATGTTTAATATAATAAAAATGATGATGGCATACTCGATTGCGCTATTAATATAAGCAATCTCACAAACGATTTATTACGTGGCGAACCATCCCTAGAATTTAATAAAAATTGTCTTTCCTGTAAACATTTTGAGGTACAAACTGCTGTGAATATCGAATTAGATATAAACCTATTTATGATAAAGGTATGGAAGTTATACGCGACTTAAATATTGAAAAATTAACAAAAACTAAATTATGCAGTATGTGTGCATCTGACGATACAATTACAACTTCTAAATCAGGAAACAACCTGTTTTTAGACGTAGAATATTTACAGTGGCCACAATTGGCCAAAAGCTTGGGTTATGAAATAAATAACCACATCACGACACACACATTGACTCAGCCCTGTAGTAAGTATCGTAAGAACTTGTGTCACAGGAACTAAGCAACGCTATGGTATATACTAAATAGATAAGAATACAACATCCAAGACCGGTAAGCGAAATAATGCGTCTTGCAAATAACACAAAGTCCCGCGCCCGCCGGGATTCGAACCCGGAACCTCTAGCGTAGCGTAGTAAAACTGGTCAGGGACATTTTCAATTCAACAAGTTCCTGAAAAACTTCATATACTGAATGACACATATACCATCTTGTCAGTTATAGAATATATCGGTGATCTGACTTCGTTAAAACAGAACACAACAGTAGGACACTACATTCGTCGGGAGATGGGAGGTAATTACCTAATAAGCAGATCCATACCGACAATGGCGTATGCTGAACGAAGGGAAAAAAATGTCGTCACTTGTTTTATAAAACATCATAATTTTCGTTTGTACCCATAGATTTTCCTACTTGTAAAGTCAAGTAGTCATTTTCATAAAAAATCCAACTTTGAGAACTCGTTGAACTAGAGAAATCGTTTGTACCCTGTTAACTTTGCTCTTTATTGCAAGTTATGTATCTGTTGTACCCGTTTGGGGCCAATTTGCAAAACATTTTCGTTTGCACGCATCGATTTTTCAACCTGTAAGGTCAATTAGTCATTTTCATTGAAAATTCCAACTTTGGATCTGGTTGAGCAAAAAGAATCGTCTGTACTCGATATTTCATTGCAGGATTAGCTAATTGTCTTTGTTACCATTTGTTAAAGAAGTATTGAATATTATAATCGTGAAGTAAACAGGCGGTAAAATATTTACAAAACCGTGCACTTTCAGCATATTTACAATTACAAGTAACCGTCACAACATCTTTTTGATCTTGGATGAGTTTTATTGTCGGTCGTAAATTTTTATCTACAATTTTATAAAATAAACGACTTTTATTTTTGTTTCAGCACTATTTGTTAGGATAGTAAATCGTTTTATGTGAATAATTTGTAATGGACACGTAACTTTTTAATTAATAGGTTTTTTAATCGCTTGTGGTATAATCGGGTTCAAACGATTCTGGAACGGAATATATTTTTTATTGAACTTGGTTGCCGAACAAATTTTCACCCCCCATATTTTCCTTCTACCCCCTTGAGGTACATACGAAATGAAAAACGGTGCAGTTGGGTACAAACCTAGTACAATCATGTGCAATTACCTAAAAAACAGTTATTGAACCTTGGTTGACAACTTCACACAGGTGACCTGACGTTTTATTTTTGTTTGATCTCTTCTAATGACAGATAAATTAAAGTTTCTGACATATTATTTTTTGTGTTCAAGTTATGTCAACCTGAAAATGGTTAGTGTGGGTAAATTTTTGATTACAAAAAATACCCAAAATCTAAACTTCTTGTTTAATCCCAACGGTTTAGATCTAATATTTTTAGCTTACCTGTTAGAACTTAGTGCATTTTTTAATGCCAAAATGTATTTTAAAAAATGGTTTTTCTTTAATTCATTGTAAACATTGGTCATGTAAATCAACAAATTCCACCATCACTCCGATTGGATTGATTTAATATTTCAGACCCTTCAGCTTCACCGCATATCGGCGTTGGAGTCGCTGTCGGCGTCGGTATCAGCGGAGGTATCGCGTCGGGTTGGCTCGCTGCGGCCGGCGTTTCCCCCGCACTACATACAGATACTGAAGCCGAGCGCGCGCGACAAGCTCGCCCGGCTCGCCGACACCGGACTGTCTACTTTCAACTTTGATAGGATACTTAGCGCTGTAAGTGGTTTGATTAAATTTAAAATTCAAAGTCTCCTTATTTGGTGAACATTAATGAAACAAATTTATTTGATAAGGCTATTTATTTACTAATATTTTGGGAACAAACAGTGTAAGTCAATATCAATTAAAAAATAAATATTTAAATAAATCATATCCCAGTAAAGTTTCCACAGATAAAATAAACAAAACTGTATGGAACAAAAATAAATTTATAAAGATTTTAAAACATCATACAAATCAATATGACAATTCATGAAAAGAGAAACGGAAAGGCTTAAAAGGAAAATAAATTAAAATCGCAATTAAATAGAAAAATGTTCTATTATATAGGAATGTTTAAGACTTTCTTATATAAGCAATTATTATTAGAAGCAATTTACAAAAACAGAATCTAGATCCAGTAAAAATGTTAGTGTATCAGTAATTTTGTCGTTGTTTTTTCCATTAAAATCGGGTTTTTTTCTTCTTAAGGTTGAATTTTCTTAATTGTTTATTTCTGTTAGCACTGTCTGCCAATCAATTTTAATAGAGGTCAGTTTTTAAGCGAAGTGTTGTAATGGTAATGCTTAAATACATACAGATATAAGGAATCGCTATTATGAAAGGCTCTGTTATCTTGCTATTCCCATGGTTGCAACATGTTTTTCAGCAAAAAAACCGCCTACTGATGTATGTTGACAGTTGGAGACCAACATGACGTCGCTGTCGCTGGAAGGCCTGGCCACGCAGCTGGAGGCGGCGGCGGCGGGCGCCCGGCGCGGCATGCAGCACGTGGCGGCCGAGCTGCATGACGCCGCCGTGCTGCTGCGGCACTACCACGCCGACATCGTGCTGCCCATGCGGGCCGACACCGACACTCTCAACGTACGTATCTACATCATGACATCAAATTCAAATTCAAAATGTTTTTATTTAAATATACCTAAAATAAGTTCTTTCAAATCGTCTTTTTTATCAACCACCGGTTTTATCCACTTAAAAACTAATATCTGTAGTTACAGTAAACTTTACATTTTTCTACTTGATCTCATACCTGGTATGTATGTAGATTAAGTGACATTGTTACTGACATGCGTATGATCCTAAAATAAACGTTTGAAAGTTTATGGTATGACACAAAAACATTCATTTTTAAACCAAACACATAACCTCAATCTATACGGACATAGTCTTTCGTCTTGTAAAGGCGATACAGTCTCTTCGATTGTATAGGGCTCATAATCTTTACTTGACTCTTCCGTCGTGTTATTAAACATATTGTTGTCGATGTGACAGGAGACGACAGTTCGACTCCGCGACGGCATGCGTTTCAATCACTCGTCGTTGAAGCAGGCGATCGCCTACTTGATGGATGAGACGGAGCAAGCGGAGAAGTTTTTGAACACGCTCGGACCTGAACTGATACATAATGTGAGTAGATGACTTTTTCATTCTAGCTTAATGTTTTTTAATTTTTGAATGGCAAGTGATTTTTATTAGTAATTTTTGTTCAAAAAAATGTGTAATATAAATGTGTAATGTGGTTTTATGTCTTATTAAATAAGTTCGATAATAAATAATTAAATCAATCTCATGCAACCAATATTTAAATTTTTTCAATTATACATAAGAACGTAGGAACGTTCAGGAGAATAGAGTGGCATTTTAAATAAGCTATGCCGCTCGATAGCGTCATGCAAAGCCAACATGCTCTTGATAGTGTCTACCGAAATGGATTTACTAAGGTAGAAAGGTAATAATTTTAAAGGATTTTACTGTCGTTGATATAAATATGAATATCGTGTCTATGAATGTATCAAATTATTATTGTTTTTCAAATCTCTTTGCAATTTATGTGATAAAAATGAAATATGTAATATTCAAAATAAAACCAATAATTTTTATGGACTCAAAACAAGTACTTTTAAATCGTCAAAATTCTTTTAAACTATTTTTGGTGGTAGGCTTAATGTAGTTTTGGTATGCAATGGTATGAAAGAAGCAGTTAGAGCTATAGAGCCCTACCTGGCTCTAGTGGGCTTGTTAATATTGATGATTATCATCCACCGCTTGATATTGAGGTGCCTATGAACACCCGCAAAAGGCCTCTAGCCCCTAGCAACATCACTGGTTGTGGTGACTGGAATCTCGCTAAGGCCAACTTTATATCCCTATTTCAAATTGTTGATAGCATGGACTGGAGCCAAGTTTCAGTGACGATGTAGATTCTACCGTCAATGCTTTTTGTAAGGCGTTGTTTGATGTTTTTAATTTGTACATTCCTAAAAAGCGCAGAGCCAAAGCGTTGACAAGGCGTTTCCCCACTTGATTCACGCCTGAAATATTACAGCACATCAACTTTAAGAACAACCTTCATCGAAGTTCGAAGCGTACAGGTTGTCACTTGTATCCTCAAGTCTCCTAAGGTTTTTTTGTAGATTTAAAGTAAAAATTTATCAAACATATGCTTCATCTGGAACAATATTTGTATCGAAAGCCTCATGGCTTCTGGAGGTATATTAGTATTCTTAGGTCAAATGGGGGATTTGAGTCCTTTGTCACATATAAAGGGACCATGCGATCATGAGCTGATGCTGCCAGGGTGTTTGCTGTATATTTTTCCAGAGTGTTTGCTGTCTCTTCTTGTTCTGACTCATCTGAAATTGATATTTCTAACATTGCTTCTAATGACTACATTCATTTGTCGAATATCTCGGGAAAAGCGGTTGGACATGCTATAGTTTAAAGCCCGCTGCAGCTCCCGGCCCAGATGGTGTCCCCGCTAATATCATAAAAGCGTGCAATTCTTTCTTTTATCATACCTCTTTGCCGTATTTTTAATTTAATATTAAATACAGGCAATTATCCATTTATATGGAAAACATCAAGAGTTACGAAGATTCCGAAGGGTAGTAACCAGTTGCTAATTGAGGGGTATCGCCCTATAGCATTTCTCCCGGCACTAGCGAAAATCTTCGAAATCGCTGTTCGTGATGCAATAGTAAGTCAAGTTTTACCGTATCTTTGCAATGAGCAGCATGCGTTCAGACCCGCGTTAATACAAATTTACTGGTATTGGTAGAGCTCTTATCAACTGGCTTGGATAAAAAGGAACTGTGATTCATTTTGATTTCCGAAAAGCTTTCGATAGGGTTGGTTGCAATGTAAATTTGCTAAAACTTGATGCAATAGGGTTCTCCCCTCAACAGATTCGGTTGTTTGCAAACTATCTTCAGGGTCGGAAGCAGTTTGTGCGATTCGAATGCTATGTTTCTGAACCATACCCAACCCCTTCCAGTGTCAATCAGAGTTCGATTCTTGGGCCTTTACTATTTTTGATAATGATAAATCAGTGCAGGTACTTCGGCATGTAAAGTGTTTACTCTATGCTGACGACCTTAAATTATACGCAAAAGTCAGTAACACGCAAGACTGCAAACTTATTCAGCAATAAACTTGAGTTCGATGCTGAAAAGTGCATCATCATGAATTTCAGTCGCAAACGCTCCCCTATAGAGTACCAATATTTGTTAGATGACAGATAAATCGATCGCAAGCATTCCGTTAAAGATCTGGGTGTGATATTAGATAGCTTTTTAACTTTCAATGATCACGTAACAATGCTTGCAAAGGACTCTTTCCGGTGACTTGGTTTTGTGCTGCGCAATGCTTGAGATTTAAACAACCCTGCTGTAACTCACCTTCTGTACTCTAGCCTTGTGAAAAGCAACTTAGAATCTAGTGTCTGTATCTGTTTGGAATCCGCATGAGTTTTTTTTTTTGTTGATAAGATAGGGGGCAAACGAGCTGACAGATCACCTGATAGAAAGTGAATACTGCCGCCCACGAACATTTGCAACCCCAGAGGAGCTACAAAATGCGTTGCGGGCCTTTTAAATAAGAGTACGCTTTTTTCTTAAAGGTCTGCAGGTCGTATCTGTCCGGAAATACAGCATTTTGTGGTGCGTGCAGAAAGTTTCTGTTAAAACGCACAGTAGTTCTCTGCCAACTGTCAAGGTGGTGGGGGTAGTAGAATCGTCGCGTAGATTGATAGCGGAAAGGGGCGGCGGGTATCAGCACGGACAGTTCCTTGGGGCACTCCCCATGACATATACGATAGAGAATGCTGAAAAGCTACATCTCTACGCAGTGCCAAGGAGTCAAGCCTATCCGAAACTTCATCGCAATCGACAACTCGAGTCTCCGTTGAATGCAATCTTGAGGAAGAAGTGGGTACTGGGGAGCCCCTGCCCAAAGATGAGAACAGTATTCCATGAGAGGCCGAACCTGGGCCTTATAAAGTCGCAGGCGGTGTGCCGGTGTGAAATACTGTCTCGATCTATTGAGCACGCCGAGCTTCTTCGAGGCTAATTTAGCATTACCCTCCAGATGACGAAACTGGACTTTGCTCGATATGTCGACACCAAGAATTCCGATATTGGCTGCGGCGGTTAAAGGGGTGCTCTCGAAACAAAGCGATACGACAATCAGCAGCTTTTTGCGGTGAACTCATAAACTTGTGTCGTCTTGGGGTTAAATTGGTCCAAATTAAGTTTACCCCAGTCTGATTCTTTCTGAAACGATGTTTCAATTTTAGACACAAGTTTGTTTCGGCTTTCAATGACGTTTTCCCGAGAGATGTTAGTGTGGCCAGTGTATAAAGCATCACCCGTACTGTCATCCGCATAGCAATGAATACCACTGATTTGCAAGAGGAACAGCGTAGCGTAGCGTACAGTGTGCTATCAGCACATAGCCTTGCTAGCATTAACGGACATGAAATCAGAGCATTCGCCGTCGACTACAACCTATGCTTCTGTCAGCTAAGAAGCTAGTAACCATTCACATAATTTCTCGGGAAGCCCGTGGGAAGGAAGCTTCGATAGTAGCTCTTTATGCCATACCTGATCGAAGGCCTTCACAATGTCCAAACTAAAAAGCAAAGCTTCACCCTTACTCTCGATCGCCTGTGCCCATCGCGCATTGTGTGTGATGTGCGCTAGGTATGCCAAAAGATCACCAGCCGAGCGACCATGATGGAAGCCGTACTGATTGTCGCTAAGCAACTGGTGATCCTCGAGGTACCGGAGGAGCTGTCCGTTAATAATGGATTCCATTATTTTCGAGAATAGTGAAGTTATGGCTGTTAGCCTGTAGTTGGACGGATCTGAGCGGTCACTTTTTTTAGGGATCGGGTTCACCAAAGCCGTCATCCATAAATTCGGGACTACGCCGGAGTAGGAAAGCCGAAAGTGGCGTGTTAATGCCGGTGCCAACGCCGGGGCGCACTTCTTCAGAACAATGAGAGAGATTCCGTTGACATCCAGGGATAACAATGCTGACCGCACTGCTTTTTGGTGGAATCGGATGTCCGGCATATCGGTCTCACACCGTGGTATGATCGGCGGGTCTTGGCCCCTGTCATCCAGGAATGAATTGGACACAAAGAATTTGACCAAGAGATGGGCTTTCTCCTTTGCGTCGTGGGCCAATCAATCGTCTCCCTTATGCAGAGGTGGAAAAGATGGCGTACAGAAATCTCCCTGGACGGCTTTGGCAAGAGACCAAAATGCGCGAGTTCTCGAAGAAAGACGCTCAAGTCTCTCGCCAATCCTAGAGATGTGCTAGGACTTCGCCCTAGCGATGTCTCTTTTGAAGGACCGGGAGGCGTGGTTAAACTTCTTTTTTAAGGCACTGGTATTCACAACCTGCGTCGCCGCTGCAGCTGCCCAAGCTCGGTAAGCCTCCCGCCTCCGCGAGTGAACCATACTCCGGATAAGGCAATGGTCAGAGGAGCCTAGAGGGGCACAGACACAGACACAGTGTAGCCTTCAGGTTGGGAGGTCAGCAGAAGATCCAACAGTGAAGGTTCCCGGTTTTCCACATCTGGGATTCACGTGGGCGTTATAACCAGCTGTGAAAAACCATAGGCCAGGGCGAAGTCATGAACAGATCTTCCTGCATGATCGGTCTTACGTGAGCTAAGCCATTCGGCGTGGTGAGCGTTAAAATCACCGATTATCACGATCTTAGCGGAAGGGATCTGCTGTTGCACCAAATCTGTAGCCATTTGGACGTCCTCAAGGAGTCGCTCAGTTCCGGCATCACCGCTATGGGCACTATAGAGGCAAGCGTAGACGCGGGGGTGGTCGTCGATCTACACGTAGCCACAAGATGGAGAGGTCCCTACCTTCAAGATTCCTGAGGCGGCGAGAACTGATATCCTCTCTAAGGTACACGCACACTCCTGCTTGTGTAGTGTAGGTAAGAGTGGTCCGCCGGAGACGATCTCAGTCAAAAAGAGCAAAGCCGGCTTTGCTGTCTCGAGGTGGTAGTGGACAGCATTGATGTTCGAATGTAGGCCCCTGATGTTGCAAAACTCCACAACCAGTGTGGCAGGAGACGCCATGTATTGTCTGCTCTTGCCCCGGGCATTTTTGAGCGCGATTTTGCCCCCCAAGAATATGGAGAATTGGTTCCTGAGCCTGGATGGACAGAGAGGGATTCTCCAACGCCAGCGCAGTTGGTACCCTCCTGGGGTAGATTTCTAATAAACTGCGCCATTATAAGGAGGGCGGGGAATTGGGAATTGGGCCTCGGGTAATCTCACTCACGCAGCGAAACACGACACAAGCGTCATTTTACGCCGGTTTTCTGTAAGACCGTGGTATCACTCCGGTCGAGCCGGCCCATTCGTGCAAATGCATGACTCTCCCTCGGCATAAAAGTCCTGCACGGATTGATGGATTTGCCTGAGGCGATTGAACACCTCTGCAGGCTGTTCGTATCTGACAACTACACGAGACATCGTTCGAATCACCGCCATCTATTCGCTCGAGCCACGAGTCACTCAGTGGCGCGTGCTCAGGCTTCATTCTGCAGGATGCAAACTGGTCTCAATGCTTTCCTGGTTGCTTTGCCGGAACTGGATGTGTTTGCGGATGGATGGAAGTCGTTGATGAATGCTTGTTTTGAGTTCTGTGAGAAGGTTTAATTAGTTTTCTGTTGTTGTTGTTATTATGATCTATATAATAATATTTGTTATTTGCTATGATGGTTATATTAAAAAAATTGTCTTTGTTAAATTTGTAAAAATAAATTGTTGAAAAATTATGTAATTGGTGTGTGACGGTATTGTGTTGGTAGTAACAGTCCCGTGTCGTACGTTTGTTGCAGATGACGCGTGAGTTCGGCGGCGTGGTGTCGGGGCTGGTGGCGCGCTACATGGAGCGCGCGCAGCACGCGGCGACGCAGGACGTGGGCGCGTGCGGGCCGCTGTCGCACGCGTACAACGCCACGCGCGACGCGCTCTGTGTCAACGTACTCATGCCCGTTGTACGTACACCTTGCCATGTCTATATAGTGTATATAGTGCGTGCGGGCCGCTGTCGCACGCGTACAACGCCACGCGCGACGCGCTCTGTGTCAACGTACTCATGCCCGTTGTACGTACACCTTGCCATGTCTATATAGTGTATATAGTGCGCGCGGGCCGCTGTCGCACGCGTACAACGCCACGCGCGACGCGCTCTGTGTCAACGTACTCATGCCCGTTGTACGTACACCTTGCCATGTCTATATAGTGTATATAGTGCGCGCGGGCCGCTGTCGCACGCGTACAACGCCACGCGCGACGCGCTCTGTGTCAACGTACTCATGCCCGTTGTACGTACACCTTGCCATGTCTATATAGTGTATATAGTGCGTGCGGGCCGCTGTCGCACGCGTACAACGCCACGCGCGACGCGCTCTGTGTCAACGTACTCATGCCCGTTGTACGTACACCTTGCCATGTCTATATAGTGTATATAGTGCGCGCGGGCCGCTGTCGCACGCGTACAACGCCACGCGCGACGCGCTCTGTGTCAACGTACTCATGCCCGTTGTACGTACACCTTGCCATGTCTATATAGTGTATATAGTGCGCGCGGGCCGCTGTCGCACGCGTACAACGCCACGCGCGACGCGCTCTGTGTCAACGTACTCATGCCCGTTGTACGTACACCTTGCCATGTCTATATAGTGTATATAGTGCGCGCGGGCCGCTGTCGCACGCGTACAACGCCACGCGCGACGCGCTCTGTGTCAACGTACTCATGCCCGTTGTACGTACACCTTGCCATGTCTATATAGTGTATATAGTGCGCGCGGGACGTGGGCGCGTGAAAACAGGACCTATTACTAAGCTGTCCGTCTTTCAGCGAGCTATATCTCGTTTACTATAGTAGCTAGACTATTGAAATTTTCATAGTATCTCTATTTCTTTTTCCGCTACAACAACACCATACTTGGTATATATTATTGCCTACAAAAAAAACTCACGATTATATTTCCAATCAAATGGACAGAGCCATGTGAGCTTCTACGCATTGTGGTAAAACCTAAAAATTTACGTCTATAGTGCCTATTATTGTCATTATTTTGAAGTTAATTATTTAAATGTATTTTGTTTTTACCGCGTAATAATTTGAGCAATGTAACTATGATAATGTTGTGCTCTTCTGTAATTGGGAGAACTACTGTCTTGTACAGTAATGGAAATACAGTCATATATTAAATATTGTATCGCCTGCTGAGGATCCTATTAAATAAATAAAAATAAAATAAATCATTTCAGAACGGATACTGGATCTCGCTAGCATGGTGCTTGCTACTGTTCGCTCCGATACTACTGGTATCACAGAAGCTTGCTAAACTGTATTCACACGCCGACCCATACCCGGGACCGCTCGTCGAGGCGTAAGTACATTATATACTTCTTTACATATAAGATTGTTGTTAAGAAAACATACTTGTACAAGGTACCGTTAGATGGCGCTGTTTAGTTACGTCGCTTGTGACGTTTTGGTCTTTGTAATTCCGTTGATCTTATTATAAAATGAAGCGTGGATGATTTTTTTTAGATATTATTGCAATTGCAGCGCTATCTAATTGAAGTTTTGTATGAGATGTCGTTATCTGTTATGATCTTTGTAAGCCTTGATATTTAAACTAACACTAAGCTTCAGTAAAAATGTTCAAGTTAACATTTAAAAAAAAAAACGGGAAAATAATTACATTTATTTTAAAATGTTTAAGTACAGTAAATTTGATTTTATTAAAACCTCATTCTGATCGAAGGCTTACAAAGACATGTTTTGGAAAGTAATGAAAAAAAAATCAGTAAACATATTCTCTTACTCATTTTCGATCATTGATATGTGAAAAAATGTTTTGTTGACTTTTGATTGTTGTCATGAATTATCACGAAACTTGACAAAATATTTTTTGAACTGTGTACAAAAATGCAAAATGCATTTTGTATGACGATATGTTTTTAGTACATAAGTGTTTCATTCATCATGCCATCGTCATGTTATTTACGTTTACTTTGTTTTTATGTTTCGTTATGATATTGTGTTAACATTTTCCGTTTGATATTTGTTCAAGTAGTGGATGTGTCCGAGTTACATGCATCTTTCCGTTTTAAAGCTCTGTATCTAGCGAATGATATCGTATTTTAAGGATTTTGAAAGTTTATAGTGTAGGTGTCGTTTGTGAGACGGGAGGTTTAAAACGGTGGAGTTTAAATAAAAAAAACATTGTTTATTATTTAAAAACTGTAGTTGGATGAATTATATTTAAAATTTCATATGAAGTGAAGTGGTTTAGTTAAAAACGACCTCATATTTCACTAAATAATTAAAGTTGTCTTGCTTTGACAGTCAGTAATTTGAATTGAGAATCATCTATTACTTGTCTGTATCCGTCACTTTGACAGCTGCATTGTTCTCGTCTCTAAAGCGACATCTAGCGGGGAATTAATTTCTATCGCCGCATTTTTTGTTTGGTTTTTAAATAGCACCCAAATATGAACTATTATTTAAATGATTTGTTTAGTTTGCGTCTCAAAAATGTTGGATTTTTTCCAACGGTAACGATCGATTGCAACCTCATCGATACGGATTGGGATTTCCCGTCTGTCATATTTCCGCTGCACGTCATTTTCTCTTGTTTCGATATTGTTTGTGTTGATATTATGTTAACCACATTCGTTGACTCGTGCGGTCGAAGAGCGTCGTATAGTTTTGTCTCTTTTTATTTTACTTTCGCATGAACAATTTTTTTATAAATTTTTGACAATCAATGTTTCTGAAAATACACTTTTCTACGCTTTATCAAAAGCAATTTAATACACTTTCTCTGTCGTGTATTTTTTTACAAAAGACACAAAACAAATTCCATTGCAAAATCATTGTTTGACCTATTTTTTTTTCATCAATCGTCTTTATTATTGTCGAAAATGCAATCTATGAATATTCCAAACATAAAAATATAGAAGCAAAGCACGAACTGCAAACATATAGCAATTAATATTCGTTTTTATCGGTTCCACTCGTAATCACGATTCGTAATTGGATGAACGGAAGCGCAGGAACATTGTAACGGTAGTTTCAAAACAAAAGTTAAATTCACAATTTTCGGGCACTAAAAACCGCTTGAGAGGTTAATGTCAATATTTTTTTAACATCATGCGATATATGAATGACTAATCCAATGTGTGGAATTGTTAAGTAATATTTAAAACAGACGCAAAAAACTTTACAGCTTTTTCAATAAACTTATAATATAGTGTCTGGCTGGCATGACAATCAGTTAATTCCATTTTTGTTTTGTCGCAACAATCGTATTAGACGACTACTGAGCTAATGTCACGTGATGAACTGTCATCTCTGATTGGACTTTTAAACTTGCCATACATTGACATAACGTAGCTTTTCAACGTTTTTTATTTATTTAAATAAGACATTTTAACTCTTTATTTATTTCGATAAACCCCTTCGTCCCCGTGTAGTTATTGTTACTGTCAATGAAATAGTATTTAAAATAACTTATCATAAAAACTCATTTTGGTTGATTGTTTTGGTTATGATAGGCCAAAGGCGTCGCCTTCCGTTCAGCTATTTACTAGTGTAGCAGTAGCTTTAGTTTTGTTTATGTTATGTTATCACTCACCGCCATCCCGAGCGACTGTGGGCCCTGCGCCGATAGTGATAGGGTCTGTTATTGTTTGGCAGCGAGTATGAGCCGATGAGCCACGCCCGCGGCTGGTGGCGGTGACCCTACGCCTCCTCCGGTAACAAAACATCGTATTTATTGTTTAACGACCGAACGCAAGCGATGCCAGAAACATCACGTGCACGTCTGCATACGTGATCTACGTGCACGTGCAAACAAAACAAATTTTTTAAATTAAATTCAAGATTTTTTTAAAGATACAATCGAATATATTTGTTGTTTTATAAATTATTGAAGCGATATTTAAAATAAAATGTTTTTGGTATCGTCCTTGTTATGTTGTAATCGCTCAGTCCGCTCTTCGTCCAAATAGAGGCTTGCACGTTTTTGTTTTTAAAACAAAAATAAAATCCCCTTTGTCTATAGTTTACCCTATACCCCGCGGATGTGATAGATCCGTGTCGTTTTGTATTGCCAGGTTTATGTTGTGAGATCGGCATGTTACATAGCGCAGTGTTGCTTACAATGTACACTTAATATATAGTTATATGAAGGGCGGCCGCAAAAAAGGTAATAGAATAGTTGTTAAGCAAAAATTACACATTCTAATTTAGTTTTTCTGTTGATTGTTTTTTTTTTAATTTAGTTTCACCATCAAAATCATCTTTAGATACGAAAAGTATTGTTTCAGAGTAATTTTTTAAAAAATAATTTGGAAGTAGATTTAATTGAACCGTAGATTTGTTTCAGTTGATATTGAATTCGCTTAAAATGTAATGAAATCTGGTCAGAGTTAGCTATGGAGGCGTTGACAACATCAGTACAGCTTGGGGTAGGCCGAGAGCCGCTCCAAAAATATATATATACATTTATACTTAGTTACAAGTTAAATACATTTTACAAAGCGTTATAAGCCTTTTTTTCTTAGAGATATATTCTTAAAAAAAATATAAGGTTAAAATACTGTAGTTAATAACTTTTCATTTATTGCCGTATAAAATGGTATTGGCTGCCTTGGTTCCCTTTTCTACCCCAAGTTGTCGATACAACACATCCGATCCTACAATATTCAGGCTTGTGTTTGTGTCGTTGTGGACGAACCCTCGTGACTGTGAACCTTCCATCAACTTTAAAATTTTAAAAAAATACAAATTATTCTAAAAGCTGAGCTTACGGAATAGTAGTAAGATTTTTAAAATTTAATTTATTCAAATTATTTATACTTTACTGAATAGATACACGATGTCACTTGTTAATATTTGAAGTTGACAGTTGTAAGTTCAGCTTTTATAATACATTGGGGTGTATGTACAAGGATAATTTGCATCAAAAAACCAATATTTCCACGCGAGCTTTTTGTATGGACCTAAAATTAGTCCATACAGAAAAAAAATGCTCTGATTTTGATGTGGTATTATTCGTGTTCATGCCACGTATCGTAATGAAGGTAGGTGTCGCTGTCTGACGGTTTGTCTGTCTGTTGCAGCGAGTATTTGTATGACGCGTACGCGGACCGCGATAACGTACCCCTTGCCAAGTAAGTGCCCTCGCCTAGCGACCCCTAACGACCCTTATAGATCCCTATAGAACCATATGGAACCCCTAGGTGCTCGCATGCGCTTTTAAAATACCAACTTCTTAGCACTATTAGTTATACAATCTCAGCTCAAACTGTAAGTCCACCGCCGATTGCCAGGTCCAAAACTAAAACCATTTCCGCAAACGTTAAAAGAAATTACAAAAATGCATTGAAATGAAATTTACTATTTCACAAGTTGAGTCTTTGTAAACATTTCTTTTGGCAAAAACGTTTGCGGAATACGGTTTTTTTATCTTACCCGAGACAACGAGAAAAATGTGTTCTGGACAAAGCGACACATTCATTGTAAGTCGCCGCTCGTATGGCGTATGAGCTCTGTATTCGCGACGAGCAATGTATGTGACGTTTACTCATAAAATTAAATGTTTTCTCATTGATATCCTGCTGCAGGTGGTGGATAGACAGCCCGAGAGTAAGCTTCGAGTTGTCAAAGTAGATTTTTCTTTCGCTTTGACAAATCCTCAAGCTCAAAGTCCACTATCTAACATGAGTTCCATTTATTAATACTGCCTTTAGTACAATCTACACATCTCTCGGGGTTGGAAGTTATTATTGTATAGACGTCATATATGTTTTAAATATATGGAGGTCATTTAGTTTTTTTACATACTTAAATATCTTGATAATTTCGAACCCTGATTTCTATACTACAAATCACTAGTTTTGTACATTAGAATAGCGTGACAGATGTAGAACAGATGTTAGTGACTTCATTGTGAAAGATTGTGACAGATGCCATTGATCGTACTCTGTCAAAGCGACTTTTTTCATTAACCTGCATGGGTGTGAGGCTTGCTGCGTTTGCTCCTACTCCTTTATTAAATTATAATTGTAAATAGTGAATGGATGGCAAAGTAGTTCGATGGGACGGCTAGCGAGCATGGTTTGTGACACGGCGCACACATCCGCACACGGTGCACACATCCGCACGGTGACCACACAACGGACATAGGGTTATGTTTATGTTTATGTTACATTTAGTTTTTTTTTCTATTAATTTTGAAAGGGAACTTAGGGCCTTTAAAGAAACGAATGTTCTTTGTTCACATTCGACGATTTGTTTGCAATTTTCAGTGTTAAAAAATGTCGAATGCGTGCATCTAACACGTTGCGTCGGATTACGTCGTTTGATTGTGAATTATCACTGATATGGATGAGATGTTGTCTTTGCAACAAGTAGTGTATTGTGTATTGGGTACGTAGTGGGTCGAAGCGCAGTACGTTGGACATCGAAGGCAAGATTGCGGAGTGGCGGCGTACGGCTCCGTCAGCGCCGCTGGCGTCCCCCGGGGTGGGGGGCGGTACAGGGGGCGGTGGGTCTCGCACACAGCTGCTGCTGGCGGGGGAGGAGGTGGTCTGCCAACTCGTAGCACCCCCCCCTGCACTCATCGACGACCTCAAAACCAGACTCGACGCGAAAGACGAAGACAACGAATCTGGGATACACGAGTCCGAATAACTTAGTTAAAATTACACTTCAATGCAAAATGCAATGTGCCAATAGGCGGTACTTTCCATCAGAACTAATTTGTTTGCCCGGTACGTTGATAAAAAAATAAATTCGAACATCATGGATTATAGATGGGCAGTAAGATCTGAATACCCTAAAACCTAAGCAAATCTGTATGTAATTTATAAAGTAATATTGATCTTGTACCAAAAATCATAAGTGTTGTCATATTTTCAAAAAACACAACCCGTACTTGTAAAAGTTTGGTGGTTTTTGTACCCTGGCAATGATTAGCCCATCTATACATACATGGATGACATGTAAAATGTAACATTTTATATTCGTTTACTTCATATCACATTTAATGCGACGACTGTAGAGTTGTTCGAATATTTTGATTAATCGTTTAAATTTTGTAACGTTTACAAAGGTTTTTGTATTGTGACAATCGACCAATTTATCGTAGTTTGCAACACTGATAGCCTCGCCTTCCGGATATGGGGTATGACACTGTCAATTATATCACGAGATACGCGGTATCGGGATCCAGTATCACAGAAATATTGATGGTATTGAAGGCAACTCTATTTCAATATTACGATACCCAAGATACGAGATTGACAGTGTAATACCCCCGTCATGAAACACTTGTGGTCCCTGTAGTGGGCCAGTCCATAAATATTGCAACGGTTGGCCCATAATAAAGTGCATATGTCCTTATAAAAGGGACGTAGGTGTAGGTTGCATGTTGACATATCTTTCTAAACGATGTAAACGAACATAATCTAAAAAAAAAAAAATTGTTTCATTTACGATATAAAAAAATTAAATTTTGGATGATATTTGCTTAGACTTAATAATAGTTTTTGCTAAAACTGAATGAAATTCACAGTAGGTAGGTATTTTAGTACGATTAAATTTTGTAAGTTAGGTATATAAATAAATTTAGTATATAATGTCGCATACTAAAGGTAAATAAATGCTTCCGCTTGTTCCAGCAACTTTGACGTCCATTTATACCTGCTTACGCCTCGCCATACATACATATATAAACATACATTGTTTCATACAAACGTACATATACAGTAACACATTTCGATCGTTTAAGAATAAATTTAAGAAATTTCAGTATATCTTTTTAATCTTTTTAAAATAATCTGAAGTAAATACGTAGTACTTATTTTTATTGCAATATATTTGATATTACTCATACTGTACATGTGATAGTAGCTTCAATATAGTTTTTAAATACTCTTAATTAATTACAAATAAGCTTGACATGTCCTTTGTTAACTAAAACTGAAGAATTTTCCTGAAAGTAAAGTTATTGAAAAAAAAAATCAATTTAATAAAGAAATAGTACTAACTGATGTAATCATTAAGAAAGGTGGTTTTAAAGATAAATTCAAATACAAAATGTTTTTTTTTTTAATTCAAATAGACATTAAAAAAATGACGATTTGAAAGCACTTATTTAAATCGTCATTATTTTATCTACCACCAGTTATGAATGCTATCTACGGGATAGATGGTGCTGTGAGGATTTTTTAAAATATGGTATGTTAAGTCCTTTTGGAAACTTTAAAAATATCAAAGGATTGTTGTTGTTGTGTAAGGATTTGAGGTTTGATCACGTGATTCGTGGCTCTAATACTCTATGTCTGAGCAGGAGAGTGACAACAGGTTTTTCATCCAGAATAATGTCAGGGATACGGTTAAATACAGTTTGGCATAAATAGTATTACGTGGTGACAGCTAGACAAATTTCTTACCTGACATGCCTTGTTTTGCTGTCAAACTCCGCAATGTCATTGGGTGATGACTGCTCAGTATCGTCAGAAAATCGCATATAGAGCTCTCATTCTATCCAAACACATTGTCACCGAGCTGTACCTATTTAGCTGTAGCTAAGCAAGTAAAACTTTAGTTTTATTCATTAAAAAAAGTAAAAACCTTAAACAAGTTATACCGATTCGTTATCCTAGTCTAGCGCAGCATTAAATACAATGACAGGAAGAGACACAACTAAAAAGTTAATTCTCACTGTACCAAGCTATGCTTATTATGTAGACGCAAAACTATAATTATAACTAAATACATAATAAAATTAATATCATAATCATTATATTAGTAATATATAATCTTCATAACTACAATGTGTTGTAATGTGTGCACTCTAGTGAATTGATGTCATGATTAGATTTAAGATAATTTATAATGAAGGACTTTGCGTACAACGCTATTTAGTTGCGTATACGTGTTCGTTCGGACACGCTGACTTAACACTCAGCGTCGCTATAAAATATACTTAATCAGGATTCTTATTTAACTTTAAAATATAATAATAATCCATACTTATAAACCGTGTGTCTGTTATGTAAGTTCTTAATTGTTCTATAAGATAACAATTTGTTATGTCAAAATTTAGACAAAAATTATGAACATTTAATAACGTTTTTTTGAAATCGTATAAACTGTAGTGTTAGTTATAAACATTTAGTGTAAGCATTTATATAAATTACCGTAATTTTATGTAATAAGTAAGTTATTCGGGCTCGTGTGAACGTTTTCTACGTCATCCTACGCGAAACTTACGTTAAACTTGGTAACCAATATTGATGTAATATTTCCCTAACATTCTCAGCTTGGCATGGATCTCTGGGTTATATTTATTTGCTACTTCCAACTTTTCTTTCAGGTAGATTTAGTTAATTTTTAATTCCGATGTGTAACATGTATAGGTATTGTGTTTGTACGTATTGGGTTAACCGCATGACATCCTTTTTTATTGTAGTGCTGACTGAGCTTAACGTAGATAACCTTTAATATAAGTTTGTTGTTTTATTTGCATAGGTATGTGATTTTAAATAAGTTAATTTAAGATATAAAATATATTGCCATTCATATCAAAATTTCATCAGAATATTTATTAGACTTTAATGGTAACATATCAGTTTATAGTTAAAAAAATATAAATAACTTTGCTCGTTGTCTACCTATCACTGTATTTCATTTGATTTTGTAATCGCTTTTTTAAATCACCATTTGTTTTTTTCTGTACCACACATATATATTTTCCTAATGATGTGTAATTGTATGTGTAGCGCCTACAAGGCTGAGAAGCGGTCGGGGCGCGGGGGCGGTCGCGGCGGGACACGCGGCGAGGCCCCCGGGGGCCGCGAGGGGGCCCGCGGGGAGGGGCCCCGAGGGGAGGGGCCCCGCGCTGAGGGGGCCCGCGCCGCGCCGCCTCTCGACGCACACCACGCGCGCAGATATAATGATATGGCGCCAAAGTAACACACACTTTATATTATATTATACTAAAACAATACACGTGTATATTAATAGGTAATAAGTATGTTACGAGCGACTTTATTCATTGGGCAGTATTATGATGGACCGGTCATTATGAATAACTACCTAGAACGTCGGTAAAATTCATACTGACCGGCAAAAGTGATTGGAGATTTTCTAACATTGCCCATTTGATGGTGAGGCATAGTGACCGGACTTTCCAAGTTGCCCGTAACATTGTATGTCATTGCCGGTCCCGAGGCAGCCGTTAGTATGCCTGGCTATGTGCCCAAGCTTCATTACACAACTGCATTACAGATGATTAACAGGAGTTGCAGTGGTGGCACAGTGGGTCGGGAGCGCCCAATGAAAATAACAAACTGTCTCTTGTGATACTAAAAAAAAAATATCACTTGAATCTCAATAGATATGTTGAATATTTGTGCAGCGGTTGGGTTCGAATCCCACTGGCATTTTGGTTCTCCGCATTGTCAACGACATTCGATTTTTACTCTGACAGAGTCGAAGCTGGCGTGATGAAAACTTCCTTATGCGACATGCATTATTACGATGTGATAATATCACCCGATACCTTAAAGCATGTTAGGCCTCATTATGGACGTGACATCCAGTTCAGAAACGATTAATAATAATAATAATAACCACATCACGACACACACATTGACTCAGCCCTGCAGTAAGTATCGTAAGAACTTGTATCGCAGGTGCTAAGCAACGATATGGTATATACTAAATAAATAAGAATACAACATCCAAGACCGGTAAGCGAAAAAATCCGTCTTGCAAATAACACAAAGTCCCGCCCCCGCCGGGATTCGAACCCGGAACCTCTAGTGTAGCAGTAGGCTGTTTACACCAATGCGCCACCGAGGTTGTAAAATTTCGAAGAAATTTTTGAGATCAGTAATTAAATCAATAATCGTTGTCGCAGATTTTCCAAATTGAATGCTGTACATGTCTATAATAAATAGAGATTGAATGCTGTACATGTCTATAATAAATAGAGATTGAATGCTGTACATGTCTATAATAAATAGAGATTGAATGCTGTACATGTCTATAATAAATAGAGATTGAATGCTGTACATGTCTATAATAAATAGAGATTGAATGCTGTACATGTCTATAATAAATAGAGATTGAATGCTGTACATGTCTATAATAAATAGAGATTGAATGCTGTACATGTCTATAATAAATAGAGATTGAATGCTGTACATGTCTATAATAAATAGAGATTGAATGCTGTACATGTCTATAATAAATAGAGATTGAATTTTGTAATACCTATGAGATTATTTTAAGAATTGTTCTTATAAATTTTCTTTGGCAAGTCTAAATACATAATTAACCACATATTTAAAAAATTGAATACCAATAAATGTCAAATGACGGTAGATAATAATTTATTTTGAGTTTAAGGCGTTGGTATGGGGTAGTATGTAATAGACACAGAGTGTGACGTTTCAGGCACTGGGAAGAAGGCCCCCCTCGATACCACGGACCCACTGAGTACGAGCGACCACCGCCCTACTACTATCCCGGACCAAAGTAAATGTATACACAAACGCTTATATACTTTATACATACTACTGAATGTTAAACAAGACCCTCCTTAATTTCCTTTATTATTTAAAATTTATCGATTCCAATGATGTTAAACGAAATATTTGTGTTCCTTGCCATAGTAACCATTCTATTTATGTAGCTGTACAATTGACGATTTCATGTATATTTCAGCGATAGACAGTAAACAATTGCTAACGGAATTCGACGATGATCTGCTGAAATACTGAGAGTCGGCCACGTTGAGGCTGCAATCACTCCCGCGACATCCGACATGAGCCGACATTGGCCAAGCAGCCTCAATGCCCATCGATGGCCACCCCCAATAAGTCAAGGCCCACCCCAAGGACCGCGACTGACGTACAACGCGACGAAACTTCATATTAATTATAGTATTACCCTGTAGATAAAGTATTTTTCCATTGTAAGTACCGCCATAACTTCAATGCGTTAAGTAGGTACAAGTTATCCGAACTAGTTATGTGTGTAGGATGGTCGATCTGTCAGATGTAATCGATCGATTTAGCGGAGGAAGTGTCAGAGTGACGTTTTGAATCGCCATTTTAAATAGCGAATGTTTGAAGGAGGACTGATAAATTAGATAATAAATGTTCACGAAGACGTGTTGTCGGCGTGCACTCGATATGTAGTTAACTTTTCATCACAAAATTATTGTAATTGTAAATTAGTGCACTTTATTGAATGATCGAAAACGTAGGTAGGATATGAGGAATGAAAAACGTCTTTTGGAGAGATAACGAAGGATAAATAAGTAAGTTAATTAACATTGAAACTTAGATGTTTCGTCTAGTTTAAATAACTCGTATACTGCTGGGAAATGTTTATACAAAATGAAATGTGACAGGTGTCATAACTTTACGTGTCATTTCGTCTTCTCTAATCAACTGCCATGATTTCGACTGTCAGTAGTTTATAGCAAGCGGCGGCCTCTAGCGGTCGAAGCCGATGTTTCCAAATCTTATATACTGTACGTTCTATAGGTACGTAAGGTTTGTATAATGTTTATTATCTGAGCTGCGAACGGCGGCGGCTGGTTTTCTATCGTTTTTTCAATTTGTACTCCTTTTTTATTGAGTTTTTATGTAACATTGAAAAGGCGATAGGGTACGGTGTTTGTTTTTTGCACCGAGATTCTAACTGCCCAACCTCGGCTTATGATCGGACGATTTGGCCAGTTAGAAAGAGATGGACGCAACGTCGTGTCTCCCTCTAGCATGAACGCGAGGTTCAGCTATGAATTAGTATCGGATCGCTTGACATCACGTGCGAGATTAAAACTGCATTTATGTAACTATATGATAAATAGGTTAATTCAACTTATATAATGAATTATCTACTGTAGGCTGGATCATTAGGATTTGTAATAAAATTAAAGGAAGGTAAGATAAGTTATTGTAATTGCCAAAACGGTTCTTATTTACTTTTTAATTTTAGCTTCATTAAATACTCTATTACTTCTATAGTCACAATGTATGATTTATTATTATATTAATCGCTTGTTTGTAATGTCGCCATTATTTTATTAGTTAATTATAATTTTGAATGTATTATTTTATATTTTAATCATTGACTAAGGGAACGAAGTGCAAATTTGTTTGAAAGTGTCATATTAAATGTCGGTTAGTAGTGTCGGGGCCATTTTTTTTTTGTAATTTACGCTTTGATGCGACGATGCCAAATAGGTATACGTGTTGGTGAGTTTACGTGAAATTGTCAAGTGAATGCTTCAATATGGTTTTAATACTTTAAAAAGCGTTGGTGACAGACAAATGCTATATTGAAAAACAACCTTTATTGCCATCTGTCTTAAGTAAAAAACTGTTTGGTGCTACCATGAGTTTATCTCTTACAGTTAGCGATGTTAGTGACTTCGTAAGAACCTTTGTAAAGCGTTTCTACTGGATAGAAGGAAGTAAGATCGCTTTTACAAATTAATCTTATCTGACTTGTATACTGGCACGAGAGATATAACATCTAGTCCTCTGCATGGGCGACGCATTGTCTCTTGGCGTTCCAGACATAAAGTGCATCGTCGTGTCAATAGGCGGCGGTATCACTTTCCATAAGGTGAACCGTTTGCTTGTTTGCCCATGACTTTCCATAAAAAAAGATAAATATTTCGAACTCATAACACACACTGTAAATTATGAGGCAAATGACTGTTTTTCAATAAAGTAGTTTGTGATTGTAAACTAACGCCATCTATGATCTCGTTTGAGGAGCTCGCGTCTTCCCTTCAATATTTAGTACATTTTTCAGTCAAATATGGTTTTATTATTGTATAATGTGTGCTCAATCTCGGGATATACACGCTCCAACCAGGGTTCCGTATAACATGTAACTGATTCGACTATAACTTGCTCACTTTACGATAGAATGTTGTCACCTAAAATGTAGTTGGAAAAAAAAACTGAATTTATTCGTTCACTGCTCAATAATGTTCAAATTTTACGTGAGTCGTTTGTAATTTGGTGCTAGAAACGCATCCGTAGAGTTAGGTTTAGAATGATTTACGTAATTTGGTGATTTGTTCAGGTTTATGTCGACATGGAGGTCATGTTTTAAATAATGTGTTTAATTACTTTGTAAATAGAAAATTATAGTAATTTGAATGATACTTTAGAAAATGTTTATGTTTATGGAATGATGTTGGTATTTACGGAAGGGTTTTTTTTTGTTTAGTATAATTACATATGTAATAACACATCACAAAGAAAATTTCAATTGATTTGTTAATTCCGCCTTTCTCGAATTCTGTTTGTTTTGGGAAATTAAAACCACAATTATTTTTCATGCTCATGCGTAAAACATTTGTTTGAATGTTTAATTTCAAGTGTCAATAAGTGAATAACTACTAAGTTTACCGGTTTATGGATGCACGGACTTTTGTTTGTTAAACGGAAAGAGAGATTTTGAAAGATTCGGCTAGTAAAGTGACGTGTAATATTGTATCTGTGTATATTCCATACCCAAGCGTATTGTAGTGTAATGAGATGAGCGGGGGCTGTGAGCCCGGCCACTGTTAGCTCATTCTATGTCAAATTAAATATTTGATAATCTCCTTTTATGCTTGTTTTATTTTTATTACTAGCAACCCGCCAAAAACCTTCATTTTTAATCACTCTATTAAAAAACCGCATCAAAATCCGTTGATTAGTTTTAAAGATCTATCAGACGCACGGCGGGAAGCGACCTTGTTTTATACTATGTTTTATGAATGTGTGATGTCTTAGTGTGCGTCCTGATTAATGGCGCATTAAACATTCGACACATCTAAACTGGTCCACAGTGAGAGGTGCGCGGACATAGTAAGTTTATATGTATCGAGTCCGACGTTCGCCTGAGCGGTGCGCCGTCACTCAGGACTCTCACTAAGGCTGTGTTTAGGAAAACTTGAACCCTATAATTCTTAAAACTCTTTGATTTAAGTCATGGATCCCATTTGTGATGTCCGATATTAAAGAGGGACTCGATATAAACGACCACCTTCAGTAGCGGATTTACAAATTTTCAAGTTATGGGCTGTATAGTTTTGGCCGCCCTTGCCTGTACAATTGTCATATCGTTCATTATTTTTATAATGCAACAATTTCCTTGAAATTGCACGTAGAATAATTTTTGGGTATATTTTGAACTAATCGTTGCTCAATCATGTATATCGCAAAATTATATACAAACCAACCAGTTCGTAGCCTCCAACCAGTAGTGGGACTGGCATGTATGGGTTGTAAGTGGGAAGGAGGGAAATACATTTTCTACAATTTTGCTCTTTTCACTCACATTCACAAAGTGTGGGCAAAGGGCGCAGAGGCTGATTACTGGTGAGGGGCGGCGAACTAGCTTTTTCACTCTACAATATGAAATTTTGCTACTCTTGGAATGTGCAATGACAAGTAAGAGAGAAAAGTAGTTGGGAAAACTTTGATTTCTTTTTCTCTTTTTAATTTCAGAGGTAAAAAAAACTCGGTTCCTAACTTTGCCGCCCCAAAATTTGCCGCCATAGGCTCAAGCCTACTCAGCCTGCTGCTAAATCTGCCGCCACAGGCTCAAGCCTAATCAGCCTGCTGCTAAATCTGCCGCCATAGGCTCAAGCCTACTCAGCCTGCTGCTAAATCTGTCGCCATAGGCTCAAGCCTACTCAGCCTGCTGCTAAATCTGCCGCCATAGGCTCAAGCCTACTCAGCCTGCTGCTAAATCCGCCACTGACCACTCAGCCTGCTGCTAAATCCGCCACTGACCACATTACACAAAAGAAAGAAAATGTCGAGTAATTTAACAGTTTTTTTTATTAAAACATAAATCTCAATCTACCTATCCCTATTAATTACAAGTCGTTCTTACAAACTATACCTACAGATCACTAAACAAACTACAACTTATAGAACAATAAATACTGCTTCATTTATTATCTTCTAATTGGAGATCTCACTGGGACTGTACCGTCGATGGTTGTGAACTACTGAAACATAATATGATAACATTAAATGTGGATAATAATAATAAACACAACACGACACATTGACTCAGCCCTGCGCTTAGATATAATCATGTACCGCAGGCACTAAGCAACGATGTGGTATAAACTACGTACAACAATCTACAACTACATAGATAAGAATACAACGTCCAAAACCGGTAAGCGAAACAATGAATTTTCCAATTAACAAGTTCTGCCCCTGCCGGGATTCCAACCCGAAATCTCTAGCGAAGCAGTCGGCTCTTTACACCGAGGTCGTCATATTTCATTTCATATATTCTCATTAACAATTTATAACAATCGTGTCTGAAAGTAACTATATCTAAAACATAATATTACCACATAAAATTGTCTAAGTACATAATATAGTCAAATAATTATTATATAACAGTCATGTTAAACAATCATAAATTGAATACAAAAATCTGTTTATAAATATTACAGTAAATAACGAGTAAAAAAATGACCGTATTCACAAGTTTAAATTACATAAAGTCAATCAAAATTCATGATTTAAGAATTCATTCACTGAGTAAAAACCATCCCTCAGCAAAAGTCGCCTTAAATCGGTTTTGAACCTATGCAAATTAGTCTCTGCTTTTAGTTTTGTGGGTAGACTGTTAAATAATTTCTCAGCCTGGACTCTAGAGCTATGATTCGCGACGTTTAACCTAGGACAGAACGGTGCCTCAAGATCCATTCTTCTAGTATTGAGTCGTACAGATATTTGTGCAAACGATTCATATTTATGTCTATGTTTGTGTACGTCAATCAATTGTATCAGTATATAAAGGCTAGGTAATGTGAGAATATTTAGTTTCTTAAAAGAATCCTTACATGATTCCCATGGAGGGTTGCGAAGCATGGTACGCACTGCCCGCTTTTGCATTCTGAATACTTTATTCATATTATAGTTGTAGCCCCAGAACCTTACGCTATATCTCAATTTCGATTCCACTAATGCGAAATATACCAACTTAAACTGCTCTAGACCAAGCTCCTCTCTGAGACTTCTGATCGCATAACAAGCTGAGCTGATCTAGTTTTCGATCGATAAAAGTTCCTTTTTCCAATTTAGTAGTTGGTGCTAAAAGTTTTACATTATCGGAAAAATCTATTATACATAGAGTATATATTTAATATACATATCTACTCTAGAAAGTAAGTGTCAGTGGCGAAACTCAAATGCAAATGAATGTGGCTTTACAAGTTTTTTATAACAAGTCGCAAACAAGCATACAGCCCGCCTAATGTTAAGCAGGCACTGTAACCTGCTTCCAATATTCAGTGTGTTACCATGAGTTCGTATAGTTTTCCTGCTCGTCAGGTAACATAGGTTACTACAGTGATTTGTATGGGCAATCTTAAATCCTTATAAATCCGTTAGTGGCGCTTTACAAAAATACCTATAAATTTGTAACTGCAGTCACAAACGGCTATCGAAGGTAAAACTCACTGGTATTCCAAAAGACTATAATCGACACAAAGACAACGCACCAGTTGCTGAAACTGCAAAGCCTTGTAGGAAGTTCTAATCTGCTATTACGTCAGTATTTTGTTCTAGTCTAGTATTCAGTCATTACCTATGTTCGCGTAGCAGCCGTTCTAACGCCCTCCGACACGACACGTGCACGAGGCGGCGCGGACGCACACCGCGCAGTACGTCCGCTAGCGACGGCTTCAGGTTGTAGAATATCACCGGCTGACCGCGCACGTGGAAGTCCTCGATCAGGCCCTTGATGCCCTGGATATATGAAAATATAGCTTGGAATGTAGGTAAGTTATGTAAAATAATAATAATAAAAATGTTCTACCCGAAACAGAAAGGGATACGTGAGTGTAATTGTATTTGTGTTGCAATTTAGCTATATTATAATGATTAGTATTTGTACAAAAAAGCCAAAGCAGTTAGTAGCCTAGCATAGATCGGTCTCCGCACAGCGCCGCGGCTAGCGATTATTAATCCGTGGTATGTAGTATAGTTACTTCAGCCACAGTGAAGTCGGCGTGCTGCACGTGTGCGGCGTCGATGACGAGCGGCAGGCTGTGCGGCTGAGCGGCCTTGTGCAGCGCGCGCCGCACGTACTGCGCCGCCGGGAACGACAGCGCGCGGTCCACCACCGCCAGCACGTACGCGCAGCCGTCCGCTGTCTGCAACACGGGGACTATTCTACATGCAATAATCAACACATGGTGTCGCCAGCCTATGGCCTAAGGGGGAGGCAGTTGACATATGGTTGATATTCGTTGATTGTAATACGGTAGTACAATCTAAATGCCGCCTTGGCCTTCGCCCATATTATACACATAGACTCAGCCCTACACTGCTCATAACATGATCTTGTATCGCAGACACTAAGCAACGATATGCTCAGTGAATATCTAAGACCAGGAAGCAAAAAGTACTATAAAGGCCTCCCAATATTTTCAAATGAAGCGATCTTGTGCTAGTTTTCATCAAATATGTTAAATGAACCTTGGGAAGCTGATCCTGAAGAAACTGGGTCCGCTGATTCAGAAGACCTAATGTTTTTTTGAATCCATGAGCTACAATGACATCATGATAAGTAAAATAGAATGGTGCTTACTGACGTCTAGGTATCCACAGATAAAATAACCTACATTGGTCGAATTGACCGATCGTAAATCGTAAAGAATCTTTTTGTAAACCGTCTGGTTGTTTGCTCAAAATGTATCTATAAAAGGAAAAAGAAAAGGAAGTAGATAAGTCTGAATATCTCACCATAGCTCGGCTGACTCTCACTGAAGGTCTGGCGGAGGCATACAGTAAGTACAGCAAGTTGACACCAATCCCCACCACGATGCCTGCCTCCAGGCGCCACGCCAGGCAACACACGAACGTCACCAAACCAGGTATTATGTCCATCTCTGAATAACGACTTCAATAGTTAGAAGGTGGAATTAGTTGAATAGTGTAATGAGGTGAATTAAAAGAAAATTTAACATAACAGAAGACTGTCGAACTTAATTTTAGGACGTCAACCTACAATCGCCATTTTTCTTTCTACCGTGTAGGTAGCATAGTTTATTTCGTAAAAGTGCTGAGTGTACCAGATGGAACCGATATTATTCACCTATCTTTTTACTTACTCGTATATTTAAGATTAATTCATATTACCTGTAGGTATTATCATTATACAACTACTGATAGAAATAAATAAATACAACTGCGCCTTACTTTTGGTCCTCCATATCGGCTTGAACACGTGCAGTTCCATCATAAAGACGACCGCAGCGATGATGACGGCCGCCAGCGATGCCTTCGGAATGTAGTAGAAGTATGGTGTGAAATACTGCAACGGATAACAAAGACTTATATGCTGATACATCTAGCTCAGTTTGATAAAGACAGCCGGTTGGGTGTTCGGGCACAGCCTATGCCTCATTTCATAGCACTGCTTTGATTTTTGGCTTAAGGGACGCTTGGTGATCCTGATGAACAGGAGTTACAGCGGTGGGACAGAGTGGCGTGTGTACCTGCAGCGCGAGCAGTACGAGCGCGCCGGCGTACAGCCCGGCGGCGGGCGAGGCGACGCCGGCCGCGTGGCTCACGGCGCCGCGGGACAGCGCGCCCGACACCGGCATGGACTCCACCAGCGCCGACACCACGTTGCACGCGCCCAGCGCCAGCATCTCCTGCGTCGCGTCTACGTACTTGCCCTCGCCTGCGGCAAAGACAGACAGTGGATAAGTCAATTTTAGTTACAATTGCTGAAGCTGCAAAATCCTTCAATTAAATGGTTCAGTCGTATAAAACCCACCAAATCAAAAAGAACCTGGGAAGCACCCGCAAGCATGTCAATTAAATATGGCATCAAACATTTTATGGCACCGTTTGAAACTTACAGAAGACCTTGGCTAGCGCGATGTTTTCCAAAATGGACAGCAGCGGCACAATCAATATGGCTGACCCCAGCGTTGATGTCATCTCCACGAACGAGTACGTGTGGTTGCCGACTGTAGCCGAGAACGGAGGCAGTGATATCTCGGGGAGACCTGGCTTCACGGTTCCTATAAACAAAAGTAAATTAAAACTGGCAGCATAAATTACTTCTTGTGTGTATAATTGAAACGAAAGGTTCGATGTTTGTTTTATAAAGAAAATTGGCCGGTATGTCCAATTCTGGTTTGGCCATCATTACAAGCTTTCTGATGTCTGTTGACTGAAAAAATAAATCAACTCATCATAAATTTCTCTGTTCCTGCAGCCATTGGATGCAAGTCTCCCAGGACCAGAAATCTTTTTGGGAGGCCTATTTCCAGTAGTGACAGTAGACGTCTTTCGCTTGAAGATGCAGTATCAACTCACCAGTAAGCACAAAAGGCGTCAGCTTCTGCGTGTCGAAGTAGTAGGCGAGGGCTGCGCAGACTAGCACCACGAGGATGTTCCTTGTGGTGGATAGGAACCACAGAGCTTGTGAGGCGGCGCCAGACCACCTCGACGGAACTGGGTCCGCACTTTTACCCTGGACTTTTATGTCTTTCACTTTCTGTTTAAAAGAACAATAGTGTAAAGTTTGGAAGGGATCCGTACTTAATCTAGTGGAGGTATGTAAACATTTTCTATCGTTAATTAACGGTGGTAAAAAAAATAAAATCTTAAAATATCCCGAACATTTAATGACATGAATGTTACGCAAGATTTAAATGTTCACACAATTAGTGCTTATGTCCCAAAATATTTGATTGATAACTGTAAATGTTGTCTCATGTTTTTCGCTGTCCTTAAAATTACTGTGTTAAGATAGGATTCTAGTGAAATCACGTGTTCTGAGTAAAACGTCTTCAACACGGATAATAAACCACAACACGACTTTAGTAAGAACAAGCATGCCTGACCGTCCAAGGCTGCACGTGAGAGCAATGCGCCTTAAGATTTATAGATATCATTCATGAATTCCGAGATCTATATTTATAAAGGTAGCTGGATAATTAAGTGATTTGCTGAAACGTTAATGAGACTATGGCGGTGGCGGATTAAAAAGGCTGTATACATTAAGTGCAGTTTCATTGCTGCTCATGGAAGCAAACACGCGTCCTCAATACTATAAACGCGAAAGTTTGTAGGGATGTATGGATGTTCTCTTTCACGCAAAAACTGCTGAATGGATTTCAATGAAACTCTACAGTAATATAGCTTATACATCAGAAAATAACAGATAAGATATAATTTATAAAGATAATGTGTAAATTGTTGAAAATATTACAATTAAAATCAAGTAATTAAAAATCCCCTAAGAACTATTTTCGACTTCTACGCGGACGAAAAAGTCTTCTTTTTGATGAAATGATAACATTCTAAATAGGAAATGTATTTGTAAACATATTCTATTCCTATAACCCCTGTCACTGTTTTAGAAGAGTACAATATTTAGCGTCGATGTTGTTGGTAAAATTTAAAAGTGCCAACGTACCCTTACGTGGGTCAAAATGGGATTGGGTGCCAAGGGTGCCTACTTGCAAATTCTTCCCAATAACGAAATCGAATTAGTTTCTACTATTGTTTCGTACAAACAAGTTTCGTACACGTGCTCATTTCATCCGTAGCAAGCAATGTAAATGCGTCTAACTTCTTTGTTCGCATTCAGATTGTATTTAACACAGGAAATGACACTTATCTCGATGCTAGCGTATAATATTCGCACATACATTAAGTAGACTATTTTCAGAAATACAAAGTGTGTTGCATGTCGTTTGAAAATAATTGATACATAGTGTGGGGTGTGATTAACTGAGAAATTCACGAAGTTTGGACACAATAATAATAGAGGTTGGTATCAAACAGGATATATGTTTTTGCTCAGAAAACTATACTGAGAATACTTGTAACTGTTCGAAGTCTAATAAAATTACATAAACGATCCGTCAAATTGTCACCATTTGAGCTCCACACTAAGCTTTGTGTCTATATCCATGAGGCTGATTTAAAAATTTGGCGCCAGGCCCATTAACTTTGCTGCACTATTCACTGTCGTGTAAAGACATACAAAGTATTTCATTTAAGAACCTGCAAAACTGCCCCTATTAGCGTGGCGCCTCGGGCCATGCCCCCCCTTCACCCTAGGCTAAATACACCTCTGCCCCTGAGCTTCTACCTTTTATTGCAAATATGAATCATTACCAAGCACCTTTAAGGAGTTTAGAGGTTTTGCAGTTTTTTTTGGTTTTCTCCGCTACGTTCGTACTTGTAAAAAACCATGGTACTTGTTCGTCAATTTAGATTAATGAGTGGAGATCATTAATTTAAGTCTAAGTTGTAGAAATTGTGTTCATCGGGATGTCTGAATGTTTGGTGGTAAAACTTACCCTCAGCAGCAGCAGCACCACAATGCAGGTGACTCCAAGCACCGTGTCCCACAGCCTCGTCTCGCCGATGTGTTCGTATAAACCCGTCCACACCTACAACATAATTTTTTGACATATGGTCTTGAAAAATCTTTTTGATATACCTTTAGCTAAGTCCCAGGTTTAGCCCTGGATTTTGTTTAGTCCTCGGTTTTATTGTAAGCTCTTTCGAAACCATAAACTTCACAATGCCTGATAAAAGATATTCCACATTTTTTTCCGCCTTTGAATGGACCCAACTGAACAGGGCTGAGATGGTGACAGGAAGTGGTAGTTTTAGAATTTTGACGATTTAAAAGTACTTATTTTAAGTGCATTTGAATAAACAAATCTTTGATTTTGATTGATTTGAGTCAGACATGATTCAATCAGTCACTCTTGGAAACCGTTTTCGGGACACATTCCGAACCAGTGGTAGTTTTAAAAGAATTATGATGATTTAAAAATAAATTTGAATGATACAGTAAATTGTCAATCCGAGATAGGTTTTTACGATGGTTGTACAAATATTTTTATTGATCCTTAAAGATTTTTAAATTTTGGTACAAAAAATCTTAAAAAAATTGCATGAGAAAAATTCTTTTTAACAAAAAAAACGCGGATCCTACTTACCTATGATGTCAGTAAATCTGACATAAAAAATATTAGAATACATTTTACAGTCGTAAAACTTTTATGTTGGAACTTAGAATAAATTAGCAGCTCATTATCATTTGGCATCAACTTTAAAGAAATCCGCAAAAATCATCATTAAAAATCGTATAAAAAGGTTATGCAGGCACTAACGTAGAGTTAATGACTTCATTTACATTAGTTTAAGCAAGTCCGTGTTAAAAACTTAATTATTCACGTTGCTTTAAATGTACGATTTTTTAACACTTTATGCAAATTAAACATTTCATTTGATTCCGACATTAAGTTTGTGAAGGACATTGGAAAGTTAACAAAAAGTATTCGTTTGAACTCGTTTGGTAATTATTGTTGACGTGACAATACAGTTAGCTGGCACTATTCAGGCGGAACCAACCTTTGGTTTGCCTAGTTTTGGTCTCTCAGTCTATTCCAAAGGGCTATTTTGGCGGACTTTTTTTGCACGAATTAAGGATATACATTCTTATTTTAATGGAAGAGCGAAGTCAAGAGTGTGCTTTTTATTGCGTTAAGGTTTTATTGATAAATATGTTTACAATATGTGAGCTATTGGTGCACGATTATAAGTATATAAATAAATATGAGCTTAAAACCTTATCCTAATAATATTAATAATATATTTCGCACAAGCCTATATGAAGGTAAATATCAATTTTCTATTAGGCATAAAAATCTCACACGTGAAGGCAACTGACCTGCAGGAACTTTCCTCCCGGGAAACTGAGCCCGAGGATGTCTTTGATCTGCGTGGTGGCGATGATGATGGCCGCTGCTGATGTGAACCCCACCGACACTGGCCCGCTGATGAAGTCGATCAGGAACCCTGGACACAACACGAACTGTCAGTTATTTTGTTGAGTTATCAGAACCGATATAGTTTATTCATTTGGCAAGAAGCCTAGTGGAGTTAGAGCTAATTTAAATTACTTTATTTACCTAGTTGCAATAGGGGTTGAACCCTCACAGGGTAGGTATGAAATGAAAATTATAAAATTAATGTCTCAACTATTGCCATAAAACTTTACTTGACACAGGTTTATGAATGTTTGAATCCATATTTATGATTGATCAATCGTTTTCTCGATTTCTGTAACTCAGATTCACACGCATTTTCATTTAAGATCAGGCAAGCTTTTGACCCCAATCCCGGCGAAAGAGTCTAAGGTGGAACATGCCTTCCTAGGAGAACCCTATTGATTATTGCCTTAAAGAGCCCCAGGTTATACTGATCAGGGAACGCTTCAGCAGGTAAATAATTCCACTCCTTTTCTGTATCCATTAAGAAAGAGTTACCCTGGATAGATGTATAGACCACACACCAAAAAACGATGTGTGACATTCCTATGTAATAAATGCTATTATAATTTAGAAGATTTTTTATTGATAACATTAATAAATAACTAAAAAATAAACTTGATTAAGCTAAGGTTCCAATTGTTTGTTGTATCTGTGTCTCCTTTTAATGTAAAGTACGTTTTGTATCTTTTATATTTTAGTTGTGTTATAATAGTTTTACTGAAACATTTAGTTATGTATTCTCGCCATGCCCTTACAGGGTGTCACATGTATACCTTATTTATATTCACATCTTTTGTACCGAATGTAATGTGACAAGCAATAAACAATATGAATTTGAATTTGGACTAACCAACTTAATTCTTAATGCAAATAATTACAAGCTAGAAGAAATAAGGCAGGCTGTAACATCTATTTCCATGTGACGTTATGTACGAGTAATGCTGATAACAACAATAAAACGCACATAAAGAAACAACTGTTTATATGGTTATTGGATTGGTTACCGAGTATTGTGTTTTATGCTTCATAAAAACATTTTGGTGGGTGGAAACTGGATTAAGATAAATATATTACGCTACTAATAAGTTATTGCCGGCAAATATTATTTTTACAGACAGAATACATAGAATTCTAGTACTACCTACTAATTGAGATCATAGTATGAATTACTAAATAACGTTCATTATTACAATCAAGCGTGGATACAAACCTCAATAAGGGTTATGGTCACGCCTTACAGGGTATGGGTTTTACAGGCTATTTCTTTAAAGTATGAACTTTTATATAGTTATTCTATTAGCTTATCACAAAAAACTGCGTTTTTATATTTTTAAACTTAAAACTTTTCA
This sequence comes from Choreutis nemorana, assembly GCA_949316135.1. Taxonomy (NCBI): domain Eukaryota; kingdom Metazoa; phylum Arthropoda; class Insecta; order Lepidoptera; family Choreutidae; genus Choreutis; species Choreutis nemorana. The sequence goes on along the minus strand of OX438606.1, from coordinate 9,893,302 downwards.
TGCTATTTAGTTTACAAAAAATATTTAACTATTCAAACACGGCAAAATGGGTTCAGATCCACGGGGCAATAGTAGTGAATAATTTTAATAAAGTTTGCGTTTCCATCTGGGGATTTTTTTGGATTAAATATAACATCAGCTTAATTCCACCACCCACCTTGCTTGTTAAATTATTGTAAGTCTTCTACATGGTGATATATGTAGCTCAATATGCTTACACGTAAATCAGTGCTCTCCCTGGACTCAGTTGACAGGTCAGCCTTTAGTTGATCTTAAATAATAGATCGAAGCTGTCAACGTTTGTGGCTACACTTTGAGGCATGACTGGACACTTGCATGACAGAACATGGCAGATTTGTATAACAACATTTTATTTTGGTGGTAAGTATTCAGTGGTGGTAGGTATTCAAGGTTTTAAATATATTACCCAAAGCCTTTGTTCCGATGCTTCCGAAGAGTTACAGAACTGTTCACCATCAAATTATTACAAAAAACCATGTGCCAATGCAATACCTATTTTACTGTCGATGCAGTGGTTATTGTTAATTTAAATAATAACATTAAAAGAAGCCAACTATAGACAAAGTTGTTCAACTTTCAGTTTCAAAGAAATGCCTTACTTTTACCTATTTTTATCGAAGAAAAGTAAATAAATAATGAATATAGCTTACCCAGCTGCAGGATCCCCATGATCAGCTCCACGCAACCTGAGAGGAAGGCCAGCAGAACGGCAAATTCTGGTCCTAAGCCATGGATATTCTCCCTGGTCAATATGGCGGCGATGGCAGTTGGGCCGATGGCGGAGTCTTTCACGGAACCGAAGATGGCGTAGACGAAGCACGCCATGAATGAAGAGTAGAGGCCATATTGTGGTGGTAGACCAGCCACACCAGCGTATGCTATGGCTTGTGGTATCACAGTCAGACCCACTGTTACTCCTGGAGGAATACAATAACAATAATCATAATATCCATATCACGATATACATTTAAATATTTATTTAATTAAAACTGTTAACAGCAATTACAATATTTACAAAACCTTATTAAACCCAATTACACGAAAAAAATATACATTAATAAAATATAAATCAATTTAAGAACAAAAGTCAATAAAAATTAAATACTTTTTACACCTTGACTCAGCCCTTCACTAAGATATTATCTTTTATCGCAGTTACAATGCAACGATATGATATAAACTACATAGATAAGAATACAATATGCAAGACCGGACAGTGCATCTTGCATATACCTCTAGCAGTAAGTTAGTTAGCTGTTTACTCCACCGCGCCACAGAGGTCTTCAATACCATGCTCAGATACCATAATTACAATTATTTTATCGAGACCACTATTGCAAGTCCTGTCAACCAGCATTAACAGTGGCAATGACATGACATGTTATGACTTGCTGTATTAAAATATATAAATGTGGTTGGTTTTAAAAATAATTTTGACGATATGATTTGCATATAAAATTTGATTTTGATATAATGAGAATTATGTTGTGTGAGAACGTGGTAGCTCGGTTTGTTATCCGACCGACCCGACTCAACAGGTCGAGGGTTCGAATCTCGGGGTAACGTAACTTGTAGCTGTTCCTCATTGTGCCCAGAAAATGGCGACCAATCCGCAACGTGTCACACTGGGACACAACGTAATCTTGCGGAATGCGGTGTGTAACACCTCTGCCAACTCTGCCTCTGATGACGGCGTGAGTCTATGTTTTATTTACATAATGAGAATTGTGTACTATACAAGGCAGTCTTTGTTAGGCAGTACTAAAGAACAGTAGCCTCCCTACCTTACTGATGTATTGTACTGCAAAAATACATTATGAGTACTTACAACCTGATATACCCCCACCCCCATACATACAATGCATCCTGGGCAAAAAACCGCCTGTATTTGGGCCCGCAACAAATTTTATTAGAAGAAGTAGGATAAAGTATGGAACAAATCCTACACTTCACAACTGGCAGAATCATCTTTGCAAACAAACCTCAACAAACGCGCCAGATATTTGGTCGAAAACGATCTTATCTTTCAAGCTAAAACGAACTTGTTTGTTTGTGTCACTACACAGTTGAATCTTTTTTTATGTTTTAAGCTCAAACATCGAAAACTAGAGCGAAAAAGCTGCTCAGGGTGCCCACCATGAGTTTTACCTTCGATCGCCGCTTGCGACTGTAGTTACAAATTCGTATGAATCTTTGTAAAGCGCCTCTAACGGCTTGATATTGCTTATAAAAATTCACTGTAGTAATCTATCTTACCTGACGTGTAGGAAAACTAAAACCTGAATATTGAAAACAGCCCTCTAAAATGAATGAAACAAGAATGTATTCTCATCTGAAATTGTGTATTCAATTTAGCCGTGGTCATCTGCCACCTACAGTATTAGGCAAACTTACTCGCTTGTATAATTTTGTATGTAAGGTTAGGTTTGGTATAGGCATATGACCACGGCTAAACTAAATACTTAACCCTCGTTTTGCTTCGCCGTTGTCGGGTAATAAACATCAACTATTTGAGTAATTAATCAAATCGAGAACGAATATGATCAACAGACAATACAAATGATATTTAAACAACATGTTGTGTTGCGCAAATCGAGAAATAATGTTCCAGTTCCATTGAAATTTTTGTTCATGATTCGAAAGCTATTAATTTTAATTGTAAAACAATAAATCAAAACAGTTTCAAAGCATACAAGGATTGCTCATAGTTAATTTATATTGAATAAAATACAAATTTATAATTAAGATCCGACTCAAAATTGCGAACACTGTCTAGGCTGTCATTAAAAGGTCGCTTTGACAGAATCGTATCAAGTTCATATATGACGCAGATGTCAAATTGTAAAGTCATTTTACTTGGCACTTTATAACACAACCTGCCCGTGAGTTGAACCTTGCCCGTCTGTGATCTTGAAAAAATTACAGGAATTGTCTATGATCTGCTAACGAATTCAAAAAGGTAAAAAATAGAAGAATTGTCTGTACGGTTGTTTTATATTTATATTTTTACGAGATTCCAATACGGAACCCTCACAAAGATAGCATGAATATGTAGGTATTATTTTATAGGAGTTTTACAAAGAACACACAAACATGCAGTAACTGTTTTGTTTGATTTATCGCGATATATAGAGTAACAACATGGCGGAGGACGTGGTAGCTCAGTTTGATACGTACCTTGGTTAACCTACCGACCAGACCCGACAGGTCGAGGGTTCGAGTCTCGGGTTGCCGTAAATTGTAGCTGCCAATACTTCATTGTGCCCGGATAGTAGCGACAGATTCGCGATATGTCACATTGGGGCTCAACATAAACATGCGAAATGCGGTGTGTAACACCTCTGCCAATCCCTCTTGAGGGATTGCGGCGTGAGTTTATGTTTATATTTGTGTATGGAGAGTGTATCAACGATTTGTAAACTCATCCAATGCTATAATATATATATCTATATATATATATAATATATATATATAATATATATATCTATATATATAGCATTGGATATATATATATGGCAATACTGTATGTTTATAGTAAATAAGTCACAGGCTGATATGCCGCCATTTCTCGCTTTGCCTGTCTAATAAAGGTTTTAACGTTCATATCAATCTGCCCGGTCATGCTTGGACAAATCGATTATTTAGGCTTGCTACAGGCAAAGTGATTAATTGGCAACGCTGTGAGCGAGACAGGACCCAAACTAAGGAAAAACATAAGAAAAAGAAATAATAAACAAGATATCTAGTTTAACTTAAATGTAACGAGTAGTCACACACACATAGAAAATAGTAAAATTATGTTTATTCTGGTCGCAATACCTAACCGAAACTAGCTAATAACTACTAAAATTAGTACAACCTTTGCTTAAAAAAACATTTATAATAAAAAGTAATTTAAAAAACTCTGTTATTTAAGGAATGTAAATAAATACTTTATTATAAATCTAATCAATCAAAAATTTTCGTGCCATTGACTACACTACGATGTCGCAGCCATAACACGATATGACCAAATTACTAGTAGATAGACAGAAAATCAAATCGATTAACCCAACTTTGAACTGGGCATGTCATGAAATAATAATAAACCACATCACAACACACACATTGACTCAGCCTTGCAGTAAGTATCGTAACAACTTGTGTCACAGGAACTAAGCAACGATACGGTATAAACTACATTCATAAAATTCAACATCCAATACCGTTAAGCGAAACAATACGTCTTGCAAATAACACAAAGTTTCACACCCGCCGGCATTTGAACCCAGAACCTGTAGCGCAGCAGTCGGCCGTTAACACCACTACGTCACAGAAGTCGTCAATAATCGGCTATAACACCACAATTCAGCACATCGTGATCTGCCCAGGCAAATCTCGATCAGCCTAAATATACAATCGGAACCACCCACGGCATACAGTATACCACTTTTACATAGACATCACTGCATCCAGTTGCATTGTAGTAAATGAATGATTAGGTACATGTATAAACGTATTATGTAATTAATTTACTCTTAAGAAAGAACGTATGTAAGTGAGAAAAATAAATAATAAAATAATAGTGCAAATAAATTATTCTTATTGTTAAAGCAACGGCAAATGTTATTGTGCTAAATAAATTTCAGAAACATTTTCGAATGGTTGTAACAGTAAATTGCGTTTTTGAATATAATGTGGAGATGGCACATTTTTAGACAAATTCTTTAGATATTAATCAAGACATTAAAAAAAAATGATTTATCAGTGTGTCTACCGTGAGATCGTATAGTTTTTCTACAGGAAACATAGATTACTACTGTGATTTTGTATGATCAATCTTAATTCCTGGACAATCCGTTAGGGGCGCTACAAAGATTCATACAAATTTCTAACTACAGTCGTAAGCGACAATCGACGGCAAAACTCATGGTGCATACAGATGATATTAAAAGTAAGTTATTTTGACTGTTAGTGTATTATTAATGAGATATGTTCATGAGTGTCAGATCTATGTTTGTTTGTTTTAAATTATTTGTAATCTGTTCATTGTTTTATCTCCGAATAAAGAAGAAAAATACGTAAAAGGAGTTTAAATTCTTTTTTTTTCAACCTTTTTAATAGCTTGAACGTCCAGCAGCTTCCTAGAAGATATCTTAATTATTATATAACAATTAGTGAGCACAATGAATTCTTGTTATTAAAGTAATAATTGTCGTAATTTTTCCGTCACAATTAAATTGTAGATGAAAAAAGTAGTAATTAGATGACAATCGTTTGTGTGGCATGTATTTCATTAATTCAACCTGATTTGTTAAGTGATGTCACGTGTAAGACGTTTAATTTCCGTTTTTCTACACGTTGTGGCCTAATTCTACCACAGTTTACCTAAATTCGATTTGCCTATGTATTATTGGTCGATAAATGAACCGTCGAATGGAATTTCGGTGGAAAGGGCAAAATTGTCTCACACAACATAACAAAAACTTACGCCGGAATCCCTCGAGAGGGGTTTGGCAGAGGTGTTACACAACGCATTTCGCATGTTCATGTTGAGATCCAGCATGACAGGTTGCGAATCTATCGCCACTATCGGGGCACAACAAGGGACATGGCAGCTACAACGGCAAATCCAAGACTAACCCTCAAACTGTTGGGTCGGGTCGTAACCGATCGATCCGACCCGACAGTTCGAGGAGGCACGTAACAAATAGAGCTACCGCGTCCTCAAAAAAATTGTCTCAATTTTAGCCTATTTTGTGTAAGGTGAACCTAAAAAAGGTCTAGCCCAATATCGTACTTCAGGGATCGTCAAACTTCGCGTAAAACAATGATCAAATCACCTCCAAATTTCGCTTGTTTTGTCCCTTATACGTATATCATATTCTGATTACATCTTCACAATATGCTTAATCTCTTGACGTGTTCATTAACTGTGAATATTGCAAATCTGCGCAGTGTCAGTTGAATGAGTTGATATTTAACGCATGGGTGGCTTGTTGCTCAAACAGTCAACTCCATGCACAATACATTTGTATGGATCTGTATGAGTTACGTACTATAAGATACTGGCTCTGCATTGCTTTGTTTGGTTGTTGTCATTCAGACATTTTGTTCGCTGTAATTTTATTGTGAGTTTTATTTTTGGTGTTAGATTATACAATTAATATTGTTTATGAAAATTCGTTGTTATATACATTTATTATTTCCCTTAGTTTTAGTTTACAAGCTTACAAGGACAGTCGTATGTACGCCCTATTGTATTGCACATCTCTTGCCGCCGTGAGCCAATGAGCTGCGAATATTTTGTATCTAAGAGTTGGACTTTAGTAATGGAAAATTACGTTAAATAAACCCCAGATCCAGAGGACGGCATGAGCCACCAAATAAAGTCACGCGATTTGTTCTGCAACTTAGAAAATTGCTTCACTGAGAATAATGGAAGCTAAGACAAGGTCACTACATTCTTGAGGCGCTTTGGACTTTCTTTTCTGAACAGAATACACAACTTAAGTGTATTATGAATTTTATTTAAATGCTAGATTACCCTTTACCACAGTGTCAACGATCTAACAAATTAAACCGTCAAAATAATCGCTTTAAACTTTATCTCAGAGGTTTTTTACTAAAAGATAAAAAAAGGTACAGTACCAGCAATGACGTCGGCGAGGCCTTTCCTAGGAGTGTAACGTGGGAGCCAGTCCAGTATGGGCACCCTGCGAGCCAGTGCCTTGGTGCTGCAGCAGCTCCTCGCGCGCCGAGCCGCCTCCCGCTGCCAGCGATCAGCCACTGAGCCCTTTGACGGGAAACCGTCAGGGATTGACCCGTTATCTGTTGACAACAATAGCGTTGGTCATACTTTTTTTTTAAAGATACTGCATAGGCTTCTTCTGGGTAGGCATGTTCCACCTTAGTCTTCATCGCCGCTTAACATCAGGCGGGATTGAGGTCAAATGCTTGCCTGGTTTAGTTTAGTTTTATTTATAAAACTTTAGTACTAAAAAAACAACTACAGTGGTTTCTCGCCGGCTTCTTCCCCGTTGATAGTCTTCCGAACCGGTGGTAGACAAAAAAATACAATTTGATAGCATTTTAATTTTTTTAAGTAAAAATATTTTGGATTTGTTTTATTAAAGAACAAAACGGAATTTCGAGTGGCGGCGGTAGAATAACTTTGCGAGGCCACATCACGACACACACTTTGACTCAGCCCTGCCGTAAGCATCGTAAAAACTTGTGTCACAGGAACTAAACGATATGGTATATACTACATAGATAAGAATACTACATCCAAGAGCGATAAGTGAAACAATGCGTCTTGCAGAACACAAAGTGCTGCCCCCGCCGGAATTCGAATCCAGAATGAGGTTAGCAGGAGGAATGAGCGTAGCAGTCGGCTGTTTACACCACTGCGCCACAGAGGTTAATGAAATGAGTCCAATGAGAATCTGCCAATTTTTTTCGGTCTTCATTCAAAATATAACTAACTACGTATCACTTTCCATCAGTGGCGGTACTGTCATAGAAGCCCAAAAGCCCGGCTTGCCCTATCAAACTAAAATAAGTTCGCGCTCTTATTAATTCATTAACAAATGAAACGACTTTTTTAAAGCCACCGAAATTGTAGTTTTGCTGACATGTTCGCAAACTTCTGAGTGTTTCGCTGAGCTCGTCCACGCCAGCAAGTCCACAACGGAACTATGAAGTATATCTCTCGGCTTGCCCTGTACTAAAACTAGGCACGCCACTGCTTTCCAACAGGGGAACAAACAAGCTGACGGAGCTTGTTTTGCCCATGTTGTTCGTAAAAAATGGCTTATTAAAAACTGGAGATCCTCATAAAGTCCGCGTTTGTTAATTTTTTTTGCGAATATATAATTTAATAACATACACGTACATGTGTTGTGAAATATCTTTACTAGACTGTGTTACCCATAGATGCATTGGTATAAATAGGGGGTGAAATGCCAAAGGCCCCTAGCCTATATGGCCCCCGACGATAGCAGTGTAAGGGCCCTCAAAGAGCGAATTTAATTTAATAAATATATTTAAAATAATAATAATAAATAAAATAAAATAACTTTAAGATCCCCTTCCTTTTTATATGAATACATTAATTAAATCGAAAAGTGAAAAAACATAAGTATTCACTGCAAAAACCATGTTTTACTGTTGCTCATGAATTTATATCTACGATTGCAACATTGATTGAGTAATTGTATTTCTTTAATCGATTTCGACATTTAATAACTTATAATTTCTTGAACTTTATGTAAACGGACCAGAAAGTGTATTAACTCAGACCCATGATTCACTATTACTTTATAAGCAACCAACAAGTGACAAGTTTCTCCAAGTCCTGTATTTAAGAAGCATGTCAAAAAGATAGTCAGAAAGCGCGTTAAAATTGTGACTGATCAATGATTGTTGTTTGAAGGGGGGCTTGCCTTTTGCATAATGCTATTATACCTCTCGTGCCAGTAATTACACTGGCTCTCTTAACCTTCAAACCGAAACACAGCGAACTGCTTCACGGCATAAATGGAACGGAAAAAATCTATTAATAAACCAAAAATACATTACAAAATAAAAAAAAAAACAACGATTGGACATCTGCGATTTTTCATCCCCAATTTAATCTTCAATAACCTTTGAATGAGAGAACCGGTATCGATCAAACATAGCTAAGAACACTGCCTATTAAGTCACCTTTTAAACAGTAAAACTACATCAAAATCGCTTCATTCGTTCGAGAGTTACGATCCCACAGACAGACACGTCAAACTCATAACACCTCTCTTTTCGCGTCGGGGGTTTAAAAAATAATCAATGTATGTCAATTATAAATTAGGTTACGCAAAGCCAATTTCAAACGAAAGTCAGAATTAAACGTAAGCAAGCGACAAGTCTTAGCCTCTACAAACAGCCATGTCCAAAGCCATGGAACAACCTAGCCTGTTTGGACTTTGTACTGTTCTTATGTTGTACAGCATAAGGATCGATATCGCACTTGTTATGTGAAGCTACGTGTTGGAGTATGTCCTTTTCACCATTTTATTGTTTACTTCGAGGCTGACCCGGTTACGAGTCGAAAGACAACCCTTTTGTTTACAAAAGAGAAACGTTTATTGTTTTGTTTGGACGTTTAGCCGGGACGATATCGCTTCTTTGTACAACGACAAGACAAGATTTGAACGTTCTAACATTACTAATAATTATAATAAAGCTTCCATTCTTTAAACAACACAGTTTATAAATACTTTTTACACTATAAAAATCAAGTTTGTTTAATCCTTTACAAATAGAAAAATAAAATTCGTAATTCCGTTTGTCGTTTGAAGAGTTTTTTTTTTTAAACTTGCAAAGATTCGTCACCTGATTAAAATTTAAAAACATTATGTTTTTAATGTTATTATTGTATAATTAATTTACATTTATTATTTGTTTTCGTAAAATATCAAAAAAATCCTTAGTAATATTTTAGAAGCGAAAGTTTGTAAGGATGCATTTTTTTTTTGAAATTATTTACTCTTTCACGCAAAAACTTCTGAATGGATTTTAATGAAACTTAACAATATATAGCTTATATATCAGAATAACACATATGCTATTTATCAAGAAATTGTGTGAATTGTCCAAAATATAACGATTAATTCAGTAATTAAAATCATTATTAGAATCATTTTTTACTTCTACGAGGACGAAGTCGCAGGCAAAAGCTAGTTAATAATAAATAAATTGTAGTATTTTTTAGTAAAAGCTTCAAAAATAATCATATCTTTATATCAAAAAAATCTACATTTTTAGGACATTAAATACAGTAGTACCTACTTTTTTAAGCGACTTACATCTTACCGTGCCTACATATTATTATTTCCTTTGTATTGCAATGTTTTTTTTTAATTCATGACCAGGCAGGCATTTGACCCCAAACCCGCCTGATGTTAAGCGGCGATGAGGTCTAAGGTGTATCATGCCTGCCTAGGAGAAACCTCACCTCACTCAACGATGATTCCAAAGATTACTAGCAAATAGAATTAGCAACTAAAACTGTGTCCCCAATACCTTTTACACAGTATTGTACAAACTATGCCGTTCACCTGTAAACCCAGATACAAACAGTAATCGCTTCCGTATTTTCCAAAGAACACCTAAGCTAATAAATTACGTTTAATACTCAGGTAGCTACGCTTCAAGCGGCATTAATACTCAATTTGTCATAACATATCGGAAACAACATAATGTGCGATAAGGAAATAAAAAATTCTAGTGCATTTTCTAGGACACTACTAAAATAGGAATATAAAAGTGAGGAAATGCCCGCGAGGAATGAATACCGAAAGTTGCGGGTTTGCGCCGCCGCGGCGCTGGTGTCGCGTCAAAAATTAATTATGGCGGACGAGACGTTCGTTGGTGAAATTTGCATTATTTGCATAAACCGAACTGTGTTTAAACTTTCTATTAAAAGGGAGAGTTAGAACAGGTGGCTTGGAAATCATTAGGATTTATGTTTTTTCCATTGAGCTCGTAAAATTGACAATTTTAAAATTATTCCGCCTGTTTGGCGCAGTTGTGTAAACAGTCCAATATGCTAGAGCTTCCGGTTTAGAATCCCAGCGAAGGCGGTACTTTATTTCCTATTTGTCTGGAAGATACGAGGTAAAAAAATGAACAACAATTGCACAATGCATAACCATAGCACTGGCTGTATTTTCTAGTTACATAGCAATGTTTCACAAAAACCATTGAGAGAAATGCAGAAGTTATTTCTAATTGCAATAAATCATTGCAAAGACATACTGGTGGATCCAGGGAGAGCTAGGGTTAGTAATAATAATAACCACATCACGACACACAGATTGACTCAGCCCTACAGTAAGATATAATCTTGTATCGCAGGCTCTAAGCAACGGTACTGCATATACTGCATAGATAGGAATACAACATCAAAACAATGCGTCTTGCAAAAAAACACACTGTTCCGTCCTCAACGGGATTTGAACCCGAAACCTCTAGCGTATCTGTCGGATGATTAGAATTAAAATAATCTGAGTTTATTTCATTGATAAAACAAAACGTTAGTGAGGTCAAGCTCCTCCCCGAAATGGTTTCTAAAGAAGGTAGTCAGTTTCGAAGGCGTAGAACTAAAATGGGAATTTTAGCTGACATGGTCTTATGACGTAACGTGATATGATGTAATGAATTTAATTAATTTTTTTTTTAAGAGAGTCGTGACCGTAAAGCTGGTCTGCATTTCGCTCAAAGGTGAGCATCGCTATACAGCGTGGAAATGCAGCCAATGCTATGGGAACACTCCGCATGATTTTTATTGGGTTTTTCATGTATTATATATTCAATTTCTATCTTTTAAATAAATAAAAGTTTTAAATATTTAATTGTAATCTGTTTTAAATCTGTGCTAAACTATATAGCAAAGTGTATTAAAACATTTATAACGACCTGCAATAAAACCTACTGCTGTCAAATAAACAAATTGATTTAATTTGAATCCAGAATCCGACGCCACTGGAATGCAACGATTTGTTTTTAATTAAACCTTAGATGTATCCATTCGTCGCATTACAAGAAGTTATAATGGTTATTATCGAATGACATTCCTAATGGTAATCACATACCTTTGTTTTATGCTTTTTGAAAACGTGGGAATAGTTGACAGTTTCCTCTTTTAATTTAAATAGAAAAAAAAAGAAAATTTATAGAGAGGGAAGATAGGAGAAACTTAATGCGAGCACATCGATCGAATGAAACTGATGACGTCATCCAGGCATGACTTCTATACCTGTCCTCTTCCCCATCGAACCTGAGGCCCTACTCTGAAATGCCGCCACCGAAACTTCGGGCCGACCGATAAACCGACCGAACACAAAATCAACGATAACACTGCATTCGAAATCAATGTGTCGGTATCTTCGGAGTGAGGTTTTTAATGCAATATATGTCAAACAAAGTTCGATCGCAATGAATGTATCTGCGATCCAGACTGACCCGACCGAAACACTTTCGTAGTAGGAAACACACGAACATTCAGCGGATACTTCGTTTTTTCGGAGTAGATGCCATGACCTGGTACTTACCTAGCCGGACTATCGAGGGAGATTTGGGGTTGAGAAGTAGTAAGGAAGTAGAAGAAGGGAAAGGAGAGTCTACATTTATTCTGTTATTGTATTGTTTTGTGTACTGTATATTATAATTCATAGCGTATTAAATTGGACGCCTGCGATACAGGCTCGCCTAGTGCAGGGACCACGGTAAAATAGTTTATGTTAAATGTTTTAAAGTAAATAAAGATATTATTATTATTATTATTAGAGACAAAAACTATAAGTCACCTGAGGGTGCTTCTACCTCGACCTCGGCTTGCGGGACTTTGGGGCATGAGGAATAATTTGCTTTCGCTTTTAAATTTCAACGCCAAACGGCTCTCTCGAAATAGGAAAGTTTTATTCGTCCTTCAAACATATCAAAACAATACCTCTTATTACAATCCCATAGTTCGTATGTGTCGTCATTATAACGAGTTGTTACAAGAACACGACAATCATGGTTTAATTATTCGTAAACATATTAAATTTAAATTTTTGGTCAAAAAGATAATAACGTGATTCGTAATTGCATCAGTGCATCCTCTCTCCTTCTGTAAAATATATTTAATTTTAAGTATTTTAAGCATTGTTACTTTTTAAAATTTTGTGTCACAATGGTTTGCTTGCCCCTGTTTGTTTGTTTGTATTTGTACCTTATACTTGGTTTTGTAACGTTTTCTTTAAATAAATAAATAAATAACCACATCACGACACACACATTGACTCAGCCCTGCACTAAGTATCGTAAGAACTTGTATCGCAGGTGCTAAGCAACGATATGGTATATACTAAATAAATAAGAATACAACATCCAAGACCGGTAAGCGAAACAATGCGTCTTGCAAATAACACAAAGTCCCGCCCCCGCCGGGATTCGAACCCGGAAACTCTAGCATAGCAGTCGGCTGTTTACACCACTGCGCCACCGAGGTCGTCTATGTGTGAGAACTTATATCATGCTGTGTACATGTTTTTTGGGTCCCATTCCAGTTTTAAACATTTAATTGATCACTGTATATTGCTAAGTTTTTGAATGTCACCCGTCGTGTATGCTTAATCAATAAAATAAATAAAATAAAATCTTCACCGGGCTTCATGAGATGGAATGACTTTCTACATGACAAGACGTCAAGTGACAGTATTGTCTTTGAGGAATCTGTTATTAAACAAACACGTGTCCAGTTTGTCATGGAAATATCACGTTCCATAACAAACCCCGAGACGTTATACAGTTCCACGTGAAAATTTCTTTGAATACACAATCTTAAAACGACTATAAGAAAACTTGTTGCAACCGATTTGGTTTCATTTCAATTTTATTTATTTGCCATCCGACATGGAATTGCAATGTTACAGCATTTTTAACCGACATAAACCGAACTGGAGGAGGTTATGTATTCGATTGTCACTATGTTTTTTTTCTGTAGGATAGAATGTGAAACCGACAAACAAACTAAGTTTTTTGCCTAGATTTTGATATGTGACAGCTTTTTTGGATGGCCTCTTACTGTGGTAATTTATTACATCTGAGATGTAGAAAATTACTTATAACTCAAAGTATTTTCAATACAATTATACCCTTATTGAAATTAAATATTTTTTTCACATGTTTCAAGGTCTTATTTTAAGTTCTCATTTTCGTTTGCATAATAGTATAATTTGGTTGAAAAAATAAAACATTTTGGGAATTATTTATTCGAAATAATTATTTGAAAAACTTTATTCTTATCAATTCATGTTTAATTTTAAATTTATTGATCATGAGCTACATAGTGTACTAAAAAAACCGCTACATCTGTTTTTGAAAATGGCAAACTCGTTGCATCCTGAGTCGTATTACCTAGTACGTACCTAAATATTGTTTTTACAATCTCTTAGTTGTTAAAAATATAATAATAATAACCTCATCACGACACACACATTGACTTTGCCCTGCACAAAGATATAATCTTGTATCGCAAGCACTAAGCAATGATATGGTAGACACTACATAGATAAGAATACAACATCCATGACAAAATGGAAACAATTCGTCTTGCAAATAACACAATTTACTCCCCCTTCCGGGATTCAAACCCGAAACCTCTGGCGTAGCAGTCGGCTGTTACACCACTGCGTCACCGAGGTCGTCATTATAAGCAAGAGAGACGCGAACTAGTAAGTAATAAATCTGAGTTCCTTTTGAATCTCGTCACAGTTTATACATTTCGTTATTTTGGATACATTCCGGGGCGTAGAACTAATAAATAACACCAGGACGTCGGAAGGTGTATTTGTAAGCCACTCTATTTTTATGTCACACATAATGTACACGGGCGTACGTAAAGCTTTACATAGCACGTGCAATATCAATCCTTATGCTGTACAACTTAAGTACGTGTTTAACACAACGTAAACATAAACTCGCGCCGTAATTAATCCCTCGAGAGGGGTTGGCAGAGTTGTTACACACCATGTTAGGTCCCAGGTTGCGAAACTGTCGCCACTATCCGGGCACAATGAGGAACATGGCAGCTACAATGTACGGCACACGTGACTCGAATCTTCGACCTGTCGGGTCGGCTCGGTCGGCCAAGGCACGTCACAAACTGAGCTACCACGTCGTCAGGTTTAAGAAATTTCCTTTATTAATTATATAACTAATAACAATATAATTTTATTCATTATTGATTTTTTGTATGAAGGTCGCTCAGGAGCTGGAGCAGCTACATGGAAATGACTATACTAAGAACCTTATCTTACAGGTAGTATATATCTACGGAGAACGTCTCGTTGGACCCTCCTATATATTTTTTTTATTCAAGTCCAGGCAGGCATTTGACCCCAAACCCGCCTGATGTTAAGCGGCGATGAGGTCTAAAGTGTGGATCATGCCTGCCTAGGAGAAACCTAATCACTCTTGCCATAAAGAGGCCCAAGTTATATTGGTCAGGGAACACATCAGCAGGCAAAGAATTCCACATCATTCTGTCGTGAAGCAGTTCGTTGTGTTTCGGTTCGAAGGATTGGAGATCCAGTGTAGTTACCGACACGAGAGGTAACGTTACTTCACACGGGCAAAGCATAGCTCTTGGCAAGAGCACCTATGCTTTGCCCGTGTGTGTGGGTTTTGAGTTCTTAGAGTTCTAAGATATATTTTTTAAGGGATTATTAATGGGATATATTTACATGACGTGTAGAGATCGTGGGTGTAACTTGCAAAGATACGCCTCCACGTTTTGAGTGGCCCCTCTTTCAGCCTCGTAGGGTTATTTTCTTGTTTTTAGGACATTTAAAAACGTGGGTTTTTAGATTTTTTTAAATGTATTAATTTTTTTTTTTCGGCCTCAAAAGTCACAAATTTTATCAAAATCGGTCCAGAGGTTTTTATAGTTGTAAATTGCATTGTCATCGGGTTTGAAGCTACCCTGAAAATTTCAGCCGGCTAGCTTATCGGGAAGTGCCTCAAAATTGAGTTGCAAAAATCCAACCGGAACGACAAACAAACAAACAAGAAAGTGAGTGTAATAAAAACGTGGGAATATTCTTAAAGAATAATATTTTTGAAGAATTTGATATTTGTATGTTTATGTTAATTCTTGGACAATTTGCGTGTATCGTCCCACATATCTTTCTTGATATGAAATAAAGTTCGTCTGACGTCACCTAACTTGTTATAAAACAAATTGCTTATAGTGTCTTTACAAATTGCTTAGTAACGAGTAGCGATCTCCCGCCCACTGTACTCTAGTCTAGCTGGTACCACTTCAATTTGTTTTATTCCTAAATTATAACCTTTACGTAATCAGATGAGTGTCTGTATTTAACGTTTTACAATCAAATCGCTGCATGTATTTTAATAATAAATAAACAAGAGGTTCTGGATTCGAATATCGGCGGTGGCGTGTTTATTGCAAGACGCATTGTTTCGCTTACCGGTCTTGGATGTTGTATTCTTAACTATGTAGCGTTGCTTAGCACCTGCGATACAAGATTAACTTACTGTAGGGCTGAGCTATGTGTGTATCGTATTTTACAGCACATTGACTTAATATATACACAGAACACAATATTTTCTAATCCTTTCAGATTGTCTTGGCAAAAACAATAGGTATCTCGGGATGCTCCAGTCGAGCGACTGCCTTGACCGAGCAATTAGCAACTGCAAAAACTTAATTACCCTTTCAAATTGACGCCCAGGAAATAAGAAACAAATAAAAAACAAGCGAAACAAATAAAATATACACTGAATAATGTATTTGACGATCTCTGTGGCGCTGTAGTGTGAACAGCCTACAGCTACGCTAGAGATTCTGGGTGCGAATCCCGGCGGGGGCGGAACTTTGTGTTATTTGCAAGACCGGTCTTCGTATTCTTATCTATGTGGTTTATACTATATCGTAGCTTAGTTCCTGTGATATATTCTTTAATATAACTGCAGGGCTGAGTCAATGTGTGTGTCGTGATGTGGTTGTTATTGATTATTATTTGATTAGTGTAGGTTTTTAATTATTTGCGATAGTAATGATTGGTCTTACCCCAGCGGGTGTCTTCCCGGAACACTCATTGAAGTAAAGCTTTTTCTAGACAAGTATGTATCTAGGCTTTTATGGAAGTTGTGGCTATATGCTTAGCTGATACACATATATATTATATATTTAAAAAAACATAACTCGAAAGATTCACAGCGAGGTCGTAAATTGACGGTAATTTTTATTTTTTATTGTAAAACAAAAGCCAGGAAAAAAAAAAGAATACATTTGTTTCTTTTGCAAAAATAATACAATAATTAACATTTTGGAATATGTTTACGTAAAATAATGATAAACAAACATATCCTTACTAATTTAAAAACGCGAAAGTTTGTCTGGATGAATGGCTGTTCGTTACTCTTTCACGCTAAAACTGCCGAATGGATTTTAATGAAACTTTACAGTAATATAGCTTATACATCAGAATAACATATTGGCTATAATTTATAAAGATATTGTGTAAATTATCCAAATGTAAATACAAAATTAAGTAATTGAAAATCCTATTACAACCATTTTCGATATTACGCAAACGGAGTCGCGGGCAAAAGCTAGTAACTAATAAAACGTAATATTAAATATTTCAATAATAAGCGGCAAATGCTATAGCTAAGGGCCTTTTCCCATTTAAACAGACAGTTTATAGAGCTCAAAGTATAATTGTCACTCAGCAGAAAAGTCGCTGATCCAATTTAACAAGACCTCAACAAACCCGGACACGATTTTTGGCCTCGTTTGAAATTATGTTGGACCTTTTGTTTTGTAGATACCGTGTCCATTTTAACTTGAACTACAGTGTCGGTAACGCTTAGTAACGTTAGCCTCGAGAGACAAACGCTGTTTTTCAGTTGCTCCCTGTCACTAACCAGTAGAGGAAAAATCTATAAATAAAATAAAACCACATCACGACAGCCCTGAAGTAAATATCGTAAGAACTTGTGTCACAGGCACTAAGCAACGATATGGTATAAACTACATAGATAAGAATACATTCAAGACCGGGAAACAATGCGTCTTGCAAATAACACAAAGTTCCACCTCGGCCGGGATTCCATCCCGGAACCTCCAGCGTAGCAGTCGGCTGTTTGAACTACTGTGCCACAGAGGCCGTTAAATCTTTAATGCTAGTGTTTTAACTAGTGAATATATGTATACAAAGATTTCTCATCTATTTGTTTTGCAATGCTTAACAAATAACTCATTTTGCATGAGACTGCAGGCAGATTTACGAATTCGTCCATTCATTTTACTTCCTGTATCGTCTCACCTATCACCAAGAAGAAAGACTAGGATAACGTTCTTTGCCGTTACCGAAAGGGATGAATGAAAAAAACCAGTGTTGGTAGAAACTACGGATATATTATTTCAAAATATTTTGTCGGTGGTATGAAAATAGAACTATAATAATAGTTCATGTAAATTAAAAAACCAAGATGTTTTCTTCCCACTTTCGTTTCAAACAAATACCTCTGTTTTTTTGTCTAAATTAGTTTTTTTTTTCCAGATAAATTATGGGTTTTATATTTTTTTTGTTTTTAATAAGTGCTTGTAATTTATGTGGTTAATTTTTTTACCGAACTGTTTAACGTGTAAAAAATAGAACAACAGGTACCGGTTTTATCATAGCTTAAAGAACTAGTCAATGTTGCCAACAATTAAGATTTTTCTACTTCAGATTTCGCATCACACATTTTTATCATTTCATTTATAGGTACTATACATTTTGACGACCTCGGTGGCGCAGTGGTGTAAACAGCCGACTGCTACGCAAAGGTTCCGGGTTCGAATCCCGGCGGGGGTGGGAATTTGTGTTATTTGCAAGACGCATTGTTTCGCTTACCGGTCTTGGATGTTGTATTCTTATTTATTTAGTTGCTTAGCACCTGCGATACAAGTTCTTGCGATACTTACTACAGGGCTGAGTCAATGTGTGCGTCGTGATGTGGTTATTTATTTATTTATACATACTGCCTTTCTAAACAACGTGATCATAAATCTTTGCTTTACCACAGGATACCACTAATAATATCTAGTAGTACAAACCAAAAATCTTGTTTTTTTTTAAATCAGTTTAAGTATAATCTCATTAAAAATCAGATTAAAAAAAAAGTGTAAATTAATCATTTTAAATAAAAACACGTTCTAGAAAATTACGTTTTTTATGTAGGTTTTTTTTCATGTTTTTTTTTTCAAGATAAATAAGCTGTTTTTACATCACTCGTATGAACACGAGATTGAAAGACTTGTTTTAAAACCGATTGACAACTTCATTCGTTTCACTTAATGTGTCGCTGTCAATCAAATGTGGATATGATTAGAAAAAAATCAGTTCGACGTGCTTTGAAACGGCTGTAATCAAGCTGTAATTAAATTTTAATGTGAAAAAACATACCGTGTAGGTTTATAAAGTATAATGACACGATTCAATGCGTATTTTCTGCTAGATTTAATATCAACATGAGCAAATACCACTCTACTAGTTCATCGCAAAGTCATGCAGCCCATGGTTTGAGGATCTCGGTGGTATCAGTGGTGTAAACAGCAGACTGCTACGCTAGAAGTTCCAGGTTCGAATGACGGCGGAGGCGGAACTTTGTGTTGTTTCGCTCAACCGGTCTTGGATGTTGTATTCTTATCTATATAGTTTATACCATACCGTTGCTTAGTGCCTTCGATACGAGATTCTTCGAGACTGCAGGTCTGAGTCAGTATGTGTGTCGTGTTGAACTAAAAGTTCCACCCTCGTCGGGATCGGGACTCAGAACCTGTTGCGTAGCTATCAGCTGTTACATCCGTGCGCTACATAGAATTTAAGTAGGTATATAAGACATTGCGAACCCAGGACAAGTAAAGGTATTTATTTACCAATACTTATTTCAAGTTAAATAACCGAAGCGAGAACGCCATGAAATTCAAATTACGTCGACAAACGATCGATCTTACAAACACACTCGTAACATGTTTGTCACTCGAAAACAATTCTAACAGTAACTTTTCCGAAAACGTTATATACTCAAGTACACAATGAATGTTTGAGATTTAAATGAGGATTTAGTGTTGTGTTAAAAAGGAGGTTACATTGATTAGGAAGTAGGAGAGAGTTACAAAAGTAAACCTGTGTGTCTACCATGAGTTCGTTCTACATATCTGTGTGTCTACCATGAGTTCGCATAGTTTTTCTATACGTCTGGTAACTACAGATTACTACAGTGATTTTGTATGAGTCATCTTAATTCCTCAACTATCCGTTTTTATAAAGATTCATACAAATTTGTAACTGCAGTCGCAAGCGACAATCGAAGGTATAACTCATGGTAGGCGCACAGATAGATAACTACAGTGATTTGGTATGAGCAATCTTAATTCCTCAAGAATCCGTTAGAGGCGCTTTACAAAGATTCATACAAAAACGATGGGCGAAGTGGGCCCACCTCCAATAAGAATGACATGTATCAATTAAAGGTATTTTCTTTACACAAATAAATGATTATGTATTAATAAGTTTAAAATCTTCACAAAAAAAAGCTTGCCATACAAAATATTTTAAACCTGGTAATTACAATTTTTAATATCAAATAGTTTTAACCACACTGAAAATAATTGTATGTAAATAACCCTTTAATTTTTATTGGCGGTGGACCCACGCATTTGTGCCCATTGTCCTTTGTAACTGCAGTCGAGAGCGGCAATAGAATGCGAAACTTATGGTAGGCAGACTGGTCTAATCTAGAGTAAATAAGAATAAGTAGGTAAGCGCCTTTTACCACTGGCCACATGGTCACTTTCCATCAGCTGGATTCGCAACCTAAGGCTGGACTAGACTAGTAAGTGTAAAGCCTGCTCTACGCATCGGCGGATGCATCATTGCTTGTCTGAGATAGGTATTTAACGTCGGCCGATGCGTCTTCCACTTATCTCTCTATTGATGGTGCAAGTTTTGAGTCCCAGCCTTAAGGTTTGTAGATCCAACGAACGTTATGCTCGGTTTTGAAGGCGTTAAAGGAGGTTAGCTCGGTTACGCTGCGAAGGTCAATAGGGCTGCAGTTTGAAATATTTTTTCTGACACTTATCCGCTTGTTGCCGGTTTTTGCACAAGGTTTCGGTCTACGCGTCTGCCGATGTGTGGGCTGATCGCAAAGTTATCCTCGTATATGTTGGTCGATGAATCTGCCGACGCATCTGCCGTTATATGGAGCTGACATAGTGTGCGTGCTCCAATAGTACTTGGTACTTCGGAAATGTTCGTAAATATTCAAAGGCCCTAAGACAAATTCCATTTTCCATGAGCGTTAACGTTTACATCAAATTGGAATGACATTTACTCACGCTCGAGTTACGTCATTGTAATGGCATTTCAATACATTTTGATTTTCTTCTGGCTTCAACGCTCGCGGAAAATTGAATCTGTTTAAGGGACCAGTAAAGGCAGACGCGACCGCGAAATAGATGGAAATAAAATAAATAGGCTGTTTCTTTCTTTTTCCCTTATTGCGACAGGGAGAGAATTATCTCTTCAGCTGGTTATGGAGGATTTTATAAGCGTGTTAGGTGTCAAATGCTTTTGTAGGTAAAAAAAATATGAAAAAGCCATTGCAATATATGTATCATTAGTTTATACAGATCTACATGTCAGGACAGGTGGCCTCTGAGTTGGTACCACCATCCTTTTATTTACAACGCGAATCAGTTCGCTGTGTTTCGGTACGAAGGATTGGGAGTCAGTGTAATTGCCGGCACGAGTGTTCAAATATCTTTACCTCTGCATGGGTAACAAATTACATCAAGGGTATCACTTTCCATCATGAGAACCAACTGCTATCAGTAATTTTCAAAACTTTGTTGGTAATGAGTTATTTATTATTTTTTAGAAATTATTCCAATCAATATAAGCACGTGTATAAAATCATTGCACAGTATTAGAACGTGATCGTCGTTTGGTATTGATAAGAAAAAAATAAAAAATATCGCGTTGTTTTTTTTATTACAATTTGTTAAATATAAACATGGTCATCTAGTTATCTTTAAAATCTACGTGTTGATTAATTATTCAAGTTGATAATAATTAATGTTTTTTATTATTTTATTACACACGTTTGAGTCAGCAACTGCTTTGTTGAGTTCACATACGTATAATTCAACTTCTCCAATTTCCTTACTTTTTTCCACTATGAAATAAGTAATTAAGACCGGATCGTGGTTACGGTTGAAACGATTAAAGACTTTAATAATCACGAAAGAATACAAAAAGAAGTGAAGAAAGTAAATTTAAAATATCGCGCGCGAATTCGTCGGTTAAAAAAGTGAATTGGAATAACTGGGGTTTTCAGAAGTCAAAAGAAGGCCGAGAAAAAATGAGCCAGTCCACCCAAACAACAGTCTGTAAACTTAAATCCGGAAGAAATTTAAATTCGCCCAAAAATGTGCCCCTATACCGTCTCTTGTGAAAATGATTTAAATTTAAATAAAAAACTAGTGAAAATGATTTATTTTGGAATCACATTATATTTACAAAATAACTTAGCAAGTAGTTTTTTATTATTAAGTTATTTTGCTGGTTGGTTGTGAAGATATGTCTTCCTTTTTGATATTTTTTTTTGTTTTGCACATATCTGCTTAAACTGAAAAAACTGAGAATGGATTATATATATTATTGAGTATGGAGTATGGATATTAAGATTGAATTATAAAGAATGTTAGGTGTGACAACTACATAACCTCAAGTATTTAAGAGTAGTTAAATAACGATAACGGATGCAGCATCCGGGTGCAGCCGGAATTGACAAAGGTGTCTTCTGTTGCCATGTCCACTCATCTGTGACATGACGAGGTGTTGCAGAGGCAAGCAAATTACTACTTTATTCCTTGTTCCACAGAGTTCAAAACGAATACGATATTGAGTACGGTATTTTCAATGGTCTCACTGGTGCTTAGGGCATAGGGAAAACTACACGTTATAGAGTATGCCATTGTGTGATTCTAATTTCGAGTAACCCCGGTTTCGATTTCATGGTTCGAATCCCGCCGGGGGCGGAAAATTGTGTTATTTGCTCGACACATTGTTTCGCTTATCGCCTATGCGTATTGGAAATTGTATTCTCATATATGTAGCTTATAACATATCGTTGCTTAGTGCCTGCGATACAGGATTGTATCTTAGTGCAGGGCTGGGTCAATGTATGTGTTTTGATGTGGTTATTATTATTTTATTCCGTGGCGTAGCAGCTAGGATCTTAATGACGCGAGTTTACGGGTGCGAGTCCCGATTTGAGCTGGTATTTTTGTTATGAATACGAGTTTTGTTCTGGGTATCAGTATTACTCCAGGAGACCGGTTACTCCAGCGTCTTCCAGCTGATAATAAAGAAGTTATTCTAAGTTCGAAGATAGACGTCACCATTTACAACAAACGTGGCAAGTATTTGCAACATGGATACAAAGAAGAAGTTGGTCAGAGGACCAAGATCACTTCGAGAAGCGCTTTTTCCAGCAGTGGATTTCTGGATAATAAAATGACAAGGGCACATACTTCCCTAAGCTATCTAGCCTATTTTTCTCTAACACGCGAAGTTTTCTAAGCGAGGCAAAGGGCCGAGTCAATTCCTTCCGTTTCAAAAAACATGCAGTTGAGATATTAGTCTCAATTTTAAATACCTGTTCAAGAAACACGTGATTACTTAGTAACTGACCACATAGCACGTGAGGTGTTGTATATAAGAATGCCATAGCTATAGCTATATACAAGGATATCGAATGGGTAACAATGGACTCTCGCATTTCAAAACGCAACGTAGGAAATTTGAGCTGTGTCTTTTGGAATGAACGTTTATTGAATGTATGTTGTGAAAGTTTATTTTTTCTTACTAAGGGAGTTAAAATTTTGAGTGGGAATATGTCTGGGTTTTTGCAGTCTGAAGATGGTTGAGCAAAAACAAACAGTGAGCTAGCAAGTGAGCTGGCTCATCTCTTTTAACTTAGAACAGTGAGCTACTCTTAGATAAAATAGATTTGTATTCACCATCTGTTCAAAGTCACCACTACGAGGAATTTTTAAAGTCAATTTTAAAGAGTTGTTTACACTTTAAATGTAGAAATTTAGTTTGATTTAAATATTATTAATATATTTTCAAGTTAAAGTTGAATTTGATAAAGAAAACTTTTAAATGTTTAATTAATTAATTAAATTTGTTTGTTTTATTTTTGATGGCCTTCTTTGAGAACGAGAAGTAGAGTAAATAATTTGCTGATTTGAGAGAATTCTACATTCGAATTTGATCAAGTTTAACCTTGAAATTACGATTTCGTAATTAGAAAGACTGTATTCAGATGATACAAGCGAATTGCAACCGAATGCAGTTGTTATTATTGCAATGACATTGCAAAACATGGAATCCAAATGGAAATTATAATGAAACTAAACTGAATATTAGTTAGATGTGAGTAACGTTACTTCTTTTTGAGTTCTTTAAAATTTCCAATAGGTTTAACCATAAACACGGTCCAGTCTTAATTAGTTATTTCCCTATATTTCACTTCAAATATTATCGTGGACATTGTCGCAGCAGGGTGCAAGTGTGTCCATCCATAATCGAGACAGAAACGATATGGAAAATATCGTCTAATTAAATTATCCACTCAATCAAACGATTTTTATTCAAATGGACTTTAAATAAGTACTTTTAAATCGTCAAAATTCTTTTAAATTACCACCGGTCCGGAATGCCTGTCTACGGGGAGGAATCCGGCAAGAAACCTCCGTAGTTGCTCTTTTCAATATCATAATACAATCTTTCATTAAATGAGGGGGAAGACATACTTTTTCCAAGCCAGCATACTAAGACGCAAGAGGCACGATAGTGACGTAATGGCGCGAGATATTAACAATTTTTCTCTTGGAGGGGTTCTCCATTCTGTCGGGGACCTCTTATTCCGGATTCAATTCGGTAATCTTTTTCTGTAAGATTCCTCTTGCCCCTAAGTCACGCAAGGTGAAGTCGAGCCGGTAGAGACACTCTTGGGTGACTAAGTTTTTGTCTCTTCTTGCTTTCATAAGGGTTGGAACGCCTTCCGCGTGGAAACCCCAAATGTCCCTCGATAGTCCTGCCCCGACCGAGTCTGTACTAGGTTAGGTTCGATGGGGAGGCGGGCAGGTATGGCAATCGTGCCTATGCTTTCCGCCTTGTTGTGATGTCCTTATAAAAACGATACAGCCTGATCGATTGTGTAGGGATCGATATCCACGGTAAAGTATAGTCACGGTAAAGCTGTTAAGATTTGTAGCGGAAGAAAGTTAATGACGAGATGACGACAAATAATTGGGATAAGGGCAAGCCAATGGAACCTTTAGATACTCTGTGTGTGTCAATGAATATTTCATTCAAATCTATCTTAACACGCACATGTCTGCATTTATTTAGTCCGGGTCAGTAACCAGTGTCACATTTCTTATGCTCAGCAATTAATTGGAACTTGTTATGTTTATATAATAAACAAATAAATAAGTTTCCGAGTGTAAGCAAAAAGCTAGGAAAAATACTATATGAGTTGTAAACATAAAATACATCAATTAAAACATTTTGCTGAGTGCTTTTATATTGCCATTTTTTAATACCACCGGTTCGGAAAGCCGATCCACGGGGAAGAAACCGGCAAGAAACCCCGTAGTAGCTCTTTTCAATATTTATAAAGTATAATCTTTTTCACCTGATGGATAGTGATATCGCCTATTAACACGACGATGATGAAACACCAAGAGCAACTTCCAAGCATTGCCCAAATCCGACAGGATGAGGGTTCGAGTCTCGGGTTGCTAACATTGTAGCTACCATGGTCCTCATTGTGCGCGTATATTGTGCGCGTATAGTGGTGACAGGTGGCGAATATGTCACCACTATCCGGTAGCTCAGTTTGTTACGTGCCTTGGTTAACGTTGTAGCTGTGGTGACTGTTTCGCAACGTGTCACACAGGGACTCAACACAAACATGCGAGATGCGGTGTGTAACACCTCTACCCCTCTCGAGGGATTACGGCGTGAGTTTATGCTATATGTTGAAGTAATTATAAGGATTTTTCCCCCTCTTATTTGTAAAGAGTATCCGCCTTTACAAAATTCAAAACACCAATGGCAACCAAACCATGGCAACTACTATCCAAAACTATTGAAAAAATTCTGCGTCTTTCGTCTTTTAATAGTCAATCAAATAGACGCCCTGTTAATGTAAACTAAGAAAGACAATTTGTATAAATGCTCCAATATATTATTTTCACTTTTAAGTAGACGTATTCATTTTTTTAACGATATTTTTTAATTCAAGACCATGCAGGCATTTGACCCCAAACCCGCCTGATGTTAAGCGGCGATGAGGTCTAAGGTGGATCATGCCTGCCTAGGAGAAACCTATTCACTCTTGCCTTAAAGAGGCCCAAGTTATAATAACTATTATTATTTCATTATTTGCATAAGTACATGGTACTTTAGGTCCAACTTTAGGTTTAGGTAGGGATTGAGGTCTTAAATTAATAATATAATGCTACATGACTCGCTATTTGGTAGCATGCAAAATGTATTTCTTTACAAAACCAAAATTAAAAAATGAACATGTCAATGAGGGTCATACTTTAAGATATACAGTGAAACCTAGAACTACAATGAGGTCCCGGCACTTTTTCATAGAATTACCTCTGTTAATGGGAGTTTTCGAACCTGGTTTAATGAGATTTGATTTCTAGGATTTTTTCCATGTTTACCTCTATAATTGAGACTCTGGAGCTCAATTCCCTTTATAAGTGAGACAATTTCTCAGGTTAAGACAGGTTTCGACACGATTGTTTACAAACATTTGAATTTCTTTCGCACATGCCTTGTTTGTCAGTACTATCTCAAATCTCACCTCCGTAAATAAGACAAGTAAATTATAAACCTGCCTAATTGGGAAACTGGATAAATGAAAACCTCTTTAAATGGTACAAAATTTTTGGCCCCTTGAGATCACAGTTAACCAGGTTTCACTGTAATAATAAAAATACAGAAGCATCTAATAATAATAATAATAATAACCACATCACGACACACACATTGACTCAGCCCTGCACTAAGTATCGTAAGAACTTGTATCGTAGGTGCTAAGAAACGATATGGTATATCGTTTCTTCTTCTTTCTTTTATATCTTCTATTCTTATCTTATCGTTTCTTCTTCTAAATAAATAAGAATACAAAATCCCAGACCGGTAAGCGAAACAATGCGTCTTGCAAATAACACAAAGTCTCGCCCCCACCGGGATTCAAACCCAGAACCTCTAGCGTAGCAGTCGGCTGTTTATACCACTGCGCCACCGAGGGCGTTATCTAATGTCCTACAATAATAAATTTTAGGAATTACTTTAATAATCTATTATATACAATATTTAGTCTAGAAAACTCCCAATGTCATAAAAGCCACGTTTTTTTTTAAATTTGAAATTGTATTTAAAAAGCATTGTCACACAACAAATATTCATTGGTACATCATTTGTAAATTGTTTAAAATAAATATTGAAAATTTCTCAAATGATTTACGATCACCCATATGTTTACTGATGTATTTACCTGCTTTAGTTTTATTTATATGTACTGCTTTGTAGTAATAGTGAGTGGAATAAATCATTTTTATTGTAAAATGCTGCAAAGATATACTGTTTTAAAATATTTTTTTGCTCGCGATTTAGTTCGTGTGGAACTCGCATTTTTAGGGTTCCATAGCCTAAAGGTATTCCGATCCGATCCTATTAGTTAGCCTCCGCTGCTCGTCACCGTGATATATTTCATGTTATTATGGTTGTATTGTTTTATTAAGATTATAATATTACGACGACTACGATGGACGGACAAAGTGATGCGTACTATTCGCGAATGTTTGTTAATAAAAAAATGTCAACCTAGATCCTTGAAATTTTCATACAATACCTTTCTTTTGTAAATATGAAAACATAATCAATTTAAAATATTTTCAAAATTTATTGCTTCTTCTCGTCTTTTTTACAGAGTAATCTAAAAAGTGCATATTGTTTAACCTTTTACGACGGTACGGAACCATTCACGTGCGATTCCGACTCACACTTGAACGTTTTTTTGGTACGATTTTGTTAACAATTTTTTTTTTTTGAAAGGATGTAGGTCCTTCGTAATTATTGATGAAAAAAGGTATTGAAATTATATTACTAGTTTCAAAGATCTTGTTAAAATTAATGAACAAATCTGATATCTAGTTGTTTTTGCCTTTTATAACTACAGAACTGGTAAATAGACGATAAAAAAACGTATTCAAAAGAAAAAAAAACGTTATTTTTCTTTTGTAGATGTTTATTGTGTAATATTGTAGAATAAAAATTTAGTTATAACCTGAATGTATTGAAATATTAATGTTCATTGATTAAAACACTTATCAGTTTCAAATTAAAAAACTGATTCATATTTAATTTAATTACTTGATTTCATGCTTTATGAGAAATCAAATAAAGTGTTTATTAAAAGAAAGGGACAAATTTTGTGTTTGTGGAAATTTTGGGCTGTATATATTTTGTTTATTACTTCTTTACTCGAAGATTTGTCTATTTTTATTTGCTAAGATAAGGTTTAACTTACTGTAGTAAGGAGTCCCGCACGAGGTGCCCCGGCACTCCGGGCACAAGTCCGAGGCCCCGGCCCCCGGACACAACTTGCAGCCTCCCTGGAACTTCTCACACAAACACTCTGAACCCCCAACCCGCTCGATTTTCAGCTCATTCAGCCCAAATTTATCACAGTCATTCTTAATTATCTTAAAGTTGCCACCCTGCTGCAGGTAATCGCAGGAATGTTGGCAGATGTGGCATCTCTTGGACGCGTCCAGGTTTCTGTTGGATTCAGAATTCAAGTTATCGTTCTGGTTACTGTCCAGCCTGTCCCTCTTGCTGTCGATGCTCCCACTCATGAAGGACGTCAAAGTAACCTCCGACGACGAAAGTATTTGATTATTCAGCTTATATTTCGTCATTTTAATTTAAATTAGAACACTGTCTTGTAAATTGACGCCCGGGACATTATAACTTTTGGCTGTATGTTCGGATTTCACTGCCGGGTTTTTTTTTTTAATTTCCGAGCGCGCGCTTTTTGCTGTCAACCGCGCGGTGTTGAGGCGGCGAGGTAAATAACGAGTGGTAGGCAACAGGCGGGAAATCGACATAAAAGGCGCGCACTCACTGACTGAAGTGATGAGACGAGTGATGGGGTCATGGATTGTGGTCCAAGTTCAAAGTTAGGGTACCCGGTGCTAGGACTGTACCCCACCCCACTCTATATTGAACTGTGTTGAAGGTTAAAAGTTAAATTTGTTTTTAATGAATTTATGTTGTATATGTAAACAAATTGTGATATAAAATTGTATTATATATTTTAAACTGTGCATAAACATAATTATCAACTAAATAATAACAGTGTGGCACAAATCGCAGGAAATGATGACCATCAAAACAACTCTAGAAAAACGCTGTAGGCAAAATTACAATATCACGCGACGTTGTTATTATGGCTATGGACGGAAATTTTACGAAAAAAATACATGGAAAAACATTTAACAATATAGTAAAATAGAAAAAAGACCGCCCGAACAGGGACTTGAACCCTGGACCCTTGGATTAAAAGTCCAATGCTCTACCGACTGAGCTATCCGGGCCTTACGGGGAGGAGCGAAATTGACATATAAATTTAAACAGCAATGGTATTGAATTTTTTTGATCACTTGCTCAAACAAAAATGGTGACTTCGTTTAATGGTGAGTGCGTTTTTTAATTTGTTTTTGCGGTAATACGACCACCCGACGTATAACAGCTTTGCTCGGACAATTTTAAGTGCATAAAAACTAGTTTATTTACTTTTATTTCCATTCGTATTTATAAATGTTTTTTAAACGTTAAACATATTATTATTTATACACAGTTTTTTTTTCTCTCCAAAATTTTTACATTCCATGTAATATAATTATTAAAATCTTCAATTGTTGTAACTATGATATTACTTGATGGCATAGCTACAAATGTTGTAAAAAAATCTGTTATTGATGAATATGTAAATTTATCAAATTTGTCCACCTATATATTTAGATTTATGTAAGTATTTTTATTTTATTCAACATCATTGCCAAAGAAGCAGACGGATCACCTGCTGGAAAGTGATACCGCCCATTGACACGACGGCGCCCTTAATGTCTGGAACACCATGAGCGCAACCAAAAAGTATCGGTAATGACACTGGTATCAAATGAAATAAAAACTTTAAAACGTCAAAATTTTTCCAGACCAAAATTTTGTCGATTGTTAGGTTAGGGGACAGAAATGAATAGAAATCGAATCAATAGGAACTTTATCAAAAGATTTTATTATATTTTTGAGTTACTTTGTCATAAAGGCCCCTTTTAGAGGGTGATGTTATGTGATTTATCAAGGTTACTGGATTTATAGAATGACACTTAGGTATAGGTGTTACTAATTTTGTCGCTCAGCTTGACCATGGATGTAGAATACATCCGAAGTATTGTAAAATGTAGGGAGATTTTTCGGATTAATTTATTTATGGTGGCGTAGCTGTTTCTGCAACAAAAATTAGCTGGTGTCCGAGACTAGACACACGTCTGCACACCGCTTTTATTCCTTAATCATCCGGCAGAGGCGCTTTCCAAAGATTAAAGTCAAATAATTTGGTGTTCACTATAACCTCTTGTAAAGTCGAGCAAAAATTGATCTGCGTGGACTTTTCGTACTGTGAGCTTTTATTAGCCGGGCTCGTGGTTAGGCAGTTTTACAATGACTTCAATAACATTTCACTGAAGAATTTTGATGTAGCTTTGTCTCATTCTACCAATCACCATGTCATTCGTTTAGGGGCTTGAATTATACTTTTAAACCATTCAAAAGCCAGCCGACTTTGAATGGAATGGACTGACTTGGAATGGGATGGTTGAGGTTATAGTAAGCCTCTACCAGTCGCTAGCGGTAATAGAATGTTGTACCATCAGGGGCGCAACAACCTCAAAAAGTCAGGGGTATCCAATAATCCACCACATGTTTGCTGATCAAAAAACGATGAATTTCACAAATTACTAGAGTAAACATTGAAGTAATTTTTGAAATGTTTTTACAATTGTATTAAAATATATATATTTTTTGAATGATTTTACTAAAAATAATGAATTGAATGGATATCCTGGAGGGTGACCAATGTTTTTTAGAGGGTGTCCGGACACCCTCGAACCGCTCCACTAATTTGATTTTCTTTAATTATAAAACCAATAGCAAATGATAGTAATTTTAAACAAAAGTGAATTATTTTAACAAAGGCCATAAAATATTTTATTATATTGACTAATACAAACGAGAGGACGAAAGGGGTGTGTATGTGTGTGTGTTTTATAATGAGTGAGTGTGTGTGTGTTGTATATATGTGATAAAAGGGCAATTCAAAACTTACTCAAACATAAGCCAACATATACAACCAATGCATGGTATGCATGTAGACACGCAAGGTAAGTTTCAGTTGAAAAGGTATCATTTTCCCGATAACATATTTAATTTTTAACATCCGCAGTTTTCATCGTTAAACAGTCACAATTAAGATCATCCGATTCCGATAAAACTTCGCTTAAGTGAAGAGGTAAGGACGACGATTATCTAATGGATACTAGACAATGGGACGAGGAAATGTTGGATAATGATAGGGATGTCATAATTAAAATAATAATAATTAATAACGTAGGTCTTCCATTTTTTTTAAGCAAAGAAATTTTGTAAGCAAAGACTTGTCAAGCGCCTACTTAATTTTTTTTTAAACTAGCAAGCATTTGACCGTAATCCCGCCTAATTTTAAACAGTGATGGAGTCTAAGCTGGAACTTACCAATCCAGGAGAAGCCTATTCACTCTCACCTTAAGAGTCCCAGGTTATAGTTATCAGGGAACACATCGGCAGGCAAAGAATTCCGAAATAACCTGTTGCAGAACATTGACATGATATTTTGATCTCTGTCATGTCACTCTTGGTCCTGGGTGTTATGAATAGTACTAATAATGTCAATATTGATTCGACTAACTTGTCCAATCAGGGCCAGATTTAGAGGTCCGGAGGCCCCGGGGCAAC
Organism: Choreutis nemorana; assembly: GCA_949316135.1. Taxonomy (NCBI): domain Eukaryota; kingdom Metazoa; phylum Arthropoda; class Insecta; order Lepidoptera; family Choreutidae; genus Choreutis; species Choreutis nemorana. The sequence continues at coordinate 9,861,545 of OX438606.1, read as the reverse complement.
AAAAGAGCGGAGGCCCCTTGTGTCCAAATGAAATGACAAATTTTTTGGAGTGAACAAGTATAAATCAATGAAAAGAAATAATATCAAAGAAAAAGATTTCAAAATTCATAAAAGTATTCCATAAAACTATTGTTCACTAGTTGGAATTTGATTTTATTTTTCCCAAAATCTCTATTGTGGGGTCCCCCCGTTTGTGGAGGCCCCGGGCTTTCGCCTCGGCTGCCCTCCCCTAAATCCGCCCCTGTGTCCAATTATTGCGAGATCTGTTTTTTTTTTACCATGAGTTTTACCTTCTATTGCCGCTTGCGACTGCAGTTACTTCGTATTAATCTTTGTAAAGCGCCTCTTGCGGATTGATGAGGAATTAAGATTGTCCATAGGAAATCACTGTACTTCGTAATCATTGTCAAATGACGAATAGAAAAACTATACGAACTCATGCTAGACACTTTACCCATAGACGCATTAAATGTACGTAACAAATAATGTAAAGTTAATATTGGTCTACATAGATAACAATTCAACCATCACAATTAAATCAGTAATACATAAAATTCAATTTAATTGAATAGAAAAACTGTGTTATAAACAGAACGAATGGATTCGTCATTGTTTTTTATTTTTAATAGTTTTTGCTTCAGTTTCGTCAAAGTAGGTCTCGACCACAACCTTCTTTGGACTGAATAAATAATTATTATCATTAATTAACTTCGAGCGCGTGCTGTTTCAATCACTCACTTATTTCGTCACGCTTATCGTTTGTAGATTAAATGTTATTTAAGCTGACTTTTTTACAAATTAACGCTGGAATACACCATAGTCAACAAAGGTGAGTGCGTTGAATTGTAATTATCCATACATTTTTACATAAACTCACGCCGTAATCCCTCGGATTTCGGCAGAGGTGTTAAACACCGCATTTCGGATGTCTATGTTGAGTCCCAGTGTAACAGGTTGCGAATCTGTTGCCACTATCCGGGCACATTGTGGAACATGATGACTTACGGTAACCCAAGACTCAGATCAGAAGTCAGATTGTTTGGTTAACCAAGGCACGTAACAAACTGAACTACCACGTCCTCTGTCCAATTCTAATAATTTATGTGTATAATGTAATCTTATATATAAAATTCTCGTGTCACAATGTTCGTTCCCGTACTCCTCCGAAACGGCTTGACCGATTCTCATGAAATTTTGTGAGCATATTGAGTAGGTCTGAGAATCGGCCAACATCTATTTGATTGTCCACTCTTTTCTTTAATTTTTAGTTTTTTTTTTATTTCTTAATTTTTTATTATGTCTCATTAAAAAATACATACAACCCTAAATTTTTACCCTTTTCTCACCAACCCCTTTTTTTAAATAGCCATTTTAAAATTATTTATATGGCAAAACAACGTTTGCGGGGTCAGCTAGGATGTGTATAATATTTATGTTGTTTGTCTGTGTATGTCTATATTTGTTATATGTTTCTATGCTCTGTATGTAAGTCCTCGACTTGAACAGTGTGTCTACTATGAGTTTCACCTGCGATTGCGGCTTGCGACTGCAGTTACAAATTTGTATGAATCTTTGTAAAGCGCCTCTAACGGATTGACGAGGAATTAATAATGCTCATACAAAATCACTGTAGTTAACTATGTCACCTGACGTGTAGGAAAACTATGCGAACTTATGGCAGACACACAGTGCCCTCTAAAGTTAAGTCATATGTAGTTAAGATAGCGTTCAAATTTGTATGAGATTTTGATTAGCGCTGCAGCGGATTTTTAAAGAACTAGTCAAAATATTGAACGTTAACTTAACTATGACTTAAACATAACCATCCTTTTTCCTTAGCCGTAGTCAGGCAACTAAAGAGGTTCATACTCAGCTGAAATTTAATCCTGTTATTTATTCAGTTTTACGTAAATTTTTATTTTGTATGTACATAGTAATAACATTCTCAATAGTAAATCTTTTTGGCATCATATTTGTACGCCCCCTTGAGGCAGGATTTTTAGAGACCTTTAAAACTATCTCTAAAGCCTTTTATGAACCTAAAAGCCGCCAAATAAATATTTTTACTGGCATAGGTGTTCATGTCGCGAGTAAACAAACATTTAAACGAGCTTGCTCCTTCCACATCGGCTGCCACCATCCTTGGTTTGAAACAGCGACAAATCTAACAATCATTTATCGGAATCGGTTCAGCCGTTTTGAAGTTACGAGGGAACATAGGAATAGACATACAGGTCAAACAGATTATCTTTCTTTTCGGCCTCATGTATTTTCTATGTGGTCTTTTCGGTTTTTAGGTTTTTCAGTCCAGTAAATAAGGTCGCTAGCCCTCAAAGGGTCCTCATGTCGGCTGGAGCCCTAGTAAGACGGCCCTGTAATAGAAAAAATAACATCAACAATCAATAATTTTATAAATTAAGATTAGAGCGAATTACTAAAAGTATTAGCTAGGTATTATTACTATTTAATTTGGCAGAGACATGTTTAAGAAAGTTGATTATTTGTTATTGTTTTCTTCACACGGCGGTGTAGTCGCTTAGCTGTAAACCCCATCTATAATAATAAAACTGGTCAAGTGTTGTTTTGATCATTTCGTGAGAGAAAAAAAAGTAAAGAAATTCTAATTAATCATCATCTTGTCTCTGTAATTTATTTTGTTTTCAGTATTTGTTGTTATAGCGGCCACTGTAATGGACATTCTGTAAAAGTTTCACAAGTCTAGCTATCATGGTTAACAGCGGACGCAATGTACGGGGCACACCCGCCACTCTGTCCCACCACTGCAACTCCTGTTCACCAGGATCAACAGTGGCCTCCTTTGATCGAATAATGCAGCTGTGCAATGACGCACAGGCTGTGCCCGGACACCCTACCGGCTGTCTTGGGACCCGCAACGAATTTAATCAGAAGAAATAGGAGGTAGCAAGAAAGCGGTTTCAGACTTCCCTCCCAGCAAAGCGGACGCAATGTAATAGAGTCGTTTTTACCTTTTTGGTGCAGAACCCTAAAAAGAAGCTACATACACAAATCAGTGGTCATCATTTCCACTCATTACCATGGCCTTCCAACCGAAAATTTGACTTGTAACTGCATAATAACAATGGGGTATCGAATTTTGGCACCCGAAGCTATCAGTCATTCTTGTATACCTCAAAACAAGGTAATTTAGCTTCTATACCTAAGCTTTAGAGTCTTAATTCTTAATTAAAGTTGGTATTAGTTGTTTTGTCATTATTTAGTCACGGTTGTAGTGGTTATGACGTGAACCCGGAATTATCGACGGCCGGCCTTGTGCCTTCCGTACTGAAAAAGAAAACAATCATCGTCAGAACCTAGGTGTCATGATGTAAAGAGTAATCGAAGTTTATCTTAATTAAATTTGAAACTACGTCTGATAAGATGTACAGATTATGTTTCAATTAATTTTGTTTTTAATCCTACTGTTGGTGGTCGTCAGAAAAATTATGACGTTTTATTGTATGGTGTTTTAGAACTTATGCGCTTCCATGTTGAGGAAACAATATCATGCTTATGTTCTTAATTACTTTAATGAGATACTTTTTAATTTTTTTAGTCAGGAGACACAACGAAACGCACACGACTTTAAAAATCTAATAAACAGTGCCGCTGCAGCCCTCAAGATGGCGACAATGGTTGCCAACGCACCCCCGACAGCGATGGTCACTAAAAACCATCAACAAAAAACACGCTAAAAAAGTCCATGTGAGAACATCAAATTAGTTCAGACTTAATAATTTCTAATATCCATATATATTTTTTATGTCTCAGTTATAATTAATCAATGATGGGAAATAAATTTTTTTGTCATTCTTGAAATGATTTTTATTGTCTACCGCCATCTATCGTTGAATAGTATTACAAGATTCAAATTGCAAAATAAATAAATACCTCGACAATAGGTAGCTCTGCTTGTAAAAGTTACAAGTCAAATACAGAGATGGCAGTAACAAGAACTAGTTTTTCCAAAATATTTTTTTTATTTTCTACTGTTATTCATTTTAATTTTATGCGTAATCAAATAAAATCTACTTTGATTGTATTTTTAGTTTCATTCCCTTCTTTATCTTGTTTTATAATAAATAATAAGTTTTGTTGTATTCAATCCTTCGGCATTTGTATTTAAATAAATTCAGAAAAGGAATGTAAAACATCTGCAACGAGAGAACATCTCAACTTATATCGACTTGAGTTTAGAATTACCTATTATTTTATTTTATTTTATTAAGGCAAGCCAACAGTGCATGCATCACAATTATATATATACATTTATTTTTCACAAGACATATACACATACCAATTAAAGGCAAGCACAACATTTACAAAATAAACTAATCAAAAATCGAAACAAAAATGATTAAGAGAAATTTATTAACAGATATTAGTACATAGAACATAAATTATTAACAGTTATTAGTATCATCACTCAGATAAATTTAATTTATTTACGGTATTTGATTAATTTTAATATGCGAGATTTGGGACTTATTATAACGATAAAGAAAGAGCACTCTGTCGGTATGTCAAAGAACTAATTTTTGTAAGCAAATTTCTAAGCTACCCTCGATCAAGTCCATTTGAAAACATAGTAATTTTGTTTCACTTATTGCAGTTCCTAAATTGCCTTTTATAACTAATCATTCCAGTTTTGTCCTTCGCATTAATATTTTAGGTATGTTAGTAGATTAATTTTTCGGCTAACCATATTTCAAAACCGCAAGCTAATATTATATGACAACAAAACCTATTTATATTAATTCTACTCGTTTAGGTGCTTACTTTAATATTGATAAAACAACACCATAATGAGGCATTTTAAATATAATTTCGTTGAACCACTTTCCTCTACTTTAGTCACCGTAATATTATGGTCAAATCATAGAATTATGATTGGCGGTCGCGGTGCCAGCGGAGACCAATCATTAATCTATGGATATAACATAACATTAGGACGAAAAGTTGGTAAAATGGTCAGTATGCGGTGCTTTAATAAGTTTTTAGTGTCAGAAAAGCAAAGAATACAAGGAAAAGAGAGAAAATAAAGCTGCAGTTCGCTCTTGACTACATTTCTTGCCATTAAGTAAGAAAAAAGCACATCCGTCCAGGTGGTATGTCGAAAATTAGGTAAAGTAGGGCTCTGGGCAATCGTGTTTTGTTTCGGACACATTACCTGTGTTTCGGTTCGAAGAACTGGAGAGCCAGTATTATTAGCCAAGTTTTATTTAAACCTTCAACTCCTGTTCAACAGTAGCGGGACAGAGTGGCGGTTGTGCCCCGAGCCAGTGTAATTACCGGCACGAGAGTTATAAATTACCTCTAAATGGGCAACTCATTGGCGTTCCAGACATCAAGGGCATCGTCGCGTCAATAGCGGAATCACTTTCTGTAAGGCGAATCGTCTGCTTGTTTGCCCATGTCGTTATATAATAGGGGACTACTTGATGTGTCCGGCGGCAGCGACCGGACAGTAACCCAACTTGGTGTCTGGTAACTGATTTCTATGCAAATATAGTGGTATGTGGTTGCTGGTGCCCTACACAAGACACTAGTATGCGCAGCGCTACGCTTGCAAGGCTTCATAACAAAGGGGAAAAAACTAGAAACGCCTGCGAACCTTGGACCGGTAAAGAACCCAAAGATTCAATTAAGATTCAGGTCACGCTTCCTCGGATGCCATTGTCACTGACCTCAACTAAAACATCCCCGATTTTCGAGCATATTCTATGTACATTGTTAACAAGCATATCGTCTGATTGCCAGCTGTATAGATGTCTGATACACCAGAGCTGCGCTGCTGACTTCAAAACCATAACCCTTACGATCATTGTAGACCTGTAAGTTTGTATGGATGAATGGATGCTTGTGAATCTCACGCAAAAACTACTGAATGTATTTGAATGAAACTTTACAATATTAAAGCTTATACATCAGAATAACATAGGCTATAATGTTTTGTCGACCTCGGTGGCGCAGTGGTGTTAACAGCCGACTGCTACGCTAGAGGTTCCAGGTTCGAATCCCGGCGGGGGCGGGACTCTGTGTTATTTGCAAGACGCATTGTTTCGCTTACCGGTCTTGGATGTAGTATTCTTATTTATTTAGTATATACCATATCGTTGCTTAGCACCTGCGATACAAGTTCTTACGATACTAAGTGCAGGGCTGAGTCAATGTGTGTGTCGTGATGTGGTTTCGGGGCACACCCGCCACTCTGTCCCACCACTGCAACTCCTGTTTATCAGGATCAACAGTGGCGTCCTTTGATCGAATAATCAACGAATAATGCAGCTGTGCAGTGATGCACAGGCTGTGCCCGGACACCCTACCGGCTGTCTTGGGACCCGCAACGAACTTAATCAGAAGAAATAGGAAGTAGTAAGAAAGCGGTTTCAGACTTCCCTCCCAGCAAAGCGGAGACAGCAATTGAAATGGCCCAGAGGCCCAAAAATCTAAAGGGGAGGTGATGTGGATATTTATTTATTTTATTTATAGAGATATCGTGTGATTTTCCGAAATAAAACTAATTGAAAATCCTATAAGAACCATTTTTAACTACTACGCGGACAAGCCGCGGGCAAAAGATGGTATAAATAAATAATTTTTCATTTCTAACAATAAATTTATATATAAATTATTATTAGCTTTATTTTTCCTTATTGTTAGTGTTTTTAGTTAATTTGTACTTAATTTTATTTAGTACTAGCTTTTGCCGCGACTTTGTTCGCGTGGAATTCGAAAATGGTTGTAATAGGATTTTAAATTAACATTTATCGTTACATTCTGGATAATTTAAGTAGTGTTATGTTTGTTTGCTTTTGCCTCTGACAAAATAATTTGTTCGTTTTATCTATGAAATCATTATTTTGAGTTGTTTGTTGTAATTGGTTTACATTATTTAATATTATATTATTTTTATTTATTATGTATTTGTGTGTTCGGACATTGAGTTTTAGGCAGAATTTTTACTCGGTTATTGATGTTTTAAATGTCTGACTTTTTTTTTCTCGCACGCTGTCTTCATCTTTTTTATAGTGACATTCGACTTGTTTTTATACTGTGATTGTTATTTAATTGTATGAATGGGTGTACACTATGTTGGTTATCTTTTTAATAAAATAAAATAAATAAATCTATAAATCACACAATTTCTTTATAAATAGCCTACGTGTTATTCTGATGTTTAGGCTATATTATTGTAAATATTCATTAAAATCCATTCTGTAGTTTTTGCGTGAAGGGGTAACAAACATCCTTAAAAGCTTTCGCGTTTATAGTATTAGAAAGGATGGTTAGTGTAAGCGCCGCTTTCTGTGGTGATAGCCTCAATCAATCAATCAATCAATCATTTATTTGCTCAAAACATGGTATATACAGTTCTTTTCAAATACATAGTGCTCATGTTTTGCCTTTTTCATTAGACATGCAAACTTTCCATTATCAAATTGGTTAATTATCAGTAATAAATTAAAAAATTAAAAACCAAACTATTATTATGCCACTACTAAATGTTGGATCACACCATCCTCTTCCAAAGTCTTCCAAGCGTTATTTTATGCCAGTCTTCCCGTTTATTTGTGTCATCACTCCTTCTTTTGAATGGTCTGCCCTTTCGCATTTTTTTACCGAATCCAAAAAAGGAGGCTCTTAATTCGGTTGAATGTTGTATTTTTTCTTTACTAAATGTTTGTTATATCGGATATTTTTAAATAGTGTACCAATTTCTAATTGTGATCATCTATCATCCGATGTTCTTTATATTCAAAGAATGTCCTGTCCATTGCTATTTAACATAGCTATATAAGGTTGGTATAACAACAGAAACTATTAATGGATGAATACAGGTCGAGGGTTCGAGTCTAGGGTTGTCGCAAGTAGCCTGCCATGTTCCTCATTGTGCCTGGATAGTGGTGACTTATTTGCAACCTGTCACACTGGGATTCAACATTAACATGCGGTTTAACACCTCTAGCAACCCCACTCGAGGGATTATAGCGTGAGTTTATGTAATATTAGGTATGTAAAAATCATTTCATGACAGATTTAAATTCTAACATTTGGTGTAATGACGTTTGTCAAATACTGTAGGATAAAGATATCCTTATTTGGTATTTGCTAACCAAAAAAGGAATGAAATAAATATATTTATATAACTTCGAAAAACCATTCATTATCACTGATTAATGAATGATGATTTTGTTTTACTGTACATTTAGGAATGGATTTCTTTTAGGTAACAAAAAAATTTTGAGGTCAAAGGGTGCAAAAGTAACTTGGTAACGGAGAGAAATATTACGCACGAAAACAATCAACGTCAGCGGAATGATTAGCGAGAACTGCTCGGTTAATTTCAAATCATAATTCCAGGAATATATAGGAAGTTTGCCTGCTATCACTGGGAGTAAGTTTTATCGGATTCGGTATAGAAATGATCAAAGAAGCCGATTTTAGTCTCTATTTGTTATTGTTCGACAAAGTAAAACGATTGTACAAAAAAAAATACACTTACGTGTTATTTAGAGATATGAATTATAGTATCTTTCCGAAATCTATAAATTTACCGAACCTGTGATCGAGTCACTTTAAAGAAATAATTAAATTCATTTGACGATTCTGAGTTTTTTTTTTTAAGTTTACGGAATAAAGTTAATTTGTATTTGATTTTGATTTCAGTATTGTAGAAAATATGAACGGTGGTGATTGCAACAAAAGCAGGGTGTTATTTTTTTATTTTGTCAATACCTCTTCTTAACTTAAAATCATAATTTTGTACACGTGAGTAAGGTTGACTGGACTTTAGTGCGGTGTCTGAGGGTTCCTTTGGCTTCCCTCTATCCCGTAATGCTCTGATAGCTAACGGTGTTGGTAGAACATGGGGTTTTAGTCGGTAGGCACTACGTGAGTCCGACATACTCCTTCGGTCCCCCCGGGCTGGAGGAGATCCCTGAGGATTTCCCCACGTAAAAAAAAGAAAAGAAAGGTTGACTTAACTTAAAGCAAGGTGAATTTAATTTATTTTATACAACGTCACGGACAAACAAGCAAACGGCTGCCCTGATGCAGAGTGATACCTATTGACACGACGATACCATTGATGTCTGGAACGCCAAGAGCACCGCCAATGCGCTGCCTAGTAGAAATTAAATGTTATGTGCCGGTAAAAACACTGGCTCCCCAATCCTTCGAACCGAAACAGCGAACTGCTTCACGGCAGAAATAAAAAGGAGGGTGGTACCAACCTAGACGATCTCGCACGTAGATTCTGACCTGAAAAGATCTGTGGGCTCTTTCAATTTAGACATTTGTATTCGGCTGTCTCCGGTGCCGAAGCCGTGCGTTTATCGTCCTGCTAACGGACGATCGCTTTGTTTCAGATAAGACGCGCGGTGCGGCGACCGCGCGACAATCGCACGACATCAGGACGGGAAAGTTTTATGAAACAAACGAACGTCCATTAGCAGAACGATTAACGTTAGGCAGACCGTCGACAACCAACGTTAGAATGGAAGGAGCCGTTAATCATCATCATTCACTACGGGACATGGGATCCCTAAATAATTTCAACTGGAGCGATCCTGTGGCGCTTACTCCAGCGGCTTCCTAAAACTCAACCTTTAGATCGCCGGTTCACCATATGGAGGGCCGACCAAAGCTAGGTCTTCCGACCGGTATGTAGACCTGGCAACGGTAACTTACTATTGGATAGGGTTGTAGCCAAAAATTTCCAAGACATTTGTATAAAATTGAACCAATTTATAACAAGCGTTTAATTTTCAATACCTACCAAAGATACACCATAAATATTCTAATTAGCGTGCCCGCTATCAGGCTGTTCGACGCAGTTATGGCTTTTAATGACGTAAAACTGATTATTTCGCCGTAAATAGCCATGGCAGCTACAATTTTGATAATTGTCGACTTCTACATGTAAATTGTTGCGTAGTTTCAACAAAATATACTAATAACGTACAGTTGTTTTTTTCCGTGCATCAATGAATTTACGGTCCCTTTTGATAAGTGGGCAAACAAACCTAACGTTCTTTTATAAGTTATAATTCGTTTAAAGCGTAATTACTTCTAAAGAAAATCTGTTTTAAGCTGAACTATCGTTGTTAAGGGTGTTCCTATACGATCAGTAGATCGGGATACATTAGCAAATCCTGAAAGTAAAAGACGCTACTTTTAAAACTAACTAAAAAGAGGGATGTTAAAAGTTTGACTTTTCTGTCTGTGTGTCTGATTTAAAAGCAAGCAACACCATAAAGCTAACATCCTCTGTCAACTAATTTAATTGATTGGTTTATGGAGTATTATGGAGGATTGTTTGTTTTTGCTGGGCACTTTCTGCACTTTTTAGCCGCTTAATTGGGCCATTGTACGTGTCGTCTGTTTGTTCCTTATTTCAGCCATCCCAAACATTCCCAGAAGTCCAGCAGTCTTTTCAGATTGCCGAAAGCCTCCGAAAGTGTTGGTGGTGTCTTGAGGATATGAGCCCGTTGTGCGGCTACACTTGTGTATTCCATTATCACATGTGCTGGCGTTTCTTCTGCCTGCATGCATTTTCTGCATAGTGGAGGTACCCCCTGACGCAAAAAGAGGGGTGTTATAACGTGACGTGTCTGTCTGCGGCATCAACGACTGTAGTGTTTTTGATGTAGTTTTATTGTGTGTGTTCTTAGCTTTATTGGATCTATATCGGTTCCCCCATTCTATAGTTGTGGGGGGTGAAAGTGGGGATGAATAATCGAATGTACGCAAATCCAATCGGAGGTTTTTCAAATTTGTAATTTAAGTTTTATTTCAGCTACTTCCGACAGATTCTATGGAACCCAGAACCTTGCTCTTTAACCTTGCTGTGTTTTATGCCCAGTACCTATTCCTTGACGTCTCGTCCACGTATCGCTTACGTGTCTCGAAAGCAAATTGAAAAACGGACGAACAAAATCTTGATCACTGTCACAGAGCCAAAACTCAAGGAAATATCCTTCTTGTGGAGTTTACCTTAAGTGTCATGACGTGGAGCTTTGAGATTGAAGGAGATTTTTCCTCGATCAGGGTAGGAAGGCCTCATCAATGTTACGTGGCTTTAGATAATTTTTCAAGGTCGGAAAGATGTGGAATCCTTATGTTGGACACGTAATATGTTTCGCAATTTTCTGATATATAGTGCAAAAGTTGTCTGGTAGGTATTAAAATTGTTAAAATTTTCCTGGTAGAACGATTTTATAGTACGATCGGTTGTATTCTCAGTTTTTGGGTATTTGATAAATAATAAATTAGCATAATAAAAGCTTTTTTGATGTCGCTGGTCAATATCAAACCTTTGAGGAAGAGTTCGCTAAAAATCATAAGACATAAAAATACTCATAACATAAACTCACGCCGTAATCCCTCGAGAGGTCAGCAGAGGTGTTAAACACCGCATTTCGCATGTTTTATGTTCAGTCCCAGTGTAACAGGTTGCGAATCTGTCGCCACTATCCGGGCATAATGAGGAACATGACAGCTACAACATACGGCAATCTGAGACTCGAACCCTCTACCTGTCGGGGTCGGGTCGGTCGGTTAACCAAGGCACGTAATAAACTGAGCTACCATTTCCACAAAACCATACCATGCCATGTCTAAAAATTTTCATAAATTTTCAAATTGCACACAATATATAACAATATTTTTGGAATATGTAGAATAATTTAAATAACAATATTTGTATGTCCAAAGGATAGATTTTGAGGAACTTGTTGTTAATCCAACATGCATGCATGCACGCATGCCGTCTTCATCTTTTTATAGTGACATTTGATTTTATACTATTATTGTTCTCCAATTGCATGAATAAGTATACACTATGCTGGTGGTCTTTTAAATAAAATAAAATAAATAAAGAAACCGCGTATTTCAATCAAAAATCTTACAAGTAAATGATTTTGATTTGCCGTAAAAACTCTAATAGGATCATTTTGTCCGAACTAATTGGTTTGGTATTCGTTTGTTAAATAACTACTTACTGATGCGTGATCATGTGCATTTAATAGGGTTACTTAAAGGGCGCTAACGGGATCCAATTATTATAAGTCACAGCACCTTGGAAACGTCAAACTCTTTGTCGAGCCCTTTGCCTCGCTGTCACGTGAATTTTCGGCGTTTTTTGCTCGTACAGCGAGGAAAGATGGCCGCGTGGCAACATTGTAAATAAATCATGTGTCAAATTATTATAGAATGGTTAGTTACTGATTGGGAACGCTGTATCAATTGAGATACTTTTAAATGGCGGTCGAAATAAGATTCTTTCATACATTTTGTATGGGTGATAATTTTGAAATCGCATTAGGGAAATAATTCGCGACAGACCAGTTTTTCTAACACTTTTTATGTCTTCTATTACGGAATTAATATTTAAATTCTATTAAATTTTTGTATCGTGGCAACAATCGTGTTAAATGACTACTATGGGAGTTACTTAGCGGGAACGGGAAGTGTCAGTTAGAATTTTCTTATTTTATCGTCTTTTCTTATATTTCAGCAGAATTTAATGTGTAAAATGCTAGTGTTTTAACCAGTAAATATCTGTAGTGCTGTACGAGTGTGGAGAAAGTGAAATACGACGATTTGGGCGCTCTTATCGTCACCTACCAAGTAACCTGTAACCGTACTAGCATGTTACTGTAGGCAGATTAAATATTCCATTCTATCTATCATTTTTCATCTCTTCATCGTTTAATCCCTCATCAAAACTTGATAGTAAATGTTACTTGGCCAAATACTGGAAGTTATTGCCATGATGATGACAACGCCATAAAAAAAGCTTTTATAAGAATTAAATCCTGTACGATGGAATCCTTCGTTTGCGATTGACTAATGTATACACTAGTTATATATAAAGCAAGATAAAACTCGTCGACACCAAATTAACACTACCATTTGTAGCACATTGATAAGCCACAAAATAATTACACATTGATGAAATTAAATATAAAATATCACACTCATATTGGGGTCATGTTTGATAATTGTAAAGCTATGGATATGTATGGAGGACGGGTTTGTAGAGGATACTGAGGCTCTAAAGTTGTTCAAATGGACAAACTACAGTAGTCTATCTGTGTGTCTACCATGAGTTCGTATAGTTTTCCTACATGTCAAGTAACACCTCGACCTCTACTTTGACGACCTCGGTGGCGCAGTGGTGTAAACAGCCAACTGCTACGCTAGAGGTTCCGGGTTCGAATCCCGGCGGGGGCGGGACTTTGTGTCATTTGCAAGACGCATTGTTTCGCTTACCGGTCTTGGATGTTGTTTTCTTATTTATTTAGTATATACCATATCGTTGCTTAGAATCTCCGATACAAGTTCTTACGATACTTAGTGCAGGGCTGAGTCAATGTGTGTCTCGTGATTTGGTTATTTTTATTTATTAATGTACTACAGTGATTTTGTATGAGCTATCTTAATCCGTTAGAGGCGCTCTACAAAGATTCATAGAAAATTGTAACTGCAGTAGCAAGCGGCAGCGGGAGCGCTTTTGATAGGCAAACTGTATCTTTCTATGCCTTCTACGTTTGTGGCAGGTCCCACGACAGTCAGTAGTTTGTCCGGGCAAGTAGCCTATCTACCATGAGTTCGGATTATTTTCCTAGACGTCAGATAGCATAGCTTACTACAGTGATTTTGTACTGAGAATCTTAATTCCTCGGAAATCCGTTAGAGGCGCTTTGCAAAGGTTTATACAAATTTGTAACTGCAGTCGTGAGCGACAATCGAAGGTAAAACTTATGGTAGACACACTGTGCTTCATTTATTTATTTATTGGTAAAGGTACACCCATTAAAATTAAATATTATAAAATAAGGAAAAATCTAAATACAATGGAAATTAAAATTACAATATAAATTACAATCCGATTTTCGTATTTTCCATCTATATATGACTGAATTAATAAATATGGGCAAATTAATTTAAAGTAAAAAATTATAAATAAAATTAAAATTAAAAGCTCATAATTTCTTTGCTTCGCTGATGCAATATATTTAAGTTACAAAGGACGCCAAAGTAGATCCTGGACAGGAGTTGCAGTGGTTGGACCGAGTGGTTTTTCTGTCTTTCTGTTTATCACATAGTTTGTACAAGGGAACCACTGAGGAAGAGTCACAGGCTCTTTCAATTTAGAAGTTGGTTATCAGATGTCTGCGGTATCGAAACGGGGCGTTTGTCATCCTGCTAAGAGATCATCGCTTTGTTTTATACAAATACGCGGAACGGTGACAGTACGACAAACACACGACAGCGGGACTTTTATATCAAAAAATCTCAATTCCTTTAACAGGACAACTAATCAGCTTCCGACAGATAAAAACGATCGAAAAGCCGAAACAACTGATTTAAAAGCGTGTCTTGGGGAAAACCTAAAATTAATTTGGAATTTTTTAAATTCATATAAGTTATTTATTTTATAGGCCAGGAATCGGTCCATAAACAAACTAAATGTGTTGCCCTGCAAATAAAGATTTTATTTCATTACAATAACTCATTTACAATTTATACCTTAACTGAAAAAACAAAATTAAAATAAAACTAAAACAAACCTGCGAATAGAGAAACAACATTTATGTTAATTACTAAACCAATTCAATAATAATAATTCCACAAAACCAAAATTAAATACATAAAATTTAAGACGTCAATATTCCTTTTCCATCCGACATCTGTGAAAGACCAGTCTATGGATTAGTAAGACTTAATAAAGAGTATCTACTCTTTCTTTACATTCATTTAACGGATGATAAAATTATTTAAATAAAATTCATTGAGAATGACATCCGTTCTTATATTATTAATATTATAAAGTATTAAATAATTAATAATAGTGCAAGAGATATTATTTCATACCGTTTGATATCGAGTTGAAGCATCCTGAGAGTAGGTTCAATTTTATTTTCAAATATAATTAAATATGTCATCTTTTCTGTTATGCATAAACTGAAATTGTGTTATGAATATTATTAAACAATTAATAGAAGCCATTAACATAGTGTAATACAAGCAGTAATAAGTCGCCGGCGGTGTATTTGTGAAGTACAAAAAAACAGGAAAATTGTTCATAAAATATTACATTGCGTTGTTATTAATATTATTCAATCGATGGCGCATAAATACAGCACTTTAAGAATTTGCTGTGCGGCGTGTAGCGCTATTATTGCAACAATTTAATTAGCAACAACACATTTAAATTTAAAAAAAAATCTACATTAACAAGTAACCTCTTCACAGATCTACGTGCGAGATCGTCTGCGTTGGTACCACCATCCTTTTTATTTCTGCCGTGAAGCAGTTCGCTGTGTTTCGGTTCCAAGGATTGGAGAGCCTCTGTAATGACCGGCACGAGAGCTATAACATTTTTATCTCTACTAGGCTAAGCATTATAATAATAATAATAATAACCACATCACGACATACACATTGACTCAGCCCTGCAGTATCGTAAGAACTTGTATCGCAGGTGCTAAGCAACGATATGGTAAATACTAAATAAATAAGAATACAACATCCAAGACCGGTAAGCGAAACAATGCGACTTGCAAATAACACAAAGTCCCGCCCCCGCCGGGATTCGAACCCGGAACCTCTAGTGTAGCAGTCGGCTGTTTACACCACTGCGCCACCGAGGTCGAGCATTGGCGATGCTTTTGGCGTCGAAAGGCATCGTAATGTCAATAGGCGGTATGACTTTCATCAGGTAAACCGTCCATTTGGTTGCCTTTTGTATAAATTACTATGCTGCTAGTTGCTGCACTGCACACGCGCTCTCGTTACAATTTGCACAGCCCTTTATCGAAGCTCCACTGTGGTATTACGGACCATTTACAATGGAGCAGGCATATGCATTGCTATGCATTTAGTGTTTAATGAAGGTGGCATATAAATAATGATAACTTTTATTTTACATAAGTCCACTTTTTTGTGTCTAAAAATTGACACTTACTCTTTTTTAGAAAATATTTATAAAAATGCATTTTTAAAATCAATATTTTGAGATGGTTTATGCTTTAATGTCAAATTCAATGAATTTGACATAGAATGAAATATTTCACCCCCAATAAAGCTTATTTATAATCCTCGAATAAATATTATTTGAAAATCAAGTAATATTTTTGCAATCACAATCAAAATTGAGGACACTGCAATGTCAGAAAAGTTACAAACGCATGTCTGTAATCCTCCCTTCCCACATAATTAGGTCTGGCTATTTTTTATTGAAGACAAACGTTTACCAATTAACATTATTGTACCTAATTGTATTTGGGAATACTGTGTTAAAATAATGTTAAGCCCGTCACAGTTCTGGTTAAATGTGCTAGTATTTAGCTTCCCGTACTTATGAGCTGAAAACTTCTCAGCTGAGAGCTTTTACTTATAAAACATGTTGTTTCCTACTTGAAGAAAATCGAACAGAGCGGGCAGTCACAATCATTGCCAATTGTTCAAACTAACCTAACATTGATGCTTAACATTAACCACAAATAATTTTCCATAACTTGCATATCCAGTGTGAAGTCACTTTAGCAGTGATGAAGTTGAATAACTCAAGGTTTGACCCCACCGGACACATGCGACCTTTTCAAAGTGAAACTTTTTGTTTCTCACTCAACTTTACCATGAAACGGTGTTGTTTACGTACATCGAAAAGGTGCTATGTCGTTTACCTAGTTGTAAGCACGGTATCGTACGCGTGCTCGAGGCACGTGCCTTTTTAAATGTCCTTATAATTGCTCTCACGTGTATAAAGTACCTATTTTGGTTTGCTGTTTATATGAGGATAATTAGATTTTTATTGTAGGGGGTGTAAAATTTGAGAGGTACCTATAACAACTGTGGGAGGGGAGAGTTTTCATTTAAACTTTCAACCCCTGCTCACCCCTTGACTGTTGAATTTCAAAAAGTCCTTTCTTCTCGTGTCTACGCTTCCAAAACGACGCATGTGAAAAAAATTGGGCTTTCTAAGTCAAAGGGTTCAGGTTAGGTTGAGCTTTTAGAAGTCAGTGAGTCTGGCCTTCACTTATTACCTGACTAGAGCGAAGGGAAAACGACGGACTGTCTAAGCCTGTTCCTGTTCCATAGTAGGTATCTTTATTTGACATCATGGGCAAACAGGCAGACAGCTCAGCTAATAGTTATATTGCCTATTGAAACGACGATTCCCTAGATATCTGGAACGCCAAGAGCGCCGCCAATGCGTTGCCCATGTAGAGGCAAAGATTAGCCCTCGAGCCGTTAAACACTGGCTCTCCAATCCTTCGAACCGAAACACAGCGAACTGCTTCACGTTGTAAATAGAAAGGAGGGTGGTACCAATCCAAACGATCTCGCACGTAGATCTACCACCTGTATCCACCACAGTACACGCAGGTGTACAGTAGGTGAGACCACTGTCATTTGACACTTGTGTCGCAACTTATCATTGCCATGCTTATTTTATGATTAAGTTCCTTGCGGGTTCCGCGACAGCCGGTAGGGTGTCCGTGAACAGCCTGTGCGTCATTGCACAGCTGCATTATTCGTTGATTGTTCGATCAAAGGACGCCACTGTTGATCCTGATAAACAGGAGCTGCAGTGGTGGGACAGAGTGGCGGGTGTGCCCCGACACATTGACTCAGCCCTGCAGTAAGTATCGTAAGAACTTGTGTCACAGGAATTAAGCAACGATATGGTATAAGCTACAAAGATACTACATCCAAGAACGGTAAGCGAAACCATGCTTCTCGCAAATCTTACAGTTTCGACCAAGCTGGGATTCGAACCCGGAACCTCTAGCGTAGCAGTCGGCTATTTACATCACTGCGTCACAGAGGTCGTCTAATCTATTTATTTCAGTTCTATAATTAAGAAAAGATATTCAAAGATTTGAGACCTAAGAAAAAGTTAGTTGTTTAGGACGGTCCCGGACTTTCTAGTTTCATCACTGGAGTGGAGACCATGGCCCGGAAGGTAGTGTCGGAGTTACCCCAACGAGGTGGACAGGTCACCTTGTGCGGGCTGCAGGGTTGATGCAAGCAGCAATGGATCGCTCCAGTTGCAAACAATAGGGAATATACATGAAATTTAATTTGATTATTTAATCAATTTACCATAAAGTATCTGGAAATAGCATATTTACAGTGAAAACAGAATTAAAATTGAACGATAAACCAGGGAGATATAACCATTTAAGGTAAATATATCTATCTCGCTCATCAGAACAACCTTTTCTATGGAAGTTGTACGGCGCTCGTGTACTTTGACGTCATTGTACATATCGGATCTCTCTTTCTAACCAACAACTTTGAAGATTTATAACTTAGTTAATCATTCGGATTTGTGTATATTTGTGGTATCGAATTATAATAAATAAATAACTAAAAGTCATGAATATTCCTTTTTTCTAGCGGTGGACGACTTCACCCTGATGATGAGGTGGTAAGATGCTCGACTTTAGGTTTAGGCTGGGTCTTGTCATTAATAATCAAGATTCCACCGCAAGTCCTTATTAATATTTAATTTTTAAGGAAACACAAGGTGGAAATAGACGAGGATCACGTGTTTTTTAAGTATGGGTATACACTACACCCAGCACGTGACTGTAGGTAGTAGTCATCATATTATTGTTGCAGTTATAATCATACTTATACAATATAGTTGATTTTTCAAACTAATCTTGTAAGGAAAATTGGCTGCCTGTTACATTTTCGCGGTTAAACCACTGTACTGATTCCGATGAGGGCAAAAAAAAATATCTGAAAATGAAAATTATTAATTTCGATAAAATATTTTTTTAATTTATGACAAATAGAAACAACGTTTAACGTTGTCGGTCATTCCTACGTTTTGTATTGTTATTAACCCCCGGCGAAAAAAGAGGGGTGTTATAAGTTTGACGTGTCAAAATGTGTGTCTGTCTGTGGCATCATATCTCTCGAACGAGTGAACCAATTTTGATGTAGTTTTTTTGTTGTTTGAAAGTTTGTCAAAAAAAAACCTGCATTTAAATAATTTCATTTGTTCGATAGATGTGATGCCACAGACAGACACACAGATAAATACGTTAGACTTAATCGAGCGTGTTCTCAGCTATGTTTGATCGATATCGGTTCCCCCATTCAAAAGTTATGGTGGGTGGATATGGTGGGGATGAAAGTAATTAAAATTTGGATTTATCATACACATATTTCGAAATTTGACAAGAAATATGCAGATGAAATAGCCAAAAAAAAAAAGTCAAATTAGGTCGTGAACAATAACTAATTAAAAAACCACTGCACTGTGTTTCTGCATAATCGATTTAAATTTGTTAGATACATCTTGTTAGCTTACATTACGGAACCTAAAATCATTTAATTTTTATTATCAAAGGAACCCTAAAACTTGCAACAAACAACATCTGCATAATCTGTTACATTTATTTAAATAATTATTGTAAATTACTATTCACATATCCATAGAACTATAACTTGATTTTCAACAATTTATCTACATTTTTCGCAATGTCTGGTGCTGGTCAGTTTACTTTAAAAAATATTATAAAAACGGTAAGAAAGTAATCAGGAAGGTATGTTTTTTCTTTGTTATGTGTTAGCTTGCAACGTTAGAGGCGTCATATGCAGTGGCGTGCCTACAGTTTTAATACAGGGCAAGCCGAGATATCCGTTATTGTAGTTTTTATTATTCATTTAGATAAATATCCTAGTTGCCCGATTACTCTTCAATCTACAATTCATACTGTTGTGGACTGGCTGGCGTGAACGAGCTGTTATGCAAGGCATATTGAATTTTGATTTGATAAGTAATGAATGTATGAAAGCGCGATCTTATTTAGGGCAAGCCGGGCTTTAGGGCTTCTATGACAGTACCGCCACTGGTCATATGTATAGCCATATCTTTGGAACTTCGTTTTTAAAGAATTCCACAAAAAAAAAACAAGTTGAATGGAAAATAGCAGAAAAGTAAAATTCAAATATTTTAAATTTAAATCGACATAAAATAATTACTTTTAAATCGAAAAGAGTAATAATTCTGAATCTATAAAATTATTCTAAATCACCACTAGAAGTAAAAAATGTCTGTTTAAAATTCGATTTTTTTGGAATACATCATCCAGCCAAATAAAATCAAAATCCGTTCAGCGGTTAAGGACAAAAGATAACATACATACATAGTGTTCCTTATTTAAATATGTTACGGTTTTCGCAGGCCATCCCGTAGTAATATCGTAGTCACAACTTAATTTCACCGACTACGCCAGGGTAAAAAACAACTAAAACGCTATGGCAATACATAATATGAAGTTCGAAAAAAACCCCATATCATTTCGCGATATGACGTAACGAAGGAAGTTGTTATATTGTATAATAATCTTAGGTTTCCTCTTGAATTGTGCTTTTGGAATTCCTTCACAGTATTATTCATGTCATGATATTAGTATAAATAATACAAACGAGCATAGCTTTTGCCCGCGACTTTTACCGCGTTGAAATCGAAAATGGTTCTAATAGGATTTTTAATTACTTGACATTCATTGTTATATATATATTTATTTTAATACATTATAGACTATGTGTTATTCAGATGTATAAGCTATGTTATTGTCAAGTTTTATTGAAGTCTATTTTGTAGTTTTTGCGTGAAACAGTAACAATAATTCATAGATGTTTACCGACTTTCGCGTTTAAAATATTACTAGCGGACCCGACAGACTTCGAACTGTCATATAGATTTGTAATTTGGCAGTGCAATAAATCTGAAATTGTTAGAAAACATTTGTATGTGAAAGAGAAAAGGGCTGTTTTATAGTTTTTCCGGCAATTATTCGAATTTTTGCCGCCGTAAAAACCATCCCTGAACTTCAACGAATATTAAAAAAAAAGAATTGGCCAAATTGGTCCAGGCGTTGTTGAGTTATGCGCTTACCAACACATTTTGCGATTCATTTTATATTATAGAATTAAGGCTGGTTTGCGGAGTAGGATTTGCACTTTAACAAAATGCAGTCTAAGTCCAGCTTCTTAATACAACACAACACATGTATATTTAACAACAAAAGTACAGTAATTAAAGGACGTTTACAACAGCTTACGTAACAGAGGTAGACAAATACTTTATGCAGATCTACGAGCGAGATCGTCTGCGTTGGTACCACCCTCCTTTCGATTTACAACGTGAAGCAGTTCGCTGAGTTTCGGTTCGAAGGATTGGAGAGCCAGTGTGATTACCAACACTAGAGAACGTCTTTACCTGTACATGGGCAGCGCATTGGCATCGTCGTGTCAATAGGCGGTATGACTCTCCATCAGGTGAACCGTATAATTGCTATCTATAAATTCGAGCGAAGCCGAGCGAGCAAACTGTATCTGCGGCTATCATTTGCAGTAGTCGGCCTTGACAAAATAGCTCAACTAAGATTGTATGTTCTGACAATAAAATACATCTATAGTAATGATTGATTTGTGATCAGGATAAATCGTGTGCGATCGATTAATGGAATTGTGAGAATTATATGATGTATTCCATGGATTTAATATAACATAGCGCGTGCGGAGAAATACCGGTTCTGCTATGGAAATATCGACCATTAAGTTTGATTGACACGAACTGTGGTCGGAAAAAGAACTACAAAGGTCTCGTAGATTCATCTCATGTCTGCTATGGAATTGCTACAGCTGGCGCCTCTTGTGATGAGACAAATAACCTTGCTTGATCTCACATGTCTGTCCAAGAAAATTCCAACATTTTTAATACCATGATCGATTGAAAATGATTTGTTTTAGCATATTTTTAATATAAACAAACATTACTCGTATTTAAATTTTAATGGTAAGCGATTATTGCGATGCATGATAATTATGGTTTAATTTTTTCTAGTGAAAATAGATTAAAAAAACTAAGCCCTGCAGCAGGTATAGTAAAAACTTCGTAATGCTCAAGCAGTTAACGGCGTTAGCGGAACGTGGGGTTTTAGTCGGTAGGGACGGTTTCTTCGTGAGACCGACATACCCCTTCGGTCCCCCCGCGCTGATGCAGATCTATGAGGATTTCTTCACGTTAAAAAAAAGATGAAGAACAATGATGATTCGGTTCAAATCTTTTATAATCGTCGTGGGCAGACAAGCCAACCGTTCACCTGATGGAATTTGGGGCCGACTATTAATAATAATAATAATAATAACCACATCACGACATACACATTGACTCAGCCCTGCAGTAAGTATCGTAAGAACTTGTGTCGAACCAAGCAACGATATGGTATGAACTACATAGATGAGAATACGACATCCATGATGGTGAAACAATGCCTCTTGCAAATAATATAAAGTTCCACTCCCGTCGGGATTCGAACCCGGAACCTCTAGCGTATCAGTCGGCTTATTACTCACTGCGCTGAAGGTGGCCTCAATACGCATTGAAAAAACTTGAATATTCTCTCCTAAATTTGAAATCAGACCTTTTTTCGTGGAGATCTAAAGATAAGATCTGAAAATAATTAGCAAACATTTGGTGCAATCTCTCCAAGGGATGGTAAGTGACTGTTTGAGTTTGCCAATGCTTAAACTAGCCTAGCAAAAGCTTATGCCTTTCTTCCATACCTTTGTCATCCGTCATCACATCACTTGCATCTTTCCGCTTCATATCACCTCTCGCACAGTTCATCCATCTTTCCTGAGGTCCACGATTTCTCTCACAACTTTCCACATTCACTGGTGTAATCAGCCGATTGCTACGCCAGAGGTTCCGGGTTCGAATCCCGGCAGGGGCGGAACTTCATGTTATTTGCAAGACGCATTGTTTTGCTAACCGGTCTTGGATGTAATATTCTTATATATGTAGTTTGTACCATATCGTTGCTTAGTGCCTGCTATACAAGATTATATCTTAGTGCAGGGCTGAGTCAATGTGTGTGTCGTGATGCGGTTATTATTATTCATATGTACAAATGTCGTTTCGTTGGTAGCCAAGTAAAACACGGGCATTATGTGAATAAGAAAAAAACATTAAAATTGTAACAAAGAAAAAACTGTGCCATTAAAAACCAGGTTCGAGATATAAATGAATCATGCAAATGTTGGTTTTTCTGAGAATCGAACTGATACACACGCAAGGCAGTGAACTTGGTTTTATGATGTGTTGAATGATGACCCATCCGTACAAGAACTATGATAGCCCTTATAGCCCTCAGGATAAAACAGTTATATTGATCGTTGCTTAGTGCCTGCGATACAAGAATATATGTTAGTGCAGGGCTGAGTCAATGTATGTGTCGTGATGTGGTTATTATTATTAATGGCCATATGGGTCCCCACGAGCAGTGGCGTCACTAGGGGTGGCAGCTGCCCCCTAGTGATAAAATGGTACAGTTAACTTTTCACACTGAATTTGGACTTAATATCCTTATATGACATAAGTTGGACATAAGATATATGCGAAGATATAGTCTCAACAAAGATTGGAACTAGAATATAAAGCTTAATTTGCTTCTTACAAGGTACCTACAATGATGCCTGCTCCCGCTAGGTCAGAAGCCGGAGACGCCCTCGCCGACAAGGTGGACGAACCGCTGGATGCATATTCCCTATTACTGTAATTCGAAATATTTTGGGTGTCTTTATTTAGCAGTGCATGTCTTCCGATGATGATGAGCATGACTTATAAACTAAGAGGTCTAATAGCTGACCTTGACTGCATAGCTGATCGTCCAAGTTTTGAATACCGGTTGGGGCGGATATTTTTCTGACTCACTATTATTTGTTATATATTTATATAAGCCTATGGCTTAGGGGCTGATGGAAAAGGTGGGTTCCCAGAAAAAAAAATTGTTAAAAATTTAACCTTATCTATTTTAACATCCATCAACTGTTTTTCTTTACAAAATTTTATTCAAATTCTTATTTTTATGGAGACTATCGTATTGGACGACAACTTAGCCAATGTCACGTGTTGAGAACAAACAATGTCATAAATTGTTTGGCCTTCAAACTTTGAGATACAGGTAAAAATCGAACTCGCATCCAAGTTGTGGTCACATGACACCTGTCGCCGCGAGATGATCTGACAAATGGAGCTGTCAATCCGAGATAAGATAAGGAAAATGGATAGCGAGATAAATACTGCGTTTTTTTACATTTATTAATTTATTTATCATGTTATTAAAAACAAATTAAAACTAATATAAACCGTTTTGTTTTGAATGATTATTCAATAGAGAAACGGAGATTCAGATTATGTAACGCTGGTAGGGGGACGGACGATCATGTTATGGCTGGATGAACCCACTGGATGCACGCGGCACTGGATCAGACCAGTTGATATGAAGGTCATATTCAGCAGTGGACGTCTTCGGCGAATGATGGTGGTACTTCTTACTGGATTCTTTCCCATAGAACTGATGTTTTCCATACAACATCATGGTTATACAAGCAGATGGCTTGCCTGATGAAAAATGATGATTAGAAAGTGACTTGATATCTGGAACGCCAAGAGAATCGCCAAAGCGTTGCCCATGTACAGGTAAAGTGGTAAAGTGGTAACACTGGCTCTCCGATCCTTCGAACCGAAACACAGCGAACTGCTCCACGTTGTAAATAGGAAGGATGGTGGTACCAACCCAGATGGTCTCGCACATAGATCAACCACTGATGATTAATTGTGTATTTTGAAAAGAGCGTTCCAAGTAGATCTATCCTAAAGCCTTTATAATGGGCTAGTGAAATACTTTTATTAAATAATTGAGTCTAAGTATTATAACAAATTATTGTTTAGTTAAGGCGTCAATTAAAAATATTTAATTAAGAGTTAATAAATTCTTGGTATCTCATTGGTTAATCGGTCATGTGAGAAAACGTCGCATATTAATTAATTAATATCCTTTACTTGAAATAAATAACTCAAATAATAAATAATGTAAAGGAATATACATTAATAAAATTACAATGTGTAGTGGTAATGAATGATAATTTGTGTGTTATGTACTAACTAAATCTCTGTAAATATGTGTAGGTACTGAATTTTTAAGCCTGTTATAATTAAACCTATGAACATAATAATAATACCCAACTTAACGACACACACATTGACTCAGCCCTGCAGTAAGTATCGTAAGAACTTGTGTCGCAGGAACTAAGCAACGATATGGTATAAACTACATAGATAAGAATACAACATCCAAGACCGGTAATCGAAACAACGCGTCTTGCAAATAACACAAAGTCCCGCCACCGCCGGGATTCGAACCCAGAACCTCTAGCGTGACAGTCTGCTGTTTACACCACTGCGCCACCGAGCTCGTCAAAACATAATATAAACAAACGCCGTAATCCCTCGAGAGGGGTTGGCAGAGGTGTTACACACCGCATTCTGCATGTTTATGTTGAGTCCTAGTTTGACGGGTTGCGAATCTATAATCTTTTGAGTCTATATTCATAATATAATATTTCGGAAAAACTAACACGATTTGTTCTAGACTCAAATAAAAGCACGTGGCTTAGTTACCTATGGAACAACGACCTACAAATACGCGTATAGATAAATAAATACTTAATTTACAGGGTGTAGATCTACGTGCGAGATCGTCAGCGTTGGTACCACCCTTTCTGTTTACAACGTGAAGCAGTTCGCTGTGTTTCGGTTGGAAGGATTGGAGAGCCAGTGTAATTACCTGCACGAAAGGTATAACATCTTGTCCTCTACATTGCCAACGCTTTAGGGTGTGCTACTGGTATCACTTTCCAGTAGGTGAACCTTTTCCTTTATTGCCCATGAAATTGTATAAAAACTTAAGTTGATAGAAAACAACTATAACCTCAGAGTACAGCTAACAATTGCCTGCCTAAGCCGGGACTCGAACCCACTGCGCCACGGAGGCCATCTATGTTTAATCCATGATGACAACATTTTATTCTTGTAAGTGAATTATTGAAATAAATGTAAGTGTGTATGAGAAAAATTGTGTTGTGGATGTCCCAATCATTCGGACTAAACGCTTCTCTCTCGATCCTTTTATAATATGTACTGCAATGAGTGGAATTCTTTGCCTGCCGATGTATTCCCTGATAAATATAACCTGGGGCTCTTTAAGGCAGAGTGAATTGGCTTCTCCTGGGTAGGCATGTTCCGCCTTCGAATACATCGCCGTTTACCACCAGGCGGGATTTTGGTCAAATGCTGGCAATGGAAAAAAGTTGTATAAAGAGCAAATATTGTGATGAGTACCTATTTATAACTTACACACGCATGTGATGCATGTTGTGTTAGTCAACCTTATAGGTGTCTTCCTCGTCTTTAAATATCACATTGTAAGAATGTGTTGTTTTGGACTATGCCTCCTAGTAATAGAAAAATAGGTTTAATGTATGGGAACCCAAGGCTAACATGTTTATATATACATAAATGTATATACTACATAATGATAATTACTGTATAACTTGTAGGCTTATGTATTATATATATTTATGAAGTATATAATTGCTAGTTTGTCGCGTGCTCAAACATGCTCTGGCGGAGATATTAAAATGCCGCTTTTGTTTTTTTAATTGAAAGTCGAAGAGTGTAAGATTGCTTGCATACATCGGGGCACACCCGCCAATCTGTCCCATCCCCTGCAACTCCTGTTCACCAGGATCAACACTGGCGTCCTTTGATCGAATAATCAACTAATAATGCAGCTGTGCAATGACGCACAGGCTCTGCCCGGACACCCTACCGGCTGTCGCGGGATCATTTGGTATTATAAAATTTGATGTTAAAAATTCTTTTCATTTTCTATACATTTGTTCATATTTTAACAGCCTATAGCTCCTAAACCCCATTGTTTTCGACATGTTTCTTTCTGTGGAATAAATTGTGCATTACAATAAACCTATTGGTACCCATTTAGTCAACATCGATTCTGGGTTTTAGTTCCATATATTTTAGGATATAACACTAGATTTTTGGCGCGACATTACTTCCTGACAGAATTCAATTCGACCATTTATTCGCTGCTATTTTTTCCTGACACACTATACCTTTAAGTGAATACAAATCATTTAATTTAATTTATTAGATTGTTCAATTCAAACTGTTTTATTATCACATTACATTAGGTACAGAATATAAATGTGTGGTATGTATTTTAAAATAAATAAGGTTACAAGTGACACTCTATAAGGGCATGACAAAAATATAATAAATGTTTTAATAAAACTATAATAAAGCAAAATTGCAGTAAAATATATAAAATGTGTTCCATTAATATTATTTTACATTAAAAAGGAAAAATATAGGAACTTAAACAATTTTTTTTTATTTTTTTTTATTCGGAGACACAACATCGGACAGATTACACATAAATAGGAACAAAATAAAGAAACATACACCACAAACATAAACCTGACAACTACGGACATATCTCACAAAAACATAATACACGAATACTACACATGATACGTATAATTATAGGAGAAACACAATCCTTTAAACGAAAATACTATAAATAGTTGCTAGTGCAAGAAGAAGTGAAAGAGAAAGAGTAAAAGAAAAACAAAAAAATAAGATAAATTAACAGATAATTAAATAAATAATAATAAATTAATGAAATAAATGGGAAATAAATTAAAATTGAATTAAAATTAAAACGCCTAAAAATAACAATAATTATTCTGCCAGTCTCATCAATATATCATTCTTAAATTTAATTAATTAATTAGTATTATCATTAAATTAATTTAAATTGTGATTTTTAATTAAAATACAATCAAAACATACGACTCTTGTAAAATTTCACTTTTATGAACACATGTACGCCTATTTATCTATATGTGTATGTGATAATTATATTATATATTTATGTATACGCCACATTGTAGTACACCTCAGTACTTCCCCGTACGTTAGGTTTTTCCTTTTATGACTGTAATTTCCTATACAACTCGAAACAAACCTTCAATCTCCAGCTACTTGGCGCTAGCTGAACCGTACAAGGAACTTGCAAGAATAAACTGTTAGTACATTTTTTCCCCGCTACAGTATTCACTTGGTAGAAGTATATAATGTGCTATGCCTTGTTGTTTGGCTCGCCATTGTATATAGCGTTAGGTAATTGTTTAGGTATTCGCTGCAAGTTCAATGAACTAGTATTGGGTGAGGTTAGTTATCATTGTGAGTTTTCCTCTGAATTATCTTTTCAT
This sequence comes from Choreutis nemorana, assembly GCA_949316135.1. Classification (NCBI taxonomy): domain Eukaryota; kingdom Metazoa; phylum Arthropoda; class Insecta; order Lepidoptera; family Choreutidae; genus Choreutis; species Choreutis nemorana. The sequence continues at coordinate 9,833,345 of OX438606.1, read as the reverse complement.
GAAACCTTTTTTTTTGTTTACGCTTTCGCGGGAAAATTACATACAAATAACAAGATAATTAAGATGTTTACTTACATAATACTGTTATATTAATTGACGAATCGGTGGCACAGTGTAATCTACGCTAGAGGTTCCGGGTGCGGGTTCGAATCTCGGCGGGGGTGGATCTTTGTGTTATTTGCAAGATGCACAGTTTCGCTTACCGGTCTTGGATGTTGTATTCTTATCTATGTAGTTTATACAATATAGCTGGTAAGTGAATGAGATACAAGATTATATCTAAGTTCAGGGCTGATTCGATGTGTTTGTCGTGTAATTGTAAGTAATTAAATAAAAACACTTGCTTATGACTGTCAACATGTTCTGACTAGAACTATAGGCAGATTCTTTAAATGTACAAATAATGAATATAAAAATTATATTAAAAGGCCGAAAAAATCACGTTTCGTGTACGGGCGGCCATTTTTGGATGAAATTTTCCGTATAATGACATGATGTATATATTATTTTTAACAGGTAAGCTTTTTAATCATCCCAATGAGTCAAGAATGTCATTTTGAATTTTCGACGGAAGGAAAAGTTCGATTTTATTTAATTTGATAATATACCTAGTCAGGTCATAATTCTGTCACATGTTTAATATAAAATAATTGAAACAAGTTTATTCATTATGTAACCATTTATATACCAAAATGAACTTAACAAAACATAGATTCTTATGACACTAAAGTTTATTCAAACTGACCTCCGTGATTTTGAATACAGGCCTCCAATCTGCGCGGCCTGTCGTCTATCGCAGCACGAACGAGGTCCATGTCAATATCGGCGGCTGCCTTAATCAAGGATGTCTTGAGTGACTCCAATTTGGGATGAGGCTTTGAGCACGCCTTTTCCTCCAAGTGTTGCCATATCTTGTAATCTAACGGATTGAAATCTGGACTGGAGGAGGCCAGTCTTCGTGCCAGATGAAGTCGATTTCACGCGCCGCCAGCCAGTCTTGTGCGCTCTTCGCTCTATGAGCTGGCGCCGAATCTTGTTGGAATACCCAGTGCCTGTTATTGAACATGGAATGAGAAACAGGTTCCACAAAGTTCGTCAGGACTGTATTTTGATACAAAACTGCATTCGTTTTTACACCTTTCTCACAAAAATGTACCTGTGTTAAGCCCCAATAAGAAACTCCCAACCATACCATGAGCGAGGATGAAAAATGTCCTCGTTGGACACGCGGAATCTGGTTGCTCGCTTCTTCACTACTGTGTGCGTACACCATATCATTTTGTTTGTTGTAGCTCTCTTTTACGGTAAAAATTTTTTCATCCGAAAAAAGAATTTCCCGATATTTTTTCCCGCGTACAGCTTCAACAAAGCGCGCCATCTCTTCAGTCTCAGGTCCATTAGACGAGAATTCAAACGTTCATTTAACAACCTTTTCATCGTGGTTCTGCTTAACCCCATCTGAAGGGCCAACAGTGTCTGCTTACGTTTGGGATTTCTTTGAATTTGCGCCTTCACAGCTATTATCACTGCTGGAGTCCTAACAGACCGTGGGCGACCACTTCTTGACCTGTCATCTACACTAGAGTCTTCAATGTATCTTTTGAAGGTACGATAAACGAATCTTTTGGTTAGATTAAAAATTTTCAGAATGTCAAAAATATGAATTTGAACTGCAACACGATCTTCTTTAAGCGTCCACTCCATGTTTAAAAATGAGTAAAATTCTAAAAAGAATACATTTTTATTTTCATGAACAATTCGAAATTCGAATTCAATAAACTTTTTTGTGGCCAGCATTCTAAAAGAAAAGTTTTTAGTGTGTGACAATACTTATGACCTGACTGTGTATATACATGTGTTCTTGTTATGTGTGTGTGTGTGTTATATCCACAAAAAATGATTAATTACAAGGCTTCCTTACATAGTTTATTTACAGATGTCAAAACTAAATGGCATTTTAGAAAGAAATATTACCAAAATCTGACTAGCAATCTTCAAAAGCCTGATCTGATTTTAACAAGATTTTCATGAACTGGTGGATAGCATTTTTAAAGTAATCGTTATCCTCCGGTTGTTTGTAATATATAATTATACATGTATCTTGTAATATTACATTGAGTATTTACTTTTCTAGCTAAGTATCCAGTAGGCAACAATTGATGCGCGACATGTTGATACACATGTTGCGATACATGACGCGCAGAAATTTTGGCTATGGTTAATAAATACGAGGGTTGACAAAGCGTGCGTCATGTTGGCAACGTCGCGCTTAGTTTCGCAACGTTTCCTATCTTGTTGAGACGTGTTTCGCATCATTTGTTGAATAGTGGATTACGTTTTACGTTAGCTTTCGGCCGAACACGATCGATTTGTTGGATCTTTTTGACTATTTTTGTCTTATTGACTATTTTTGTTTTATTGCGATCTGTCATCCTATTTTATTCCCCTACAGGGACAAAGAGGAGGAAAATGTTCGACCTGTCACCCTGTTTGCGACGAGGGGACAGTTCGAACTCTTTTCACTCATTCACAGTTTCATCTGTTCCTTTATGAACAGCAGGGGGACAAATCGGACTGTTTTCTTCCTCACTGTCCCCAAATAATTAAATTTAAATCTAGGCAACGGATTTTGATGCGGTTTTTCAAATAGATAGAGTGTTTCAAGAGAGAGGTTTATGTTTATATAATACATGTATAATATCCGTGCGCTAGTGGTATTATTACATATTATTATTATTAGTGTAGATGTAGAGGTCGAGATTGCAAATTTCTTTTGATATGTATGTATGTATGTATGTATGTGTTACAGAGGTTCATATCAAAAAACCTATCACAGGTAATAGAGGCCAAAAAAAATCTTGCATTTACAAGTTTTTCTTAGTACGATATTGATACATATTTACCTATCTGTTTATAATATACATGAGTATGGATTTTTCTTACTGATGATAATATCTTCATTAGTTCGTTCTGATGTTTGTTAGTAATAAAATAAATATGATGAAATTAATTTACATTTTTGCCAAATACATTCCATATAATAAATAATAATAAAATAAACCACATCACGACACACACATTGACTCAGCCATGCAGTAAGTATCGTAAGAATTTTGTTTGCACTAAGCAACGATATGATAGAAGCTACGAGTAAATAGATAAGTATACTGCATCCAAGACCGGTAGGCGAAACAATTAGTCTGGCAAATAACACAAAGTTCCGTCCCCGCCGGGATTAGAATCAGGAACCTCTAGCAGTCGGCCTATTACATCACTATACTATCCTAGTATCCTTAATGCGTTTCCCTGTATCGTAATTTTCTTTAATAAAAAACAAATTACATAAAGGATTTTAACTTTCCTTCCTTTGAATATTCTAGAGTTCTTCTAGTAACCTGTCCTCATGATCATCGAGGAAGAAGCCACTGCTGGATAAATACCTCCCCCAAGGTGCTCTACACCGATCGCTCCAGCAGGGCTATTCACGATGCTTCCGAAAGTTTTCTCTCGGAAGCGGGAATGTTCCGATCGTCAAGTATTCGATCCGAATGTTACAGACAGAATTAACATATCTCGTTTAGGATTCGATACGGAAAGTATATAAATACAAACGCACCCTTCATCCAAATATACCAAAAAAACAACTTTTCAAATAAAAATATGTCCCATGAGTCCCAATAAACTTGTCGTAGCTAAAAAAAACTTATTAATCTCTTAAACTATCACTTTTCAAGATCTCGCCAGCCTCATAGCCTTTTTAAATTTTCCGATGCGAACTGTCACATTCCCCAAAACAATTATCAAATTTATCCGTACGGTGAATGTGAATAGCGTTAACTTCGGGAAGTTGTCGTATCCGAGTCGATTCCGTGTTCCGAGACAATTGTGAATAGCTCTGCTGTACTGCCCGCAACCAGCGGCTTCCAGCTACCCATGAATTACCGTATATTATTCCTACACGTCAGGTAACATAGATTACTGCAGTGATTTTGTATGAGCAACCTTAATTCCTCACCAATAAATCCGTTAGAGGCACTTTACAAAGATTCAATGTAACTGCAGGCGCAAGCGGCTATTGAAGGTTAAACTCATGGTAGACACAGAGATCGTCAGTCCACCTTGCGGGAGCCCTGCCTACAAAGCGTCTTCCGGTATGCGGTCACCACTCCAGAACACCGGACCCATCTGCCATCTGCTTGCAATATGCCCTGCCCATTGCCAGAACATTGCAGTTCTGAAAGCGAATATCGGTGACGTTGGTTTTTCTTTGGATCTTGTCATACCGGAATCGATCACGCAGAGGTACTCCTAGCATATACTCTTCTTCTTCTTGAGCGATGCTACCTATTCTAAATTCTATGTTTAAATCTCATGTTCAAGTCTGTTCCAGCATATAAAAAATAAATAAAATAAAAATAGCCTTTATTCTAACACAATACATGCATAAAATTACATTTTAAATTTATATTTTAAATTAATAAAAAAATGATTTCGAATAAGATGAATATAATATTAATGACAATTTATAATTTAGAATGTACTTTAAATGAAATTAAATGCTTAGTAATTATATTAACATTTTAGTTTTAAAGTTCCAGCATATAAAGCATTAAAAAATTATTGTATGTTATAATATAATAATTAATCAAAATCAATGTAATTGCCGTATGTTTTTCTAAATAAATAAGAAAACCATTCTATTTTTTCAATTAATAATTTTTTTAATTCTGTTTAAAGGCAATCACAGCTTTTTGTTCAAAGCTTACGATAGTACGTTAATACGGTACTGAAAAAAACACAATCAAAGTCAAAGTCAAAATGTTTTTATTCAAATAAGCACTTTCAAATCGTCATATTTTTTACTGCCACTGGTGAAATTCTATTTCTACTGAGATGAATCCGGCAAGAAACCTCCGTAGTTGCTTTTTTCAGTATTCAAAATACAATAATTTTCTTTTAAAACTTACAATTTGTAAAACATAAAAATTATTGTTATTTGCAAGACGCATTGTTTCGCTTACCGGTCTTGGATGTAGTATTCTTATCTATGTAGTACATACCATATCGTTGCTTAGCACCTGTGACACAAGTTCTTACGATACTTACTGTAGGGCTGAGTCAATGTGTGTGTCGTGATCTGGTTTATATTATTATTTGTATGATTTTAAATATATCGCTTTAAAGTGATGTGAAATATGAATTATGCGATGAATAATGCTATCTACGGGAAATGCTATCGAAAAGGATTCACTAATAGAAATAGTGTAACCAAATGAGCCAGTCCACGCAAACAGCACCCGATCACGAGCATGTGCAATGTGCAACCGAATTATAACCTCCTTCTTTATTTAAAGTCGGTATTTTTTTCTGTGAAATATTATTCTTGTTTACAATATTCATCCAGGATCTTATTCTAATAAAAAAAAACCGCATTTCGCATGTTTTTGAATAAAAATATGTATTTTTAAACATAAGAAAAAAGGTCAAAGTCATATAAACATCAACGGCATCGTCGTTTCAATAGGCGGCGGTATAATAATAATAAACCACATCACGACACACACATTGACTCAGCCCTTCACTAAGTATCGTAAGAACTTGTATCACAGGCACTAAGCAACGATATGGTATATACTAAATAATTAAGAATACAACATCCAAAACCGGTAAGCGAAACAATGCGTCTTGCAAATATCACAAAGTTCCGCAAATAAATAAATTTCCACCCCCGCCGTCATTCGAACCCAGAACCTCTAGCGTAGCAGTCGGCTGTTTACACCACTGCGCCACAGAGGTCGTCAAACGGCAGAGGTATCACTTTCCATTAGGTGAACCGTCTGCTTGTTTGCCCGTGACGTTGCCCTCAGCAAGCACTCGTTGCAACAATATCGTTTCTATTTATTTATGGAAATAATTTATCATGTAATTTTGTAAATTGATTAATTAGACTTTCTTTAGTATATTTAAAGTCAATGTGTGTGTCGTGATGTGGTTTATTATTATTATTATTCTCTCCAAAATATATAAAAAATTCTAAAAGAACGTAATTCAGTATGGATAGCAATAAAACATTAATAAAAACATCCTTATGTAATATTTTTCCTATGTATACAGAAATCAAATGAAGATAACATGTTACGAGACACAATTATTTACTGGATTTTGAAAATTCTCAGATTATTTTTTCCAAAATAACAATGTGTCATTTAGTCAGGTGTTTGCTGAACAAAAAACGATGTGACCACAACAATTGTGACTTTATAAGTCATGTTGTGTTCTAGTCATTGGGTTATTTAGTGAATCATTTAGTTTTACTAACTTATTACTTTTAATTAGGTATATGGAAAGAATTATGATTTAAAAAAATTTAATACATATAACCTTTATTTATATTATTAGTTTTTCTTTTCATAAGGCTATGATTTTTGGTAAAAAAAAACATGTATGTAATTGAAATTTTCGTAGGTTTTATAATAATAATTAAAATAATTAAAAATTAAAAGAATTTTTTATAAATTTATAACTTATTTATTTGCAAAGCAAAACTTTTCTGACATTTCCTATCTCTCAAATCGATCTATTATTTTAATTTATCAAAAAGTTTTAATAATAGACAAAACTACAACATAATTTTCGGGGCACACCCGCCACTCTGTCCCACCACTGCAACTCCTGTTCAACAGTGGCGGCCTTTGATCGAATAATCAACTAATAATGCAGCTGTGCAATGACGGACAAGCTGTGTCCAGACACACTACCGGCTGTCTTGGGACCCGCAACGAACTTAATCAGAAGAAATAGGAGGTAGTAAGAAAGCGGTTTACTTGAAAAAAAACAATGAATATAAGAGAACGTTTCCTATACTGAGAGCACAATGTTGCAAGAAAATTCGTTTAGCTATAAAACTTTTAATGTATATTCAAAGTTTTTAAGTTTTATTTGTAAAAACTTACGTTTTTTGTGCAGCAAACACCTCACTAAATGACACATTGTTATTTTGGAAAAAATAATCTGAGAATTTTCAAAATCCAGTAAATAATTGTGTCTCGTAACATGTTATCTTCATTTGATTTCTGTATACATAGGAAAAATATTACATAAGGATGTTTTTATTAATGTTTTATTGCTATCCATACTGAATTACGTTGTTTAAGAAATTTAGATATATTTTTTGGAGAGAATAATAATAAACCACATCACGGCACACACATTGACTCAGCCAGTAAGTATCGTAAGAACTTATGTCGCAGGTGCTAAGCAACGATATGGTATAAACTACATAGATAAGAATACAACATCCAAGAACGGTAAGCGAAACAATGCGTCTTGCAAATAAAACGTGTCACCACACACTCTTATCTAATTTCTATTGAAATTTTAATTATATTTTAATTATTAATTTTAATTGAAATTTTCATATATTTACATATTAATTTTATTTTAAAGCTGTTCAGATTTCTGTTAACTTGTTTGTTCAGTTTTTTTTCTGTTTTTAAATAGTTAAAGTTATTTGGCGAGGCTGTTAAAAATAATTATCGGTTAATTTCTTATTTGAGAATACAATTAAAATCGACTCTACATTTAACGGTATATTTTGGAATAACATAAAAAAAGATCAAACCCGCTATAATCGAGATAAAATCCAGTGGTTCGATACTGCGCTATCCGGGACAGTAATTAAAGAACATTTTTTTTTACGGAGTACTGAATAATTTGTACTTTAAAAAATGCTTTCAGGTATACAAGCGAAGATTAATTTTGCACTTTTACGAGAAAAAAAATGCATTTATTTCAAGCTCTAGCTTGTTAATTTCATATGTCTTTCCTGAGTACTTTAGATATATTTTTTACAAAATAAATAAAGACAAGATGATAAAATTAATTAAAGTCAAAGAAACAGTGGATACTAATTTAACTCTTAGAATTTTTGGAACTCTACGGGTTTACCGACTCCGGTATTTCAAAAGTGACGACACACTGCCTTATAGTGTACAATATCGATAACTGGTTTATATCATAAAACTGGTCACGAAAACTGGTCCAAATTTTCACGGGTCAAGTGTTCGTGGCTAATTTAGCATGCCTACGTCTCCAAGATACCGAATTGGTTGGGTATTGTGACGTGTTTCCCAAGTCCCGCCCACACGCACGCCGATATCGTGGAACGCATCTTGTAAACAAACAGAGCGCGAGTTGTACCCATCCATATAGCGTTGGCTCGTTGTTCAGTCACGTCACTCCGCCGCGATCCTCCGGCCGCGCCGCACGCAGCCATGCTCGACTACGCGCGCCCGCTCGACCAAAGCATGTGCGAGTTCTACCTTCCCCCGACCTCCCCGGCCCCCGCCCGCCTCGACGACTTCCAGGTCTTCAGGAAGGGATCATCCTACATCTACGGGAATTACTACTCGACGCCAAGTTACGAACCCTGGATGGAACCTGAAATAGAATCCGCTACCAATGTGTACCACAACCTCGTCAGTCGGGACTACCACTGCGAGGACTGGAGGAATAAGGTCAGCCTCGACTGGAACGAAAACGACACCATCTCCTGGATACTGGATACTGTACAGTGCATGGGTAACAGTGAATACGACATCGCTTACTACAACCTCAGAGTATCAGGCATTGAGCTGCGAGGGATGAAGTGCGAGGAGATCATTCAGAGACTAGCTCTGCCTAACGTCGACCCCATAATGTCCAGAAGGATAGGCCAGGCTATTTACGAGAAACTGCAAGACCGGATAAATGAGGAAACCTTCAGGCAAGTCTCGCTGTATAGGTCTGAACTTTACCAGCAGCACGAGCCAATCCAGACAGTCTTAGATTTAGATGAATACGACCAGAAAAGTAGGCTGCACGCATCTGACTACAGACCAAATGACAGCAGCATCCTGCAAGCGGCTTGCGACTCGAGCGATGATGCAGATGACATGTTCAGGTCGTCAGAGACAGCCTCGCCTGAATGTTCCTATGGGAGTGACGTCAGCAAGTCCGGAGACGAAGACGACAAGAGGAAACTATTTAAAAGGCCTCCAGGCAGGCCCAAAGGCAGCGGCAGGAAGGCCTGCAAACGCCCGCGCAGTGTCTCCGTGCCAGAGTTCCTGAGGAACCTCCTATTAGACCCACAGTACTGTCCCTCGATAATCAAATGGGAGGACTACTCGATAGGAAAGTTTCGGTGAGTTTTGTTTGCATTACGTCCTTGTTTTGTATGTGGTGTTGTGGCAAAAAGTGTTGTCGTGACTGGGCTGCCGCCGGCGCATCTCCAGCGCTCATGCATTATGTATCACGCTGCGGGCACGTGTCGGTGCACTCGATACACCAACTGGTTTCTATCAACAGCTATTCATAACGAAGCCACCACCTACTGCTCGTTTACCGGATACTTAGTAACCGATTTGCTTGAAACATCATAGTCACTAATGATCATTACAATGATATCTAATTGCTGTACATGAGTTAGAAATAATGCGCTTCTAACGAGTCCTATTAAAACGTATTACTTAAGTTATTACCTTTGTCAATAAAACGACAAAAATTCATGCCATAAGAACTATGTTACCCTTGTATTAACGACTTTAAGCATAATAATATACAGTCCGCATTGTGACTACGAAATTAAAACAAATCAACCGGCACTTTTTGGTTTCTAACAAAAACAATTCATTGAAAAACTTCAAGGTTCTAAACACGAATCTAAATAAGTTGTACAAGACTGTTTGACAGATAGGCACTAAAACTTGCTTAAATAAATGCTCACCTTCACGACCTTATAGAGTCAAGTGATGGACTGGTCCAAAACCGAGAGCTAAAACTACTGGCTCATTTCATTTTTTTCTTAAAGTTGCTCATACATTACTGCTCTACTATAACCTAATTGAAATTTAATGTATCGAAAAAAGCTAATGTATTCAAAACAAAGGGTCAAACGTTATTGAAACGTCGGTCAACATTGTTTACGGGATCAGCAATTTTAATAGAGTAATTAGTTTATAAAGAAACATCAATTATCTCATTCAAGTCTGGATTCTAAGGTCCATAATAATTAGCAGAGCGTTACTGTAAGTGGTGACCTTTGCGCATAAATTTATAGCCGCAGGGTCAGAACTTAATGATATGCAGATTATCTAGTTGAGGCTTGATTTAATTTATTATTTCCAGTAATGATGGTTATCCTTAAAGCGGTGTCCTTTCAAAAGTGGGGTGGGACGGGGCAAAGTTTTCTGTCAGTCGAGGACCTGGTGCCTGCGCGGCAAAAACTTTTAAAGTTATGATTTAATACGTAAACAAAAGAACATAAGGTCGAAAGTTGCGCAAAATGTCCAACTCATGTTTACTATGAAAACAGACTAAAACGCTTGCAATTCCGATTATCTTCACGATAGTGATAACAGTCTCTGATTAAGCGAAAAATCGAAAGTCTAAATCAAAAACGATTACTTGAAACTGTTGCTGAATTTTTACCAAAACCGGTCTCAAACCATATCCGAATAAGAATACCTTTTTAATGAAAATCAACATCATACAAAAAATTCTAAACGATCTAATGTATGAAGTTATTTGTATGATTACGAATGAATAATAGAAATTTGTATTGAAATCGTCGATGGTGACGTTAAAGGCAAGAAGAGCGTCGATTAAAGAGTTGACGTTGATCGTAAACTGAGTTAGCATCTTCATCTTTGATAATAAGTCATTGTTGTCAAGTTTTTATCACTAGCCTTAACCTTGCTTTGCTAGTTTCTGTCTAACCTTGCTTGCTTCACACGGACCGACTGCATTCAAATTAGATGATAAACCCGCCGGAGATAGAGTTGATATTCTATTGACCGATCAATCGGCCGTCATTTTAATAGTTTAGCTGATTACTGCTAGTTTCGTAGTTTGAAACATTGACACGTGAAGTTTTGGTATTTCAATTCTATTTAGGAACTGATTTCTCAGCAAGAACCTGTGTCTTTACAAGCGTTCATGACACTTGCAAAAATATTGAGTTTCCTCTTAATTTTCCACACACATTTTTCAACTTTTATAATATTTTTGTTAGTACGATTGTATCTTTTAGTTAGTCAGCGATGTCAATTAGAACTTTTTGTATGAATATCTGACCTCTGTCTTAAAAGACGATACTATTGAAACCAGTTTTGTATGGCCGATGTTTGAAGCCATGCACGTGTATGAGATTAACTTGCGATTCTTAGAATTTCAACTAATATATTATATAGTCTTTTCAGAGCACATTTAATGGTCTTTTTTTCTTAGTTCCTTCATCTTTTTATTTTATTTCCAAGGGTAATATGTTTTAATTAAAATTTAAATGAAATTACAAAGTTGAAATATTTTAAACATTATGTTAAATAATACGAACTAATAATTTTTAATTTCTTACTTTATAATGATTTATAAATACATAATGTAAAACGAACAATTATTGAAGTTAAGTTTCAAATAAAACTTCTTAAGTGCTAAAATAAGCACGTATGTAGTGCCAACTAACATACATGCTTGTTCTTCATAAACCAACAACATACATAACTATACTGTAGTATCTATATACATAGCTCTATGTACTTCAGTACATAGCAACCATGTAACGACACCGAACAGAACCGTCATTCATAACATAAACATGTTAGAATTTTTCTTTCTAATACATTATACAGTAGGCATTAAAAAATTTTTTTTGAGAATTTCTGTATTGTAAGCTTTCTTTATTCCTAATTAAACCTAAATCGTAATTTTTCTTCCAAAAAATATAAAGTCAATTGATTTGATATGTGAGTAATTCAAACAAACAAACAAAATGCAAATAAGTTTGATTTCTTCCTTAAAGTTAGAATTTTAAAAAGAAAAAAAATGGACTTTTGTGATGTGAAATGAAGTATTTTATATAGAAGTATGTGATATAAAATATCTATCAATATAATATAAAGATTTGGGTACTTATGCCTTCAATTTCTTACGTTGCAAAACAGGACTAAGAACTTCCTTAATCCTAACTGTATGCATCAAATGCAAAAATAACTTTAACCAAAATAATTTTTATCATAAACTAAATTTAACTTGGCGCCCGTCTTGCCGGCGTAAGTTTCTCTCGAAGCATGGTGTGCAGGGGCGCCCCCTCTCGACTAGTATAGATTTTTTCTTTTTTTTCTGCCCCCCCCCTGCCCCCCACGGCACGCTGCCGGCTCAAGGACGGCCCACTTCCGGTTACTTCCCAGTCGAGATACACGTGCAAGAAAGGGACTCTATTACGCAACTGTTAAACGGAGAGCAAAAAAAAAAAAAGCTGAGAAATTTTTCATTTTGCTTGGGAAAAAAACTCTTTTTTTTTATCTCAAAAAATATAATAGGAAAGCTCAAACAAAAAAATACAACTGAAAAATGAATAATTTTGTTTGTAAATACTCACAAATTAAGCATTTGAGTTGAGACGAAGAATTCTTTGGTGTTATCTTGATATATTATTATAGCTTCTTAAAAAATTAATTAGACTCGTATCAAGTGATTTTTTCAATCACCTTCTTGCATATTTTGATCCTGAGAGTAATGATTGAATTTAGGGATTTCATTCCATGCAAAATGACTCAGTAATTAAACATTTATGTCAGTAAACAAACTCTTTTTGGGAATTTTACTAACAGTCTTCAAAATTTGGAAACTTTTATGAAAATGTTATGTTTTTTTTTTGTATTTATTTTATTATTGTATTCTTATCTATGTAGTATATACCATATCGTTGCTTAGTTCCTGTGACACAAGTTCTTACGATACTTACTGCAGGGCTGAGTCAATGTGTGTGTCGTGATGTGATTGTTATTATTATTATCTATCCTAGTTTTCTAGATGATCAGTTCTTATCATATAGTCAAAACAAATCAAATCAAATCATCTTTATTCATGAACATACATGGGTATACATTTGCTGTTGGAGTAGCATTAATTAGGTAAATATGCGTATCAATTGGTGTATATAAGTCATGAAAAAAGAGTTTTATGGTCAATGGATTATTAAACCTATCCTTGATAATATAATTAACGAGATAATAGAATCCTTATCTTGTACTTTGTACTGTCAAAGTACAGTACTGACGCTTGTTTTGTTAAAGTCGGAGAGAAATCGAGTCGTCGAGGAAGTAGCTACTGTTTGTTTTTGAAAATGTTAAAATTAGAATTAGGAAGGAATGATTGTTTTGATTTTTTCCAAATTCTCTGCCAATTTATAATTTATGTTGAATATTAAAATAATTAATCTGCCCCTTTCTCTAACAAACCTTACCTAACAGATTACTTATAACGGGGGCAGCAAAAAAGCAAAAAAAAAAATACACCGGAAGAAAGCACCCCTACGGCTATATCGGCGCGTGCCAGCCCTGCGGTCGTCATGGCAACGCTCTTGGAAGCTCGCAGTCACGTGTACGTGGAGTTGGCGTTTTTCTTTTTCTCGTTCCACGCGCATTGCCCCCCTCCCCGCTTGTCCTTCTCCCCCCCTGTGCGTAGGAGGGGGGGTTGCAAGTCCCCCCTGCAGCCCTCGACTCGTGTACGCGACTTAATTGCGTCTGTGAGTGTGGTCCAGAGAAATTAGAGCACGCTTACGTATGATGACAGTGGACGAATTAGTTTTTTTTTAATTTAAGCAATTTCTCTTAATGAGTTTTTTAATGGAAATCAGCATCGCAGTTTAAATTAAATTCAGTTAGTAACAATGAAAACTTTAAACAATGGTTAGACTTAACTAAATGGTTTAAATTTTAAATGGTGGTGAGAATATTTATGGTGGTATTAAATTGGTTAAAGATTAAATATGTAACTAACTACATAATTAATAAAGACTAAAATGGAGAACATTTATAATGTATGTACTTTTATATACAAATTTGAATTGAATTAATTTTATAATTGCTTATGCGTTTAGAATCTTTTTTTTTGCTAAATATAAAATAGATTAGTGTTCTTATAATTTTTAACGTGCCTTGTTGCATATAATTATTGGTATAGGTAAAAAAGAAACTTTAAAAATATTAAATTGTTGGTTTGTTTGATTAATTAACCGTAAAATCATTTGCTAATAACATTGATATTTTAATGGTTATTAAGATGTATCGAAAAAGGCGGAAGGTTGGTGTTACAGAGGTCAATTATGCGCACACCGAGATAATCTCATGGACTTCATTTAATTAAATGGAAATATACTCTATTGTCAAAGGAATAAAGACTTTTTAAAATACACTGAAGTTTAGGTTAGTAACTTATTGTTTTAATTAAAATTAAATAAATATTCTATAACGCAAATTGATACAGAAAATACCTATTCAAAATTTCGTTTAATTATTTGCAATACAAAACTAAATAACTTTTTTAAAAATTGTCGATTAATTAAAATATAAGTCGAAATGAGGAAAATATTTATTGTATATATTTTAGATGGAAAATAAAAAATCCTTTTAATAAACTCTACTTTAAAAAATAAGATTGTTAAATCATATTATTCTTTTTCCTTAAATTCAAACGTGACAATTAAATCAAATTAATTAACGAAGCTTCGTAACGATATTCACAAAGAATTTAAACATTAAATTTCGAATATTTGACTCAGCCCTGCACTAAGATATAATCTTGTATCGCTGGCACTTAGCTATGATAAAGTATATACTACATAGATAAGAATACTACATCCAAGACCGGTAAGCGAAACAATGCGTCTTGCAAATAACACAAAAGAAATATGCCTAGATAACATGTTAAATAATTTAGTTCGTTCACTGTTATCAACGTAAACTGTGGCCGGAGCTTGCACCGAAGTCCCTGTAACATTTCTTTTCGTGAAAATCTATTTATAACTAGGGCAGCGGCGTCTCCTTGCGATTTGCACCTTATCCCTTACGAGTTAGAGTGTAGTTTCCCTTGTGTATTTTTTTTCTATAAGTAGGTATACACATTTTTTCATAGTGGCCCTATTATATTGATTAGTTGAGGCTGGTTCCGGGTCCGGGGTTCTGTTAAAGGAATTTTCTTAGAAGCCCTCGACCTATGGGAAATAATTGTTTGTTTTAAAAAACGCCTGGAACAATCAGCAGGATCAGAGCGAAGGGCAGGAAAACGTACAATTTTTTTTGGTAAACATTGCTGTCGTTGTCAGGCCTAAAAAAAGAAGCAAAATTGACTTATTTTTTTTATTTGATTTTCGGAAAAACCAGAGACGCGTGTCGTTAATCTTTTTTTTTTTTAGTTTTTTAAAAAGCTAACAATTGCAAATGTATTAATGACATAAAAAATTTCAAGAAATTAAATAAAGAAAATATTTTTTTCAAAATTTAAGATATATTCGGAATCCAAATTGGACCAGCTATTATATGATGCACTGACCAAATAATAGCGTTTTACGTTTCATTATATACCTTCTAAAAAGTAGTCATTTCCTTTATGAAGGTACTTCCTTCAGTCCAGTTACTTAATTGAGCAACATTTCTCGCTCATGTCATTTAGTTAGTCATGTTAGATTCTACGCTGTCAATATTATCATGAGATATGGTATTGACGGTATCGCGGTTTAATTTAAACGTATAAAAACACAACATTGTATTGATAGCGTGATAAAACATATTTAAATCTCCACATGCCTATAAACTTTATAACTATAAAGTTTTATCGCAATCGGATTACCGGTACAAAGGCGCCACGTTTTCGAACAGACAAAATCTATATTCACCATACATTAAAGTGTTGCTTAAAATACAAATAAAACTTGTACAATTGCCAGCATAAGATAGTTATTTGCACCGGGGGTTTCCCCGGCGAAGCGGTTACACACATGCATACGGACACGCACACATGCGTGATATAAATGACCGCAATGACGTGTTCGCATCGTTAAATTAACCAACTGCGCGCCGCGGTTCGACCTGCGAACAATTTCAAAATCACGTTTAATTTTGAGAAGTCATATACAGCGTGTGCGATTGAAGTTTTATAGAGGGTGTTACGATTTTTTTTTTCTAAGAATGAAATTTTAAAAAAAAGATGATCCATCGGGCCAGTTACTAAGAAAAATAGTGACACTTAATTATCGTAACCAAGATGCTGATCTAACCTCCATGGCTAACTTAATTAAAATCGGTTCAGTGGATGCCCGAGTGGATGATCGGTTAACAGACAGAAGCTGTTTTTCTGAAAAAAAAAATGTACAAAAATCTAAAAAAAAAAAAAAATCTCTACAAACTGTCCTCAAGAAACTTTATATGTTCACAAAGATATATAGATCATACATGTAGATAGTATATGACCTTCGTTATATATGCTATCGTTATGTAACTTATCTACTCAGATAAACTTAAATCACTCACAGAATTATGGAGCATGACTCACTTTTATATTAATACTCATAAATGATTAGTTTCTCAGTATGTGCATCTTTGTGCAATCCAAAATACTCATATATACATCTCAGTTTGGTTCTTTTTCGAGAAAAGTTTTTCAAAAAAAAAGAAAATTGCAAAAATTTAAAAATTTGATGGAAATATTCGTATCGCTACTTTATGTACACGATGTTATGTACTTATCTGGCTACATAGATGTGTATATATATATTAGTACAAGTATATTAAAAGGGTTTTTGTGAGTACAAAAAAAAGCTCCAATTAAAAAAAAAATAAAAAAATCAGCCCTGTACATTTATTTGTTTAAATAAAAGGTAATTAGTTTACTATCACTTGTATATCCGTCTCTATCTATCTCGGTACGACAGAGCGAGATGGCATGAGGAAAAATCGAAGGAAACTCGCCGGTTTCTCACTTTGCCGTTCGTATTTATTATCACTGTGAAGTGAATGTCGCAAAAAACAGTCAAGTGTACTGTAATTTAATGAAAGTTAAATTTAACCTTTTTTTTTTCTAGATTTTTGATACAATGTAGACAAAATTATCACTGTTTTACACTTTTTTCCAGGATGTAGATGGGCAATTTTTTTTTGAAAAACGAAGGCGGACGAAACTTAAAATTATTATCAATTAAATTTATTAGACGATTTGAAAAAAAATTACAGCACTTAGCATTTGCAATAAAAAAACAAAATCAAATAATTTTTTTTGAAATGGACTTTAAATAAGTAATTTAAAATCGTCATAATTATATTTAAACTACCACTATATATATTTTTTTTCATTTGATTAAATTACTAATTAAATTATACAAAACATTTCACAAAGTTTTAATTCCAAAAAAAAAAAATATTTAAAACGAAAGTTAAATTTATCAATATTCAAAATATTTTCCTCGTCATATAGGTATATAAATTCGCTATATACCAATACATTTATGGTAATTTGTTTTTATATAGTCCTATTGTTTTTTTCCATTTTGTGGTTTTATTTACGTCAAACGGGAATCAGGACAAAATGTCATGCACATGTAGGTAATTCTATACAAAACTAAGTAAATAGATTTTTCATTTATATGAAAGGAAATAGTAAAAATCATGCTTTAATTTAAGTTTAATTGAATAATAATTCACAAAAACTATAAATAAGGTCAATCATGTCAAAATCACATGAAATTCATTTATTTGCAATGAATTTTGTACCTACATTTTGGTCAATAATTAGTTTAGGTAATCACATAGGCAGTGGTATCACTTTCTATTAGGTTAACCGTCTGCTTTAGATATACGTTGAGAAAAATCTAAACTGGTTTTGCGTTTGGAATTGATACAGCATATTACCATTGTGATGTCTAATGCCAAATAGCGGTTTATTCAAGTTCTCGGTTCATCCCCAGCATCCGATGATCTGTAAACTAGTTAAGCAAGATCTCTGACACCTCATACGATTGTCGTCTGAGATCAATACAAGATATCCTTGCAAGCGTAAATGCCATAATAATAATAATAACAAAACAGGTTTATAAACAAATACTTCAGTTCAGTTTTAAAGAAAAAAAAAAAAACAAAATCAAACTTTGCTTGTGATTACTGATTTGATTCGTACAGTAAGTTCGTTCTAATCCCATTCGAACCTCGAGTACCTCGGTTGGGATGCAATAGAACTCGGTTTCTCTGTGTCTCCAACTTTGAAACAGCATAGTGAATGTGGTTCGAAACTATAAAACGAACCTGAATTACTACTATGTTACAATCCGGTTTTCAATGAAAAAAACTGCTACAATTTTATTGTATCCATAACGTATGATTTACGATCGATTTAAGCACGACAAACGACTTTGCATAAATATGTAAACACAAAATTATGTGTGATTCTTATGACGCGATCGAAAACACGTTTTTTAAACTCGAAAAAGCTTGCAAAAGAAGACCATTTTTTTGTGCCAAAATGCAACAGGTTTGTTTGTACCTGCCTCATTTGAATTAATGCTAATACATTCTTTAATAACAAAACGATTTGAATGTCATGCATGTTGGTTTGATTCTTTGATTCATCAATCTGATTTTAAATCAACATTACTCGGTTTAATACGAACTTTCAGTTCTACCTGTGTGTTGTAATAAAACAAATATAACAACATTTTATGAGTTAACTTAAACTATTTGCTTACTATATTTTCAAAAATAAGATTAAAATAATTAAAATTTTCAAGAAAATATTTGTGTTAAATATTCTATGATTACAAGTAAGATAAAAATGTACAGATCTCCATATCGCCCACGATAGACTAAAATATCATAGAGCGTCTCTCATAGGGCAACCTACATCGTGTATATGTATACTATCGCGTAGATGCCCTAGCTAGGGCATCTACGCGCAGTCTACCTAGACTCAGCATAGACGTAGAAATAGAGTTATCTCTATAAGTCTATTTGGACGAGACGCTGAAGCATCAACCACAACCATACATGTCCAAACCGCAACTAAAAATTCGGGCCAAAACCATCCAAGGTTCCATAACAAAATCGCAGGTATCAAACACAAATAACAAGTAGTATATGGTAATGCGTCATTGACCAAGGTATTAAAGTGCGGGTTTCCATGCAAATGTTCTGCTGAGGATGTTTAGGGTTGCATCAGCACACACTCGACGCAGCCCAACTCGAACCTTCACATTTCTATTTGTTTGTTTAATACGCGCGGACACCTCTTAATACGATGATGAACTTGCAAAAGATCCACCTACCAATGGGTAGGCTACCATAAATCACAGGTCAGATACCTAAAGTTTTTTGTTGATCTTTTTTTTATTTTATTCAAGACCAGGCAGGTATTTGACCGCAAACCCGCCTGATGTTAAGCGGCGATGAGGTCTAAGGTGGATCATGCCTGCCTAGGAGAAACCTATTCACTCTTGCCTTAAAGAGGCCCAAGTTATATTGGTCAGGGAACACATCAACAGGCAAAGAATTCCACACCCTTGCAGTACGCATTATGAAGGAAAGTAATAAAATAGATACCCAGCAATCGTTTTATTTAGTCCTCTTTGAGGTAGCTCATTATATAAAATGTTTCCCTGCCAAATTTCTATTGAAATGACACAGTTGTTTATTCTTAAATACCATAAAAGACAGTCGCGCAAAAATTGTTTTTTCGTTTCCACGTTTCGAGTTTGAAATTGATTGAATTAAGCAATTTTAGTCTCTATATGAAGTGATTTTTAAATTATATTAAAAAAACACAAGGATTTTGCATAACAGCCTTAATAAATTTAAAAAACGTATATCAATTTAAAAAGCGACCTTCGTAACAGATGATAGTCTATGAGTAATCCACCTTAAAACTTATTAGATATTCTGTTCACGGCATTAACGGTAGACCTCGCTTGGATAGTAAAGATGACCGACTGTAGTAAAGAAACTTAAAAAAAAATACAAATAAGCACACGGTTCACCTGATGGCGAGTTATACCGCCTATTGGCACGACCATGCCCTTGATGTCTGGAACGCCAAGATCACCGCCAATGCGTTTACTAAAAAACAAATTTAAACTTTAATCTAGTTGTTTATTGAAACAGCTTAAAATTGATATGTTGATGAAATTGGTGCAGTGGATAAAAAGCTCGTTATTTAGCTTAATAGCTTAAGAGACGAAATTCTGTTTATTTAATATATTTCAAAAGTAACTTAAAGCTACAGTGAACACCAAAGAAAACGTTGCGTGCTCATATTAAAGTGTTCCAAAGAAACAGTTTTTGATATAGATAGTAAAGATTGATATCCTGGTTAAAAGTACTCCAAATCCATTCTGGTCACGTACGGATCCTTGGCCTGCTGATGAACCGGCGCAAGGCCAGGAGTCAGCCTCGACGAGACCAGCATCTCAACCAGGCTCGATGGCTTCAATGAGAGACGCAAGGTTACATGACGATGACGCGGTTACAACGGATGTGCCAAGAGCAGAGAAAGTTTGGCGTTTTACTGTAGATGTGTTTGAGATTTTTATTTATCATGTTTTGTGAAGTTTAAAATTAAAAATTCAAATGTTTTTATTCGAATAGACCATTAAGTACTTTCTACGTGGAAGAATCCGGCAAGAAACTTAACTGTTAGCTTTTTTCTAATTTAAAATATATTTTATTTGGCACTAGTTAACTTGATTATTTAATATAATTTGAAATATGAAATAAATTGGTTTAGTTCAGTAGATTTTGTAGATTTTATTAACAAATACATGTAACATACACGTGCTGACATGAATCTAGTGATCGATAAAGTCATTCATTGGATTTCATTTAAAAAAAAAACAACAGTCGGAAGCGTGACAATTGAAAACAATGGACTTTACTCAGAAAGATCCATTGAAAGAGCTGGTGAGGCAATTGATCAGGATGTGATCCAATCAGCTTTGGATAAAAAATGTGTAATTATAATGATGGCTGCTGAGGTTCGATACAAAAGTCATCAAGCAACACGCCATGCCGCCGCCATTGATACTGACAATGCCACTGCCGTTAAGAATAACTATCAATTAGATACATAAAAACATGGACATAAACTCACGCCGTAATTAATCCCTCGAGAGGGGTAGGAAGGTGTTAAACACCGCATTTCGCATGTTTATGTTGAGACCAAGTGTAACAGGTTGCGAATTTGTCGCCACTATCCGGGCACAATGAGGAACATGGCAGCTACAATGCACGGCAACCCGAGACTCGAACGCTCGACCTGATGGGTCAGGTCGGTCGGTTTACCATAGCACGTGATAAACTGAGCTACCACGTCCTCCTCAATTGACCTTGACCTTGGTATCAATTCTGCTGTTTAGATATGAGACACACTTGATCTTCTTTTACTTCTAACTAGGATCAAGTTTTTAACATATACAAAAAAGGTCACAGCTTCATGGGCAAACGAGCAAACTGTTTACCTGATAGAAAGTGATACCGCCTATGAACACGAGAATACCCCTCCTCATTTCCTGGAACAAATAGCACCGCCTATGCGTTGCCTGAGTAGAGGCAAAGATGTTCTCTCTCGTGCCGGTGCCTCTCCAATCCTTCGAACCGAAACACAGCGAACTGCTTCACGTTGTTAATAGGAGGGTGGTACTAACCCAGACGATCTCGCACTTAGATCTACCACCTTGATTTGTATATACTTCTGATTGCTTCTAATTCCATTATGTAAACGGATAAGTATTATTTTTGAACCTGAATCTGTTCTTAGTAAACCATTGTAACCTATCACAAAATCAAATCGTAGAAAGATCTTAGTTGACAAAGAATATATAAGAAATGATGATCACAATAGGTTCCTAGTTCACGAGGAAGTCTTTTGTAAAATGCTGTCATCTTCTTTAATTGGGGATGTTGTATGAATCGACAGCTAACTTTGGTTGGAAAATATTGTTTTTTTTTTATTTCAACGAGTTATTCCTTCTTTAGCTATTAGTGAATGCAGTTACTTTTATTCTATTATTGGTTTTAAACGCTTTGTCGCTAAGCGATAATATCGCCCTGTAAATGCAAGGAATAAAATAAAGCTATACTAATACAAACAATTTAAAAAAATTAAGCCTTAATCAGCCAACTTGATTAAAAATTGAGCCTCGTAAAAGATAAAGGTGCAGTTACTATGAATGAATATTTGCTCTTGGACAGCCTCTTGTTAAACTCAAATCCACTGAGCCACTGGTGGGCTAGAGTAAATGGGCCACAATATTAAAATTGATTTTTTGTTCTTAATTTGAATTGGTAGTTTTATATAATTAAAGGCTACCTTGTTTTTCATTATTATGTTTTTATTGTTTAATTTAGATTTTTATCACTACCGCGATGGACAAAGTTTACGTTGTATTGGATTATATGTCCTATCTACTGTTTGTGAAAAGTTTATAAGAATATAATTTACCAATGTCTTATCACGTTTGCGGGCCGCATTATCTGGTTGTTTTCAATATTGTTTTGCGCCGCTGGAAAAAGAAGTGTGGCCCACATGTGGCCCGCGGACCGCGAGTTTGACATGGCTGCTATGAAGAAAGAATAAACATGTTTACTACAACTCTAGCAACCTATTGTATCTGTCTTGTAGAAAAATACGAACTCAAAAACACACAGTAGAGATCAGCAATTATTGACTAGATCTAGTTAATGCTGATTAGTGTGTCGGTCTAAACAATTATGGTGGTGATTTTCACAGTCATAATCAATTTCTGTTGTGTTATGTACTGCTGTCTGTGCGTCCGTGTCACGTTCTCAAGCACCTTTGATAATGACTTCGAGTTGTTGGCCTTGACTCCGATCGCAATTATCTGGACACTTTGCATCTCAGCTCGAAACGGTTTTATCTACAACATCAGAATATAACTGGTGTTACAGGGTTGCCGCTGCCAAGTACTGGAAGCCTGGTTATTTCGAAGAATTGCTTTTTTATTCGTAACTATTTAGTTCCAAACCCAACCCAAAATGACACCTTTTCTATGTCAGACACAGTATTAAAGAACGAAATCCTTGGTGTGCGAGTTCTAATCGTGTTCGGGATGTTATTTTACACATCAGACAAAATATTGAGTCTATAAATCCATACGAACAATGAGGTTCTAATGGTGAAGCGAAATTTGTGATAATTCCGAACAGATTATATCGTGGTGGTGACCCTATTGTCAGTAAACCTAACAACTTGTAACGTGACTGTATTTGCGATGTTGTAAGGCTCGGTGCCTTTATGCTGTATATAAAGAGCTGTAAATAATATGACGAGTTGTATTATTACAGCTTCTAGTTGAACTTGACTCGGTTGAGATACTTAATGTACATTACATCAGGATTTTAAATGTAAAGAATTTTATTGCTTCTCCGCTAAAAACCTTGTGCGATGATGATATAAATTTTCTTGTTTACTGCCCCGCAGAGGGCAGGCCGAAGGTTTATGTACTAGGAGAACATGAATATGTAGGACTTTTTAAGTGTCCCCCCCTTGACATGGAAATGCTAGCGGGAGTCAAAATAAGAATAAACTAAATCAAGCAGACTTTTAAAACATTCAGATCATTTAAGCATAAATTTTGATAATGTTACGTTTGAAGTTGATTCAAAATAAATAACAGTTAACGTACAAGACAAAAATAAGCCGATTTTTCGTAAACAATACGATATTAATAACAAAAACAATATGTAAACAAACAAAGCAGGGAACGAAAACACACCTCTTAAAGCTATTCCGACACATTATAATTGCTAAATCGTTCCTCGCCCGCCCGAAGTCGCTGGCGCAGTTTTTGCTTAGTTTTTATCTACCTCACGACTACCATTTCCGTTCGAAAAAAACTAACTGATGATTTTGTTCGACAGATTCGTGAAGCCGGACGATGTGGCGAAGCTATGGGGGAAGATGAAGCAAAATGAGAGTATGACCTTCGAGAAGTTCAGCAGGGCGATGAGGTATCACTACCGGCAGTCGGTCCTTGTATCTGTCCCCACAGCGAGGCTGGTATACCAGTTCGGCCACAAGGGACCAGACTTCAAAACTGACAATCCAAACTTCACGAACGTAAAATCAGAAAGAACTATGTACCCGTAGTAATTGTTAGTTTTAATTAGGATTCTATCTATGCTCATAAAAACGATGGACGTAAATAAGTGATATGTTACAGTAAAGGCTAGAACGACACCGGTTAAAGTTAACGTTAAAAGTTTAGACGTAGGTGAGACTATGTTGGATTTCGCTAGTGGAAATGGTAAAGAGATACGAGAGCTAGGTAAGGTTGGTTAGGAGTATGCTGTTGAGGTTAAAAATAAAAATGGCCCTGCATTAGATAGGTGTTTCTGAAATATGGATGTGACTAATTAGGGAGAGAGTTCACGCTGACCTCTGTTATAGAGGTATGAAATTCGTTAACTTTGGTATTCCTAGCATGATTAAGGTTTGTTTACGCTGCGGCACGTATAAACTTTATAAGGGATCTTTGAAGATTTCAGCTGCTTCGGCTCTGTAAGGTGAGGGCAGTATTTTGTATGGTGCCGTAGGGTAAATGCAATTTGATTTATATTTCAATGGTTGTAACGTGAATGTTAAGGTTGTTGTCGAAATGTTCCGTCAATTACATACTTTTTAATGTTGTCCAAGTGTTTCAAGTGTCCATATTGATTTTAGGTACGGTTTTCAATGAAGATATATTTATAGTATTTTTTGTAATTTAAGGTCAAAAAAAACTAGATATATCTACGGAGTATTTTTAAAAATAAGCTTGTTGTTTGTTACCGTTTAAGATTTTTTTTTTAAGTTGAACAAAACCATTCCGATTTTAGTTTTATTTAATAATAATAATAATGATCGTTATGTTTTCAATATAAAGTGGAGATGAGTCAAGTTGCCATAATTTATATTATAAGTTTTTTTTTTCGCGTACTTAATCGTTTCGTTGGTCTCGTTTAACGTATTCTCAATATTAATATTAATAATTCACATCATTTATTAAAGTTCTCAGTGAAAATTAAAAAAAAAAAACTTTTGTATTTTTTTTTTGTTGTGCAATAAATGACAAGAGATCTGAAGGCCAAAGATTAGAAATGAAAATATTTTGTAAGGATCAAAAAAAATGTGAGGAATTAACCTTGTGTTTTTCTGGGGGGATGTTACCGAGATATTTTTTATTAATTTAATTAATACATTTTGAAAACCTAATAAAAATCATGTTTACAATGGAGTGTGCCCATAGCACTGGCTGCATTTCTACGCTGTGTAGCGATGCTCAACCTTTGAGCGATATGTATTATTAAATGGTCAGTTTACTATGTTATTAAAATTAAAAAATATATATTAAGCGCAATGCAAACCGAATACAAATCGCAGTAAAACATCGCGTAGTATTTTGTGCTATTATACAAAATATTGTAAAAACACAGTATTTTCAAATGATTCCACATTTTATCGTTTTTAAAACAGCGTTAAAAGGCTATTTCGATTCGAATTTTCTGCAATCATTCAAATGTCAAAATTTGCAAACAGCTTTTTGAACCCTACATGTACCCCATAAGAAGATTGGGGTTCGAAAAAAATTGAACTTCTACGTGAAACAGTATCAAGAATGTCCTGTGTTTTTTTGTATCTTTTGCCTTGAATTTTTGGATCCGTCAATTAGAAATCTGCTTTTTAAATTCAACTCCCGAGCAGACAGGATTGAGGATGAAACTTTGTATGGGAATTGCTCAAGTGTATTCGACGTTTGTCTATAAAGTTTTAATTTTACGAGGAAACGCGTGAATCATCATGAAACTGTTTCAGCTGTTGTACGCAGTTCTTATTAGTTATAAGTTACAGACTCTCAGGCATTTGCTGTGATGTACATAAGGTTACTTTTCTGTAAATAAATAGATTTAATTCTCACAAAAAAATTATGTATTAAGTTTTATCTAACAATTAATTTTTAATGTAACTGAAGTTACCGTTACTATAAGAATATATTTGTTTTATGGTAAAAAGGTCATTTGCACTGTTCACTTACAAAATAAACGCGTTCAGGGTAGGAGAATAGTTGAATTTAATTGTTTCCATTCCGGGACAAATAATTTTGGGGACTTGACGCGCGTTACAAAAGTCTAGTGTGGATGATCCTTTACATTTTGTTTACGTTTTCATCACAAAATTGTATGTCACGGTACAAACTCAACTGTGTCTTAAATAACAACGATATATTTTAATAATAATAAATAAAAAAATACGTAATTAATTATACAACTATATTTAACTTCATTCCAAACTTTTGAGTTTTTATGATGCAAAAAAAAAAAAAATCTGAACTAAATAAAAATTTAGGATATATAAAAATTTACACCCGTTGATTGGTATTTTCGTAATTAATTATGAAAATCATCCCGTTTTATACTTGTATGTCTGTATACATTAGAATTTTTTGATAAAGTCTTTCAAAATCATGTGAAATATTGATAACATGTTACACTAAACTACACACACACATACAATGAAATTAAGACAATTTAATAATTGCATAATGTTGTATTTATCGAAATATAAAAAAAAACCTAATTAATTAATTATATCCGTTGTTGTAAACTTGTAAATATTAAGTGATTTTATAATTTAAAATATAAATCTATTGTAATATGTGCAATTTAAGATGAGTTTTAATTATTAAAAAAAAAAAAATGTAATTTGAATAAAAGGAAAACATAATAAAAATATGAATGTCAAGCTTTTGTTTTAATTCGACGAGAATAATTTCTTTTATTTAAAATAATACTTGTATAAACTGGAGCTGTATTGATAAAAAAACACGGCTTTGGTAAAATATGTCTTTAAGTAGCCGACTCCTACGCTAGAGGTTCCGGGTTCGAATCCCGGCGGGGGCGGAACTTTGTGAAACTGTACATTGTTTCACTATCCGATCTTGGTTAGTGTTCTCACTATGCAGTTTATACCATACCGACCTGCCACAAAAGAATCTTCAATCTTACTGCAGGGCTGAGTCAGTGTGTGATGTGGTGGTGTCGTGTATATACCTACCTAAATCAATTACCAGTCACCGAAAGCAGCTACCGGCGACTGTGTCTTGTTGCCGCCACCGGACACAGCCATGTTCCCTGTAGCGGTGTGCCGTGACGGCAACTAAGTGGCTTTTATCCTACACAAGACGCAAGTTTGCTCAACGCCAAGTGCTTAATGATACCTCTATCTAATTGCGCTGAGCGTTGGCAGGATTAATTTATGGTATCGAGTATTAAAGCATTTACAAAAACAACCTAAACTAAAAAATTATAGAAATATTACTATCGCTTTGGGATTTTCTTTCACCACAAAACATAAATTGCAAAATTAATTATAGGTATTATTTTTGTAAAATTTGGTACTTAAGTAGATTTGATGGTTTATTAATCATTACTTAGCCGACAATGTTGCAGGCTGCCCATATAGCTTGAAGAACCGATGATAGCCGAAGAAGATTCTATTGGCGTAGAGTTTGGTTGGCCCCCCGTGAGCTGGACGGATGATCTGCGGGCTGCAGGAGACCGCCGGATGCAAGCGGATCTTATTTGAAACATTTGAATTAATTGGGAGAGGTCTTTGCTTAAGCATTGTTAAGTGTCAATACAATGTGTACCTATCAAATTCTTCTTTAATGTTAAGTTAAGTATTATAAAAATATCTTACTAAATATTTGATCAAAATGAGTATTAGAAGACTAGGAATCAAACGAAATAAAATGCGCCTTTGAAACGAATTTTTAAAACAGTTTGAAAACTTTAACTATAGTGACATCTTTGATACACACGGCGAACTACATCAATTTCCCATCGAAGTCAAGTACAAATAAGATAGTTCAGCTACTTGACAATAGATGTCAGCACTTTCATAATGAAATTCTTATAAAATAAAATAATGATTTCTACAATTTTTACAAATAATTGCCTGATGAAAGATGTTTCACATGTTTTATAAACACCTTATCGAATGGCGGGACTGAATATAGCAGTGATATTATACTTATATATATTACCTTTTAGTAGCAAGACTCCTAAACACACACGATACCTACTATACACACAGAAATAGATATATGTATACGATAATATAAACACAATTTCATTTAGTCATATAATAGCATAAGTTAAAACAACGACGTGCTCAAGCTCTGGCTCTGGCAGTGGAAAATCTGTTTAACAAATGTAAGTTTTATACATAAAACTTATTTTTTAAAAATATAATTTAAAAAGTTTTATAGCTAAACGAATTTTCTTGCAACATTGTGCTCTCAGTATAGAAAACGTTCTCTTACATTCATTGTTTTTTCAAGTAAACCGCTTTCTTACTACCTCCTATTTCTTCTGAATAAGTTCGTTGCGGGCCCCAAGACAGCCAGTCATGTGTTCGGGTACAGCCTGTCTGTCATTGCTCAGCTGTATTATTCGTTGATTATTACGAAAGCCCCGAAACTTGCGTTTGCTACAAGATTCGCCTACGATGAACTAGTAAAAATATAGATCCTTTCCGAGGGAAATATCTCCTCCCTCAAGTAGCTACATATATGTGTATTGACGAACATATCTACCTCCTTTCTGCTACCACCTTCCTTTTTACTTCTGCTGTGAAGCAGTTCGCTGTGTTTCTGTTCGAAGGATTGGAGAGCCAGTGACAGGGACGTCTACATTCGCTTCCAAAGAACTTATATGCACCGAAAAAACGATAATCTGAAAGAGCTTTTACTAAATAGCCTATGTCTATGTGCTTAGATAAGTTTTGGGTGTGATTTCAGAAGATGCTTTGGCTGATATGGCTTCTGGTGCTGACAGCAGCCCTGATAATGTTCTTCCGAAGCACCTACTCCAGGTTCAAAAAGGCAGGGGTAAAGCACTTCACCCCAGTACCACTTTTAGGAAACCAGTCCGATGTCCTCGTCAGGAGATACCATTTCACTGAAATGTTTGAGAGAACCTATTTCGCCTTTCCGAACAACCGGTGAGTAAAATGATGAACTGACAGTTACGTCAAATTTGTGTCAGTTCCTGCGACAAAACTCTTATTGCCGCTAGCAACACCGGTCACGAGCATGACTTTTTGTATTTAGTACAGATTTTAAAAAACATACATACATAATATAAAAAAAGTTTTGTCACCAATATTACTGGTGTAAGATTTAGGTTAGTATTTAATTTATCCCCAGTTAGTTAGTGGCTTGCCGTGGTGTTTTGACGGTCAGGCGTCTCCTGACCGTAGATCCCTTTAGCTTTTGGCCCTTGGGCCGTTTCCATTGCTGTCTCCGCTTTGCTGGGAGGGATGTCTGAAACCGCTTTCTTACTCCTCCTCCTATATCTCCTGTTTCTTCTGATTAAGTTCGTTGCGGGTCCCAAGACAGCCGTTAGTGTTCGGGCACAGCCTGTGCTTCATTGCACAGCTGCATTATTCGTTGATTTATTCGATCAAAGGACGCCACTGTTGATCCTGGTGAACAGGAGTTGCAGTGGTGGGACAGAGTGGCGGGTGTGCCACATAACATAAACTAACGCCGTAATCCCTCGAGAGGGGTTGGCAGGGGTGTTAAACAACGCATTTTGCATGTTTATGTTTAGTCCCAGTGTGACAGGTTGTGAATTTGTCGTCACTATCCGGGCACAATGAAATATTGGCAGTTACAATTTACGGCAAACCGAGACTCGAACCCTCGATTTGTCGGGTCGGATCGATCTGTTAACGAAACAAACTGAGCTACCACATCCTCCACGCGTCGTTTTATGAAATTGAAAAATAATAATCCGATGTAATTCACTGACTTTATTATGAATTTAAATTTGACATCATCAACAGAGTTGTCGGATGTTTTATCATTAGACTGGGATTATGCGCAATTCATTAGCGGTGCTCAAGCCCTCGAGGGCATCGTCGTGTTAGTAGACGGTATCACTTTCCATCAGGAGAACCGTCTGCTTTTATTATAAAACTAGATTTTATTGGCATATTTGTATTAGTTTGCGATCTTCTGTGACTAGGTTTTTGCAATGATCCTGCGACATATAAAAACCACAGGCGCAATAAACATGCTTCATTGCGCAAATACTATGTACTTAAGTCTTATGTATGTGTGTTCGTACATATGTAAATCGATACTTAAATACCTACACAACAGTTGATTAAATTCTAATAGGTTAATAATTATAAGCCAAATGATTTTAATCTAATCAATCTTAGTTGAAGCGATGATGAGATAAAATTTAAATGTTTTATTATAATTAATACTACAAATAGAATATATAATAGATAAATGATATCCCGGCCTATGTTACCCAGTGGTGTAAACAGCCGACTGCTGCGCTAGAGGTTCCGAGTTCGAATTCCGACGAGGCGGAAATTTGTGTTATTTGCAAGACGCTTTGTTTCGCTTACCGTTCTTGGATGTTGTTCTTATCTATATAGTTTATACCATATCGTTGCTTATAGCTGCGATACAAGATTATATCTTACTGCAGGGCTGAGTCAATGTTTGTGTCGTGATGTGGTTATTTTAATTATTATTATAGATTAATGATTGATATCCGCTGCTACCAATCATTATCTATGTTATAAGCATTGATTTCAATACAATACGTCGTTTGGTTGTATTATACATACAATTTAAAACATCTATAAACTCTTCTAGGAAAACTAAATAAACATTATTCTTAGTAAAATAATAATTTCCAGCTTACATTAACTTTAACCATTGTGCCTAGTCATAATCATTTACTTTTATAGTAAATTTTTTTTACATTGGAAAGTACAAAATTAAAGAATTCAATTCTTATTTATTTAGTATATACCATATCGTTGCTTAGCACCTGCGATACAAGTTCATACGATACTTACTGCAGGGCTGAGTCAATGTGTGTGTCGTGAAGTGGTTATAATTACTATTATTAAAAAATTGAATAATAATAAAGAATTAAATAATAAAACATTAATAATCTTTCTTCATTTTAATTCAATTTAACTAAAGCTCTGACTTGAAATTTTGCATGCTTGATTCAAGTGAAATATGTATAACTACCTATTTATAAAACACCTCCTGTATTGCCATATTTCGTGCCATATTTTAAAAAGATTGAATAATATTTGATCTATCGCCACTACTATTGGGGTAGATCAAACCTGAATTTGTCCCTAATGATTAAATTTACAAAGATGTTTATGATATTGATTTAAAATCACGCTTACCTCACGTGCCACAGACGGCGATAAAATTAACAGTATTTCTTCGTTTAGATTCGTTGGACATTATGAACTGCTCAATCCAGTAGTAATCCCAAGAGATATAGAACTCATCAAGAACATCACAGTCAAACACTTTGAGCACTTCGTTGATCATAGAGGCTTTGTTGATGAACAGGTAGATCCGTTCTTCGGAAGAAATATCTTCAGCTTGAAAGGTAACATAACCATCGAGTTTCCTGCCGGTGTCGTTTCGGTAGAAACTACCTTTGGAACCGAGTTTCTTCAGGGTTCGTTTTCGTAGAATCAACCTTTCGAACCGAGTTTCTTGCCGGTTTTGTCACGGTAGAAACAACCTTTCGAACCGAGTTTCTTCACGGTTTTGGTTCGGTAGAATCAACCTTTCGAGCCGGTGGTAGAATTATTTTCTTTTACTTTGTTTTTATTTTTTTTTATTTAACATGAATGAACATATTTTTTATTAATTGAGTTTTCATGCTGGATAAGATTTTTATATTAATCATGATTTAAGAAAAAAATATTAATTTATAGATTGTATTTATATACAAAAAACTTTTATGCAACGATTAATGAAAATATTGTATTTCTAGTGAAAAAATAGTATAAATGGAATAGATTTTTTTTTAAATAAGGTGATGAGTGGAAGGACATGAGGTCTACATTGAGTCCAGCATTCACGAGCTCCAAGATCCGCCTGATGGTGCCGTTCATGACGGAAGTTGGGGACCAGATGATCAGGTCTTTGAAGGGGAAGATAAAGGATTCAGAAAGTAAGTGACTCGCATAAAAATCTCCAGAACATAAGATTAAGTATTAACCATATTAATGATGAAGCAAAAAAAAATACAATGACTTTCTTGTAAAATTACAGTTTTGCACAGAGCGTTAAGTGTATTGTAGATTTTGTTTAGTAAGTGAATTCTTTAACTACGATATAATCAAAGTAAAACTTTTTTATTTAAGCCCCCCTTAGCTCTTGAGGGACATTTTTAATCGACAAATCGACAAAAAAAGACGCAGGAGTTCTCAAATTGACCTGGATTTTTTTTAAACCGTCATGGCTGAAAGGTGCCACGGAAATCCACGATTTGAATCCTTGTCCATACGATCCTGCTCCGATTTTGTTTGTGCGTTGCAGTATGGAATTTCATACAAAGATTATCGAACCGATCGAGTTGATGGTATTCCGTTATTGAGTTGATAGGATTTTGATTCGACTAAG
This sequence comes from Choreutis nemorana, assembly GCA_949316135.1. Lineage (NCBI taxonomy): Eukaryota > Metazoa > Arthropoda > Insecta > Lepidoptera > Choreutidae > Choreutis > Choreutis nemorana. Next base: position 9,801,025 of record OX438606.1, on the reverse strand, counting down.
GTGGCAAACAAGCATACACCGGCCTGATGGGAAGCAGTCACCGTAGCCTTTGGTTTGCAATGCTAGAGGCATCATGCATAGATGATAGATCCTGTAAGAATCCTGTAACACCTCTTTGAAGAACCCTCTAATGTAGTTACTTCGAAAAACTATGCCGGTTCATTCCACAGCCTAAGCGTTCGTCGAAGCTACTTTGAAAGAGATCGTTCAGGGACTAGTTCGACTGTAAGGTGTGAGGTGTATTTTTGAGTTATTGAACATTGTTCCAGTGGGCTACACTGATGTTGAATGCAAGGATCTGGCCACACGTTACGCCAACGACGTGATCGCTTCCTGCGCCTTCGGGCTAAAAGTTGACTCACATTTGGACATCAACAACGAATTCTACAGGATGGGCAAATCAGCATCAACTTTCGGACTCAAAGTCATGTTGAAGTTCATTATCTACTCGTGGTTTCCACTGCTGTCCAAGGTGAGGTTTTTAAGTCATGGGCAAATAAGCAGACGGTCCACCTGATGAAAAGTGAAAAGACCTATTGATACGAATATGCCCTTGTTGTCTGAACGCCGAGAACAGCGCTAATGTAAAGGTAAAAGACGTCTCGTGCTGGTCATTTTACTGGATATTATCAGTATTACAATTATCAGCCAAAACATCTTCACTGCTGGACGGTCTTATCCAAATATTTCCAACCGCAGTGATCCTGTGCCACTCGCATCCAACGGCTCCAGCCATCATCAGGTCGTTTTTTCTCCTCGTGGGGCGCCAGGTGAGATTTTGCATGCCAAAACATACATAAACATGCAACCCACTGAACCGAGCCTACAGGTCGAGGGTTCGAGTCTAGGGTTGCCGTACATTGTAGCTGCCATATTCCTCATTAGCCCCGGATAGTAGCGACAGATTCGTAACCTGGGACTCAACATAAAAACGCGATGTTTAACACCTCTGCCTACGCCTCTAGAGGGATTCATTACGGCGTGAGTTTATGTTATGTGTTGTTTAAATTTCTGAGATAACCTCTATTATACAAATTTACAAATAGAACGTAATAAATTAGAATTAAACAATTCGATTTTTTTTGAGCTAACAAACTTTTAAAATCCGTATTCATGATTCGTACTTATTGCGGTTTACAGAAGTCGTTCTAACCTGTTTTAGTTGCGGTCAAAAATTTTTTGCTTACAAAAAATCTCCGAAGATTTGTTTACAAACAAGCAAGACTTGATGCAAAAAATGCGTATGTTTGTTGTTGTTTTTTTCTCATGAATCCTTTTATAATAATAATGTATAATTCAATTAGATGAACCTTTTTGTTGGATGGAGGACGAATTTCTGGGCAATCATGCTTTAATGTTGTTAATGTCATCTTAGAGGTCATATTTATTAAGCAAAAAAACAACCGGAATTACAGTATGTAGGTACATTATTACCGTTTTTAACTTTCCCTTTTAATAATCTGAGTTTATCATTTTAATAATTTTTATTTATTGTAAACTCTGTGGTGCAGTGGTGTAAACAACCCACTATTATAGAGGGTTCGAATCCAGGCCGGGGCGTAACTTTGTGTTATTTACAATACGCATTGTTTCGCTTAGCGGTCTTGGATGTAGTATTCTTATCTATGTAATATTATTTGTTGCTTGTAACTGTATAATTAGCCAACTTTATCTGTTTATCAGTTTTTAATCACAAGTGCTATGTCATAGCATAGATAACATTGCTTGATTGTTCTGATAATTGAAAATCTGTCATTCACAATAGAATCACGTGTCACAACGAAGTAGAGGTCAATGTCACGTCACATTGTCACGGTCTTGCCGGTCATGCGGTGGGCGCAAAACGGAGAGTGTACAGAAGTAGAGCTGGTGTATGTACTTCATTTTTGACAGCATCGCTCGACATTTGCGCTAGGGATGTCCATTTTGACTTAGGCAAAAAAGCTACTCAGAAATTCAAACTGACGAAGCGATAAAACTCTTGTTCAGCTGTCTATTGTTTATGTCCAATACTTATTTACAAACTAAAATTAAAATTTTATAATTTCGTCGGCACTTACCGAGTCCAATTGTGTTTTCCAACCATCCAGCAACGCATTGAAATATACTAAAAGAATTTCATGTAAATCAGTCTCACCGTTTAAGAGGGGTTACGTGACAAACACACGTACAGAGGAATTATATACCTTAAGATATAGGTGTAATAAGGGATTTTCATAGTTCAAGAATTTTAAAAAGGAAATCACGTGTTCGCGGTGAGTGACAGTCACGCATTCGTATCTCGTCCGAAATTTCGTGTCCGTGAATGACTCGTGGAACATCCACGTCATGTTTTTTTTTTTTCAACTTCATGGGCAAACAAGCAGACTATTCACCTGATGGAAATTGATACCGCCGCCTATTGACACGACGATGCCCTTGATGTATTAGAACCCCAAGGGCACCGTCAATGCTTTGCCCATTTAGAGGGAAAAGATGCTATACCTCTCGCGCCTGTAATTACACTGGCTCTCCAATCCTTCGAACCGAAACTCAGCGAACTGCTTCACGGCAGAAATAGAAAGGAGGGTGGTACCGACCCAGACGATCTCGCACTTAGATCTGCCACCTGTACATACACACATACAGTATATTTGGGCGTTAGTAAAGCACGCATTGCATGAAGCTTTACTTCTGTAAGATCTCCATATTGTGCGGTGGACTTGGTCATAGCCATGTGTTTAAATATGACGATACCTCATAAACTGCTTCAGTTTCGGATGAGCAAACTACATGTCCTTATACATTCTAATTACTAGGTACTCGTATATACTAGTGACATGCCATGCCTTACTATAGGAACCTATACCTAAAGGGACCTATAGGTGCAATTAAGAATAAAACTTGATAAAATTCTTAATCCTATTTTACCAGACTTCGGTGAAGCAAAAGGGGGGTTATGATTTTGACCGTAATGCATGTGTGTATGAATGTTTATCTGTTCCCTCATAACTTCGAAACTACGTTCCATTTTTAATATCCGGCGATCTGATTTAATTAGCCATCGGCTTGTATAGAGAATTATTATTTTTTCCCTTAAACTTAGCTCCTAGACAAACAAATATGTACTGCAGAGCCGTAAAAAAACCGTAATTGGTCAAGGTCGACATCAAATTGATCAATTGACCTCTACAGGAACTTTACTATTGCTCAATTGACATGCTGTTAGTTAAAAATTGACTTCTAGGAACAACATGCAGAGGATTTTTGATCAAAAAGAAGATGTTCTAAATTTATAAAATAAACTTTAATGAGCATTACAGGTATCATTCCCAGCATCTAGTTAAGTTCTCACGAAAGGCAATATGTTTTTTTTAATCCGGGTAACACCAACAACATCTCACCACTGTAAGGTTTGTCTGATTTGCTGGTGTGGAATTGGTATTCTTGGTATATGCGGTAACATAAGCTACCTAAATAGCCAAAGGCTAAACTCCTATTTCTTTGAATCGTTTCTGATTTGTGCGGTACCGAATTTGTACCGCGAGTCCATGGAACCACGAATTCAAATTCAAATTGAAATGTTTTTTATTTAAATATATTCAAAATAAGTGCTTTCAAATCGTCATTTTTTATCTACCACCGCGCCGGTTCGGAATGCTATCTACGGGAAGAAGCCGGCAAGAAACCTCCGTAGTAGCTATTTTCAAAAATTTACAATAGTTTTTTTATGACAATTTGGAACATTTAAGTTTTCTAACGAATTTAATCAGGAGAAATCCGTGGAAGTAAGTAAGTAAAATATTTTGTTTCAGCTATTCAAATTTAAAATTTTCTCCGAAGAAATAAAAGACTTCTTCAGAAACCTGGTATTGGATACGATGAAAAATAGGGAGCTCAACAAAATCATAAGACCTGACATGATCCATCTCCTGATGGAAGCTAAGAAAGGTAAAAAACTCAAAATTTTGATTCCTCCTACATAGTATTATTTTATCTACAATCCTGGTTAAAGGAATTACGATCTATTGTTCAATTATGAATTCTAATAAAGTCAAAGTCAAAAGGTTTTTATTCGAATAGACTTAAAATAAGCACTTTCAAATCGTCTTTTTTTACTACCACCAGTTCGGAATGCTGTTTCTACGGGGAAGAATCCGGCAAGAAACCTCCGTAATTGCTTTTTTCAATATTCAAATAAAGTGTTATAAATCTTCTGAAAGAAATATGTTTTTTTAAACAACCTCGGTGCTGCAGTGGTGTTAAACAGCCGGCGCTAGTTTCGGGTTCAAATCCCGGTGGAGGCGGAACTTTGTGTTATTTGCAAAACGCATTGTTTCGCTTACCGGTCTTGGATGTTGTATTCTTATCTATGTAGTTTATAACATATGGTTGCTTAGTGCCTGCGATACAAGATTATATCTTAATACAGGGCTGAGTCAGTGTCTTGATGTGGTTTCCGTAGATCAGTAATTATGTTTCCGGATTGTTTTTATTTACTTTCAGGCAAATTATTACACGACGACTCTAGCCCTCATGACGCTGATGCTGGGTTTGCAACTGTTAAAGAATCTAAGGTTGGGAAGAAAACTATTACCAGAGGTAAGTTTATTCATACTAGGATCTCAAGGGGGCCAAGAGACGAAGAAATTCTCTAAAAAAGAATCCCATTGGATTTCGTTGGAAAGTAGTGAAGAGAGTCCTGTTTATGGGAAGAAAATTGTTAAATCTTTCTAAGGGTTAGGGTTTTATGGTCTCCAACCTCCTTTTAAGCATACAAGAGTTTCTTTATGGTTGCGGTAGCTTTGAAGAAACTTCAATAAAACTATATCAGCTTTTTTTAATGTCATGGCCAAACAAGCAGACTGTTGATGGATAGTGACATCAAGGGCATAGTCGTGCCAATAGACCGCAGTATGCATATTGACACGATGTCTTTGAGGTGGATGTTGAATCTCGTGCTTGTAATTATACTGGCTCTCCAATCTCTGGAACCGAATCACAGCGAACCGCTTCATGGTAGAAATAGAAAGGACCAGGGCGTCTACTCCTAAACGACGAAAAACGAAGTATTTCCTACTACGAAAGTCTTTCGGTCGGGTCAGTCTGGCTTGCAGATAAATTTATTCCGATTGATTTTTGTTTGATATATATATTGCATCAAAAATTTCACTCCGAAGACACCGACACATTGATTTTAAAAGCAGTGTTACCGTTAATTTTATGTCGGTTTACCGGTCAGCCCGAAGTTTCGGTGGCGTCATTTCAGAGTAGGGCCCCATGTTACAACTAAGACGATCTCGCAGCAGGGCTAGCACAATAAGACGCGAGAGAGAGACGATGATGATGATGACTATCTTTTTGTCTTTGTTATGACAGGGGCGGAAGATTTTAGAGCGGGATATGTTGCATTTATTTTGAGTGGTACTGCCAGCAGGTAGACCTACCTGACAGGACAATCAAATGCCTATGATGATTCATTTGTTGTGTTTTAGTATGGACCGACGAGGATTTGATAGCCCAAGCTGTCCTGTTCTTTATAGCTGGTTTTGATACTGTATCAACAGCGATGACGTTCCTTCTTTATGAGCTCGCTCTTAATCCTGACATTCAGGTAGGTGATTCCCATTAAGATTTAGTACGTTCAGCAGGGTTAAAAGCCTGCTTGGGCAATATTATAATTACTTGGAGATTGAAGTGAGTGATACTAAACAGCAGTCATGTTACTTTTTTTTATTTTTTTTTATTTGGCATACTAACAGCATAACATAACATTCTTATAGTTTTAGTATTATTGGAAATGGGTTAGTACATTTTATGTCAAGTTAGTCAAATTACAAGTATGCACATCTTTGGTTGCAAAAATTTGACAGTCAGTTCATTGTGAGTCAACTAGATCAAAACTGGTGTCTAAAGGATTGCTTTAAGCACCCATTTTAGGCCCGCTGTTAGTTGTTCCATATTATTTGTTCGAGTGATTAGAGAAATATTTAAAGTATACAATAATAAATTGGTAAATAAGTCTCCAATATAACTTTTGTATGTTTCGGAAAATATCTTGTAGGAACGACTGTACCAGGAAATAGTAAACAATGAAAGGAACAATAATTTCAAATTCGACTACAGTTCTGTGCAAAAGATGACGTATTTAGACATGGTGATTTCAGGTATAAGTTGCTTATACTATTCGACATAGTCTAATTAAGGTATTTTATTGTAAAATAATTGTATAACACAAAAAGAAGACTTAATTCGTAAAATTATTGCATTGACGACCTCTGTGACGCAATGGTCACAGCAACAACAGCCGACTAGGACCGGGGCGGGACTTTATGTTATTGACGACCTCTGTGACGCAATGGTCACAGCAACAACAGCCGACTAGGACCGGGGCGGGACTTTATGTTATTCGCAAGTTTCGTTTTGTTTCGTTTACCGGTCTTGGATCTTGTATTCTTATCTATGTAGTTCATACCATAACGTTGCTTAGTGCCTGCGACACAAGATTATATCTTAGTGCAGGGCTGAGTCAATGTGTGTGTCGTGATGTGGTTATTATTATTAACTTGATGATGCAATTATCGTCTAGAATTTTCATCAGTGAATAAAATTATCCCAATTTTAAATTTAATTGTGGCGTTCCAGAAATATTAAGATTGTGGCCACCAGCCATACAGCTGGATAGAAAATGCGTGAAGCCTTACAATTTGGGACGAGCAAATCCACAATCTACTGAAGACTATATCGTGAGTCAATTACTTATTTAAACTATATCCCGAATACGTCAAAAAAGGGGACTAAAACGGACGAAGCAAGAAAATAATTCAGATAGAAATCCAGAAATGCATAGGTGCAAAAATGGTCAAGGTAAAGCAGTGGTTGCACCCACTGTATACCTACCAAGTTTGTTAATCCTAGCACCAAAACACCGTGGTATGGTAAAATGTTGGGTTAGGTTAATTTATTTTAAGGTATAAATATAATACATCATTATCGACTGGAAGAAGTCCATTGCTGGACTGGAGTCACGGTCCAACTGGAACGATCCGCTACTTGTATCTAGTAGCTCTCAGCATCTCTTTCAATCAACCTTCCTTCCTACCTATCTATTTTTCACACGTCAGATCAAGATTTCAATCCATCCATGACAAAGATTAAAAAAATCTATAGTTCCAGGATAGATAGTGGCGACAGATTCGCGAACTTTTACGTTTGTAATTAGTAAAATGGCAGACTCACTAATAAAATATTGCTCTAATATAAGATCCAGAAAAACGAAGGTGTCAGTGTCCCGGTGTGGGCGATCCATCGGGATGCCCAATACTACCCTGACCCCCTGAAGTTTGACCCTGAAAGGTTCTCAGATGAAAACAAACACAACATCAACCCCTGGACGTATATGCCCTTCGGAGTTGGACCAAGGAACTGCATTGGTAGTTATTTAACAACTTATAGATGCACATAGGTATACCGTCGCAGACTGAGTTCCATAACTGATGACGACATGACTTCTATGGTCTTATAATTTCTTAGGGTGCTGGCACAAATCACGGAATATGATTTTATGTTTTCGCGTATCATAGTTTTCGTAACGCCACAACGGACAAACTATTAAATAAACCATTTAATGTTAAACACTCAACCAATGTCGACCTCGGTGGCGCAGTGGTGTAAACAGCTGACTGCTACGCGCGAGGTTCCGGGTTCGAATCCCGGCTGGGGCGGGACTTTGTGTTATTTGCAAGACGCATTGTTTCGCGAACTAGAATTCAAGTAACTTCTTACTTAGTAGAATTCTTGGAACTTTGTTATTGTTTTATTTGGTTTAGTAAAAGTTACACACTAAAATATTTATTTTGCAATGCCTTTGAATCCAGGGTCTCGCTTCGCTCTATGCGAGGTGAAGGTGATGGCTTACCAGCTGTTACTGCACATGAAGGTGGAACCCTGCGAGAGAACCAGCATTCCACCAAAGTTGATCCCTGAGGAGTTCAACCCGAGGTTCCAGGGAGGGGCCTGGGTTAGGATGAAACCAAGAGAAGGGAGACAGTGATTTAAAAATAAATATGGAATTTTAACTTTTGAGTATATGTTTGTTTTAATATATTATAAAATGATTCAAAAGTTTTTTTATTTTACATACCTATAAATGTAAGTATTTGACAGCCTCTGTGATGCAGTGGTGTAAACATTCGACTGCTACGCTAGAGCTTCTGGGTTCGAATCTCGGCGGGAGACGGAAATTTGTTTTATTTGCAAGACGCATCGTTTCGCTTACCGGTCTTGGATGTAGTATTCTTGTCTATGTAGTTTATAACATATCGTTGCTAAGCACCTTCAACACAAGATTTTACAATCCTAAACAGAGCTGAGGCAATGTGCGTGTCGTGATATAGTTATTAACATAGATATACAAAACAGCAGAAAAATACAGTAAGTACCTTTTAAAGGATATCCTTTCTAAAGCGTATATATTTATTCTTTAAAGTGATGCTGATAGAGTCGCAGGCAAAAGGTAGTTCGTTCATAATTATGCTGTAATACCAGTGAGCTGATTCTTCCGGCAAGGTCGTCTGACTACATAACAATATGTGAAGGTCAAGTGATACCGCAATAATTGTAAACAAACCTGTTATGCAAAGTATAGGTTACTAGCACCACAATCATCAGCTGGAAAGTTTTATACAAAGTGTAAACAAAAAGACGGTAAGCCTAAAGGTAAATGATACCGCCGTCTACAGACACGAGAATGCCTTATTTTAAATTTAAATATATAAGGAAGCTGTCACATCTAACGGAAGAAGCGTATGGCATATCATTGACATTTCGATCGACGCACTTGTATCATTGGTTGAGTGTTTAACATTAAATGGATTATTTGATTGTTTGTCCGTTGTAGCGTTACGAAAACTATGATATGCGACGCATATTCCGTGACATGTGCCAGCACCCTAAGATATTATAAAACCATAGAAGTTCAATTTTTAATGATTTATTCTAATTTATGTTTAGGTAAAAAAAAAGTTATTTTATGCGATATTTTTGATTTAATCTGGCAACACTGCGTATTAAATCGAGTGTTTTATTTATCACTACAGTAAGTGCCGTATCTCCGTACTGTTCGAACGTTAGTTGTTTTTTTTTTTTTTCGTAAATCGTACGATCTCGTGAGTTGACGTGCTTTTTGTATGCGATAAGTGAAACAAAAATTTTGGTGAGCCTAATTAAGTGATTATAATTTTATGATAATTAATTGAATTAGGAGAAAAAATAATAGACATGTGTATAGTCCAAACTAATATTAAAAACGCGAAAGTTACAATCTAATATTTATTGCTTTCTATATTTTTACAGTACAGCTCTCATGTTTTATGATAGTTTGGAATAAATATGGATCCTGTGAGTTTTTTTTATTTTTATTCATGACCAGGCAGGCATTTGACCCCAAACCCGCCTGATGTTAAGCGGCGATGAGGTCTAAGGTGGATCATGCCCGCCTAGGAGAAACCTATTCACTCTTGCCTTAAAGAGGCCCAAGTTATATTGGTCAGGGAACACATCGGCAGGCAAAGCATTCCACACCCTTGCAGTACGCATTATCAAGGAGCTAGTTAGATATCGAGTTTTTAAGGATGTATCGATGTCTGTTACTCTTTCACGCAAAAACTACTGAATGGATTTTAATTAAACTTGAAAATAATATAGCATATACGTCAGAACAACATATAAGGTATAATTTATAAAGACATTGCGTGAATTGTCCAAAGTATAACGACAAATGTCAAGTAATTAAAATCCTATTGAAACCATTATCGACTTGTACGCGAACGAAGTCGCAGGCAATATATAAATACAAACCTGGGAAAAATATTGAGATCCTAAATGAAATTGATCATTACTTTATATTTTGATAAATGTTGAATTGAAAGTGGTCTCTGCCTTGGTTAACCGACCCGACCCAACCGGCCGACGGATTCGAGTCTCGATTTGGCATAAGTTGTAGCTTTCATGTCCCTCATTGTACCCGGATAGTGGCGACATATTCGCAACCTATCGCACTGGGACTCAACTTATAACATGCGAAATGCGGTGTGTAACACTCTGCCGAACCCTCTTGAGGGATTATGGCTTGAGTTTATGTATTTTTGTATATTTGTGTAAGAGTTTTCTAGACTAAGTATTTAATGTTATTAAAGACACATGTTTGTTACTTTAAAATCAATGTTTTGCTATATGGTTAAAGTTTTTTTTTTTCAGAAAGTAGGTAACTTAACCGAAACGGGCTGTTGTATTCAAAACTGCTTAACAGATTTGATTAAGTTGATAACAAAAGGTAAACACATAACATAAACTCACGCCGTCATTAATCCCTTGAGAGGGGTAAGCAGAGGTGTTAAACACCGCAATCCGCATATTCATGTTGAGTCCCAGTGTGACCGTTTGCGAATCTGTCGCCACTATCCGTTAATGTTAAACACGTAGTCGTTAAAGATAAACTCATAATATATTAGAATAATTGACAATGTTTTATCAAAAACATTTTATTATATCTTATTAATATTTTCTTTGTTTGTTTTGATATCTACACATACACACACACACACACACATACTATCATATCACACATCATATCTACACATACTCGTTTTACTATGTTTATTGTATGCTGGTGTGAAATGCTTTTTGTTTGTGTGCATTGATTGAATTGTAGTTATCTTTCTTGTAATTGAATAATTGATGTGTCAGTGTGAGTGGTAAGTGGCGTCGCACCGCGCCATCCGAATACACGCCGGACTTGGTTTTTATGAATTTGTCCTGATTCTGTGCCGGCTCGCACTGTGGACTACGGACATGTTCGCCGCTTCGAAAGTGAGCAAAATAATAATAATAACCACTTAACGACAACGCACATTGACTCAGCCTCACACTAAGATAATCTTGTATCGGAGGCACTAAGCAACGATATGGTATATACTACATAGATAAGAATATAACATCCAAGACCGGACAGTGAAACAATGCGTCTTGCAAATAACACAAATTCTGGTTCCCCTTCGGGATTCGAACCCGGAACTTCTAGCGTAGCAGTCGGCTGTTTAAACCACTGCGCCACCGAGGTCGTCAAATGATGGACCAGCACGAACTGGTCAGCCATCCTGACGCCCGAATGGCTGGACACTTTTAACCTAAATTTCTTCTTAAAGGGTACCAATTTTGTAAACAAAGATCATATAATGAAAAACAAATACTGCTTTCATGCTGATCTATCATTTTGGTCAGCCATCCTGAGGCTGACGTTTCGAAAATTTCATTTCGTCGTCACTCAAGGCACTGACTCTAAAAGACAGATTGAAAGTTAAATATTTAAGAGTTATCATTGTAATTTTAATAAATATATTGTTAGTGTTGTAAAAGTTTGCGTTTAGTTATCAGTTTTTTATCTGGTGTTTTTTTTTTAATATTATGTAAAAAAAAACTTTGATGATTTACATGAATTGTTATATTTTTTCTTTTTATGATTTGCTTATCGACTCAGTCAATATTAACTTCAGCTTGTATTCTAAATGCAGACAAAATAACCTCCTGAAACAATTATATGCTGTGGGTTACATGGGTATTTTTACCAGAATGTAAACATAAACTCGCGCCGTAATCCCTCGAGAGGGATTGGCAGAGATGCTACACACCGCATTTCGCATGTTTATGTTGAGCCCTAGTGTGACAGTTTGGGAATCTGTCCGGTCACAATGAGGAACAGAAGCTTGATGTTACGGCAACTCGAGACTCCAAAACTCGGTCGGGTTGTTTTGTTAACACTCGACCAGTCGGGTCGGGTCGGTCAGTTAACACTCGACCTGTCGGGTCGGGTCTGTCAGTTAACCAAGTCACATAACACACTGAGTTACCAAGTCCTCACCAGAATATGCTATATATGACGGATACTTTCTTACAAGAATATGCTGTGGGTGATATGGTTGTTGGTGCTGACAGCGGCACTGTTCCTGTACTTCTGGAGGGTGTTCACGAGGTTCAGCTCCTATGGCTTGAAGAGCTTCACCCCCATACCGCCGTTTGGGAACCAGCTCGACATGATTCTGAGGAGAACCCATTTTGTTGATATCATCGAAAGGACTTACTACGCTTTTCCTCATGACAGGTTTGATCGTTTTTCTTTAAAAGTTCCTGATTTTAGGTTCCGGACTTCCGAAAGAAAATACGGAACCCTTATATGGTCACTATGTTGGACGTCGGTCTCCCTGTTAGTCCATTTTTCCGTCCGTCAAGACCCTTTTTCTCAAGAACGCGTCAAGGTATGCTGAAATTAATATAAAAAAAATTTACTAAGCAATCTCTTGTAACAGTGAAAAATCAAACTTCTGAATCAACGCAATCAAAAGATAGCCCGATATGCTCCGTTTTTGCCGCATGTTTTTTATATTCTCAAGGGAATCAAAATCTTTAGGATACTCCCGTTGACCTAGAATCAAAAGAAATTGTAAAAAGGTTTGTCATGGACAGAAAACTTTAAATTTGTAGATACATCACAAGAAATACAGCATAGTTTTAAATTAATGTGAAAATTCTATTTTTGTATAGGTTTGTCGGGCATTACGACTTTGTGATGCCGACAGTCATAGTTAGAGACCTGGGCCTCATCAAGAAGATCACGGTCAAAGATTTCGAGCACTTCATTGACCACCGAGTATTCGTTGATGATAAAGTTGACCCACTGTTCGGAAGAAATCTCCTCAGTTTGAAAGGTAACACTATTTTCAACACATCCTCTGCGAAGCAGCTCCTTTCCAGGGGATTTGTTGAATTAAAATTTTGACCTTCAAGTAATTAAGCATGTCCTAAAACATCTTGCAGCTCTGCTGCACCTAACATTTCAGATAAGATGGTAACATTCCTTGCGTGTGACGGTTTAAAAATCGCAACCATGTTATCCATATTTCATTAAATTGAAAAAGTGAAATTAACAATTTTATAGGGGTTAAATAAAGTTTTAACTGTCATTAACATGAGTTTTTACAAATTGAGGCCTCTAATATATGGCACCGCTGTCATTTCAAGCCAGTTTTAGCTCAGACCGCTTTTGTGATGATCAGGCAACGAATGGAAGGACATGAGGTCTACATTGAGTCCAGCATTCACGAGCTCCAAGATCCGCCTGATGGTGCCGTTCATGGTGGACGTTGGAGACCAGATGATTGAATCTGTGAAGAGCCAAATCAAGAAATCAGGATGTAAGTTAATGTTATACAACTAAAATTTCAGTGAAAAGTCAAGGCATTGGATGAGGCTCAAAATGTACTAGATGCGGTTATATAATTATGTAGTTATATATCGATTTATATTAGCGGGTATTTGTGACTTTTTCTTGTGTGCACGGTTAGTTTACTCAAGCGCATTGATTCAATATACAATTCAAATTAAGAGGAAACTTACTCTAGAACAATGTGCACGTTTTAATCACATCTTCGTGAAGTGGAATGATGATCTTTATGATGGTTGTGGATCGGTATACCTTTTATAACGATTATTCCTGATTATGCCCGGATAGTGGTGAAAGATTCGTAACCTGTCACACTGGGACTCAACATAAACATGCAAATGCGGTGTGTTACATGTCTGCCAAACCCTCTCGAGGGATTAAGGGTTACGGTTATTAAATTTATGTTTAGCTATTTACAGTTATATAGATCTTGTACTTTTGTATAGAATTGTTTTGTCTTTTGTCAAAAAAGGGTGTTAAAAGGTTCTTGCAGGGTCGGCCCCACATGCGTGATAGCCCTGGTATTGCAAACGTCCATAGGCTACGGTGACTGCTTACTATCAGGCGGGCCGTATGCTTGTTTGCCACTGCACCGTAGTGGCATATAAGAAGTCCGCCGTGCGTTTGGCTGGTTTTTCACCTACGTTTACTTTTAGTTAAGTACGTGGATATTGAGACCAAGGATCTGGCGACTCGTTACGCCAATGACGTGATCGCATCCTGCGCCTTCGGGCTGAAGGTGGACTCCTACAAGGAAGTGGACAACGAATTCTATGAGAACGGAAAGGCAGCCACTAAATTCAGTTTCTTAATGTTCGTCAAGTTCTTCATTGGTTCATCTCTGCCAAAGGTTGCTAAGGTTAGAGAAAATCTGTTATTTTATTTAGTGAAAAACTTAACTCTTGCTAGTAATTTTTTTTTCTGTCTTCGCAACGACTGTAGTTTTGTAAAATCGAAAAAAAAAAATCAACGAATTTACGGGTTTTTATAGTATTCAGATTTTAAATTTTAGTTTGATTTCCTGTTTCGTTCATTTTGATTTTAAGTTAAGCATTAGGATTTTCTTAATTTTTTTTCGTAGGACAAACAACTAAACAAGTCAACATATCGTTACGTCATCTAACCCTCACAATAAGCGACTATCCACATTTAGGACGTTTTTATTTCTATTACGACCATATAATAAAACAACATTTTCATGGACAGCTAAATAAACTAGCATTAAATGATTAAATGTTTAATATTTTAATCATCCCTTAAAAAAAAAACGATCCCACATATACCCTACACTATTAATTTGTGTGAAACTTGTACGCCAATCAGGCATTTTTTAGGGAATAAAATGTATACCAAAACCTCACAAATAAATTTTTTATTCTTGTCGTTTGTTCTTGTTCGGGTGGTAGAGATCTGTCGAAATAGAAAAGAGGTAAGCAACTCAGAAGTTTTCCACATATCTATGCAGAAAACGTTATGATAAGTAATTCTATTTATGTCGTGAAGCAGTTCGCAAGATTGGAGAGCCAGTGTACGATAAATATCCTCTCCAATGCGTTGCCTTCATAGACGTAGGCAACGCATGGCAGTACTCTTGGCGTTCCAGAGATTTATTTATTTATTTATTTGGATTAGCAACGAATAATACACATGCATGCAATACAACTTAGAGACTAATAACATTCCCTGTGTTTATCCAATTAAAGGTAACCTAAAATAAAATCTAACAAAATACAAATTAGTTGAATCTATTAAAACAAAATTGAATTAAATTGGACCATTTTACAATTAAATAGTTACATTATAAACATTAAAAGTCACAGACATTATGAAATAGTAGGTGTCAGACATCAAGGGCATTGTTGTGTCAAAAGCGCGGTATCACTTTCCATCAGGTGAACCGTCTACTAGTCTACCCCGTAATGTTGTTTAACAAAATACTGCTTAAATATTACCAGATCATTTTTTTGCAGGTACTGAAATTCACGATTTTCTCAAAAGAAACGAAGAGGTTCTTTTACAACCTGGTCATGGACACCATGAGGAAAAGAGAAGAAAACAAAATCATCAGACCAGACATGATCCATCTACTGATGGAAGCTAAAAAAGGTGTTGCACTTGTTTGTTAATCTGTTAGATTCTATCAAATTCAGGTTTAGTTGAGGAATGCGCATGGTGGTATAATGGTCTTGGTTTATATGTTGATATACATAATATTGTAAGCATTATTCCTACCAATATTATAAACGTGAAAAATTTGTTTAGTTTTTTGGGTATTTGTGTCTCAATCGAGCAAAAACGGTGAAAAGGTTTCGGAGAAAATTTACCGCCTTGATTAACACATAGGCTACTTTTTATTCCGAAAAAAAGTTATACTGGGATGGAAAAATAAAATCTAAGCCAGAGAAGTTGCGGGTAGCCAGAAGCTAGAGAAAGCTAGACATTCGTACGCCCCTACGGGCAGGTTTTTAGGGACCTTTAAAAGTATTGTAAAGAACAATAACTAACCAAAAACCGGACAAGTAAACTATTTTTGAGATTTAAAACGTTTAAGAGTGGTCATTTTAAACGCTTTTTAATAGTTATGAAAACATTATTGATAAAATTTTGTATACAGGCAATTTAACACATGATGACAAAACAACACAAGACGCTGACGCTGGTTTTGCAACAGTAGAAGAATCTAATATTGGAAAGAAATCCGTAACAACAGGTATAAATAGTAATCAAACTATTTATTTATAAATGTCTGGAAGCTTATACGTTTGTAGGGCTAGTTGGTTAATTAATTAATTGGTGGTTGGAGATCGTGGTAGCTCATTTTGTTACAACTATCTTGCACTTTGGGTTCGAGTCTCAGGATGCCAAACGTTGTAGATTCGCAAACGGTTGCACTGGGGCTCTGAATTTAACTCCTCTGCTTAGCCCTCATGAGGGATTCATTACAGCATTAGTTTATGTTATATTTATTTGAATTAAATTATAATTGTTGTACCTTCTACTAATTTTTGAGCTCCAGCACAACATATTTTTATATTTGTTACTAGCTGTTTATGTAGATTTTTTTTCAGTTTGGACTGACAACGACGTGGTAGCGCAAGCTCTATTGTTCCTTTTCGCTGGATTTGAAACAGTCTCTACTGCGATGTCATTTGCTTTGCACGAACTAGCCATCAATCCTGAAGTACAGGTAAAGGATCTTTCAAAAGATGTCGAGTTCATTTTCCGAGGAAATTTTTTTAATGATTTGTTCAACGTTTAAGATTCAGTTCAATTTGCTGATCATCACAATTGTTTTTTCTGTTTTAGGAGAGGTTGTACGAGGAAATAAAAGAAAACGAAGCGAAGAACAACTACAAGTTTGATTATAATTCCGTACAGAACATGACTTATCTGGACATGGTGGTTTCAGGTACATCTTCGTTATAGTATTGTAAAATAAAATATTTTTGCTTCATTAGCAACAGTTCCAATGAGAGTGAAGATTTCTTCAGCTCATATAATACTTTAATTGGATTTGGTTATTAGCCTGATAACAAGTAACACCCTTCTGTGGAAAAAAGCATATTCTTTAGAATTTTCTTACAATCAGTTCAGCAAAAGTCTATTTCACTTTTCAATACTATTTTTATATTATTGTGTCTTATTAGTTGATGTTCATTAACAGAAGTGTTAAGGCTGTGGCCACCTGGGGTCAGCTTAGACAGAAAATGCGTAAAGACATACAATTTAGGGAAACCAAGCCCGAGCTCTACTGAAGATTATTATGTAAGTGTCTTTCCCCACATCAATTGCAAACACATAATGGAAAGTGATAATTTAAGCTGAATCACAGCAAACAGCTTTTCGGCTGAAATAGAAAGAGAGGGACTTTACCAACCCCGACGATCACGCATGTAGATCTACCACTTCATAATAATAAGGTATTGGAGTAAAGTTTTATTTGCTAGCAGTGTGCATTAGACAAAACTTAAGAGATTTCTAGTTGATAAGGTTCAACACTATCTTTATTTATCAGTCAGTTAGCAGTATTTAAAGTGACTTTGTAAATTTTGCTCCTGTCGTGACGACTTCGACGGTTAATAATTTGGAATAGCAGCGGTCTAGTGACAGGAATTTTGAAACCTAATCATGAGCAACATGCACAAACCATTTTAAGTACAAATGGCGTTTTTTGGCGGGTTCCAAGACAACCGGTAGTATTTCCGGGCACGTAACCTGTACTTCACAACAATGTTGATTCTAGTTAACAGGAGTGGCAGTGATGGGACAGAGTGGTCGGATTGGTATTGATTTTATTTCTCGACCAGATTCGTGCTGGTGAAGGCCTGAACATACCAGTTTGGGCGATCCAACGTGACCCGCAGTACTTCCCTGATCCCCTCAAGTTCGACCCTGAGCGGTTCTCCGACCAGAACAAGCACAGCATCAACCCATGGGCGTACGCACCTTTCGGCCTGGGACCCAGGAACTGCATTGGTAAGTTTTCAAAGGGTTTTTATCTTTGTCCTATAGAATTTATGACCAGAGTCACTTCTTCTGAAGAACGTAGCGACAGCAGCTAAATAAAAATTATGTTAGTTGTAGCATGATTTTAGTTGGCTGAGGAGCTGCAAGATAAGCAAGGGCTTAAAATCATTTAAAGTTAAGCTTGCAGTATCTTCTAAAACATGTTTCACAAATAAGAAAAAAAAAACAACATTTGGAAAAAACTGTGTTTTATTAAAAAAAATATATTTTGAAATATATCCAAGAAACATGACTCATTCTGAACCAGGTTCCCGGTTCGCCCTTTGCGAGTTGAAGGTTATGGTCTACCAGCTGCTCCTGAACATGGAGCTTACG
This sequence comes from Choreutis nemorana, assembly GCA_949316135.1. Lineage (NCBI taxonomy): Eukaryota > Metazoa > Arthropoda > Insecta > Lepidoptera > Choreutidae > Choreutis > Choreutis nemorana. Next base: position 9,782,928 of record OX438606.1, on the reverse strand, counting down.
ATTTGTGAGAAGACCTGCATACCAGCGCAGCTCGGCACCCAAGACATCAACCTTCGACTGAAAGGAGGCAACTGGGTCAGGATGTTGGAACGTACAAATTAGGAAAAATTTAAGAGCAACAAAAATTTATTTAATATTAAGACAGTGTTACCAAAAGGCAAATTAATTAATAGGGCGTGAGATGAAAGATATATATTTTGGATTGGGAATGGAAGGAAAAGTGACAGTTTTACCAGTTTGGCCGTTGGCTGATTGGTAAATTGGTGTAAGGACAAGCAAGGATAAAGGAAAATGTCAAAGCCAAATCACGTGTAACCTGGTATCCACATGAGAGGAGCAAGTGGTGTGCGAGATCGTCCGCGTTGGTTATTTCTGCCATGAACGTGTTCGCTGTTTCGGATCGGAGGACTGGGGAGCCAGTGTGATCACCGGCACGAGAGGTATATCATCTTTACCTGTACATGTGCAATATTTTCGTAGTGCTCTTGGCGTTCCAGACATTAAGGGCATCGTCGTGTCAATACGCGGTATCATTTTCCATCAGTGAACTATCTAATCGAGATAAATATTAATATTCGTACATTTTATATTGTTTCTTACTTTTAAGTGATAATTTTTGCTAAACGTATTTTCCAATACATCAGTATTAATTTATTGCAAATAATTGTTGCAGAAAAATTGTAATTAAATAAACTAACAAACAATAATCAATGTTTCACTTGTTTGTTTCTTTAAATATATTTATGGCTATAGTTTTCCCAACAGAAGGATAATTTATCATTAAATATGGTGACCATATCATAACATAATTACTCCAACATAATCAGATAATGTTTAAGGCCCAGGCTTCCAGAGGAAGAAAAAAAAACCCAGCCGAAGTAGCAGACAAAAGCTACAAATTTTATTATTATAATACCTAAGGACACTTTACATAATGTACACGCTCGATCTAAACATAAGCTATTTAACAAAGATAATCATATGCACACTTAACAAACACTAATAGATAAATAATATCCAAGTACTTGGAAAACGTTGGAAATGTACGCCATATAAATAATAATAACCACATCACGACACATACCCCAGAACTCTGAACCTCTGAAGCAGTTGGCTGGTCACACAACTACGCCACAGAGGCCGTCAAATTATTAATACCGGCACGAGAGATACATCATCTTTACCTTGACATGGTCAACGGCTTTGCTCTTGGCGTTCCAGACATCATCGTCACATCAATAGGCGGCGGTATCACTTTCAGGTGAGTAACCTTTTTGCCTGTAATTTTTATAAAACATGAATACTACGTTAAATACTGAGCCTCCTTGGTTCATATCCCAGTGGGGTGTAAACACTGGGATATTATCATTTTATTTTTATTAAAACAATATCACAGTTTAACAGGTAACCTAAAACACTATGATAATTAAATCTAATACATTTATAGTTACGAGTATAATTGTAATTAAACACATATGCTTGAGGGCCTATCATTAATCACCTCACAATATCTCTTACACCCGACATATACATTCGTCCATCGCCATGCAAACACATCGCACTCCGGTACCGATGTCAGAAACGCATTCAGCAGGGTCAGTCCTCGAACCAGAGGTGACCTTCTCCGTGACATAGTCCGTGACGCAGGGACCGCCAACAATTCATATCTACGATTCCTGAGACTAATTTTGGGAATGTTGGGGACGGACAATCTCACCAATTGGCCACGCAGCACTTTGACAACAGTAGTCAACAAGCAATAATTACGCCTCACTTCCAGGGAGTCCAGATAGCCCAGAGTACCAAGTAAAAACTTGGTCGGATAAAGGAATGGGTAATACCCATAAGTTTTCTTAAAGAAAAATCTAAGAAAAGCTTTTTGAACTTTCTCTAGAAAGAAAGCGTTTGTTCTGACGCTGTTCGAGTGCTGACGTCTCAATCTTGCTTCTGACTAGAGCATTGTATAATAACTTATTGGCACTGGCATTACGGAAGTCTCTACTATTACGGATAACGAAGCCTAGGATCCTCATGTGCTTGACATACGTTCTGTCACTTCCAAAATTGTCACAATACCAAACATAGTTCTCTATTAACTCAATTGTCTACAATTGACCTAAAGTAGGTAGTTATTACAGGTCAAGAACATAGTCGTTTCGATCACGTTAGTATCACTTTCCATTAGTTTAACCGTCTGCTAGTTTGCCAATGACATTGCATAAACAATATAAGTACACACAGACCTGGATCCAGTATTATTTCGAACCAGGGCAAAACCTCATCATCATCATGGGGGCCCCAAGAATAAGAATGTTCGATGAATACAATACAATATCAGAACCGCTCGAATTCTAGCCCGAGACCGGTACTCGTCGCTGCTTGGTCACTTTTTTCCTGATAGGTCGTGCGATTTTGGTCTTCGACACCTTTCCTGGCGCGAGGTCAAGTGACCCCAGTTGACCCCCTTAGATCCGAGGTATACATTGGTAATAACGTCAACCTGTTTACTACCCTTTTCTCTCAACTAGATCTGTGTAGAATTCTTAATTTGTGTCACAATCTATGTCATTTTATTACTTTTTTACCTCTCTGAGGAATTTTTTCGAAAACTATTCAGCAGTTCACGCGTGGAAGGTAACAGACAGTCAAACTTAGTTACATCCGCTTTTTAATATATTATTATATAGCTGATATTATGAGATATTATTATAGCTGGTGCATAGAAATACTTATATGCCTATATAAACAAGTCGTTTGTTTGAGGGGTTTCCTTTCTATGACTTTCCTTATGTAAATGTAAATGAATAGGTTTTATTTGCGTTTTATTTCAATTATAAAATTGACATGTTTTTTTTTTCAAAGTGACCCGAATACACACAAATTCTTCAATAAATTCATATTAAAATTTAGATTGTGTAGTGTTAACAAGTTAATGGAATACAATTTAGGCATAAGTAATGCTTGTATTGAAACCGTATTGATAAAACTATTTTGTATTCTATTAATGTACCAAATTAATAAACCATTTTCGTCGATCCTTTTTTAAGTGTTCAAAATAGCGAGTAATGACCCGTCATGTACAGTTGTATGAGCGTTTTAAATAATGAATGTTATCGACATGTTATATGAAGCAGCTATCCCCAACGCATGGCCTTGGTTGGCCCGCCAATAGTTTCAAATTTATTGTCAACCTCTTTAAACATGCCCATTAGAGATACTTGGCGTGCTGTGTAAATAAAATGGGTATCTACTAAAATGTTAGTAGGCTAGGGGAAGGGGGGAAGCTTGCGGCCCGTGATTCTGATTGAAATGTATTTGTGGCCCGGCCAGCCAAAAGGTTGATCACTGTTATAAAGTATATATCACAGCTGAGCGCTACGTCGCGACGTTGACAGAACACCAGTAATTAATTACTTAATTTTTACGAAAAAGGTCCAAAAAATTAAAGTGAAATTTTAAAATTTACAAACAAGGACGAATCTCAAAAATAGTTTCACAGACAATTCCAGCAACAGCTTCGATTAGCGGTAGGATTATTTTTGCCTTAAATACATATATTCCTTCGATCCTCACTATCCCAGTCATCTGGTAAGAAAAGCAGATACGAGGTGGCATTAAAATATAAAAGATCCCGCACTGGGACACTGGGACTCAACATAAACATGCGAAATGCGGTGTTTAACCTCTGCCTACCCCTCTCGATGGAGTGCGGTGTGAGTGTATGTTTGTGTATCTTATACAATCTATAAGATTACAAATCCAGGAAAACATTCCAGGTAAAACTACCAAATGACAGGGGTATGCGGAAGAAGTAGCGGGTTTAATAATAACAATAACCACATCACGACACACACTTTGACTCAGCCCTGCACTAAGTATCGTAAGAACTTGTATCGCAGGTGCTAAAAAACGATATGGTATATACTAAATAAATAAGAATACAACATCCAAGACCGGTAAGCGAAACAATGCGTCTAACACATAGTCCCGCCCCCGCCGGGATTCGAACCCGGAAACTCTAGCGTAGCAGTCGGCTGTTTACATCACTGCGCCACTGAGGTTTAAGCTAGTTTGTTTATAATAATGCTGTATAAAACCAGTGAGCTGAACCTTCCGTCAAGGTCATTTGACTACACAACAACATATGAAGGTCATGTTATACCGCTATACACCTAAACAATTTATATGCAAGGTACAGATTACCTGTGCCACATGAGCTGAAACACTATAAATAAACAAAAGAATAACTCGATGGAAAGAGATATCTCCTTTATATAAATGGGTTCGAGGCGGTAATGCGCAAAAAATCGGCATCAATGCTGCACCGCCTTCATGACAGTACCTCATTATAAAAAGTATAGCGGAAAGGTTTGAATGTCCCTTCCAGAAACACTGGGTAGGGATGGTCACACCTAAGAACTAGATGTGTTAAATAATGTAACCAATGCAATCTAACCTAAATTATAAATTATATAACTAACAATACTAACATGCTTCTAAGTCAAATACCTTAACTAACCCAACACTTACCACTATGGATTCAAATGTCCAAAATAAAGATTTATTATTATTATTATTATTTATACAAAAGAGCAGATGAATCGCCTGATGGAAAGAGATACAAATAAGCAGATGGATCAATTAATGGATAGAGATACCGCCTTACTACAAATAAGCAGATGAATAGCCTGATGGAAAGAGATACCGCCGCCATTGACACGACGATGCCCTTTATGTCTTACAAAGCCAAGAACGCCAAAGCGCTGCGTCGGGGTAAAGATGTAATACCTCTTGTAGAAATAACAGATGCCGATAAAAATAACAAGGCAGTCCCTTTGAGGTATTCTCTTTCTAAGAAATAGTCACCCAAATCGGGTTTCAAACAAAAAAGATATAAAAATATGAAGTACTGGGACCCTCAAATTTAATCCTTATGAAATGAGATGGTTTATCTTTTGTTTTTCCTTATATATTGTTCGTAACACATTGTATTACATTCATTATATATTTATTTAGTACTGTGTTACTGTACACGAGTAGGATCGAATTAAACGCAGTGTTGCCAGGTTAAAGGATTTTCAGGAGATAATCTAGTTTTAAGAATTCAAATTTAATTAAATCTTCTTTTATTTATTTTTATTGTTGATAATTTTTAAGTGTAAAATTATAGATAAATAAAAAGATAGGTTCCTATTAGTAAACTACGAAGGCTATAAACTTTTATCAAACAAATTCTAAATTTACCAGAGATTCAGACTGTTCGCATTGCTTCGCTAGAACAGATGTTCCCTCTCACAATTTTATTTAATGCAGATATAACAGATAGCAAACTGCATATAAAAAGTTAACAGCATATACACTAAACGTTAGTTTGAAATATATGAACATATCTCGCTAGGTACATAGTTTACAATAACAAATAAATACAATAAAAACTGAGAAAAAAAAAACAAAATACAGTGCCTACATATTACTATATGACCATTTAATTGTCTCACGGAAATATATTTAAACTATAAGACAGCTATTTAAAACTTATTTTACAATTATTTGATAAGTTTAATGAATGTAATGTTAGTTTTACAATTTTCCTATAATTTTATTTAGGTGCATTTGTTATAATGTTCAGATTATTTCACATTATTGGCTTATTGAATCAATTATTCTATTTAAATTACATGTAAAGTATAAAGGTCTAACTAACTTTTTAAAATCATCGTGACTGCGGTGACATGACGGTGAGATGACGACGCACTAGGTTACTGTTTGGAGGAGGTGTTATTGATGTTGAAAAGTAAATAAAATATGAATTAAAGGTGATTAATGAATGCTTTTAATATGAATCTGCCATTAGTACTGGGGTTACGCCTGCATAATATTTTGCGATATTTTTTATTTAATCTGGCAACACTGCGTACTAAAATGAGTGTTTTTATTTATCACTACAGTAAGTGCCGTGTCTCCGTACTGTTCGAACGTTAGTTACAATTATTTTTTATTATTATTTTCTGTGTTGAAGTGCATTTTGTATGTGACAATTTGAAGTGATATTAAATTTTGGTAAGCCGCTTTTTGTCAATGAATTTATTGAATAAAGACAATGTATTAAGTAACAATTATTAAACCGAAGTAAATAATGTATTTAAAAATCTACAGATAGCTTTAATTTTTAATAAGCGAATTTGTATTTAGTTACATAATCATTAAATACTACATTAACGTAAACAATATACTTTTAAAATGTATTGAATTAAAAAGTGTTTTCCAAAGATTTTCCGTGTAATGTTTTGGTTAATAAAAGTGTCTTGGTTAAATAATAATAACCACACCACGACACACACATTGACTCGGCCCTGCAGTAATATTGAAAAATCTTGTGTCGCAGGTGATAAGCAACATATAATAAAAATATATATTATGAGTATAAAGTTTTCTGTTATTCAATAACTGCGTTTGTTGTTTTGTTTGATTAATTAAACATAGCATTAGTTTATATATTAATTAACAATAAAAGTATATAAAGGAACTATAAATGAATGTAGGTATTACCTGTATTTAATTACCTGATTAAAATTGGTAAAAATATAAATGTTTTGCAATATTTTCTTTCAAAAGTCAGAAATTTGTAATTAACCCGTACGGGCTGTTGCTTTGTCGCATTGTTTAAAACGGCTAAACCGATTTGATTGAGGTTTACTAATGAATTATAAGGAGAAAGACAGGATTGAATGTTGCGCATTAAATAACAGAGACTAACAAAACGTGAGTCAGCTGATTGCGGTTCAAGCTTTTGATCTAAAGACAATGGGATTTTCGCAGAAAACCTGAAATCAAGCGGGAAGATTTTGTTTTAGTATGCGATATTCCTTGATTTTCCGTAAACCCTAGGAATTTAAGATAGTCCATGTTTTCGTTATGATCATGCAACATGTGCAAATATTCACGTCACGATACACACATTGACTCAGCCCTAGAACAGAAACATTGAAAAATATTGTGTCGCAGGTGTTAAGCAACGATATGGTATGAAGTACGTAGCAATGAATACTACATCCAAGACCGGCAAGCGAAACAATGCGTCTTCGAACCCGGAACCTCTAGCGCAGCAGTCGGCTGTTTACACCACTGCTCCAAAGAGACGTAATAAAAGATAAATGCGTAGATAAAGTCGCTAAAATTAGAATAATTAATTTTATCTTTAGTTAACATTTTATCTGTTTTTTTTTTTGTTTTTTTTTTTATGATATTACATGTTTTGATTATCCTTTGTTACGTGTTTCTTTGTGTGTGTGTTGATTAAATAGTTTATTTTTGTATACTTAATTGAATAGTTCAAATGTTAAACATGATTATTAAATAAAATATTTTGTAATAATAAAAAATAGTTGTTTGTTTCGTTATTATTAAAATTAGTACTGTTATTATTATTATTATTAAACATTTATTTCACATAAAAAAACATATGTAGTTAGTAAGTATGTTATAGCATATTAGAACATATTAATTAAGTACATAAACATTTTACTATGTCATTAAATAATACAAGAAAATAAATTAAAACAAACCAACGAGTAATTAAATGTCAAAACAATTTATTAGTCGCTATAATTTTAATGATATATCTGGACCAATGTTTCTGGATTGGACAATCAACTCTGTTGGTAATAACACTTAGGATGTGTTCGCTGTGGCAAAGGATGCAGCTTTTTTCCTCATGATAGCATGGAAACCGTCAATGCGTGCTTCAGCAATTATTCCGGGCACACTGATATTGTCCTACCTGATATAACGACCTCTCAGTGGTGTAAACAGCTACTGCTACGCTAGAGGTTCTGGGTTCGTATCCCGCCGGGAGCGGTACTTTATTTTATTGGTCTTGGATGTAGGTCGTTGAATGTTGGTCTTGGATGTAGTATTTTTATCTATGTAGTTTATACCATATCGTTGCTTAGTGCCTGCGATACAAGATTATTCAATTTTAGTGCAGGGCTGAGTCAATGTGTCAAATTAAGGATCATATCAACGATGTATACAATGTTACGAAATACAGTACAAGATTTATTATTATTTATTTATTTTTATTTTATTTTATTAAGGCAAGCCAACAGTACATGCATCACAATTATATAAATACATTTACTGTTCACAGGGCATATACACATAGCAATTAAAGGCAAGCACAACATTTACAACAAAAATCAACATTTACATATACTAATCAAAAATCGAAAGAGAAATTATTAATAGAAATTACATATCAATAATAATAAAGCAAAAAAACATTAACAGACTAATGTCTCAGTTGGATAAATTTAATTTATTTACGGAATTCGATTGTTGGTTTGAATTGTACATACATTTTTATTTTTCTTAATAAAAAATTAAGAATCTTCATTAAAATAAATGGTTGCAACATTCACGGCCAACGACAGTATGCGATTAAATTGGCTGATTGGCTAATTGGATGCTCTATTAGTAGTGCGTAGTGGTGTAAACAGCCGACTGCTACGCTAGAGGTTCCGGGTTCGAATACCGGCGGGCGCGGGACTTTGTGTTATTTGCAAGACGCATTGTTTCGCTTACCGGTCTTGGATGTTGTATTCTTATCTATTTAGTATATACCATAGCGTTGCTTAGTTCCTGTGACACAAGTTCTTACGATACTTACTACAGGGCTGAGTCAATGTGTGTGTCGTGATGTGGTTATTATTATTATTATTATTAACTCTATGGAGCATACAGTAACAGTGCTAGCATGTTCCTGTTGGTAGATTCATCATGCCATCTATCGATTTCATCCTTTCATTGTTCATATAATCATTATTTCATCATCATCAAAACTTGAAAAGATTCTGTTATTGCCATGATGATGGTAATGCCAAAAAAAAATATATACATTTTGAAAGATCGATCTGTAAAAGTAAATGTAAATTGAGCAAGACATTATTTTCAAATGATTTTTAAAATTCTGTTTTTCTATCTCTTTCTTATTCGTTTTCCTCTTCGCAAAATCTATTAGACACTGGCGTTACAAGCCAATATTGCCGTCTTTGTCTGAATCAAAAATTCAAACTCATGTTTTTTTGATAATCACTTAACGATTCTTGTTGTTAATAATGGTAACCACAAAATGACTCAGCCCTGCACTAAGATATAATCTTGTATCGCATGCACTAAGCAACGATATGGTGTAAGCTACAAAGATAAGAATACAACATCCAAGACCGTAAGCGAAACAATGCGTCTTGCAAATAACACAAAGTTCCGTCCCGCCGGAATCAGAACCCGGAACCTCTAGCGTAGCAGTCGGCTGATTACCACTGCGCCACCGATGTCATAAAATTTTGATTTTTGTTTCACAAATCGTATTATCATATTTGTTTGAATAAATCGTATGGATTCAACTGACAAATCCAGTTTCAGTAAACACTATTAGGATCTATTCTTCTCACCAGAATATGCTGTGGGTGATATGGTTGTTGGTGCTGGCAGCGGCACTGTTCCTGTACTTCTGGAGGGTGTTCACCAGGTTCAGCTCCCATGGCTTGAAGAGCTTCACCCCCATACCACCTTTTGGAAACCAGCTCGACCTGATGCTTAGGAGAACCCATTTCGTTGACACAATCGAAAGGACTTACTACGCTTTCCCTCATGATAGGTATGATACTTGAATAGAATTAAATTGTTATGCTACCGACCTGTATCAGTTGAATTAAATGTATTATTAAAAAGAGCGCGTTTTGCCGAATCTGATCCAATCGTTCAAACCGACATTAGCAATTCGCGTATTTGACACTTTCCTTTGGATATTCAAAAATGATCCCTCCTTTTACGTCAAATATTAAAAGTGTGTGTCAAATTAAAACAAAATAAAATTTTAAAGAATGCTTTAAACCTAAACTTCCCAACTAATAGGGCATGGAGGGGTGTCAGGGGAGGGGCGTATCAGATACGTTTGCACTTACGAAAAAAAACAAAATTTAACGCGGAGGTAAATTAATTGTTCTCATTGACTTAATTGTTTTAGACAAGGACGTTCATTTAAAAAATTGGTTGAAATGTTGGCGAGAATTATAAATAAAGTGTTGCAGCGCTTGAACATTTGTTGTGTCGTTAAATTAAGCTAAAAATATAAAGTTAACTGAACCAAAAATCAATTTTGACCCCCTTGCGTGAAAAATGTTTAGGTTTAGGGAGGCTCGGCGAAATATAGGTTCGGAAACCCTGCTTTAAACAGTATATTTACCTTTATTAATCTTATTTGTGTGCATTAAATATAGGTGTTTTCCAAAAATATTGTTAATATAAACAAAATATCAGAGATCAAAGAAAACTGTCGGGTCATTCATTTCATCTTACAAGCTAAACATCCAAAGCGCATACAAGATTAATTAAACTTACCTATCAACAATTAAATTGAATAAAACTGAAAATATCATATGCTCGTCAAATTGTACAATATTAGATTCAGCGACGTTGTTTTTATGAAGATTTTAAATGAATCATGCCTGCCAACAACCAACTACATTTGTGTGAGTTCTAATATGCTAAAAGACAATTAAAATGTTAATATTCTACACTCATAGGTAAAGAATAAACAAATCATTATCTCCTCAAAAGACACACAATATGAATTGACTTGTTTATTTAAGAATACTGATAAGTATGTAGATTACTAACAATAGGTGATAGATAACTTGAGGTAAGTGATACTTGTAATTATTCAGATTTAAACACGTTTGTAAGAGGTTGTATTCAAGTGCATAATTGTTGACTGAAATATACTTTTTAAAGTATAGAAAACTTCCAAATTCATCGTACACAACATAAACTCACGCCGTAATTCCTTGAGAGGGGTTAGCAGAGTTGTGTCTACACACTAAACCTCGCAGTGTGACAGGTTGCGAATCTGTCGCCACTATACGGGTACAATGAGGAACATGGCAGCTAAAACTTACGGCAACCCGATACTCGAGACTTGAACCCTCGACCTGTCGGATCGGGTCGATCGGTTAAAGGCACATAACAAACTGAGCTACCACGTCACCACCTATATAAATAAAATAATGAATTTACGAATGAGTAGGTAGGCACAGTTCTATCTTGAATGATACTTTTGACCAGGTTGGTTGGCTGGCTGTTATCCAAATAAAATTTGTTCTAGTGAATTGTAATTTGAAGCATTTTATTATTTCATCATTTTCCTTTACTTTCTTATGTGCTGATGGCTCTTTTAATAGTAATAATAAACAAACCACATTACACACATTGACTCAGCCCTGCAGTAAGTGTCGTAAGAACTTATGTCACAGGAACTAAACAACGATATAAACTACATAGACAAGAATACCACATCCAATACTGATACCAGAAACAATGATTCTTGAAAATATCACAAAGTTTTGCCCCCGCCGATATTCGAAACCGGAACCTCTAGCGTAGCAGTTGTTGACACCACTGCTCTACAGAGGTCGTCAAAAACGTTTCAAAATTACCTCAATTGATTTACAACAGGGTTGTTCATTGATACATATTATATTATTAAATTAAATAGTTTCAATGTCTGAGGATTTTATGTCGTATTTGACGTTTTTAAAATGCTGGTGGGCGAAAAGAAATGCTTTTTAATCTGATTAGGTTAAAACATAAAAACTTTTGATATATGGAGGAAAATATCTAAATTTGATTCAATACATGTAATTCGAATACAATTAAATACAAATTTGCATGTCTACTGAGATGGTCTTGGATGTTGTATTCTTATCTATGTAGTATATACCATATCGTTGCTTGGTTCCTGTGACACAAGTTCTTACGATAATCACTGAAGGGCTGAGTCAATGTGTGTGTCGTTATGTGGTTATTATTATTATTATTAATGAGCATGGCAAAATATTAGCACTACATATATATTAATATTTGTAAAGAATCTTTAACAATGTCCAAATAAATGATTGAATTGAATTACATGGTGGTACTCCACCATGTAATTTTTAGTAAGAAAATTTCTAGTAAATTTCTAAATTTCTAGTAAGAAAAGGTGTTTCTCTATTGAAGAAATAACTTAATGTAAATATTCTATTTTTGTATAGGTTTGTCGGGCATTACGACTTCCTGATGCCAACAGTCATAGTTAGAGACCTGGACCTCATCAAGAAGATCACGGTCAAAGATTTCGAGCACTTCATTGACCACCGAGTCTTCGTTGATGATAAAGTTGACCCACTGTTCGGAAGAAATCTATTTAGTTTGAAAGGTAATATTATCCTACAAAACATTGCACTCTCATGTAGATGCATCTAGATTACTGTCGCAAATTAGGCTTAATTTTTATTCCTATTTATTTCACACGAAACAGATTACAGTTTAAAAATCATACATGTTGTTGTTCTAGTTGTATCCCTAAGCTATGGCTGTACTGTAGTCCAAAAAAATAGTGTAATTATTTTACATACTATTAATTTTGAGCGTCACATCATCGCTCACGTAACCCTTCAACATTTTTCCTTAACGTATATGTTAACCACATCACGACACACACATTGACTCAGCCCTGCATTAAGTATCGTAAGAACTTGTATCGCAGGTGCTAAGCAACGATATGGTATATACTAAATAAATAAGAATACAACATCCAAGACCGGTAAGCGAAACAATGCGTCTTGCAAATAACACAAAGTCCCGCCCCCGCCGGGATTCGAACCCGGAACCTCTAGCGTAGCAGTCGGCTGTTTACACCACTGCGCCACCGAGGTCGACCACCGAGGTCGATGTTGATAATAATTTTTTTACAATCCTATTGCAAAAATATGTATGTATCGTCATACATTGACATGAATTAGTAAAAAATAAGGCAGATGTAGAGAAATTTAATTCAAACTTTAATTTCAAATACAATTTCATTTTATTCGTGGACAATACAGTATGCCAATTGGCTGCACATACCTGTCTTACCTTGCCTCAACATCTGCTGTATGTACATAAAAATAAAATTAAACCAAAACATTAATTAAAACTTAAAAAAAACAATTAGCAATTAAATTATAGTTACGATGAAATAAGTAAAGTTAAATGTCAAACAATAATTATAATATATAGAAAAATTATAAAAGAAATTAAATTAAATGCAAATGTGTAAAAGAAAAAAAAAAGCAAATAATTAAAACGACAATGTCAGATTTTTAAAATTTTATTTATGTGAAGCAAGCCCCTGTCATTAAAAAAATCATTTATTGAATACTATGCTTTTTCTATTAATAGATTTCACAGTCCTGTTTTTAAAATATTAAAATTATTTATGTCATGCAAAGATTTAAGGATGTGATTATAAATTTTAGTGCACATAAATAAAACACTCTTTTGGACTACAGTACATCCATAGCTTAACTAAACAACTACATGAAACCAAATTATTTTTGATATTGTAAAAGTCAGTACGTATACATTTGTGATCATTCTTGTCTGCTCTGCTGAAGCTTTTGGAACTTCAGAAAATTAAAATTAGATCTAGAAAATTAAATCTAGAGAGTCGAGAGTAAATACGCATTTTCAACTGACTTCAAACAAGGCGGATTTTTTTAAAGCTTGCTTGAAACTTAACTCACGCCGTAATTAGTCCCTCGAGAAGGGTAGGCAGAGGTGTTAAACTCCGCATTTCGCGAATTGAGTCCCAGTGTGACGGGCTGCATATCTGTCGCCACTATCCGGACACATGTAAATGGCAGCTACAATGTACAGCGACCCGAGATTCGAACCCTCGAACTGTCAGGTTGGGTCGGTCGGTTAAATAAGGCACGTAACAAACTGAGCTTCCACATCCTCTTTAAAGTTTGCTTGTCTCCTCTTGCGTAAGTCATGACATATAAGGTGAGATCGTGACCAGGTGATTGCATATTGTAAATATTAGCTATCTATATTGTTATTTAGATTCTATGTAATTATTATAAATTATTGTAGAACTTAATGTTTCTTCTCGGAATCAAATATATTTTTTCTGTGAGACGTACGTTATTATGGAAATAAATAGAGGCGTTTGAAATACCTTATTAGGAACGCTGTGATATCAGACCAGTTCTCTTACTAACCACTTTTGTGATGATCAGGCAACGAATGGAAGGACATGAGGTCTACATTGAGTCCAGCATTCACGAGCTCCAAGATCCGCCTTATGGTCCCGTTCATGGTGGACGTTGGAGACCAGATGATTGCATCTGTGAAGAGCCAAATCAAGAAATCAGGATGTAAGTTTACTTGGCTTGTTTGCTTATGGTATAGAATTACAATTTCAATATGAAGTCAACGCACTGAATTAGGAGGTTCTTGTTCGTAAAGGTTCATCTTGCTACTACTTCCTAAGATTTCTGCTAATAATTATACTAGCATGTCATGTATTGTGTCGTATTCGTTTTGACTACCTCTGTAGCGCTGTTGTGTAAATAGCCGACTGTTATACTGGAGTTTCTGGATTGGAATCCCGGCGGGGGCGGGACTTCGTATTATTTGCAAGACGCATAGTTTCGCTTACCGGTCTAGGAAGTAGTGTTGTATCCATGTAGTGTATACCATATCGTTGCTTAGCACCTGCGACACAAGTTCTTAGGATAGTTACTGCAGGGCTGAGTCAATGTGTGTGTCGAGATGTAGTTTATTATTATTATCCATATGGAAGTCCAACGCGCACTTGGCTGGTTTTTCACCAACTTTTACTTTTAGTTAAGTACGTGGATATTGAGACGAAAGATCTGGTGACTCGTTACGCCAATGACGTGATCGCATCCTGCGCCTTTGGGCTGAAGGTGGACTCCTACAAAGAAGTGGACAATGAGTTCTATGAGAACGGGAAGGTCGCCACTAAGTTCGGTTTCTGGGCGTTCATCAAGTTCTTCATAGGTTCAGCTCTGCCGAAGGTGTCGAAGGTAAGAAAATTTTTTCCTATTTCAGCCGTGAAGCCGTTCTCTGTGTTTTGGTTTGAAGGAATGGAGAGCCGGTATAATACTGGCTCGAGAGGTATCACATCTTTTACCTCTATATAGGAAACGGACTGGTGCTCTTGGCGTGACATCAAAATAAAACAATTCTACCATCGGTTCGAAAGGTTGATTCTACCGAGATGAAACCGGCAAGAAACTTGATACTTACAATTTTTAATGTCATTAATTTGTTCACAATAATAATTATTTTTACAGTTTACTCTATATCTATCCACGAATTCTTATCATTCATATAGTCATCTACTTTATAGTTAAATTTAATTCAATTATATTAAAAGATAATTAAAATGAATCTATAAAAGTTGACTTGTATTGAGTTGGTAAGATTTTATTTAAAAAATTGTGTCAAAAACGCTTACTTATTTAAAAAATCTTAGTAAGATTAATGTAATGATAATTTGTTTGCAGTTACTAAAATTCTCTTTCTTCTCACAAGAAACGAAGAAGTTCTTTTTCAACCTGGTCATGGATACCATGAAGAGTAGAGAAGACAATAGAATCATCAGACCAGACATGATCCATCTACTGATGGAAGCTAAAAAAGGTATGGCACTGGTTTCTTATTGGATTCTATAAGTTTCTGGTTTAGTTGAGGACTATGCCAATCTGACTCAACTCCTTAGATATTATTATTACCTTTTTCATTAATCCTACTTTTACTGTAAAAGTGAAAGTTTAGGGGTTTAGATTTTGTTATAGCGGCTGGATATTCAACCTACTTATTAGTTGCATGTTTTTGTATCATATGAAGTCTGAAACTGCTTTCTTACTACCTCCTATTTCTTATGATTAAGTTTGTTGCGGGTCCCAAGCCGGTAGAGTGTCCGGGACGAGCCTGTGCGTCATTGCACAGCTGCATTATTAGATGATTATTCGATTCAAAGGACGCCACTTTTGATCTTGGTGAGCAGGAGTTGCAGTGGTGGGACTAAGTGGTGGCTGTGCCGATTTTATTTTGTGCGTTTTTTTTTCTACTTTTATGAGCATTATATCAATCATTTCTTGTATTATGGTGACAATGATATTTGAAGACAACTAACCAAATGTCTATCGCGAGCATGATAAGACTAATTGCAATATAAACACAAACGATAAATTTTTGGATACAGGTAATTTAACACATGAGGACAAAACAACACAAGACGCTGACGCAGGGTTTGCAACAGTAGAAGAATCTAATGTTGGAAAGAAATCCGTAACAACAGGTAAATGTTTATTGACGTAAATTAAACAAACTTACGCAGATTGAAACAATAAACTTTAACAGTTGAGTGACAAAGTTCATGACGCCTACACGTTGGTTAGTGAAAAAGTATTTTGGTTCATACTAAACTGATTGATAAATTATTCTCTATCATCTCTCCTCTCCCCTCGACCTCTGTGGCGCAGTGGTGTAAACAGCCGACTGCTACGCTAGAGGTTCCGTGTTCGAATCCCGGTGCGACACAAGTTCTTACGATACTTACTGCAGGGCTGAGTCAAGGTGTGTGTCGTGATGTGGTTTTTTATTTATTGTTATTATTATCTATAATTATGATTGCTTTTTTCTCGCTACAAGCATTCTGTTTCGAGGCTGTAAATGTATTTTTATTCCAGTTTGGACTGACAACGACCTGGTAGCGCAAGCGATCTTGTTCCTTTTCGCTGGATTTGAAACAGTCTCTACTGCGATGTCATTTGCTTTGCATGAACTAGCCATCAATCCTGAAGTACAGGTGGAGAAACTTTTAATTGATATCAAGATTAAAATTAACTTTTCTGAGGCAACAGTATCAGACTAGGAAATTTAAAAAATTAACGTATCAAAGTTCAGAATACAACTATAAAAGATATGGTTAGATTTTCTGATGACAAGAAAGATATAATCTATAAATTTTTTAATTAAATCATGTTTTTTTTATTTTTGTTGTAGGAGCGGTTGTACGAGGAAATCAAGGAAAACGAAGCCAAGAACAACTACAAGTTTGACTACAATTCCGTGCAGAACATGACTTATCTGGATATGGTGGTTTCAGGTACTGTAACTCTTACACTCTAGGTTTCAATTTCCTTTTGTTTGGTAAAGGTAATTTTAAGCTAAAATTAAAAAAAACGTATTTTTTATTTGGATCTCGGTTTCCGAAGGTACAGGCTTGGTGAAATGTTTTTGTTTGAACTAAATTCATTTTATTATTAAATTACAACAAATATTGTGTACGTTCTTTAAATGTACCTCTTGGCACACAAATCAATGCTTCACTTGACGATCAAACGAGGAAGTTTATGGCTTTACAAAGGTGATTTTTTTTTGGCTTCAATAGAAACAGTTCGACTGAGAGAGGAGATTCTTGATATTTTTATATATTTCGGCGTTTGCTTCTTATCAAATCCGACAAACTCTATTTTCCTTTTCAAAATTTTTATTTGGAATTAATTTTTACAGAAGTGTTAAGGCTGTGGCCCCCTGCGGTCGGATTGGATAGAAAATGCGTTAAAACATACAATTTGGGGAAACCAAGCCCGAGCTCCACTGAGGACTACTATGTAAGTTCTATATACTATTGGCAAACAAGCAGACGAATGATGGAAATCTGAAACATGCAACGCCAGAAATTATAAAGAAGATATCGTTACCACTCTAGAGATCTTGTACGTAAATCAACCAAGTATAGACAACATAGTATCATTGGCTAAAAGCTAGCAGATCAGAAAAAAACAAAAGTCCTGATGATTCTTGGTTGAACGATTTGGATAAAGTTCTGTTATTGGGCATTTTGACCTAATCATGAGCATCAATTACAATATATTATATATGACGTTTTGTTGCATTGGCTAATACAGCCAGTAGTACCTATATATTCAGGCCAGTAGCCCGTGCTTCAAAGCGTAGCTTCATTATTCGTTTCAAAAGGAAATCGTTGTTTTTCCTTGGAGTTGCAGTAGTGAGACAGAGTGGCAAATGTGCCCCGATGTATACAGTTACTTGAGGTTTACCTTTCCCCTAAAAATGTAAGTCTCAAATTCTCTAGATTCGTGCTGGCGAAGGTCTGAATATCCCAGTGTGGGCGATCCAGCGCGACCCGCAATTCTACCCCGAACCCCTCAAATTTGACCCTGAGCGATTCTCAGAGCAGAATAAGCACAACATCAATCCATGGGCGTACGCACCATTTGGCCTTGGACCCAGGAACTGCATTGGTAAGGTTTTAAAGGGATTTAAATTTTATCCTAGAGAACTTATTGAAGAACCAAGTCCTACAGAAGATCAGAGTTATTTTTCTGAGGAACGAACAAAACACTGCAGCTTAGTAAAATTTTGATAATGTTCTAGCATGTCATTTGTTTCTATGAAGCTGTAAAAAAAAAAGCGACTAAAATGATAACTATGATTTATGTTTATTTTGAACCAGGTTCCCGGTTCGCTCTTTGCGAATTGAAGGTGATGGTCTACCAGTTGCTTCTGAATATGGAGCTGACGATTTGTGAGAAGACCTGCATACCAGCGCAGCTCGGCACCCAAGACATCAACCTTCGATTGAAAGGAGGCAACTGGGTCAGGATGTTAGAACGTACAAATTAGAAAAAAGTTAACGAGAAACATTTTATTTAAGACGCTACCAAAAGGCAAATTAAGCAAAATTGGGTGGAGAATTATGACAATATTATTTTATTATATTATTTGTTGCCACAGCTTAAGGAATCAACTACATGAAAGATTCTTCTTTAATGTAATCTGTTTCGTGTGAAATAAATAAAAAAATTGAATTGAGAGTAGAAGGACGGGTGACCATTGTACCAAGATCAAGGTAGATTGCAAAAAAGATTTCCAGAACAAATAAAAGCAAGCATTAGTTTTGCTATCTTACATAAGTCAATCCACGCTTCTCACGATATCCATAACCGTTTTTAGATATTTGGCTTTAGCTGATTTAGCTTTTAAACTCCTTGTGTGGCACCTTTTTAGGGTATAAAATTATACGTTAAAATATTTGCTGTTTATACGAGTGTTATATTTAGTCTATCTTTTAAGTGATAATTTTTGCTGGACATATTTTCTAATACACAAGTATTATTGTTGCACATATTTGTAAGATAATTAAATAAACTAACAAGTAATGATCAGTGGTGTTTTATTTTTCTGATTTATTTATTTATATATATATATATGTGGTACGAGGTATTTAGTAAAGATTTCATTATACTGTATTTTACTTTACTTTCACTGTATATTTTCAGGATCCATTGTTTATTTATTGATAAATCTTTTGACAACACAAGCTGTAGAATAAGGTTGGGCTAGTGGTCTACTATCTAAACTTCCAGTGCTAGATCCAGTATTAAACCAACCCTAATGGGGCTACAAACTCTGGGACCTTACAGCATCTAAGGCATGTCTGAAACCGCTTTCTTATTACCTCCTTTTGATTCTTATACAGATTGTTGCGGGTCCAAGACAGCCTGTTATTTGTCCAGGCACAGCGAGTGCGTCATTGCACAGCTGCATTATTCGTGGATTATTCGATCGAAGAACGCCACTGTTGATCCTGGTGAACAGAAGTTGCATTAGTAGGACAGAGTGGCGGGTGTGCCCGAACCTAAGGCATGTAGACTATTTGTATTGACTAGTTTGCACTTTAGCTTCCAGTAAATATTGCATATTGAGCCACGTGCATCCAGCGGCTTCCTGGAGCCCTTTTGAGTCCGTCCACCTCGTGAGGTGCCATCTATACAACGTTTTGTGGTCATCACTCTAGAACCTTTTTGAGCAGTTATCGGTTCCACGAGCTATATGGAGAGCCCTCGCCCTGTCGGGTCGGATTGGTTAGTTAACCAAGGCACGTAACAAACTGAGTTACCACGTCCTCAATCACAATACAGAGGTATGAATAATATATATGTACAAATGTACGCGTGTTGATTCTATGTAAACTAGTATTATTGTTATGTATGTATAGTTTTATCATCATTCTCATAATACTGTCACTAACAGACGTGGTTTGCTGTTGAATGAAATCAAACGATTTGTAAGCTAGAGTGTTTTTTATTTGAAAGTTCAAATCAGAGGTGAGGTTTTGATTCTTTTAGTTCAATATGGGGTCCTTCAAAAAGGGTGGTTCTTGCAGGGTCGGTGATGCGTGCGCGATACCCCTGGTATTGCAAACGTCCATAGCCTACGGTGTCTGCTTACCACCAGGCGGGCCGTATGCTTGTTTGCCACCGCAGTTGTATTAAAAATTTTCGGACCTGGAGAAATATTCGAACACTTATCATATACTCATTATGGGTATTGTATAGATAGTTCTTAGCAGAATATTTAATGCAGAATAGTAATATATTGTTTATAGATATTTTCTATGGGTGCGATATTTTCTATGGGTGCGATATTTTCTGTGGGTGCGATATTTTCTTTGGGTGCGATATTTTTTACTCGAATATTCCGTGTGCTATATGAATATTTTCCTACCTGAATATGCTGTGGGTGATATGGTTGTTTACGCTGACATCGGCACTGTTCCTGTACTTCTGGAGGGTATTCACCAGGTTCAGCTCTTATGGCTTGAAGAGTTTGACCCCCATACCGCCGTTTGGAAACATGCTCGACCTGTTTCTCAGGGGAACCCATTTTGTTGATACCATCGAACGGACTTACTATGCTTTCCCTCATGACAGGTTAGCTTCTATTGTTTTTTTGTTTGGCTCGAATTAATAGTCAAAGACAGTGCATGGGTACACCTTGAGCTTTTTAGACATTTTCCACCCTCTGCGTTAGGGTCTGTGTTTTGTTCAATGCTATTGTTATAGATAAATGATTGGTTTCGTATGAGCACCGAGACTATCAGTAAATAAAATATAACAAAGCAGTAGCTCTATTTTGGTTTTTAGGTGCCTTGAATTGAGGGCTTTTTCTGTGGATTATTTCGAAATCCAAACACATCGAAACCAATCCCTAAAAAAATCAATTAAAGTAATGTATATTTATTCTGTCGTATCTATACATTATAAATAGTGATGCATCCAATGAACAAATACATTTGCATGCAGGAATGTTGACAGACAATTAAACAAATAAGGATGTTATGTTAAAAGAATAATATCACCTCGACCTCGGTGGCGCAGTGGTGTAAACAGCCGACTACTACGCTAGAGGTTCCGGGTTCGAATCCCGGCGGGAGCGGGACTTTGTGTTATTTGCAAGACGCATTGTTTCGCTTACCGGTCTTGGATGTTGTATTCTTATTTATTTAGTATATACCATATCGTTGCTTAGCGCCTGCGACACAAGTTCTTACGATACTTACTGCAGGGCTGAGTCAATGTGTGTGTCGTGATGTGGTTATTATTATTATTATTATTATTATTATCTCTTCAATCTCTTCAAATAACTAAAACTATTTAAACGTTAAACGTAAACATAATGTCTATGTGTGGGTTGTTGAACAATAATAGGGAATGATCACTTGTGATAAGTGATGATATTAAATATCGATTCTCGATATTAATTATCGATCGAAAACTCGTATGAGCATTCAATAAAATGTCACAGTAGAAAAATTAAAATCCCCCATATTACTTCATTATTAGAGACTAATATTCACATCACGAGAGTGTGGAAAAGACTGTTATCGGAATTGGAACTTTGTCGGTCTTCACTGACTTATATTCAATAAATTGCAGAAACGGCTTTTGATTTGGTTTAATTTAATAATAACTTTTTAAAAAACATGATGGGTTAACAAGATGCCCTTGATGTCTGGATCGCCAAGAGCACTGCCAAAGCATTGACCATGTACAGGTGTTATACCTTAAGGTGTTAAGATGTTATACCTGTCGTATCGGATTACACTGGCTCTCTAATACTGCGAACTGCTTGACGCTGTAAATAGAACGAAGTGTGTTACCAATCTAGATGATTTTGCACATAGATATACCACCTGTAAAAGTTCAATGGAAAGTTAAATTTTGGTCCAGGTTTGTCGGGCATTACGATTTCCCGATGCCAATTGTCATAATAAGAGACCTGAACCTCATAAAAAAGATCACGGTCAAAGACTTCGAGCACTGCATTGACCACCGAGTCTTCGTTGATGATAAAGTTGACCCACTGTTCGGAAGAAATATGTTTAGTTTAAAAGGTAGAACATATACAATTTGTATATTATTCAAGTCAAGAGTAAATAAGCATAAAAAAAAAACTCTGATCTTCTGGCCAAATCACCAACCACCAGGTCAGATCGTGATTGTGGTCGATAAAAGCATATTATTTATTACAGGTTCATTGCTTTAAATTACAAAAGAATCTATACCATCTTGTTGAAGTATAGTCTTTTAGGTAATATTTTGGTATGAATTCTGGGCCCTTGGTACAACATTAATTGCGTGTGATATTAAGCCAATTCTATTAATTAATAACCGCTTTTGTGATGATCAGGTAACGAATGGAAGAACATGAGGTCAACATTGAGTCCAGCATTCACAAGCTCTAAGATTCGCCTGATGGTGCCGTTCATGGTGGACGTTGGTGACCAGATGATAGCATCTGTGAAGAGCCAAATAAAGAAATCCGGATGTAAGCTTATAGAACAGAATTACGATTTCACAGGCACGCATTTTACTTGAAGAATGATCAGATCCTTGTTCATCTCGCTAGTACCACAACATATTGTTAGAAATTGTGTAGAAGTGATTTAACTCAAAAAATAATGCAAATTATTATTGATTTGGCTGCCACACCGCGAATATCCAAGTGATGGTAACAAATTATTTGAATAAACAAAATATAAACTTGATCCCTCAAGAGGGGTTGATAGATGATGCTGTATTTCGCATATTTATGTTCAGTCTCAGTGTGATAGGCTGCGAATCATGGCAGTTACAACGTACGGCAGCCCGAGACTTTAACTCTCGATCTGTCAAGTTATTTATAAAGAAGCCAGACATTGAAGCATCGTCGTGGTAATAGGCGGCCGGTTGCTTGTTCGCCAATGAAGTTTTATAAAAGACTTTCAAGATAACATCACATTTGTAGGGAAGACCTACTTGCACTTGGCTGGTTTTTAGCTTTGTTTTCTTTTAGCTAATTACGTGGATATTGAGACGAAGGATCTGGCCACTCGTTATGCCAATGACGTGATCGCTTCCTGCGCCTTCGGGCTGAAGGTGGACTCCTACAAGGAAGTAGACAATGAATTCTATGAGAACGGGAAGGCCGACACTAAATTTGGATTCCTGGCGTTTCTCAAGTTCTTCATAGGTTTAACTCTGCCAATCGTGGCTAAGGTAAGGAATCTTTCTTCTATTTACTTTCTGTTTCAGCCGTGAAGCCGTTCTGCGTGTTCAAAGAATAGAGAGCCGGTGTAACTGGCATGAGAAGGCGTTCTAAAACATCAAGAGTGAACATAGTTGATTGTTTAATCCTTTTTTTTTATGTTGATTTTATACATCTTTTCTAACGCTAAGAGCACTGCCTACGCTATGCCCATTAAGAGGTAAAATGTTATACATCTCGTGCTGTTAGCTACACTGGTCCTTCAGTCTTTTGAACCAAAACACGGCAATGGTAATGCTTTTGTTTTGTAGGCACTGAAAATCTCATTCTTCTCACAAAAAACGAAGAGGTATTTTTTCAACCTGGTCATGGGCACCACGAGGAGTAGAGAAGACAATCAAATCATCAGACCTGATATGATCCACCTTCTGATGGAAGCTAAAAAAGGTATCGTACACGTATTGTACTATTTACTTGAACTATGCTTACGAATCTTTGGTTTGGTTTAGGATATAGGAAACGTAACTCAACAACCTCAGACATTGTTGTTAACTTTGTCTGTTTATATCATTTACTCACGCCGTATTCCCTCGAGAGGGGTTGGCAGAGGTGTTACACAGACACACCGCATTTCGCATTTTTATGTTGAGTCCCAGTGCGACGTTTAGTGTGAAGGTTACGAATCTGTCGCAACTGAATGAGGAACATGGTAGCTACAACGTACCGCAATTCGAACTCTCGACCTGTCGAGTCGGGTCGATCGGTTAACCAAGGCACGTAAAAAACTAAGCTACGGCGTCCTCCATACGTATTTATTGATTATTTTTATTAATCCTACTTAGAACATGACACTAACTTTGTGAATAAATTTCGCAAAAAGGGGCAAAAATATTCTGGATAAAATTTGATAGATGGATAATAATATGGTTTATAATCTTGATTAAAGTATACTTCTTATCCTTAAAAACCAATGGAAAACGAGATTTATGGCGTTCTGAGACGTATTAATAGCAATAAAAACATTACCGATACAATTTTTGTATACAGGCAATTTAACACATGACAAAACAACACAAGACGCTGACGCTGTTTTTGCAACAGTAGAAGAATCTAATATTGGAAAGAAATCCGTAACAACAGGTAAATCACAGGGAATTATTGACTTTAATGTAAAAACTGCAAATAATTTTGCTTTAGTACACTCTTATGCTGTAGTCAGTTTCAAATTCTACTAAAGCAAAATTATTTTTGTTCAAGTATCTTTAATGGATATTTTTAAGGCTACAGCTGTATTCATGCATTTTTTTTTTGTTTCGGAGCTGTTCATGTATTTTTTTTTTTTTCAGTTTGGACTGACAACGACCTGGTAGCGCAAGCGATCTTGTTCCTTTTCGCTGGCTTTGAATCAATATCTACTGCGATGTCATTTGCTCTGTATGAATTGGCCATCAATCCAGAAGTACAGGTGAAAGGATCTTTTAAATGATGTCGAGTTACAAATTAGCTTTTCTCTGACAGAAATATAAATGGAAAAAAAAAAACAGAAAATACCAAAAAAGTGATTTAGCAAAACTAGTTGGATTTTGTTTTCTGTTGTTATAGGAGAGGCTTTATGAAGAGGTAAAAGAAAACGAAGCGATGAACAATTACAAATTTGACTACAGTTCCGTGCAGAATATGACTTATTTGGACATGGTGGTTTCAGGTACAGAGCAACAGTGTGCAATTTTTCATGCTTCTCAAACGCTGTGTTGGTACAAACAAAGATCGTTATGTTTCCTTTAACAAGATATTTGGTAGTTCAACAAATGATTCTTCTGCTCTTTCCCAATCATAATCAAATTCTGGGTTTGCCGAGCTCTTCTATCTCATTGGACTCTTGAATTCCAATCAAATAATTTTTCATCCATTCATTATTTGTTCTGTCTTTCATCATCATTCTCATTTGCTGGTTGATCTCCATCTTTTGAAATTTATGAATCTTACATGTGTGGCGTGCTTATTTAATTAAACTTAATTATTTAAAGTTAATTATTTAAATGTTATACAACTTAATGTCTAAAAAAAACATTTCATAACACTTAATCTATTATAGCTTTAAATATATATGTATTCAAAAACTATGGTCATCACAAATCAATTATTAATCATGTATAAGCAAACTTCGCCGTGACGAGAATTCACGTTAGTGGAAACAAGTTTCTTGACCGCTACTCAATACGTCAGCCATTGTTCTCGGCCAGCCGGCTCCGGCGCAGCCGCATAGCAACATCAAGTCAGTCATAAACTCACTACGACGTGAAGCGCACGCTTGCCGCTATATGCTTCCTCGGCTACGCTATTTTGTACTTTGTTTCTTGCATGCTAAAGTTGCTTTTTGCTTACGCTTATTTTCGCTTTATGCTATAGTATTCATCGTGTTTGTTAATTGTGTTCGGTAATTGTGTTCCGTGACTATTATATATTTGTGCAATTCACACACCTTCCAAAATAAACTTGGTTAATAGTGAAGTGTGGTAGTATTATTTAGTAACGGTACCGGCGACCTTTGCACCCACTCACATAACCACCAAACATGCATCTGTTTTTATTTTTACTATAATTTCACATGAGTTCAGGTTCAACATTAAAATTTTACTATAAATTAAAAAATTGCAAATTTTTCAGTAAAATAAAATTGTGAGACTTGCCTTTTCAAAGCTATCTCTAATATGTCCCATTCGTTAATGTTTTATAGAAGTATTGAGGCTGTGGCCCCCCGGAGTCACATTGGATAGAAAATGTGTGAGAACATACAATTTGGGAAAACCAAGCCCGAGCTCCACTGATGATTATTATGTAAGTTTTATATACCGCGTCGTTGGCAAACAAGCAGACGGTTCCCTGATATTTTAGGCTAAAACACAGAATAAAGCTTCACCGCAGAAGCAGGAAGATTATGGTAACAACGCAGGCGATCACGCTATTAGATAATCCTATAAAAGTAACAAGGAATATACATTAACAAACCACTCAAAATCTAGAAGTCATAAATAACCGAATTAGGAAATCCTGAGTTTCGGACGAAAGAAAAGATCTAAATGTAGACAAAAATTAAATTAATTAACATACTTTAACAGTTAATAAGTCCTCAGTTTTTTCATATGAATTATAGGAATATAGTTTAATTAGCTATCAGCTAGCAGACCAGAGTCAAAGAGTCATTTTTATGTTAATTTTTTCGACTTAGCCAGTTGGCTGGACTTCAAAATGGCTAAGTTCTTCTGACACGGAGTTTCAACGTTTAGGAATACTACATTGATAATTTTGAACTAATCATGGGCAAAGATACTCTAATATTGTGAACCACGTTTTGTTGCGGGGTCTCAATTTAGACGTTTGTACATTAGAACATGTAGCAGGTATTATATTATTGCGCAGCCGTATTTTAATTTTAAAAGATCACCACTTTTTGTACTGACTTCATCAGATGCAGGGGCGAGTGGCGGGTGCACTACGCCTTGATCTTTTTTCACCAGATCCGTGCTGGCGAAAGTTTGAACATCCCAGTGTGGGCGATCCATCGCGACCCGCAGTACTTCCCTGACCCCCTCAAGTTTGACCCTGAGCGGTTCTCCGAGCAGAACAAGCACAGCATCAACCCGTGGGCGTACGCACCTTTTGGATTCGGTCCCAGGAACTGCATTGGTAAGTTTCCTTTAGAAGCTATGATATATTTTTAAATCAGGTCAGCAATGAACAGTTCATTAGCTTAAACAAAATCAATAGAGATGTAATTCGATATTTGTTTGGTTTTAATAACGAAAGATCAATTTGAATCAGGTTCCCGGTTCGCCCTTTCCGAGTTGAAAGTGATGGTCTACCAGCTGCTTCTCAATATGGAGCTAACGATTTGCGAGAAGACCTGCATACCGGCACAACTCGGCAACCAAGATTTCAACCTTCGACTGAAGGGAGGCACTTGGGTCAGGATGTCAGAACGCACTAATTAGAAGAGTAACAACATTTAAGAAAATAAAGCAAAATTTGGCGTTAGATGACTGTAGTTAATTCTGAATTAATAAGGATGCTTGAATATTTTATCAGTTTGGCGTGTGACCGTAGGACCAATACGGAATATGTATAAAATCTTGTTTGTTTATTCAATAAATTTATCGTAAAGTATGTGGGAATAGTATATTTACGGTGAAAACAGAATATAAATTGAACAATAAACCAGGGAGATATAACCTTCTCTGTATAAGTTGAATGACCCTTTATACTTTGACGTCATTGTACATATCAGATGTTTCTGTCTAACCATTAAAAGTGAGATATTTGAGTAAATCTAACGGATTTGTGGAATAATAACACTAATTATTATTACTATTACATCGGCTATTACGAGTGATATTTTTAGCCTTTCTAAATTAATAATATTATTATTTTATCGAGATTTATTAGTTTTACCACATTTAGAGGGAATTTTTAATTAAATGCACTAACAAGTAATGATGTATTGTATTTATTTGATTCTTTATATACTACTCAAAACAAAATAAGGGCCACGAGGTATTTTTTCATTTTGGTGTAAATTATTAAATATTTACATATTGAAAGTAGTAAAATATTGAGTATACAAACTCTTTGATACCTAAACTTTTTAATCTTGTAGTATTCATCTAATGCTGGCAACAGTTTTAAATAAAATTTGATTTAAAATTATTTTTGGTTCGGGCAGAGTTCGCATTAAGCTGCAAAATCGTTTACGGCACACAACGGGTGCTCGTGTCAGTGACCAAACTATTCGTAATCGATTGCATGAAGACCAGCAGGTATCAAGAAGGCGAGTTGTCCGTGTTCCATTAACCAGAAATCATCGTGCAAATCGTTTAAGATTTACCCGTCAACATTTGGACTGGGACATCAACCAATGGGGCATGGTGCTCTTCACAGACGAATGCAAAGTTAATTTTTTTTAACGACGATCGGCGTATTAGAGTATGGAGAAGACGCGGCGAGAGATTTTCAGAAGCCTGCATCCATGAAGTCGATGGTTTTGTGGTCCAAATGTAATGATTTGGGGCGGGATAAGCTTACACGGCAAAACTGAGCTCGCTATTTTAAATGAAGGTACTGTTAATGCTCAGCGGTATATTGAGGAAGTTGTCAGACCACATGTGATCCCATTTGCCCAGCGAGCGGGTCCAAGATTAATCTTGATGCAAGACAATTCTCGTGTACACACGGCTCAAGCGACTCGGTTTGTACTGGAAGCGTCTCAAATTCAAGTCTTGCCGTGGCCGGCGAACAGTCCGGACTTAAATCCAATAGAGCACATTTGGGATCAGTTGAAACGAAGAGTTAGAGACGGTGATCAGGAAATCCACAACCAACAGCAACTCATCAACGCTGTTAAAAGGGCCTGGGAAGAGATTCCAATGGAAAATGTCAGGCATTTGATTGAGAGCATGCACTCCAGGCTTCAGGAGTGCGTAGCGAAACGAGGAGGGCATACTCGTTACTAAAAGATGATCATGGAGTATTTCCTTTTGTTTTCAGTAACTTTACATTGTTTTTATTTTTAACATTAAATGTGATTTTTTCTTTCAAAGGCAAATAAACTTTTTAATAATTATTATTGGAATAAGTTTATTGGTCTACACGGTAAAAACAACATTAGTTTTCGTTATGGAGACAAAAAAATATAAATTGGTTTTATTATTTTCATGGTACAGACAAAATACCTCGTGGCCCTTATTTTGTTTTGAGTAGTATATATCCATACAACTATAACATACATACAACTTTGTTAGGCGGAACTTTGTTATTTGCAAGACTCATTGTTTTGTTTATCGTTTTATACCATATCGTTGCCTAATGCCTGCGATGTAAGTTTCTTTTACGTGCTATGCCTGATAATACAACAAATAATTACCGGTCTTGGATTAAGCATTCTTATCTATGTAGTTTATACCATATCGTTGCTTAGCACCTGTGACACAAGTTCTTACGATACTTATGTGTGTTGTGATGTGGATATTATATGTGGATAATAAAACGAAGTGCCGCAAAATCACAATACAACATACATAAACATGTTGAGTTGTGTTTATGTTGAGTCCCAATGTGACAGGTTGCGACAACTACAACCTACGGCAACCCGAGACACGAACCCTCGCCATGTCGGGTCGAATCGGTTAACTAAGGCACGTAACAAATTCAAAGTCAAAGTCAAAATATTTTTATTCAAATAGACTTAAAATAAGTACTTTTAAATTGAGCCACCACGTTTCTTGATAGCTAGAATTAATCAGTGAACAAGAACATAGAAACAAGAAACTCAATATACATATAAATACATATTTGTATGGAAAGGTTTATCAATAATTTCATAAAACTGTCACCAACAGACGTTTTCGTTGTTGAAGAAGTCATACGATTTGTAAGCTAGGCTGTTTTATTTGAAAGGTGCGGTCCTTGAGCTCATAAATACTATTATTAACAAACTAGAAGCGAAACAGAAATGTTTAACCATCTTTCTTGATCTCTCAAAAGCCTTTGATACGGTTTCTGTACCTTTCCTTCTTAAAAAGTTAGAGGCAATAGGTATTAAATCTGAGGCATTAAAAATTTTTGCTAGCTACCTTAATGATCGAAGTCAATGCACTGTCATAAACGACCGACTCAGCCAAGATGAAAAAGTTAATTATGGTGTCCCACAAGGAAGTATCCTTGGACCTACCCTTTTCTTAGTTTATATCAATTCCTTGTGTAAACTAAATCTAAAATCCTGTAAGATCATAACATATGCTGATGACACCGCCTTGATCATAAGTGGAAATTCCTGGTCGGAAGTAAAAGTTTTATCGGAAGCGGCATTAAATACAGTTATGGGATGGCTTTGCACAAACTTACTAACTCTTAACTTGGCTAAAAATAAAATTTATTCCGTTCGGGCTAAGATCCTCATATTTTCCTTCTTCTTACAATATAATTGCTCATAATTGTCAATATCTAAATTCCTCCTGTAATTGTAATCATATTAGTCAGGCAACTTCTGTAAAATATCTTGGAGTAACTGTCGATGCTTCTTTGTCTTGGCAAGAACATATTAGTAATCTAATATCTACTACACGCAAACTGATGTTTGTCTTTAAAAAACTTAGATCTAGCTCTACTTTGCCAACACTCAAAATGGTATATTTTGCCCTTGCCCAGTCAGTGTTGTCCTATTGCATAACAGTATGGGGTGGCTCAGGGAAAACTCAAATGTTACGGCTCGAGAGGGCTCAAAGAGCAGTTTTGAAAGTGATGACCTCAAAGCAAATTCGTTTTCCCACAAATGAGCTGTATCACCTGACAAAAGTACTGACGGTTCGTAAAATCTATGTGCTCCAGGTTACTCTGCGAACCCATCTTAAAACCCCTTACGACTCTACTTTCTCTAGTCGGAAACGAAGTGGGCATAGGGTTTGCCAAATAGTGGACACTAGAACAGAACTGGCTAGACAACAATTTCATTATATGGGAAGTCATTTATACAATATTATAAACAAAAATCTTGGAATCTTTAAGAAAACTTTCCGAGAGTGTAAAATAATTACAACATCATGGCTTTTATCTTTATCGTATGATCAAACTGAATGTCTGTTAGAGTCACAGAATTTGAATTTACTACATAAACATTGAATAACATCTATAAAATAAATGTGGATTTACTAAAGTATCTATGTAAATTTATTTATGAATATATATACCCAAAAAAAGAAAAACTCAATAAACTACTATTTACTAATAATAATACCATGTACTATTTATGGGTGGTGATGGGTGACGATGGCTGCGACACAGTTTTAACTACTGCAGCCATTATGTTGGTTATTTTTGTTAATTTTTGGTTTTTAAATAAAGATTTTTATTATTATTTATTATTAAAATGAAAAAAAATTACATACCAACCTAACGATCAATATCTACATTCAAAAGTAATAATAAGTAATGTTAAGTTAATTAATTAATAAAATAAAATTGACTATCAGAGTTCAAATTGTCTTTATTGACCCCTCGCGGATAAAACCTTTTCCAAAGTTTGGCGTATTAGTCTCTCTTTTCTGGTTTCAAGCCAAGTCTCACCAGCAATTTCGACTATATCGTCTTCCCCTCCTTTGACCCTCCAAAATTGTTAGAACACGTCATTAAATAAATACCATTATTGAAGGATAGCAGCGTTCGGGAATCTTCGTGAATACCGAGAAATAACGAAGTCGCAATGTTTCTCACTATTCTGTAGCTACATATTTAATGCATTACCACCTAACCTAAAACCCTTTCAACTAAGAAAGCTGAAACTTGTTTTCAAGACGTTAATGAGGAATATGAAGGGATTTTAAATTTATTGCAAATTTATTTTTAAATTATTATTTTGATTGTATTTTCTGTTTTTATGTAATGACTTTCGTATGAAAATTGCCTCTACATATTCTTTTGTCTTGCTACAACATCTGCTGTATGTACCCAAAGTATTGTGCCCGATATAAATGAATTTGAAACACAACAACACACACACCATACACACACACACACACAGTTGAAGAAACGTGAGGAAACCTGATGACCACCACGGATCATTAAAGTAGATTTTTGCCATACCGAATTGAACGCGAGAGAAGCCGCGGCTAAAAGTTTCCTCGTACAAGATTTGAACTTCCTGCCTCGTTCATTCAAGGACAATAATAGACAATTGAGACACGGTCAAGTATTCATTGCTATTGCATAACCTCAACACTTCCACGTGGAGTAAAATAACATGAATGAGTTAATATGGTAGTTTTAAATCTAAATACAAATTAGCATTATTCTACACAGTCAGGTTATAAGTATTGTCACACAGTAAAAACTTTTCTTTTAGAATGCTGGCCACAAAAAAGTTTATTGAATTCGAAATTCGAATTGTTTATGAAAATAAAAATGTATACTTTTTAGAACTTAACTCATTTTTAAATATGGAGTGGACGCTTAAAGAAGACCGTGTTGCAGTTATTGCGTTACATTGTTGCGGTTAGGCGCCAATTCAAATTTTTGACATACTGAAAAATTTGAATTTAACCAAAAGATTCGTTTATCGTACCATCAAACGATACAATGAAGACTCTAGTGTAGATGACAGGTCAAGAAGTGGTCGCCCTCGGTCTGTTAGGACTCCAGCAGTGATTAAAGCTGTGAAGGCGCGAATTCAAAGAAATCCCAAACGTAAGCAGAAACTTTTGGCCCTTCAGATGGGGTTAAGCAGAACCACGGTGAAAAGGGTGTTAAATGAAGACTTGACTTGACTTGAGTTTTGTTGTCGGTAACCCTTGGTGTAGCAGACTCAGGCTGGAGATGCACTGGTTGTTTCGGTAAGTGCTTTGATCTTTCAAGTGTCCTTGCTCTATTTCCTGCCTTTATTTAGTATATTTTGTAAGTGTTTTTTGGGGTCTAGAGGCTAAATTTGCATTAGACTTTTTATCTTAATCCGACTCAGTTAAAATGGCTCTGTTTGATTGCGATATGACTTACAAAACCATCTCGGATTTAATGCCGCGCTACGATCGCAATCCTACAATCCTACAATCCCAAACTTTTGAATTTTTACATAAAAGAAGTAGACAAACTTGTCTTTCTGCTACATGAACCCTCACACCCACTTGTGGCGTGTTTGATCAAAAGTAGGCTAAGCGGTGCAGCCATTAATGCACTACCGATATTAGGGGTGCGTTAATACGCCGCTTAGGAGAATCTCGGAATTAATCCCAAGTTATGCAAGAGTTAACTAGGATGCGTCGCCTCAAATTGGAGGACGCAGATTCATTCGGTAGTAGGATTAGGTGTTAAATATATTGTATTCAATAGGAACGCAAAGCGATAAGTCTTACTATGAAAACATGGCTATCGATCAGTTCGTAAACCAGTTAGATTTTCACGTATAGGTAGGTAGGTGTTAGGATATGCAAACCAGAGACACTAGATATTGCTATTGTGTCTGCAAAGCAAGAGGAGTCTAGGACTGCGTATAACCGCAACTCTCCGTCCCCATCTCAATCAAAACCAAATAAGGTAAATACCCCATTTTATAAATTTACCGACCAAAAGCAGCAGTGGACACCAAACTCGCAGCCGTCGAGAAATTTCACAGCACCCGGTTCAAACAACACCGGTAATTTCAGGAATTCAGGAACGTTTAGAAACTGTAGAAGTCAACCAAACGTTCCGCAGCCGCAAGCCAGTCCACAACATCAGAAGGTGTCGGACGTTACGATGAGGTCGGTAAGTAAACCTGAAAACTGCAGTTTCAGGAACTGTTCTATACCCCTTTAGGGCACAATGCTCCGGACATCGATGCAGTTAACTTCGAATCCGGGCAGGAGTACGAACCTGAGGCAGCAAGAACAAACAGGATTTTTGTCCGGACCATGTAGTAGACAACCAAGGTTAGTGAAGTTAAATAATCAAGACAGAGATCATCTACATTACATTTTAATTTCTGAATTTGACGGCAAATTCCTCATAGACACAGGAGCGTCTCTTTCAATGATATCACCCGACGTTGTTAAAAGAACTTGCCTTAAAAATTGCGTGCAAAAATAACTATTTGAAGTTAAAACCGCTCACGCTACTTCCAGACATGAATACGTAGCATACGTGCCATTACCCCCGGTGTTTAACAGTAACATAGTACATAAATTTCTTTTATTTAATTTTGATGCAAAATATAGAGGATTAATAGGTTTAGACTTATTAAAAAAAAATCGACATTCAAAACGAAATTCTACAGACCTCAACTGCAGACATACCTATATATTTCGATTACCCTTCGAAACAGATTTATATAGACCCTAGATGTGAAAAGATAATTAATGTAAAAGCTAACTTTACTAATGGACATTACCTTCATGACGATTATTACTGGGATAAAGAGTTAATATCACCAGCCGCTATAGTAAACGTTGAGAATGGATATTTTAAAACAACAATTATAAATTATAGCAATTCTAAAATAAAAGTATCTAATAGAGTCAAGCTGGAGCTTAAACCTTTTACAAAAACTATAAGTAGTAATAAATATAAGTTACATTCAATTAAAATTACTACTGAAATATATGCCGAACTTTGTAAAAATTTAGAAAAAAATAATATTAATCATTTAAATGAAGAGGAAAAACGTGAAATAAGTAAACTTTGCTATCAATATAGAGATATTTTTTATTCTGAAAATATTCCTTTAACATTCACTCATGCAGTTAAACACGAATTAAGATTAACAGATGATAGTCCTATCTTTATAAGAAATTATCGTCAAGCCCCGCAGCAGCGTAAAGAAATCAAAGATCAAATAAATAAATTATTGAAACAAGGTATTATTAGGGAAAGCATTTCACCTTGGTCTTGCCCCGTTCACATTGTTCCAAAGAAACCAGATATTTCCGGTAAAGTAAAATGGAGATTAGTGATTGACTACACACGAATTAATGACAGAATCGTGGAAGACAAATATCCCCTCCTCAACATTCACGACATACTGGACAGATTAGGAGGAGCACAATACTTCACAACCCTAGATTTAGCTAGTGGCTACCATCAAGTCAAAATGCACCCCAATGACGTAGAGAAGACCGCATTCACCATAGAAAGAGGCCACTATGAATTTCTTAGAATGCCGTTTGGTCTCAAAAATGCACCGAGTACCTTTCAAAGACTGATGGATCACATACTCAGAGGACTAGACAACGTATGCTCGTACTTAGATGACGTAATAATAGCATCTACATCACTTAGGACCACATAGTTAAACTCAGACAAGTTTTTGACCGTTTTAAAGTGCATAATCTAAAAATTCAACCAAGTAAACTTTTTAGGACATGAACTGACTGACCAAGGCCTTAAGCCTAATAAAGACAAAATTAAAGCTGTCTTAAACTTCCCCTTACCCCAGACTCAGAAAGAAATAAAATCATTTCTGGGACTTGCTGGATACTATAGAAAATTTATAAAGGACTTTGCTAAACTCACTAAACCCATGACAGTTTGCCTGAAAAAGAACAGCAAAGTAGTTCATACCCCCCAATTTGTAGAATAATTTAATACATGCAAAGAAATTTTGACTAATGCACCAATACTACAATACCCCGATTTTGATAAACCCTTTATTCTGACAACTGACGCTTCAAACATAGCCCTCGGAGCAGTGTTGTCACAAGGTACCGTTGGTTCTGATAAACCTGTTGCGTTTGCATCAAGAACCCTCTCTGAAACCGAATCGAGATACTCGACCATAGAAAAGGAACTATTAGCTATAATTTGGTCAATTAAGTATTTCAGACCCTATCTTTACGGTAAAAAAGTTACAATTTACACTGACCACAGACCTTTAACTTGGTTAATGTCCCTTAAGGACCCCAATTCAAAATTGACTCGCTGAAGACTGAAACTTGCAGAATACGACTACAAAGTAATCTATAAAAAAGGAACACAAAACTTAAATGCGGACGCTTTCGAGTTAAAATTTTCCATAATAGTATAGAATCTTTGGTAGTAAATTTTGACGACAAGGAAGATGACACAATAATAGACAGAATTTTTGAAAACGCACGCATCCAACCTGATAATACGGACGACCCTGTTCCTGAAAGCAGCATTGCAAATGACAATTACCTACGACCCCCTTCAATTAACATAGACGCTGAATCAGATAGTATGAGTGTAGTTTCCGTATATCCCGATGTTTAGTTGATTATAATGTTAGTGGTGATTTATACGTCCAAGGCCCACTCAGGTGTAACAATAACCTACCCGAATCCTTAAGTGATCTACCGGATTCTTTTGCTAACTCGTCTAAATCTGAGGCAGAATTCACGGCTTAATCAAAATTTGTTTTCGGGATTGAAACTAAATTAAAAGAACCTTCTGTTCCTAAAACATTGGTTAGATATTTGAATATTTTAAACGACATTCAGCATTTTTATAAAAACGAATGGTGTGAGGTTGTCAAAAGATTTATAATTCTTCGCCTGGTTTTGTCGAATTGGAAGTCAATGATGAACTCAAAGCCTATGATTCCATGTGTTTATTAGCAAATAACGCAAAAGCAACGCGATGTCCTGCAGTCGTCTTTAAGCAGTTTGTTACAATGGGGCAAAGAATCTGAAATTTCGTATGAGGGTTTACGCGAAAAAGTTGATGAATTATTTCTGAGAGGTGATGTCTTTAAAGTTTCATCGGAGTTACTCCAGGTCATTTGTGGGCATCGGGATGAAGTCGTTCAAATTAGAAGAGACGGCATAACGAAACATGTGCGAGATCCATTAACTAAGGTAGCTTTATGGAAAAATCCACCCTCATGTCAGCATTTATTTAATGCCGAACTGCTGACCGCGGTCCTTGAGAAAGAAGGGGGAGTCAGGAAAGCCTTCCTACCCCTAAATAAGCAAAGTTTTAATGCTCCAGCTTCGCAAGCTGTGTCGAGCAAATCTATGCGTCACCCTCCGCAGGGGCAGGCGGTCAGTTATGGACCCACGCAGGGTACCTCGAATGGATGGTGTGCTTCTTCGCACATTTCCCAGATCAATCAACCCTCGCAGGGTTGTTGTCAATTACGTTCTGTGCAGGGACACAGTGCTGGTAATGCATAACAACATTCAACATTTCCAAGCAAAGCTAGAGGTTCCTTTCGATCAAGAGGAGGAGGCCGACAAACGCATGGATCACAGGAGTTCAGAAATCGCCAAATGTCTGGATCATCCTCGGATATTTCTCGCAGGAGAATACGCGGTAAGTATTGACAACAATTTCACGGCGGGGCGACTACTTTTATATCGCCGTCGGTGGCAGTGACTCAGTGCACCAACTTACATATTAAAGATTATAAAAGGTTACCGAATACCCTTTTGTCAAAAGCCACCACTTTTGATACCGCAGTTAATCGAGAGAATTAAGAACTCCGGAATCAAGAGAAATGAAAATGGTGCTATCACAGATGCAAAGTCAGCGTGTGTTAGAAGTAGTCGAACCTTCACCAAGGTTTGTGTCGAGGATGTTTCTAATTCCGAAGGGCAATGGTACATACCGCCCGATTCTCAATCTTTCCACTCTTAAACGATTACATTATAAAGGACAAATTCCGATTAATAAATGTACAACGAGTCCCGACTTTCTTCAGCCGCGAGACTGGCTGTGCAAAATCGATCTATGGCAGGCTTATTTTCATCTTGGGATTTATCAATCTCACAGAAGATTCCTACGTGTTCTTTACGGGGAAAACTTCTAGAGATGACTTGCCTCCCTTTTGGTCTCAGCTTGGCTCCAAGAGTGTTCGCCTCCCTTACCAATAGGATAGCACAGAGCTTGCGAAAAATCGGACTCATGTTCGCTTACTCTTAGAGAGGTTGCATTATCTCGGTTGGCAAGTAAACATGAAAAAATCCATTTAACACCCTAACAGAATCTAGTTTTCCTGGAGGTACATTGGGAATCTTGGGAAAACAAGAAATTCCTGCCCGAAGAGAAATGTCTATCTGTTGCGTCGAAGATCACAGCTATTTTAGACTAGGGCTTTGTCGATTTACGGACTTTGCAGAGCCTAGTGGGTCTTTTAAACTTTGCCAACTTTGCTGTTCCAAGAGGTAGACTCAACTATCGGGCGTTACTCACACTTCTGAATTCCATGATAAAAGCAACGAATCCCAAATGGCAGAATTTAACAGACGAGACTCTCAAAGATCTGACATGGTGGCTTCACAACCACAAACGTTCGTCGGCAACACATTTGCCGCCCCAGTCTCATTTTATGTCAACGGATACATCCGATCAAGGCTGTGGCGCTTAGTTGGACAATCGATTCCTCTCTGGGACGTGGCCCAACGAGGAGCAGAAATTGCATTGCAATCAGAAAGAGCTTCTGGTAGTCCTCAAAGTTTTAGAGGATAAACATCAATTCCTGTGTCAATCTACAATCCTATGGCAGTGCGACAGCAAAACCGCTGTTGCTTACATACGGAACGAAGGTGTGACGAGATCTTAATGGAGATAACGTTCAAAATTTTTCAATTGTTAGACGTCTCTCAGATTCAGATCTGCTCATCATATTCCAGGCAAATACAACGGTCACGCAGATCGTCTATCCGGGTTCCGACAATTGCCAGAATGGCATTTCATTCCAGCCTGCATGGAGGTTATTTTTCGGAAATTTGGAGTTCCGCTCATAGATCTCTTTGCTTAGGAGAGGGCTCACGTAGTTTACAATTACGTTTCTCTGAATCAGAACGACCAGGCGTTATATCACGATGCCTTCTCCCAGACATGGGATTACAACCTTGCATGGATATTCCCTCCTCCTTATCTAATTCCCAAAGTCTAGCGCATCTAAATCAGGCTCGAGGCACATACCTCATAGTAGCCCCCCGATGGAATCGAGTTTTTTGGAGGGTGGATCTGAGGTCGCGCGCTTTGGCAGCCCCATTCTCTATTCACAATCTTCATCTGAACCTAATAGAGATATCGACTGGCCTTCCACTACCCAAAGCTCAGGAGATGACGCTAGAGGTGTGGGAATGAGGAGGTGGTCAGGGAGCTTACTAGGTTGGAATAAACCTCAAATAGATCTTCTTAATTCATCTTGGAGGCCTTCCACTCAAAAAACATATAAAGTGGCGTGGAATAGATGGGTGGCTTGGTGTAGGGGAAATGACTATGATCCCTTTAAACCTGATGGCTCTATCTTAGCAAGGTATTTGGCGGACTTACACCTTATAGAGGGTCTTTCGTACAACACAATTATACTTCATAAATCAGTAGTCTCTACCTTAAGTAATGTGGAGACTTCGGGTCAACTAGGTTCTCATGTACTTGTTAAGCACATTCTGAAGTCAATTGCCTTGAAGAAGCCGATAGCCCATCAAAGATCTATTTGGGATATTGACGAACTTGTACTTTTTCTATCCAATTACCAATTTGATGAAGATTTTGTTCAAGTCGGCATACTGCCATATTATTATTATTATGTTCGGGCCGCCGTATTCATGATTTGACTTTGCTGGCTGGCTGACTTTGAATTGAATTGTGTGGCCTATTTTTCGATCTAAAACTGATACTTCTGATTACAGGCAATCGGGGTGGAAATTATTAGCCAACTCAACAAATAAAAAACTGGATCCCTTCTTTTGGGTGAAGCATTGCGTTGAGATTCTGAGGGACAAACGAAGCTCGACCAATTGTCCAAATCTTTTCATAAATTTAAGAGGCCAGCCGAGAGCTGCATCACAAACTTTAATAGGAGGATGGATTATGTTATTATTTAAAGAAGCTGACATAGCTGCATCCCCGGGAGTGTTCGGTCGGCAGTCGCTTCCAAAAATTGGTTCGATAACATTCCAGTCGATGACATACTCGGGGTAATTGGCGTTCCGGAAATACATTTCGAAGATTCTATAGACGTGAGAATCGTCTAACAGAAGAATAACTGGTTTATTTACACCTTTTTGTAAATTTTTGCATTCATTTGATTTGATTGTTTATTTAATTTAAATCTGAAGTAAATAAAATAACGTACATATGACGACGACTCAATGATTTTAAGAAAAGCACGCGCCCAAGTGCAGCACCTTCTGCTGGGTGAGATGGAGGGGGCTTGAGAGGGGATTGAGAGAGCGAGACAGAGCTAAGTAGGTAAAAAGAGAAAGCAAAAAGCATAGGGTCTATCTCAATATGTCTAAAGTTTCAAATAAGGTAAGTATCTAATAAGCTTTTTATTCCAGGAAAAATGCTCCTATTATAATGTCTATACGTTCCTAATGCAGTAAGAATCCGTCAAGAAACCTGCTAAGTTACCTAGAAAATAAGCAATACTCGTGTAGGTTTTACATCATAGCAAAAACCTGGGGTTAGGGATTGGAGATTGGAACTTTGGGGACATCCATTTCTTTGCAAAGGCTACAGTCATTGCTGATCATACTACCAGGCTATTGGTTTTATGTGAAAACCAAGAACCAAATTTTTGTTGTCAGTACGCCATCAAATGTCATGGTTCATGGTGCTATTGCCGGTATTTTAACTACACACACATTGACTCAGACCTGCAGTAAGTATCTTATGTACCAGGAAATAATTGACTTAGCCCTGTAGTAAGTATCGTAAGATCTTATGTCCCAGGAACTAAGCAACGATATGGTATAAACTACATAGATAAGAATACAACATCCAAGACAGGTAATTATTTATTTTATTATCAACCAAAGCACGTGAACGATAACAACTTACTCTTGCATTTCTTCGCTGCTTCTTTTTGGAGATCGCAAATAAATAATAATATAATGTAATTTTAAGTATTGAATAAGCCATTAAGCTTTCTTGGCGGATTTTTTGCCGAAGGAAAGATTTGTGACCTAGTAATAGATTTGGATGAATTTGGAGTATTTAAGGAACCTTAATGGCCTCTGTGGCGCAGAGTGTATCAGCTAGCTGATAGAGTGGAACTGTGTGCCTATCATGAGTTTTACCTTCGATTGCCGCATGCGACTGCAGTTACAAAATTTGTATAAATCTTTGTAGCGCCTCCAATGTATAGATGAGGAATTAAGAATGTCCATACAAAATCATTGTAGTACTCTATGTTACCTGACGTGTAGGAAAACTATACGAACTCATGGTGCAAACTAGACTTGGATTAAGTTCCGTTACCTATGTATTTTCGTCCATTTCGTTGCTTAGTAGTTTTGACTTAGAGATTACAATCTTATAATAATCATGATAATAATAAATATTTTATTTGTCAGTTTTTTCGTTAAACAGATGTCATACATTATAAGTGGTCACAGAAAAATCTACCATAAGGGCATACAAATATTAAAAGTTGAATGAAGTTAATAATAATTTTACTTCAAGGCTGGGCCAATAAGTGTTTAAGCCAATAACTTTTTAAATCTGTTCTCTTATTTTGTCATCAGAATATGCTCTAGATGGATAGATGGCTATAAGAACTGACTGCGGCGTTGGTACTGTTCTTTTGAAAGCAGTATTCCAGGTTTAGTTCTTGTGGATTGGACCTTGACCCCGATACCACCGCTTGGCAACCAGCTTGGTCTAATCCTTAGGAGGATACATTTGTAGAGAAGATTGAAAGGATATACTTCGCTTTCCCTCATGATAGGCTAGTGTTTTAAAGTACTATCATAATCATTATTCGAAAAATGGACTACATGGCGTGGAAGACGTGGTAGCTCTGTTTGTTTCTTGCTTTGATTAACCGACCGACCCGACCCGACAGGTCGAGGGTTCGAGTCTCGGGTTGCCGTACATTGTAGCTGCCATGTACCTCAATGTGCCCGGATAGTGGCGACAGATTCGCAACCTGTCATACTGGGACTGAACATAAACATGCAAAATGCGATGTTCAACTCCTCTGCCTATCCTTCTCGAG
The DNA here is from genome assembly GCA_949316135.1 of Choreutis nemorana. NCBI lineage: Eukaryota > Metazoa > Arthropoda > Insecta > Lepidoptera > Choreutidae > Choreutis > Choreutis nemorana. Next base: position 9,741,266 of record OX438606.1, on the reverse strand, counting down.
GGATTAATTACGGCGTGAGTTTATGTGCAAACTACAAGACAAAAGCCCAAGGTTTTCCACACTGATTGATGTTGGGCTGTTCTTGTTTCATACATTTTAGAGCGCGGTTTTCAGTAGTCGGGTTTTACTTTTTAACTTTTTGCTTTTTTACTGAGAAGGAAATATGTCCACTGCGTTGTGAATCAGCTATGTTAAATTACATTATGACGATGAGCTTCGACTCTACACTAGTACGAATGGACTCTAACATCTCTTATTTTATCTAGTTAGATTTCTTTGTGTTGTCGTATGAACAAAACCAATTTCCACCAGTCTTTTTAGGGTTCCGTACCAAAAGGTAAAAGCAAAGGGGTACATCTCATAAACCCTAAAAGCTAGAAATATGACATTTTAGAGCATGTCTATTTCTGTTGAAATCATCTAAAAGTACTTAATGTTTAAGCGTATATGTTAGGACGGAACCCATCATATGTGATTCCGACTCACATTTGACCTATTTATTTATCTTATTCCGTCAAGTACGTAAGCACGTTTCCTATGAGTTATTGTACTGCTATCTTCAAGTAGTAATAATGACTGTTAAATGGTAACACTTCATCGACTTATTTATTGTTAATCGTATTAACGTTTATAACCGTCTATCTGATAAATGTGAAGAGTTACGATTAATCTTTCCTAGATGGTAAAAGTACTTAATTAGTTATATATGACGGCGCGTCTATTTCTAAATTGTAATTATAAGGGCTGTATGTTGAGACGGCCCTTGACGTAATGCAGAACACTGAAAAAAAAAACATAACAGTCAGTGAGACAGCGCGGGAAGGAAGAAAAAGGAAGATCGGGAGATTGATTCTTGGACATTATCGAATTGGATGTTCGCAATAAGATTGAATTTAATTACATTACCGAAGCACGACGTTTTCTGCAGAACGTCTTTGAAGTGACTGTTGTATTTTGCTATAGTAAAGTTTTGAGACTCGTTAAACGTGATTTTAACTCCTCGCCCGTTAACCTACGCCTTGATAACCCATGATGGAGGACCCAGAGAGATTGGATACTGTATCTGACAATCCTGGTGTGCCTTCATATAGTTTTAGAAACAAAATATAACATAAAACATACATAAACTCACGCCACTTTTAAAAGATACAGGCGCCATTAATTGCTTCGCTGTCACATGTTAATGTTGAACAATCTTATCCCTTTTTTTTTTACGTGGGGAAATCCTCATGGATCTCATGGGCTGAAGGCAGCCCGCGGGGACCGAAGGAGTATGTCGGACTCACGTAGTGCCTACCGACTAAAACCCCACGTTCTACCAACACCGTTAGCTGTCAGAGCATTACGAGATAGAGGGAAGCCAGAGGAACCCTCAGACACCGCTTTACTCCAACGGCTGGCCCGTCTTAAGAACCACCACCAGTGAGCCTTGCATACAAGCAGGCTACACCGTCCCAGTAGTCTCAAAACGGGCCTTCGTCCAGTGGGTCTTTTACGGGTGCAAGGTCCCCCGACCCAGCACCCCGGCCAGAACGATCTTAACCCTAAGCCAAGTAACTTAGTTACAAAAGAACGCAACCAAATGTTCAAAATACACTGAGACCCTTTCCCCTTCAAACGTAATAAGGCTATTGTACGATTTACAACATAAACTCACGGCGTAATTAATGCCTGGACAGGAATAGGCAAAGTTTAGACACCGCATTTCGCCTGTTATCTTGAGTCCCAGTGTAACAGGTTGCGAATCTGTCGCCACTATCCGGGTACAATGAGGAACATGGCAGCTACAATGTACGGCAACGCGAGACTCGAGCCCATGACTAGTCGGGTCGGGTCGGTCGGTTAACCAAGCCACCTAACAAACTGAGCTACCACGTCTCCCAAAAAGCCAAGAAAGCCCTAAAGAAAAACCTTGACTAACATTGGAATTTTATTGTTTAAGAGGGTCTTTTATGGGAATAGGTGTTACATTATTATCATTTTTGTTGCATAAAAATACGATATCCACGACGTTTTCGCGTGGAATTGAGACCGTGTGTTGTGCAATACTGATGCAAAACACGACAAAAAAATATGATGCAATAAAAAATTTACAGACTCAAACTTTTTTTCTATCATTGCACAATCTTAAATATTAACCCTATAAGATCAATTATATTGTGCAATACAATTGATCGTAATCTATTTTATTTATTTACTTAATAGACAAACCTACAGCACACATGCAAACATTCAAAACAAATACAGTAGATGATGTTACGCTATTCGAGAGTGCAATAAAAGCATGTGCAACATTATTAACAAGATCAGAGAAACAATGATAATACAAAATTTCCAACTGTAAAAAAACATTTAAAAAAAATATGATTTTAGTAATAGGGAATATGCATGACTTTTTTATTTATTTGTTATAATTCGTTACCACATATTTACACAAATCCGTTACATTTTCTCAAATATTTAACTTATTAAATAAGTTATAAAGCTTCAAAGTCGTTGGTTAGACAGAGAGATCCGATATGTACTATGACGTCAAAGTACACAGGCGCCATACAACTTCCATAGAAAAGGTTGTTCTGATGAGCGAAATAAACATTTACTCTTAATGGTTATATCTCCCTGGTTTGTCGTTTAATTCTAATTATGTTTTCACAATAAATAAATGATTTCCATATACTTTACGAAAAATTGGTTGAATAATCAAATTAAATTTCATGCATATTTCCCATTCACTAATAAAACAAGCTAATCAAGCAGATCGCTAACCTGATAAAAAGTGATACCACTGCCTATTGACACGACGCTGCCCTTGATATCTGAAACGCCAAGACCATCACCAACGCGTTGCCCAATGAGAGGTAAAGATGGTATACCTCTCATGCTAGGAATAACAGTGGCTGTCCAATAATTCGAACCAAAACACAGCGAATTGCTTCGGGTCGGGTCGGTATTCTTATATATGTTTTCTATACCATATCGTTGCTTAGTTCTTGTGACACAGGTTCTTACGATAACTGTAGGGCTGAGTCAATGTATGTTTCGTGATGAGGTTCATAATTATAATTAGGTGTTTCAATATTCTTTTTACTCGTCGTCGTCGTCGTGTTTTTATATCAATAAGGTGACAAACAAGCATACCTCCCGCCTGATGGTAAGCAGTCACTGTAGCCGACGGAAGTTTGCAATAACAAGGGCAATACGAACGCGAACTGTAAAAGCTGACCATTTAAATAATTTTAACGCCCTATTCGATAAATTCTATAATATGTAATGTATTCTGTTTATGTGGTATTTTAGCAAACGTTTTAACTGTTAAGATTAATGTGTCAAAATTAATTCAAAATCTTGACAGATAACTTCGATCTTCAGGATCTCGCTTCACCCTTTGCAAGGTAAAGTTCTACCGGCTGCTTCTCAACATGGAGTTGAAGCCTTCAGATAAGACCTGCATACCAGCACAGCTCAATAGTGGATTTCAAACTTCGACTGAAGGGAGTCAACTGGATTAGAATGCTGGACCAATCGTCTTATTCATGTCCATTTATCGATGAGGACTGTCAAATTTATAAATGACAGTATCGATAAAAAACCTAAGTAAAAATAATAAATAAAGTGAATAAGTAAATAAGCCTGTATTTTCTAATACTCGATTACATTGCTACATATCATTTATATTTAATTTAAGACAGTAGAAGACGCCTCTGCAGCGTAGGCCACTCCTCAACCTTCCGTTCCTCTCTTTTTTACGTCACAAGGGTCCTCATCTCTCGTCGAAAATGTCTCTTCACCTCGAACGTGGTGTACCTTTTTCATTTTCCTGTATCTTGGTAAAGAATATTCAATAGTAATTTGTAATTTAATTTATTCAGTTTTTTTTTCTGTTAAATTAAGCTCTTTTTAATTGTTAGTACAAAGACAATATTACGTACACCAAATATGTAAAAATAAACTTATTAGTATTATAATTTATTTATTTTTCTGTAAAATATAAAATTTAATTAATACATTTAAAAACCTAATAAAAATCATGTCTACAATAGAGTGTGCCCATAGCACTGGCTGCATTTCCACGCTGTATAGCGATGCTCAACCCTTGAGCGAAATGCAGACCAGCGTTACGGTCACGACTCTCCTTTTCTTAATATAACATTTAAAATTTGGAATAATCTTTTGAAATTCGCACCCCAAGAACCCATAGTCTCGAAACCGAACGGCTCAAATATGTAAAATAAAATAAAATAATTGAAATAAATGCTGTTTAATTCTTGTCTTGCCAATTATAGAAAAAATTAATTTGAGATAACGACATGATAGTTCTTACTGTTTTAATTAACGTCTAGAGCTCTTGATTGGTTTTTTGTGTTGACGAACTCTCTGGTTCAGTGGCGTTATCAGCAGTCTGCTACGCTGGAGGTTCTAGGTTCGTATAGTACGGAACTTTGTGTTATTTGCAAGACAAATCGTTTCGCTTTCCAATCTTGGATCTATGTATTTCATACCATGCCGTTGTTTAATTTCTGTGACATAAGTTCTTCCGATACTTCCAGCAGGGCTGAGTCAATGTGTGTGTTGAGATGTGGTTTATTTATTAATTATTTATTTTATTATATGCGCCTCACACGTGGATGTACTTTGTTATTTAATTATTAAAATGTATATTTCTGTATAGTATCGATCTATTGCTTGTATTTTTATACCTGTAGTAAGTATAAAACTATTATTGATTTCCGTACTACTTAAGGCATTTTTTGTAACTTGGCTTAAATGGCGTTAATTTCCATTGTAACTTGTCATGTGGTAATTGATTTTTTTTTATGTATGTAGTTGACCCCATTAATTAGTGCCAAGTGACCGTTTCTCAGAGTTCTTCAATTTTTGTTTTGCTAAAAAACCGTATGACAGAAAACAAAGTAAAAAAAGAATCATAAAAATCGATCTAGCCGTCTTCGGTTTTTAGTGAGAAAAGCGAACGTGTCACGCCTTAAAAGGCTCTTGTAAACAAAACAAGTTAAGGTTGATCTAGGCGCCATATTTTTAGGGTTCCGTACACAAAGAGTTTCAGGCAACGTCAATCAATGGCTAAGATTCCGTTTCTTCTGATTAAGTTCGTTGCGGGTCCCAAGACAGCCAGTTGGTCCGGGCATTATTCGTTGATTATTCGATCAAAGGACGCTACTGAACTGGATTGATCCTGCTGAACTGGAGTTGCAGTGGTGGGACAGCATGACGAGTGTCCCCCGAAGCTTCGGCTGTCCAGTTGTTTTTTATTTTATTGTCTACAACATCCTGTGCTTATAAGCAGACAGTTCACCTCATGGAAAGTGTTACCGCCGCCTATTGACACAGCTATTCAATTGATGTCTGGAACGCAAAGAGCACCGCCAATGCCCACGAAGAAGTAAATATGTTATAGCTCTCGAGCCGGTTGTTCCACTGGCTCTGTCTGGCACTCTAAACCGTAATAGGTAAACGTAATTTTCAGAGAGTATATATTTATATTACCGCTATAACAACAGTAATTAAAAGTCAGTAGTAAATAAAGTTAGTTATTTCATAAAACAAAGGAAAATGACGTTTCTCGTTCAGGCAATGAATGAATGTGGTTTTCCAGCGCTTTTTTTTCTTTGACTACATTAATGCAAACTATTCAATTTCCTACATAGATACGGAACACTTCATATGCGACTCGCACTTAACCGGTTTGGATTTATTTTATTCAAGTATTGAGTAGTTGTGTGATCTCAGCGTGGAGAGAAACACGTATCAATTGTAATTTTATTTGCGTTTGATATAAACAACTTTTGGGAGTTGTTTTTTGTAATTTTATTGGCAAAAGCGTGGTAAGTTTTTATACGATTAAATTATACTTAATTAAGTGATTTCTGTTTATGAAAAGGTATTTTTTATATATTTTAAGCATGAGCATTCCTCATACTTGTGTTAACGTTAATATTTTGGATTGTTGTTGTGTGTGTGGTAGATGTATATATGTAGTGTAATCACGCATCGTTTCGCTTACCGGTCTTGGATGTAGTATTCTTATCTAAGTAGTTTATACCATATCGTTGCTAAGTTCCTGCGACACAAGTTCTTACGATACTTACCGCAGGGCTGAGTCGATGTTTGTGTCGTGTTGTGGAATTAAACAGCAAAATAAGAGAGTTGAATAAATAATTATAATTTGCTTTCTGAGGTAGATTATTGGGCTATGTATTGTTTGAAACAAGTCGACGGGTTCTATGTGAAAAAGTTGCTGGCAAAATAAAGTTATGATAATATCATGTCGTTGCTAGACCATTTCCACGTGGCACACTAGTCCCTACAAGACAAGCTTAGTTCTAGTCATTCAAGTATTTTCTCTATAATTGAGAAAACAATGGTTTAACTCGTTCGTAGTCGTTTATGAAAAAACTGCATTTACGCGGTATTGTGACGAAAAGGAAACGGTTCACCTAATGGATAGTGATACCGCCGCTTATTGATACGACGATGCCCTTGATGTCATGGAACAACGAGTACCGCCAATGCGTTGGCCATGTATAGGTCAAAAGTTACACCTCTCGTGCCGGTAATTACACTGGCTCTCCAATCCTTCGAAACACAGCGAACTATTTCACGCTGTAAATCCAAAGGAGGGTGGTACCAACCCAGACAATCTCGCACGTAGATCTATTACCTGTACCCAGAAGACACACGATCTCATAATATGAATATGCGAAGCAAAAACTTTATGCTCATTTTTAAGAAAATTGTGCGGAAAACATGCATCATATTTGACACACTTAATTTATATGAATATATAAGAAGTACATAAAACTATTAATACTGACTTACTTCCGTTGGCGCTACAACCCATCATGGGTCTTGGCTTCTTACACAATCTTTCTCCAATTGTCACGGGGCTTGGCCACCTTCTCTCAGCTGGTAAACTTCACCATTTTCCTAAGGTCCTCCTCCTCACAATTACTTCAGTTAAACTTATGGGGGATGTCTCCAGGAGTTCTTAGTGGACATCGCCTTATTTTTTTGTTGACTTAAAAGTGGAAAAATAACCCAGGGGATCTTTGAGGACATGGCAGTGTAAAATAATACACCAGGGGATCTTTGTGGACATATCAATGTAATAAATACTTAGGAGATGTTTCCAGGGGATCTTGGTAGACATAACCCTTATTTTTGCGGCTCTTTTATCCAGATTTTTTTATGTTGCCCCACCCATCTCAGTCACTGTGACTTACAGAACCTGACGATGCTCTCGCGTCCGATATGTGCAGTTAGCAGAAAACGATTAATAGGTTTCTTATTATTTTTTCCAGATAATGATATGGCTGATATGGTCGCTGGTGCTGGTGGCAACTCTGGTGCTCTACTTCCGAAGACTATACTCTAGGTTCAGTGACCATGGCGTGATGAACCTGACAGCCATTCCGCCATTCGGAAACCAGCTGGACTTGGTCCTCAAGCGAGCCCATTTCGCTGAAAACTTAGAGAGAACTTACTACTCATATCCTCACGACAGGTAATCTTTGACTTCTTTGCTAAGTAGGTCTTTAGGTACTACATAGTTCATAGATATCTATAAAAACCAATGATTGGTGGTGACGACCTCAGTGGCGCTGTGGTGTAAACTGCCGACGATTCTGGCGGGAGCGGAACTTTGTGTTACTCGCAAGGAGCATTGTTTCGCTTTTCGGTATTGGATACGGCAGCTTTTTATTCTGAAAACATCTCTTTCAATTCATAGTTCACTTAAATCTCTTACTAACTATGACCAGATTAGTAAACGTAGAGTATACCATCTTCCAACACCCCAAGTCAATACAAAATTTGCTATGCGGATTGGACCATATATAAAATTATACATTTACAACAGAGTAGCAAAACACTGCAATATAAAAAATAAACCCCTTCACGAAGTAAAAACCATTATTTACAAATGGCTAGTTACCTTAACCTATATAGAAACCGAGAATCTCTTAACTATCTACTCATAGGACTATGTACAGTACCTAATTAGAATCGACCTGATGAATTTTATTTTATTTATGTTTTTGCCTGAAGCATGGAATTAATTATATTTATTATTGGTATTTATTTTTTGCAAAACTACTATCATGTATCATGTAAAGTATTAATGTTTGCCGAAAGGAATGTTTGAATAATATTGTTAAACCTGGTAACAGGTTCCCTCGATACAGGCTTGCCTAGTGAGGGGACCAAAACACATACTGCTGTTTAAGTAACATGTTTTGGTCTAAATAAAAATAATAAAAAAAAAACATAAATTTAAAAATAAATTACTGTATCAATTAAAAAAAAGTCAAAATTCATATAAAATTATAATTTAAATCATGTCAGAACAAAATGTAAAAATACAAGAGGGGGGAAAAAAAAAAACGTGCACAACACAAAGGTAAGTGTCAACACCAAAATACTTTTTTCCGGTCGTTGAAAAAGTCGTCGACAGAATAATAGGCTGTAATCATCAAAAATTGGTAGTCGCGATGCTCCTCCACGAAGCGGAGACCAATCATTAATCTCTGGTTAGAAATAATAAACAATAAAAAATTATGAAGCTCATGAAAAATAAATAAAAAAACCACATCACGACACACACATTGACTCAGCCCTGCACTAAGTATCGTAAGAACTTGTGTCGCAGGTGCTAAGCAGCGATATGGTATATACTAAATAAATAAGAATACAACATCCAAGACCGGTAAGCGAGACAATGCGTCTTGCAAATAACACAAATTCCCGCCCCCGCCGGGATTTGAACCCCGAACCTCTAGCGAAGCAGTCCGCTGTTTACACCACTGCGCCACCGAGGTCGTCATGAAAGTTCATTCATTCATTTATCTTAAAAAACAAATCCAGTATTTATTGAAACGTGATAAGATTACATTGTTCCCTACTGGAATGTTTGTTTTAATTTATAAGTTGAAGCACATTTTGCATTGGCAATAAATAGAAACGAGTTGAATCCATCAAGTATATTTAAATGATTATTTATTCAAAGGCAAAAGGATTTTATAGGAATTTAACTCGACATGACATCATGATAACATGATGAGATTAAATTATTTAAATAGGATTGTACTAGTTGATGATAATGATTAAAACTTGAAACTTTGATTTTACTACTACTAATACTACTTTTCCATAGGTTCGTAGGTTTCTTCGACTTCTTGTCTCCGTACGTCGTCATCAGGGATGTGGAACTGATCAAGAAGATAGCCGTCAAAGACTTCGAGCACTTCATTGACCATCGCCAGTTTGTTGATGAGGAAGCAGATCCCTTGTTTGGGAGGAACCTGTTCATGATGAAAGGTGCTCCATTTTTTTATTCATCGTCATGAGCAAACGAGCCTGGAAGGCTTGCCGTTTATTGAAAAAATCTCCTTGGCGTCTTAAACGCCTCAATGCGTTGTCTATGCAGAGGTCAATGTCTGTATTGATAATAGCAGGTTACACTGGTTCATTTACATTGGCTCTACAATCATTCGAATAATTTTCCATAGCTGTATCGAAATAGTATACAATTAAACGAGGTTTGACTGGGTTACTGCCCATGAACGCTGCCAGGAATATTATCAAGGAGGTGCATTTGCATCTGCACATGTTACTAACCAATATAAGATTACATTACCCTCCTGCTGGTGAAGATTATGTATATTTTTTTCTGCCGGCGCCCATGCTGCTGTCAGACCTCTACATATAAATAATGGTATACACTACTTTATATTTCGAACCGAAAACAATTTGATAAAGGGGGGGGGGGGTTTAGGCTAGCGTTTTATGTACACGAATAAGCAAATTGGAAGCGCGCGTTTGCGTACATTTGCGTTTTTGTTTTCTTCGAGCGTTGACGCGCATATAAGCATGAGCGGGAACATATTCTCGGCGTTATAAGAATGCGTATTAGCTCGTATGAGCGGGGACACGCGCGTACATTTAATGTAAGCGTAGCGAATTATAAACTATTTAAGTGCTTATGCCAATAACGACCGTCGTTATCCGCACAGAAAAATATGCTAGTCTGAAACCACCCTTACGAGTTCATCCACGATTCATATAACAATTCTGTTAGGACCTATGATGTTACAAGCATTCATTAGTCAAGATACTGTTCACCATTAAATCGTATTTAATATGAAGACACTAAAACATTGATAGCATAGAAACCACTGATTCGTGACAAAACTGGTTGATGAATTATAAAACTATATTCTACGACAGGTGAAGAATGGAAGGACATGAGGTCTACATTGAGTCCGGCATTCACGAGCTCCAAGATCCGCCTGATGGTGCCGTTCATGACGGAAGTTGGAGACCAGATGATCAGGTCCTTGAAGAAAAATATCAAGGATTCTGGATGTAAGTTAACTTATTTATAGGTATTCATGTAGATTGTTAGTTGTTACAAGAGATAAAAAAAATGCTTTGACTTTATAGTAAAACTTACGAGTTTACAAAAAGCATCGGCAGATATTTTAAAAGGCGAGGTGAAAGGCAATAAATGTGAGCTTTCTCAAAACACTAAGCTACATGGAATAAACTACCAGGTATTTGACAGCGGTTCGAATTCTTAGAAGGTTCTTAAGTATCGACCACGTATTTTCCTTGCTTTCATAAGGGTTGGAACGCCTTCTGCGTGGAATCCCCAAATTTCCCTCGATAGTTTAGCTCCCAAACGGGTCAGTACTAAGTCAGGTTCGATTTGGAGCCAGACAGGTATGGCGGTCGTGCCTATGCTTTTCGTTTTGTTGTATTGTCTTTATAAAGACGATACAGTCTGATCGAAGATTTAAAAAAAACCATAAGTTCCCAAACAAGGCCGAGCCTGTATCTTGGGTAACTGAGATTCAAATAAAATATGTCATAATACTTTGGGTTTCAAATAAGCTTCAATAAAAACATTCAACAAAAGGAAATTGAAATTCCGCATGTAAGAGTGTGGGGTGTAAGCATCACTAATGGAATCGTATTGGGGTGGTGATGATGAGACCTGCCTCCTAGAAGTTCCATGAAGCTCCAAAGCTTTATTGGCGTGTTCTGTTTGTTTCAGTGGGCTATATAGATGTAGATGTCAAGGACCTGGCGACTCGCTACGCCAATGACGTCATAGCATCCTGCGCCTTCGGGCTGAAGGTGGACTCGCAAATGGATAGAGACAACAGCTTTTACAAACACGGGAAGAAAGCCTCAACTTTTGGGTTTGCGGTCATCATGAAGATCTTCATCACAGCTTCCTTGCCTCGTTTGTCCAAGGTACGAGTAATTTTTAAAAATAAGATGGATTGATGATTACTTTATCTTTTATTATTAGAAAAACCATGAAAAATTTAGACGATTTATAGTTATAAATTGTCAACGATTAAATTAAGAGTAAAAAGGCGTTCATGCATCAAATTGTGATCATCATACTATGACAAATGAAAGAAATATTAAAAATGTGGGCAGATTTTTCCCCGTAGATTCTGATCTGTCCCCCTAGGATGATAGAGACGAAAAAAAAGTTCGATTTCTCACCCTGTTAGCGACGAGGGGACAGTTCAAACTTTTTTCACTCTTTCACGGTTTCCTCTGTCCCCTTACGACCAACAGTGGTACAGATCGAACCTTTTTTGTCCTTTATTTTGGATGATAAAGTTTTACACAGAAATAAAAATAAATCTTAGATTATTTTGACACGAATTCAGAGAACGTCTTTCAAATTGTTATTTGTACTACTTTTATCATAGGTGCAGTCAACACCTACTTCCCAAATAAAAATCAACTTTGATAGTGGTTTGTCCTGCGATTTGTTAACGATTTCATAAAAACCGGTAGAGTGACATTTTTAAATGAGAATATATCTATGACCTAAGGTCTGTTGATTCTTATAATCAAAATATTAATTGAAAAAAGATTTATTTACAAACATTTTTTTTGTTGGTAAAAACCTGTTCTCATCTTCGAATTCAACTTCCTAGTACGGTCGAAGGTCAAACCATATTAGGCTGATCGTTTACGGATAGCAAAAAGTAGAGCAACTATGGCGTCAGTCCGTCACAGTTACTCCAAATAAACATGAACATGAGACATAAATTGTGTAAAATATTTTCTTTATCAAAGATCTATTAAAAAATGCTAAATTCAATCTATTAAAAACAAAAAATAAATTAAAAATAGTTTTGGAATTCTTCAAAAAGGGTGTTAAAGATTCTTGCAGGGTCCGCAACGCGTATTGCAAACGTCCATAGGCTACGATGACTTCCTAACATCAGGCCGGCCGTATGCTTGTTAGCCACTGCAGTGGTAAAAATATATTTTTCAAAGTCAGCAAGTTGTCGCTCGACCCTGAAGTCAGCAATGTGTGGGAAGCCTTAAATATGGTGATTTGGTGTTGATCACACGGAGCCTGACCATTTGAATAAATTATTATTTTTATGTGTAGTTATATCATGTTACGGTTTTATCAAAACGATAGAAAACGACCACAATAATAATAATCACATCACGACATACAAATTGACTCAGCCCTAGTAAGATTGAAGAATCTTGTATCGCAGGTGCTTAGCAATGATATGGTATAAACAACATAGATAAGAATACAACATCCATGGCCGGTAAGCGAAACAATGCGTCTTGCTAATAACTCAAAGTTCTGCCCCCGCCGGGATTCGAGCCCAGAACCCTTGGCGTAGCAGTCGGTTGTTTACACCACTGCGCCACAGAGGTCGTCAAAAATGCATGCTTAAAAAATAACCTGATTTCCACTAATTATTTTTTATACGTCAGTTATATTATAATCATACTAGCTGCCCGCCCCGGCTTCACACGTCTTTATTTAACGTTTGTAAAATAAAAATGAAGCAATCTAATATTGAACGACATAATTTAAAAAAAATAGTCCAGTACTTTATTTGTTTATTCATTACAAATATACAAAAGTTTCCTCTTTGTTATATTAGTATATAAATGAAAATATATATAGGAAATAAAGTATAGGATATGTGAAATTGGAATTTTAGTCATGTCATTCCATATCACGGAGTTCGTTTGGCGATATTTGTGATTAGATTTTACTTGCACATTGTTCTAGTGATGGTATCGTCTTTACCCAGCGAAATCGAGGTTGCGCACGCTAATACAATGTGCATGTATCCGCCTAGTGGATCAGGAATGAAGTTTTGGGTAGAAATAAAATTTTGATTAGACGGTCACCACTTTACAAAATGACTTTTCCACCTGACTGCGTCGAAACCAAAAAAAGCAGGGTTATTTTTTTAAATGTTTTCGGAGCGGGGCTTCGTCTTACAAATTTAGGGTTTTAACCAAAAAAAATAATATAATAGAATCAATATAATTGTTAACATAAACTCAAGACTACAAAAGTCAAAGTCAAAATGTTTCATCAGCAAAAGGCATCACTCATCATAACTTTTGAACGAATGTAGCGACTTTGATGTATTTTTTTTGTTTGAAAGGTGACTCAATGAAGCGGGTTAAGAATAAGAATAAGAGTAATAATTGATTTGCACGAAATATGACTATACAGGAGTTGTTAAGTTTTATAAATAGGTAGTTGTACATATTTCAATTGTATCGAGCATGCAAAATTTCAAGTCAGAGCATTTGTGTTAAAATGAAGAAAGATCCTTCTTAGAGGTTTTTGTCGTCAAAATATTATTTAACACTATAATAACATTTTTCAGTCAGTCTTTGCTATGTTTCGAAGCATGGTTTTGACGATTACACGACGATTTCGATTTTCACAAAGTTATGGGCGGTGAAGGTAGGGTTTTATTTTATTTTATTTGTTATTATTTATTTTTATTTTGGGCTAAATCCTTAATGGTTGTAATAACTTTCGTAAATGTCTGACTAATTCGTCAAAATACGGAAACAGCTGTTTGATGATGTGTGTTCGGATTTACAATAATGATAATGATTTATTTATAAAGAAATTGTTTAAATGGTTGGCAATTTTTTATGATCTTAAGGTTTTTTTTTTTGTAGAAAATATTATAAAGGAAGTTAGTATCGGCATCAATGGCGCGATCGCGGATGGTGAGATCCAACCTTAAGTAGTGGGATTATAATAGTTTAGTTTTTTTTTAATTTATCTATTATTGATCAAATCTTATAGAGGATAAAGATATATGGAAGTAATTGCACAGGTTTATCTTATTGACAGTTTAGCTAGATTTATTATGTTGAAAAATTGTAATTTGTAGTAGAAAATATTGTAATTGAATATTGAAAAAAGCAACTACGGAGGTTTCTCGCCGGATTCTTCCCCGTAGAGATAGCATTCCGAACCGGTGGTTGTAAAAAAAATGACGATTTGAAAGTGCTTATTTTAAGTCTAATCGAATAAAAAACATTTTGACTTTGACTTTGACTTTATAGTAAAATTTTCATGTCTAAAGAGAAAGGCAATAAATGAGCACTATTTATTTATTTTTGTAAAGAACTGGATATACCATATTTTTGAGCAATTGAAATCGTCCATAGGCACGCATATACATGAAGGCATTTGCACGCCAGATAGGTAGAATTAATGAAATTATTGCAATAAATTACCAACACATATTACCTTATTTTATATAATAAATCTTTATCTAATGACTGGACTGTATTGGGTTTTTTTGTATACACCATCATGGTTAAACAACCAGGCAGCTGAAATTAAGTTATCACCTACCGCCGCCTATTGACACGACGGTTGCCCTTTATGTCTGGAACGCCAAAAGGACCGCCGTTGCCCATGTAGAGGTAAAGATGTTATAGCTCTCGTGCCGGTAATTACACTGGCTCTCCGATCCTTCCAACCGAAACAGCGAACTGCTTAACGGCAGAAATAGAAAGGAGTGTGAAAAAACTAGATTTTGTATTATATCCTTTCTAATTTCAGTTTCTAAAGGTCTCCATATTGACTGAAGAGACGAAGTATTTCTTCAGGGACTTGGTGATGAGCACCATGAGGAACAGAGACGTCCACAACATCATCAGATCAGACATGATCCATCTCCTCATGGAGGCTAAGAAAGGTGAGAAATTATTTTATCATTATATCTCAAGTTATCGTATATTAGAACTAAGGAATAGTAGAAAGCGAATAGACAGCCAATTATAAATATTAGGTTATTACTTCAGCCTTTACTTGGAAAAAAATACAAACAGAAAGGTTACAGGTAGATCTACGTGCGAGATCGTCTGCGTTGGTACCACCCTCCTTTCTATTTACAGCGTGAAGCAGTTCGCTGTGTTTCGGTTGGAAGGATTGGAGAGCTGTTGTAATTACCGGCACAAGAGTTAAAACATCTTTAACTCTACATGGGCAACGCAATGGCAGTTGTCTTGGTTGTCCAGACATAAATTTCAGTTCAAATTGTGTACTCGTAAAGAATGATTAAAATTGTTTGTGACGACCTCGGTGGTGCAGTGGTGTCGACAGCTACGCTAGAGGTTCCGGGTTCGAATCCCGGCGGGGGCGGGACTTTATGTTATTTGCAAGACGCATTGTTTCGCTTACCGGTCTTGGATGTTGTATTTTTATTTATTTTGTATATACCATATCGTTGCTTAGCACCTGCGATACAATTTCTTACGATACTTAGTGCAGGGCTGAGTCAATGTGTGTGACGTGATGTGGTTATTTATTTATTATTTGTTTGATTTACTTAAAATTTATATTATTAGGTAACCTGACACATGAGGAGAGATCTGAGAAGGATGCAGATGCTGGTTTTGCAACTGTAGAAGAGTCCCACGTTGGAAGAAAATCTATCAATAGAGGTAAGTGTTCTATTTAAAATGTAATCAAATTTAAGTTTACTAATGTCAAATAAACTCGAACAAAAGGGTGAAAATTTGTGTTTAAGGGGTACAGCGAATGCAAAAAACACTTAAAAATTACGCTATTAATGGATTGATTGAATTTTTGTTATTTGGTAGTAATAACAAAAGAAAACTTTTAAAATCTTTCAACTATACCTGTTGTTTAACTTACAGATGAATTCGCAGTAGGCTTAGTAAAGAGGTCAAATTAGGAGTATGGGACAAGATCAAAATAAAAAACTCAATCTCAATTGTATCCAAAATTGTTTTTATTTTAATGTTATTTAATTCATGTAATGGGTGCGTGTGTGCCGTATTAATTGAATTGAAATAAATAAATAATAAAGGTACTTCATAGCAAATCACGAGCGTCCAAAAAAAGGAAGGAAATCTGAACAATAAAAAACGCCTAGATAGAAAGATGCTTTATTTCCTAAAAAAACACGATACAAGTAAGATGACAAAACTCAGGCAAGAAATCGAACGTAAAAATGGTTTTGACCACCTTTTGTATTTTCTTTACAGCGTGGTCTGATGATGATCTGACTGCCCAGGCGGTACTGTTCTTCATCGGTGGCTTCGAGAGTATCTCCACTGTCATGTCGTTCTTGCTGACAGAACTCGCTTTGCATCCTGATATACAGGTGGGCAGTATTCGTTCTTTTGTCAACGTCATACTGTAGCATTTCATCTCACGTAGATAGTTCAGTTACAGCACAGACAAATTCCATTTCCGCAAGAGTTAACGTTAACAGGAAAAAAAAAATATTGTACTGACGTTTCCTCGCGCTCAAGTTACGTCATTGTAAGGGGGCTGTAGTAATTTGACGTGTGCATTGTGCATGCACATCGTTCTACTGTTGTCCTTTTTACTAAGGTGGTTACATACACTGAAACAATATGCACTTGTACACGCTTGGTGAAACTAATGTACTTACTCACTTAGTAAAATGGTATTGGGCTGGAGTGACTTGCATCATCAGAAGTAGTACATTTATAATAAGACCTTACGTGGTCTTTTATTATAAAACATTATGATTCTGTTGCTATTTTCAGAATCATATGACGTAATTTTGTATAATCTATTGCTGTCTTTCATTCATCATCATTTTGATTGTTTAAGTTTTATGTTTATGTCAGTTTCTTTATCTAAAATCCAATATAACTTTCTGCGGTAACCTGATTGTTTTATGTTTTCTATTTATGATTTAATTAGTTACAATAATTCCCGAAAGAAGTAAAATAAATAAAAAAAGAAGTGCGTTCAGTCTCTGTGGTAGTGGATTTTCTCCATAAGAAATACTTTAACCTGAAAAAGCTTATGATAAAAGTCAATTTTGTTTACAGGAACGCTTGTACAATGAAATAAAGGACAACGAAATAAGTAATGATCACAAATTCGACTACAACTCCGTGCAAAGAATGAAATACTTGGACATGGTTGTATCAGGTAATTACTTATTTCCCGAAAATTGCATATTTAAAAAACCCCTGACTGCATCATTCCCACTTTCACCCCCATAACTTTTAAATAAGTAAACCGATATCAATCAAACATAGCTAAGAACACGCTCGATTAAGTCACCTTTGAAATAAAAAAACCAAATCAAAATCGCTTTACTCGGTCGAGAGTTATGATGCTACACACAGACACACATATAGATACACAGACAGACACGTCAAACTTTTAACACCCCTCTTTATGCGTCGGGGTTTAATAAAAACAACGAAACTAGTTTTTCTTTCGTGTATACACAATTACGGCAGAAGACGTATTGGATGGACGATCTCAGTTAGGGATTCAGGGGCCTAATGGATGGACACAGTACAGGATTGCTCTGTTTTGAACTGTGTATTTAGGGTGGTATTTGTAGATGTGGACTTTTCCAACCAGTATGGAACGGAGGCCTTAGCAGCTTTACCGTGGCTATCGTCGTCGCGATCAGGCTGTATCGTCTTTATAAAGACAACGAAACAAGGCAGGAACTATAGGCACAACTACCATACCTGTCTGCCTCCTCATCGACGGGAGGTGTCGAAATTTTCAAGATAATGGTGACTTTATTTATTAAATTACAGAGCTCCTTAGGCTTTGGTCACCAGGTGTCAACTTGGACAGGAAATGCGTCAAGTCATACAACTTGGGAAGGCCAAACCAAAACGCTACTAAGGACTACATCGTAAGTTTTTTTTTAACAGATTTAATCAGATGGCGATGACATCCGTGGCGCAGTGTTAACAGCTGACTGCTACGCTAGAGTTTCTGGTTTCTAATCCCGGCGAGGAAGAAACTTTGTGTTATTAGCAAGAACATTGTTTCGCTTACCGGTCATGGATATAGTATTCTTATCTATGTATTTTATACCCTATCGTTGCTTAGTTCCTACGACACAAGTTCTTAGGATACATACTGCAGGGCTGTCAATGTGTGTGTTGTGATGTGGTTGATAATAATAATTATCTCACTTGGAAAACAACATTATCTGAATGCGAATCTTTATGAACGAGAGTTGAGGTGTGCCGAATCTAATATTTTCTGCTTTTAACAAATTGTTCAAAACATCCTTTAAAATTCGCGTATTTGACATTTTTCTATGGATGGAGATTCGTAAATTGGTCGCTTAAATGCGTATTGCTTTTAGGACAAATATTAAAAATATACGTCAAAATAAAAAAAAAAGGTTGATGATGATGATAATTTTAGTGATTTTTGAATCCCTTTGTTGTGTTTTTAAACTCTGTAAATAAAAAAAAAAAAGAAAAAGAGTATCACCTACTTCGGCTTAAAAAATGTGCCATGCCACGAATTTGACCTCTTTTCTAATGGCTGAGTACGCCGAGCATAAAATACTTCTTCAACTCGAAATTAATAGACATTTTTTAGACAAACATGCACCACCACCTTTGGAAAATTTATCAATAACTATTTGTTGTATTCGAAGCCAATGTGGGGTCACACTTGGCAGCATTATGGGTACGCATCAATTCAGCTTGCAACTCTTTACACATCTATAAACTAAATAGCGATTCTCCATACAAACAATTCTGACCGATGTTGATAAGTCCATGCTTGCTTAAAAATGATACTTTTAAATAAATTTTGTTCTGAAAGTGATAGCTCAGTTTGTTAAGTGCCTTGGTTAACCGGCCGACGGGTTCGAGTCTAGGGTTGCAGTAAGTTTTAGCTAACATGTTCCTCACTGTGCTCGGATAGTGGTGACAGATCCGCAAACTATCACACTGGGACTCAACATAAACACGCGTAATGCGCTGTGTAACATCTGCCTACCCCTCTTGAGGGATTACGGCTTGAGTTTATGTTCATGTGTGTAAATTTTGTTTCAAGATCCACGCAGGGGAAGGTATAAACATCCCCGTGTTCGCAATCCACCGGGATCCTCAGTACTTCCCTGAGCCTTTAAAGTTCGACCCCGAGAGGTTTTCTGATGAAAACAAACACAAGATCAACCCCTGGACGTATATGCCCTTCGGACTCGGGCCGAGGAACTGCATCGGTAAGTCTTATGACTCCTAAACAACAACCCATACTCTTTTCCCAGTGTCGCACAGAAATAAACTATCTCTAGCTAGACATCAGAAATACAGTAAACTGCTTCAAGGCAGTCAAAGTCAAACTTATTTATTGTGAATATATTAAATATAAAATATTGCAGATGTCACTCATGTATACGGTGTTATACAATATTCTGCCAGGAGGCATACAATATTTAATCATGATTAAAACGTACCTTCTTAAATAATTGAAACAGATACAAAATCATACGCAATACTAAAAATTCCTTCCAAGTTTTTGTAGATATGTAACGTAACTTTGCATAATTGACTCAAAATATACAGTCGTAAAGTAGTTCACTGTATTTCAGCTTGAAGGATTGAAGAGCTGGTATAATAACCGGGGCAATAGCTTTAACACTTTTACCTCTAAATGTGAAACGCGTGAGTGGTGCTTTTGGATTTCTAAGACTTCAAGGCATAGTGGTATAGGCGACGAAATCACTTTCTTTTTTCAACTGATCAATCGTCTGCTTATTTGCCCAGGATATCTTTTTTGTTTTTAACCCTTTTACTAAGCCTCCACTGTCCGTCCGTCTATCAGCGGGTTATATCTCATGAACCATAATGGCAAGATTCTTAAAATTTCCAGAGAATATTTTTTACTGTTTCAACTTTAACAAGAAATACTAAAACTAAATATTCGGCTTGTTCTTGTTTCTTATAGTATATAATGATCTAAAAAGTACATACTGTTCAATCTTGTACGATGGTACGGAACCCTTCATGAGTGCGTCCGAATTACACTTGACCAGATTTTCATATTTCATTTCGCTCCCTCGATTTCCACTTCACATTACATTTTTCCAAGTTTTATCACGATTATACTTTTTTAAGGGATTTTTTTTCCAGCTTCTCGCTTCGCCCTCTGTGAACTGAAGGTGATGGCTTACCAGCTGCTGCTGCACATGAAGGTAGATCCTTCTGACAGGACGTGTATCCCACCAAAGCTCAGCACAGAGGACTTCAACATTCGGCTTCAAGGAGGCGCTTGGTTGAGGATGACGGTGCGGGAGAATTGAAATGATTTAATTATACCACTACGGTGGCAAACAAGCATACGGCCCGCCTGGTGATAAGCAGTCACCGTAGCCTATGGACGTTTGCAATACCAGGGGCATCACCTCATCACCAACATCCACAATCGTAACCGGACTATGCAATATTTTGATGTATAAATTTTATCTTTTTATCGAATAAAACTAAAATATTTGAGTAATTTTAACATAAGACTAGCATGCAACTTTATCCGCGCAAAACTTGAGAAACAAAATGTGAGCTTCGTTGAAAATCTCAATAAAGGAGAAAAATAAGATGAACAGTTTATAAGCATGTTGTAACAAGCTTATACATAAACGTTACCTCTTAATAATATTGTAAGTATCTATTTATAACATACAGTTTTTGAAAAATGTGACTTTGGTGAGAAATAAACGATTTCTATATAAAGTACGAGTATTCTTGAAATTTTTATTATTTTCTCTATTATCGTTATTTGGTTTGTTTCTTCTAACGTTATTATATTGCCTGTCTGCTTACCAAACAATGTGACGCCACGGCAAAATGTAGTTTTATTTTAAACGCCATCTAGTATAAAATTGCTGTACTACGAATTCAGCAGCTGGTGTAGTTTCAACAGTTCTAAGTCGTACCAAGAGAGGGCACTCAAAAAGAAAGTTGAAGTTGTTTTGTATTTTTTACATTGATATTAAGTTTTAATTAAGGAATAAATATTGATATTCACGGCGCTTCTACTGCGGAGACCAATCATTAATTTATATGCTTCTAATATTGTAGTTAAAATAGAAAAACATCGACTAGTTCGATTGTTTTGGTAATGTATAACGGTTTAGTTGTTTGGAAAAAAAGTGTTTTCTTTCATTTTATTTTATAACACTAAAGTTCAAATAAAAATTTAGATTGTCATAAAGTAGCATATGGAAATTATCAATACCAGTGGGATTACAAACGTCTCCTAACTTTAGTCCGTTTTAGTTTTTTGGCCCCTGTGCCGTTTCAATTGCTATCATTTAGTTCGTCGCGGATCCCAAGACAGCCGGTAGGTTGCCCCCTTAGACAAATGCTATTATTTCACCAGCGTTGACGCCAACAGAAAATAAAAATGTATAGAAATTATCTAAGGGGGCCGGGCACAGCCTGTGCGTCATTGCACAGCTGCATTGTTCGTTGATTATTCGATCAAAAAACACCACTGTCGATCCTGGTGAACAGAATTTGCAGTGGTGCGACAGAGTGGCGGGTGTGCCCCGAATATGTAGATGATTTCGGACTGTTTTGTGTGAATTTTAATACAATTTGCTTGGTGAAACGAGGATTGAAGTTGACTTTGGTTATTAACGATGTTATAAGATGCTTGCTTGGTGCAAGTGAGAAGTTGTTGGGTTAGTACCAAAGCTAATGGACTGCTTGTATGTCTTACTTGGTCATTTCCTTGCTTTTCGGTGCGAATTCGGTATTCTTGGTATACGCGGTACCAACCTGATTAGGGTGTCCGGGCACAGTCTGTGCGTTATTGCACAGCTGCATTATTTGTTGATAATTCGATCAAAGGACGCCACTGTTGATCCTGGTGACCAGGAATGGCAGGTGTGCCTCAAATACGTGGTACCAACTTACATTTGTTTTCGGTGTTCCTGATTTCTAAGGTACCGAGTCAGTACCGAGCTGACCGTACCAAGCAGGAACCCTTTATGGAAATACAGGCGCTAAGCCCTTAGCATTCTGTACCCCGTATAGCATTTTGACCAGAAATACCCACGTAGCTAATTATAATTCAATATAATACTATAGGTATTCAGTGAACTTGGCGACAACTGAAGTGTCACTTATTTTAACGTATTTTGTTATATAACAGCAGAATTTAATGCGTAAATTAGCGTTTTAACCAGTAAATATCAGTAGTGCTGTACAAGTGCGGAGAAAGTGAAAAACGACGATTTGGCGGCATATCCGTCATCAGACAGGTAACTCTGTAGAGCCGACAGTAACCGTAATAGCATGTTACTATAGGCAGATTCATAATTTTCATTGTTCATCCTATCACCATCATCTCATTTATCAACGCATCATCATCAAGAAATTATAATAGCTGAAGATTTGGCAGTATGACTAAAAGCCATGCCGTTAAAGATTCACATACAATACGCATTTTGAGCTAGCATTTTGTCCATTTCATTTGACACTCAATGGTAGCTTCGAGGTTGAACACATTTAAATACAAACATACCTTCATATGTAGACTAATGAAATCATAACCCTTCTATTTGGCTCTGGTCGTAGTCGGGCAAAAAAGTCGCTAAACAATTCTCAAAGCAAGATCCATAACGCATGCCATGAGTTTTACTATCGAATACCATTTGCGACTGCAGTTACAAATTTGAATGAATCTATGTAAAGCCACTCAAAAAAATCAAAGTCAAAATGTTTTTATTCGAATAGACTTAAAGTAAGCACTTTCAAAATGGATTTTTTTTTACGACCACCAGTTCGGAATGCAATTTCTACGGGGAAGAATTCGGCAAGAAACCACCGTAGTTGCTTTTTTCAATATTCAAATACAATATTTTCTACTACAACTTACAATTTTTCAACATTATAATTCTAGCTATACTCCCAACTGTGAATAAGATAAACCTGTGCAGGTACTGTGCACTAACGGATTAATAAGGAATTTAGTTTCCTCATACAAAATCACTAGTACTCTATGTTACCTGACGTGCAGGAAAACTGTACGAACTCATTGTGGACACAGAATCGCGAAGCTGTAGTAACTTGACCGTTAAAGTTAAAAGTTGTATGCAACGGTTGCAGTTTAGCAAGTTTGTCAACTGGCTCTCCTAGTTTGATTACTTGCTGCATAGCAAACAAGCTCCTTATTAAATTCTACAATGTCTTGGAGCAAATTGTTGCTTATATTTTTACTTGTTACCCCCGAGTCTTCGGTGTGGAGTTGTATTTTTTCTTTCTATACCACCGGCTTATAAACTTTCTGCATTTGCTTTTGACTTCTTGTGTTTAGATTTTCATTCGTTTTATTCATCAGGAATTTTAAACAATCGGTAATAAAGAATGTGTTAATTATCATGAAATGTCTATTTGCCAAATTTTATCCAATTCTTCTGAATCTAATTTGTTAAAATAATAAACCACATCACGACACACACATTGACTCACCCCAACGGTAAAATTGAAGAATCTTGTGTCGCCGGTGCTAAGCAACGATATGGTATAAACTACATAGATAAGAATACTACATCCAAGACCGTTAAGCGAAACAATTCGTCTTGCAAATATCACAAAATTCCTCCACCGGCTGTATTTGAACACGGAACCTCTAGCGTAGTAGTCGGCTGTTTCCATCACCCACAGTGGCCGTCAACGTAAAAACTGTACAACTGGTATCAAGTATTGTTTGGAGACGAAGAGTCTTGTATATGGCATACAAATTTATAGTAATCCATTCGACTTTTCAATATAAATGTTACTATTGATTTTATGAACATTATTCAAGCTGAAGGCAAAGGAATCTATAATTTTAAAGTGTCTGAACCTTTTATTTTTTAAATTTATTCAGTATCGTAGACGCCATACTATTGTAATTTCAAATGTCTCAAAATTGATTCAATCGACATAAATAGGAAATTTCCATTTGAGACGGTAAAAATTGAAAGGAGTCCTGAAATTGTTTGTTACGTAAAATGTTTACCTAAGGTTGTTAAATATTTGATGGAGGGGGGATGAGGAGGGGGATCCGGACCTGTTAGTTTCGACATCAAATATGTAAACATCATCCAGTCTCGGAATTCAAGACGTTTCGCTACTGGTTTTGTTTGGCTGCTCTAAGGTCTGCACACTACACCGACTCAACGCCAAGACCTCTTCAACTCAACTGCCAGTATGGAAATGAAATGTGAGCTTTGTACTGTGGTAATAGAGTAGGTGTTTCAACATTTAAGGTTTCAGGACAGTTCAAGGACGCCAGGTTGACGCTGCGCTATAGCGCCGAACTGAATTGTTCTACATAACATGACATAAACTGACGACGCAATTTCTCTAGACGGGTTCGCAGATTTGTAACGCATCGCATTTCGCATGTTTATATTGAATCCCAGTGTGGCAGGTTGCAGATCTGTCGCCGCTATCCGGGCACAATGAAGAACATGGCAGCTACAACTTACGGCGACCCGTGATCGAACCCTCGATCCCTCGATCATATCCAGTCAAAGTGCCAGCGCTATGCGTACGCAACGCTCTGACGCGGCGTCAAGACACTTTGAGATCGTGCTGTATATGCGGGAGTTGCATTAATTTAATCAGTTAAGTGAAGTTAAAACGCGACGCCATGACGCTATAATGCGGAGTACGCGCAACTGCACGTTCTGTCGAAGCCTTATGATGAGTGAAACACGTTGAAGATGTCAAGTGGTCCACGCGCTGTCAATTTGTCGCCGTGTCACTTTAATATTCAAATACCTAGTCTATTATCACGATACAAAGCTGGCATTACAATACCGTCCTGCTTTGCTGGGGCCGCACTAACAAGAAAATTCAATGCCCATCTTCGCGATAAATATATAGACGCGATATAGACATCAATTTTAATGGAGTGGACACCCTTGAACGGTCAATGTCAATGTCGATTTAAAGAAATACATTAATCTAATCTTGAATTTCAAGCAAGATGTTGAAGCTGCACTGTATTTTCCCAAGTTTTTATACACTCACTTTCTTGTTTGTTTGTCGTTCCCGATAAGCTAGCAGGCTGAAATTTTCAAGGTAACTTCAAACCCGATGGTGTGACTTTTGAGGCAGAAAAAAGATTATGAATGGGATATAACTCGTCGTGGGTGTAACTTGCAAAGATTGAGTGAGGTTTATTTTTATGACATTTAAAAACGTGAATTTTAGATTTTTTTAAAATCTATTAATTATTAAATGCTCGTAATGTACGGTGGCAGCTTTAACGCAATAATTCTCGAGAAATCTCTTTTGATGTAACGCTACAGCACCTATCGCCTAACCTCAAATGGCAATGTGACTGCTATTGTAAAATTAACGCGTCAAGTCATGGCTACACCAACGTTAAGGTCCGTCGTCGCGATAATCAATGGCGTTTCTTGCTAGTGTGAACCCCAGCATGAAAGTCAAAATATTTTTTATTCAAATAGACTTTTAATAGACTTAAAATAAGTGCTTTTGAATCGTCATCTTTTTATTCTACCACCGGTTCGAAACGCTACGGGGAAGAATCCGGCAAGAAACGTCCGTAGTTGCTTTTTTCAAGATGTTTAGGTACATTAAAATAATTTATATTACAATTTGTAAATAAAATACAGTTTTCTAATTGTTAACGTAATTTTTCTATCAGAACTCCGTGTAGTGTGCGAAAATCTTTGAACAGTTGAAATAGGGCTTTTTTCCTTCTCTTGTGTTCCTGGTTTATTTAGACACTGTTAGAATTTTGAAGCGTTGCAAACTAAGTATATTTTTTCTTCAAAATGGACGTTAAAGATATCTACAGGGTCATCAACGCGTGCTTTCCCCTGGTGTTGCAAGCGTCCATAGGGTACGGTGACTGCTTTCTTTATTTCTTTATTTGAAGATAAAACAGTGGACAGATTACAAAAAAAAAAAAACACAAAAATAAATCTGACAACCATGAACATATCTCACTAAAACACAATATACAAATATTCAAAACAACGCTACATACATAGAAGAAAAGAACAAACATGATAACAAGGACTTATTAAAACACAAAAAAATAAACAATAAATAGCAAAAACCGTCTGTCATTCTTCCCATCCCAATGCAAGAAAAGGTATATGGAAAAAATTAACAAACCATATTTAAAAAAAAAACTGATAAAATAAAATTAAATAAAACATCACTTACCATCAGGCACAAAACATGCAGGCCGTGTTTGCCACTCTACAGGTTCGTATGTAAAAGCTGAAAGTTGTAATTTTTGTTGAAGCCTAGTACGGTGGTAATGGCCATCGCAATGAGAGACATCTTTTCCTTGAATTCCTATTAAATAGGTCGTCCATCATTAGTGATTCCCTATACATTTTTTTAAGCTAAGATTTTCTCCCGTTCGTAAGACATCGCTTCAGATTTTCTTAAAGACAGCACGACGTTTCTGTGCTTGGTCTAAGTGTAGACATTTTTATTGGCTTTGGGATTTTTAACTCAGGACAACCGATTTTTTTTATTGATTTAAGACCAGTCAGGCATTTGACCCCAAAGCCGCCTGATATTAAGCGGCGATGGGGTCTAAGGTGGATCATGCCTGCCTAGGACAAAACCTATTCACTCTTGCCTTAAAGAGGCCCAAGTTATATTGGTCAGAGAACACATCGGCAGGTAAAGAATTCCACACCCTTGCAGTACGCATTATGAAGGAGCTAATTTCTGTTTATGATTAAATTTTTATAGTTAAATGTAAGGTAAAAGTTATTTAGACGACCTCTTTGAACAATCGACTGCTATGCTAGAGGTTCTGGGTTCGAATCCCGGCTGGGACGAAACATTGTGCAATTTGCAAGACGCATTACTTACCGGTCTTGGATGTACTCTTATCTATGTACTATATAACATATCGTTGCTTAGCATCTGCGATATAAGATTCTTTAATCTTGCTGTAGGGCTGAGTCAATGTGTGTGTCGTAATGTGATTATTATATTTATTAAACGCGTTCGCCGCCAAAATGCGCCGAACGCCAAAAGCGTTCCTAGATGAAGTTGATAAATGACACCGTAGTAATCCACCGGTAATCTCCGACGATGTGTCCGGTAATTTTTCACCTTTTCTATCTTTTAATCCTCTCCCCCTACCCGACGTTTCTTTGTTCCGTCACACGCAACCTCGTAATGGCGCCGACGCACCTCGACTCATAATCGACAACTTTGACTCCGACGCCATTTTTCCCCGTAATGATTATTGTGATTTTATTCTCGAAGCTTCGAATTTGGGGCGCGAACGTTTTCTCATTTCGGAAGGTCTTAGGGCTTAGAACGTAAGAAATATCTCGACTAAGCGGATTTTCTCACCTCAATCCAGAATCCCAACGCCTTCCTGGACTTTTAATAAACACCTGGATCGAGTTTGAATTTTGAACTAAAATTGTATGGATATTATTGAACGATCGAGCGAAGATTGTGAAGCTCTCCGAATCTACTGGAACAATCCAACGATAACTCGAGTATCGTTGATCGGATCGTTGTGATATTTGGTAGGCGGCTAAGAGAGGCAAACAAAAACAAATTTGATAAAATACAAATCAAATTGGTCAAGGATTCCAGACATATAACAGGTTGCAAGTTCACGTTTCGGAGCTGACCACTAGATAGTTCTTCTTCTTCATCGTCACACTCTTGGGAGAGTGGTCATGACATCTTCAGAGACCGTCAGGACTCGCTACACTACCTCTCGCCATCTCTGCCTGCTCTCCGTCATACGGGTGCAATCGTGTAGAGGGCCACCAACAGCTACCTTTATTTGGTCCATCCAAC
Organism: Choreutis nemorana; assembly: GCA_949316135.1. Classification (NCBI taxonomy): domain Eukaryota; kingdom Metazoa; phylum Arthropoda; class Insecta; order Lepidoptera; family Choreutidae; genus Choreutis; species Choreutis nemorana. Next base: position 9,713,330 of record OX438606.1, on the reverse strand, counting down.
GCATTGGTGATCTGCCTCGCGGCCTTTTTCCTTCCACCTTCCCCTGCTCGATGAGGCGTGCTATGGAGTCATTTCCGCGGCGATTCACGTGAACAAAATATTTGAGGATTCGCCTTTGCACATACTAGATATACGTACCTTGATGTCTAATTCTTTAAGGATGGAGGTGTTTGTGTGGAACTCGGTCCAGTAGATTCCAAGCATTTTCCTCCAGCACCACATCTCAAGGGCGTCTACACTCTTGGTTTCGGTCTCAGGGTCCATGTCAATGGGAAACACTATGATGAGCATGATTTTCGTTGCTTTTACCTACTACTTGCGTTAAATAAACACATCACTACACATTTACTCAGTCCTACAGAAAGTACTGGAAGAAATTGTCACAGGAATTAAGCAACGATATGGTATAACTACATAGATAAAATTTTACATCCAAGCCTCGAATTAGCTCACTGCCATAGTCACTGTACATCATTTCTCACGTCATAGAAAATATTTGATCCCATACTCTCTATAAGTCAAGAGAAATACATTTGTTCAGTAAATTTCCTTTCTTATCTGAAGAAATATTCTTGGAATACTGACATTAAAACAACGAACACAAACAGGAAAAACTTAAATTGATTGTTTATAAAATATATCAAACATTTAATATAAATTTATTCTATTGGAATAATAGTTTGAACAAAGCGGGGCTTGTTAGTTGTTAGTATCTTTTTATTTTGTTCAACTAAGCAACGATATGGTATATATAAGAATACTACATCCAAGACCGGTAAGCGAAACCAAGCGTCTTGCAAATAACACAAATTTCCGCCCCTGCCGGGATTCGAACCCGGAACCTATAGCGTCGCAGTCGGCTGTTTACACCACTGCGCCACCGAGGTCGTCAAAAAGATACAAATTTTCATATAAGTTTGATCTTAAATGGTATAAAGATTTTTATTCTGGATATTTAAAAGTGGTACATACAGGCATAAACCCTATTTGACTTTAAATCTGTTTGTAACATATTAACATAGAGTATATCTCGTATTGTGATGCATTGCTACCCATAAAATTGGTCGGATCAAAATGTTAAAGATAAGAACTTGCCGACAGTCAGATATATAAGATGCACTGTTCGTATCTGAATAACTTGTTATCAAGCAAAACATTGTTTATAGGTATACTTACTTTGACCTTGTCGACAAAATTACGATGTTTATGAAGATAAGGATGAATCAGTCTAAGAATAAATACTCTCAATACTAGACGTATGCTCGAAAGTCACAGACATGGAAAAAGATTTAAAGAATAAAACAATAGTCGTGACTGGTGGTGCCAATGGCATAGGTTACAGCATAACCGAAGCATATTTAAAAGAAGGCGTCAAAACAGTAATTGTACTGGATTTAAATGAAAAAGATGGACAAAAAGCGGTGAAAGATCTTAACGCGAAATACGGAAAAAAGGCGGTGTTTTACAAATGCGACGTAGCTAAAGATTTGAAGGAGATTACCAAAAGAATAATTAAAGATTTCAAGAACGTCGATGTCCTTATAAACAATGCTGGTATATTAAACGAGAAGAACGTAACAGCGACGGTAAATGTCAACGTGACTGCTGTCATTGAGTGGTCGTTGAAATTTTTGGTGCTCATGCGCAAAGATAAGGGCGGTGAGGGTGGAACGATCATCAACATTGCTTCTATTTGCGGATACAGGGTTTACCCATTCATCCCAGTGTATCAAGCTTCGAAATTTGCCGTTTTTGGATTCTCCAAGTGCCTTGGTCATGAGTACAATTACAGCAGAACTGGCGTAAGAGTTGTGGCTTTATGTCCAGGATTTACCAAAACAACTTTGGGTTTGGGAATCCGACTCTTAGAAGATGATGAGGTGATGCTGACAGAACTTAACAAGTTCCTTGAAGGGCAGATCTGGCAAGATGTAGAAGCAGTTGGGAAAGCTGCTGTAGATGTCTTCTTTAAGGCCACCCCAGGATCCGCATGGCTGATAGAAGGTGGGAAACCAATAGAAGACGTATAGGTTAGAATAGAAGACGTTAACTTTGTATCGATCGTTATGATGTGAATCGATGCGTATTTTTGGCCAATAAAATCTTACTTGAATCATTATATTATTGCCATATACGAGTAGGTATATTACTATATTTGTCCTAAAAGTTAAGAACACGTTTGTACATATACAGGGTTTATAACTGGGTTCAAAAAAGAAGCAGATTCTCAGTTGCTTTGGATATTTTATGTCAAATTTAAATGTCAGTAATGTAAAAAAGGAAATTAATTGATTGGTTAACTTATCCCGCGGTATTTTTGACCAGCGGTGTTAAAAGGCCTCTAACCTGAGCTAATATTTTAAGTTTTCATTTCAATTATTTTAGTTTTAATTTTGATTTTAAATGTCTATTGTATTAGATTCGTTTTAACTTTTATAAATTGTAATTCTGTAACTATAATTAATTGAAGTTTTGTATCAACTTATTATTCTTTGATTAATATAATGGATGCATGTGTGCCGTATTAATTAAATTGAATAAATAGTTGTAACTAAATAGTTTATTTTTTAATTTTATTATAATATTATTCTTCTGTTTTTTAACGTAAAAGCAAATCTTCTTTTATGGACCATTTAAAAAAATCCATAGAAAAGTGTAAAATACGCGAAATGCAAATGTCGGTTTAAACGAGTAGAGATGAGCAGAAAATAATCAGTTTCGGCACAAAGCTGCTTATCGTTATTCTAATAAAGATAAGAAGCACTTGACATCAATCAAGTTAAGATACCCACGCAACATTTTAAAATGAATGCAAAATTATTCAACATTTTAATGACTTTTATCATAATTTAGGGAAAAACTTATTCAAATGATAAGTAGGAAGATTAAGATTATAATCGACATTTTGCCATGATATAAATAAATGCATTTAATGTAAGCCAAGTCTTTGAGTTACGGACTGCATGCAGAAACATGGATAAAGATTTAAAGAATAAAACAGTAGTCGTGACTGGCGGTGCCAATGGCATAGGTTACAGCATAACCGAAGCATATTTAAAAGAAGGCGTCAAAACTGTAATTATACTTGATTTAAATGAAAAAGATGGACAAAAAGCCGCGCAAGATCTAAATGAGAAATACGGAAAAAAGGCGGTGTTTTACAAATGCGACGTAGCAAAAGATTTGAAGGAGATTACCAAAATAATAATTAAAGATTTCAAGAAAGTCGATGTCCTTATAAACAATGCTGGTATATTGAACGACAAGGACGTAACCGCAACGATAAATATCAACGTGACATCCGTCATAGAGTGGTCGTTGAAATTTTTGGAGCTCATGCGCAAAGACAAGGGCGGTGAGGGTGGAACGATCATCAACATTGCATCTATCTGTGGATACAGAATTTATCCATTCGTCCCGGTGTATCAAGCTTCGAAATTTGCCGTTTTTGGATTCTCCAAGAGCCTTGGTCATGAATCCAGTTACAGCAGAACTGGCGTAAGAGTTGTGGCTTTATGTCCAGGATTTACCAAAACAACTATGGGCTCGGAAATCAAACCCTTAGATAATGATGAGGAGGTTCTGACAGAATTTAAGAAGTATCTGGAAGAGCGGATCTGGCAAGATGTAGAAGCAGTTGGAAAAGCTGCTGTAGATGTTTTCTTCAAGGCTACCCCTGGATCCGCATGGCAGATAGAAGGTGGGAAAGCAATAGAAGAGGTATAGGAATGCCAAAGTGACAACATGATGTGAATTTTGTTTTGCTTATTAAAGCGTTAAAGTGTATGTTCGCAAACATAGAAAACTGATTCTCATGTTGAAGTAGTAAAATTTTATGTAGTACCTACGTACAAACATGATTCTGTCGGTTTAAGATATTTTTTAAAGGTGGTAGATCTATGTGCGAGAAAGTCTAGGTTAGTGGCAATCTCCTTTCTATTTCTGCTGTGAAGCAGTTCGCTGTGTTTTTACCCCATTTCCGACAGACCCGACCTGATAGGTCTAGGGTTTGAGTCTCGGGTCGCCGTTGTAGCTGCCATGTTTCTCAATGTGCCCCGTTAGTGGCGAAAGATTCGCAACCTGTCACACTGGGACTCAACACAAACATGCGAAAAGTGGCGTGTAGCAAGCACCCCTGCCAACCCCTCTTGAGGGACTACGGCGTGATGCTTATGTGTCAAATCCGATTCATCAGCCTGTATCCCGTCCATTCACTGCCAGAAAAAGTATTTCTAGCAATCGAGGGTCAAAAACGATGTCAAAGATGCTTGTCCTTTCGTCATCATATTAGCTTTCAACTTTCGTCCCAACACCACGGCTTATTCATGGTTAGGTACTAGATCACGTTTGGGCTTCCGCCGATGACTTTGTTATAAATAAATTGATGACTAAAGATATTCCGTAAATTATTAGTTAGGGTAATTTAGTGCCTTGTGTGATACATTTTTTGTGCCTCGTTAAATCTAAATGAATTTTATTCTACGCTTTTTTCAGTAGTCGGGTTTTTAGGATTGGTGAGCCGGTGTAATAACCGACACGAGAGGTATCTTTACTCTTTATTTCACTACGTTAGCGGTGCCCTTGGCATTCTCAGACATAGAGATGTTATAACTCGGTAATTACACTAGCCTTGAAGAATTGGACCTTCGACCGTAACACAGCGAACTGCTTCACAGCAGAAATAGAAAGGTGATAACCCAGACAATCTTTAAAAATATTATTATTCATTTAATTTGTCAAAAGAACATAGAATCGTTAATTTTTTTTAACGACCCGACCAGTCTGTTCGACTATTGTAATTATAACTTTTGTCTTAAAACGAGTATCGTTATAATTTCCACGAAGCATGTTGATGCTTTGTTATCTCGAGTGAGGTGTTCGGAATAGAATATTTTATTTCCTCACTTGAACGGAACAAGTGAAATGAACGAATGTAGGTCGCCACTCCAACCTTTTAAGAGACGGCACGCGTCCAATGTTGCTGTTCCCTTCTTAAAATTTCCCCGTTAAATTGTTTGGAAGTAAACACGATTTCTCCTTTAACATTTAATGAGTGTTGGATTTCTGGAGTTTGATCTTGTTGGAGTTTTACAAGTAAGATTCTTTTTTTTGTTGTTGTGGATTTTGAAAAATATTACAATATTAATTTTTAAATGACTAACTGAAAACGCAAAGATATTTTTTTCATTTTTTTTTTTTTAATAATCTTCACTCACCCACTCACTTGGTTCTAAAATATGAATCTTAACAGTACAAAGTCCATAAAATTTTTTAGCAAAATACCTAATACATCAATTATGCATTTCATTGTAATTATTAAAACATTTATTTGAATGCTATCATCAGATTCTAATAACCAAAAGATAGCGGTGCTGACAAACACTTAATCGTGATATTAATCGTACAAAATTTAATTATATAATTAATTAAGTCATTGGAACCTTAGGTCTTCCATTTTAAAGATTAAATATTTGTACATATACAAAATAAATTAAATATTTAAAGTGGTATCAAAAAGGATTAATTTTTAATATCTAAATTAAAGCCTGGTCCTTGTATGAAAGATAAGCAACCGAACAGAAATGTTAAATGCAGATCTCAACGTATTGTTCGTTTTTTCCTTATATTAAATCCAGCCTTTCTTCCAACTGCATTGTCTGTACACACTACGCGTCGGGACACTTTCGCCATCGCCTGTGCAGAACGTTTGAATCCCGTATCTTAATGATCGGAACAAAGAATACTGGGACAAGTTCGTCAGCAGGGTCGGCACAGCTCGTTGGTAATGAGGATGTTTTGTCCCGATGTCGGGTAGATTTCATGTGATAATGGCAACCCTAAAGTTTGAGCTTGTGCATTTAAAAGCAGTGAGTTTTCTCTTAAATTAATGTGGTTTTCGTGTTCAAATGAGTCGTTTTATGACGATAAAATATTAGGATTGTTTTGAAAAGGGTGATTCATTTCGTCTTTAAATCTTTATTCTAGCTAGGTATACGTTTATTTTATAATGGGTAATGTCACACATACGTTTTACACAAACACATTCACACTGTCTCTCATATACACACACACACGCACACACGTTCGTAAATGCAGTTATGGAAGAGAGGACCTTCCTAGCACAAGCAAAACCTATTTGCTTAAATAGAAGTGACGAACGTATTTGTTTATTTTAGACTTAAGTTACTAAAGTAAATAAATTATTTTGAATTTGAATTTATTCGCTTTTTTTGTTGCTGCGGAAATGTGTTTCTTGTGTCAGATAGAATCCACTTTTTTACAGGTGGTAGATTTGGGTTGGTACCACCCTCCTTTCTATTTACAACGTGAAGAAGTACGCACTAGACACTAGACAAGACTAGTGCAATGTGCATGAATATTGTTTTATAAGTAACATTCATTTGTGAGATTTTTTTTTAATTCAAGAACAGGCAGGCATTTGACCCCAAACCCGCCTGACGTTAAGCGGCGATAAGGTCTAAGGTGGATCATGCCTGCCTAGGAGAAACCTATTCACTCTTGCCTTAAAGAGGCCCAAGTTATATTGGTCAGGGAACACATCGGCAGGCAAAGAATTATTAACACAATCATTGTCTTAGTCTTAAAAAATAATGTAAAGTGTAGATCTACGTGCGAGATCGTCTGCGTCGGTACCACCCTCCTTTCTATTCACAACGTGAAGCAGTACGCTGTGTTTCGGTTCGAAGGATTGGAGGGCAAGTGTAATTACCGGCACGAGAGGCATAACATCTTTACCTTTACATGGGCAACGCTAAGGGGTGCTCTTGGTGTTTCACTATATCAGCAGCATAGGGCAACGTAGCGGCATTGTCGTGTTAATAAGCGGTATCACTTTCCTTCAAGTCAACCGTTAGCTTGTTTGCTTATGAAGGTTGTTAAAAAAATTTTTCAAAGTTGTTACTGTCGGTGACCGGTGTCAAGCTAAATAAAACCGTTAAAAAATTTTGAATTCCTACTAAAACTTTGTTTGGATGTAGGTTTGTATATCGTCAAAGCTACTAATTTGATTTTAAAAAATGTTTAACCAGCATTTAGACATTGCTAACGTTAACTATTTAATAAATAATGGAAACAGATTAAAAGGTCCATTACACCCAAAACATAGCAGAGTACCTAAACAAATAAAATATAATGAGTTAAGTTAAGAAATGTATGTAGGTATATGTGTACGTATGACAGGTAAGAAGAGGAGGGGGAGGGGCTAAAAGCTTTGCTACATTACTTCCCATCAACTGAGCTTGAGAAGCGGAAACACACGGGATCATATTCTGACGAGTGGCTCGAAGGACCACTCCATTGCGTTGCCATATAAAGGCAAAAGATATTGTACTAGTTCTAATCACTGAAATTGAGTTGCCCATATGGTGGTAATATTATGCACTGGCTCTCCAATTCTTCAAACCGAAACACAGTGAACTGCTTAGCGGAAGAAATAGAAAGGATGGTGGTACCAACACCAACGATCTCGGACATAGATGTACCTCCTTTTTATACAACGTCATGGCCAAACAAGCAGACGGCTCACCTGATGGAAAGTGATACCGCATCTAATTGACACAACGATGCCCTTGATGTTTAAAACGCCAAGAGCACCGCCTATGCGTTGCCCATGTAGAGGTAAAGATTATACATCTCGTGCCGGTAATTACACTGGCTCTCCAATCCTTCGAACCTAAACACAGCAAACTCCTTCAACCTGGCTGGAACTGAGAAAATTTCATCATGATTCTATGAGGTAATTGGAAGGTTCTTTTACTGGCTTGTTCATTACTTTTACTCAATTCAGGGGCTTTCAATTACGTTTGAAGTGATGGATTCCTGGAATTTGATTTTAGTAGAACGCCGAGATGACAGTTCTCCTAATCGGCGTAGGAAATTACTATTCAAAAGCCCTGACGAACAATGACATAAATTTAATTCGGGTATTTGTTTACAGAGGAAAATTTTGAGTTAGTTCTATCTTAGAGTTGCTTAGATAAGCTTACGTCATCTCAACGGTCCATTATTAGGAATTAGTAAGTTGAAATGATAAAATATTTTTTGTTATGGTGCCCGGATAGTGGTGGATAGATTCGCAACCTGTCACACCGGGCCTTCACAGAAACATGCGAAATATGCTTAATACCTGTGCCTACCGCTCTCGAGGGATGGGCGTGAGTTTGTGTTGTGTGTTTTAAGGAATGATTATAAGGTTTTTAGTAAAATAGAATTGAGTGAGGGTTAAACGGGAAATTGTTCAAACGGGAAAGAGCGAGAAGTTCTATTGTCTTTAGACAAAAAAAAATCTTTAGATTTTGTTTAATTTCTTTCATGTTTCAGGGAGGGCTGTTACAGTAAAATAGAAAAGGTCTTAACAATTTTATTAATTTCTAACAAACAATTCTCCTATAAATTCAATTTACGTTCTTATGTTTTTTTTCAAAAGAAAATTTTAATTGAAATGCCCAGCTATGTTGACTGCCCATGATCAGATGCTAGATTTTTTTTTGTGATATTTACAGCATCCATAATCTACAGCTATTAATATTTTGTTGTTAGTTGTATTATAATAAAAACGGTTGTTAATTGGCTTTAGTAAATTTTTTTCTTCTTATTGGAATCTTTTAAGACGCCCTATGAGCTTCGGTTTTTATAACATTGTAACGTTATTTATTGTCAAAAATCAAAGGGTTTCTCAAAGGGATTAATAAATTTCCTATTGATAAATTTCACTTAAGTAAAAAAGGTTTCGGGCCATGTTTCATATAAAATTAAATTCCGTGTCTTAATCCCGGGGAGGGGACTTTGTGTTACTCGCATTTGTAAGACGCTTTGTATTGCTTACCGGTCTTGATATTCTTATCTTGGTAGATTATACTATATCGCGGCTTAGTGCATGCGATACAAGATTATATCTTAGTGCAGGGCTGAGTAAGTGTGTGTCGTGATGTGGTTATTATCATTTCATTGCCACTCTAATATCGAATAATACATGTAAATTACAGTTTGTAATACATGCTCGACGCAATGCAAGCCTGTGTGTTTACAAGGATGTTGTAGTTGTAAACCAACTGCTCCGCAAAGTTGTTCTTAGAGTTTATTACGTTATGTTGGGCTTGTACCCATTGGGGATTTTTCTCGTAATTTTAAAGTTTCAGCTTTAGGCATTAGACGGGATAGTGGTGCTAAGTGAAGGCTTCAAGGGTAGTTTATTGACAAAACTCGCACAGTACTACCACTGTGTTTGTAGATGTTGAATATAAATAGTAGTAGAAATTAATGTTTATGTTTAACGGTTTTATTGAAATTAACTTTAGTCTTTGTTTTTTTTTTGTCGTTTTTATTTGGCGGCCATATTCCATTTTTTTAAATGGTATACTATATTCTTTTAGTCAAGCCATTTCATTTCATTTGATTGAGGGGGTCACGAAAAATCACGTAGTCCGCCATTTTGTAGCGGCGGCCATCTTGGGTATATAATGATACTGAATATATTATATTGTATTGTCATCAGGACTAAAGGTGTGTGCCAAAGATCAGGTCGATCAGTCAACAGGGAGGGAGAAAAAATTCAATCACTAAATTTGACACAAACAAACTGGTCGAGCTAAATAAAAATGATTAGTAAAAAAGTTTATGAGATCGTTATATATATATATTATAAACATCGAATTTTATTTATTTCAGTTTTGTTTGAAATAATTAATTACAGCATTTCGAATAACAAATTAAGACGCGAAAAACAATTATCAACACAAACATTGAACACACAACATTTAGATGTTGACCTCGGATTTATATACATATGAATATCCATTTACATAAACACCTATACATTGTATTATTGGCACACCCGCCACTCTGTCCCACCGCTGCAACTCCTGTTTATCAGGATCAACAGTGGCGTCCTTTGATCGAATAATCAACGAATAATGCAGCTGTGCAGTGATGCACAGGCCGTGCCCGGACACCCTACCGGCTGTCTTGGGACCCGCAACGAACTTAATCAGAAGAAATAGGAGGTAGTAAGAAAGCGGTTTCAGACTTCAGACAGCAATTGAAATGGCCCAGAGGCCCAAAAATCTAAAGGGGAGACAGTCAGGAGACGCCTGACCGTCTAAACACCACGGTATGCCACTAACTAACAGGGGATGAATTAGATACTAACCTAAATCTTACACCAGTAATATTGGTGACAAAACTTTTTAAAGGCACGGAAGTTTCCCTTCGTTTTCACAAGATCTAGGTAATAAATAGGACTACACGCAGATACTTGAATCGAATTCAACATGATTAACCGTTCGTCATGCCAGAGACTACACTCCCACAAGATATGATGGGCAGTTTGCACAAATTCTTGATCCGACGTTGAACATTCGCAAAAAGGTGACGGCACCAAGTTAAATGAATAAAAATGACACATATACATACATACCTATACTTTAAACTATAAATAAATAAAAATGTACAAATATAATAATAATAGCCACATCACGACACACACATTGACTCAGCCCTGCAGTAAGTATCGTAAGAACTTGTATCGCAGGTGCTAAGCAACGATATGGTATATACTACATAGATAAAAATACAACATCGAAGATCGGTAAGTGAAACAATGCTTCTTAAAAAAAAAAAATTTTAGATTCTCACTTTAGCACAAAATAAATTACCAAATTAATTGATATTACTTATTTAATATCAGCTACACTTCTCAAACATAGCTTCCAACGTCCAATGCTAACGTACGCTTCGAATACTTCGAAACCTTTTAATCCACGTACATTGAAGTACCTTTATAATCACGTAGAGTGTCCGTAAGTTATCCCATTTAATTAAGAAGACCACAGTTCTGCCCAAAACTTGGCATTACGACTTGGTACGCCTTTGCCTCGTTTGCCCCTGAGAGAAAAGTTGGAACGGGCAAGACTGTGCACTTACTTCATAGCTCACTTTTACTTTAGTTTGATATACAAATGTAGGGTAAAAATTTAGTACAAAAGTAAAATAATAAAAGTACAGAGAAAAAATATGTTTAGAAAAAAAATCAGTACCATAAAGTCTAAGTCAAAATAGACTTAAAATAATTATTTACTTGCATTGATTTAAGAATTTCCCTATATGACTGTTTACTCAAAAGCTTCCCTCGTCCCGTCAATCTTAACTATTTGCTGTCTATGTCTTATACAAAGTTCGTCAAGTACCTTATTATGTTTATAAAATGCAATAATATAAAAATTGTGAAGTTTCTGTGCTGTCCTTGTGTTGTCCATGTGCTGTCTTTATAATGTAAATAATTGTTGTTTATATTGTTACAGATTCGGCAACTGATCACAAGTCAGAATACCGATCATTTTCTTACTTAAACATTGTTTGTTCTCATCACGTGACATTGGCTTAGTTGTCGTCCAATACGATAGCCGCCATATAGTAAGAATTGAGTTAAAATAAGTACTATTAAATCGTAATCTTTTTAAAATACCACCGGTTCGAAACGCTATTTCCACGGGAAAGAATCCGGTAAGAAGCCTAGTTACCCAGTAGGTAAGAAACGTAGTTGCTTTTTTCAAAATAATTACAAAAATTTGTAAATAAAGTTAAGTTTTCTAATTGTAAACCTAATTTTTCTATAGGTTTAAGTTATATAAACCAATCTTTATATAACATTTAATTCGATGACCAAGTCTATATTCTAAAATAAAAATAATACATTGCTTGAATTACAAAGGATGCAATGAATGTTACTTGCATCTTTGCACTTCAACTGTATATAAGATAAACCTGTGCAGGTGAGTCAAATTACTTCCATATATCTAAATCCTCTACATAAAGCAATTTAATTATTAAACACTTAAATTGTTGTTACTATCATATACCAGATGACATAGGAACAAATGCTGTTGATGTATATATGAAACTTGCCCACCATATATATAGTATCGTTTATATTATATACCTATATAATTAGAGAAATAGAAGCATATACAATGCTGATGTTATCTTTCACATTGTTATATATTCAATCATTCGAAAACTAGAATTATTATGTTTTACAATTTGTAATAGAAAATATTTGTATTTTGAATACTGAAAAAAGCAACTACGGAGGTTTCTTGACGGATTATTCCTCGTAGAAATAGCATTCCGAACCGGTGGTAGTAAATATGACGATTTGAAAGTTCTTACTTTAAGTCTATTCGAATAAAACATTTTGACTTTGATATTTCTTTAAAAAATTATGTATTCAATTACTGTTTCATGGTTGATTTACCAAACTATATATCAATTTTATTTAATCAAAATATATTAAACTAGCGGTGTGCTCCTGCTTCACGCGGTTGGACATTTATTTTTAAATATATTGGGATAAACGTGGAGTATCATTATGCAGGACTTAAGAAGCCCGCTGTTCTGCGTGCGGCATCACCGTCCACGGCGCGGCGGCGTTCATTACATTGAAATTTTTATATCCATAACATCTTTTTAATGATTTGTCCGAATTGAATAATTCAAAAAGTAATCTACAGGTATTTAAACAGATGTCAATGTGACATTTATTTGGATTAATAAATACAAAGGTATGGATAACATGGTTGGAACACAGCAGATTTGGTTGGAATTTCTATCAACTTTTAATATGTAAATTGTAGTTATTGTATATTAAACACCATCGTTGAACACATGGTATTGTGGTATGGTATTACAGTTTTTTGTATATATTGATATGTTCTCTAATATTGTTTAACATCTTTTAGGGATATTATTATAATTATTATTCTTCTTTACTTATATAAACAAACTTTCTACGCCTTTTTAACTCTGCCAGGGGATGAATTTCAATAAAATACTTAACACGTCTTCCATCAAATCTGCCGCGCTTATATACTAGTAAGTATATTTCTTATCATTTATTTATTTGGATTACCAACGAATAATACACATGCATGCAATACAACTTAGAGACTAATTCATGCACAATAAAAAATTGATCCTAAATATTATCCTAAACATCCAAATAATAAGTAACAATGGATATCCAGGCGGGATCTAATTAGGGAGTGTGTGATAATCAAAGTTTACCCCCCCTTCCGGGGGAATCTCCTTTTACTCCTCCCATTTGCCTCCCCTAATTAGAAGGATAAAGACGTTTATAAGTGTACGTGTTGTATTAGCTTTATGATTTTGGGCATTTTGAGATTAGTTCCCATTAAGGGCCTCGGAAATACAATTATTTTGTTTTTGTCTTATTGTTATTCTGACGACCTCGGTGGCGTAGTGGTGAAAACAGCCGACTGCTACGCTAGAGATTTCGGTTCGTCCCGGCCGAGGCGGAATTTTCTGTTATTTGCAAGACGCATTGTTTCGCTTACCGGACTTGAATGTAGTATTCTTATCTATGTAGTTTATACCGTATCTTTGCTTAGTGCCTGCGATACAAGATTATATCTCAATGTGTGTCGTGATGTAGTTATTATTAATATAAATTAACAAGGTAGTGTTTTGCGGCTTCGTCTTGATTTCATACGAAGGGATTCGTATTTTTGCACATTTTTTTTTTTGGCAAATTGTTACAGATGATCTTTAGAAAGTCACTTATACGTACAAAAAAAAATTAAATCTGACTACAGTAAACCGCACTCTGAAATATATGAAACAAGAAAATATTCTCATCTGAAATTGTTTAGTAAACGATTCAATTTATCCGTGGTGATTTTTCCCAACCCAACTTTTCTTTTTTTTACGTGGGGAAAACCTCATGGATCTCCTCCAGCCGACCAAAGGAGTTTGTCGGACTCACTTAGTGCCTACCGACTAAAACCCCACGTTCTACCAACACCGTTAGCTGCCAGAGCATTACGGGATAGAGGGAAGCCAAAGGAACCCTCAGGCACCGCACTAGCCTAAACCAAACCTAACCTAACATAACATAATAGAAGTGAGAAAGTCTGCTAAATTGAATTCTATGAAACGAGAAAATATTCCAACCTGAAATTGTTCAGTAAACTATATCATTTTCTTGTGGGAGTGTAGTCTCTGGCATGACGAACGGTTAATCATGTTGAATTCGATTCAAGTATCTGCGTGTAGTCCTATTTATTACCTAGATCTTGTGAAAACGAAGGGAAACTTCCGTGCCTTTAAAAAGTTTTGTCACCAATATTACCGGTGTAAGATTTAGGTTAGTATCTAATTTAGCCCCTGTTAGTTAATGGCATACCGTGGTGTTTAGACGGTCAGGCGTCTCCTGACTGTCTCCCCTTTAGATTTTTGGGCCTCTGGGCCATTTCAATTGCTGTCTCCGCTTTGCTGGGAGGGAAGTCTGAAACCGCTTTCTTACTACTTCCTATTTCTTCTGATTAAGTTCGTTGCGGGTCCCAAGACAGCCGGTAGGGTGTCCGGGCACAGCCTGTGCGTCACTGCACAGCTGCATTATTCGTTGATTATTCGATCAAAGGACGCCACTGTTGATCCTGATAAACAGGAGTTGCAGTGGTGGGACAGAGTGGTGGGTGTGCCCCGATAAACTATATAAATATTTGAGATGTGCTTATTAAGCCTTTTAAACTATTTCTAAATAAAACGTTATTTACAATATACTTAATAAGTACATAGAAATTCATTTTTTTTGTTTTGAATTTAAATTCTATAATACCATATTGTATTTTTGCTAAATTGATATTATGTACGCTTTTGGAATTTTAATTTTTATTTACAATTTATTTTATAACTTTTTGATTTTCAATTTAATGTACATTTTTATATTGTGATTTTTATTGATTGTTTAATTAATTAGATTAAATTGAATGATAAGAATAATTGATAAAGTCACATAAGAGAAAAAATATTTGGCAAAATGTTTATGGTGTATTAAAATTTCTATGAATACCTTAATGTTACCAACATTTTATGCAAATAAAAATTCTATTATATTATATTCTTTAATTTGATAACAAACTCGTTTAATGTGACGTCATATAGCCTATAACCAGCGAACAATCAGGACATATCCAACGACACCCCATTTGTCAATTTGTGATAAGTAGTCTAGATGTTACGAAGGAACAGATGAACATTCATACATACGTACATACATACATACCGGTCAAAACATAACCCACCCTTTTGGTTCGCCGTCGTTGAGTATTTTTTAAGTTGGTTCGGGTTTAAAGACATAATTTTATATGAAATAAAACAAATGGTAAGAGATTATTTAATATTTATAATCAAATACATAATTAATGGAAACTTAATTTGACTTGAAAAAAAACCGCAAAAAGTACAAGCCGCGAGAAGTAGAAAGGCAATCGAAACCAAGCAACATACAATGCGCGTCGTGCATGAGCTCTGAGCCGACTGGCAAGCCGTGGCCAATCAACGAGCAGCGGCGGCGGCCGCCCGCTCGCTAGGTATTAGAAAACCAGTTCGCTGTTTCTCGGGCCAACTAAACAATAGCGGTGTTATAAAGATGTCGTTACACTGTAAGATAAGCTGTGTCGTTCGATGCTATACCACGCTAATCTAATAATAGTTTATGTATGTGTAAATATTAGTTGTAATTGTATATAATAGAGGTTTAGATGATATAATTAAGTTAGGTTAGTTTTATGTTTAATAAATATATGTTAGTAATTATGTGTATGCCACAAGGTATTCATTAGACCGGTGTTTCTTAACCTGTGGTCCGTTGACCCGTGAGGGTCTGCATACCCCCTAAATGGGCCTCAAAGCGAGCATATGCATTGAGTTCCGCAGTCTCATCTCTGGATTTGATTTGATTACAACAAATCAATAAAATAACACAGAATATCACTACTTTAGCTGCAA
Source organism: Choreutis nemorana (assembly GCA_949316135.1). Taxonomy (NCBI): domain Eukaryota; kingdom Metazoa; phylum Arthropoda; class Insecta; order Lepidoptera; family Choreutidae; genus Choreutis; species Choreutis nemorana. The sequence goes on along the minus strand of OX438606.1, from coordinate 9,697,505 downwards.
AAAAGCAATAAAGCCACATAAAAAAAATCTATGGATTTTTTTTTTCCTGGGGGTCCGTGGAAGAAAATGTTTAGGAACCGCTGTACTAGACAATTACTTATGCTACAATTTTCATCAAAAACCTTCAGAAAAAAGCCTGAACAAGGTCAAAGGTACTTACGTTCCCTTATATCGCATGACTACATATGAAACCTAATTATGAATGCATGAATTGTCTGCAGAGAGAGTTCAAATTACAATGGACATTCTAACTATACAAGTAAACCAGTATAACCTGAACTAAGTGTGACGAGAGTTAGATTTTGGCAGAGGTCTCGTTAATTTGGTTTTTTATTTTTTCTTCTGAAATAACTAATTTAAAATGAGCTCTACATATGGGTCCTCATGAAACACTGGAATTGCGTACCGTTATGGCTCTTTTCAATGGATATTGTTTATTACAAAAAGAAAAAATATAATATAAAAGTGGATTGAGCTCGAGGATTTTTTGGACCTCTACAATAGAGAATATAAAATGACATGAATAGATTCAAGAGTGAATATAGAAAAGTGGTACCTGTTTTCTAGGAAACATCGTCGTTAAGTTGATATTATGGTTGATTGTTTTATATAAAAGAAAAAAAAAATATCTGTAAGTAGTCAAAATATTTTTATTCTATTTGACTTAAAATAAGTACTTTTAAATCGTTATCTTTATACTACTACAGAAGATTTAAGATATTTATTTTAAATAGACAAAAAGTTCGCTTCAAACTATGATCTCGCGACCAGTGGCGGTACTGTCACAGAAGCCCAAAAGCCCGGCTTGCCCTATCAAACTAAAATAAGTTCGAGCTCTTATTCATTCATTAATAAATCAAACGACTTTTTTAAAGCCAGCGAAATTGTGGTTTTACTGACATGTTCGCAAACTTCTGAGTGTTTTGCTGAGCTCGTCCACGCGGCTTGCCCTGTACTAAAACTCTAGGCTCGCCACTGCTCGCGACCTCCCATATCTCGTCTACTAACTGACCGACTGGACTCATGTTCAAACATGAAACATATTTTTGCTTATTTATTTTGGATACAAAATTTCACGACGATCCGATCAACGATACTCGAGCTATCGTCGGACAAACATTAATACAATGGTGCATACATACAAACACTGGATTGCTCCAGTGTTCTGAGAACTTCATTCGCTTCTGTCGCTCGTTCAGTAATGAAAATAAAACGACGAAAATTTTAAATTATTTACTTCGAACCGTATTAAAAAATCGATAAATTCACAACCAAAAAGTGTAAATAATGTGTTTGTTTTAATATCATAGAAAAAGATATTTATTTTCTTAAATCTCAGAAAAATAGAGCTTGTAGACAATTATTAGTCAATTAGGTTACTCAATAATTTATTAAGTCCAATCTCACTGGTATGTTTACAGATGGATGTTACTTTCACAACACTGATATTGCATTTTTCTTCTAAAGGCCATGTAGTAAAGATAGCAAGGGGTGCTATTCTTAAGAAATATTCCCAATAAATCTGTGGTCAACTATCTTGGTGGCACGATGAGTAAATAAGAGGGACGTGGTTGCTCAGTTTGTTACGTGCCTTGGTTAAAGACAGGTCGAGGGTTTTCGGGTTGCCGCATTCGTAGCTGCCATGTTCCTCATTGTGCCCGGATAGTCAACCTGTCACAGTAGGACTCGACATAAACATGTGAAATGCCTTGTGTAACACCTCTGCCTACCCCTCTCCAGGAAGAATTACGGCATGAGTTTAAGTCTTTTATGAATTCAACACGGTTCTACCAATACGGACATACAAATTATTAGGTATAGAAAAATAAAGGTTTTTCGTACGATATTCCAGTGGCGGTACAAGCCCAAAAGCCCGGCTTGCCCTATCGAAACAAGGTGAGTTCGCGCTCTCGTTCATTCATTACTTTTCATATCAAATAACAATTTGCTTTGCATTGCATGGTTCAATTAGCGCTAATTTGAACGCGTAAGTATGAAGCGTAGATTTAAGAGTAATGAGGCAATAAGACGTTTATCGAAATGAATGATAAAACTACAATAACATATCTCTCGGCTTGCCCTATTCTAAAACTCTAGGCACACAACTGCGATATTCATGGGCATAAAAACGATTTAGAATAGGAAAACAGATGTTTCACGAAGAATATTCATCACAAGAATCAAAAGGGAAAATAATTCTGAGAATCGAACCCTCTGAGATTATCCGATATCATTGGCGAAGAATATCTAAGTCGATAATTGCCTGACTTTTGCCCTAACATGGATGTCTTATGACCTTGTAACTAGAAAACAAGTTAATGCCAACTGTCATTCCATTTCACGATGACCGGTTCGGTTAAAAATCGGACAGTCCTGAAGCAAAGCTTCTAACGATACGCACTTTATCAACGCACATATAGACATCACCCACGAGTCATTCCCGGACACGAACACTCGACCTTGTTTACTACTCGGTGGCGCAGTGGTGTAAACAGCCGACTGCTACGCTTGAGGTTCCGGGTTCGAATCCCGGCGGGGGCGGGATTTAGTGTTATTTGCAAGACGCATAGTTTCGCTTGCCGGTCTTGGATGTTGTATTCTTATCTATAAAGTATATACCATATCGTTGCTTAGTTTCTTACGATACTTACTGCAGGGCTGAGTCAATGTGTGTGTCGTGATGTGGTTTATTATTATTATTATTAAGTGTAGTGATTGTAAAACGTTCAATAATAGACTAGTTATGCCTAAAACGAATACTGCATACTTTAATAGAAACAGTTTTAATATGTCTATACAAATATATATAACTAGCTTTTGCCCGCGACTTCGTCCGCCAACTACTAATAAATTAAAAATTAATTAAAAAATATTGTCCAGTGGACAAAATTGTGAATCTAAACCATTCCCAGATTCCCTTGAACACACACAAAAAATTTCATCAAAATCGGTCCAGTCGTTTGAGAGAAGTTCAGTGACATACACACTCACAGAAGAATTATATATATAAAGATAAGCTCCCAGAATCCCATAAATGTATCCATAACAATATTTAAAAAAAAATACAGACTACTAACTGAAAAATGTTATAAACCTCTAATAAGGATCTTTCTTCATTTTAATTCAATTTACCTAATGCTCTGACATTAAATTTTGCATGCTTGATATGGTCATATTTCGTGCAAATAAATTATTCTTATTCTTATTCTTATGAAAGTTCGGAGGGATTGGGAAGGAAGCATGAGCGATTGACACTCACAGCAAACACTTTATTCGCGCCTATTTTATATATTTTTAAACAAGTTTTATATATTTTTTAATACATAAACTCACGCCATATCCCTCCCGAGGGGTAGGCAGAGATGTTACACATAGCATTTCTCATGTTTATGTTGAGCCCCAGTGTGACAGGTTGCGAAACTGTCGCCATTATCCGGGCACAATGAGGAACATGGCAGCTACAATGTACTCCGACCCGAGACTCGAAACCTCGACCTGTCGGGTCGGATCGGTTGGTTAACCAAAGCACGTAACAAACTGAGCTACCACGCTTCCTCACGTATTTTTTACTCTTGTAATTTTTTAAATTATTTATTATACCTGCATAAAAGTGACACAGAAATCATTATGAAATTATTTCAGTGACAAATACCAACAAATAAATATTGAATATCAAACAATAAACACTCGTGTGTCAGTTTTATTGCCAAGGCAGTTTTTATTTTGTTGCATTTTTACTTATGTATTAGCATATCCCTTCTTGTTCTTCTTTGTTTAATTCTTCCCTTTTGTCGGGAGAGGAAAAGGGCTTAAGCCCATACAGCACAAGTCTTTCGTGTTATATTTTTCTTTTTTCTAAATTGTTACTACAGTAACATGTTACTGTAGACTTTATTAAGTTACTTTAGAGATGTCGAAAAAAGCAACCAAATCGTCGTATTTCACTTTCTCCACACTTGTAAAGCACTACAGATGTTAACCGGTTAAAACACTAGCATTTTACACAATCAACTCTGCTGATACACAAGAAAAGATAATAAAATAAGAAAATTTCAACCACCACTCCCCGTTCCCGCCAAGTGACTCTTTTGACATCCCTAGCGCAAATGTCGAGGGGAGCTGTCAAAAATGAAGTCCATACAAACGCTAGTTTGCTAGTTTTACTTCTTTTCGATGAGTACGATTACATGAGTATGTGCACTGCGCTCCAGTGAGCGTATCATGTTAACTGAGCTAATTCGAAACGAAGCACACTTAATCATTGTTTTTATACTACCCCATGGTTAAACAAGCTGACCGTTCACCTGATGGAAAGTGACACCTATTGACACGCCAATGCTTTGCTTATGTAGAGCTAATGATGTTATACCTCTCGTGCCTTTATATATGGCATTAATTTTACTTATATTAATTTTACTCTTATAGACAGTAGAAGTGCAAAGGTTGCAATGAAGATCCGCGTTATAAATGAACTTTCAATTTACACAATTTCATTACAACATTAATTGCATCCTTTGTAATTCATGTAATTAATTATTTTGATTTTATAATAAAGACTAGGTCATTAACAAATATTACATAAAAATTTGTTTAAATAACTTAAATTGGTAGAAAAATTAGGTTTACAATTAGATAACTGTATTTTATTTACAAATTGTAATAGAAATTAATTTATTGTACCTAATTATTTTGAAAAACTACGCAGGTTTCTCATCGGATTCTTCCCCGTAGAAATAGCGTTTCGAACCGTTGATAGTATAAAAGATGACGATTTAAAAGTACTTATTTTAAGTCCATTTGAATAAAAAATAATTTGACTTTGACTTTGACTTTAATTACTGGCTCTTCCATCCATCGAACCGAAACAGCGAACTGCTTCACATTGTAAATAGAAAGGAGGATGGTAACAACGCAGACGATCTCGCACGTAGATCTACCAATTGTAAATGTAATTGGACACGCCTAGCGAAAGTAAGAACTGCCTTGGTCGAACGACCTTCGTGAAATGAAATGACTTACAAAAACAAAAGATAAAAATAATATATCTGATCATTACTTTAACAAACATGTTATTTGAAACAAGGCTTTGTTAGCGGGTTTTATTTAAATGGATTTTTTCAAACGAGAAGAAACTTACCGGTCTTGGATGTAGTATTCTTATCTTTGTAGTGTATACTACTGTATCGTTGTTTAGTTCCCGTGCCACAAACCAGACACAAGCACAGGCTCATTGCCATACAATATACTCTGGAAACGTATATTGTATGGCAATCAAAACCACTTACCATTCCACAACTCAAATCGAAATTGAATTTGTTTCTACTAAGTAAATGTTATTTTAAAATATCAGAATACTTCAATGAAAATTTTTAATCCAATTTAATATAATTATTTTCTTTTGTTTGATTTGATTTGATTGATATATTTAATAAATTTAATAATTCGTAGTATGGAATGAATTTTTAATGATTTTGGTTTAGTGTATGTATGTATGTTTAGTGTGTGAAATAATAGAAAAAGTAATTGAAAAAATTGTAATAAATTATCAATCTTTATTACCTTATTTTAGCAAATAAATCATAATATAATTTAATTTAATCTTTTTATGATACTTACTGCAGGGCTGAGTCAATGTGTACGTCATGATGTAGTTAAAAAAATTGTTTTGTATTTATTTATATGCCGAATCTCTAACAAGACGAAAACAAAGATTTAATTCATGAGATCAGCGCAAAGACACCACAAGGGAAACACAGGTATGTAGTGTTTTTATTTAACGGTTTTATTTAACTTGACAGGCCAAATTTTGTGATTGTAATTTTACCCCTAATAGTATTATTTATAACTATTTAAAATAATAAGTAATCGTTAATTTCAAAGCAATTTTACAATTCGCAAAGACTGATTTAAAAATTGCTTATCCTATATCAGCATTATCAAAGCCTGGCCTTTTGCCATATCAGCTGTCATGCCTGTCACGTAGTCACGTCATTCTGGTCTTGACAGTGAATGCGACTGCAGTCGACTGTTGTGAATAGCTGACTGTTAAACCTGGTAAAGCTGATATACCATTGTGGTCTGTGTTGTGAGCTTTATGCGTGCGTTATTGTATGGATTAAAGCTTAAGATTGATTGTTTTTCTAGGTTATATTTAAAAGGCGTGGTGTTGATTGGCTTGTGAGGACTGTCGGAAGCCGCTGGATACAAGCGGTCTCTTGAATCATAATAATAACCATTGACTCAGCCCTGCACTAAGATATAATCTTGTGTCACAGGCACTAAGCAAAGATATGGTATAAAATACATAGACAAGAATACAACATCCAAGACCGGTAAGCGAAACAATGCGCCTTGCAAATAACACAAAGTTCTGGTACAGGTGGATTCGAATCCGGAACCTGTAGCGAACCGCTGATTACACTTGTAGGAATCTTATGTTCAGCAGTGGACGTCTTTTGACCGGTGATGATGATTCGGTAACGAGGAGTGAGTTGCTTAATTTACATTTTTTTAAATAATTGTTTATGAATAATTAGATTTTTCTAGAACTTGTTTTAGTAAGTTTTATGGTTAGGTTTCGATGAAAATGCAGGGTTTGCAGATTTAGCTCTTAATGAGTTCTATCAACTTTTGTTGTTGTAAATACATTAAGTGTGTGTGAGATTTGGCAACTTTTATTACAGGTAACGTTTTGGCGATACTTTCGTTGAAGACTAAACGTATTCCCTTATGCTAGTAACTTATTCCCTTGAGCTTTTGCTAACAGTTCCTCGTCAGTGCGGTTGTGTCGTTAGCAAGCTCGACAAGACTGATTAATTCTACCACTTAAGTTTGTTTACGTATTGTATCAGTATATCAGGTTCCATAGATGTATTGTAAGATAGAGGCCTGGCATATTTTCCTTCAACAGGGTGTAGATCTTAGTGCGAGATCGTCTGGTTTGGTACCACCCTCCTTTCTATTTACAACGTGAAGCAGTCCGCTGTGTTTAGGTTCGAAGGATTGGAGAGCCAGTAATTACCGGCACAAGAGGCGTATTTTTTAGTTGTTCGTGCGAAGCTCGTCGTGCGTTTGTCGTTCTATGACTTTAAGGGCAATTGTACCACTTTTGTTTCAGGTGGTGATATAAAGTACAATTTTATTTTCTATACAAAAAGTGGCGCTTTTAAGATCATTACTTATCACGAGAGATGTTGCTAAATGTTTGCAAGATGCCCAAGACTTTGTCCGCGAAAAGTTTGTTTTTATATGAAATTTTAGACTGCGATAGCGACAAAATTGTTTAAGGAATGCCATAGAATTAAAAAATAGCCCCTGATGCAAATAGAGGTGTAATAAGTTTGTCTTGTCTGTCTGTAGCATCAGTACTCTCGAATGAATGAAGCAATTTTGATGTAGTTTTTTTGGTTTGAAAGGTGACTTAATTGGGCGTGTTCTTAGCTATTTGATCGCTATCGGTTCCCCTATTTAAAAGTTATCGGGGGTGAAAATGGGGATAAACACTCGAATGTACGCAAATATATCGAAGTGGGATATCAAATGAAAGCGCTCAACAAGTATATTCCAAAACTGTGCGTTCAATAAAAACTAATCAATTATTTAAAATTTATGGGGGTTGAAAGCAGGGATAAGTCCAACCCTGGTATTTTTAAATATGTTATTTAAGATTTTTATCTGAAGCAGTTGACATACGGAGGGGCCAGTAAGAATATTCTTTGTATTGCAGAATGGGGAGCATTGAAGAGTATCGCGATCCTAGTATCGTGACATAACAATATTATCGCGATCCCGTCAGTATCAGATCACGTGATAAAATAAATAGTTTAATACCACCCGGTGAAATACGTCACGTCACCTATCTCTTTCTACGTCTGTTCTAAAGCATATCTTTTCATAGGTCTACATTCGTAATGGAGTTTCGATTATTTTGAATGCTGATTGCTTAGACCAAGTTTTTAGTTTATTAAAACGTATAATTGAATTGTAGCTATAGTTTTGAGTGAAATGTTTGAGGATAATGATTGCTTTTGAGGTTTATTTTGAGCCAGTTCATTAATTAAAAATTATTATAGTCGTATGACCGAGCGAAGCGAATGGACTCTACTGGAGCGTTTGTATGTATGTATAAATGTTTGCCTGTCGATAACTCGAGTATCGTTAATCGAATTGTCATGAAATTTGATAGGCAAAATGAAGTAGTTCAATATGAGCCAAATAGGGGGTCAAGGGGTTACCGAACCCGAACCCGAATGGGTAGACGACCTTGGTGGCGCAGTGATGTAAACAGCCGACTGCTACACTAGAGGTTCCGGGTTCGAATCCCGGCGGGGGCGGGACTTTGTGTTATTTGCAAGACGCATAGTTTCGCTTACCGGTTTTGGATGTTATATTCTTATCTATGTAGTATATACCACTTAGTTCCTACTGTGACACCAGTTCTTACGATACTTACTACAGGGCTGAGTCAATGTGTGTTATTATTATAATTATTATTACCGAAATATTGGGGGTGGCGAATTCATGATTCGGAACGAAACACTTTTTATATAAAAACAATAGGGCTGTTAAAAGATTCTTGCAGGGTCGGCGACGCGTGTGAGATACCCCTGGTATTGCAAACGTCCATAGGCTACGGTGACTGCTTACCATCAGGCGGGCCGTACGCTTGTTTGCCACCGCAGTGGTATCAAATAAAAAATGGAAAGTAATACCACCTATTGACACGATATTGACGTGCTCTGGATGTCTGGAACGCCAAGAGCACCGCCAATGCGTAGCGAGGTCTAGTAATTTTAGAGCTTATCTTTAAATGCTAGAATTTATTCTTAAACAAAGAAATCGATAAACTCTTTTTTTTATTTTATTATAAGTTTAATTTGAATATTGTTTAAATTAATTTATACTATAAAGGTTTGGTATAAACCTGCTACATTATTTAATTTTATTAATACTTTTAAATTAATTCATTGTACCATTTTATTGACTAGTGTTTAATTAGACTAATATTATTACTGTAATTGGGATCTCCCTTGTAATAATATAAACAATAAACAAATAAAAACATTGCTGCATCAATGCGTCAATGCTACATGACATGATATGACATGGCATTTCTTCATGGCTACAACGTTTACGAGCGTTTTTAGCTACCATGAATTCCGCAATGTGAATTCTTTCAGTGATCACCACGCGTCCGTCACCATCATCATCATCAGACGTTCGCTGTTGGACGTTGCTTTCCCCTAAATATGCTCTTTTTAAGTGTTTTGACTTGTTTTTTTCGCTCAAAAAGCTTTTTCAGTTTTGAACATATCCATAACGTTTAAGTTTGTTTATTATTCAATTAACCTTGAATAACACCGTTTCTTGTGAAGCAAACTGTCTATTTACAAGATCTAAGGACCTTAACAGCTCTTTAACTCGACTTTGTAGATACTCAAAGTTTGTTCGCTTAAATTTGAGTTCCAAGTTTGGAAACCACTTTAAGGGGGTTCTTTGTCTGAGTGAACCCTAAACATCTTGATGCCGAAGCAAAGTTTACGGAACCCAATGTCGAATTACAAAATGTTTTGGTAAAGCCGGCAATAGACTAACGGATCGAGCTTGATATTTTTACCGACTAAAAGGAGAAGGTTCTCAATTAGGATGTCGATTTTTTTAAAATCTAATATTAATCGAGTTTACTGTCATAATTTATGTCATTCAATATTTTAAATACAATTTAAAATAGGTATGTAGAATATCATTATGAAAAAATGTTACAAGAATTTAAGTTGATGTCTAAGTAAAAATTATAAAAACGACATATATATGCCCGCTATATTTTTATTTAAAAGTTATTATTAGTTATATAACAAAACTCATAAACAAGTAAATATCGTATCAGTTGCAGTGTCAAAATTAACAATTGAGTTCAATGAAGCTGGAAACACATAAATGACACTTTGATAAATGTGTGTGCGGGTTCTCGGCCGCAGGGCCATCGGGTTCATGACCGTCATCAGGCATGGGGTTGGTGTTGGAGTCGAAATAATAACTAATCACAATTCTATTGGAAATCCACTATTTAATTACGAATTCACTAAAGACAAATATAAAGTTATTACACTGATGAAGTTTGATTTAAAACGTGGTAATCTCAAAGATGCACGTGTACGATCCAACAGTAAACTCAAAATGACTGTCTAACCGTCCCCTTCTCTACTCAACAATCCCGGAAGCTCGTATAGTCAATTCAGTGACTATAATAAAAATTAATAATTAAATCTTAGAATATTATAATCAGCAAGGTATCTGTGACATATGGAACATATGTATGTTATAAATTTTATGATTATAAAATTAATCTTATGCAAGTTAATTGTACCACTTTTTTTCCGTATTTCTTTTGAATCGAATCTCATAACAACATGTCATGACCTCACGCCGTTACCCCTCGAGATGGATGGGGTTGGCTGAGGTATCAAAAACCTTATTTCACTTTCGCATGTTTTATTGATTGCCAATGTGACAGGTTACGAATCTGTTGCGACTATCCGGGGACAATAATGAACCTTGACAACCCAAAACTTGAACCCTCGGTTAACTAAGGCACGTAACAAATTGAGCTACCACGTCCTCGTATATAAACTAAATAATAATTTTATTACCATCGACAAATTGAGAGTCAGGACCAAACCAAGTCCGTTAGTGGGGACGCCGCTTAATTCAGGTGAACACCGAAGTTCGGGTTCTTAGGCTAGTCTTTACAAAACTTTCCCGACAAATGAGGTTTTGATGATACTACGAAGAATAAACTTTTAATGTCCCAGAAAAAAAAATGCTCTGAAACTTTTAACAATGGCTGCTTCTTATGAATTCCCTCAAGGCATACTATACAAGGAGATTGTGCTTTTTAACATTAAAAAAAAAAACAATTTAATTTAAAAAATCAATCTTCACTCATATCTTTTTCTTGTGCTTTTTGCATTAAAAAAAAAAAAACAATTTAATTAAAAAAAACATTTATTTTATTTATTTAAACATACACGACAGGTGACATTCATACATACATACATATACAGTGATCAATTAAATGTACTGTTATTAAATTTATTGATTAATATGACATTCGAAAATTAAAAGCAAATCTGACGTAATTTCATTCATGAAAATCGGTTTAGCCGTTAACTACAAACACGAGTAAACGACTCGACACTTCATTTTGTCTACACAAGTAAAAATTTGTGTACAGTGTGTACACCATGAGTTTAGTCTTCGATTCCCGCTCGCGACTGCAGTTAAAAATTTGTATGGACCTTTGTAAAGTGTTTCTAACCGATTGTTTAGGAATTAAGATTGCTCATGCAAAATCACTGTCGTAATCTGTGCTACCTGACGTGTAGGAAAACTTTACGAACTCATGGTAGACACAGTCTAACGAAAGGTGGAGATTCCCTGTTAATTTTTATGAACGCGTGTTTATTTACAGGTTGTAAAGCAGCGTTTACATCAGATTTAACGATCGCACGTTTTACCAAACACTTGTTTTATGATGAGCTACAATGTAAGGTGTGATGAAATTCGCCGCTGTGTTTATGGGTGCGCTATGAAATATAGTTTTATTTAATGCTTCAGGATATTTCAAAGTATTGCCCCGGATAAGTGTTGGGTCGTTAAGCTGCAAAATTAAACTGAATATATTAAAATTATTACTTTTTCCGATTAAATTACTTATTTCGATCAAACTTGTATTGTTAATTTTTAATACAAAGATGCGTTAACGATCCGGCTAGTGAGTTGATTTACGATTTTACTTGGAGATCTTGGAGAGTAACATTTCTAGATTAAAAAGAATTCCATGCGTATAAACTCGCTGGCAGAAGCCACCTAAAACAAAGATAGAGTTTGTTCAAAATGACAACTCTTGAATTCTGTTTTTAAATTTACCTTTCAAAATAGTTTAGTTCAAATAATGTTTAAGAGACGTCGTTGCTTGTTGTCTACATCGCAATATCATTTACTGTCGCTAAAGTAAATACGAGTTTATTTCTTTATTGATCTTCTACCTTCCGAGACACCCCTTAAAGTTGCTGCTACGGTCCCCGTCCCTAACACTTAGTTCAAAGCCTCAACTAAAATCAGTTCCCAGTCCGGTTGGAACGTCTGAGCCTCTCTCAGCGAACAACCATACAAGCTGTTGTCACATCCGATGAGACTAGCCGATGTCGAAGGGCCATCCACACCAAGCGTCTCTCTCAATAGTCAATATAGAATCACTCGTACAAAACAGCCGTACCTAAGCGAGGTCCAAGCCCACTATGGGTGCCCTTAGGATGAGCCTGTTGTCTAGATCTGCACTTTGCACCTGTTGAGGGATGTAGCACCTTTTGTGCTTCTACCATAGTAACAGTGTTTCATTCGCAAGTATCTCTGACAAGATAAATATACTATAAATTTTACTTTAAAAATTGAAATACTCTTCCATCAAACCACCTGAATAATTTAATTCAAAACATCGCAGCGACTAATAGCTCTGTGTAAAGGGTGCTTTATAGAAATTACTCAGTCAGTACAGTATTAAGACCCTGAGTCTTGGAGGCCATTAAAGGGCATATAAAAATTACATATATATAAAGCAAGGATTTAATTATTCACTTCACATATTTACTACATTATAACTTTAGGACAAATTAAAATGTTCTCATTTAATAGATCATACAACCAAAACGTTTTTATTAAATATTATTAGACGACCTCAGTAGCGCAGTGGTGTAAACAGCCGACTGCTACGCTAGAGGTTTTGGCTTCGAATCCTGGCGAGAGCGAAACTCTGCGTTATTTGCAAGACGCATTGTTTCGCTTACCGGTCTTGGATGTAGTATTCTTATTTTTGTAGTTCATACCATATTGTTGCTTAGCACCTGCGATACAAGATTATCTTAGTGCGTTGCTGAGTCAATGTGTGTGTCGTGATGTGGTTATTATTATATGTTTTTTCGCAGTAGAAAAGAAGTGATCAAAACATAATTGAAAAATAAATGTTCCGTAAAAACAACTCAGAAATCATGTAATTATATGAAATTATATTCATTTAACAGTAAGAAATAATGTCTCAATACATTATAAGGGTTGACTAATGTGTGTGTGTGTGTGCTACTATTACTATTCAACAGTTTAAGGTATAATTGGGGTGTATTTTTTTCTAGTTTCACACCACAAACCGTCATTGTTAATTACCAAACTTTTAATCGAACCCTTAACCTCAAAATCTTTTCAACGATGAATGAAATGTATGAGAGGCTTTTCTTTTGTTGGAAACCCTTTGAAACCTCTCTAATCCCCCCATCATCGGATGACGTTGGGTCATAAATTTTATTGATGACGTCACAACTCAGTTTCTACCTACACGGTTTGTTACTAGGGTTACCAGACATAAGGATGTTTTTGGTCGTCCGCGTCGGTACCACTTTCCTTTCTATTTCTGCTGCGAAGCAGTTCGCTGTGTTTCGGTTCGGATGATTGGACAGCCGTAATTACCGGCATGACTGGTATACCTGTTAGACGTCTAGACAGGCAACGTGTTGGCGGGGACTTGGCGTTCTCAGACTTCAAGTGCCGATGCCGATGTCGTGTCAATAGGCGGAGGTAAAAGCTGTCTGCTTATTAACCTTATATTGTTTAAAATACATGTCAAAATTCCTGACGCTCGAGCCAAAAACGTAGGGGTTGCCACGACTTAAAATAATTAATTTTGTACTGATATTCTACTTTGTAATTGTTCTTAATATTGTAATACTTTTTATTGTAAGCAAATATTTGCATACCTTTTCGGAGGTAAATGTACAGGTCTTCCTTAACTTGTAACAACATTTGTTACCTATATTTTTGGCAAATAAAAATGATTATTATTATTATTAAAGAAATTTAATAGTTTTATTTAAATATAAAAAGTAAAAAAACAAAAATTTTCGCATTCCTGACAAATGGTCATAAGTCCTGACTTTTCAGGAAAACTCCTGATTTCTGGTAACCCTATACGACTGATTTAGAGCCCCAATCATAATTTCACTGAGTGCTTCCCTGTTGTAAGAGCGAGAGGGCTGTATATCTTTTAATAGCTGCTCGAAGTGTTAAATTACGACACACAACTTTTGACAGATAGTAATAAATATAAGAAATGTAACTGGAATGTGGCGGAATTAGAAACAGGAACAGTGGGGTTTGAACAGTTTTTTTTTTTTAGGGTTCCTTACCAAAAAAGTAAAAACAGAACGGTCTTTCTGTCTCTGTCTATCACCTGGCTGTATCTCATAGATCATAATACAGTGAAACCTGGATAAGTGAGAAACCTCTAGTATTGAGAACTACAATGAGGTCCCGGCACTTTTTCATCGAATTACCTCTGTTAATGGGACTTTTCGAACCTGATTAAATGAGATTTGATTTCTAGGATTTTTTTCATGTTTACCTCTATAATTGGGACTCTGGAGCTCAGTTCCCTTTATAAGTGAGATATGTATCAGGTTGGGACAGGTTTCGACACGATTTTATACAAACATTCGAATTTCTTTTGCACGTGTTTTGTTTACGGCCTCTGTAAATGAGACAACAAATTTTTAAACCTGTCTAAATGGTAAACTGGATAAATGAAAACCTCTTTAAATGGTACAAAATCCTTGGTCCCTTGAGATCCCAATTAACCAGGTTTTACTTAGCACCTGCGATACAAGTTCTTACGATACTTAGTGCAGGGCTGAGTCAATGTGTGTATCTTGATGTGGTTATTATTATTCTCTTTATTTATTACCTATATATACCCCTACCTATATATTTATATTTATTTATTTATTTATTTATTTCAATACATACTTTAGGTTTTTACAATATTTATATAAAAGTAAAATAAAACACAGATACAAAATATAAAACACTATAAAAACCTACTACTAGAGTGCCACCGGCAGCGAGGCAATACTAAAGCATGGTGGTTAGGGCTGCAGAGAGAGGAACCTCCGGACAATGCGCGCCGTGTCTAGGAGTACTGCCTTCTGTATCTGACCCTTGATCCAGCTATCTAGCGAGAGTCTCTTCAGTTGTTGGTCGAGACTCTTCGCTATGAGACCGTCCGCTGAAACAACTATCGGTACAATGATCGTCGAATCAACATCCCACATGGCGGTCACCTCATGGGCCAAGTCAAGATACTTGCTGAGCTTGTCCTTCTCGGCTTTCACGACGTTCTCGTCATGCGGGATGGTGATGTCGACGAGTATTGCACGACGCTGCGATCGATCTGTCAGCACGATATCAGGTTTTTAGGCTACAATAGTCCTGTCCGTGATGACAGATCGATCCCAATACAGCGTAGCAAGACCATTTTCGAGAACTGGCAAAGGTACGTACTTATAGTACGGTACCTCGGTCTCCATAAGTCCGTATCGAAGTGCAAGTTGTTGGTGAATGATCCTAGCTACTAAGTTATGTCTGTGTAAGTACTCACCGTTGGCCAGATGAGAACAACCGGAAGTAATATGCCTGAGTGACTCTCCAGGACGGCGGCATGCCCGACAAATGTCGATCGTACCATCCCTCAGGATATACCTCCTATAATTGTTCGTCATCATGACCTCGTCAGCAATTACACAGACAAAACCCTCGGTTTCTCCAAAGAGGTCCCCGAAGCGTAGCCAGTTCACCGATGCATATTATTATTGAATTAAAAAAATTACTACCTTGTTTCTTGTCGGATTCTTCCTCTTAGAAACAGCGTTCCGGTTCGGTGGTAATAAAAAATATGACGATTTGAAATTGCCTATTTTACTCGTAAGTCTATTCAAATAAAACATTTTGGCTTTGACTTTGATTATACCTTGACCGTACCCTGATTAACCTTTAGTGTAGTGAATAGAAGAAAGGCATCCAAACCCTTCAGCCTTCAGTGTTTGCTCAGCAAGTAAATGTTCATAAGATATTTGGTTTGTCGGCATGTAGACTTGTAATTTACTTAAAATTAAATCAACAATTAAAGACAAGATCTATTATTTTGCGACGAAGATATTTTTCTTAAATTAAATCGTATTTTACGATTCAAAGCATGAAATACCTAAACATATCTCAGTTTATGTCCAGACTGCACAACTGGCATCTACAGAATGGCTTTATAGTATTAAGGAATATATAACATGGCGGCGATTTCAATAATAATAAAATTTGACAAAAAAAAAAAAATGTGACTACTTTCTTTAATTTTTTGTTGTTTTTAATTTATTGTGTATTTTTATTGACATTAAAATAG
This sequence comes from Choreutis nemorana, assembly GCA_949316135.1. Classification (NCBI taxonomy): domain Eukaryota; kingdom Metazoa; phylum Arthropoda; class Insecta; order Lepidoptera; family Choreutidae; genus Choreutis; species Choreutis nemorana. Next base: position 9,681,229 of record OX438606.1, on the reverse strand, counting down.
AAATTTAATTAAATATATAATTTTGTACACCCCTCGGTGGCAGGTTCTTTGAAACTTTTAACTAATTAGATTAAGACCTTATGTACCTATGAAAACCTCATAAATAAAGAGTTTGAATAAAATTTTACAAGCTTTATTTGTTTTAAGTAAAATTTTCCAAGCTTGGATTCAATGCCGGAATGCCTCACCTCGTTGCTACGGTCGCTAAAGTCAATTGCATATTAATTACTGTTAATACAATAGATTGGCTACAGGCGTAGTCTATTGCAACTGACGTTTTGATTAACTATAGCAGTTACGCCATCTGATGAAGACCCTTCGGCTTCATTTGTGATAAGAGGTGTATATGTACTATGCTCGTGTGCGTATTGACTTTACTAAGCGTACGCACACTGAAGCAATATTTATGTACATGCCTGACGATACTAATACAGCCTAAGTGAAACCGTCGTCGTTAGATGGCAGAACAAACAATACGATATTGAATTATGTTCAGAATGTTCTTGTTTATATACTTTAATAGAATATTTTTATTGTAGCTACAAAATAAAAAAGAAATCCTGTTCGTTAGCATCGCTTGGACTCGAAAACGGTTAGACCTATTTGAATGATGCTTTGAATGCATTCTAATACAGGAAAGGTAAAAAAAACCGATCACGTGGTACAAAGCACATGGAGCCAAGTAGTAAGATAAAATTTGAGTGTTTGTTAATAATTTAGATAAAAATAAGTATGTAATGAAATCTTTTGAACAAAAAACAAAATAGACGAAAAACTTACGGAACTTTTCCCACACCTAGGGTTGATTTTTTGTTTTCAAATTTAACTCGGACCAACTTCAAAGTAGACTCCTATATGTTGAACAAAAATTATCGAAATCGGACGACCATTTAAAATATTAACACATTAAAAATATGTATACAGATCGATTTAATTTTTTAATTAATTGTTTTTCATTCTATCGCTGTTCAAACCATATCGTTGTTTAGCAGCTGTGACACGAGTTCTTACGATACCTACTGGAGGGCTGTGTCAATGTGTGAATCGTGATGTGGTTTATTTATGTGTTTTTGCCTTTGCCCGCGACTCGTTATGTTTTTAACAATTCACACAATATCTTTATAAATTATAGTTTTATTCTGATGATAAACTGCCTTGAAGTAAAGTTTAATTAAAATCCATTTCGTAAGTTTGGCGTGAAAGAGTGACAAACATCCTTTCATCCGCACAGCCTGACAAACTTTCTTGTATTGAATATTATTAAGGATTTATTAACTGTTGAATATTAGTAAGGATTTATTAACTGTTGAATATTAGTAAGGATTTATTAAGCTGACAAACTTTCTTGTATTGAATATTAGTAAGGATTTATTAAAGGTTGGTTAACTGGCTTACAATAACTAGTTCAGGCTATTCTTAATAGGGGAACCAACGGAAATGTCAATTTGACTTATTATAAAAGTAACAACATAAAAAACGTGGACAGAACGTGGTAGCTCAGTTTGTAACGTGCCTTGTTAAACCAAGCGACCCGAGGGTTCGAGTCTCGGGTTGCCGAGCATTGCAGCTGCCGTGTTCCTCACTGTGCCCGCATAGTGGCGACAGATCCGCAACCTGTCACACTGGGACTCAACATAAACATGCGAAACGCGGTGTGTAGCACCTCTGCCGAACCTTCTCGAGGGATTAGTTACGGCTTGAGTTTATGTTAAATGTGTTGTAACATAAAAATGTCATATCAAGATAGTATTTATGTATTTTCCTTACCAAAATCCACTCTGAAAGTCACTGACGTTCTAAATTTTCTCATTCCAGGTAAAAAAGAATGATGTGCACAGGTGGACAGAGTCATCCGGCTCGAAGGACCATGTACAAAATACTACGTCTAACACTGATAACTTCACTAGTAAATGAAACTACACTGTATAATGTTGCAAGCAGGGATATATATATATATTTTTTGGACCCTAACTGCGGCCCTATTGGCCTTCGCAGCGTAACCGGACTAACCGCGCGGCGAGTGCTTCCCCGCAAGGGAGCGAGGCGATTCGCTACCTTGCGTTGATGCCCTCAAAACCGGGCCTTGGGCGGGCGTTGGGTCTACAAGCCTTAAGGCTGGTAGGCCTCAAAACTTGTAGCCCCAACGGGGTTATTTTAAAAGGTGCTACATCCCTCAACAAGTGCAAAGTGCAGATCTAGACAACAGGCTCATCCTAAGGGCACCCATAGTGGGCTCGGACCTCGCTTAGGTGGCGCTGTTTTGTTCGATTGAATCTATACTCACTACTGAGACGCTTGTTGAGGATAGGCCGGCCCTTCGACGCCAAGTCGTCCTTACCGACTGGTGATACCGGCTAGTCTCATCGGATGTGACAACAGCCTGCAGGGTTGTCCGCTGAGAGAGGCTCAGACGTTCCAACCGGACCGGGTAATGATTTTAGTTGCGACTTCGAACTTGGTGTTCTCTGCCTATACACCTAGGTGTAGGGGCGGGAACGCACCAGCTCTGAGGGGAGCAGCGACATATTTATTTATTACAGGCAACAAATATGTAATATAGGAAAAACATTGTTAGCGCGATTCAGCATACGAGCAACGCCATCTGTTAATTAGTTAATAAATCAATTAAACACCAGGCGAAAGCCTTTTACTATCCTTTGTTATATATACCTTTACAGATTTTTATATACTATAGACTTTTAATACTTTTGAACATAATTTAACTAACAATATTAAAGATGGAGTAAATGCGTTTCGGTTTCTAATTCTCGTTTCCCTAACTACGGAATAAGGCAAACCGCATCTTGTATGGTTAGCAAATAAACGATTTTGTTTCATATATTTATTTATTATACTACAAAAGAATTGCATAGTGTACAGGCGGTTAGATCTACGTGCCAGATCTTCTGCGTTGGTATCACCCTCCTTTATATTTTCAAGGAGAGCCAGTGTTTTACCGACACATGAGGTAACATCTTTGCTTTTACATGGGCAACGCATTGGCGGTGCTCCTGGCTTTGGACATTAAGGACATCATCATCAATAGGCTGCGATATCACTTCCCATTATGTAAACCGTTTGCTTATTTGCCTAGGGAAGGGCGAGAGATAAATCACACAAATTACATCAGTTCCTAAATGAGCCATAAGCCTGTACATAAGCTAAAAAATACACAAAAAACCATCAATGTAATCATCCAAGCCAGGGCACGATCTTGGTACCTCACGTATCACTAATTGATTGCTGTGCTACGGCTACCTACATTATAAACAAAAACCCGGCCAATTACAACTACCCCATAAAGGGTTCCGTACTTTCGTACAAGATAAATAATGACTTTAAGAATGTCGCAGCATGGTACTGGCAGCCAAAACGGGGCTGGCCAGTAAGAAAAAAAAATCGTTTGAAACGTAAAAATTATTGATTATTATAACAATTAATTAAAAAATTACTCTTCTATCTTGCCACGACAAAGAAGAAGAATGATTTATCTACACGAAATATTACGACTATACAGGAGTTGTTAAGTTTTATAAAAAGGTTTTCAAATCAGAGCATTTGTATTAAAATGAGGAAAGATCCTTATTAGGTATTAAAATATCTTAGTAAAACAAACGAGAACAAGAAAAAATTATCGAAAAAAATTACGTTTCTTTTATGGGAGTCTCCCTTAAGAGTTGTTGCAACAGAAACAGGCATTCTCAGGTTCTTGAGTTACAGCCCGCTGACAGACGGACGGTCAGTGGAGGTTTAGGAATAGAGACCCGTTTTTACCCTTTAGGTACGGTGCCTTAAAAACATTTATTCGAAAGATATTTATTTTAAATCTTCTTTTGCAAACGGTACGTCTTAACCGAGAGCCCATTAAAGGGAATTCCCGGTATAGACAAATTAATTTCGGGGAATTCCTCAGATAACTTATAGCTCCCAAGTGTACCGCAGATTTATTTAGATTAAAACAAGCCAAGCATTTGATAGGGACAACGCACACTTACAACACGGAGTCAACTTTTTGTTCAAATTCAAAATGTTTTTATTCAATTCACTTTATTTTTTTGTCAACTACCGTTTCGGAATGCTATCTACGGGGAAGAAGCCGGCAAGAAACCTCCGTAGTTGCTTTAAAAAAAACAACTTTTGGAACATTTAAGTTTTCTAACTATTTGTTACTTTTCGTTATCTATCAGCTACTTTTATTGACTAATTTAAAAAAAGTGGGTTGTAAACTGATACAATAGTTGCTTTTCTCCGCGACATAAAAACTGTTTTTAAAGAAACAAAGCGTATATAGTGTAAGTTAATATTTTAATATAAAAATAACGTCGAGTCGATTCGAAAATAACTCTAAATACTAAAAATTTATCTATTAAAATATTAATAAAATTAAGTTTACTTTTAAATTTTTTTTTTCAAGACCCGGCAGGCATTTGACCCCAAACCCGCCTGACGTTAAGCGGCGTTGAGGTCTAAGGTGGATCATGCCCGCCTAGGAGAAACCTGTTCACTCTTGCCTTAAAGAGGCCCAAGTTATATTGGTCAGGGAACACATCGGCAGGCAAAGAATTCCACACCCTTGCAGTACGCATTATCAAGGAGCTATCGAAGCGTAAGCGTAGCTTTGATAATTAGAATATATCACGACAATCCACATAAATTGTCTCAGTCCCAAACGATATACATACATATATAGATAAATACATTCGGTGACCTCGGTGGCGCAGTGGTGTAAACAGCCGACTGCTACGCTAGAGGTTCCGGGTTCGAATCCCGGCGGGGGCGGGACTTTGTGTTATTTGCAAGACGCATTGTTTCGCTTACCGGTCTTGGATGTTGTATTCTTATTTATTTGGTATATACCATATCGTTGCTTAGCACCTGCGACACAAGTTCTTACGATACTTACTGCAAGGATGAGTCAATGTGTGTGTCGTGATGTGGTTATTTATTTATTTATTATTTTTACATATATATACATTACAACCATGAATTCAAAGCAAATATTTGTTTTCATCTCACATTTACCTGCGACGTGACAACAACGGTTAAAGCCGCTGCCGTTAAATTATTATGTTTTTGCATGTAAATTGTAATAGCTTATTATTATTTTATTTTTATTAATAATTAAACCGGTTACCACAATAACTTAATTATTTCAAACATAACAAAAACATTAAATTAAAAATTAAATACAAATTCTAAAATATGAATAAATTAATTACAAATCATAAAGAACACAATCAAAAAATCAAACAAACAATATTTGAATAGTAACTAATACAAGCAGGCATCAATAACTTCCATCCATCCGCAAACACATCAAGTTCGGGCAGACTTTCTATGAGATCGTTTAGTGCCGCATGCTTTTTAAGAAAGGGGGAGTTGTTGCTTTTATTGATTGAGTTGCGCAACAGTTACCATACAGTTTAGTGTATAGTGTGTGTCAGCCCTATCAGATATAATCTTGAGTTTTATCCAGTTCTTATACCGCGGGGAGGATTCTTCTTAAATAAGGAGCTGATGTTTGAGAAAAAGTTTATATATTGAGGTATCTACGGACTTAATTTGTATTATTTACCATTCAGCATCACATCAAGACATTGACAATTTTTGTTTTATGTACTATGCCAATGTCACGTGATGCCATAAGACATTAACTAAATACTAAAAGTGTAAACAGCTGACTGCTACGCTAGAGGTTCCGGGTTCCAATCCCGGCGGAGGCGTGACTTTGTGTTATTTGCTGGACGCATTATTTCGCTTACCGGTCTTGGATGATGTATTCTTATCTGTGTAGTTTATACCATATCGTTGCTTAGTTCCTTTGACACAAGTTCTTACGATACTCACTCCAGGGTTGAGTCAATGTGTGTGTCGTGATGTGGTTATTATTATTATCGGATGATGACTGTCACAAATAATATTAAGATATCAATATCGTAATAGAAGAATTTACAAAGGGTATTAAAACGAAGGGAAACTTCCGTGCCTTTAAAAAGTTTTGTCACCAATATTACTGGTGTAAGATTTAGGTTAGTATCTTATTTATCCCCTGTTAGTTGGTGGCATACCGTGGTGTTTAGACGGTCAGGCGTCTCCTGACTGTCTCCCCTTTAGATTTTTGGGCCTCTGGGCCATTTCAATTGCTGTCTCCGCTTTGCTGGGAGGGAAGTCTAAAACCGCTTTCTTACTACTTCCTATTTCTTCTGATTAAGTTCGTTGCGGGTCCCAAGACAGCCGGTAGGGTGTCCGGGCACAGCCTGTGCATCACTGCACAGCTGCATTATTCGTTGATTATTCGATCAAAGGACGCCACTGTTGATCCTGATAAACAGGAGTTGCAGTGGTGGGACAGAGTGGCGGGTGTGCCCCGTAAAGGGTATTAAACGAGTACCACGTATCACGCGACCCTTAATTTCTTCCAATTCTTTATAGATTTTAAATCTACGAAGAATATTTTTTTGGGAATTTTAAAACGATTACGAACAGATTTGCATTGTGATTTCATAGAAGAAGAAGATATGTACTATTTATGTATGGGTTTTTTTATAATTAATTTTGTATAATTCATCGTCAAGGGAATTTCAAGAGGAGAGCACTCTTGCCTTCTCTAAGGGGTAAGAGTGGCTGCATGCGGTTAACGACATTGAAACGAAAATAATTAAAAAAAAAAAACAACATGCAACCGAACTGCGGTCTTCCTTCTTTTCTTTAAAGTCGGTTAAGAGTAAAAACAAAGCGAAGCTATAGTAAAATAGATTTAATAAATCTTAAAACCCATGTTTTTAAATGTCCTAAAAGTAAGAAAATAACCCTATGGGGCTGAAAGAGGAGCCACTCAAAACGTGGGGGCGTATATTATTTAAGGGATTATTAATAGGATATATTTACATGACGTGTATAGATCGTGGTTGTAACTTGCAAAGATACGCCCCCACGTTTTGAGTGGCCCCTCTTTTAACCCCGTAGGGTTATGTTCTTATTTTTAGGACATTTAAAAACGTGGGTTTTTAGATTTTTTAATCTTTTTATTATTTTATTATTTTTTCTACCTCAAAAGTCATCATCATTTTATCTAAATCGGTCCAGCCGTTTTATAGTTGTAAATTGCATTGTCATCGAGTTTGAAGCTACCCTGAAAATTTCAGCCTGCTAGCTTTTTGGGAAGGGCCTCAAAATTGAGTTGCAAAAATCCAACCGGAACGACAAACAAACAAACAAGAAAACAAAAAAACAAGAAAGTGAGTGTATAAAAACGTGGGAAAAATACTAAGAAAAATGGCGTCATAAGCAAATTTACATAGCCTTTAAATAAATAAAAAATGGTCACTCACTACAATCGACTTAATGAAATATGTAAAAAAAAATACAATCAGATTTAGTTGTCAAAATCATATAAAGAATAGGGATCGTTTGCATGAACTAATTCATTTTAAGTACCTGTTCTCTAACATCTTCCTCTACGTTAAATGAAAGATGTATTTTCTTATACCAATAAGATAGCAAACTAGTATGCGCCTCACTTTAGGCAGGTGATGGTGAGGCGCAGCATCAGTCACCGTAGCCTATGGACGTTTGCAATACAAGGGACATTTCTGCCGTGAAGCAGTTCGCTGTGTTTCGGCTCGAAGGATTGGAGAGCCGGTATAATTACCGGCACAAGGGTTATAACATTACTCATTGGTGGTGTTCTTGGCGTTGGACATTAGGGACATCGTCGTGTTAATAGGCGGCGGTATCACTTTCCATCAGGGGAAACGTAGAAATCATCAAAAAACTTATTTAAAATTTATTTAATATCAATATAATCTGAGTATAAGTTTATTTGTATATGTTTAATTCATCTTCGGAATCAATTGGGGTGCAACGGAAGATCAGCGTCGGTCTCGTAAGAGCTGACACAACGCTGAGTCGCATACCCTTTCATTGTTGTAACACAGCATCTTAATGTAATCGTTTACGTTAATACATATTCCTTGTTAAAACACTGCGATGTGAGATACTGTGTTATTTTATGAATTAAGTTCTTACTTACTTACACAACGGAGAAAACCAGTAAACAAAGAAATACAAAAAGCATGCCCAGTAAATCATAAACCCAACAGCAAAAGCTATCAGAAAAGAAATAAAGAAGGAATATTATAATTCCTGTACTGTTGGCATAAACTTAGCATAGAGGAAGAGCAGCAATTTAAAGTTGCCGCTGAGGTCGAATCATGGAGCATCCGACTCGTAAGTTGCCAGTTCCTTGATACACAGTTTGACTTACAAACCGCTTTTGAAGAATAGTTAATGCAGACAAGACAATACCTGAAACTAGGTAGGTCGATCCTATATTAAAAAAAGTAGGATTGGCCTTCATTATTTTTATTATTATTTTTTATTCAAGACCAGGCAGGCATTTGACCCCAAACCCGCCTGATGTTAAGCGGCGATGAGGTCTAAGGTGGATCATGCCTGCCCAGAAGAAACCTATTCACTCTTGCCTTAAAGAGGCCCAAGTTATATTGGTCAGGGAACACATCGGCAGGCAATACGCATAATAAAGGAACTATCGAAGCGTTTAGTCCGGATGGTCGGAATATCTACCACAATAGGATGCAGCTTCAGCCTACGTCTAGTATTGCGATTATAAAAGGGGGCCGGTGGAATTAAATTGTGCAAAAAAAAACACAACAAACTAAGCTACCACATCCCCCTTAAAATCTATTGTACGTAATTTGAAAGGATGGATTGAGTGGAATGTCTACGTATTGTATTATTATTTTCTCTCTAGCAAGTAAGCCTTGCCGAGTCCGACTCAACTTCTATAAACAGTTGTTACGAAGTTACAATAGAGAAATAATGAAAGGCTAATTTAGTTTTGTAGTTCATATTAATTAATCATCCTGTAAGTCAACGGCCTCACGCTTTGAGATTGAAAATGCTTTAACCACCGTGCCTTTCAAGATGTATATTTGTTGGTTGTAGTTTCCTAGTTAGTGTTCATTTTATTTATTTGTTATTTAAAAAAGATTATAGCTGCCATGTTCCTCAAAATGTCCGGATAGTGGCGACAGACTCGCAACCTGTCACACTGGGACTCTACATAAACATGCGAAATGCGGTGTGTGACACCTCTGCCAACCCCTCTCGAAGGATTGCGGCGTGAGTTTATGTTTTATGTTTATTTAAAATAGATATATCGGTTATTACCATCAATATTTATGTGATACTGGATCGCGATTTCATACAACGTGATAATATTGACAGTCAACTCGTAAACAATTCAGATGGAAATTAAAAAAGCCAAGCAAAAAAATATCCGTTTTAAAGAAAGATACGAGTATATCTTTCATAATAGTTCATAATAAAAATCCGCCGCTATATCTCAACGGCCCTTTGAAAATAATTTGCTGTAGAGAATTGATATTTTTCAAGGGAGTGACTACAATAGAAGTAGTTTAACAAGAACGGAGTGCGCCAAGGAACGCGTCTGAGAGTTCATAAATTGAATCTCTTCTTCAGCTTATAACAAAATGTTCTTACATAAAATTTTTAGTCTCAAAATGACGAAGAAAAGTATGATATGAGTAATAAAGATTTTAAAATGATCCTCTTAAGTTGGCAATCGTGTTTCTTTGACAATAATGAAAATAGCCACATCACGACACACACATTGACTCAGCCCTGCAGTAAGTATCGTAAGAACTTGTATCACAGGTGCTAAGCAACGATATGGTATATACTACATAGATAAGAATGCAACATCCAAGACCGGTAAGCGAAACAATGCATCTTGCAAACAACACGCCGGGATTCGAATAAGGAACCTCTAGCGTAGCAGTCGGCTGTTTACACCACTGCGCCACCGAGATCGACAATAAATATTTTGTCTCTTTTATTTTTTCTCTTTTTATTTTGTGTGAGTATCCAATCATATCAGGATGAATTAAATAGATATCAGTAGAAACGGTATAGTGGTGTAAACAGCCAACTGCTTCGTTAAAGGTTCCGGGTTCAAATAACGGCGGGAGCTTGTGTTATTCGAAAGAAGCATTGCTTCGCTTACCAGTCTTGGATGTTGTATTCTTCTCTATGTATGTTATATATATCTTAATGCAGGGCTAAGTTCAAGTGTGTGTCTGTCCACTGCTAGACAAAATTCCTCAAATGCTAGTCTCTAAATCTGCCGTGAAACAGTTTCGCTGTATTTCGAAGAATTGGAGACCCAGTTCAATTACACCGGCAGTATAATATCTTTACCTCTACATGGCCAACGCACTGGCGGTGCTCTTGGCGTTCCAGACATCAAGGGTACCGTCGTGTCAATAAGTGGTATAACTTTCCATCAGTAAACTGACTGCTTCTTTGCCCATGATGTGGTAATAAAAAGGTCTCCAACAGCAGCGATGCTGCAACACTTTCATCTGCAGGCCAATGATATAATGTAATTTGGATATGTAAGTTTTTCTGAGGACGTGGTTCAGTTTGTTGAGTTCCTTGGTAAACTGAGTAATCTGACCCGACTGGTCGAGGATTCTCGGGTTACATTAAGTTATAGCTGCCATGCTCCTCAATATGCCCGGGTAGCTGCGACAGATTCGCTAGCTGTCACACTGGGACTCAATACAAACAGCGAAATTCGGTGTTTAACACCTCTGCCGAACCCTCTCGAAGGGTAACGGCGTGAGGTGATGATATGTTGAATTATGAGATTCGATTCAAAAGAAAATTTATAAAAACTTGGTACAATTAACTTGCATAGGATTAATTTTATATTCATATTATATATATATATATATATATATATATATATATACTTTATTTATGTGTTTTTCAATTGTAAATTTGGACACTACTACTGATATGATATTTATTCGTTTCGGTGTTAAAAACCTCTGCCGAACCTTCTCGAGAGAATACGGCGTGTGTTTATGTATGTATGTAAGATTTTTTCTGAAAGCCAATTTACTTGACTCGTTTGGTTATTTGTAGCTAATTGAACTGTCAGGATGCGATGGATGAGCTTAATAGTTATCGTTCCCGTTTTTACGTTTAAGTACTTGTATACTAATTAAATATTTTATCTGTAAATTATCTTCACATGACACGACATAGACTCTATACGCATTTAGTGAGAGTTAACAATAGGGGATCAGACAACTTTAGGAAATTACAATTATTAATAAGAGTTATATCAATTAAACTATACTCCTTAAGACATCGACTAAAAAAAATTCTTTGATGCGATTTTTTTCTATGTTTTTTTTTTCAACTTCATGTGCAACCAATGAGACTGTTCAACTGATGGAAATGAAAACGAAAGTCAACACGACGATGCCCCTAAAGTCGTGAAACATCAAGAGCACCTTCTAATGTAGAGATGTTATACCACTCATGCCGGTAATTGCACTGACCCTCCAATCTTTCGAACCGAAACGCAATGAACTGCTTCACGTAGTAAATAGAAAGGAGGGTGGTACCAACGCAGACGATCTCGCACTTAGATCTATCACCTGTTAAATTGTTATTTGTTATTATGTAATGACATAAATAACAGTAAGCGTTGTTTAATAAGAATATTACTGAAATACGAAAGGGCATAAACGCTTTTGTTTATTAAATAGAGATACTTCATTTGGCTCTTTTATGTAAGTTTCATGAACAAATCACCAAGTTCCTGTTATGAGGGCACCTAGATTCTTGTAATATTAAGGCGGTGGGCATACAGTGGTAGATAAAGGAATACTGCGTTAACTTTTTCTTACTATCAGAATAAGTAAGTAATCCAACGCATTTGCAATTGGAGTTGATCATCTTAATAGGTGGTAACAGTTTCCATACGGTGAACCAACTATTTACCCATGATATTGTATAGAAAAAAAAACATAACTCACGATACTCAAACTGAAGGAAGTGATGATATGGCCGAAGCTTAATCGCTCACGTACGAAGTAGAGCTCAATAGACACTGTATCCCTGATAAATATCGTCTGACCAAACCCTAAGGTCTGTGCTACGTTTGTGCTCATTTATTTATAAGTGGACGGAAATAATATTTACCAGAGGCCCCCAACGGTATTGAAATGTTTTAGGTTGTAAGCGGTCGCGTTTTTTTTTCGTCAACTCTGACTATCGCATTAGAGAAATAAACTATGTAGAGTATCAAGATATGTGGAAGTAATTTAATTAGCTGCACAGGTTTATCTTATTGACAGTTGGAGTGTAGCTAGAATTATTATGTTGAAAAATTGTAATTTGTAGTAGAAAATATTGTATTTGAATATTGAAAAAAGCAACTACGGAGGTTTCTTGCCGGATTCTTCCCCGTAGAAATAGCATTCCGAACCGGTGGTAGTAAAAAAAAGGTTCAGAAAGTGATAATTTTAAGTCTATTCGAATAAAAAACATTTTGACTTTGACTTTGACTTCTTCTTTTAGATTGATCGATAAAAAATAGTTAAATAAATACAATTCAAATATTACTCTAACAAAAAATTAATGTTTAATAATGTTTGCCTCAGTAAAAATGTTGATATTTTATTTTCAGCCAGAGATTTAAAATAACCGATCGAAAAATAAGAGCAAAAAAAAGCTTGTAATTTTTTTTTTCAGTCGTAAAAGATTACAGTAAATAAGGAGGAGGTAGTCGTTTCCTTGGCTGTACTGTAGTCCAAAAACTCATGTGACTATTTTACATATTAATTTTGAGTGGCTAGAGAGGGATGACATCACACACACAAACGAAAAAAAGGTAATTAATTATTACAAAGAAAAGAAAGAAAAAAAAAACAGTCTACAATCTTACATTTCAATTGGCTATAGTTTGAATTAAATATAATTGAATGGTGATTTTCTTGTTGGGAGTTTAAATAAATTAATTGTAGTTTTTTAACTATACAACTAAAAAAAATTGAAAACCAGATCCCGTTGTTGTTGTTCTAAATGTTTTTGCTCTAGCTCTGGATACGAGTCCTTTTGAGTCTAATCGTTATAATTCATTCTTGAAGATGATAAGACGAACAATGAAAATAATGAATCTGCCTTCAGTAACATGCTAGTACGGTTACTGTAGGCTCTAAGAAGTTACTTGGTATGACGAAAAGCGCAGTCAAAATCGTCGTATGTCACTTTCTCCACACTTGTACAGCACTACAGATATTTACTGGTTAAAACACCAGCATTTTCACATTAAATTCTCCATATATATAATAAAAGACAATAAAATAAGAAAGTAACTCCGAAAACTAGTTTTTTTCACGAATGTTACCACTGCCATTGCTCTAATCAACTCTAAGAAAATTCTACATTACAAATATTGAAACCTCTTGAATCCTACCCTTTGACCCGGTGATCTCCACCCCCGGAGAGCTATTTGGGGCGTATTTCCTGTTATCGATAAAATAGTTTATTGTATCGATATGCACACCCCTCTGTAGTCACTTATGAAAACTTATGCGCTCTCTACCGACAGAATACGATACTCCAGTATATTTCTTTTTCTTGCACACACGACCACATATCAAGCGACACGTTAACTGCAAAATCAGACCTTATGCTGTACGTATTAAAGGTGTGTAGTATATCCTTTGAAAACTATTATTTTGCGTATGTTAGCATTGGTGAAGTAAAATATAAATTTTAGAAGATCAATGTGACATTATATTCTTATATACGAGTATACCATACGTGTGAAATACATGGTTCAAATCTTAGATCGGGTAGGTATTTATGTGATGAAAGTACTAGTCTATATTTTGAGGTATTCTATATGTCGGAGGAAGCTATAAATAGAGTTAATTGTTGTATTCATTCGTGACTTACAATATGATCTGTTTACATTTTGATCACTTTTAAAAATCTTTATTTTCTTTAACTTTATTTAAACCATTTTTTTTTAAAGTCTAGTGACTTAATAATAGTAAAGAATATTGTGATTGATTCAATGACCAATCAGAGCAGAGCACGTGCCTCGAGCGAAGTCGGGGCGCCATCTTTACTTTAGCGATGGGGAGAGATCTTGTGCGGCATTCAAGTCAGAACCACTGAGCAAGTTGTATCAGAGAGTGTGCTATAGAAGGATAGGTACCCCGAACTCGCTGCTCGGTCTTAGTTTTCCTTTCATTTCATTTTTGATTGTGAACTTCTTAAATAAAGAAACGGTGGTTATTGTGTTTTGTGCTCGCATCTTACCCTGATGACGTCCACAAAACCCGTAACCACTCATGACGATGTCATCGGAAACGAGGTTTCTCCGACATATATATTTAGGTATTTTGTGTAAATATACTCGTACACATATGCCATCAAACAAGACCAGTTTGTTTATTTTTTTATTAAACTCCATGAGCAAACAAGCCAACGTTTCACTTGATATCATGTAGTATATAAGAAAGTATGTGAATGTGTGTTTGTGTGACTGTTATATAAACCAATAATCTTTAATAATAAATACATTGTTTTACTGTCCGTCATGAGATTTTTATTTACATAAAACTCATAACTCCTATAATCATATGGTACCGCCGCTAATTAACACGACGATGCCCATGTAGAGTTAAAGATGTTATAACTCTTGTGCCGGTAATTACAACAGCTCTCCAATCCTTCGAACCGAAACACAGCGAACTGCTTCGCGTTGTAAATAGAAAGGAGGGTGGTACCGACGCAGACGATCTCGCACGTAGATCTACCACTTCACATTATTTTTTGTGACTAAGACAATGATTGTGTAAATAGTCTCACGTATGAATGTTACTTATATGACAATATTCACGCACATTGCACTTGTCTTGTCCAGTGTCTAGTGCATATCGTCATTATTGACTGATCTCGAGAATACGCACATACGTAAAATTGTACATTTTACACACAGCAAAAGATCAACATCACCTGTTTGGACTTTGTTCCATTTTCATGTTTTTTACCATAAAGATTGCACCTGTTATGTGAAGCTTTACATGTGGCCGTCTGTACACGCCAGATGAAACGAAAACCAAACTCGTAAAAACAGTTTCCATTATGGAATAACTGTAGTTAAAACATTACAGAGGTTTATTTTTACCAAAATTTTTAAACATTAATTATCTACTAATGACTAAAATTTAAACTATAAAACCAAAAAAAAAGTTATAAAGTAATTAAATAATGTTTTAATCCATTAAAAAGCTTTCACCAGATGTAAAAACCAATTTACTGACATTAACTTATTTTTATTACTCCAATTTTTTTTTTATGCTCATAAATTGAATTATTACGTCTAAGAAATCTACATTCAAACTTCGACGTTATAAATGTGTCCAATAGTCATTATCCTTAATAATGTTACAAACGCGAAAGTTCTTAAGGATCTATGGATGTGTAGATGAATGGATATTTGGTACTCTTTTTTTTACGTTTTAAGAAAAAAAATTATTCAAGACCATGCAGGCATTTGACCCAAAACCCGCCTGATGTTAAGCGGCGATGAGGTCTAAGGTGGATCATGCCTGCCTAGGAGAAAACTATTCACTCTTTCCTTAAAGAGACACACACAACACAACAACACAACACACACCACACACTTGGACTACATCCAACAAGTAAGCGAAATAATGCGGCTTGCAAATAAAACTGAGTTTCGGCCACATCGGGGTTCAAGCCCGGAACCTCTAGCGTAGTCAGCTGTTTACACCACTGCGCCACCGAGGTGGTCGAGGGAGTATAACACAAAGTCGCTTCCTGCTCTGTCCCTTTGTATGCTTAGATCTTTTGCAAGGAGCGGGATTTTTTGTTATTTGCAAGATGCATTGTTTCGCTTACCGGTCTTGGATGTTGTATTCTTATCTATGTAGTATATTCCATATCGTTGCTTAGTTCCTGTGACACAAGTTCTTAGGATACTTACTGCAGGGCTGAGTCAATGTGTGTGTCGTGATGTAGTTATTATGATTATTAATAATAATATACTATGTAGTGTTCTTTATGTGATAAATTGAACGCCTAATTGGGTAATCTGTTAATTGTATTTTTATCATCTTTAAACTTGTAACAGTTGTACAATTAATGGTCTTAACATTAAGAAATTGTCGGGGAAATAGCTAATTTTGGAAATCATTGCTCGATCCATTATCTGTAATCTGACTTGAAATTAATTAATTTTAATTGGGTCGTTTTTCTTTCTACCCCATGACCTTTACGAGTTAAATGAAGATATGAAAAGGGGTTAATTTTAACATTTAATTATTATAATTATAGCTTACTACGTTTTTCACGATGCTTCGTCTCCTTAGATTTCGTTTTTTTGGGTTCCGTAACTCTTAAAAAATCACGCAATCATTTTTTATTTTGTCAACTGATCCCGCTCTAAATTTTACATAAAAACTAATGGCGAAAATTGGAAATACGTACATTTTTCAGTCATTTTGTCTATCAACCTAGGAATGAGAGATAGTAAGCTGAATTTACCTTCTTTACATCTGATACCTTCACTTTGGTGTTTTAAAAGTTGTCTCAAAAGGTCCATAAAATTTCGTGGGGGCGTCGCTAGATATTCAAAGTGAAGGCTAAAACAAACAGCTTTTCGCGATTCTCATACAATAAAACAGAAATATTATTTTAAAATACCCTACGCTAGAGATTCTGGGTTCAAATCCCGGCGGAACTTTGTAGGACGCATTGTTTCGCTTACCGCTCTTGGATGTTATATTTTTTCTATTTAGTATATACCATATTGTTGCTTAGTGCCTGCGATAAAAAACTATTTAATCTCACTGTAGGGCTGAGTCAATGTGTGTCTTGATGTGTTTATTATTATAACAGTGATGTACTTAAAACGGTGTTCCCTGCCGTTATAACAAAAACCTTGTAGAAATATGAGCTGTTTGCTAACAGATAGACGGAAAGCTAAAGCTTTGGCACCTTTTCAGTACAAAACCTTGAAGGGGAAACGGAAATATATTTTACTACGAATATCATAGTAACACTACGAGAAACCGTAGTCACGCCGTAGTACTTAGCATAATATCACTATGTGCCGGCATGATATTATGCACAGGTTAGTATATGCTATAGAGATAGCATGTCTTGGAAGATTTATCTCTGGGCACAAAATGTCGCAGTCTCAGCATATTTTTTTGAAGAATACTTTTTGGTTTTTCTTGAATGGTTTTTAGGGTTCCGTTCGAAGCGTGAAAAATTGTAACATTTTACTATGGCTCCGTTACCGGAACGTGCGTCCATCTATCTGTTGACCAGCTGTATGTCATGAATTATAAAAACACTATTGAATTTTCAGGAAATAAATTACACAACAATAATTGAAACAAAAGTTCGCTGATTTAGGCTTTTTTTTAAACGTAAATTGTTTGTATTAATATTTGTTTTTGTATGTGTATTCCTTGCCTTAACATGACGATATTGTCGTCCAGCGTCTAAGCCCTGTTATTAAACAAATAAAACCATAAAATTAAGGGGGCTACCATACATTTATTTTCGTTTTGTTATGCTTGCTCTGGTTTCTTTTACAAATAATAACTGAATAGCAAGTGTTATTTAAATTTGTATTAATTTAAAACTGGATTATAATGTGAAGGTATAGCATAATTTTCATATTAAAAATGTGTATGTTTGTATGCAATTTAACATGTTTGTGTATTTAAAAATAAAGAAAGCGAGACCATTGGGGTTATATCACTTTTAATATCATATCGTCAATATTTATGTGTTACTGGATCGCAATACACGTATCGCGTAAGCTGGTAAACTAGTATGAAAAAATTTAAGCGATAAAATATATCGATACGTTTATAAAATAACGCAATAAATATATCCTGATAGGGGAGGTATTAATAAAGCATACACGACAGGGATGTTAAGGGTGGGACCGATTTTTATTCTATTTTTTTTCTTTAACCCCATTTATCATATTATACTTTTTCTCGCGACTTCTTCTGCCTGGATTTTGTTTTTCCTCCTTCAGGAATCTAAAGTTTTTCGCGATCAAAAATGTGTGCAAAATTTCAATGAAATCCCGTTAGCCGTGTTTGCTTGTTTGAGTATCAAACATTCAAAGTTTACACTTATTATATTAGTTCATACATAAACAAATAAACTCACGCCGTAATCCCTCGAGAGGTTGGTAGAGGTGATAAAAACCGCATTTCGCATGTTTATGTTGAATCCCAGTGTGACAGGTTGCGAATCGGTTGCCACAATCCGGGCACAATAAGGAATATGGCAGCTACAACGTACGGCAATTTTAGACTCGAACTTTCGACCGGTCGGGTCGGGTTGGTCGGTTAACCAGGGCACATAACAAACTGAGCTACCACGTTCACGAATAAATTATAGTTTTAGCAAAGTTAATTTAATTATAAAAATAAAATCATTTCCTACCCCATCATTTAAACGTCATCGATAGATTATTTACAGATGCACAATAATTACCAATGTAACCGTGAAAGTTTGTAAGAATGTATGGATGTTTGTTACTCTTTCACGCAAAAATTACTGAATGGATTTTACAATAACACAGCTCATATATCAGAATAACACACAGGCTATAATTTATAAAGATATTGTGTGAATCGTCCAAACTATAACAACCATTTTCGACTTCCAAGCGGACGGAATCTCGGCAAAAGCTTGTCTTACATAAAACTTCATGAAAAGTGGTATCTCTTTTAGATAGAGAAAGAAAGATAGATAAGAGAGTAAGATAGATCGATTAGAAAAACATTACTTACAGAAAATTCAAACTTAACAACAGGACAGAAAGATGTATTAACTGACAATGCTAAACAAACAAAAATAAAACTACAAACTGTTAAATGTCTCATACAAAAAGTCCATTCAAATGTTCGGTTGGGTGGACATTTTGTATGGAGATTTTCTGTCACTTAGTTGAATATTTATAAGATAGGAAATAAAGAAAATTATAATTTGAAGATCCCCTAGGCGATTTAAATTGAAATTAAAGTGTAAATGATCCCGTTGGGGACCTCTCCAGGGGATCTTAGTGGGCATAGCCGGTTTTTACTGATCCGTTTCGCGAAAACTAAAATATAAAAGTGAAATTCGAAAAGTCTCGCCCTTACTCTGGTATTACTTCTACTGCTGCAAGCGACCGTAAGCTCGCTTGTCATCATTCCTGGTTGGAAGTAATATTCCTCAAAGAATCAGAAGCCCCGATAATAAAACTCCTTTGAAAGACACTTTTCAGCCATCCTGAAAAAAGTCAGGAGAATGACGAAAGTGGAGAAATTTCATCAAATACGATTCAGAATAGCAATTCTGAAGTGCAGCATTCAATAAGGGTATCATGAGTAGGGTTGTCATGTGAATTTTTTTTTGGGAATTACGATTTTTGTAACGTAAATACATATATTTTTTAAACCAACTTAAAAATTACGTTTTTATTTTAAAACGGATTTAAAAAAAAAAGTTTTAAGTGGTTCGTAGGCAATTTTCATCAGCAACACTTATGATTAATGCAGTTTAGTTCATTTATTAGTAAGTGAAGTATCGCTAACATTTATAGAAGGTTACTAATTATAAACAAACTAGTAATTAGCCTAAAATCTGAAGTAAATAAACTTAAAATAATTTAGTAATCGACAACCCTTATTTCGCGTGGAACGGAATGCGCTGCACTTTTGAAGCTTAAACTCGAAATGAAAGGAGTCGAAAAGAAATTTAATTTTTGTCTGTCAAATTAGAGTTAACCAGTTGCTTTAATACAAAAGCGAGTTATGCTTTTCGATTTTCAACAGAAGTATTAACCAAAAATGTCGACCGAAGCTTTTACGTAGAATTTTCATTGAATGTTTTCCTAAAAAAAAATACAAACTTTTTTTATTTGTAAGTTTTATTTTATTAGTATGATTATATATTTATAGGACTGAGAAACATTCAAATTACTGAATTGTAAAAATTCGATTTTTTATTGGAAAATAGCTTCTAAACTTTAAAACTAAATCTAAACAATACAGCGAAGGCATCACTTAATTTTGCTCCAAATACTACCTTTGTTATTCGAATAGGGATGGAAAAATAAAGGCCTTTTAAAGACGGGGCCTTAACAGCAGTTAGATCGTCTCTCAGACCTGTCACGCGCTGCGATCAATCTTATCTGTGAATATTTGACCCGACCCTCCGCCCAACCGCCTGTGACGTCAACGGACGCTTCGAAACAGGCGGAAAAACATGACATGGCATGGCCTGGCATGGTTTGCCAAGGGACTACAGTGTTCTTCAAAAAGTTTGGCAAAATGTTTTACAACGTCGGCGACGCGTGCGTGATACCCCTGGTATTGCAAACGTGCATAGGTTACGGTGACTGCTTACCATCCGGGTCATTTGCCTTTTTACCACCTTTAAAATTCAATAAAATTCAAATTCAAATTATTTATTGACATTACAGTACACAAGTTTCTTCTTCTTCTTCGTCGTTCCACTTTTGGTAGATTTGTCGTGGTTGTCATGACATCGTCAGCAACTGAGGACTCGCCGCACTACTTCTAGCCACCTTTGCCTGGTGTCCGTCATACGGTTGCACTCATGTAGAGGGCAATTAACAGCCGCCTTTATACCTTTATACGTTTCGTCCAAGGCATCGGTGATCTGCGTGTTTTTCTGTCGTTTGACTGTGCCATAACATAACATATTGTTTCATTAGTCTATTCTATTGACAACTATGCGGCTAACTAAAATGAAACCAAATAAAAAAATAACTACTATTCGACTATAACCTATTGACGACCTCCGTGCGCCACTGCGCCACCGAGGTCGCCAATTTTAGTGCAGGGCTGAGTCGAGTGTCAAGTCTGATATGTTTATTTTTGTAAGGTTATTTTAAGTGAACTGTTATTCGTTATTATGAGTCAATAAAGTGCGTTAAACGAAATTCTTGTGTTATATTTCCAGAATAGCCAAAATTATGCAATTCGCTCGCGTTATGGCCACAAATAAAAAAATGCCAAGGGAATTTTTAGCCGCTTCACACCGCCTCGCGCTCCACAAGGTCGACAGTCGCTTAATCACAGCGAGATTTTGAATGTTCTTAACGTAAAAACAGGATAAAGGCCCAAAGATGACTCACAAAACAACTTGAAGATAACAACTGGTAAATTTCTGTGAAATTTTCAAATCCTGTTTATTCAACTTTAATATAGAAAAGTAAAATTATTTTGAAAAACATTTTCTCTTTTTTCTTTTTATTCAACTTCATGGGCAAACAAGCAAACGATTCATCTGATGGAAAGTGACACCGCCGCCTATTGACACGACGACGCCTTGATGTCTTAGAACCCCAAGGGCACCATCAATGCTTTGCCCATGTAGAGGGAAAAGATGGTATACAACTCGTGCCTGTAATAACACTGGCTCTCCAATCCTTCGAACCGAAACACACCGAACTGCTTCACGTTGTAAATAGAAAGGAGGGTGGTACCAACGCAGACGATCTCGCACTTAGATCTACCACCAGTAAAATCAAGTCAAACAAATCTAAGTCGAGGGTCGAGGGTAAGTTTTACACAAAATTATAAACATTTTTTTTTTTTTTTAAACCCCAAGCTAACTGTCCTATTTTAGCGGGAATAGTCCATAGACCAACTCGAAATTTTAAACTATTCTCGAAATTTTTAGTCGAAGCTTAAGAAAAAGTTTGTCAATATGGGATACATTGACAAACTTCCTTGAAAACTTACTTCGATAAAATACTGTTCTTTACAACGACATGTACCTAAAGATTAAATTAAACTTTGAGTAATTTAGTCACGGAACTATGTTTTCCTTTTAATTTTTTGAAATGTAACATTATTTCTATTAATTTATCTTTTTGATCGCACTTTCCGTACAAAACATGCATCGCATATTATTTCATAGAATTCAATCAACAATGGACTTAAAATCATTCTCATCTTTGTAAACATATTTTATAGCACGTGATAGCAATTGCATAAAATATATTGTTTGATATTCAATAATTAGAATACAAGAATTTTTATATATATTTTATAAATTGTAAGTTTTTTTAGTAAGTTATTGTATTTCGAATAATGAAAAAAGCAACTACGAAGGTTTCTTGCACGATTCTTCCCCGTAGAAATAGCATTCCGAACCGGTGGTAGTAAAAACGATTTAAAAGTGCTTAATTTATGTCTATCGGAATAAATATACATTTTAATAATAATAATAATAACCACATCACGGCACAAACATTGACTCAGCCCTGCAGTAAGTATCGTTAGAACTTGTATTGCAGGTGCCAAACAACGATATGTATATACTAAATAAACAAGAATACAACATCCAAGACCGGTAAGCGAAACAATGCGTCTTGCAAAAAACACACACACATAGTTCCGTAACCGCCGGGATTCGAACCCGGAAACTCTAGCGTAGCAGTCGGCTGTTTACACAGTTGCGCTACCGAGGTCGTCAGAACTTTGACTTTGACTTTGAATCGACCGTTTTAACCGTTAAGTTTATATGAAAAAATCTGTATTTGTTTTATTGCGACAAGAATTAAGAGTTTTAATTTCATGTCAATTATCCGTTTGTTACATATTAGCTCCTGCTTTTCTGTATAAAAGTTTATTGTTGCTTAGCTCCCAAATTCAAGCATGACTTTGATATATTTGGTCTTTTTTAAATTACTAGGTAGGCATTTGACCCTAATCCCGACAGAAATTAAGCGGCGATGGAGTCTAAGCTGGAATATGCCTACCCAGGAGAAGCGTGTTCTTAGCTTTAAAGAGCCCAAGGTTACATTTATCAGGGAACACATTGGCAGGCAAAGAATTTCACTCCTTTGTAGTACGCATTATACGAGAATTCTGGGGGCGTTTAGTCCGATTCAGTTTTAATTTTAGTGAACTATCCCAAAATAAGTCATCATTTGGGCACAATCTCAACTTAACAGTAACTATGAACGGTAATAGTCTTTGCATGTTTGCCTAGAAAATGTCCATCTTTTAACGAAGATACAAATTTTACGCTAAATTTGCCCACAATCAAATCTTACCTGCAAATTCCTTGTTGCAGCAGCTTTTACCGTTGTCTGTGACATGTGAGATATCGCGTTCGAGTCCCGGATATTTGTGTGATGAACACAATTACTCTGGTCTTGGTTTTTTTTATTTATTCAACTTCATGTTGAAAGTGATCCCGCCGCCTACACGACGATGCCCTCGATGTCTTAGAACCCCAAGGGCACCGTCAATGTTTTGTCCATAGATCGGTAAAAGATGCTATACCTCTCGTGCCTGTAATTACACTGGCTCTCTAATCTTTCGAACCGAACCGCAGCGAACTGCTTCACGGCAGAAATAGAAAGGAGGGTGGTACCAACCCCGACCTACCACCATTGAATGTAGATCTACCACCAGTAACTTTAACTATATATGTACAGTTTACGAATATCGTCGTTTAGTACAAATATAACAAGCTTGTGGCTTAGTTTGGGGCTTTGAAAATGTGTGAAATATTCGTATTATTCATAACTCATAACTCATATTTTAGTGTTTCAATACACTGTTTCACCTTTACAATTATTTCTATTTCGTTCTATTGTTTTAAATTATTCTGACCTTTCTTTTATTTAGTAACTGCGTTGCCTGTCGAGTTCTGTCCGTCACAGGTTTTATTTCTTATTATTTGGAATTTAAACTTCACCACAATAATATTGAAACCTCAGTTCCAGATCAAAACTTTGTTGGAGTTCGATTTTGAGTTCTACAGTCAGTTTTAACTTTGAATTTGAAATTTCGACTGGAATTTCTGTATTGTAAACTGTTTTAAAGTTAAATTAAAGTTTTTTGATGGCAGGTCGAGGGTAAGAGTTTCGGGTTGGCGTACATTGTAGCTGCCATGATCCTTTTTGTGCCCGGATAGTGGTGACAGACTCGCAACCTGTAAGTAGGAATCAACATAAACATGCGAAATGCGATGTTTAACATATCTGCCTGTAACTCCCAAGGGATTAATTACGGCGTGAGTTTATGTGTAAAATCAAAGAGAATATTTGTTTGAAATAAAAATTATTGTTAACATTATGTTGTACAAATCTTCTTCCCTTTAAAAAGTGCAGAGCTGTTCGTTAGTCTCTCAAAACTCGATGACTACTGGACCGATTTGAATAATTTTTTCATACTTTGTTGGCTCTAATACAGGATAGATTTAATAGTTAAAAATAAATTGTTCCCAGAGGGTCGATCGCAAAGGTTAATTATTCTTATAATGAGAAGTACCTTTCCTATTCCAACCTTTTGTTTGATCATTATTTTTAATAAAAATTACCGAATTACCGTGTTTTTTTCCTATACATTTTTGCGAAGATGCATCGTGAATCAGTGGTGAAGTCTATAAATCAGTAACAATTTTTTATTTTTACCAATTTTTAAGGACATCCAACAGGACTAAGTTTCGTAAGATTATAGTAGAGAATTAATAAAATCCTAGATAGAAGGATTTTTTCGGGGCACACCCGCCACTCTGTTCACCGGGATCAACCGTGGCGTCCTTTGATCGAACAATCAACTAATAATGCAGCTGTGCAATGACGCACAGACTGTGCCCGGACACCCTAACGGCTGTCTTGGGACCTGCAACGGACTTAATCAGAAGAAATAGGATGTAGTAAGAAAGCGGTTACAGTAACAGGATGTCACTTCAGAAATAGTGTATATTAATAGGGTTGATAATAAAAGTTATAGAGTTAGGGAAACTTAAAACATTGAATATTGGTAGTGACGAATACTAATAATAATAATGAGAACGTGGTAGCTCAGTTTGTTACGTGCCTTAGTCTTAGGTTACCGTAAGTTGTAGCTGACGTTTCTGCTGAAGTTTCCCAATGTACCCGGATAGTGGCGACAGCACGCAACCCGTCAGACTGGGACTCAACATAAACATGTGAAAAGCGGTGTGTAGCACCTCTGCCTACCCCTCTCGAGGGGTTTATGTTTATAATAAGACTAATTGATTTCTTTTTTTTTGTCGTTACAAAATCATGT
Organism: Choreutis nemorana; assembly: GCA_949316135.1. Classification (NCBI taxonomy): domain Eukaryota; kingdom Metazoa; phylum Arthropoda; class Insecta; order Lepidoptera; family Choreutidae; genus Choreutis; species Choreutis nemorana. Next base: position 9,656,252 of record OX438606.1, on the reverse strand, counting down.
CTTTGCTAATAATAATAATATTTATTTCATTAAAAGGCACATTACAAAAAATGACAGTGGCCGGAGCCTCCTTTTAAGCATAAAAAAGCCTGTGTTAGGAGGCACCGCTCTTCCATTTTAGACAATATATAAATAATAGTACCTAGGGTGTAAGTATGAAATACATATCAAATACAAAGAAATCCAGTCAAGAGAGAATCAGAAATTACAAAGAGAAACAAAAACAAAATAAAGAAATAAGATTGATAATGGCAAAAACAAAAGTAAAACTTAATGTGTTTTAATAGGAAATTAAAAGAGTTGTATTGGGTGAATGTGAGTATGTATGGGTAGAGTGCGTATATGTGTAAACTTGAATGCTAGTGTGTGAGCGTGTGTGTGTGTGCAGTGCATGTATGTGTGTGTGTGTGTGTGCATGAGTGTGTGAGAGTGTATGTGTGCATGTATGTGTGTGTGTGTGCGAGAGCGTGTGTGCGTGTAAGCAAAGTTGTCATCATATCTATGTAGGTACTAAGAAAGAATCTCCAATAGCTTTTCGGTCTCATCATAGTTTTTTTGCTGCAGCCATTCGCATACAGCTTTCTTGCAATCAAAATAAAGTTTACTGTAAATATTAAGGTGCAGTAATAAACTTTCATCAGAGAATGAAAAATCAAGCTGCTACTAAATTTATTTTTATTGTTACCATAGGCATTTGAGCCCAATCCAAAATGTTAAGCGGCGATGGAGTCTAAGGAACAAGCCTACCAAATAAATCCCCAGTTCATACTGATCAGAGAATACTTCAGCAGGCAAAGAATTCCACTTATTTGCAGTAAAATTTTGGTAGTTCCACCAGGAAAGGGCTCCTGGAGTTATAAAATAAGTGAATTTTTAAATTTTGATAATCTCTTTCCTTTTCACGAGCTCGTGTCGTTGTAAAAATATAAATTCAAAGTTTCTACATGTTTTCCAGGTCTTGATATATTTTATTCTTCAAATGGCATAGGAGTGGACATGTCTTGCTGGCACCTCGCCAATTCCCATCTCGATTGTCACCGGCTGTATTAGCAAAAATGCACCTGCCAAGACGGTATTTATTGAGTAAGAACTTAAGAAAAAGGGATCTTGTCAAATGCTATTGGAAGGTAGAAGATATTATGGTTGGAATTTTGGAATGTTACAGTGAATTACGATACGATATCATTATCAAACCTCCAACGTCAAATCTCCGGTTAGCTTAAATGTATAGCGCCATTTTAACCATAACTATAATGTCTCAAAATAATAGCCACTTTTTTCATTACTTTAAAGTTCACCAATAGGCCCGTTTGGACCCATTTTAAGCATCATTTTAACTTTGACAATAACAGCTGTTTTGGTAACTCACCCTTAGTATGTTATTCTGGGAGTAATACAGGTCATATTTCTTATTTTTGGTATTCCTTTTCTTTATTACGTTCAGATCAGATGTCCTATATATATATTTATATATTTCAATAAGTCTAGAAAGTTCGAAAATAGTTGCACTACATTCATTTTGTTATACATATAATACGTTATTTTTTACGGTCTCGGCGTGTATAGTGGTGTAACAGCTGACTGCTACGTAACAGGTCCTGTATTTGAATCCCGGCGGAGGCAGATCTTTGTGTTATTTGAAAGAAGCTTTGTTTCGCTTAGTCTTGGATGAATATTTTAATCTAAGCAGTATATACCGTATATACCGTTGCTTAGTGTCTGCGACTCAAGATTATATCCTAGTGCAGGGCTTAGTCAATGTGTGTCGTGAAGAGGCTATTTTTATTATTATGATAATAATAAACACTATATATATGAAGGCACCAGCGATCCTTCATCAGAATAGTCCATTATGCGGACGTTGGGTTAAGGGCGAGAAAGCAAAGAAAGTATTGGCTGGCACACACAACACTAATTGACACAATTAATACACTCAAAAGCTTAGTCACTAATATGATGATCGCACTAACGATAATAATCTATTATATCAAAATAACAACAATTAATATAGAACAATTTAACTTAATAGCCGAACTTAAAGCGATTCGTCGAAAACGCGGTTCTTCAAAACTCGATAACCATAGACTAAAGATATTTTGAATATGGCGGCCCCGCTACCATCGTCACGACGCTCCTTTTTTTAAATAACAATAATAACCACATCACGACACACACATTGACTCAGCCCTGCAGTAAGTATCGTAAGAACTTGTGTCACAGGAACGAAGAAACGATATGGTATATACTACATAGATAAGACCGGTAAGCGAAACAATGCGTCTTGCAAATAACACAAAGTCCCACCCCCACCGGGATTCGAACCCGGAACCTCTAGCATAGCAGTCGGCTTTTTACACCACTGCGCCACCAAGGTACAGCTCCGCTACAGTGCCACTCTCAATCAATCAAGCCAAACCAATCCGTCAGTGTTTCAGAGAAGCACCGTCATATAGATATAAACTCTATTCAAACCATCATTTCAAGTCCATCTATCTTCAAAAGAATGACCTTCTCTGGTCAATTAGTATCTTAACAGGTAAACTTTTGTTGAATCTTAGAATAACTTGTATTACGTAATTGATAGAGTTTATTATTAAACGGTATAAAATTACAAACCTTTACGCTTTATTATTTCTTTGTCGTCATGCCAACAACATTTTAAAATCATGTTTAGAATATAAATAATCCGGCCAAGTGTGAATCGATTTCGGACATGATGGGTTCCGTATTCTCGTACAAGATTAAATTATATATGTACGTTTTATATAAAAGAAAAAAAAAAGATTTTGATAAAAAATATATATTTATTTTAAGGGAGTCCCTTTAAGTTTTAATTTCTTTTTGTTTTTATTATTTATTGTTTTAGTGGCAACAGAAATGGACATTATCTGAATTGCACCACGTGTTTCTGTTCTCAGGCGTGAAACAAACACTTGCTTAGAAACTGATTCCCACCCTCAGGATGCTGTGGGGATGAATAATAAGTTTTGTTCGTTAAGGGCTACGTTGCCTAAGGGTGACTTTATTACTAAGGCTTCGCTTTCTGTTTGTCGTTTCGTTTATCTGTCAGCGAGCTGTATTCTTTTAAGCATCGTCATGGGTAAATAAGCAGTTGGTCATAAACTATAATACCTCGAATACGACCTCGGTGGCGCAGTGGTGTAAACAGCCGACTGCTACGCTAGAGGTTCCGGGTTCGAATCTTGGATGTTGTATTCTTATCTATGTAGTATATACCAAATCGTATTTAATGTTAAAATGAAACTTAGTAGGGCTACCGCGCTTTAAATTTAATTCAGTTACAGTTAAAAAGAAAGACTCAGTTTGTTATCTCGGTTTGATACTTGAAAAGAAGTTTCATTTTATTGAGCACATTAAGCAAGTTAGCGAAAAATCAAAACGAAATTTTTATGCGTTAAATAGAATATCAACTTCGACCTGGGGATTGTCGTTTAAGTCATTAAAAATAATTTATACAGCTACTTTCTTGGGTTGCATTTGTTACGGAGTCCCCGTGTGGGCGGATAGAGGGCCACAATTGGCGCTGCGCGACGTAAATTGCTTCAGAGTCAGAGATTAGCGTTAATTTTTCTTTGTAAAGCGTATAGAACCGTCAGCACTGAGGCCCTGCCGATTCTTGCGGGCGTTTTACCGGTAGATTTAGAAATACAACGGCGTGTGGCAATGTATTACAACTCGCGGAATGGTATGAGTTCAGATTTTCTAAAACCTAATGATAGGGCTAAAATCAGTAGATTATTTAATAGTAACGACAACGTTCATAAAAAACTAATCGACGAATGGCAAACTAGATGGGATACTTCGACTAAGGGGCGGCATTTATTTAAAAATTTCCCTATAGTGCGCGAACGGTTAAATAAAACGTGGCTTGATATCGATCATTGCGTAGCCCAATTTCTAACCGGGTATGGTAACTATAAGGGCAAACTTTATTCATTTAACTTGGTGCCGTCACCTTTTTGCGAATGTTCAACGTCGGATCAAGAATTTGTGCAAACTGCCCGTCATATCTTGTGGGAGTGTAATCTCTGGCATGACGAAAGGTTAATCATGTTAAATTCGATTCAAGTATCTGCGTGTAGTCCTATCTATTACCTAGATTAAGGTTAGTATCTAATTTATCCCCTGTTAGTAAGTGGCATACCGTGGTGTTTAGACGGTCAGGCGTCTCCTGACTGTCTCCCTTTTAGATTTTTGGGCCTCTAGGCCATTTCAATTGCTGTCTCCGCTTGCTGGGAGGGAAGTCTGAAACCGCTTTCTTACTACCTCCTATTTCTTCTGATTAAGTTCGTTGTGGATCCCAAGACAGCCGGTAGGGTGTCCGGGCACAGCCTGTGCATCACTGCACAGCTGCATTATTCGTTGATTATTCGATCAAAGGACGCCACTGTTGATCCTGATAAACAGGAGTTGCAGTGGTGGGACAGAGTGGCGGGTGTGCCCCGAAAAAAACCATATCGTTGCTTAGTTCCTGTGACACAAGTTGTTACGATACTTACTGCAGTGATGAGTCAATGTGTGTGTCGTGATGTGGTTATATTTATCTATGTCTTTATACATACTTATCTATATTTATTAGAGCAAGATACTTTGAACATATCACCCATTTATCGTATAAATTCAAAGCTTCAATATTCCGGGAAATTAACCGCGACAAATAACTTTTGTTAAAAGCGTTAAAAATAACCTTGAATTTTGTAATGGATGCCTCACAAAACAACCGATCAGCCACTAAATTAAACCACAATCCACTTTATATTCAAGAAAGCCATAACTTTCAAATCAAATCAATTCCAGGCTTAAACAAACTTTGTCCCCAATCATTTCCAACGCTTATTGAATCTAGTTCCCCAATAACCCAGAGTCCTTTTGACCGTTGTACAAGGATCAGCGAATTTACTAGGGGTTCGTTTGAATTTATCGCAGCTTTCCATTGCCAGGCTTAACCATTTAAGTCCTTGATTGATGAAAGAGAAAGAGTTATCTGTAGTTAACACCCGTCTTGTTTACTCTTTGGCTTTGTATTTTTGCTGTCGCTTACGAAACAGTTTTTTCTATATTACTAATTTATAAATGGCTGATTTAAGCTACTTAAAATGCTATTTAAAACCTCACTGGAAGTTAGGGCCAATTCACACCGAGACGCAACGCGACGTGACGATGCTTGAAGAGGCCAGTAGTTTAGCGCTGCGCAGCGCGACGCCGTGAGTTGCATCGCGGCATTGCGAGGCGCATCGTGCAGTCGATGACAGCACGCCACTTTTGCGCATACTCGCAACGAAAAGTGTATCTTTTTGTGTAGTTTATAAAGTAATTTCTAGTATGGCTATCTTAAAAAGCCTCGTTTCGGTGTGAGCTGACTCTTAAGTTTAAATTTTTTTTAAACATACAATTTTTATTTTACAGTGAATATTCTGTATGTAGGGGATGTTCTATAGGGGCCAACTTAATAATAATAATAATAACCACATAAAGACACACACATTGACTCAGCCCTGCAGTAAGTATCGTAAGAACTTGTGTCACAGGAACTAAGCAACTAGATAAGAATATAACACCCTAAGACCGGTAAGCGAAACAATGCGTCTTGCAAATAACACAAGGTCCCGCCCCCGCCGGGATTCGAACCCGGAACCTATAGCGTAGCAGTCGGCTGTTTACACTACTGCGCCACCGAGGTCGTCACGAACTTAACGATTTAACATCGCGGGTAAACGAGCAGATTACTTACCTGATGGAAAGTGATACCGTCTCCTATTAACAGAACGATGCCCTTGATGTCTGGAACGCTTAAAGCACCGCCAATGCATTTCACATGTAGAAGTAAAGTACCAGTCATGCCGGTAAAAACACTGGCTCTCCGATCCTTCGAACCGAAACACAGGGAACTGCTTCACGGCAGAAATAGAAAGGAGGGTGGTACCAACACAGACGATCTCGCACTTAGATCTATCATCAGTAAAAACTGGTGCCGATCAAATAATTAGGTAATGCTATAATTAATAACTCAACGCAGTTATTTCATATTGGAAAGAATTTTCTAAACAGTCGTAGAAGTTCTGAGGGAATAAACATAAATAAGCAGCACGCGACCGATTTTAGGGACACTACCTTTTTTGGAATCGGTTAAAATGCAAATAAAATGTCAGATTTAAAACCAGACAGTTGTAATATAAGAGTTTGTGTTGAACTTCGTTTTCCAATTAAAGAACTGTAATAATTCCACTGTAGTTGAAAGAAAACTTTAGAACTATATGACTTAACAAGTTATTGTAAAAGTTTGACTGAGATAGCTGTAAAGTTTTAAATTATTTTTTTACCATTAAGATGGCAAACAAGCGTGCAGCCCGCCTGATGGTAAGCATGACTGCTTACCGTACCGTAGCCTATGGACGTTTGCAATACCAGGGGCATCACGCAACCGTTGGTCGTTCCTGGAATGTGTCTTCTTAATAATCACGGCAAATTTTCAGTGTACCAGGTTTAAGGACCAGGTACAAATGTACCAGGTCACTGATACCATTTCGAAATAGTAGCTTCGAAGAGAATTGACTATTCATGTTTATCGTCATCTTCTTCATCAGCAATTTATTTTCATCATCATCATAACATCACCGTTTTAAATTTATCAACATGAACGGGTTAAAAATTTAAAAAAAAATGTTTCGGAAGGTAAAATTTTGCAAAAAATAATAATAATTTAAAAAACTGTATAAAAGTCACCGTGAAAAATGCTAGTATTGAATAAATTGAAAACGAATTCTTTATACAAGACTATCCATCTAATATTTACTTCCTGGCATTTCTTCTATTTACTTACAAATTGAAACTTGTTCTGCATCGAAAAACTCGAGGTATCCTTCACTACAGTGCAGACGGTTCTATACCTTATTGCTTTATAAATAAAGAACGCTATCATGGCCGTTTACATTGGTGTGGGGAAAACATAAAGCGTTCAAATAAAATGGAAATAGAAAGAAAATATCTAGCGATTACAGTAACGCAAAAGAAATAAAGAATTTACTTCTATAAAAAAATTTATACTTTTTAGCTTTGAATAGCTTGAGCTAACTCACATGTTAAATAGTAAAGTTGACAGAAATATTATTGTTAATGTACATTTTGTCTAAAATATCATAGAGCTGATTTTTCCATCCTCAGATAGTATTTATTCGAGGAATATACAAAAATGAATTGTTCAATCGTCAGGCAGGATTTGTTCAATGAATAAGTGGCCTTTCTTACTTTACCGAATAAGCCCCGAATAATAATATTAGATGAACTTTTTCAGTTTATTGGAAGTCACTGGTGACTCAACATAACCTTTTCATTGAATTGAAAATGCATTGTATGATCTAAAATTCAAAATTATTTCAGACATTAATGAGTATATAATTACGCGACTTTGTGTTTTGTCGCCTAAGTTCGTGGTTAATTTAATTTTGTATGTAGTTGTGGTTGGACGTTAGTATCACATCATAAAAATACGATTATTCATAAATCGGATAATAAATCCATCATATCTAGTTGGAGTGCAGTGTAAGTGTAGTCTCTGGCATGACGAACGTGTAGTCCTATTTATTACCAAGATCTTGTAAAAACAATGAGAATCTTCGGTGCTTTTAGAAGTTTTATTACCAATATTACTGGCTAAGTTATAGGTTAGTTTATCCACTGTTAGTTAGTGGCATACCGTGGTGTTTTGACGGTCAGGCGTGTCCTGACCGTAGATCCCTTAGCTTTTGGCTTCTGGGCCGTATCCATTGCTGTCTCCGCTTTGTTGAAAACCGCTGGAAGTCTGAAAGCGCTTTCTTAATACCTCTTATTTCTTCTGATTAAGTTTTTTGCGGGTTCCAAGACAGTCGGTAGGGTGTAAGGGCACAGCCTGTGCGTCATAACACCGCCGCATTATTCGATCAAAAGATGCCACTGTTGATCATGGTGAACAGGAGTTGCAGTGGTGGGACAGAGTAGCGGGCGTGCCCCGAAAAAATATACGATAGTAGCGTTCGGGAATTTTCGCGAAAACCGAGTAAAAACAAAGTTGTAAAATGTATCACTACATCTGTAATTAAATTATTTAAAAATAGGATCATTTTGTCACTTTTATGTAATAATTATAATATTCACATCACGACACAAACATTGACTCAGCCCCTAAGTATCGAAAGAACTTGTGTCACAGGTGCTAAGCAACGACATGGTATATACTACATAGATAAGAATACAACATCCAAGACCGGTAAGCGAAACAATGTGAAATAATTGTTCGCCGAAAAGCCGAATGTAAACAGCACCAGCATTGCACCGGTTCACTCCGAGGAGTTAGTTCACGGTGACTTCAAAAATTCAGGCGACTTGAAGTCAGAAATCGAAACCGTTTGAGAATATTCAATGTACACTTAAGTTTATGCTGATGATCCAGAATTTAAAGATGGCGGACAAAATTCCACTGAGACTCGTTCTTTGTTGCAATTCGTATCTCTATAACATTTAAGTAAGAACTTTTTCATATAATATTACAGTATTTTTCAAAAAAAAAAAATGCTGTTTATGTTTGATGGGTGATATACTTAAGTATATTGCGACAATGTGTTATATTAGTTTGTGCCTACAAAGCTGGACGTTTTTCGTTCGAATAGAGTTCGAATAGAGCGAAGCGGCTGAAGATTCGGAGTTTACCGGCGTTTGTGTTTCTGTATGTATTAATGCTTGTCCGACGATATCTCAAGTATCGTTGCTTGGATCGAAGTGAAATTTGGTAAGCGGCTTGATGAGGCCAAAACAATGTTAATATTTGAATTTGAACTGCAATACTCAAGGGGTTTCTGAGATATAGGGGTCGCAAGTTCAAAGTTTAGAGCGTACCCATATTTATTATGATAAATAAGAGTATTTGGTATATTTTCTAGTAGCCCGCCTCGGTTTCACACGGATTTTATGCATGTATTTTATTTATAACACTTCCTCTTGAACTAGTACATCTACTAAAAAAACGCATCAAAATCCGTTGCGTAGTATTAAAGATCTAAGCATACATAGGGACAGACAGCGGGAAGCGACTTTGTTTTATACTGTGTAGTGATTAAGAGTTCGATGTTTTCTGTATTTATGTTAATGCATGGTACTTACTATTCTTTGTTTAAGAATAAAACAACTTGTGAGAACTATTTCAATATAATATAGGTATGTATATTATTTAATGTTTAAAACATGGAAAAAAAACGATGTGAAAAATGTAGGAATCAATTTCTTGTTTTTATTTTAAACTTTAATGCACGTTACGTTTGTAATATGTTAGCAAATTTACGCCAGGGTAAGTTATTAATATTAGATATTAATATATTAAATACAAACAGATGGATTTTTTTTTCACAGACCTCTATTTGTATAAAATCCTTTTTAGAAGGGAAATTTTATATTACAGACTCCTCAACTCACAATACGATCGGATGAAATTTAGAGCCCTACTCTGAAATGCCGCCACCGAAACTTCGAGCCGACCGATAAACCGACCGAACATAAAATCAACGATAACACTGCATTCGAAATCAATGTGTCGGTGTCTTCGGAGTGAGGTTTTTGATGCAATATATGTAAAACAAAGTTCGATCGCAATGAATGTATCTGCGAGCCAGACTGACCCGACCGAAACACTTTCGTAGTAGGAAACACAAGAACATTCGGACGATAGTTCGATTTTCATCGTTTTGAAGTGGACGCCCTGGGTCGTTTGCATCCAGCGGTTCTCGCACCCATTACAAAGACACCCGCTCACCTGATTGTAAATTCAGTATTACAGTAACTATATCAATAACTATAACGATCAAGAATTATGTTGAAAAATTGTAAGTTGTATTAGAAAATATTGAATTGAAGCTTGAAAAAAGTAATTACGGAGGTTTCTTGCCGGATTCTTCCCTGTAAAAATAGGATTCCGAACCGGTGGTAGTTAAAAAAATACGATTTGAAAGTATTAAGTCTATTCAAATAAAACATTTCGACTTTGACTTTGAACGTGTATAGTTAGTACTGTACCAAGATTTAAAAGCTTCACCGAGCTGTCCTTTATATACGATACTTCGTTTTAAGTCGTTTCGGAGTAGACCTCCAGACTCTTATCAAGGTAGCTCCGAAACGAAATTCTATATTCTGTCGACATGTGAGGCATTTCACAAATTTCACACTCCCACCCGAGCCCCTGGAGAGTAGAGACTTGGGCACTATGTTTCGAGTGAGATCCCCATTTTGAAATAGTTCAGACTTCAGAAAAGGTGGTATCCTTTTGACATACGATCTTTTGAATCACAAGTGACACCTCTTGATGCTTACTAAAACACGAAAATTATAAACGCGAAAGTTTGAGATATATGGATGAATGATGTTACTCTTTCATGCAATAACTACTGAATGTATTTTAATGAAACTTTACAATAATACAGCTAGGCTGAAATTGATAAAGTATCGAGTGAATTATCCAAAAGTAATTAATCTTATTAGAACCATTTCGACTTTTATGCGGACGCAGATGCGGGCAAAAGGTAGTGTTTCATGTATTCTTTTAATGAATACTATTTTGTTGTCCTCGCCATAAATCTAGATGTTCATCTCTTTTCCAAAGTCCATATTGTAGAACCAAAATTCTTGCTAATTCCTTTATAACAACACGTAAGTCATTTAATTTAAATAATTGTGATTCTGTTGATATTTTCAATTGCACGTATTCATTCTTTAGGAGAATCATAAAAAGTAATAATGTATAATCTATTGCCGTCCTCTCTTTTACCTATACATTTTTTCTTGTCATTCTATCGTCAGGGTTGAGACTACCCTCCTTTCTTTTGGAGAAGAATTGGAGAGCCAGTGGCAATTACTGGCACAAAAATTTTCTATCATCTTGGCGTTTCTGACATCAAGGGCATCTTCGTATCATTATGCGGCGGTATCACTTTCCAACAGGTGAATTGTCTACTTGTTTATACGTAATATTGTATAGAGTAAATAAAACCTTGATGACGTGACAAAAATCAGGTATGTCGCATTTATTACCATCAAAATTAGCTGTACCCAAAACCGCATGTTCAAACCGCAACCGGTTATGGGCAAAGCTTATTTTGATTAGGTTGTTTATTCAAATGTAACTTGATTTAGTTACTCGTGTCCTCTGCAAAATATTTAATTGCTAATTTAAAATCGGAAACACTTTTATTATATTGAATGTGCTATCTCTCTCTTTCCAATTCGTTACTAACTGTGTGTGAGTACGTCACACATGTATCCATTCGCAAATACACACACACACGTCAATTTCTCACCACATCATTTAGGGTTCCGTACCCAAGGGTGAAAAACGAGATCCTATTACTAAGCTTCCACTGTCCGTCCGTCTGACAGAGGGCTGTAATTCATGAATAATGTTTTAAAATCTTCAAAAAATGTCCATTACTGTTGCCGCTATAACAATAATTACTAAAAACGGAAACTAATTTAAAAATAAGCGGTCGTTTTTGCTTCTTCTTGTTTCTTCTTTATTTATTTGTTACCTAAAACAGATAAATACACACACACGTCACAATAATGAATTGTTTTAATGCAAATAGATTTTTTTTAAGACATACGTCCAACCTTAGAAGTAAACGACATGTTTGAATGTGTGTGTGTGTTATTCGAAGTTATCTAGAATATAATAGATTTTTTTTTTTGCATAAAATGTTGGTAAAATTAAGGTATTCATAGAAATTTTGTGCACCATAATAATTTGGCCACATAGTGGCGTGCAAATTTTTTCTCTTGTGTGAAATTATCAATTATTCTTATTGTTAAAATTATTCTATTAAATTAAACAATCCATAAAAATCACAATATAAAATGTCCATAATATAAAAAATCTTAAAGTCACAAAATAAGTTTTACATTAAATTAAAAAACAAAAGCGTACATAATATCAATTAAACCACATACAATATGGTATAGAATTTACATTCAAAACAAAAAATAAGAATTTCCATGTACTGATTAAGTATATTGTAAATTACATTTTATTTAAGGAACTCTTGGATAGAATAAAAAACTTTATCAACAAGCCACAATTTTAACATTCTCACAAATCTATTTCGAGGCACTCCTTTAAAGTCATTTGGAATGGAGTTATAAATACGTCCACACATCGCATAACTATATTTTAAATGCAGTGATGTTTTTGGAACCTAATAAGTTTTTGATTCTAATAAGTACATGTTGTTTAATCTTTTTAGATGGTGCGGAACCCTTCAGATGTGATTCCGACTCACACTTGATCAGTTTTTATTTTTAAACGAGGAAAAAACAAAACCGGATGAGGTCTTCAAGTCGATCCGTATTTTCCCCACGTTTTATACACCCACTTTCTTGTTTGTCAGGGTAGTTTCAAACCCGATGACAATGCAATTTAAAACGGTTGGACCGATTTTGATAAAATTTGTATGGAGTAACTTTTGAGGCCGAAAAAAAAAAAATAGATTTAAAAAATCTAAAAACCCACGTTTTTAAATGTCCTAAAAATAAGATAATAACCCTACGGGGCTGAAAGAGAGAACACTCAAAACGTGGGAGCGTATCTTTGCAAGTTACACCCACGTTCTATACACGTCATGTAATATATCCCATTAATAATCCCATTAATAATATACGCACCCACGTTTTGAATGGCCCCTCTTTCAGCCCCGTAATTTCTTATTTTTAGGACATTTAAAAACGTGGGTTTTTAGATTTTTTAAATCTATTCATTATTAAATTTATGATAGCGCGTAACATTTCACTGTGTGGTTCATTTTCGATCATTTTTTGAACTATATCTTGACGTCGATCCATTTTATTTGATATTTCAACTAGTCAGATGTTTTTCACGATTATCTCATTTTGGTTTGAACTGTTCTTTGGATCGACTAAAGTTATAGAGGTTTGAGTATCCAAAATAGGAGGTTGAAGATCAGAAACACAGAATAATAAAAGTTGTTTTTTTCAAGTTTTTTTTAAGTTCATTTAAATACACCATACGACCAGCATATAAGCAGAAAAAGCTTGTATACTCTTGTTAAAATGCGAACGTTGCCAATCAATTCATGAACTCCTCAATTCTAGCTAACTTGAAACACAAAGAAATATTGTCTCCTTAACGTAAAAATTTTACTAAAGACCTCTGAGTCTGTCTGAGTGAAAAAGTATGTAATTCCTAACACTCGAGTCTTATTACAGCTTTTTAAGGTAAAAAATTCCCTTTTACACCTTATCAGTACCAAGAAATACTCTTTCACTCGTAATATGTCATATTAAATTTTTCCCGTTCTAAAGATGTGAGAATTACTACGGCTGTACTACGGTTTTGAATCCGTAGTGTTCGTAGCAACCGCGTAGTAGGTCGCTACTTTGATCTTATTTTCCTGGAATGAAGTTCCAGAAGGATATTTGCTACTTTTGTTAATAAAATTTTATATTACCATTATTGGTTCTAAAATAATGATAAATTTAGTTGAAGGCTTTTATATTATTACGTGTTACGAGGACGTGGTAGCTCAGTTTGTTACGTGCCTTGGTCAACCGATCGATCCGATCCGACAGGTCGAGGGTTCCAGTCTCGGGTTGTCGTACATTGTAGCTGCTATGTTCCTCATTGTGCGATAGCGGCGACAGATTCACAACCTGTCACACTGGGACTTAAACATGTGAAATGTGGTGTTTAACAACTATGACTAGCCTCTCGAGGGATTAATTACGGCGTGAGATTATGTTTCATATGATTATTATTTTAATTATATATATTTTTATGGAAAATATTTTTTAGTTCGATATACAACCAGCAGGGCTATTTATTTATTTATTGGTAAAGGCACACCGACAGCTAACAGAATATACATGAACAGACAAAAACAATAAAAGGTGCTCTCCTGATATGTGTACCACTTATGGGTGTACACAGCATTCATATGAGAGCAAAACAATGTTAAAATTAAATAGATATCATAAATTTACAATACAATTAAATAAAATAAGGAAAATTCAAAGTACAAAGAAAATTCACATTGCTTTCGTAAGTTTTCTCTCGGAAGCGGCAATGTTCCGATCGAAAAGTATTCGATCCGAATTTTACAGATTGAATTAATATCCCTCGTTTAGGATTCGACTCGGAAAGTATCTAAATTAAAACGCACCCTTCTTCTTCTTCCAAATATTCACAAAAACAAAAAATTCATATTAATGCGTCCCATAAACAATTTAAATTATTTTGTGGTACCTAAAAAACTTATTTAGCTCTTACAGATATCAATTTTCAAGATCTCTCCAGTCTCGGAAAGTTTCCGATGCGAACTGTCACATTTCCGAAAACAAATGTCAAATTTATCCGACCGGTGAATCATAATAGCGTTCTCTTCGAGAAGTTGTCAGATCCAAGTTCCGAGACGATTGCGAATAGACCATCAGATAACCGAAACAACAGAAATTCAACAGATAATTAAATAGACTAATAAGAACTCAAAATAGCTTAGCCAATTTTTTAAACTCACCGAACACGTAGCAGCTAACCAAAATATTAAAAACTAAAACCCGACTACTGAAAACCGCGCTCTAAAAAGTATGAAACAAGAAAGTATTCTCATCTGAAACTATTCAATTTAGACGTGGTCATATGCCACCTACAGTATTAGGCAAACTTACTCACTTATTACGTATTATTTTGCTATATAAGGTTAGGCACATGACCTCCGCTGTAGAGTAAAAAAGATAAAACATGCATCAGTTAAAAGAAGATTGCTTAATCACAGACGGACGGCCTCAATTTTTATTATAATTATGAAAAGAGGAAAGGTGAAAAGTTCCCAAAATAAACTTTACCCCGATAAATGTCAGATGTTGCCGCGCATGCGTGTAACGTGGAGCGGTAGACACGGAATATGTCATTTTGTGGGAGTGTTGCCGTGTGCAAATTTAAAATTCACGGTGATTTTTTTAATTATTCACGTTGGAAAACAAAGTTAATTACCATAACCTTAAAAATAGTTAAAAGAGTTGATAATGAAATCACTTTTACGTCAAATTTAGAGATACGGTAGTTTTTATAGGGTTCCGAACCCAGAGGGTAAAATCGGGACCCTATTACTAAGCCTTCGCTGTTCGTCCGCCCGTCTTTCAGCGACTGTATCTCATGAACTATAACAAGTAGTCTTGAAACAAGTCTTGAATTTCAGAATGTCTATTTCAGTTGCCGCTATAACAACAAATACTAAAACATTATGAAATTTTAAAATTTAATGGAGTTTTATACAAGAAACGTGATTTTGTCTAAATATTTTGCTTGTTCTTCTTTGTAATAATAATAATAACCACATCACTAGACACACATTGACTCAGCCCTGCAGTAAGTATCGTAAGAACTTGTGTCACAGGAACTAAGAAACGATATGTTATATACTACATAGATAAGAATACTACATCCAAGACCGGTAAGCGAAACAATGCGTCTTGCAAATAACACAAAGTCCCGCACCCGCCGGGATTCGAACTTGAAACCTCTAGCGTAGCAGTCGGCTGTTTACACCACTGCGCCACCGAGGTCGTCAGGAGGTCGGGAGGTTTGTTTTATGAAATTATCTATAGTTCGAAAGCCTTCATATCTGAGTCTGAATCTTACTTGACCGGTTTTATTTAATTTATACAATAGCTTGGTACACTTGATTAAAACTAATATAGAATGATAAGGTTTGAACGTAGGGAATTATCTACTTAAAAATAAATATACTTATAGGCTATATGTTGGTAAAAATACAAATTCTTCGCATATAAACTCACTAGAAAAAGCTGTTGAAGTTCGAATAGGCAGGGTGGGAACTCCCCTAAAGAAATACTATTTTACTAGCAGATTTTTTTATGGTTCACAGAAGAAAAACAACTAATCCCGTTTGAGTCCAATTCACGCACAAAATGGTTGTATTTATTAGATTAAACTTTTTATTCAAAGGATGGAACAAAAAAAAAGATTCCTGCATTCCTTATTAATTTTAAAATACATTTTTTTTTTGGTTGTTGTGGAGGCAGCAACAATTAAAATAGGTAAATATAACCTTTGATAGTTCATGGGATACAGACCGCTGATAGATAGAGAGCGAAGGCTTGGAAACAGAGACCAATTCAATTGAAACTAAATCAATTTTTATTACAACTGTATACTACTACTAAGGTATAAAACCCAAAAAGGCTTATACAAGTGAATACGCGCATTGAACTGGCAACACAGACTACGCGTTCTTATCACTTTGAAGTTTGACAGTTGCTGTCAGTATGTCCCGCGCTTACGAGGTGGGCGCACGTGTTTTTGGCTGAGAAATACACGTTAAACAGTAATATTGTGAAACTTAAACTTGGCCAGTGGAAAATGTGAATGGTTCAAGTTGGAATAGTTCCGTGACTTAATCAGTGGAAGTATGGTTGGTTGGTGGTAGAATATTCAACGTACAATGGTCGTGTTTTTGTTGCTAGGAATGTTTATAGGTGAGTTAGATAGCAAAAAATATGGTTTTTCAAAGTTATTAAAACGTTGTAGGCAACGAAAGTTTCAATAAATGTAATTTTAACAAATTTTAATCTACAAGTAGAACATAAAATTCTGAAACAGTTAACTATAAATTTAAATGAAGAAACTATGGATACTTTTGATTAAATCGATAAATGAAAATAAATACATGACATTAACAACAAACTGTTAAGAATCCGCTAAAAATAGTTTTTAAATTGTTATAAAATAATTGATTCCTTTTTCAAAAACGTAGCCTAATTAATTAATTTCGTAGAATATATTTCTGTAACTTTTCGTATAAAAAATTAATTATTACAAATACGCCTGGTATTTCAAGAGTCTACTCGTATTTATATCCTCGGTGACTGTCCACCATCAGGCGGGCCGTATGCTTGTTTGATACCGGGGTGGTATAAAAACGCCGTTATACATTTCTACCTTAACTACACCTTAATTATGCAAGCAATCAATCCCTCATAAAATATTAATATCAATAACATAATTGAACGTAGGTTTTACCTGCGACTTCGCATGCGTAAAATTAGTGTTTCTGAACAAAAAAAAATTCTACCTCAACCGTGAAAGTTCATTTCAAAATTTAAATTTTAAATTAATATTAGGTTAAAAAATTTAAACATTAATAATTAAGTTTTTTATTTGAATGAATAAACTTTAAGTTTAAATATTTGCACGCCGTTAGTCAGTCATGAAGTACCTACTTATTTTTAAAACTTAACATCTGTATTTAATTCATGTTTTGACAAGTAAATTTATATTAATCTTTAAATATTGATTATTTCTCTTTTAATAAAAGAATCTGTTTCCAAACTAACCAACTGCAACGTATAGGTAAGATGAAACCTTTTTTTTGGTTATCAAAATTAGCTGTCTCCATTCAAATCGGACATTGTTGGTAGAACCATACAATACATTTAATTCATAACACAATTTACCAGACTGCGGCAAAGCAAAAGAAGGATTTATTAATTTATTTTATTCATTGAGGGAAATAAACAGTTGTACTTGTATATTTTTATTAAAAAAATCTAAGATGAAACACGAACGAAAACAGATTAAAATTTTATTATTATTATTTTATATATATATAAGGTGAAACAACTATAATTCAATATACAAAAACCAAGTTTTCTAAGGTTGAAGAGATTTTCAAAAACTAACTCGTATTTAATTGTACCTTTAATTTATTATTCAAATATGATTTTATTGCAAATATACTGTGCTATCTCAACGTTCAAAAATTGTAATAGGGAAATATGCATGTAAATAAATTTGATAATTCTATCAATTAATCGTAAAGTATATGGAAATTGTATCTTTATAGTGAAAACAGAATAAGAATTGAACAATAAACCAGGAAGATATAACCATTAAAAGTATCTATCTCGCTCATCAGAACAACCTTTTCTATGGAAATTGTATGTTGTTCGTGTACTTTGACGTCATTGTACGTATCGGATCTCTCTGTCTAACCAACGACTTTGAATTTTTATAACTTAGTTAATAAGTCAGATATTTGTGTCTGTGTAAATGTGGTATCGAATTATAATAAACAAATAAAAAAATTCATGCATATTCCCTATTGTTTGGGATAGCAAATTTGTTCAGTTATTGATCCCATGGGAATTAGGCGCCGCCTACTGCAATACAGGCTTCAAGTTAAGCTTAGCAGCGAATGCAAAAATCAACATACTGTCCAACGTACAAGTCTGAAACCGCTTTCTTACTACCTCCTGTTTATTCTGATTAAGTTCGTTGCGGGTCCCAAGACAGCGTCCGGGCACAGCCTGTGCGACATTGCACAGCTGCATTATTCGATCAAGGGACGCCACTGTTGATCCTGGTGAACAGGAGTCGCAGTGTTGGGGCAGAGTGGCGGTTGTGCCTCGATATAACTATACAACATCTTTACTGAGTAAATAAAATTGTAGCTACTAATTTAATAATAATTAATTTAGGACGTGGCAGCTCAGTTTGTTACGTGCCTTTGTTAACCGACCGACCCGAATCAACGGGCTGAGGGTTCGAGACCTTAATTATAGCTGCCATGTTCCTCATTGTACCAGGATAGAGGCGACAGATTTGCTACCTGTCACACTGGGACTCAACATAAACATGCGAAACGCGGTGTTTAATACTACTGAGTTTATGCATGTCACGTATTATTATTAAATTTTTCTCAGTTTTCAATTTTATTCATGATAATGTCGACCGATAATAAAAGGTTCAAAGATTTCGAAGTTCTTAAGAGCAAAAGTTACAGATTGGACAAAACCACGTCAAGCGAAACCAGAAACAAAAAGATTATAATCAAGTTTAAAACTTTTAAATCGGGATGTTTTACAAAGGAAACTCCATTTTGAGATCACGAGTTCGGCTTTGTTTTCGAATATTTTTTTTAAAGATGCAAATGATAAGATATAATGCTTTTTAAATATAAGTTTTATGGCTAGAGTTTGATTTGAATGAACTGAATGGATTTTGTTGTAAAAATATTCGTATTTATGCGCGTTCTAGGATTTCGTTTTAAAAAATTTCAACTTCCAGTGAAATTGTCATTAATATTATGATTTTATCTATAAGAAAAATGTTTTTTATTCGTGAATTTCACAAAGATTTTATTATTTCATTAATGTGTAGTGAAAAATTGGTGAACATACATAAAAAGAAAAGAAGAAAAAATAAATTGTCTGCAATAAATCAAAGAGAAACATTAAAAGTTGTTGATGCGAATTTCATTTGTTTGTACTTTTTTACCACAAAATTGGCAAACAAGCTTACGTCCTATCTGATGGTAAGCAGTTACCTAACCTAACCTAACCCTACATGAACCTTCAAACACCCTTTTTGAAGAAGTAGCTGTAGTTACTTGGGAAAACCAGGGAGTTCATTCAACAGCCTAAGCGTTGGAAGAAGAAAGCTTTGAAAGCAAACGGTCCATGACTGCTGCTAGTTAGCAAGATTTTTTGTCAAGCCCAGAGATAACAAACATTCAGTCAAACAAAATTGTTCTTAACCTCCGACGCAAAAAGAGGGGGGGGGGGTGTATAAGTTTGACGTGTCTGTCTTTGTGTCTTTCTGTGGCATCATAACTCTCGAACGAATGATTTTAATGTAGTTTTTTTTTTTTTTTTTTAAGATACTTATTGTATCTGTTTGATCGATATTGGTTCCCCCATTCAAAAGTTATGGGAGATGAAAGTGGTGATAAGCAATCGAGTGGATGCAAATATGTCCAAGTAGGGTATTAAATGAAAGGGACACCGACATTCTAAAACTGTAAATGAAAAACAAATAAACTATAAAAAAAATTATGGTGGGTGAAAGTGGGGATGAACAATCGAATACACGCAAATTTGCATTTACATGCATATATAGCATAATTAATGCGGTATGGAATAATGTTTTGGGGAAATAGCACAGACGTAGATAGGGTATTTATTGCTAAAAAAAATGCATCAGAGCAATTAGCGGTATACCAATCGAAAAGTCCTGTAAACCAATATTTAAGGAATTCCAATTGTTACCGTTACCCTCACTCTATATATTTGAGGTCTGCAAATTTGTAAAAAACCTTGAAAACCTGTTTACCAAAGCATCAAACTTGAATACAAGAAATAAACAGCATCCAAATCATTTGGTACATGTGGAAGGCCCTCATTCGTCAAAATATGGAAAAAGCTGTTTGATGATGTGTTCGGATTTTCAATAACTTTGAAATTGCTTGATAAGGATTTATTTATTAAGAAATTGTCCAAATGGTTGGCTGAAAATAATTTTTATGATGTTTAAGATTTTTTTTGTAGAAAATATTATTGAGAAAGTTATATTATCGGCTGTACCGGCGCTATCGCGGATGGTGTGATCTAGTAGTGGCATAATAATAGTTTAGTTTTAATTTTTTTAATTTATTACTGATAATTTACCAATTTTTATAATGGAAAATTTGCATGTCTAATAAGAAAGGCAAAACATGAGCAATATGTATTTATATTTGTGAATAACAGTATATACCGTGTTTTTAACAAATACATGATTGATTGATTGATTTGTCCAATCGGTAGATTTTAATTTGTATTTTAAGTTTTTACCTTTTCAAATCACTCCACTACCAACTAAAATGAAATGAAAAAAGATCATTTCAAAAAAGTTTCCCCTCTACCGAGAAAAACAATATGGCGGAACATAAAACTGTAGCGAAAGAGAACAAGTTGGACATATTTAAACTTATCAGCATGAAATAACATGTCGAATGGAATATTTCGCAGGATTCGCTGGTATTTTTGTAAGCAATTGCTGATGGTTACATGAAATGAAGTGAGGAAAATTTCTTCCTTAATATAATTAATATAAAAGTGAAAATTTGTAACGATGTGTATTTCTTACTCTTTCACTTTACTTAATAGATTTTAATGGAACATTACAATAAAAAAGCTTTTATATTAGAATAACACATAGGCTATATTTTTGAAAGATATTGTGAAGTGAAGTGAATTGTCCGAAATATATCGATAAATGTCAAGTAATTAAAAATTCTATTAGAACAATTTTCGATTTCTACGCGGATAAAGCAAAAGCTAGTATAAATAAGCCGCAGTGATCTTAGGCTGCTCGCATCCTGCATCCCTTATAAGATCGTCCGTCCACCTCTTAGGCGACCTTAAACAAGTTCAGGCCCATAGTCACCATTCTGGAAACTTCCTGCCCCAATTGTCATCGGGCCAAATTGTCAGCCCAATGCCACGTCATTAACTTGACAGTAGATCAAAGTTAAAGATACATTTGTAAGTTAATAAATCTACGTGCGAGATCGTCAGCGTTGGTACCACCCTCCTTTCCATTTACAACGTGAAGCAGTTCGCAGAGTTTCGGTTCTAAGGATTGGAGAGTCAGCGAAATTGCCAGAACGAAATTGTCGGTGCTCTTGGCGTTCTGTGACATCAAAGGTATGTCGTGTCAATAGACGGTATTACTTTGCATAAGGTGGATCGACTGTTTGTATGCCCGTGACGCTGCATAAAGATGCATCTGTTACAATCAGATTCTACAGCTGCATTCTGCATAAGATAGTATCAACATTCACAACACAACACGAGTATGTTATATGGAATCTATATGAATGTTACCGAAAATCTATATAGTTAAAGTATTCTATTGTTATTTGCATTTGTTATAATGTTCAGATTGATTCATATTATTGGCTTAGTTAATTAATAATTCAAATTACATGTAAACTTTATGGGACTTCTTAAAAACATCGTGACTTCCGCTGACATGACGGTGAGATGACGGGCACGGTTACTGGGTTATTGTTTGGAAGAGGTGTCATTTTGTCGGGGCACAACCGCCACTCTGTCCCACCACTGCAACTCCTGTTCACCAGGATCAACAGTGGCGTCCTTTGATCGAATAAAGCAGCTGTGCAATGACGCACAGGCTGTGCCCGGACACCCTACCAGCTGTCTTGGGACCAGCAACGAACTTAATTAAGAAGAAATAGGAGGTAGCATATAATGGACATTCGTATTTCATAATCGCTAAGACGCTAAATATTTTATATGTTACCTAGATATTCTATAGAATACCGGAATGGTACAGACTGCCGATAACGAACATATATATATATATACGTTTATATATCCAGTAACACGGGACTCTTTATATTCGAACCGTACAAGTTGCAGCATCAGATCTGTCAGAAATGAGCTTTGCTCCCGTCAGCTGTCAGTTTGATTGGCGTTGCAAGTTCCTATTGCATTTTACGCCGAATTAACCTCTATTTGTAGAGAGGGAAGGTTCAAATTCATTTCAACAGTTGATTCCTTCACGCGTTCATATGAAAAGTTATCAGGTCTTTCATATTTAAACGTACGTGAGTTTAGGTGTAAATTTTCGCTTTATGCCAGAACGTTCTCCGGTGAAAGGAATTGAATGAATGTTATATTAAACAGATTCATTTGGCAACACCATCAGCGACATAAACTCACTCGTCATGTTAAGGTGTCACACACACACATTTCTTCCAGACAAAATGCTCTTGGTGTTAGTAATAATAATAATAATAATAACCACATCACGACACACACATTGACTTAGCCCTGTAGTAAGTATCGTAAGAACTTGTGTCACAGGAACTAAGCAACGCTATGGTATATACTAAATAGATAAGAATACAACATCCAAGACCGGTAAGCGAAACAATGCGTCTTGCAAATAACACAAAGTCCCGCGCCCGCCGGGATTCGAACCCGGAACCTCTAGCGTAGCAGTCGGCTGTTTACACCACTGCACCACCGAGGTCGTCATAGTCTCAAAGTCAAAAGTGATTAACAAGTAAATAATCAAAGGTAAAACTGTTTTATTTAAATATACCTTTAAAAGTACTTTTTGTTTTAACTACCACCGGTTCGGAATGCTATTTCTACGGGGAAGATTCCAGCGAGGAACCTCCTTAGTTGCTTTCTCTAAAACAATTACGGTACAATGATTTTCCATTACATATTTATAACAAAATTCAGTTTAAACACTATAACCCGACTACTGAAAACCGCGCACTAAGAAGTATGAAACAAGAAAATATTCTCATCGGAAATTCTCGAGTAAACTATTCAATTTAGCCGTGGTCATATGCCACCTACAGTATTAGGCAAACTTACTCACTTGTATAATAATAACCACATCACGACACACTCATTGATTCAGCCCTGCATTAAGTATCGTAAGAACTTGTATCGCAGGTGCTAAGCAACGATATGGTATAAACTAAATAAATAAGAATACAACAACCGTTACCGTTAAGCGAAACAATGCGTCTTGCAAATAACACAAAGTCAGCCCCACACAAGGGATTCACCCTTAGTAGTCTAGTATAAACGCCAATTACAGATGCACACATCATTTATGGTGCAGGCGTAACAATATAATAAATACATTTACAAATTACTAATTAATATAAAATTAAATAAATTATTTTTTATTTTTGAGTCGCGTAATAGTATTAAACTTAATTTCGTATCTCTGCCTATCTATATGTCCGTGCGGACATTTTTTTTTTTTCAAAACGACTGCACCAAAAACAATTCGATTTTCACTTGACAGAACATATGCTCCAAGGCTGGGGAAACAACTATATCGATAATAAAGAATGATTGATTTTAAATTACCTTTTTTACTTTTAGTTTAATGATAATTCTGTCTACACAATTGACTAAATTGCCTTTTCCATGTCGGTTCTATTGTTAAACTATGTTTGTCCATTAATTTTATTTTAGGTGAAGCTATTTTCGGGTGAATAATTAGGGGCCATTGAAATTACCTTTTTTTAATTTTCGTTGATTTCTATGATAGAAGATAATCATTTTATCGATGATAGTGAGACTAATAAAAAATAAAAATATATATATACATATATATATATACCGGTGGGAACCGGTGGTATTATATATATATTCTATACAATTTTATTTTTGATATATAGATAGTGTTATATATATATAATATATATAACAAAAATTAAAACTAAACTTTGGCTATGTATATAACATAGGCAAGCAAGTTAACAGTTCACCTGATGTAATGTGATACCGCCGGCTATTGACAGGACGATGCCCCTATGTCGTGGAGCGCTATGAGCACCGCTTATGGGCTTATGCGTTGTTTATGTAGAGGAAAGTAGTTATACCTCTCTGTCAGCAATTACACTGGCTCTCCAATCCTTCGAACCGAAACACAGCGAACTGCTTCACGTTGTAATAAAAGCAGGGTGGTACCAACGCAGACGATCTCGCACGTAGATCTACCACCTGTTTATTTATTACAAATTTTGGATTAATAAACTTAAAGTACTAAAATTTAAATAGACAAAAATATTTTCGATATTTTAAAATAAAAAATTTACAGTTTTAAGCGAGAAACTCGGGTCGGTCTGGGACAGAAAATAAAGGTTCTTTTACGTAAATACCCTCAGTTAATGTTATTAAGAGTTAGGGTTGAAGTCCATTTAATCAAGTTTCAACTGCTTTACAAGATCCGAATTTGAATAGATGGGAACTTTCGCTAAGTATATGAGATTAATGCCGAACGATTCTCGCAAGTTTCACTGGAATTTATAATCAATATAAATTCGTGGTATTTGTCTACATGTGAGTCAATTTGAGTTATTACTGCATATAAGGTTAAACACATGGAATGACGGCCTCGTTGACACAGTGGTGTAAACAGCCTAACGACGCTAAAGGTTCCGGGTTCGGATCCCGGCGTGGGCGGAACTTTGTGTTGTTTGCAAGACGCGTTGTTTCGCTTACCGGTCTTGATTGTATTCTTATCTATGTAGTTAATACCATTTCGTTGCTTAACACCTGCGACAGAATTATTCAATCTTACTGTAGGGCTGAGTCAATGTGCGTGTAGTGATGTGGATTATTAAAAATGCAACAGGTGGCATTTGACATGATATGAGTTCGTTTATGGTAAAGCCTTCGCTTTGATTTTTCGATCAGTCATCGACAGTCTTTAGAAAGTTATAAAGTGTCGAGTTTTTTTTGGGACCTACAGTTTTGGGAGCCCTCCTAGGGTTGGAGGTTCTGGGCCCTCCCCCCCTTTGCGCGTATAGCATAGCGGAATAGCGTGCAAGCCGAACCCATGCTACCGCACCACACATGAACCGCATTTATTTATGGTACACAAACAGAACACAAAAAGTTTTAATAATTTATTTTATTTCAGTAAAAAAATACAGTTTTTTCCATTTTCCGTTAATGGAGGCCTTCTTTTAAGTATAAAAATACCTGTGTCAGAAGGTCTCGCTCTTCCATAGCTATAATTCAAATATATAATTACAGAGACTGATACTAACATTTGTGAAATCATTACACTAAAACGTATGTGAAAGAAAGAGGAAAAATAATAATAATGAAATAACAAAATAAAAAGCCTGTATGAACTCTACAAAAATTAATACAATTCACAAGCATACAAGAAATGTGAATTTAATGTAAGATAAGTGTGTTTGAGTGAGCGTGTGAGTGTGTATGAATGAGTGTGTGTATGAGATTGAAAGTGTAAGAACTGTACATGTATTAAAAATTTAGCAAACGTTTTGTATTTTGGGTTTCAATATAAACATTACTTATGACTAAATTGTGTTCAAGTTACACTACATGATCTAAATTAATGATTTTGGCAACATTAATAGACCTTCATACTTTACAATTTACTTTTTTCCTAATCGACAAGTGCTGCTGCCTGGAGGCCTTAGCAGCTTCATTTACTTATTTACTTTACCGTGGCTATCGTTCCCTATACAATCGATCAGGCTGCGTCGTCTTTATAAAGACAACGCAACAAGACGGAAAGCATACGCACGACCGCATACCTGTCCGGCTCCCCATCGAACCTGACCTAGTACAGACCCAGTCGGGAGCCGGACTATCGAGGGACATTTGGGGTTTCAACCCTTATGGAATTTTAAACAGATTAAACAGGTTGTAGACGTATGCGTGAGATCGTTTGGGTTCGTACCACCCTCCTTTTTATTTACAACGTGAAGCAGTTCGCTGTTTCGGTTTGAAGGATTGGAGAGCCAGTGTCATTACCGGCACGAGGGGTACAAAATCTTTGCCTATACATGAGCAACGCTTAGGTGCTCTTGGTGGTTCATGACATCAGGTGCTTCAAAGTGTTTATAGGCGGCGGTATCTCTATCCATTAGGTGAACTGTCTGCTTGTTTGCTCATGAAATTTAATAAAACAACACAATGAGTCACTCAAGAGTGCCTCTACCGGCTCGACCTTACGATACAACTGTTTTAACTTTACATACGAACTTATTGTGACGTATCATAGTTACTTGTACTCTTTATGAGGGTGTCATGTATTTTTTTGTTAAGAAGATTAAAAAATTTGCTTCATTATCTTCAATTTGTATTCCTACGTTTGTATAACAATTAGAAAGTCTATCAATTAATGAACGTAAAACAATAACAGCTTTGGATGGAAATGTTAACGGGACAGTAATAGAATTAGATTATAATAAGAGTGTTGTATGTAAATTTTAAAGTAAAATTTTTTGAATTAAGTAAAAAGGAAGGTTAATAATTATAGTTAAAATTAAGTTTAAAGATTTTTATTAATATATGGATGATTTATATAGTAAATAATTAATAATATTAATGATTTTTAAATCATTGCAAATCTATCATAAAGCGTTGTTTATATGAATAACAATGTCATACATTTTTATTTATTATTTTGACGACCTCGGTGGCGCAGTGGTGTAAACAGCCGACTGCTACGCTAGAGGTTCCGGGTTCGAATCCCGGCGGGGGCGGGAATTTGTGTTATTTGCAAGACGCATTGTTTCGCTTACCGGTCTTGGATGTTGTATTCTTATTTATTTAGAATATACCATATCGTTGCTTAGCACCTGCGACACAAGTTCTTACGATACTTACTGCAGGGCTGAATCAATGTGTGTGTCGTGATGTGGTTTTTTATTTATTTATTATTTATACACCGGCCAGTGTCCCGTAACCAAATTTGGTATGCCTTACGGTATTAAAGCTTAAAATTAACCACTGATTAATACTGGTGGAATCTTCAACCCAAGGTCAACGGCAGATCAACAACATGAGTTATTCAGTTACCTTCGTATGTTAGCGGGCAATAGGGCGTTTGACCCCATCAATTATGCAGCCAAGTGTACGGCAGTGAAGGGGAGGCAAATTATGACTACACTCAGGAAGGGTAGACATATTTATGCGGACTATTCATAATAACTGAAGGGTTAACCACTAAGGATTGTCAAAAACTTCTTAGAATTGAGAACAGCGAGCTACAGAATGATGCAAAAACCAGATATTTATATTTATATAATATGTAATAAACATAGTACAAGAAAAAAATCGGACATTTTGGAAAAAAACTACAGAAAATAAATAGTTTTTGAGTTTCCCAATTTTTTTTTGTTCGTGAATTGAAATATCAGATCATACAAATGACAATACAAACAGAAAAAAAAAACTCACGCCGTAATTTATCTCTTAAGAAGGGTAGGTAGAATTGTGTCAAACACAGCATTTTGCAAGTTTGCACAGCATGTTGAGTCTGGGACTGTAATAGGTCACGAATCTGTCGCCACTAAGCGAGCACAGTAAGGAACGTGGCAGCTAAAACTTACGGTAAAACGAGACTCGAACTGTCGCCTATCGAGTCTGGTCGGTCGGGTAACCAAGGCACGTAACAAACTGAGCTACCACGTCCTCCAAGTACATTTTTTAACTCGATGCTTAGTGGCTGTTTGTGTATAGGCCATTGATTTAAAGGTTACAAGCGTTTTGGGCTCCATTTTTAAATTTCTGATTCATTTAATCACATTCTCTACAGAGTTCCAAGAAAGCCGGTAGTGTGTCCGGGCACGTTGTTTATGCTTAATTAAAAATAATAACCACATCACGACACACACATTGACTCAGCCTTGCACTAAGATATATTCTGGTATCGCAGGCACTAAGCAACGATATGGTATATACTACATAGATAAGAATACTACATCCAAGACCGGTAAGCGAAACATTGCGTTTTGCAAATAACACTAAGCCCCGCCCCGCCGAGATTCAAACCCGGAACCTCAAGCGTAGCGGTCGGCTGTTAACACCACTGCCCTACCGAGGTCGTCAATTACACAATTACATTATTCAAATCAAAGAACACCACTGTTGAACCTGGTAAACAGGAGTTGCAGACATGGGACAGAATTACAGGTATCCCTCTATGATAAATAGAATCACATTTCTTGAGTACGGTCTAACAACCACCGTTCTCGGTGAAACGCCCTCGTATCAAATTTCAAAATAAATTAAAACAAAGTTGAAAATTTTCAAGTTATATCGAAAGTTTTTCCACAGTTTTAGCCGAGATATAATAAGATTGAAAATTATTTGCCTAAACTCCCGAGTAAACAATACTTAACAATATTTTGTTTTACAATTCGTAATTAATGTTTTGTTCCAGAGTTTTCATTCGTTCGTTAAGTATTTTAATCATTCCAGCGATTTGATTAGATTACATTTTTAGGAACAAATTTGTTGTGAAACAAGAGAAGCTCTGGTTTTGCAGTATGTATTATTTTTAATACAACGATCGAACGGACGGATCATGTGATGGAAAGTGATACCGCCTATAAACTTAGAAATGCTTTTGATGACGTAGTCGTCTCTCTGGGTCAGATACCTAACTAATAGTGAAATGCCAGATATTTGCCGGTGAAAGAAACTGTCACTGCTTGTGGCAGCCCAGACCCGAATCGGGTTAGTAACATGTACATAAATACCTTGACTGCGTCCGTGATCGTCTTTGGGACAGGCGTGGTCCGGGAGCAACTCCTGAAATTGCAAGCCGGCCGGCGATATTTCACGCCCCGAATAGCGAAACAGGTTTAGCACTTACGGAATGCAGTCCACATGAATTTGCAACGGATTGCTACGATAATTTTTGATTATAACGATAATGATGCAGAGACAAAGGCTTTCGCTCCGCGCTCGATGACGCTTCGATCAGATTTCCCCGATGTTGAGGGTAGGTAGGTATGGTCGGTAATGTTCACTAGCTTCATCTGCATAATGCGCTTTACTACCACAATCAAGCAAAGCCTCCCAAGCAGTGACGTAAAATAAAATCAGGGATTTTACTATTGAGCCTAACCTTGATAATGTAACAATGCCTTAACCTTGCTAACGACCTCGGTGGCGCAGTGGTGTAACCAGCACTTTCGCAGGCACTAAGCAAAAACTACATAGATATATACTACATCCAAGACCGGTAAGCGAAATAATGTGACTTGCAAATAACAAAAAGTTCCGCCCCACCGAGATTTGAACCCAGAACCTGTAGCGTAGCAGTCGGCAGTTTACACTACAGATGTTATCAAAAAACACCATAAATAAATCCATAAAACAAGTTGGACATACTTCTGCACAACTATTGTGTGTGACATTTTACAATAACGCTCTTATATATTTATAGTTATAGCGCAATCTTTGAACCGCTTTATATGTATATAAAGTTTTAGATAGAATCTAGTGTTGCCAGTGGCTTTCAGTTCTCTATAAGGCCAGCTTTTTGGTATGGCAACACCGATAAACTCTTCAGCAGCGACTCCCAACGGGACCATGCATTTTCCTCCCTTCTTTCTGTGAAATGGATTTTATTTAGGTTGTCAACAATGAATAATATTATTTTACTAGCAAAAATGTATGTTACGAGTAACTTATTCTAGGTTCTCTTTGTTTTAGGCTTGATGTCTGGCTTAAAATTATATTCTTTAACTAAGATTGTAATTAAAGATTATAATGCTATTAAAAAGAGCAACTACGGAAATTTCTTGCCGGATTCTTCCCCGTTGACAGGCTCTCTGAACAGGCGGTAGTTTTAAAATAATTATTTTAAGAGATTTAAAAGTACTTATTTTAAGTCCATTAAAAATATATATATTTGATTGGATTTGGTTTGATTGATTCAATTGGGAGTTGATAAATTTAAAGGTTGGGATGGTCAAGCGAAAAAAGACGAAAAATCACATGTGTGTCAACAAGGTTTTGATTTTTACCTGGCAATGCCATGTTTTTTCAAACAAAGCAATGTCATTAGCAGAATCCTGATCAGTTTTGCCAGCAGGACCTAGTGTTATCCACGTAAATTTTTGCTAAAAATTAACTTATAATAAAACATTTTTTTCACTTCGCGTTAAGATCGAGCAACATAATATTGAAAGTCAATAAGCTAAGTAGATTTTCTTAATCCAAGGAGAAAACAAATCAACGAAAACGAAAATCTATCAAACACTGCACACAAAAACGACTTCCTAACACATTTCCCGATAACGATCGCCGATAGGACCGCATCCGAATAAAAAGTTACTTATCCGTGAAAATGTGGAAGTAAAAAAATATATCTACAACAGATGAAAGGTAAATAAAAGGAAGCAATGATAGTTCTGTCCTTTTTTACTTAATCACGTATCATTGTGTCCTATATAAAAGATTTCGATGTGTACGTGAAACTGACATTTTCTTCCAACAAAAAAATCGGATTTTTATACCACTGCGGTGGCAAACAAGCATACGTCCCGCCTGATGGTAAGCAGTCACCGTAGCCTATGGACGTTTGCAATACCAGGGCACCACACGCGTGTCACTGACCCAGAAAAAGCTGCAAAAAATGTAAGACGTTTAAAATTTACTGAGCAAAAAAAAAAACATTTCGAAAGGTTCCCTAAAAACTAAGATACGGCAAGTTATTAAAAACAAGGCCGCTTCTTCCAACAGCTTACGGAGAAAATGGAAGGAAATAAAATGATACTTAGTTATTCCTCTTGGAAATAAAAGAACCTCCCAATTACCTCCATCTCCTTCCACTTTGCAGCAATTATCATTATTGTACCCTCTTTGAAAGTGTTTTTGATGTTGCATTTTATTTTCCTTGTAAAATTAGCTTCATCAAGCTGTTGTGTGGCTTGATACAAATAAATGAACACGTTTGTTTGCATCATTTTGGAAAATATTCTTACTAGTATTACAAACGCGAAATTTTGTAGGGATGATGGCAGAATGGAATGTTTGAAACTCTTTCACACAAAATCTACTGAATGGATTTCAATGAAACCTTACAATAATATGGCTTATACATTAGAATACCACATAAGCTAAAATTTATAAAAGTATGATGTGAATGGTCTAAAATATAACGATACATGTCAAGTAATTAAAAATCCCTTGTAGAACCAATTTCGAATTCCACCCGGACGAAGTCATCGGCGAGTTCTATTATATAGTTTTTTTTTTGTTCATCAGAGTCGGGCCGAAAGCAACGGGGTATTAGAAATAGTGTCCCGTTAGCCCCCTTCGGGTTTGGATTCCTAAATTAGGCAGAAAGTAAAATCTGTTAAAGAAATTTTTCCTTCTTTTTTTGTCAAAAGACCTCGGCCAACATACGTTTCAATGTCCCCATTGTTTTTGTTCAGTGGAATCACAAAAAACACTTCTTCTCAACGACCACGCCCTTTGCTCTTAATTCCGCGTCATCAATCTCAAGTGTGTGGTTTTCTGTGCGTTTCTGCTTCGTATCATGGATTATTTGCAAAAGAGATTTTGCTTTAAGGGCTTCGTATCCAGAGGGTGCCGACAGGATCCCTATTCTAGCTATTCGTTTCTGGTTTTTCAGACAAAACCGCATAGGAAAAACGGAACCTGTTACTTGGTCTCCGCTTTCTAACCATCTATCAGGGGGTTTACCTCAAGAGCAAGGGTTTATCTTAGAAAGTTGAAGTGCAAAGGTTACAATGAAGATCCGCAGTAATAATGAACTTACTATTTACACTATTTCTATTAGTAAATCTTTTTCGATCGCATATTTCACAAGTAACATTCATTGCATCCTTTGTAATTCATTTAATTTATTATTTTATTTTATAATAAAGAATTAGTCATCCATTTAAATATTACATAAATATTGGTTTATATAACATAGTCATAGAAAAATTAGGTTTACAATTAGAAAACTGTATTTTATTTACAATTTGCGCCTCGCTCCCTTGCGGGGAAGCACTCTCCGCGCGGTTAGTCCGGTTACGCTGCGAAGGCCAATAGGGCCGCAGTTAGCTTAAATTTAAAAAAAAGCAATTAATTCATTAGATAGCTTAGACGTCGCAGAGTACGATAGCCCCGCAGTCTGCTCTGACGACCAGTTTGCTTGTCCTGTCGATGCCACGCGTCACTGGATCAAGTAAGCTAGGAGGATGTAAGGGTGCGATAGCCACGCAGTCCGCCCTAAGTTCCTTAGATAGGTATATAGATATATGCAAATGTATGTATTAGTTAAGTTTATAACAATAAACGCAAGTACCTACACCGTTTGTTTACATCTTAAACTCCGCCCCTTACAGTTGTAATTATTTTGAAAAAAGCAACTCCGGAGGTTTCTTGCCGGATTCTTCCCCGTAGAAAAAGCGTTTCGAACCGGTGGCAGTATAAAAAGATGACGATTTAAAAGTACTTATTTTAAATCTATTTCAATAAAAAATATTTTGACTTTGACTTTAGCAGTAAAAGGCCTGGGTAGATGAGGGACTTTCGTCCGTAGAGGACACAAATCCCTGAATACGATGTATTATGTTTGCGGTAATTTTAATCAGTGATCTGGTTGTTCAATATAGTTGTAAGGAATCTATTTCGAAGGACAAAACTGTGTGCCAGATATTGTCTCACGTCTGCGCAGACCTTTTTAGGTGAACCCTTGTAAATTTAACGGTATGTGACATCAAATGCAAACGAATACTAAGTTGTACTAGATTTTGGTATTAGAATCAATAATCATATGGGCACTATAACAATATATGATTATAGCAAAAATAAATTAAAACTAACAAGTGATCAAATTCTGTTTCTTTGATAAAATTCAACAGAGGGCGCTTTGTAAATATTTTTGTTTTGCTATTTATTTAAAGACATTCTCAGATAAGGTTTTCAATGTTTATTTAATTAGCTCACGTAAAACACTTAAAATCTTATCTGAAAACAAAAAAAGTACACATGCATACATGCATAAACTCACGCCGTAATCCCTCGAGAGGGGTAGGCAGAGGTGTTACACACCGCATTTCGTTTATGTTGAGTCCCAGTGTGACTGGTTGCGAATCTGTCGCCACTATCCGGGCACAATGAGGAAACTGGCAGCTACAATGTTCGGCAACCCAAGACTCGAACTCTCGACCTGTCGGGTCGGGTCGGTTAACCAAGGCAAGTAACAAACTAAGCTACCACGTCCTCACACAAACACAAAATGATGTGATTGTTAAGAAATATATATTGTTTTAATTTGCTATTTCACTGCAATTTCATCACGCCAGGGAGCAGCACCACCAACAGACTAAACAACGTCGCTAGACGAAGATAATCAAGTTATTCTTCAGTTGTCATTACAAAAAAACACATATAAACAGAACGTTAAACAAGAATCAAACCAAATCTTTGATGCGTTCTAGCTGACAATTTTGACAATAATATTGAAAATATTTGCTTTTGACGGCGTTTTGACGTTTTTCACATAAAACTTGCTAGCTTGCTTTGCGGAAAACACCCTATTGTTCATATAAATAATCTCTGCTGATTCATTTTGTAGCTAATGACGGTTAATCCTCAGTGAATTGTTTCTGTTTGCGTTTAGATGACAAACATTTGTTTGTTTTCAGTTTGGCTACGCGTTTCATGTTACATTAAACACTAAAACATTCATATCTACAAACGCAAATACAACAATAGGAATTTCGAGTTCAATTTCTAGTATTCCCAGACAGAATAATAAATATCGTAATTGAATCTTTCTTCAAAAATATTATGTCTTGAATAACTGTCAAAACTTAATGATAATAATCATTTTCTTTTTTTAAATTTTGATTAACAGAAGTCGCACTTTGTAGAAGGAGGTTAGACTTTCAGGTCTGCAAACCAAATCTAGGTCAATCGGTGTCTGTATTATTTTAATCTGAAACTACAAAGGGACGGTCAAGTGTGAAACGGACTCGTGCAATAAGGGTTCCTTACCATAATACTCGACCATTCTTACTAATAGTGTAAATGCGTAATTTTATAAAGATTTATGAATTCACTTCCCTCCCCACCTCTGGCGTGTGCGGATGGTCTTTTTATGCGATCGCGATAATTAATTAAATTACGTGTGTGAAGTGCATATTTTAGGGTTCTAGTGTATTGTGATTGGTAAAATAAAGGTTTGATAAACGTCGGGTCCGTAAGTTTTTAAACATTTGCATTGTTTTGGATGATAAATAGCTACATTACTCGGTAAGTCAAACGTTTTCTTTTTATTATAGTGTGTAGGTAGTTAGGCGCGCGGCGATAGTAATGACAACTGAAGAGTAGATTTGGAAATACAACGGCGTGCGGCAATGTATTACAACTCGCGGAATGGTATGAGTTCAGATTTTCTAAAACCGAAGGATAGGGCTAAAATCAGTAGATTATTTGATAGCAACGACAACGTTCATAAAAAACTAATCGACGAATGGCAAACTACATGGGATACTTCGACTAAGGGGCGGCATTTATTTAAAAATTTCCCTATAGTGCGCGAACGGTTAAATAAAACGTGGCTTGATATCGATCATTGCGTAGCCCAATTTCTAACCGGGCATGGTAACTTTAAGGGCAAACTTTATTCATTTAACTTGGTGCCGTCACCTTTTTGCGAATGTTCAACGTCGGATCAAGAATTTGTGCAAACTGCCCATCATATCTTGTGGGAGTGTAGTCTCTGGCATGACGAACGGTTAATCATGTTGAATTCGATTCAAGTATCTGCGTGTAGTCCTATTTATTACCTAGATCTTGTGAAAACGAAGGGAAACTTCCGTGCCTTTAAAAAGTTTTGTCACCAATATTACTGGTGTAAGATTTAGGTTAGTATCTAATTTATCCCCTGTTAGTTAGTGGCATACCGTGGTGTTTAGACGGTCAGGCGTCTCCTGACTGTCTCCCCTTTAGATTTTTGGGCCTCTAGGCCATTTCAATTGCTGTCTCCGCTTTGCTGGGAGGGAAGTCTGAAACCGCTTTCTTACTACCTCCTATTTCTTCTGATTAAGTTCGTTGCGGGTCCCAAGACAGCCGGTAGGGTGTCCGGGCACAGCCTGTGCATCACTGCACAGCTGCATTATTCGTTGATTATTCGATCAAAGGACGCCACTGTTGATCCTGATAAACAGGAGTTGCAGTGGTGGGACAGAGTGGCGGGTGTGCCCCGAAAGATTTATGAATGTTGGTTACTCTTTCGCGCAAAAACTACTGAATGGGTTTTTAATTAAACTTTACGATAATAAAGCTTATACATCAGATTAACATAGAGGCTATAATTTATAAAGATATTGTGTAACTTATAAAAAATATGACGGTAAATGTCGAGTAATTAAAATCGTACGTATTATATTAAAACCCGCGTAGAAGTCGACCGATATTATTATCTAGAATTATTATTTTTGCTAAGAACGCGCGAAAACACTAGTGTTCGCACACTTTTAATTTGGCTTGACTTAACGAATTACTTCTTTTACGGTTAAATTTAAAGATTAGAGGTTAAAGAGACGGACGGACGGAGAGGCTGAGTAATAGCATGAAAACATAAATTCCCGCCGTAATTAATCCCTCGAGAGGTGTAGGCAGCGGTCTTAAACACCGTATTTCGCATGTTTATGTTGAGTTCCAGTGTGACAGGTTGCGAATCTATCACCACTATCCGGGCACAATGAAATAGATGGCAGCTACAATTTATAGAAACCCGAGACTCGAACCCTCGACCTCGAAGCGTAACAAACTGAGCTACCACTTCCTAACAGTTAGTGGTAGGGTTTGGGTTTTTAGTACGGAACCCTAAAAAGCCAATATTTGACTTTATTTCAAGTGAATACGCTTTGTCTTCGATGTATTTACACATGCCCGAAGTTTTTGTATTGTAGGCGAATTCAATTTGTTATGTCACGAATCCTACTAGATATAGTGTTATTGGTACAACGTCAATATATGTAAAGTACACAGTCAGGTCAAAAGTATTGTCACACAGTAAAAACTTTTCTTTTAGAATGCTGGCCACAAAAAAGTATATTGAATTCGAATTTCGAATTGTTCATGAAAATAAAAATGTATACTTTATAGAATTTTACTCATTTTTAAATATGGAGTGGACGCTTAAAGAAGACCGTGTTGCAGTTATTGCGTTGCATCGTTGCGGTTACGCGCCAATTCAAATTTTTGACATACTGAAAAATTTGAATTTAACCAAAAGATTCGTTTATCGTACCATCAAACGATACAATGAAGACTCTAGTGTAGATGACAGGTCAAGAAGTGGTCGCCCTCGGTCTGTTAGGACTCCAGCAGTGATAAAAGCTGTGAAGGCGCGAATTCAAAGAAATCCCAAACGTAAACAGAAACTGTTTGCCCTTCAGATGGGGTTAAGCAGAACCACGGTGAAAAGGGTGTTAAATGAAGACTTAGGGCTTCGGTCATATCGAAGAAAAACAGGACATCGTTTGAATGCTCGTCTAATGGACCTGAGACTGAAGAGTTGCCGCGCTTTGTTAAAGCGGTATGCGGGAAAAAAATATCGGGAAATTCTTTTTTCGGATGAAAAAATTTTTAACGTAGAAGAGAGCTAAAACAAACAAAATGATAAGGTGTACGCACATAGTAGTGAAGAAGCGAGCAACCGTATTCCGCGTGTCCAACGAGGTCATTTTCCATCCTCGCTCATGGTATGGTTGGGAGTTTCTTATTGGGGCTTAACAGAGGTACATTTTTGTGAGAAAGGTGTAAAAACTAATGCAGTTGTGTATCAAAATACAGTCCTGACGATCCTTGTGGAACCTGTTTCTCATACCATGTTCAATAACAGGCACTGGGTATTCCAATAAGATTCAGCGCCAGATCATAGAGCGGAAGCACACAAGACTGTCTGGCGGCGCGTGAAATCGACTTCATCCGGCACGAAGACTGGCCCTCCTCCAGTCCAGATTTGAATCCGTTAGATTACAAGATATGGCAACACTTGGACGAAAAGGCGTGCTCAAAGCCTCATCCCAATTTGGACATCCTTGATTAAGGCAGCCGCCGATATTGACATGGACCTCGTTCGTGCTGCGATAGACGACTGGCCGCGCAGATTGAAGGCCTGTATTCAAAATCACGGAAGTCATTTTGAATAAACTTTAGTGTCATAAGAATCTATGTTTTGTTAAGTTCATTTTGGTATATAAATGGTTACATAATGAATAAACTTGTTTCAATTATTTTATATAAAACATGTGACAGAATTTATGACCTGACTAGGTATTTTAGAAGTGTGTTAGTTAAAAAGAGAGAGAAAGAAAAAATAAACAAGAGAATAAAAGAGAAAAAAAATAACATGGTTGTTTTGAATTTATAATAGAGTGTGTATGTGCAAGTACAGTGTGTGTGAGTGTGTATGTGCAAGTACAGTGTGTGTGAGTGTGTATGTGCAAGTACAGTGTGTGTGAGTGTGTATGTGCAAGTACAGTGTGTGTGAGTGTGTATGTGCAAGTACAGTGTGTGTGAGTGTGTATGTGCAAGTACAGTGTGTGTGAGTGTGTATGTGCAAGTACAGTGTGTGTGAGTGTCTTCGATTTGATTACATTGAGTATCTGTTATAGTTATGTAACTGAACTAGATTCTCATAATGTGAATACATCATTGAATTAATTAACAAAACATAGCCCAAGAAAAATTAAATTATGAAAATTATTTTTAACTAATAATGCAGTGATGAAGTATAAATAATATAAATGGTGATTTATTAAAAATATATATATCTTATTTATCATTTGGTAATTGCATATTTACTTAATTTTAATCTGGGATGGGATTACTTAAATTCGTTACATCCCCGATGTTTCATGCAATTAAATAAAAACCTTAGTAGACATAAAATAATTAATTATTAAAAATATTACATATTATAATTTGCTTTATATAGTAGCTTTAAATTGTATGAAATAGTTAGAAAACTTAAATGTTCCAACATGTAATGAAAACCTATTGTAAATTTTTGAAAGCAACTACGGAGGTTTCTTTTCGGCTTCTTCCCCGTAGATAGCATTCCGAACCGGTGGTAGAAAAAATAAATAAATTTGAAAGCACTTATTTTAAGTCTATTTAAATCAGAAGTATTTTGAAATTGAATTTGAACTCGCTTATATACTTTTTATTCATGTTTATCTTTACTCTTTTGCTTTAACTTAACTTTAAAAATAACTGGCGTAACACAAGAGTGTTTTCTGTGGTTAATGTAAGAAATAATTTATTCGAGTATACTTACAAGAAGGATCTAGGAAGTCTGTTTTGATAATTTCTATTTATTTCAAAATCTTTTTACCAATATTTCAAAATGGACTTTTACCGTCTTATTTTGAGCAGACTAAATCCATTACTTATGAGTCCAGGACTTCGATCTTTGATGTCAGTTCCAGTACAAAATGCATACTTTTCAGCGACCAATTTCTATTGTAATATTTGACAGTATTTTTATCAACCAAAGTCATTCTTAGGGTTCCTTACTCGATGGGTAAAAAACGGGACTCCTACCAACTCTTTATTTTATACTGTCACTTGTTCTGTACATCGAAACGTCAAAATGCGCGAACTCTAACTTGAAAGTTACGAATTGACACATGAGCTTTATGGTTCAACGCAAACTATTTTAAACGTACCTGTGTTTAGGGCGTAGAAGCTCAGTTTGTTACGTGCCTTGGTTAACCAACTGAACCCAGTGGCGGTACTGTCATAGAAGCCGAAAAGCCCGGCTTGCCCTATCAAACTAAAATAAGGTCGCGCTCTTATTCATTCATTAACAAATCAAACGACTTCTTTTAAGCCATCGAAATTGTGGTTTTGCTGACATGTTCGCAAACTTCTGAGTGTTTTGCTCGTCCACGCTAGCAAGTCCACAACGGAAGTATGAAGTATATCTCTCGGCTTGCCCTGTACTAAAACTCTAGGCACGCCACTGACTGAACCATCCCGATAGGGCGAGGGTTCGAGTCTCGGATGACCGTAAGTTGTAGCTACCATGTTCCTCATTGTGCCCGGATAGTGGCGATAGATTCGCAGCCTGTCACACTGGGACTCAACATAAACATGCGGTGTTTAACACCTCTGCCTATCCCTCTCGAGGGATTAATTACGGCGCGAGTTTATGTTTGTATTTTAAACGTAACATTTATATGAATGTTAATTAATTTGTCAATAAGTAATCCAATACTTAATGTTATATACAGTTATTTATGTCGACCTCGGTGGCGCAGTGGTGTAAACAGCCGACTGCTACTCTAGTGGTTCCGGGTTTGAATCCCGGCGGGGGCGCGGCTTTGTGTTATTT
This sequence comes from Choreutis nemorana, assembly GCA_949316135.1. Classification (NCBI taxonomy): domain Eukaryota; kingdom Metazoa; phylum Arthropoda; class Insecta; order Lepidoptera; family Choreutidae; genus Choreutis; species Choreutis nemorana. The sequence goes on along the minus strand of OX438606.1, from coordinate 9,616,717 downwards.
GCAAGACGCATTGTTTCGCTTATCGGTCTTGGATGTTGTATTCTTATCTATTTAGTATATACCACATCGTTGCTTAGTTCCTGTGACACAAGTTCTGACGATACTTACTGCAGGGCTGAGTCAATGTGTGTTTCGTGATGTGGTTATTATTATTATACAGTAAAGTATAATTTTGAAAATATTTCCGTTTTTATTATTGTTTTAAAAGCATTTTGATGCTATTATATTCTAGGTGTATCAATAGATTCCATAAGTAGATCAAAACGGATAGCTTTCACACAACACTCACTTCAGTAACATGAAAAATCACGCCCATACTTCGCATTTCTCTTCACAGGGGAAATAAATCCCTGATTTTTTAAGGATTTCGAGGGAAAATAATGGAATAACGTTGCTTGGAATTGATTTTATTTATTAGAAATTTAGTGTCTTTGCTAAACTAATTAGCATGTTAGTTAGTTTTTTGCTTCGTAAAATAAAACCGCTTTTTATATTTGGATTCTCTTTTTTTGTTTTATTTGGTATAATAATATTATCAAGGCAAAGAAGATGTCCAAAAAATATTTTAAACGTTGATTTAAATCTCTTGTTAGTCAATATTCCTTCATACATTTTGACGGCTTCGGTTGCGCAGTGGTTTGAAAGCCGACTGCTACGCTAGAGATTCCGGGTTGTAATCCCGGGGTGCAATTTTGTGTTATTTGCAAGACGCATTGTTTCGCTTACCGGTCTTGGATATTGTATTCTTATCTATGTAGTTTATACCATTACGTTGCTTAGTTGCTGCGATACAAGATTATATCTTAGGGCAGGGCTGAGTCAATGTGTATTTCGTGATGTGCTTATTATTATACATTTTATAATTCTTAAACAGCCCTAGCTCCTAACCCCCATTATTTTCAACGTTTTTTTTTTCTGTGGTAGTTTGTGCATTACAACGAATGTACACATAGAGTCCATGTCGATTCTTGTCTTCTTTTGTAATTTTAAATAAGTAATCTATTTAAAATTACTTAATATAAAATTAACATCATCCACGAACGAACATTCAAGGTGGAAATCATTTGCTTTTTGTACTCGAAGGATATACCTTAGAAAGAAATATTTCTTTAAGCGTTAACGCCAAAAGAAATTAAATTGTATTGATATCACATTACAATGACGTCAATCGAGCGCTAGATGTCATTTCAATAATAATAATCTTGTGTCGCTAAGCAACGATAAGGTATAAAGTACATATTAAGAATACAACATCAAAAACCGGGAAGTGAAACAGTGCATAATGTTCAAGTTTATAACATTTTAGTATCACCTGATGGGAAGTGATACCACCACCTATTGATACGACGACGCCCTTGATGTAACCGCCAACTTTTTTTTTTTTCTTCCCTACCTCCAAATAGTATATTTTGGAGCCTATTGATACCTATTGTACTCTTTCATGCCAGTACTCACCTTTATTCAGGTCTCTTTGTCATACTAAATGCTGTTTCTTTCTTGCATCCGTCTTTTCTTTCGTACCTTACGGGTGGGTTCCCCGTCTATCTTATCTATTGTCTACTTTACAGTTATGCGCAGGGTAGTTAGTATTGCTCTTCCCGTGGATCGGGTTTCATTATTTATTTATACATCTCTAATTCTATTCAACCATTTTTCTTATTCTAGGTTTTATTCATAATTTAATATCTTTTTATTTTATCTATCTATTAAGGTTCATGCTATTCTAGGATACAATCATTATATCTTGACAACAATAGATTAATTACTTATTTCTATTAACAATCGCCAATGTGTCCATGTAGAGGTAAAGATGTTATTCCTCTTGCTGGCATTCCAATCCTTAGAACCGAAACACAATGCTTTACGGCAGAAATAGAAAGGAGGGTGGTACCAACTCAGACAATCTCACACATAGATCACCTATACAAAACTACCCGTGTACCTGTGTGGGTAAGATAGTAAGGAACCCATCATGTGCGAGTCCGACTCACACTTGACAGATTTTTATAAATTAAGATTTGTTTGTACGTTGTAATTTAAGTAACAGTACAGAAGTAAAAACCAATAAAATGTAACTTTTCCAGTGAAAGCTCATTCCTGCCTTATTTTCCTCTTACTTGTTTCTTACCTTAACGTTTTTGCTAACGTTATTGTTGTGAGTACAGTCAGCAAAAAAAATATTTTAGTCTCGAAAGTGATTTTTTTAGTATAAAAACTATTAAATATTTGCGTTAGATATTCTAAAATTTTAGATTTATTCAGGGAAGGGTCAGCAAAAAAAATAATTGTTGACTAATTTATACATTTCATTTCAGGGTAGGGTAGTTATTTAACAGCGAAATGATCGTGTATTGCTTTTTTTGAGTACCGTACCTGAAATAACTCTAAAATATTTGCGTTAGATATTGTCAAATGTTAGATTTATTCAGGGAAGGGTCAGCAAAAAAAAAATGTTGACTCATTTATACATTTATACAGGAGGGTAGTATTTAACAGTGAAATGATTGTGTTTTGTTCTGCTAACCGTACCTGCGTGTTGATGCGTGCGTGTTTGTGTTGCTGACGTCACTCTTGGGATAGATAACTTTTATTGTAGAGTGGGTAAACATGGGCAAGTCGAGCCTAAGAGGCCTTCGGAGGGAAAATAAAATTCTCTCAGACTTTTAATGTCCCTATAAAATAACAGCGTTGAGATTAGAAGTTTTCTTATGCTGCGGTACGTGAATAAGTTATTGGGGTCCAAATAGTAAAAGTAATGCATGAGATGAGATGAGAACTGTTGTCATCAGGGCACCCCCGCCACTCTGACACACCACTGCAACTCCTGTTCACCAGGATCAACCGTGGCGTCCTTTGATCGAATCAACGAATAATGCAGCTGTGCAATGACGCACAGGCTATGCCCGGACACCCTACCGGCTGTCTTGGGACCCGCAAGGAACTTAATCGGAAGAAATAGGAGGTAGTAAGATAGCGGTTTCGTAACTGTAATAAGTTGACCTGTGTGATTCAGTTGTATTTTTTCAATTTTTGTTGGATTACACTCATGGACGAAATCAGGGGAACGACCAAAGTTTTTCCATTTTAGGGTTCCGTAACCGGGTAAAAGTCGGGGCCCTAGTATTGAGTATTTGTTTTTACGAAACTATCAAAAAAGTGCATATTGTTTAATCTTTTAAGATCGTACAGAATTCATAATTTGGGAGTTCGGTTCACACTTGATCGATTTTTCCTGTCAAAAAAAAAAAAATACGAACATTAAATAGTCAAATATCAATCGAATCCATTAATTCGTTTTTGCGTTGTATACACATTTCGTAAGTAAATTAATTTTTGATTTCCATGTGGTCTACATATTATTGTTAAAAAATCCGCTAGATGTCGCCGTTCTTTAGCATCTGGCAGAGCTTATGACAACGTGGGCGGAGGTTTAAAAAGTGTAATCTCCCAGTTAGCATTCAATTCCTGGGACAACGTTAAAAATAAACAATTTGTTTATTAAGGACTCGGTTTCCGGGAGTTTAATGCGAAACATGAGAGAAAAACACCAAAAAGGCCATTAGTATTCCGAACGGCGGCTTCCCAAATAGATTTTTTCTTTCATTTATTTTCAGGAAGTACAACAATAAAATTCGTTTTCCTTTATTGTTATTCGAGTGGCCGTGGCCGTGTGGGTTTGAAGTGGTAAGAGATTTTCACCGCTCTGTCCCACCACTACAACTCCTGTTCACCAGGATCATCAGTGGCGTCATTTGATCGAATAACGCAGCTGTAAAATAACGCACAGGCTTTGCTCGGACATCACCGGCTGTCTTGGCACCCGCAACGAACTTAATCAGAAGAAATAGGAGCTAGTAAGAAAACGATTTCAGACTTCACTCCCAGCAAAGCGGAGACAGCAATTTAAATGGCCCAGAGGCACAAACACCACGGTATGCCACAAACTAACAGGGGAGTAATTAGATAGTAACCTAAATCTTACACCAAGAAAGAAAGCGGATTCAGACTTCCCTCCAAGCAAAACGGAGTCAGCAATCGAAACAGCCTAAAGACCAAAAGCTAAAGGGATCTATAAATCATAAGAGTTTATGCACGAGCGTATTTTTACACGTGGACGACGAAGACGACGTCACGTAGGGGACATGGTAGTTCAATTTGTTACGTGCCTTGGTTAACCGACCGACCCGACCTGACAGGTCGAGAGTTCGAGTCTCAGGTTGCCGTAAGTTGTTGCTGCCATGTTTCTCAATGTGCCCGGAATGGAGTGGTGATTCGCAACCTACTGGGACTCAACATAAACATGCGAAAAGCGGTGTGTAGCAAGCACCTCTGCCAACCCCCCTCGAGGGACTACGGCGGGAGTTTGTGTTTTTTTATGTCATGTATTTTTACACGCGACGGTCGGAAAACGCGTTGCGTAGCGTGTTTACTGAGCATTAGAGTCAGCAGACATCGAGACGAGACGCAACGCGACGCGCCGCGGCCTTTATGATATCGCCTTACAAAAAATTACTTAAGTAACTATATTATAATAATTTGACATTGCATTGAAAAGTGTATAAATCGAAAGAGAAAGAGGGCGTGCGTACATTTGCTTAATGACCGCTGTGAAAACGCTTGATAAACGTCCGTGAGTTATTATCCTAACCTTTTTAATAACACCTCTCTAAAAAGTTAAATAATGATGTCTATGACAGCTGTAAGTACATGTCTACGATGAGTTGTAACTTCTTCTGCCGCTAGCGACTGCAGTTGTATGAACCATTTAAGTGGTGTTATAAGCCGACGCTGGAGGTTCTGAGTTAGAAACCCGGCGGTCGCAAAAAACTGTGTTATTTGCAAGACGCATTGTTTCGCATACCGGTTTTGGATGTAGTATTCTTAGCTATGTAGTTTATACTGTATCGTTGGTTAGAATTCAAGATTCTTTAATTTTACTGTAGGGCTTAGTCAATGATTGTGTGGTTATTATAATTATTACTTATCTTTTATTATTTAATAAAGATCGTTAGTGTTATTTATATGCAACATCACGGGCAAATAAGCGGACGATTCACTTAATGGAAAGTGATACGCACTATAGTGTCAATTTTGTATCTGAAAGCCAAGAGCACCGCCAATTCGATTCCCGTGTTAGGGCAAGGATGTTATACCTCTTGTGCCGGTAATTGGTTCTCCAATCCTTCAAACCGAACGTTGGAGCTGACACGTAGATAACTAATATCAACTCACGGTAGACACTCTGGCTCTGGCTTCGGTAGACATCTGTCATTTTTACAGAATAACAAAACACGTCGAACACCCGAAAACTTTCAAACTAATAAGATCTTCTACAACTTCTTTTCTGTTTCAGAAAAAAAAAATAGACATTATTTATGACATCTCATACCTGTCAAAATATTGAAAATATTCTAGATAAGAGGGACACAAAACAATATCACGTCTAATGCCCAAACTTTATATATGTTTGGGAAACATTGTAAAGTTTACAACATTATAACTGAAAATAGGGAACTGTTGCCCTGGGGAGCCATAGCTTTTATGATAATACAAACAGAACCAACTTCGGCACCTCGACGGATAACCTAAAATTAGCCGTCCTTTCTCCTCTCGCGTTCAACACAAAAGAGCGAGCGAGTTAGACATAGCTAACTGTGTTTTGCTACGGAATGGAAAATACGTTTTTATGGCAACTTAGAGTAAAAAGCCTCGTGTTCGCAGATGGATTAGCAATATTGATTTCTAGGTTTATTTCCGACTAGTTGATTTTTCTTTCAACTATTAACAAACGATATTTATAGTATTAGTTTTAAATTTACGACGTGATAAGGACGTGGTAGCTCAGTTTGTTATGTGCCCTGGTTGACCGACCGACCCGACAAGTCGAGGGTTCGAGTCAACTTGTCAACATGATCCGCAATGTGCCCGGATAGTGGCGACATATTCGCAGCCTGTCACACTGGGACTCAACATAAACATGCGAAATGCGGTGTTTATTACCTATCGAGGGATTACTGCGTGAGTTTATGTTTTATGTGTGATTTTTTTAATTTATTAGGCGTCAGTTGTAAAGATTCTGATTAGAGTTAAACATGTATGTTATAAAAAATTCATAGTGTAACACTTATTTAATTGCAAACGAATCAACACCAGATCAATTCAAACCGTTTGGTTTCGTATGAAATTCCACACTGCAAGGCACACCTTTAAATTTAAGGAAAAGGAAAGACGTTTCGTTTGCAAATTGACAGGTGTTCTATTTCAGTAACGATACTTGCTCCTTACAATTAGAACGAAAAGGATGCTTAAGATAAAGACTAAATTTTAATAAAATAAAACAGTCAGCCCTGCAGCAAATATCGAAAACTTGTGTCACAGGAACTAAGTAACTAACAATATGGTATAAATTACATAGATTAATAACATAGAACAGTCTTATTATTGACCCTAATCGTGTTATAAGGTAACACCTCAATGGGGCCACCCCTCCTACGGGGGTGACAAAATAAAGCGATAACGCTATTTGACATAAAAATAATAAATACATTACAAAAGACATTGACTCAGCACTGCAGTAACATTGGCTCAGCACTGCAGTAACATTGACTCAGCACTGCAGTAAGAATCTTATCTGCGACACAAGATGCATAGCAACTATATGGTCTAAATTATATAAATAAGAATACTACATCCAAGACCGGTTAGCAAAACAATGCATCTTGCAAACATAACCGCAAACCCAAAACCGCAACAGAGTTCTTCTGTAGATATAGTAATTCCATCTCACGAAGCCTTAGTTTTTGTTAGTTTCAGCGTTAACTCAGTCAGTGTCTTCATTAAAGAGGAAACGCATAATAATTTAATAATAAGTCCATTTATTAAAGATCAGTAGTCGCGGAGCCCACATCATGAATAAATCATTCAAATTTGTTTGTTATTTCGTAAATAAAGTGTGTTCAGTTTAAGTAACTGAAAAATCAGCACACAACTATAAAATATTAAACTAAATTCAAATACAAAATGTTTTTATTTAAATAGACTTAAAATAAGTGCTTTTTTAAATCGGCTTTTTATCTACCACCGGTTCGGAATGCTATCTACGGGGAAGAAGCCGGCGAGAAACCTCCGTAGTTGCTTTTTTCAATAATTTACAATATTTCATACAATTTAAAGCTACTGTGACTGTGTGTGTGTATATAAAGCAAATTATAATATGTAATATTTTATTAATTTACAATATATCAATAAAAATTATTACAAATGAGAAGACATCTGTAGAAAGATTTTTTGTTGTGAAGAACACAAAAATAAAATTCCCTAAAATGAAACACAGTTTATTCATTCATACAAGAACGATGTGCATTATCGTTTAATCATAACCATAGCTGAAAGAAAAGGGATCCGAGATTCCGAGAGATAAAATGCAGGAAAAAAGAAAAGTAAAGATTGTTGGGGGGAAAGGAATATTGTCACCGTGACTCCTTCGGGACTGCAAAACAAACTGAGTGCGAACTTAAAAATACATAGCGTTTGAATAATATGGATTTGTGAGTGATTGTCTAGAAACTTCTAGTTTTCGTTTATCTCGACCTCGGTGGCGCAATGGTGTAAACAGCCGACTGCTACGCTAGAGGTTCCGGGTTCGACCGGCGGGGGCGGGAATTGTTATTTGCAAGACGCATTGTTTCGCTTACCGGTCTTGGACGTTGTATTCTTATCTATGTAGTGTATACCATATCGTTGCTCAGTTCCTGCGACACAAGTTCTTACGATACTTACTACAGGGCTGAGTCAATGTGTGTCTCGTGTTGTGTTGTGGTTGTTAATATTGAATGTCTGTAATTATAAATTCTATTTTTGTTTTTGTACGTTTACTGCACTATCCTATTGGTCCTTGACTGTAATGATGGTGCAGATGTGTAAAATAAATAAATAATTAAGTAGATAATTTCGTAGAAGTAACAAGAGAAAGATAAATATTTTGATAAAATCACGTTTCTTGTATTCTTGGGAACCACTTTTTATTTTGATTTCTTAATGTTTTTTTAGTAGTTTTTATAACAACTTCATGGGCAAACAAGCAAACGGTTCACCTGATGGAAACTGATACCACCTCCTATTAACACGACGATGCCCCTGATGTCATGAAACACCAAGAGCAACCCCTAAGCGTTACCCATGTAGAAGTAAAGATGTTATACCTGTCGTGCCGGTAATTACACAGACTCTCCAATCCTTGGAATCAAAACAAAGCGTACTGCTTCACTTTGTAAATAGAAAGGAGGGTGGTACCAACGCAGACGATCTCGCACGTAGATCAACCATCTATACATGACATTTATTGTTATAGCGGCCACTGATATAGACATTCTCTGAAAAGTTCAAATTTCTATCTGTTATGGCTCATGAGATACAGCCCGTTGACAGAAGGACGGACAGCGGAGGCATAGTAATAGGTCCCGTTTTTTACCCTTTGGGTAAGGAATCCGAACAATCATATGTTAAGAAGTCCTACGAAAGTGATTAAGCCTGCCAGAACTAAGAAACGTTCCAGTTTGAGCGAGAAATCTCGCCCATTTTCAGCTTCCCCACATTCAGCTGTCAGACTATTCCATTTTGACAGGAGCTGGTATCGGCAAAAGTTTCCACTTTAAACTTTAAATGAAACTGCAGATCCAATTTTAAAATGTCCAGCTACGTTTTCTGGAAGTTGAAAATTTATGATGTCTAGTGAAATATTTTGGAGACGAGAGTGATGGTTGGGTTTAGGCGCTTATAATATTAATGTGTGCATTGGAGCCTTTCAATGGAGTCGGCAGAAAATTCATAATAGGTAACATTTTATTTGTCTCTGATACAGTTTTTAACCAACGACGCAAAACGAAGGGTGTTATAAGTTTGACGTGTCTATCTTTCTGTATGTCTCTCCGCGGCATCACATCTCTCGAATGAATGAAGCGATTTAGATGTAACTTTTTTTGTTTGAAAGGTGACTTAATTGGACGTGTTTTTAACTGTGTTTGATTGATATCGATTTCCTTATTCAAAAGTTATTGGGGTGAAAGTGGGGATGAACAATGGAATGTACGCAAATATGTTCAATCGGGAATTATTAAAATTTGTAAGTTAAGTTTTATTCAGATGTCATCAAAAATGTGAACAATATTCAGGGGAAATATTAATTTCAAATCATCAAAAATTTAAGGTCGAATCTTTATGTCTTTCTATAATCCGTGCCTTTAATAAGTTTTGTCACCAATATAACTGGCGTAAGATTTAGGTTAGTATTTAATTTATCCTCTCTTAGTAAGTGGCAAATTAAATCCGAGTTCATTTTCTAAATCCTGTATTCTCATGGCTTAAAACTTTCAGGTTATGGGATAAGAAAGCTAGATCAGCTTCCGTTAAGCTCCCACATAGGAACTGACATGTAGTAGTTTCGAAAATCCAAAAAAATTACAGACCTTGTTCTTTTTCGGTGCACACCAACACTCCATTTATCAGGATCAACAGCGGCGTAGAATAATGCAGCTGTGCAATGACGGATAGGCTGTGCCCGGACACACTACCGGCTGCCTTTGGACCCGAAACGAATTTAATCAGAAGAAATAGGAGGAAATAAAAAACGCTTTCAGACTTCAAACAAAAAGCAGACCAAAAACACTCAAATTTCCCAAAACACCCAATTACTGGCGACGGCCTCTTTGTGCCAGGAACAATAAGCATTCCTGTTATCGAAACACAAAACAATACAAAACACAAATTCAGTACAATTTCAATTCGCATCGCGGATCCTGTCAATGCAACTCACGAAGGCTGTTCTGCTGTGGTTGTCACGTGAATATGCACTTTGTAGTGTTCATGTACTGGACGAACTCAATTTACACACACTAAAGCAACGTGCACGCTTTTTTCTCCTAAACGATTTCTTGAGCCCTGAAGGCCTTAGCCGCTTTACCGTGACTTTACCGTGGCTGTCGTTCCCTATACAATCGATCAGACTGTATCATCTTAATAAAGACAACACAAGACGAAAAGCATAGTTACGACCGCGATATCTGCCCGCCACCTACCGGACCTAGGTCCTAGGTCAAGTTTGGGAGGCTACTAGTCTAGTACAGACCCGGTCAGCCGGACTATTCGGATATGGGGTTTCCACGCAGAAGGCGTTCCAACCCTCATAAAAGCAGGGAGAGACACAAACTATAAGTCATTCAAGGGTATATAATTATATAAAGATCGACACAAGCCTGAAAATTCTAACAATAAACTTAACCAAACGGGCTTCGTGACATAGAACAACTGTCACTGTCACTCCGCCACGGTAACGTCCCTACCCTTATCAATCTCTATTTTCTATGTTTCGGTCAGTCCGCTTATGACGTATTTTATTGAAAGATAGTCATTCGGCTTTGTTCCAGTTGTATTGAATTTTAGGACATTGCGGGAATTCGCGGGCGTGGCAGCTCAGTTTGTTACGTGCCTTGGTTAACCGACCCGACTTCAAGTCTTGGGTTGCCGTTAGTAGTAGCTGCCATGTTCCTCAATGTGCCCGGATAGTGGCGACAGATTCGTAACATGTCACACTAGGACTCAACATAAACATGCGAAATGCGGTGTGTGATACCTGTGCCTACCCCTCTCGAGGGATTGCGAGGGCGTGAGTTTAATTATGAATGGGGAGAATTCTCTTGAAATTTTCATTTCACACATTTTTTGCACCTCTTTATGTTGATGGTAAATTGACTCTCTCTAGTCAAGCACGCTCAAATTTTGGACACAAAGTCGCTTATGATGCGATGAAATATCATTAATCGATTAAAAGCATTTGATCGTTGTTGGTTATATTTTGTGGAAAAAAAACTAGTTAGGGCCTAGTGTGACATAATTTATTCACAACGAACAAGACGACTACCTAGTCAGTTGAATTCCGTTCTTGTATTTATCATATTAAATATTACCACATCACGACACACACATTGACTCAGCCCTGCAGTAAGTATCTTAAGCACTCGTGTCAGAAAAACTAAGCAACGATATGTTTTAAACTACATAATAAAGAATACTACTTCCATAACCGATAAACGTAACAATGAGTCTTGCATTTACCACAAAGTTCCGCCCCCGCCAGGGTTCGAACCAAGAACCTATGACATAGCAGTCGGCTGTTTACACCACTGCGGCACTTCAAAGAGGTTGCTTCATTGATGTGAATGCTAGTGGAAATTCAACTTAAATAATAGGAATATAACAAAAATTTATTTTCTTCTTTATACTTTGTCCAACTCGCACTTTACCTGTATTTAAACTTCAATTCCAACCCAAAACGCTGAAAATCCAAAACGTTTGAGCCAAAGCGAACCTTTGTAAAGGAGATATTTTAATAAGGATATTTTCTATGAAATTCCTTCTTCAATTTCAACCTCTCGATCCGTGGCATCCCGACAAAGCTAGAATTCAATTCCATTTTTCTATTATACCTCCCAATAATGATTGTTACGGTTTATCCTGGGGATCTTCGTAAAAAACGATCATAAAGATGGTAATGTTTGATAAAAATTGAGTTTCTTTTTCTGTCTTACTTTTAGGGTAAACCAGCAAACGGTTCACCTGTTGGAAAGTGATACTGCCTAATGACACAATGCCCCTGATTTCATGGAACGCCATGAGCACTGCTTACGCGTTGTGCATGTTTGGGTAATGATGTTTTCATCACACTGGCACTCCAATCCTTTGATCAGAAACACAGCGAACTGCTTCACGGAAAAAATAAGAAAGTGCTAACTCAGACGATCTGGCACGTTGATCTACCTGTCATCATCATATCATCATGGCCTATTTCAAGAGAGTATTTAATTGCAACACTTATCATGGCCATTTTCCTGACACACTGGTGAAAAGGACTGCTAGAATTTAATGTGACGCTTTTGCAATTACATAGGGTCCATATTTAAAGGTTTTGGTGATAAGAAATTGAAATAGTCTTTGCAGTGACGCACAAAGACTGGTCAATACCATGGTGAGAACCTGGGAAATATTTAGTTGGTTTATAAAACATGAAAATGAAAACAGATTGAACAGAAAAAAATCAGACAAACATTGACGGCAATATTTTTACACCGAAAAGCAGTAATCATCAGTAATTGTAATTTCTTCATTCTTGAAGATGATGAGATGACAAATAAGATGAAGATGATAAGATAAACAATGCAAATGATGAATCTGCTTACAGTAACATTCCATTACGGTTAAGCTCTAAGAAGTTACTTGGGAGATGACGAAAACGCAGCCAAATCGTCGAATTTCACTTTCTCCACACTTGTGCAGATATCTACTGGTTAAAACATTAGCATTTCACACATTTAATTCTGCTGATATATAAGAAAAAAATATACAATATGAAACATGTAACTGACGTTTCCCGTTCCCGCCAAATAACCTCAAGCTAGCAACCAAAGAGAGCAGTGGTTCTCTATGCCACTGTTGTAGCATTTACAAAGCCAGTTTTACAGTTTATTTTTACGGAGAATCTCAACAGCTAACTCATTTTTTCGACCTCGATGTCGGTAAAGCGGTGTCCTTTTCTTACGAACAATGGTCCGTTTTTAAAAAAGGTCTCGAAGTAAAAGTCTAAATGATTTTTAATCGAATAGACTTAAAATAAACACTTTCAAATCGTAGTTTTTACAACCAGCGGTTCGGAATGCTATTTCACCAGAAGAATCCGACAAGAAACCTCCTTAGTTGCTGTTTTCAATATTCAAATACAACAATTTTCTTTAACAATTTACAATTTGTTTTCAAATATTCCAATATTAGTTGTATATTGTTAGTTATAATTTGTTATATAATTTTAACTTAAAACTTTTATGTGATTTTATTGTAGTTTTAATTATGATTCGTATTATTATTTTGAAATTAATTATTCATATTTAAATTTTTATATATTCAGTTTACACCGCGTTATATTATGAGCTATGTCACTATGATTACGATATGTTCCTCTGTAATTGGAACAATTATCTTGTAAAACAATAGAAATACTGTCACAAATAAACTGAAATAAGTAAGCGCGGAGTTTTACAGAATTGATGACAAAGACGTTCAGACAAAGGGTATTAATCTGAGTCGATCGTTTTATCTGTACTCATCCAAAACAATGAGCCTTTGCTTAATTCAATTGTGATCTGTACAAATAAATAAATTGAAGTGTCTTTCATATCAAAACAGCCTTTGGTACAATACCTACCGAACGTAAATTGTGAAAATTGATGACACGTACCATCAATACAATCCTTTCTAATATTCTAGACGTTTGTTTGTAAGGATGTACGTATGTATTAATGTTTGCGACTCTTTCACACAAAAACTACTGAATGGATTTTTATGAAACTTTTAAATAATATAGCTTATATATAGGAATAACACATAGGCTATAATTAATAAAGATTTTGTATGAATTGTCCAAAATATTAAAGTTTTCGACTTCAACGTTGACGAAATCGCGGGCAAAGGCTAGTGAATAAAAAAAATAAGGCAGGCGGGTTCCGTACCCAAATGGTAAGAACCTATTACTAAGCCTCCGCTGTCGGTCCGTCTGTCAGCGGGCTGTACCTCATGAACCATAATAGCTAGACTGTTGAATTTTTCAGAGAATGTCTTTTTCTGTTGCCGCTATAACGACGGATGCTAAAACATACAAAAATAAAAAGAAATGAGACTCCTATACAAGAAAAGCTATTTCATTGAAAAATTTTGCTTTCTCTCCTTTATTTAATGAAATTATCGAAAAATTACAGGATGTTTAATCTTTTAAGATGGTGCGGAACACATGCGCGGGTACGACTCGCACTGGACCGGTTCATTTTTCGGTTTTTTGTCTGAAAGCTCTCCGACTGCATTGTGTTTTTGTCATGGTTCAGTCGCGAAAATAGCTATGTCATCGTTTTTAACAAAATGAGCTAACAAAATACCTGCCTAATTTATTATATCATTCACCAATACATGTAATGACGCATGCCTTTGTACGTCCAGGTGGCTTGTTTTTCAGTTTGAAACTTTTCCAAGAAAACAAATTTCTGCCCGGTCATTGTTAGTCGAGAGTTTTCGTTGCCATTCTGAGTCTTATTCCCTTGTGTTAGTTATTGAAAGCCAGGTCTAACAGAAGGTTGTTTGTTAAATGTATTAATGCGAGTGACGCACACAAAATGAAGAACAGGTAGTATATTTCGTAGATTTTTTCCATCAAAAACTTTTATCCTCCATGGTGTAATCTCTTAATTACTTATGAAAATTAACGTCCAAAGTCCAAAGAAGATATTTTTTGTGAAGTTCTAATTCGAATAACACAGGACTGTGTTACCCGACTACGGCAAACAAAAAAGATGGTTATGATTTTGTTCAAAGGCTGGACTCGGTATTTCAGGTTTGACTCATTAAAATACCCACTCCAGTCTTTAAAGTTTGGATTTCGTTCATCCAATACTAAACAAGACAAGGCGGTTTTACAAACAAGGAAATGTTTTATAAACTGTACCATACTCCACTTGGACTCTGACAACACAAGCAAAACGGACCCGCCTTCTTAACTTAGAAACTTGTAACAATACTTCTTTGTAAGAAATGACTAAGCATTCTCGTGTTATATGAACAGTTTTATTATTGGCCTTAATCGTGTTACAAGGAAACACCCCAATGGGGCCACCCCTCAAACGGGGGTGAAAGAACTCTAAGCAACAATTTTTGAACATATTTTTATGCTGAGGTAGCACTTAGAGCGATAAAGCTATTTAAAATAATAATAAGAATATCCACACCACAACATACACATTGACTCAGCCCTAGTAAGATTGATGAATCTTGTATCGCAGGTGCTAAGCAACGATTTGGTATAAACTACATAGATAAGAATACTACACCCAAGACCGGTAAGCGAAACAATGCGTCTTGCAAATAACACAAAGTTCCGTTCGGGATTTACACCACTACGCCATAGAGGCCTTCAAATGCTTTAAATTTTCTTGGGATTAACTTTTTTAGTTATATAACAGTATCTTAACTATAGGAAATCTCAAAACCGATTTAACTCAAATTTAAATTATCTACGCCACATTAAGCCACCTACGAAATTTCACAACGATCCGAAAATTAATACTCGACTTATCTTCGGATAAACACTTATACATACGTACATACAAACGCCAGGTCGCTCCAGTGGTTCAGTAAGTTCTCGCTACGGTCGCTGGTTCAAAAAGCTTTAGACTGTGTTGAAAAGCGAGCCCGAAGAATCATCGGGATTGACAATGATATTCCTAACTTTCATGACCTCAGCCACCGCCGTGAAGTTGCGTGTCTATCGGTATTTTATAGGATACATTTCGGAGAGTGTGCGCAGGAATTGCACAATTTAATTCCACCAGCCCCCTTTTATAATCGGAATACAAGAAGTAGGCTGAAGTTGCATCCTTTTGTGGTAGATATTCCGATCATCCGGGCTGAAAGCTTCGATAGCTCCTTCATAATGCGTACTGCAAGGGTGTGGAATTCTTTGCCTGCCGATGTGTTCCCTGACCAATATAACTTGGAGCTCTTTAAGGCAAGAGTGAATAGGTTTCTCCTAGGCACGCATGATCCACCTTAGACCTCATCGCCGCTTAACATCAGGCGAGTTTGGGGTCAAATGCCTGCCTGGTCATGAATAAAAAAAATAAAAAAGTAATCTATAGCTTAACCAGTAACTTGAGCATTAGGGTTTCGGAATCCGTACATGAACAGGATGTTTTTAATAAACGATGGAAGGTTTTTCTCCTACATTGTATGTAACCCAATTCTGAAAAATATATTGAAAGTAACATTAGGCCTACCTACTCCAATTTGTAACGTAAAATAAAAGAATTTACTTACATTAATGGAGAGAGTATATTTTGCAAAAAAAATATTATTTTATGAATACATTTTACACGCACTTACATCATGTATCAGAAATAAAATAAGGCGTATCGTTTTACATAAATGGAATGAGAATATATTCCATTCTCATTTTTTTTACCACATCATGACCTGGGAAAGTGAAAACGCCGCCTCTTGACTCGACGGTGCCCCTGATGTCTAGAATGCCGAGAGCACCGCCAATGCGTTGCCCATGTTAAGGCAAATATGTTATGCCTCTCGTGCCGGTAATTACACTGGCTCTCCAATCCTTAGAACCGAAACACAGCGAACTGCTTCGCGTTGTAAATAGAAAGGAGGGTGGTACGAACCCAGACGATCTCGCACCTAGATCTACCCACTGTAACATTTTTTTTAAATGTAACATTATATTTTTGTTAACATAGTAACAATAAAACAAACAAAGAAATAAAACAATAGACGGGAAGAAGCTATCAAAAGTTTCTTACAGGTTGTCAACGTGTGCGTGATGTCCCTGGTATTGCAAACGTACATAAGCTAAGGTGACAGCTTACTATCAGGCGGGCCGTATGCTTGTTTACCACTTTATGGTGACCATTTTCTTTATTTTAAATTACTTGATGGTGCCGTGAGTGTCCAAGCTAGTACGGAGGTTTCTTGCCGGAATCTTCCCCTTAGATAGACATCTCGAAACGGCGATAGTTTTAAAGGAATGCTGACGATTCAAAAGTTCTGATTTAAAGTCAATTTGAATTAAAAATATTTGACTTTCACTTAGTCGTGACTTCAAAATTTTTGGGAATTACTCAATTTCAATTGCCAGTGTAATCTCACGATTGATTGTTTTTTTTTTGTTATACTTGAGACAAAAAAAACAAAAGAAACATACATTTTTAAATAAAAATAAGTTTAAAAACCAAAACCCGACTACTGAAAACCTATCTAAAAAGTTAAAAACAAGAATTCTCATCTGACATTGTTAAATATTTTTTTAATTTTTCCGAGTTCGAACATTCACACCTACATCTTTATATAAGGTCGAAATGCACCTGAAATCAAACTTGATTGCGTTTCTCTGTAAAACGGTTTATTTTACTTTACATAAGGGACTAAACATTAACATTGATTACCTGTAAATAACAGAAACAACATGGTGCTCGTTTGAAAAATCAGAATAAAATTTTAAAAGTTCGAGTTAAATTTTTTGACATTTTATCAATAATTGACGAATGCTTATTATTGGATAACAGTTCAGGATGTGGAATTATACCAACAACTTTCAATCTATGTTTTATTCGAAATTTTATTTTTATTATCAATTTTACAGGAAGAACTTCTAACTAGCTCCGAATTAATTAAGCGCGCCCAACGTCTTTTTTCCATTGACCTTGCACCTTTCGCGCCAAGCATAGATTTACCGGAAGTGTAAGGTTAACGGTGTTCAATTGAAAAACAATTAATGTTATATTCCAACATAACTAAACACCAAAATAATGTATAATAAGGAATGTTAATAATCAATATAAATCTATGTAAACCTCCTTATAAATAATTTGTGTTACAATACCTTATTCTACCTAGCATTATAAGAGTAACGTCAGATACAAGCTAAAATTTTGTACTTAACGCAAATCTACATTAAAGAAAAAAGGTCTCCTCTCTTTATATATATTTTTAACACCAGAAGGGGTTTTAAAAATAAAAAAGAACTAATTAAACTAGATACTGCTTTTATTTAAAAATAATTAATAACACAAACAGACTTTATTACGAAGAAAAAAATCAACTAATCGAAACCAAATGAAAGTAACCACTTAGCTGATATCGGTGACTGTCTCATCTGACGACTGGTATCCACGAGCGCGGAAGGGCAAATGTTCCAGAACCGTTTAAAACTTGTTTTACATTCAGTCGTTAGTGACGTGATCGATGCCAGCTACACAAAATAATTTTACTCTAATAATATTTACTTAAGTTTTATATTTAAATAAAAACTTAAGTTGTTGCTCTGTAAAGAGGAATTTATTTTTTTATAAAGGCACATAACAAATTAGTTACAAAAATTTTCACTTTTACTAACACGAATTAATAACTTTTAAAGAGAAACAACAGTTTAAGCTATTGCTTCAAATATAATTTCTTAAAATATCAATTGTAATTAGATATTTCCAAAGCCTTGTGTACATCTTTTTACCCTGTCAGAGCTAATTTTTCCATGGATGGAATTCTAGAGCAATCATAGTGGAACCGTGCTGCCACCGCAGATAAATCTTAGTTGTATAGCTGAAAGCAATGCGCGGGATTTTTATAGAAGGATTATAGGAGTTTACATATATACATGCTGCTCAAAGTCATAACCTTCCTTTTCACTTCGCCGTAGTCGGGTAGTAAATAGTAGTGCAACTAAAGTGAATCACACAATACACAGAATCAAAACACAATCCAATTCCTGGCCTGGAGACTCTTGAGATTGCCAATACAATTCTTACTTGGAAAACATTTGAACGACCTCAGACGCTACAAAGTTTTAAACAGACGGATAATTTGACCAAAAATGTAGAAGAGTCTATACTTTTATTGAAAAACATTGTTAATAGATTAATATATTAATATTATAATAAATCAGCCACAATCATAAGCTAGCCCTGCATTGTGTATCGTAAGATCTTGTGTCACAGGAACTAAGCAATGACATGGTATAAACTACACATAAAGTACTACATCCAAGACCGGTAAGCGAAACAATGCGTCTTGCTAAGCAAAGTTCCGCCCAGTGTTTCCACCACTGCTCCACTGAGGTTGTCGTCGTCGATAAATGTTTGTTTTTGTAATCTGTTTTTTTTAATCTAATTACTTACCTACATTGTTTTAACCAAAATTAATATTTAACCAGAACCTTTAGCGGTAGGCTGTTAACACTACTGCGCCACAGGGGTCGACAGTATTTAAATAAATTTTATAAAAATTATCAACTTCTCAATAAATTGTTAATTTCAAACACAGCAGAAAATTTTGTATTCAAAAGAAACTGTTCTTTCGCTTGTAGAAAAGAAATTCCGACTTATATTTTAACTGATATTTTCATTGCCCACAAACCTGGAGCCAAGAGCGAAACGGAGTTGAGGCTTGAAAAAGTACTAGGCGACCAACAATGGCCAGGAGCTACATCCCACAATGGACGATCTCTATCTCAAATTGAGCTTTTCATTCCGAGAAGTTTTAAATTTCACCGCTCAACCTCGAGTTAAATTGAAGTGGCTCGGTTCGGGGATCAACTGTTATATTTATGCGTAATTTTTATAACAATTCTTAAAGCCTGTTACTGTTTAAATTGTTTCAATTACTTTGTTTAATTTAGCAATTTTAATTTGTGTCTGATATATGATCTGAAATCCGTTATACCTACGCTAGGCTTACGCTATCTAAATTTATTCATGTAAAGCATGCGTTTTCATCCAGGTTCTTTATGTTTCTAGAACATTACTTGTTTATAAACTTAATCGTTATGTATTTTCGGGGCACACCCGCCACTCTATCCCACCACTGCAACTCCTATTCACCAGGGTCAACAGTGGCGTCCTTTGATCGAATAATCAACGAATAATGCAGCAGTGCAATGACGCACAGGCTGTGCCCGGACACCCTATCGGCTGTCTTGGGACCCGCAACGAACTCAATCAGAAGAAATAGGAGGTAGTACCGGGGAGGAAACCGGTATCAGACTTGTACTTGTACTTGACCCTCCCAGCAAAGCGGAGACAGCAATGGAAACAGCCCAGAAGCCAAAAGCTAAAGGGATATACGATATAACTTATTTTAATTGCAAAAAGCATGAGTCGTATGAAGAAACTGAGTTATCAACTGCTATTTAATATATGTTTACATTTGTTTTTTATTTTTATTTCTGTGTACTACTTGTAATGTCAATTGATTTAATTTCAGTTTAACATTGCACCGCTTTCATGTCTAGCTCTTCTCCTTTATCAGAGACACAGGTTTTCATAGTTCAAGCATAGTCTCTTTAGACTTCCAGATTTTAAGTGATTTTGTTAAATAAAATTCTTATTATTTATTACACGACGCAGTTTATAACTAAAACCAAGGCGTTTTCGCTCTGAATAACTTTAAATCGAAAAAGTCCTGGATTTGTTAGTTTAGTTTAAATCTATCTGAGTCTAAATCAAATAATAAGATAGAATGTTTGTATTGTATTACGTGTTATTTATTGTATTTCAGTCGATTCGTTTTTTTTAAATCGGAAAAAATGCAACAAACGTTATGTGACTTTGCTTGACAAAAAGTTAAAATGAAAAGGTCTTCCAAAGTATTGAAAGGGTTCGAAAGTCGAAAAAAAATATTACACGATCCTAATTAGAATCATCATCGCCTCGACCTCCTCGATCTCGGTGGCGAAGTTTTGCAAACAGCCGACTGCTACGCTAGAGGTTCCGGGTTAGAATCCCGGCGGGGGCGGATCGTTATGTTATTTGCAAGACGCATTGTTTCACTTACCGATCTTGGATGTAGATTTTATCTATGTAGTTTATACCATATCGTTGCTTAGTGCCTTCGTTGCAAGGTTGTATCATATTGCAGGCCTGAGTCAATGTGCGTGTCGTGATGTCAGTATTATTATCGTAAACCCAAAACTACTAAGTCTGGAAAAGTCTTTGCTAGGTAGAAAGTTTATAGTAATAATACACTACCTGAGAAAAGTTTTTTCTAATGCCAACCCCTAAATATTAAAGTAGGGGCTAAAATTTCAAGCATAAATGAATAAAGGGATGAAAAGTTACTTGACGGCAACGGCGGTTAACATTTTCTCATTTTCTTGCCTTTTCTTGTATATCAGCAGAGTTTAATGTGTAAATAGCTAGTGTATTAACCAGTGCTGTAAAAGTGTGTAGAAAGTGAAATACAACGATTTGGCTGCTCTTTTCGTCATCTCCCAAGTTATTCAATAAAGCCTACAGTAACAGTACTAGCATGTTACTGTGGGCTGATTCATTATTTCATCTATTATTTTCATCGTTTCATTATTAATCTCATCATCATTTCATAACTCACCAAAACTTGATAATAAATATGATATAATATAAAGTTATTGCCATGATGGCGACGACGCCATCAATAAAAAAAAAAAGTTAAACTCAGTTGATTTGTAATGAAAAAGTCGCATATTTTAGCTAACGAAATATACTTTGAAGATATCCTTGTAACGTTATTAGAAGGTCTCAATTTATATTTATTTCGCGGAGAGATATAAACGGAACGATTACTTAATAAATATTAAGTGGGGCCGAAAAGGAAATTGCCCCATTGGGTACATATATACCGAGCGAGGTAAACAGTTGCGTCCCACTAAATATTTAAGGTTAGGTTAGCAAACGGCCTGGAATGGGCTGGTTTGATAACAACAGAGGTGATTTGAAAATATTATTTTATAGGTCGGTATGTGTTAAATCCTTACTTTCATTATTAACTAGAAAGTTTAAATGGATATGTGTTGCTCTTTCATGCAAAAACTACTTAAAGGATTTTAATGAAACTTTACAATTATATAGCTCATACATCAAAATAACACAAAGGCAAATCATTATAATAAATAAACATTAAATATAATACAGTAATTTATTGGATATTGTGTTCGTTTTATAGTTAAATAAAAGAAATGTAACGGAAATGTCAGATATGAAATTTAAGCAATATATTTTAATTGAGAAGGCTTACCATAAAATTCAACATTATGTAAGGCATAAAAATATATGGAAGTAATTTAATTAGCTGCACAGGTTTATCTTATTGACAGTTAGAGTGCAGCTGGAATTATTATGTTGAAAAATTGTAAGTTGTAGTGGAAAATATTGTATTTGAATATTGAAAAAGCAACTACGGAGGTTTCTCGACAGATTCTTCCCAAAAATAGCATTCCGAACCGGTGGCAGTAAAAAATGACGATTTGAAAGTGCTTATTTTAAGTCTATTCGAATAAAACATTTTGACTTTGACTTTGACAATGAGTCTTGAAAAATAACACAAAGTTCCGCCCCCGCCGAGATTTGAACCCGGAAGCTCTATAGCAGCATATATCTTATATAATGATATCTGAATGAACTCGGCGGTTTACGCCACCGTGTTCTTTATCATTATAATTTTTTCATATGGCCCATGAACTTCTCAATAGCAACAATAGTTGTACCGTACAATCGGGGCACAAACGCCACCACTGCAACTCCTGTTTATCAGGATCAACAGTGGCGTCCTTTGATCAAATAATCAACTAATAATGCAGCTGTGCAATGACGCACAGGCTGTGCCCGAACATCCTAACGGCTGTCTTGGGACCCGCAACGAACTTAATCAGAAGAAATAGGAGGTAGTAAGAAAGCGGTATCAGACTTCCCTCCCAGCCCTCTTGTACCGTACAGTGTCGGTGCGTCTTAATAAATAATTAATTGTGAAATTCTATGAAGCAACCGCTTTTGCTAAATTCATGTACGAAATTACCGAAAACACGAAACCATCATTCCCAAAGTTAGGAAAGAAGTTTCGTGTTTTTGAAGCGAAAATTTAAAATTTTAACAAAACAACGAGGCGTTCAGAAGTTCCGCTTTCGGGAACACGTTGATCTCGGCCATGAATTTCAACTGAGAAATTTTGAAATAACGCCCTCATAAATTCCAAATTTAGTATTTCAAGTCGCTTTCCGTGTTTTTTAAAAGTGTTTTTGTGATCGACCGCGGTAAAGTTTCTTGTTCAATGGATGCACAGTTTTCAAAAGCGGACCAAAGTAAGCATAATCATTTATATAATATAAAAACCACATCACGACACACACATTGACTCAGCCCTCCAGTAAGTATCGTAAGAACTTGTGTCACAGGAACCTAGCAACGATATGGTATAAACTACATAGATAAGAATACGACATCCAAGACCGGTTAGTGAAACAATGCGTCTTGCAAATAAGTCCCGCTGCCGCCGGGATTCGAACCCGGATCCTCAAGCGTAGCAGTCGGCTGTTTACACCACTGCGCCACCGAGGTCCTCGAAATAAAAAATTGTTACGAAAAACAATTGAAGCCAAACAAATGTTTAACTGTTGTTATTATATTATCTTTATTAAAAAGGATACTATGTCACTTTTAACAAGAAAATAACTCCTAATAGAATCAATATGAAATGTTGGATGATTGATTTCTACTGAATAAAGGAAAACGAAAGAACAAAAACAAAACAAAAACGGCTGAAGGGTTAGGATTAAATTTAGCACACAGATAACAACTTTATAATTTTTATCCCTTCATGGGTGAACAAGCAAACCGATCAGGCGAACCGATACCGCCGTCTATTAATACGACGATGTCGGGAAACACCAAGAGCTACCACTAAGCGTTGCCCATGTAGAGGTAAAGATGTTATACATCTCGTGCCTGTGATTACACTAGCTCTCCAATAATTCGAAGCGAAAGGAGGGTGATACCAACTTAGACGATCTCGCACGTAGATCTAGCCTGTAAACCTCCTGTAATTTAAAAACCTGCTATCCACTAGGCAAGGAATGGTGCACAGCATGTTGTGATACAAGTGGCCTAATGGGTTTGGGGCTAGGCAAAACTTATTGAAATTGTAGCACGTTTTTATGCAACGTTGGCAAACATGTTGCGCGACACGAGTTGCTCGTCAATTGTTGCATAGTTGCCAAGCTTTTTCCAGTAATGAATACTTTACTTAAATCGACAAGCATTTCCCGTTCAAAAAGTGTTTATGCTACATTTTCAAACATGTTGTGCGACACGAATTGCTCGTTAATTATTGCATAGTTGCCAGGCTTTGTCGAGTATTGTATTTAAAATCAACAAACATTTTCTTTGCAAAAATACAAAAATCTAATTATAATTAACACTAAGACTATAGTTTTATTCATTTGTAAAGATTAAGTTTAGGCACGAATATGCTTAGAGAACAATAAATGTTTACTCATAGTAAACTGTTTAACCAAATGCTAGCTAAGCCTCTTATGATACTCTAGTTTGTCTCGCGACATTCAGCTGAATGTTATTTTTGATACCTAAGGGAGATAGGGGGATACGGGGATTAGGTTAGGTAGGTTAGGTGGTATTTTATTTAATATTAAATAAAACTAAAAAAGCCTTAATTCCTTCTGAAATAAGTATTATACATTGAAAGAAAAATTACGAAATCTTTAACGAAGGTTTTTCCACTTGTGGATGAAGGTTCCATCTGATGCGTCTGATGCTGTCAGTTCTGTGCCGTTCTGGTCCATTGGCTTCTAACTACTGGTACCATGTAGTCTCTCCATGTTATAGTCTGTCTTGAGCTCTATCAACATAGGGCCATAACACAAATAAAAATAAATGCTCATTTTTAATACATTTTTTTTAAATCGTCCCCAAAAATGTTTCAAAATTTAACTGTAAATATTGCAGAATTCAAAAACACGCCAAAAATAAACAAATTATTATTTTGTATTTTTTTTTTTCTATTAAACACTTTTGAATTTAAATGCATTTTCAATACATGGATATAAGACTTTAAACGATTCGTAAGATTTATTTGCTGAAAAATTTCTTTTCAATTGTTCTAAAACATATAAATTGGAGTTTTTAAACTTGAGACAGGATTGATGAGTCTATTCAAAACTTTACTATAAGGCTTAACTCAGTCCTATCTATGTACTAAGTCTTGCAGTAAATGTTCATTGTACATAGATGCTTGTTGTTTAACTGTATGATAAACCTTATCTGCTTGTATTAAGCCCGTGGAATTAAACTGCAGTAGCCAAACGTATTAAGGGAAGTTTCAGACTAGCGTGTTCCACTCGCACGACACGACTCGCACTTTTTTTTCAAAGCGGGACGTTTTTTTGGCATTAGCGCTTGCTTACGCGCTACATCAAACCGAACTAGATTATGCGCGTATATATACTCGACGACTCTGATGACCTCTGTGACGCAGTGGTGTTAACAGCCGACTGCTACGCTAGGGGTTCCGGGTTTCAATTCCGGCGGCAGCGGAACTTTGTGGTATTTGCGAGACGCATTGTTTCGCTTTCCGGTCTTAGGGTGTAGTATTCTTATCAATGTAGTGTATACCATAGTGTTGCTTAGTTCCTGTGACACAGATCTTAAGATACTTATTGCAGGGCTGAGTCAATGTGTGTGTCGTGATGTGGTTCATTATTATTATACAAGTCTGATAGGACATGTTTGACATGATTATAAGCGCGTCAACTCTCGAAGAAAACAAAATCGCATCTGTACGCGCGCTTCCAAAAACGAGATTAAAACAAACGCCCTTTTATTATGATCGCACATATCAAAATCAAAATAATTTTATTTCATAATCTTAACAAAAAAAAATACTGAGAATAGTCAAATGAATTTATATTTTTCTTGAAAATGACTCGGTTTGGAAAATTGATGTTGGGGAAGATACCGGAAAGAAACCCCACCCCAGGTTCTATAATTTGGTATTATATATGTTATTATTATAATATTAGTGGTGGTGAGTCAGAAGCATCAGCGCGCGGGTGCCTAAACTCGTACGAGCTTATAAGCGCGTCAACGCTCATACGCGCTGTGCATATAGCAAAAGGCGCACCGATAGGCACGTTTCCCATTGCGAGGTTATGGTTCTCCCACTACCGAATTCCCTCCTGGTTTTATTGACCAATTTTGTGATTTATTCCGTTCTAACACCAACAGCTAATCCCAATGGGTTTTCATACTCTCCACTTCACCTACGACAGAAGTTTTTCAAAACCGATGACTGAACCAAGTTTTCATCCTAATCTTAAATCAAAGTTGGCGTTGGACTTGCAATCAGTGCTTGTAATTTACTTACAAATCGGTCACCGACTATCAGCAGCGCCGAAAAAACGCTAGTCTGAAAACGCCCTCAGTCTCTTAGTAAATAACGTCTGGAATAGAGATAATTATGAATAGTGTTACATTCGCCTTGTTTGAGAGCTGGAAGTATACCACATGCGGAGGCTTTCACGGTACTCTAATTAGTCCATGTGAAATGTGCGGAACTATAGCTAACAATGTTGTCTTTATTGTTGTACAGAGAAATATTTGTTTATGAAATTATATGAATTTCATTTATTTGCATAAAATGTCGTCGCAACAAATTTAAAGTCCTCCATACTTTGCTATGTGAGCATGCAAAAGTGTTAATTATAAACTAAACTTGTTTTTAATCAAGCGTGCTGTAAGCTTTTGAACACGTCGCCGCTTACTATCAGGTTTATTTATTTATTGGTAAAGGCACTCTGACAGCACGTATATTGTACATGTATTAATATACAGATTTGATAAAAGGTACTCGCCTGATATGTCTCCCACATATGGGTGTACACAACATTTATATGAGAGCAAAACAATGTTAAGATTAAATAATTATCATAAATTTACATAACGAAGAAAATTCTAAATACAATTAAAATTAAAATTTGATTTGAAAAAGTGAAAAGGTAAAATCAATTGCTTTTACATTTAAATGGATTAATTAAAACTGATTTTACTCCAAGACTCAACACTAGGAACATGGAAGCTAAAACTTCTTATTCACTTAATTATTCAGTTTCCAGTATATTTGATCTCTGATCTCCTAAATATTAATACAAGCATTCGCCTTAAATAAATAACCCACCCAAATAAATAACACATCGCATTTGACCCAAAACAACCAATTTTATGTTAAACTTTAATTTAACTTTACCTACTACATATTTTTACATATTTACATACATACATAAACTCACGAAGTAGTCCCTGGAGAGGGGTTCGCACAGGTGCTTGCTACTCACCACTTTTCGCATGTTTATGTTGAGTCCCAGTGTAATAGGTTGCGAATATGTCGCCACTTTCCGGGCACATTAAGAAACACGGCAGCTACAACTTTCGGCAACCCGAGACTCGAACCGTCGACCTGTCGGGTTCGGTCGGTCGGTTATCCAAGTAACAAACTGAGCTACAACGTCCTCAAATACTTACATATAAAATATAACAGGTTCGATCAAACTTAAATTGTGCACGCCAATAGAAATATTTCCGACATTTTTAGGGTTCCGTACACAAAGGGTAAAAAAAGGTATCCTATTACAAAGAAACAGCTGTCCGTTTGTCTTTCTGTCAATATGTCTGTTAGCAAGTTATGACTAAAAATAGCAAAAACGTAAAGAAATTAAAAATTGAAGGTAAAACGTAATTTTATAGACATTGTTTGCTTCCTCTCGTACCTTATACGAAATTATCTAAAATTTATATAATATTGAATCTTATAAGATGGTGCGGAACCCATCATGGGCGAGTCCGGCACACAGTTGACAGGTTTTTCAAACGCTTTTTTTTTGTTTAGACCAAATTTAGTGATTAAAATTTTACCCCCCTTCCTGTTGACAAACTGACCTGAATTTGAACAAACACCTTTAGTTCTGATGACAATACAGCATAATATAATCAGTATCATTGTCTATCCAAGATGGCCGCCGCTACAAAATGGCGGACTATGTATTTTCACTACCTTCTTAATAGGGGTATCAAATTAAATAGTTTGACTAGCAGAATATAGTACATCAAGAAATAAAATACAATATGGCCGCCACAAAAAAAAAAAAAACTAGAGAACTACCTGATAACATTTTTTATTTAATCATATATCGGGAAAGCTTGTTATTGGAAATGTGCGATTCTAAATATCTTATAGCTGCACCAAAACAGAATTTTAACAAAGTTTCCTTGTTTATTCTTTAGTTCAAACAAATTTTAAGTTTTAATAATGAAGCCCCTATTGCTTTGTAAATGAAAACTTTGTCTTAATTTTCGGATTTGGAAGGAGTTATACTTCTGATTAAAGGCCTGTTATTATCCAAATATAGGGGCTCATTTGGGGTTTTTTTGTTGAAGACGTGATAGCGCAGTCTCTAAGTGCCTCGGTTAACGGACCGACCCGACCCGACAGGTTGACGGTTCGAATCTCGGATTGCCGTACATTGAAGTTGCTATAATTTTAATTCGCTAGTGTGAAAGTGTACTATACATGTATGTGTTAATACCACAATATGTGCCCGGTCGGATTTCAGTTTGGTTAATAATTTGGAGTTGATTAGAAGCATCAATTTTACCATAATTTAAAATTAATGAGTACGCGTTATACGAGATTTGCCGCGCATTTAACGTTCGCTAATTAGATTAATTATACCAAATGTATACTATTTGTTCATTCGAATATAACATTATTAGAGTGTTCTGATTCAAACCTCGGTGGCGCAGTGGTGTAAACAACTGACTGCTACGCTACAGTTTCCGGGTTCGAATCCCGGCGGGGACGGTACTTTGTGTTATTTGCAAGACGCATTGTTTCGCTTAACGGTCTTGTTTGTATTCTTATCTATGTAGTTTATACCATATCGTTGCTTAGTGCCTGCGATACAAGTTTATCTTAGTGCAGGGCTGAGTCAATGTGTGTGTTGTTATATTTTTTTATTATTAATACATATTAAATCTAGACCTTCTGCCACAGGTATTTTATACTTAAAAGAAGGCCTCCATTAACGGCAAACGGGGACACTGTATTTTTACTGAAATTGATAATTATAATTATTTATTAAGGTAAAACATTTTAAATATCTTTCAAATACCTGTTATTAGTAAGAACACCGTAACAAATAGATGTTAGATAAACATTATGATATATTTTTCAACATGTTCGCGTTACCATACGATACTGTCCCTTAATAAAACATCTCAGGTCTTGTCTACTTGCTATAAATTTTAATAGGACCGTCGTAAAAGTTGGGTTAGTCCACAGAGCTACGAAACTAGAGGAACTGAATATTTATAATAACGCTCAAGTATTATTGGAATCTCTCGTGAGTGGTCTATCCTATAAGATTGAACATTTTGCTTTTTAGATAGCTCTGCTGCGTTTCTTTACGACATATGTATGTAACATAGATGCTGTCTCTTTCTCTTTTCTTTGTTATAACAAGTATACTCTTGCGGGCTCTGTCCCACCACTGCAACTCCTGTTTATCAGGATCAACAGCGGCGTCCTTTAATCGAATAATCAACAAATCATGCAGCTGTGCAATGACGCACAGGCTGTGCCCGGACACCCGCTGTCTTAGGACCGCAACGAACTTAATTAGAAGAAATAGGAGATCGTGAGAAAGCGGTTTAAGACTTCCCTCCCAGCAAAGCGGAGACAGCAATTGAATGTTGGATTAATTAAGCATGCTTGGCCGAAAATGGCTTTATTTTGAGGGAGGACGTGGTAGCTCAGTTTGTTACGTGCCTTGGATAACCCCAGTTAGAGTCTCAGGTTGCCGTAAGTTGTAGCTGCCATGTTTCTCATAGTGGCCGGATTGTGGCGACAGATTCGCAACCTGCTACACTGTGACTCAACTCTGCCAACCCCTCTCGAGGGATCATGGCATGAGTTTAAGTTATGTGCTATGTTATTTTGAGCCATAACGTTGAATTGCTTTACTTCAATCTTTTTATTACGTAAGACTTCATTTTCTTATGATAATTTATTATATCTCCGGCATTTAAATGTTAATCTTAAATTAGTTTAACAGATGATCACCCTTTTCTGTTGTCAAAATTAAACTAACTAGCAGATAAAGTCTGATTTTGGAATAGCCCATTCTACGTTCCCCATAATTCTAAGATAAAATATTTAATGCGTATTTTGCTATGAAAAGGAATATGTGGTTTCTGGTCTATTCGATAAATGTGAGAAATTGTTGGCTATTCATATTATTTAACTCGTTACCCTTTGGTTTACTCTTTCGCCGAGAGGTAAAAATGGGAATAAATGCTCGGACGAGTTTTGTGCTGTGAACGCATTTTCTTTGTGCACACATTTGATTTACGATTTGGATTGTTAAGTGTTTATTTAATAACAACTTTTGAATAAAGTTCAACCTCATAGTTGAACATTCATATTTCCTACACTAAGTTGATTATTATTTTTATTTAGATACGCGAAAGCGTTTCAAATGCAAGTTCAAGCAAAGAGAACTGGTGAGTCACGTGGTGTGTTTTTCATTTTTATACACCATCAAACTAGAAAACAGTTCACCTAATGGAAAATAATATCACCGCCTATTGCCGACGATGTCCTGATGTTGTGGAACGGCAAGAGCAACCCCGATGCCCGTGTAGAGATAAAGATAGTTTACCTTTCGTGCTAGTAATTAAAATGGCTCTCCAATCCTTCGAGCCGACACACATCGAACTGCTTTACGACAGGAATGCAATAATCATAGTTAAAGCCTTCATTAGTCCAAATTTAATTAAACACATTCTAAATAATATGAAATTACTAGCAAAATATTAGATTTTTTTAACAAAAGTAAATTTACTGAATAAAATAACCACATCACGACACACACATTGACTCAGCCCTGCACTAAGTATCGTAAGAACTTTTATCGCAGGTGCTAAGCAACGATATGGTGTATACTAAATAAATAAGAATACAACATCCAAGACTGGTAAGCAAACAATGCGTCTTGAAAATAACACAAAGTCCCGCCCCCGCCGGGATTCGAACCCGGAACCTCTAGCGTAGCAGTCGGCTGTTTACACCACTGCGCCACCGAGGTAGGCAAATACAAAATAAATCATAACATAATACAGCTCATTTTGATTGGATTTTGATCGTATTTCTAGATATTCCCCGAATGCTTCGGCGAATGTCTTGGCAAACGTTTGGTAGGACTCACGAGGGTATTTTGTGTGTGGGTGGTTTATGTCAAATTATTAGGGTATTTTACCTTTGTCACTATTTTCGAATTACTGTTATGGTTTTTGAAGACACCATAGTTTAATGGTGTCGTATATTGACCTGTTTATATAACAAAGTAAATAATAAGCTCATTTACTTTTACCCAGATGCAAGTATTTTGATATTCGGTAATGTATTTTTTAATTTATTAATTATGTAATTTGGAAATTAAAAGAAATTTTAACTTGACAGCATTTGAGTAGACACATTGAAAAATGAATGGTGTTTTAAAAAAATACAATTGACATTTTCGCATTGATCAAATTTGAATTTTGTTTTTAATTTGTTTATGTCAAATTAAATGGTTTTGTCATATTTACTCTATAGTTTAGGTTTGCTGCGTGCTTTGGTTAGCCGACCCGACCCGACAGGTCGCGGGTTCGAGTCTCAGGTTGCCGTACGTTATAGCTGCCATGTTCCTCTTTGTGCCCGGATAGTTGTGACAGATTCGCAACCTGTCACACTGGGACTCAACATAAATTGCGGTGTTTAACACCTCTGCCAACCCCTCCTAAGGGATTACGCCGTTTTATTTATCAATACACCGATACCGTGGACCCTTTTAGCTTTTGGCCTCTGTTTCCACTGCTGTCTCCGCATTGCTGAGAAGGAAGTTGGAAAACTATTTCCTATTTCTTCTGATTAAGTTCGTTGCGGGTTCCAAGACAGCCGGTAGGGGGGTCCGGGCACAGCCTGTATATCATTGCACAGCTGCATTATTCATTGATGAAAGGAGGCCACTGTTGATCCTGGTGAACAGAAGTTGCATTATTTGGACAGAGTTGTGGGTGTGCCCGAAAAAAAAACGAATTTACTCGTTAAATTATGGAATACATAGCATAAACATGTCATGTACTATATTTTTTACCATTCAAAGGTTGAGTAGCTGGGACTAACTCCATATAATAGGAACAATTTATCACGCCCATGCTTGAACATTTGCAAGCTTACCCTCCATTAAGAAAACAACGGGGCTTTAATTCACCCAAAGATGAAAGTTTATTGTTCACTTGAACTTGCCCCATAAAACCTCCTTCAGCCCTTACAAGGGTGATCTTTAACTATCCTAGGTTATCTACTCGAAAATACAGTCGGCAAATACTCTACCTTGTCCGTTAAAATGTCAATCAAAAATGAACCGTAGCTAAAGCTGATAGAGTTGACATTCTTTTGAAAATTCCATCTTAATTCTGGTTTATGATGACTGTATTACTTGAGGTGAACTTGAAGATGTTTTCATGGGAGGAGGCTTCAGGAGAGAGTGTAAGGCTGTCATAGGTCAGGAATGTTAATTTGCTCGGGACATAAAACTTTGTTCAGGTATTTCCTTGGGAATAAGTAATAAAACAAAAAAAATCTTTTTGAAGGTTCCGTAGCCAAAGGGTAAAAACGGAACCCTATTACTAAGCCTCCGCTTTCCGCCTGTCTGTCCGTCTGTTTGCTTGTGAACGGTTGTATCTCATAAACCATAATAGCTATCATTTTTATTAAAATTTCAGAGAATGTCTTCTTCTGTTGCCCCTATAACAACAGATACTATAAACATAAAAATTTACGGGAGCTCAAATACAAGAAGCGTGATTTGTAGACCTTTTTTTTTTCTAAAAGTAGTATTATTAAAAGAACATCATGTTTATTCTTATAAGTTTTTTTTTTTACTTAAAACAGACAAAAAACAGTAGTACATCATATGGATCTATAAGCAGTTTTGTATGGATTACAAAATGTACAACTCACAACATTATCCACAGGTTACTTATTTCATTTATTCAGGGATGTCTACAGCAAGTACATTACACAAACATATAAAAATCACATATTATAAACAGAAACTGATGTACATGCCTATAACAGACGAACACAACATTTACAAAGGTTACACACACATTATTCTAAAATAAAAACAGGTCACGAAGAAATATAACATTGGTTTAGATAAACCATTACACAAAAGAAATTAAAAAAGAAAAAAATATATATGGGAATTGAAATCTAAAGATCCTGAACCTAATGAGAACTATTTCGTGCGACTTAGAAAATATTGAAAAATTTTGCGTCCGAAACATGCCAACGTAAGAAAAAAGATATCAAGGTCTTCCACCTTTGAGTTCATGTCATTGTGTACCGTACATATTCTAGTAATTGGAGAGAAATGGCCTAGATTGGTTCGTGCAGGAAAGAAACTAAATGTTCTCGTCACTGGATGTCGAGGAATGCGGTAGGGTACCGACAACAAGATGCGCTCAATCAGAGTGTCGTTACTATGAGGTTGCGGCTTATTGACATATATCAACAGATAACAACACTTTCACAACAAATGTACAAGATACACAGCACAGCACATGCAATAATTGATACGAGAACCATCAAATGCAAGTACGCATCGCACTTTACTGGCCTTTTAAAAATAGTGGGATAACTAATGATAAATGTTCAATTTTTTTTAAAGAAACATCGTACGCAAGTGCGTAGTCGGGTAGCCTGGGTTTTTCGCCTGAAATAACCTTTCAATCGAGGTCAACGGTGCACCAATCAAACCGTGCAATGCAATGAGTTCAGTTCTTAATGTACGTACATTTGTCGAATAACAAATTTAAAATCTTTACTACAATGCTGGGATCTTATCTGTAAGAAAATTATATATCTTAAACGCCCTACTGAGAATTCATAAAGTAACAACATATAAACCTAGCATTAACTCTATAAGAAAATATAATGTTGTCCCACAAAAGCGATAGAAGTCAGTTGTTGCTAAGAGACAATTTGGTAATCAAGCGCCGGCCTTATACAACAAAATTAACAAAGAATAAACTTTTATCCTCTAAGCTATGCCAAGTGTAATACTGCTGTCACAACATGGCTTAAAACTAAAAGCTATGCAAAGATTGAATATATAATATGTATATATTCAATCTTATAATAATGGTATAATGGGTAATGTCACACAGACGTTTTACACAAACACACATTCACATATACACACACACACACGCAACACACGTACTAGGCAAGATTTAATAAAATGCATTGCAAAAAAAAACTAAAGTAGTAAAAAGTTTAGTTTAGGAACAAAATGCAGTTATGAAAGAGCGGACCGTCCTAGCATAAGCAAAACCTATTTGCTTAAATGAATGAGTTCCGAACATATTTGTGTATTTTAGACTTAAGTTACTGAAAAAAATATATTTTGAATTTGAATTTGAGTTATTTATTGGCAATATAATGACACACATTGAATAATGGTAAAAAGCCAGTTTGGAGGTAGAAAATAAGAAAGTGAAGACAAAAATAATAAATACATTTTCATGTACAGAATAAAAACGGGAACATAATCCAAAAATAAGAAGGTCCATAACTAGATTGAAAGGAACTTTCCGCTTATAACAAATATGGGAAACCTTTATCAGGTACGCCCATGGGATTCACCTTGTAGTCAATTTTAAGAGGAGAAATACTTGTTCTGCCCCGAATAAAGATGAGGCCTTTAAGAAGGGTTCGTTGTTTAGTTTTGACTGACTTCAAAATAAGAGTTTGATACTCTTATCTATGTAGTAGAAACCATTTATGAGGATCTGTGAGTACAAAAGAAAAAAAAATAACCCTTTTCTTATGTTTTTAAATTTTAATACAGTTTAAATTGAATATATTTTGTACCAACTTATTGACGATCACTGATTGACACTGATTGTAAAACCATTTGTTTGTAACTTTTCAATAGAGTAGGTCTCTACTCTATTTTTTAATGTACCCGTTTTAACAAATAATTACTATTTATTATATTCATCGCTGTCTATCCGTCGGGACCGTTTTTCTCCAAAAAGATATAAAGTTTATATGAAGATATAAATTAATATTAAACACAATCTCCTTGGGCAGTGAAAAACTAAATTTATTACGAAAATCTAGTTGCTCGAATCCGAAACGTAATTGCCTTCATTTTTTTACTCTGATAACTACTGATCACCCTGTTACTGAACAGCCTCAGATGCTTCGCAAGGTTCCAACAAATTAGCTCAGCTAATCTAAGTCTTGACAAAGCATATTCGCACCTACTAATCAAATAAGCTACGAGGGGATGGGAAAAAAGCTACACCTCTCGTGTAGGTAATTAACTGGCCCTCCAATACTTCTAACTTTAAAACAGCGAACCGTTTCATGGCAGAAATAGAAAGGGCGTGGTTCCAAGCTAGACCATGTTGTTTTATTTTTTTCCACATGAAACAGACAAAAAAGAACCATACATGTAGTTATTTCCTTAAGCAATGGCTGTCCAAAAAATCTTCTCACTATTTTACACTTGATTAATTTCGAGTGGTTAGTTTTAAATGACTATCGTCTCATATATAGGATACTCACATATACATATAAAAGAAAAAAGAAAATAAATGATTTTAACAATAAAAAACTCAAAATCTAAGTACAACAAGATACGATCTTACGTTTAAATAGGTTAAACATTCACAACAACATTTTATTGTATCCACATAAAACTCACAACATAATCCGTCTAGATGGTCTGGTAGAGGTGTTACACACCGCATTTCGCATGTTTATGTTGAGTTGCGAATCTGTCGCCACTATCCGGGCACATGGCGGCTACGACTTACGGCCACCCGATACTCGAGCCGGTCCAGTCGGTCAGTTAACCAAGGCACGTAAAAAACTGAGCTACTTCGACCTCTATGTATTGTATCTAATATTATGTTGCCTTGTTCCAGTGCGCGGTGTATCACACACGATCACCTCCCTGGAGGTCCCTCGCTGGGCTGATCCGAGGCGGGAGGCTGAGCTGAAATGCCACTACACTAGGCAGGACCTGGATCCGCCCCTCCACTCCGTCAAGTGGTATCACACCACCCACGAGATCTTCAGATATACGCCGCAAGAGGTAACAATAGTTTTCTGCAACGTCTAATGCAACACTTCACCAGGTAGAAAGTGACACCGACGCCTATTGACACGACGATGGCCTTAATGTCTTGAAACGTCAAGATTACCGCCAACTACTATAACAGTATCATCATCATCAGCCCAAAAACGTCAAAATTCAAGGAAGAAGGTCCAAGGACGAAGTTCTCCCCAAAATAGTTCCAACACGCGATACTTAGCGATACTTTGTCGCTTTCATCTAGCGGCTCTATGCAGCCAAACCCTACAGAAGATCGTTCGTCGTTCGTGGGATCGGACCAATACTAGGTATTCTAGCCTGTGGTCGCCAGTCCAGAACCTTTCTTCCCCAACGGTTATCGTTTCTTCGGGCTATATGACCAGCTAATTGCCACTTCAACTTGTTTATCCTATACATGCTATAGTAAATAATATATCTTCAAATTCGTATCAATCAAATTATCCAAAATTTTTAATTGACCAAAACGGAACAATTGCAACAAAATATGAAAAAGGGTTGGCAGAGGTGTAACGCAACGCTTTTCGCGTGTTTATGTTGAGTCCCAGTGTGACAGATTGCGAATCTGTAGCCACTATCCGGCCGCAATGAGGAACATGGCAGCTACAACTTGCGGCAACCCGACACTCGAACCCTCGACTTGTCGGGTCGGGTTGGTCAGTATAGCAAGGCACGTGACAAACTAAGCTACCATGTTCTCGTTACCCCCCCTCGACAAAGCAATTTCAATTGATTAAAATTTGGATCATTGCAGAGAATATGAATGATCTTTGACCTCAGCATTAGCAATACATTGACAAGTCGTTGCAGGACCGAGAGTATCGTCGGGTCAATATGCGGCGGTTTCACTTTACATCAAATCAGTTAACTTGTTTGTCCTTGAGGTTGATTAAAAACAACCCTGCGAAAGCAGTGAAAGTACAAGATTACTCTCCAACTAAAGTTCTCCAAAAGATTTCTCATAGGTGATAGGAAGTAAACAGTACGTGCCCACAAACCAAGATCGGAGGCGCGACGAAAATAAATTAAGTTCTGGATACATTGCTTGCAAATTTACTGCGTTCCAACGAAAATATTTACAACCTCCCCGTTTCGTCTGCAAGCTATCGCGTGTACGTTGTAAATCACAATACATCGGAGTTTCTGTATCTTTCTTTTTACGCCGTTCAATTGATTACGTCGATCTATCAAGTCTTTGAAGCGAGACGTGTTACTTGTAGATCATAAAGGTCGGGCAGACTTAGAAATGGAGTAAAAGCAATACTATACGTTACTTTGAAAAACTCTTTGACCAACACCTGTAGGTAGGTTTTTGAATATGGACATGCTCAAAAAAAATAACAATGATAATAATAAACCACATCACGAACCACACATTGACTCAGCCCTGCAGTAAGTATCGTAAGAACTTGTGTCGCAGTTGCTAAGCAACGATATGGTATAAACTACATAGATAAGAATACTACACCCAAGACCGGTAAGTGAAATAATGCGTGTTGCAAATAACACAAAGTTCCGCCCCGGCGGGATTCGAACCCAGAACCTCTAGCGTAGCAGTCGGCTGTTTACACCACTGCGACACAGAATGGTACCTACTCGTATTTGTTTACTTTCGTATCACTACAAGACGTAATTTATAAATAATTTCATTTTAATTCGTATATTGTGACATGAGCTTTATCGCATTCTGTCACCCTAGACTGTAAGATGTTAAGTTAAGTATAAAACATGTTCATATACCAAATTACAGAATATGGGGTTTCTTGCCGGCATCTTCCCCAACATAAATTTACCGAAACGGTGGTCGGGTCATTTTTAAGAATAAAACTGGATTCTTTTCTTTTTATTAAGTTTATGGAATGAAGCTATTTATATTTTTGTTTGATTTAGTATTTAATTAGGCTTCGTAAGTAAAGAAAATGATATTATTTCGCTTCTCCAATCAAATTTAATTAAACGTTCATACGTGGTTCTCACAGTACGGTATCGAATATCGTTTTGATGAAAAGTAGTAAATTCCACGTTTGATAACAATTGACGGTTCCAGTTTATTGATTCCGGAAATACTGGGTCATTTGGATTCGCGTATCTAGTTTTGTACGTCCAGTTTTGGTTTCGATTTTCCCGGCCTTTACCCGGGAATCGGGAATATTTTCTTGCGTTTCCCGGGAATTCCCGGAAATTGGAATTTTTAAAAGAAATCGTAGAAAATATGCTTTTGTAAGTTTTTTTGGTGTTAAAAGACAACTGCTCCGCTAGAGGTTTCGGGTTCGAATCTTGGCGGAAGCGGAACTTTGTGTTTTTTGCAAGACGCATTGTATCGCTTACCGGTCTTGGGTGTGGTATTCTTATCTATGTATTTCATACCACATCTTTGCTTAGTGCCTGCGATACAAGATTATCTTAGTGCAGGACTGAGTCAACATGTGCGTCGTGATGTGGTTATTATTATTATATCGATGATCTTATTATTATTATTAAATCGTAGGAAATCTACTTTAGATTTCACATGTATTATGTCTAGGATTTCAATCGAATTTCTAAAATGATACATCAATGTTTGACGAATGTCTTTCAGTACGTAATGGCGGCAAATTATCTGCCCAATGGATATCATAAAGCATTAATTAACAACTTTATGCTGTAGGTATGATATTTAAAATATCAATGTCATCGCAATCGCAATTTTTCCCGGGAATTCTCGGTGATTCCCGGTCGCCGGGAGCAAAACACTAGGTCTAGTTGACTATAGTGCTTTTCAAGAAACGTTTTCAACTTTTATGTCAGGAAGGCTTTTTAAAATACATGACATCATTAAAAATAGTTTAACAGATAGTGTGGGAAATAAACAGCGTAATGTCCTCTCTATATATTTTAATAATGTGATATTTTATTACTCAGAACACGCGATGAAAGGTTACGTCGAAATATTAACATTAAAAGACCATTGGCAAAATGAAATGTACTTTTGTACTAAAAGTTTGTTTTAAAAATGTTAATTGAATTAAATAATAAATGATTGTTCATGAAGTATCCATGACTTAACTAAATTGAAAAAAATTGTTGTCCAGACAAAAAGTTTCTTAGACCAATAAGGTGGTAAAGAGACATACGGACTGCCTGGTGGTAGGCAGTCACGATAGCTTCTGTTTTTTTTTTTAATTCCCTGGTAACACATACGCGTTTCTGACCGAAATTTTTATTTTAAATAATTTTATCCACACTACATATTAGGGGAAGCGTCTCATTGAAAATTAATGTAAGTTAGCAGACTTTTAAATTTATATAAGTCATTTTTATTGGAGGTGGCCCCCAGTTTTATACATTTGTGCATACATTTGTGTCCTTTAAGAGTTTTTGTCTGAAGTTTCTTGAAGAAAATGGTTCTTTCTTAGTTAGTTACGTATGCAACTCAAAAAAAACAACAAAGAACGTAAAAAAAAAATGTGCCAAGTGTGAGTCGAAATCACACGTAAAGGGTTCCGTAACATCGTACGAGATTTAACAATAACTTATTTTACCCGACTCCGGCGAAGCCCAAAAAAGAGGGTTATTTAATACTTCATAAAAAGAAACAGGAACAAGCAAAGACAACAAATTTTTATTATTTCATGAACCACATTCTCAATGAATGAGTTTGACTTGCACTCAGATTGTTATCGAGTTTTATAATTATTTCCATCAAATTTTATTCTTCAAACAATTATTTCAATGTATCTTTAAGATTGATGTGGACTACATTTTGATTCACAACATTCGGGGCATACCCACCACTCTGTCCTACCACTGCAACTCCTGTCCACTAGGATCAACAGTGGCGTCCTTTGATCGAATAATCAACAAATAATGCAGGTGTGTAATGACGCACAGGCTGTGCACGGACACTCTACCGGCTGTCTTGGGACCCGCAACGAACTTAATCAGAAGAAAAAGGAGGTAATAAGAAACAGATTTCAGACATCCAGCAAAGCGGATACAGCAATCGAAATGGCCCAGAGGCCAAAAACTAAGGGGGAGACAGGCAGGACACGCCTGATCGTCAAAATACCACAGTGTGCCACTAAATAACAGGGGATTAATTAGATACTAACCTAAATCTTACACCAGGAACAATTGACTCACAATATAACATTAAATAAACTCACGCCGTAATCCCACGAGTAGTCTTTGCACTTCGCATCGCATTCCGTATGTTAGTGTTGAGTCCCAGTATGACAGGTTGCGAATCTGTCGCCTCTATCCGGGTACGATGAGAAACATGGCAGCTACAATGTACGGCAACCTAAGAATCAGTAATTACAAAAACGAGTCCTAGTCAAATAGTCCTAGGCAAAAGAAATACACAGGTGGTAGATCCACGTGCGAGGCAGCATGGTTGTTACAACGTGAAGCGGTTCGCGGTGTTTCGGTTCGAAGGATTGGAGAGCCAGTGTAATAAAGAGAGGTATAATATATTTACTTCTACACGTAAAAATAAGCGGTACTCTTTGCGTCCCATGACATCAGAGGCATCGTCGTGTATATGCCTTGGTGTCACTTTTCATCAGGCGAACATTTGCTTGTTTACTCCTAACTTTGTATTTACTTTTACAAGCAAAAGAAAACGTATTTGTGTATGAATCTCTTGATCCATATAATCAATAAAAAGTAGTCTCCAAGGACGACGCAAAGACCTTCGTAAGTAGAAGTAAACAAGGTTTTACTTGTAAAGAAATAATATCCGAAATGATTTTCTCATTTATATAATACACGTGCAAAAAAAATGATCTCGAATCAATTATTGTGACGCAAAAACCTTCGAATTAAAGCCGTGAAAAATATTATTGTTTGGAAATGATGTTGCATAGCGGGATCGAGAAGTAAAAAGTGTCATAGTTTTTCTTACGTGAAGGTAAATGATATTACGTTACATGTCCGTAAAGACATCTATTTTCTCACGTTTTTATACACTCACTTTTTTTGTTTGTTTGTTTGTCGTTCCGGTTGGATTTTTGCAACTCAATTTTGAGGCAATTCCCGATTAGCTAGCAGGCTGAAATTTGCAGGGTAGCTTCAAACCCGATGACAATGCAATTTACAACTATAAAATGTTATCAAAATCGGTTCGATTTTGATAAAAATTTATGGAGAGGCAGTTCCCGATCATCTGTTCCCTCATAACTTCTAAACTACTTATCATAAATTGACAAATGAGGTATCGTTCGATGTGTCATGATTTTCCTCTGGTTATAGGCTATATGACGTCACATTTGATTGAGTTGGGCGCCCTCTATAGGACATAAAGTCACGACCAAACATTTTTTCTTTCTTTTAATGTTGCCGTGTTTGATTTCAAATTAAAGGGCTTCTTAATAAGCACTTTTCAAATTTATAAAAATTGACAGCTTTTACTCGTGGCTTTGCTTGCATGCGACCGATTATTGATAATAATTTTTAAAATCACACCTTAGATGTAAATTAAATGTATATTCTCTACTCAAAATACATTAACAACAAATACTTTTTTCATAATTAATTACACCAAAATGTATATATTTTTAAATAAGTTAAAAAACTAAAACCCGACTAC
Source organism: Choreutis nemorana (assembly GCA_949316135.1). Classification (NCBI taxonomy): domain Eukaryota; kingdom Metazoa; phylum Arthropoda; class Insecta; order Lepidoptera; family Choreutidae; genus Choreutis; species Choreutis nemorana. The sequence continues at coordinate 9,575,510 of OX438606.1, read as the reverse complement.
TGAAAAACGCGCTCTAAAAAGAATGAAACAAGAAAATATTCTCATCTGTAATTGTTAAGTAAACTATTCAATTTAGCCGTGGTCATATGGTCATGTACAGTACTAGGCAAACTTACTCACTTGTATTATTTTGTATGTTGGGTTAGGTTTGGTAAAGGCATATGACACGGTTTTGAGTAATAGGGTTTTGTATAGTTAACCACTTCCAAGTGCGACAAGGATGCAAGATGCAAACTATATACTATATATAATATATTAAAGTGAAAGCAGTTAAAAGACAACTGCTTCGCTAGAGGTTCCGGGTTCAAATCCTGGCGAGGACGGAACTTTGTGTTATTTGCAAGACGCAATGTTTCGCTGACCGGTCTTGGTTGTTGTATTCTTGTCTATGTAGTATATTATACCATTTCGTTGCTTAGTGCCTGCGATACAAGATTATCTTAGTGCAGGGCTGAGACAACGTGTGTGTCGTGATGTGGTTATTATTATTATATCGACGATCTCTAATAGATTTTCATATCTTTCAAATCGAGGTTAACCGACTTCTCTAATGTTAATTTCACTTTCAGGCAAGCTAAGTCGAAAGTTACGAATATAGTTAAATACATCTCAGCTAATGTGAATCGTGAACTTAAATTTTAGTAATTAAACCATTAGTGATATAGCCCTATGCCGTGACTCCTTATATTAAAGCCAGCCTCTACAAGTTTAACTTAATAATTACGTAATTATGAAAACGCGTCTTATTTAACTTTGTTTCGAATGTGTTTGATTGGCCTCGGCACGCAAATGATTAAATCCGTGACTAATTATATACTTCGTGACGAGTGTATATGTCCTATAGTGACGAGTTCTAGCGTGGCAGTCGGCTGTTTACACCACTGCGCAACCATAGTTGGAGAGCCCATGATGCTAAATGTGGATTTACTCGAGCGTCACGGAAACCTATCAGACCTGGTAGGTTAGATGACAGGAAGCATAATGGTTCTATAAGGTTTACACTTTTAGCGGTGGGGAAAGCGTCTAGAGACTTGAAAGAGTGTAAAAAAAAACTTTGACATGGAAAAACCCAAGTGCGTCAGATATTGATAGTTTTCATGCTCCAACATGAAATGTAGAATAAATCTGCTGATTAACCTATTGGGATTTTCATGCTGGAGGGTTGAAAAAAGACCCGTCCACCCCCTTAGGTTACACTAAGTGAGTTGCAAAGGTGGGACAGAGTGGCGGGTGTGCCGTGAAAAAAAAGTTGTCTACCTCTCTATGTCAAACAGCGTAGTCTATATTTCGTTGCACAGCTACATTAATTGTTTGATATGATGCCACTTGGTTGTTGAATTGCAAACCCTGATATTAAATTTATTGGTGTAACAAAACGTTTTGACGTTTAAGTGTGTATTGACATCATCAGCAGTATAACGTCCAAAGGTGGCACTTGAAGGGTTTAAGGCATGAAAACACAGGATTCAGAAAGGACTTGGATTTTATTTTAAGCCAAAAATAAAATAATAAAATAGCAAGTTAAAGCAGAGAGCAGTTGTTCTCTATGCCACTATTGTAGCATATACAAAGACAAATTGTGTTCACAGAGAATTCCAACAGTACTCACTTAGCGGTGTGACACGATGCGTATGTGATACTGTATCAATTTACAAATGATTACGATACTCCCACGGTCATGGCGTATCAAGTTACGAAGTCTCGGATCCAAAGTTCGCGATTGGTTCGTTGCTCGCGCCGACGCGACTTCCTGAAAGTCGTTTGCTGTAGATCAGCCCCGGATCTTCGATTTTTTAAACTGGAATGAATCTTTGCAGTGGCGCTCTTTGCTACCTTTTTTTCGCTAAAGTTGAGCAATTTTTTGGAAATAATTTTGGATTTTAGCGCCCTACATTTTTGAGATGCCGCCCGGAGCAAGGGCCACGGTTTGTCCTTTCTAGATCCGGGGCTGGTTTAGCCGTCCAGGAGCATACTGCGTGCTACTTTGTGGTCGCGCGGATACCACCATCGACTGGTCGCTGCGAGCTCACTGCGTTCCGCTCGCGAGCTGCTCGCAACAGGCTCGTGGTAACTCACTTGTTACAATATCAGTTACGTTACTTGTTACACCTCTGAGGGCCCGTTCCCACTCAGACTAACAGTTTTGATGGTTTAAATTTTGATGGTTCCCCAGCATGAAAGACGCATATCCATTGTAACAAGACCTCATCAAAACAGGACCCGATTATTGGACGTAGTTCTAATCATGTTGGACCTTTCGTTTCGTAGATGTTTCCATTGTAACTTGACCTACTGTGTCGGAAGAGTGTGATCGCTCCGTGAGTGAGTACGCGCCTTTAAGATCGTCCATTCACATTCACGTCGATAGGTCATCATATGCTTTCCGGCCCGTGCTCGCCTAACTAAAACCTTTAAAACGGTCATCGGTTCTTCGAGCCAAATGGCCAGTATGTTACCAATTCAACTTGCTTATCTTTCGGGCATCTTCGTTCTCCAGTGGATTTTCTCATTTAATTTCATACTGAATTGATCACATAGAGAAACTCCGAGCACTCCCTCTACAAACGTTTCTGTGTTGCTTGGCGGGAACGGGAAGTGTCATTTTTTTATTTTATTTTACTGTCTTTTCTTGTGTATCAGCAGAATTTAGTGTATTAAATGTTAGTGTTTTAACCAGTGAATTTCTTTAGTGCTGTACAAGTGTGGAAAAAGTGAAACACGACGATTTGGATGCTCTTTTTGTGATTTTTGTGAACCGTACTAGCATGTTACTGTAGGCAGATTCATTTTTCAATCTATCATTATTCATCTCTTCATCACTTCATTCCTCATCAAAACCTGATAATAAATATTTCTTGACACAGACAAAATACTGAAGAGTTTGAGAGAATTGACGTGATGATGGAAACGACATCAAAAGCAAAAAAAAAAGCTCGTTGCACACTGAATAGCATAGACGAAAAAAGAATGTTATAAGTTGGACGTGTCAGCCTGTGTGTGTGTGTCTGTTTGTGGCATCATAACTCTCGAACGAATTTACCGATTTTTATGTAGTTTATTTTGAAGGTGACTTAATCTTAGCTATTTGATCAAAATCGGATCCCCAATTCAAAAGCAGTGGGTGGTGAAAGGAGGGATGAAAAATTGAAATGACGCAAATATCTCCAATCTGTGGTTTTATTTCTTTATTATTATAAAGACGGCGCTGGACGGCTCAGTGTATATGAAAAACAAATAGCGTTAATTCGCTAAACACACTCCAAAGGGAACCCATGTTGTCGTTTTGTCGCCGGAAATTAATCTGAAGCCACGCGTCGCCCCACACAAGACGCGGTGCTAATTTAATTTACATATTCATTATTCATATTTTGGAAATTAAAACAAATAACGTGTGGAGCGCTCCCGCTGAAGTTGGAAATCGAATTTGGTGAATGAACGCTGACTGGGTTTCATAATCAAAGTAATTAATTTTTGGATTCCGCAAGTACTTTTTGGGTCACTACTTGATTTTATACAGCGTCATGGGTTTTGCCACCAATATTATTCGTGTAAGATTAAGGTTAGTAATTAATTTATCCCCTGTTAGTTAGTGGCATATCGTGGAGTTTTGACGGTCAGGCCTCTCCTGACTGTCTCCCCTATAGTTTTTTGACCTCTGGGCCATTTCAATTGCTGTTTCCGCTTTGCTGAGAGGGAAGTTTGAAACCAGTTCCTTACTATCTCCTATTTCTTCACACAGGTGTAGGCACAGCCTGTGTGTCATTGTATTGCAACGAAAAGGACGCCACCGTTCCTGGTGAACAGGAGTTGCACTGGTAGGACAGAGTGGTAACAAGCAAACGGTGGACCTAACGAAACGGCTGACGACGATTCCATTTGGTCAAGAATGCTAAAAACACCGCCAATGCGATTCCCATTTAGAGATAAAGATGATGTACCTCTCGTGTCAGTAATTAAACTGGCTCTCCAATCCCTCGAACCGAAACACAGCGGCACCTGCACGGCAGAAAAAGAAAGGAGGATGGTACCAACCCAGACGATCTCACACGTAAATCTGTCAGTTATTTGTATTCTACATAATAACTAGGTTTTTTTCACAAGGTATATAGACTTCCATGTACTGCCCTAGCCCAAGCCCTTTTGAAATCATAATTCAACATTTTTTAAAGTAAGTGCTTTCAAATCGTCATTTATATCTACCACCGGTTCGGAATGCTATCTACGTGGGAGAAGCCGGCAAGAATTCTTGCCGGCTTGCCGGAGTTGCTTTTTTTTTAAATTTACAATAATTTTTCATTACGTGTTGGAACATTTAAGTTTTCTAACTATTTCATACAAGTTAAAGCTAAAAAAAGCAAATTTACCAGACGATTTAAGTCAAGTTTCAGTAGATTCTTAATCTAATTCGACTTAAAAATGTTAAATCTGGAAAGTTTTTCCAAAAAAAGTTCTAGTTGAGGAGATCCAATTCGCTGGAAAAAAAAAATCGAGTATCCGAGGTCGAATCGCCTGTGATTCCTGTGTAGGTATAAATTTAAGGACGGGCCTTTGTAGTCGTGTATCAAAGACCAAGTCGGATTTTTTTTATTCAAACGTACTGTGAATCGCTTTGAGCATTCTCACTCGGAGAGAATGTAATTTTACCCCGCTGTCTCTAGTTTCTAGTTCTAGTCGAAGCTAGATGAATTAATTTGACTTTAGTACTATTATTTGAGCAGCGACAGTGCATTTTCATTTAGAAGACTAGAAAAGACTAAAAAATTTATAGAATTTAAAAATCTAAAAACCCACGTTTCAAATGTCCTAAAAATAAAAAAAATAACCCTACGGGGCTGAAATGGGGTCCACTCAAAAGTGGGGGCGTATATTATTTAAGGAATTCTGAATGGGAAATATTTACATGACGTGTATAGATCGTGGGTGTAACTTGCAAAGATACGCCGCCACGTTTTAAATCTATTTATTATTTTTATCTTTGTTGTTTGTCTGTTTGTCGATAATTTCAGCCTGCTAACTTATCGGGAACTGCCTCAAAAATCACTCCAAAATTTTTTATCAAAATCGGTCCCGCCGTTTTTATAGTTGTAAATTGCATTGTCATCGGGTTTGAAGCTACCCTGAAAATTTCAGCCTGCTAGCTTATCGAGATGTGCCTCGAAATTGAGTTGCAAAAATCCAACCGGAAAGACAAACAAACAAACAAGAAAAGTGATTGTATAAAAAACGTGGGAAAAAGTTAGTTTAAATAGTATTTTTTTTAGTTCATGACTTCGTCATATAGAGGGCACCCTACTCAATTTCATGTACTCATATAACCTGTATCCAGCAGACGACCATGACATATCCATCGATACCTCAATTATCTATTTATGATTAGCAGTTTAGAAGTTAAGAGGGAACAGATGAACATTCATACTTACAAACATACCGGTCAAAATCATTACCCTCCTTTTTGGTCGGGTCGGGTAAAACATAAGTGATTATCGTAAGATTTTTCTATGTTTTGTATAAAAAAATATTGGATCTTCTTTCTGAGTAATTTCTTAGAACACGGAGATTGTAAAAATGTTAGAAGCTTCGAGGATAATAAAGGCATTATTTCATTCATATAAAATTGATTTCTATTTCGATTTTGCGTCTTGTAACAATAATGTTTTATTTTATTAGATTTTTCTTAATTTTATCTAATGTATATTTTTAGAGAGATTATTTCATATTATGAATGCTTAGCGAAGATTTTTAATGTTTATAATATTGTCTATTAAAAACTGATCGTTATGTACGACTGAATCAAATTTAAAAAAAAACAATTTTGACTTGTCTGAACATAGACTTGTAAAAAACTAAGAAAAATAGAAATCTTTACGGATTTATAGACACATTTTTTAGGACGTCTGTTATCTATGGTTTTTGATAGGTTAAACTCATTTTTATATAGTATTAAAATAAATAGAACATACAGTCCAACATATTAAAATAACTTAGTTTCTTAATAAGTTGCAAAGTCCATAAAGAACGGTATAAGAAAGGAAAATAATAAGGAGTAATAACTACATCACGATGACTCAGCCCAGCACTGAGATATGCACAAAATAAAACGCGTGTAGAGCCGCGAGACGACAGCTAGTTAAAAATGTAGAAAGTCACTGACAAATGCTAGTATATAGTCACAACCACCATCACCACCACATCACGACAAACACATTGACTCAGTAAGATTGCAGAATCTTGTATCGCAGGCACTAAGCAACGATATGGTATAAACTTTATAGATAAGAATACAACATCCATGACCGGTAAGCGAAACAATGCGTCTTGCAAATAACACAAAGTTCCACCCCTCCCGGGATTCGAACACGAAACCTGTAGCGTACCTGTCGACTGATTACACAACTACCCCAACGAGGTCGTCAAAATCTACCGTAAAATTCGAGGAAAAAAAAATGGCGGACAATAGAACAGTGTATAGTTTGTACTAAATAAAATAGAATACATTGTTTTCTTATTAACCTTAATCAAGTGGACAATGGCGAAATAATTAACAGTATACCGCCTCTTATATAGCTCTTAAGATGTTTGTCTCTTGACAAATTACTTGGGTTTTGGCAGAGTACCAAACAGGTTCTATATTTTTCTATACTCCTCCGAGAATTTGTTGCTTATATTTTGTATAACATTCGCTTTCCAGTATTTTTGTATAAGTATCATCTGAATAAATTTCTATGAGACCTTTGTTTTAGAGATGAGTGTCAATTAGGGGTGGCAGGGGTGCAGCTTCCCCCCTAATGATAAAAAGAAATGGTCAAGTGTTTATTCAGCTTTACACATTGATCGAATGCATAAGATTAATATACCATTATACCGATCTTTTTTTTTTTTGGCACACCCGCCACTCTGTCCCACCACTGCAACTCCTGTTTATCAGGATCAACAGTGGCGTCCTTTTATCGAATAATGCAGCTGTGCAATGACGCACAGGCTGTGCCCGGACACCTAAATACTAACCTAAACCTTACACCCGTAATTTTGCTGACAAAACTTTTAAAGGCACGGAAGTTGCCCTTCGTTTTTACAAGAGCTAGGTATTAAATAGGACTACACGCAGTTACTTGAATCGAAGTCAACATGATTAACCGTTCGTCAAGCCAGAGATTACACTCCCACAAGATATGATGGGCAGTTTGTACAAATTCTTGATCCGACGTTGAACATTCGCAGAAAGGTATTTTAACTAATAATCATTTTACATAAATAATGTTTTATTCCTACTGTTAGAATATAATGTAACACGGTATACATGCATAACATCTGCAATATTTACTATGTACTATATTCATAATATATAACTTTGACTTTGAATATTCTACTATACATAATTCAATCACTCAATAATGACTTATATATAATTATAACACTTAATTTGCTTTTAAAATCCAAACTTTTCCCATCATCCATGTATTTCCCTGGAACTGCGTCCCTGGAATACAGACTGCCCTCCTGTTCCATAGGCTGCCTCCGGTAGGACATAGGCTGCCCCTCTAGGCAATAGGCTGCCCTCTTGTGCCATAGGCTGCCCCCGGTAGGACATAGGCTGCCCCCCCAGGCAACAGGCTGCCCTCCTGTGCCATAGGCTGCCCCCGCTAGGACATAGGGTGCCCCCCTAGGCAATAGGCTGCCCTCCTGTGTCATAGGCGTCATCTAGGCCAAAGACTGCTCCCCTTAGAACAGAGGCTGCCTCCCTAGGCTATGCTCCGCCCGGGCTATAAGCTGGCGACGCCTTTGGTTTTAGATGACAATTATCTTGACATTTCGATCATGACTGGATGCATAAATGTAAAGAAATACATTTGAAGAAATCAGTGAAAACTCACCACGGAATGAACAATTTAACTGACTTTATAGTTGCAGTATTCGAAGGCGAATTGTGGATATCATTATCTTAGTCCGGAATATCGGGTACCGGTCATTATTCATGGAATTGTAACCGTATATTGGAAGCTATAGGATGTACTCAGGGAGCAAACGCACCCGGCTCTAAAATGATTTTATAACTAGGTATAAAATATTTAACCAGTAATAGGTAAAGAATTTGCGTTCAAAGTCATTAATGACATCGTGTCGATAGGCGGTATCACTTTCCATCAGGTGAACCATCCTGCTTCTTTGCAAAAAATATTAATAATAACCACATTACGACACACTCATTGACTCAGCCATGCACTAAGACATAACCTTGAATCGCAGGCACTAAGCAACGATATGGTATAAACTACATAGATAAGAATACAAAATCCAGGATTTTGCAAATAACACAAAGTCCCACCCCTGCCGGGATTCGAACCCGGACCTCTAGCGCAGCAGTCGGCTGTTTACACCACTGCGCCGCCTAGGTCGTAAAATGACGTGAAATAAAAAAGTGTCAAAAATATAATTTGAATAATTACAAATCGAAATAGTTAACCATTAAAACACAATGAATGAGTGCTTCAAGTATTTAAAACGAGCAAGTCTACTTGAATCTTTAATACAAATTTCTGAACGAAGCAATTTTGTTTTGCTCTCGTTTTACTAGAATCGATATAATGGACGTGTCGAAAAAGCAAAGTGCAGGATTACAAACACAACAATGTTTATCTATTGGAAGCCTTAATTAAAATTCTTTAATAAAAATTTATATCCACATCACGATACATCGTGTTGATAGGCGGTATCACTTTCCATCAGGTGAACCATCCTGCTTGTTTGCAAATAATAAAAATAATAATAACCACATCACGACACACTAAAAACAGTGGAATTTACTAACTAAAAATTAAGAGTTAAAATCACTTTACATATAAAACACAAAGGAAGTTCAAATACAAAATATAAATTAATGGACTAAAATTAGTTCTCGAAGTCATCTTTTATAAAATATCCTTAAATATTATGAACGCAAAAGTTTGTAAGCATGGATGAATGGATATTTGTTACTCTTTCACGCAAAAACTACCGAATGGATTTTAATGAGGCTTTACAATAAAATAGCTTAAACATCAGAATAATATAGGCTTTAATTTATAAAGGTATTGTGAGAATTTAGCAAAATGTTACAAAAAAAATCAAGTACTTAACAATCCATTTTCGACTTCTACGCAAACGGAGTCGCGGGCTCAAGCTAGTGTAACAATAAGACGGATTCCGATCTGTCTTTATACAATATCCATCTGAGGGATTCCTCCGAAGGAACTTCTGAATTATTCCGACATTTCCTAAAGTTAAGAAACATGGAATCCTAAAGTTAAATCCGTATAAAAATACCGTTATCTTGTAAAAATGAGCCAACTTCCCCGTCTTCTATTGTAATTTAATTCTAAACCAAGATTAATGGGAAAACCGAAGGATCCCGGACCGAAGCTTCTCGAAATACTAGTTCGTATTTCAAACTCACGGCACGACGCCAACGATATCGACACGAACACCCGATGCGATGTTTCGTGCGAAACAATTTTTTTTCTGCGTCCACAGCTTTGTCCCATTCAACGCAATTTAAAAGCGTCCAAGTGAAACAAATTGATTAAAGCACGATTTCTAGCGTTAAGCGTGAGACGTTAAAGGTGGACACACAGTTATCCGATCCGACACAAACATATAAACTCATGCCGTAATTAATCCCTCGAGAGGGCTAGGCAGAGATGTTAAACCGCGTTTCGCATATTTAAGTTGAGTCCCAGTGTGATAGGTTGCGAGTCTGTCGCCACTATCCGGGCACAATGAGGAACATGGCAGCTACAATGTACGGCATATAGGCCAATAGGTGGAGTCAGAATGTAAGTAAAATACTGTTTTCTAATTATAAACCTAATTTTACTATAAATTTAAGTTTTACAAACCAAATTTGTAAAATATTTAAGCGAATGACTAAGTCCATATTATAAAATCTAAATAATAAATTACATGAATTACTTGTGAAATATTACAACTCTGACTCTTTGCTTCAACAACTTCTTCAAATTAAGAGTGAATATGTGTTTTCTGGGTAACCAAACTATAGCTAACCTACCCGTTGTTAGGAATCGTCATCATCATCAGCGTGTTTCCGTTCACTCTTCACGAAGGTCTCTCCCGCGGCCACTTGGCCTGATGTCCAGCTCTTCTTATCCAACTGGTGCCGGCTACCTTGCGTATATCGTCGCTCCATCTTACTGCAGGTCGTCCTCTACGTTCACCGAGTCTCCACTTAAGAACACTGTTGCCCAAACAGCTGTCGATTCTACGGCCAACATGACCAGCCCACGCCACTTAACAGCTTTGGCCTTAATTGCATAACTCGCAACCGGTCGAGAAATTGAAATTTCAGTTTTTAAACGTCAGTTTCTCGTTCAAAATGAGATGTTTGACTACTAAACTAATATTTATACATCATGAGGACGTGCATGGATGTGGAGGAAGCGAGAGATGTATGTAAGTATCGTTGCGTATGGCGAACCATTGTCTCAGCCTACCCCTTTGGGAAGAAGGCGTGAGTGTGAGTGTTAGATAATCGGGGGGGGTCTATTTACTTTTTTTTTGTGTTAAAAATTCTCTGACATCTTTACTAATAGAGAAGACATAGCTTCAGCTTATTCCAGAAATACCGTACGCGCTTTAATATTGACAGCTGGTAGATCTACGTGCGAGATCGTCTGGGTTGGTACTACCCTTCTTTCTATTTCTGTAAGCAGTTGGCTGTGTTTTGGTTGTAATTACCGGCACGAGAGGTATAACATATTTACCTCTACATTGGAGTTCTAGACATCAAGGGCAGCGGTATCTCTTGCTTTCAGGTGAACCGTCGGTTTTGTTTGCCAATGATGTTGAAAAAAACAACCCAGGTTGAGTCGCTTCAAAAATAGCGGTCGAAATTTGAATAACAAATCTGCTAATTCAATCCGCACGGATTATTACAAGCAGCTAAGCCGTTGGCTTTAGCGTTTCTGTAATAGACGCGAATATAATGAAATATCCCCAGTTTTAATTACGAAGGTAAATGGAAGCGACGTTTGCGATGAAAGATGTCGAATTTACATTGGATTACAACTCGCGCATTAAGGCTCGTTAGGATGACAGCTATGAACTGTACTCTAAAATTTATCTATATTTTGAAATCGTTCGTCGTTAGGTCTTTTTTTTAAATAAACTTTTTAGTGAACAAAAAAAAAGTCCAATTTAATAAAACAATTACATTTACAATAAGGTGTTGTATGTTGGCAAATTTTAATATAAGCATATTTTGATACAAGTAGGTACACATCATAGGTAACTGTTTTTGAGACTTTCTTTCAATAAAAATGGCGGATTTTGGTGCAAAATTGTATTTTCCCAAAAAATGTAAAATAAGTATCAGAATAATTTGTGTATCTGTAGAGAACCTACATTATTTATTACTATTTATTTTTATTTATTTTACACACTTATACTAATTTATTCTTATCAGAAAAATATTTTACTAAATTTATTTACAAGAAAAAATTATATTTACAACTTTTAATAAATACAAAAAACATTAGATAAATACATCTTATATATATACACATATAACAAAACAACTAAATAAATTAATATATTTTATTTATGATATCATATTACATCTTTTCACGGCGTATCCGAACACATCTGTTAATGCGGTGAACCGCCTGGTCGTCCCTGCATTACTGCGAGGAAGTTTTAGATCTACCGCATATTATGATATTGACGCCGAAATCGAACCATAACAGATTGAAAAGAGATCTTTAGTCGATACTTAACCGACGCGCGACGCACTATATTTTATTGTTTTATATGTACTTTTACTCCTTATATTAATTTCTAACCCTGCTTTAATTACTGGACTATTGTTATTGCCTGTGATTCGGATTGCTGTGTCAGAACTGGTTTGAGTGTATGTTGTGACTTTTGTGTGATTCAAATATACGTCCCACAACTCAGGATTTTAATAGTGAGTTTAATTTATTAATAATACACATCCCAACTCACTAAATATCAAATGAATGCTAGTAAATAGAAAATCCTAAAAATATACACATCATAATACTTAATTACACTATTTTGAAATTGACAATGAAAACATCATTAAAACAAAAAACCCGTCTGCTTAAAACTGTGAACTGATAAAGGTAAAATAAATTTTGCGGTGTAGCTATATTACAATTTGTGTAGTTATTTTTTAATTTTGTTTTAATACATTCAACTAATTTGTGTTTTGTTAGATTTTAATTTTTGCAAGCCGTGGTTACCTTTAATTGGATAAACACAGGGAATGTTATTAGTCTCTAAGTTGTATTGCATGCATGTGTATTATTCGTTGGTAATCCAAACAAATAAATATAATAACAAAACTATATTTTAAATATGGCAAAGACAAAAAAAAAACACCTAGACTACGTTTGTCACCGCATGTAGCACATTAGACTATAATTTTTATAACATATCAACGTTTTTGCTTTTTAGATTTGTTTCCAAAGCCTGTTCTATAGTTGCACAACTAAATTCCATTGAAATCCGATTAATGTTTAGCCTCATCGACACACCGACAACCAAACTTTTTTTACTCCAAGATTTCTTAGTTCGTCTCGTAGCGTTAACTCTGTGCAAACTTCTTTCAGTTGTCAAAACTCGCATATCTCATATTTTTCAAAGTCATCCAAACTTTCGTTTGTTAATTTAAACCTATTCTGACCGTTGCTTCCCCCTTTTGGAAACAAAATGGCGGTAATTCTTGGTACTTGATTTAGTTAGTTGGTATTTTGTTAGGGCATTGGGTCTTTAAAAATTTTCCAGTTACATGGACTAAAATTTCCAAGATACTCGTATTCTTTTTTGGAATACTGATACTTGAAGGTGACAGTTGACACAAGAGGCGTTAGACGCCGCAATTCATGTTCATGTTGAGGTTGCGAATCTGTCGCCACTATCCGGGCACAATGAGGATCGTGCCCGCTACAAACTTGCGGAAACTTAAGACTTGAACCCTCGACCTGTCGGGTCGTCGGTTGTTCAAGGTTTTAACAAACTGAGCAACCAAGTCCCTTACCAATAAACAATATTTAAAAAAGCAGATCTATCAGTTTTCTAACCAAATACATCCAGAACAATCTAATTAAAGATAAATTTGTTTTAAATAAAGTTTTTCTCGATATCATTGTATTTTGTTTGTTAATTAGCCGTTAATTAAGGATGCTTCAAGCAGACCATACAGCTAATTAGTATTGCTTTTTGAAAATCTTTCTCTCATTAATTATGCCTAATAATTAATAATAATTATTCCGATCACAAAGATTCACATAATCAATAGAAAAACATAGTTTAAACTGGAAATATTAATGAAATTAAAACTGTTCTTGTACGTTAAAATTAATTAATTAAAAATCTTTACTCTACACTTCAAGTCTTTAATTTGAAAGTTTCTTTTTCTGATTAAAAAAAAATGTTTTCTGAAAGGTTCCTTTTACGGTATTTTTTTACCTTAACTGCTTAACAATTAAAACTTGTCCAGCTTGCACTTGGCCGGTTTTGTCTATTATTTTATGCTACAATCATATTCCTACTACGTTTATTAACAATGCTTACAACATTTTGTAACTGTAATTCGCCAAAAACATTTCAACAATGCAATCCTAGCCCATTTTAACATTTAAGATGGTAGATTTATCTACGTGCGAGATCGTCTGCGTCGGTACCACCCTCCTTTCTATTTAAAACGTGAAGCACTGTGTTTCGGTTGGAAGGATTGGAGAACCAGTGTAATTACCAGCACGAGAGGTATCATCACTTTCTATCAGGTGAACGGTTTTTTTAACTATGACGTTGTATAAATTAAAAATATACTAAATCAAGTCTTTATATTTTATCTTCGAAACCGCTGCACAGATTTGGATTAAACTTGGCAAGATAATCTCAATTTTTTTTCTTAAACTAATAAAATGTTCAACGAATACAAAGCCACGGGCAAAACACAGTGGAAATCAGAGGAAAATCATTTATGTATTTCTAACAAGCGCAAAGACATACCAGGGTTACATAAATTCGTTGAAGTTTAAATCCGAGTTCGGCGCCATGATTTCTGTCCTGCATCCGATTTACGGTTAAATCGTTGGATTTCTGATTGCCTGGTACACCCAGAACTAGTTTGTATGGAAAATCAAATCTATTTTAGCTTCACAGCTTTTATCCGACCGGGTCGAAGCCAAAAAAGGAGTTATGTTAACATCCCCTAACATACTAGTGGTTACCGAATAGTCAAAATTCGATGTTAACTTTATGTGTGGTGGTGGCACGTACGACAAAATATTTGTTGGTTATTTAATTCGTATTTTATATAAATTTCAATCAATATATACATGTCAAACTCATTGTATCTTGTCTATGATTATACTCTTATATTTACTTAAAACTAACAATCTACGTAAGAAGTTGACACATAGCTATGGCTGCTTCGGAAGTTGGGTCAATAGATACTTAAAATTCTTTTAAATATCAATCAAATAGTTAAAAAATATAGATGCAGTATTGTTTCAGGTATTCATGGTTACCGCAAAAGAGTTCGCGTCATGAAAAGAAGTAAAAAGTTGAATTTAGGGAATATTTTAATGAAAAATTTAGATCATACTTCTCCCTGTCTCGTTTATTGCTTTTTATTATTTGATATTTTAATTTAATTTATATTGTTTTTGGTATATGTAAACCTGGTGTGTTTTTGATATTTTCAATAACGTGCCCCAGCAGGGTCCATGTTCCTAAATACTATAAAATGTAAGACCTTCAGGGCTATAGAACTCCTCGAAGGGAACGCTGTTCACATTCACCGTTCTGATAAATTTGATATCTGTTTTCGGAAATGTGACAGTTCACATCGAAAACTTTCCGAGAGCTCTGACGCTGGCAAAATCTTGAAAAGTGATCATTATCAGGTCACAAGGTATTAGCGAATGTGTATGACTTTTTAAATTATTTATTATAATTCTATATCACATATAAACTCAAATCCGTTAGATTTACTCAAATATCTGACTTATCAACTAAGTTATAAAGCTTTAAAGTCGGTCTTTAGACAGAGAGATCCGACATGTACAATGACGTCAATGTAGACAGGCGTCATACAACTTCCATAGAAAAGGTTGTTCTAATGAGCGAGATAGATATATTTACTTCTAAGGTTATATCTCCTTGGTTGATTGTTCAATTTTTTTGTGTTTTCACTGTAAATATACAATTTCCACATACTTAACGACAAATTGATCAAATAAAATTTCATGCATATACCCCAATGCAATTGTTTATTCTTTATTTGAAAAATTAGTTTGTTAGGAAAGGTGCGTTTTAATTTAGATACTTTCCGAGTCGCATCGGAAACGAGAGATGCGAATTCAGTCTATAATATTCAGATCGAATACTTTAAGATCGGAACATTCCCGCTTCCGAGAGAAATTTTCGAAATCATTGTGAATAGCCCTGTAACAATATGGAGTTCAATAAAGATTTGATTTGAAAGAAAACCAGCCTCAATTATTTTTATTTCGAACGTAAAGATAAAATGTTACGTTATATTTATCTCATGAGATTTGCCGCTCACGCGCTATGAGAAGCATGGCTAATACCCATGACACCAGAGCAAAAGCTCAAACCGAATCGAAAATTATTTTTTAAATCGTTCAAAAATAAAATTATGTAAATTGAACAAGAAATTTTTATGACGTTACACAAAAAAACGCACCGATAAATTCCCGACCTCATTAAATACGTTATCGAAAATTTGGAATTCATTTCGACAAATGATTAATGATTTTGAAATGTTTTCACTCCCAATCGAAGGAAGGAAGGTCGGAAGGTTTTTTAAAATTTCGCTTCACTTTAGTAAACATTGATCAGTTTTTTCACTAATTTCTACAAGTTTTTGACTGCTCGCTGTATTTGTGTGAATGTATGTTAAAGGTGCGTTTATCTTAAGATATTAAATATAATTTTTTTTACAAATCAAATCGATTTACAAGAAACATGGTACGGAAAGATGCTACAATTTTTTGCTTTTGTAATTTTTCATCGAATGTGTAAATTAGTTTTTTTTTGTGTAAATAAGCAAATGGGAGGGTTGTTTTATATATGAAACAAATTTTCTATGTGATATTTTATTCCAAAACTTTACATACATACAACATAACGTATATAGATATAATCCAATCCTCGTATACACATAAATAGACATGAATTTTTGTACATATTTTTTTTCTTTTAACTTTTATATTTTGATAATAATAACAAACAGACACAAACCAACAAAAAACAATAAGATACACGTAATTGTGTACATGAAAATTCTCAATAATCATTAAAAAAAAAAAGTAAAGATTTTGCGGACATTTTTCAACTGGGCAAAAAAAATATTTTTAAAGGAAAAAAAACACGAAGGGGTTAGACAGCTTGGACGTTTTCTTTTAACCGGAACCCTTTGAACTGTAATATAGGTATTTCCAAGGGCTAAGTTAATCGCGTTCTTTGAAAAAAAAACGTGAAACTGCTGAGATCATGAAAAGGTAAGCCTTTAGAAAGTTTTGTTTTGCTCCGATCACCTCACGGACGGGCCAGGAGACACGGTTCTTTTTTACAAAAAAAAAAAAAACACAAAATTTTTCTCAATTCTAAGTCTATTATATACTATTATTACTAAAAACATTTAGAATTCAAAAATTTGAATTTGGTAATGTTATTTTTAAAAAGAGCATTGTTTCGCTTACCGGTCTTGGATGTAGTCTTCTTATCTATGTAGTTTGTACCATATCGTGAAATAGCAGCTGTGACACATGATTCTATTAAGCAGGGCTGGGTTAAAGTCTCGTGGTTATTAGTTACTTAGCTCGGTTTTGGTGGACGTCTCAAAAGTCGTACTCAATCTCGGATGTAGTCAAACTCTCATATTATGGCAAAAATCACTTGATTCACTTGAAACGTTCTCTTTTCGTGAATTTCGCGGCCAAACCCCGGATAAGCCCAGTTCTGAAAACTCAATAAATGCAATTTTCGACGAGCCCAAACTTAATTCAAGGGTAAATGATTAAAAACCTGGGCCTCCTTGCTTTTGCATTACATTTCCTTTGATTACTTATAGATTTGAGTTTTTAGGCCGTTGGCACACCTACAAACAAAAAGTAGGTTAGTAGTTACATTTTTAATGTTGGTTATTAAAATTTCCTTTGCTTTGTGTTCTTTATATGTGTCTCCATGTATGATAAGTTATATTTATACGTTATTTATTGGGTATTGAAATAAAACCCTCATTATTTTATCGATTCTTTTTGGATATGGTTTGCATTGTAATATTGGAAGTCAAAATGTTTTATTCGAATAGGCGTCAAATAAGCACTTGCTAATCGTCGTCTTTTTTACTACCACCGCTTCGGAATGCTGTTTCTACGGGGAAGAATACGACAAAGACCTAAGACCTATATATTATATACAATTTTATCAAATTCTTTTTGATCTACCACCGGACGAAAAGTTTTTTCGAGCAAGAAGCTCGCAAGAAATCTTCGTTGATGCATTGAATAATATAAACTTTTCTTTTCTGACAGCTTCGCTTCGGATTCGAATCCCGGCGGAGGAGAAACTTTGTGTTATTTGCAAGACGCATGGTTTCGCTTACCGGTCTTGGATGTAGTTTTTTCGTCTATGTATACATATACATATACTAATGATTATATTATGTATGTTTGTATAGTATATGATTTGAATGTGCTCATTTTAAGTCTATTCGAATAAAAACATTTTGACTTTCACTTTGATTAGTTTATACCCTATCGTTCCTTAGCAACTCGGATAAAAGATTTTTTCGTCGTATTGTAGGTTATTATTATTATTTTCGGTTCTTCAACCTTTTTTAAATAATAACCTAATATTTTTTAAATACTTATAACTTTTTAAACCAAGTTAAAAATACACAATGATGTAAATCCGTGTTTTGCTGACACACAAACGGCAGTAGTTGCTCAACAACCGTCGCCTAGTGTGAGCCAACCTTTGCTTGTGGACTACCCAAAAACAAACCCTACAAGGTAGGCTTTAATGAAAGCGTAGGGATCGAGAATTTGTTTAATCTAATGCTAATCTTCGCCTTACCCAAGATCCCGGTGACATTTTGTAACGGAGGATAAATTAGTTTTATATCTTTCTCCTTTTTTTTTCGTTTCGCATCCGGTGTGCTTCGGTTTTGAGAGCAAATGTAATTACCAACGTGAGAGATAAACTCACGCCGTAATTGATCCCTCGAGAGGGGTAGGGTAGATTTTAACACCGCATTTCGCATGTTTATGTTGAGTCCCTGTGTGACAGGTTGCGAATATGTCGCCACTATCCGGGCACAATGAGGAGCATGGCAGCTACAATGTACGGCAAACCTAGACTCGAAGCCTTGACCTGTCTAGTCGGGTCGGTCGGTTAACCAAGGCACGTAACAAACTGGGTTACCGCGTCTTCTTACGTAACGTGAGAGATGTTACATATTTACCTCTTGCTTCAAACATTGTATGTAGGTGCTTTCAGCGTTCTAAAACCTCCAGGGTATCGGATGGTATTAGTTTCCATCAGGAACAAAACCAAATTTGAAAAGGTGCTGGCTAAAAAAAAATAGTACGGAATTTACGATTTATTGAATGTATATGATACATTTTATACGTTTTACATGAATAAATAGATAATTACTATTTAAAATCCTGAGTAATGTTATGTTTACCTATTTCTGTTTAATTTTAATTAATATACCATTAAAAGCAAAACTTGTAAAAAAAACAAGTCTCGCATCTCAGTTATTCTACCGTAAAAATTTGGGAGATCCATATAAAACGAAGTCAGTTAAATAAACAGACGACCCCTGTGGCGCAGTGGTGTAAACAGCCGACTGCTACGAATCCTGGTGGGGGCCAAACTTTGTGTTATTTGCAAGACGCATAGTTTCGCTTACCGGTCTTGCATGTAGTATTCTTATCCATGTAGTTTATACCATATCGTTGCTTAGCACCTGCGACACAAGTTCTTACGGTACTAACTGCAGGGCTGAGTCAATGTGTGTGTCGTGATGTGGTTTCTTATTATTATTATAAAACAGAATGACTTGGCAATCGAATGAAAACATTAAGTATGTCACAATTAATACTGTGTTATATGCTATGTTATATTAAGTAAGATTGTTAAGTGATGTCTTCTAGAAGTGTGTTATAGTTGTCATGATCGATCAGTCAGTGAGCGACTGACAAAAATAAAAACGTTGACTAGTTATAATTCATAAACTACTTGTTCAAAATAAATGAGATTTTAAATTTACTACGTTTATACAATGTCTGCTTGAATACTGTAAATTCAGGCATCTTGTTATATCCGCAAGGAAGTTATAGGGGTTTGGAAATGGCCTGAACTGCTTCGAGGGATGGTACGACCGTGTCGCTTTTTGCTCGACTTGGCAAAGGTTCAGCCTTGCCCCCAGATTTTTAAAGAGCCTGTGTATGCCATTTGATAACTGCATCTGTACAGCAACGGTTTAATAATAACGACACACACATCGACTCAGCCCTGCACTTAGATAATCTTGTATCGCAGGCACTAAGCAACGATATGGTTTAAACTAAAAATACGAACACTACATTCAAGACCGGTTAGCGAAACAATGTGTGTACAAATTAAATAATTATCCATCCCCGCCGGACTTAGAACCCGGAACTTTGAGTCGGCTGTTTACACCACTGCGCCACCGAGGTCGTAATATTTTGACATAAACTAAACTGTGATATCCTATACACATGTCAACAACTAAATAATTATTCATGTTGTATCTTTGTTAAAGAACAGTTGCTTGTCTGTCCATGACATTGTAAAAAAAAATCAAGTTCTAATAAAATAGATTTACTCCGAATAGGTTTCTGCTAGTGGATGTGGTGGCTCAATTTGTTACGTGCTAAATAACCGACCGACCTAATCTGACAGATCGAGGGTTCGAGTCTCAGATTGCCGTACGTTGTAACTGCCGTGTTCCTCACTGCGCCCGGACAGTGGCGATAGATTCTCAACCTGTCACAATAGGACTTAACATAAACATGCGAAATGCCATCTCTTGACACCTCTGTAAATCTATCGAGGGATTACGGCTTGAGTTTATGTAGGTTTCTGCTTTTGACATAGATTTATTTGTTATGGAATTTGGGTCAGATACAATTAAAAATGATAGTGCGCCATCTATAATTTCCCATGTGACATACCGTACCTACCAAGCATCAAAATTAAATAAAAAAATCCTATAGAATCTAGTTAATTCCTTTCGTATAGAAAAACGTTCTATATTGACATCAAAATCTTTTTTTTTTCGGAACTCTCATGTACGGACAAAGAATAACATGACATTTCATAACACACAGCAATATTTTGATATTAAAAAATGAATGAATTGTATTTAGTTTTTTTTTAGTTTGACATCATTATTGAACTGCAGTAATTTTAAAATTGTAGTTGTATTAATATTTGACAATCTAATATTTGTACGCCAGAAGGGCAGATTTTTGTTGAGACAATAATTAAATTATTAATAACACCTGTATCAAACAAATAAACGATTATTTATCATTAACAAAAATATGTAGAAATTCGGCGAAATGTACTTAATGTGTAAAAATTATTTGAGGATCTCTAAGACAATATGCTTCGCAAAAACATCCAAACACCGCTACTTATATTATAAACGGGAAAATTTGGAAGGATGTATGTTTTGACGACCTCGTAAACAGCCGACTACTACACTACAGGTGGTGGGACTTTGTGTTATTTGCAAGACGCGTTGTTTCGCTTACCGGTCTTGGATGTTGTATTCTTATTTATTTAGTATATACCATATCGTTGCTTAGCACCTGCGATACAAGTTCTTACGATACTTAGTGCAGGGCTGAGTCAATGTGTGAGTCGTGATGTGGTTATTTATTTATTTTATGTATATTTGTTTTTCTTTCACGCAAAAACTACTGAATTGATTTTAATGAAAATTAACAATAATACAGTTTATTTATAGGTCCATAAACAGTTAACAATCGTTACATTATAAAGAAAAAGAGAAATAAAAAATGCAGCTAGACTGTCCATCCTTATAGTTGGAAACAACATTTTCATTACCAACAAATCACATTAATAAAAGTATTAAATAAAAACAAAGTAGGAACAATTAAAGACTATTTTTAAAGATATTTTTAGGATAGTTTGAAAACAATCATTCATTTCGAAATCAATAAAATCATCAAACCTCCTTTTTTTTGATTTTATACATCAGAATAATACCTGGACTATAACGTATAAAGACATTGTGTAAATTGTCCTAAACATAACGTAACTAAAAATCCCATTAGAACCATTTCGACTTCTACGCGAACGAAGTAGCGGGCAAAAGCTAGTTGACATTGTAAGTAGGAAAAGAATGTTCTAGAAAAACAGTTCTACACGTGTTTTATAGAAATATCCAGGTCGAAGGTTCGGAAGTGGGTTGGTTTGAACAGCAAGTGCACTCGCTTTTTTTAATTGCAGTAGCTGGAAAGTTTGTTTCGGTAAAATCAACCGCGAAGCGAACTGAAGTAATTCCGAATTAACTCTTATTTATTTATTAGTTACTATTCTTTAGGTTTTTAACCACAAAAAAAGCCGTCTGATAAGATTAAATATCATCTACTTTATAGATTATTCCTTAAAAGGAACGAGGACAAGCTAAAGTGTCGGAAAAAATACGTTTCATGTAAGGGTGCCTAGAATTTCGATTGTTTAAATGTTATTAATATATTTTGTTTTAGCGGAAACAGGAATAGACATTCTTTGAGAATTTCTAGAGACTAGCAATTATGGTTGACCATGTAGAGGTCATTGTTTATATCTCCCATGCCAGTAATAACACTGGCTCTCCAATCCTTTGAACTAATACACAGCGAACTGCTTCACGTTGTAAATAGATATAGGGTGGTCCAACTCAGACGATTTCGCACGCAGATCTATCACCTGAAACTGATGATGAATGTAATTGGTGATCGTTTTGTCCATAGTTGGAGAGTCGAGCGTTTAACAGCAGTGGTGTCTCCATCATGAACAGTTCCTGTGACTCCAGGGTCTGTGCCATCACAGTCAGACCTGAACGAGGCACTGCCAAGTACACCTGCGAAGTCTCCAGTGAAGGTCCGAGGTTTGCAGTTGATAGGAGATCAGCCAACATGACGCTATCCGGTAAGTTTTATATATCACTAAGGTAGCAAACAAGCGTACGACCCGCCTGATGGTAATCAGTCATCAGGGTAGCATATTCTGTTCAAATCTTCTAACGTCCTTCTAAAAGAACTGTAGTCTTTTAGAGAAAACCATGCTAGGTTGTTATTTTTTTAAGGCACTCAATCCCACTACAGCAACTCCTGTTTACCAGGATCAACTGTGGCATCAGTCCTTTTAAACAATGCAGTTCAATGAAGCATAGGCCACGTGCCTCGACATGCTACCGGCTGTCGCGGAAACCGAAGCAAACTAAATAACCGGACAAGTGTCTTTCTGACTTACAAATGAAGGGTTCCAGACCATTACACAAGTTGGAACTCATACATAAAAACATCAACATAAACTCACGCCGTAGTCCCACGAGAGGGGTTAGCAGAGGTTTTCGCATGTTAGTGTTGAGTCCCAGTGTGACAGGTTGCGAATATGTCGCCACTATCCGAGCACATTGAGAAACATGGCAGGTACAAGTTACGACAACCCGAGACTCGAACCCTCGACCTGTCGGGTCGGTCGGTTTACGAAGGCACTTTACTACATAAATTCATCAACTATATAATATGGTCTGAAAATTTCAACATTCTAGATATTATAGTTCATGAAATGCATCCCGCTGACAGACTTTCAGCTTACTAACGGGGACCCGTTTTTCACACATTGAGTATGGAACCCGAATAAAAAGAAATAATAAGAGGTAAGAAGCAGATTCCTTTCCCTCCTAGGAAATGGGACAGGCTTATCCAAATTTCTACCAGTATCAAATACGTATGAATCACACACATACACACTACATGTTTATACATTGTCACTAACGTAAAGGTTAATATTTACTGTAACAAAAAAAATCGTTTGATGATTTTATTACTTACTAGCGCACCCGACAGACTTCGTCCTGTCATATAGAAAACAAAACCTTTTGTATGGGAAAGAGAAAAGGGCTGTTTTATAGTTTTTCCGGCCATTATTCGAATTGTTATCGCCGTAAAAATCGTCCTTGAACTTCAACGAATATTTTAAAAAAAGAATTGGCCAAATTGGTCCAGGCGTTGTTGAGTTATGCGCTTACCAACACATTTTGCGATTCATTTTTATATTATAAGATTAATAAAGATTTTAATTAAAAACTAAAGGATATGTAATTGTTTGGCTTCCGTACCAAAGGGTGAATAATTACTAAGGCTCCGCTATCCATCAATCCGTGTATAGCTACAGCGGTCTGTATCTCATGAACCCTAACAGCTGGATTCTTAAAATTTTCAGAAAATGTCTATTCCTGTTGCTGCTATTACATAAAAATACAAAAATATATAAAAAATAGAGGTGGCTCCCATACCATAATAATAATAATAACTACATCACGACACACACATTGACTTAGCCCTGCAGTAAGTATCGTAAGAACTTGTATCGCAGGTGCTAAACAACGGAATGGTATATACTAAATAAATAAGAGTACAACATCCAAGACCGGTAAGCGAAACAAAGCGTCTTGCAAATAACACAAACTACCGCCCCCGCCGGTATTCGAACCCGGAACCCCTAGCGTAGCAGTCGGCTGTTACACCACTGCGCCACCGAGGTCGTCAATACAAGAAACGTGATTTTTTCCACTTTTTCGTTTATTCTTGTTCCTTTAATGATATTTTCTAAAAACCACATTAAATCTTATAAGATACGGAACCCATCTTGTGCGGGTCCGACTAGAACTTGTCTGATTTTTATACATTGTTGTTATATATAACTAATACAAAACATTAAATGTTTTATCACAACATGAAATATATGTAATTAATTACTGTTAACTAGATTCTAATGCACAGCCTACGTCGTGCGAGGGCAACACAAATCATCTCGTGAGTGCCTCGGCTGAGCTCAGAATTGAAATCTCGGTCACAAACTATACAATACTACACAGATATACCCTCATCCCGGAGGTGAAACTTATCGAAATCCCATCGGAAATTGCTTTTGGGCCCTTCCAGATAAGATACAATGAATCAAGTTGACTTCTGCTAAACAATATTGCTAAGCTATTCGACCTTTCTCTTGTAATAAATTATTATATTTAATTATTTCATTAGAGCGTTTCTCTTTATATTTTTACTATTCATCCATTTCCATAGCAACATTATACACAACATAAATTCGCCTAAAATCCCACGAAAGGGTTTGGCATAGGTCTTACACTGTTTCGATTCTTTATGATGAGTGTGACCAGTGTGACAGGTTGCGAATCTGTCGCCGCTATCCGGGCACGACGAGGAACATGGCAGTTACAACTTACGGCAATCCGACTCATAACTGTCGGTTAACCAAGGCACGTAACTGCTAAATATAAAGTGAACAAAAGTAATACCTAGTTAAAGCAATGGTGCGTAAATCAGTGTGGAAAAGGCAACCGGATGACCTTTGGTATTTGAGTTCCTGAGGCAATTTGGAATCTTTTTTGCAAAGGACGTCATAACCTCAAAGTGGACTGATTCCGAGAAAAAAGGCGTGGGTGGTAACGAGAAAAAAAATTGCTTAGAAACCGACTGGAAAGGCGGTAGCATAAGTATACATACTTAATAACATTTAAATTGTCATCCGAAACTTACGAACGATTTGCCGTTTTGATTTTCAGTTTTGACAGCTCCCCTCGACAATTGCGCGAGGGATGTCAATTTTCACATAGGCAAATCAAGTGGCGATAAAACTCATTTAAAATGGTAATTGTTAATATTCAATTTATTTGTTGATATTTGTTACTGAAATAACTTTAAGACGATTTCTGTGTTGTTTAAATTCATGGTAATTTATATTTGTATGTAAATATAATTAAAGGGTTTAAAAAAAAAAAACTATTTGCGGTGTATAACACTCCTGCCAACCCAACTTGAGAGATTACGGCGTGAGTTTATGGTTTTTAGGTCTTATGTATAAAACTATTTAAAGTGCAATATAAAAAATACATCAATTTGTTTACTCGTTGCACAAAAAAGGCGCGAAAAAAGTGTGAATGTCAATCACGCATGTTTCCCTCCAAATCCTTCCAAAATATCGCGTCCATGAATGACTCGTGGATGATGTTTATGTGTTATGTACTTCTGTATTGTCTCCATTTTGTGATGTAACAAACTGAGCTACAACCTTCTTCATACCACTGCCAAGATCTGATGTTTTATGGGCATCCATGTACCTCTCAAAAATATCATTACCATGCATAGCAAAACTTATTTCATATCACTTATCACTATTGTTAAGAATAGCTTATTATTCTTAAGTTTTTCCAAAGTCTACAGTTTCTTGTATTATATTTTGTCAACAATCTACTTTAACATGCTTGTATAAACGCGTCTATATAACACTTTTTTTACTAATGAGCCACTATTAAGATTTTGTACAAATACCCTTAGGGTATTAAGATTTTGTAGATTTTGACCTTAAGTGTATTTGTGCAAAATCTTAATAGTAATCTTAATAATAAAATCCAGTAAATAAACTAATAAATATTAATAAAATTAATGTAGAACAACCAAAAATTCTCTGACCTGAACGTACTTGAAATAAATAATTTAAAAACATGGTTAAAAGTGGAAAGACGTACCACGTTGGAGCACTCTCAACGTAAAATGTAGCAGGGAATAATGAGAAAAAATTGCTGGCTCAAAAACACATTTTTAACGTACCTTTCGTGAAATACATTAAGGTGAAATCCGTGTTCCTTTCGGCGGATACAACCGCTCGTTAAATTAAATGTTTAACCATGGAAGCTGTTTATCCTCCAAGGAAGTTAGAAAATTGATCTGATGTTGAGTTACCGTTGGTCTAATTAGAGAGGTGGCAAGTAGTAAGCTCAGTGATTAAAAAAAAAGTTTTTGACCCCAATCCCGCCTGATGTTGCCTCCGATGGAGTCTAAGGTGGAACATGTCTACCCAGGAGAAGCATATTCACTGTGCCTTAAAGAGCCCCAGGTTATATTTATCAGGGAATACATCAGCATGCAAAGAATTCCACTCCTTTACAGTACGCATTAAGATAAGATAAGATTCCTTTTAAAGTATAGTCCAGATGGTTGGAATATCCACAACGAATGGATGGGACTTCCGCTCTCGTCTCGTGTTGGTCACATCAAGTACGAGTCCAACTCACACTTGACCGCTTTTCTTAGCTAAGAAAGGATTATCATAATGATCCCTTTCAAATAAATAAATATAATGTTTTATTTATTTAATTGTTCCAGTGTTGCCAGAATACGACCCTCTGATCACTGGTCTGCCGACACTGGTGCAAGCTGGTGAACAGGCCATGGTCAACTGCACATCAGACTACTCTCTACCGCCCGCCATCATCGACTGGTTTGTGGATAACGAGCCACAAGAGGTAAGTGCTAATTTCAAAACTTAACATAGAACCCAACATCGAAACGACTTACCTTATCTTATTAAATACTTCCCATACTTATAAATTGACAAATGAGGTATCGTTGAATGACGTCACATTAAATTCAGTATGGCGCTCTCTGTAGTCGCAATAAATCAGTAAAAAAGGCACAAAATACCACAAAGTTTCAGAGGAACGAATTATGTATTTAAATAAACAATCAAAACATTTAAATTGTAATTTAATTGAGACGAATTAAGTAATTAATTAAAAAATAAACCATATTGTTTTTTTAATTTTTTATTCAAGACCAGGCAGGCATTTGACCCCAAACTCGCCTGATGTTGAGCGGCGATGAGGTCTAAGGTGGATCATGCCTGCCAAGAAGAACCCTATTCACTCTTGCCTTAAAGAGCTCCAAGTTATATTGGTCAGGGAACACATATCGGCAGGCAAAGAATTCCACACCCTTGCAGCACGCATTATGAAGGAGCTATCGAAGCGTTTACTCCGGATGGACGGAATATCTACCTCAAAAGGATGCAAGTTCAGCCTACGTCTAGTATTCCGATTATAAAAGGGGGCCGGTGGAATTAAATTGTGCAATTCCTGCGCACACTTTTCGAAATGTATCCTATAAAATACCGATAGACATGTAACTTCACGGCGGTGGCTGAGGTCATGAAAGTTAGCAATATCATCGTCAATCCCGATGATTCTTCGGGCTCGCTTTTCAACAGAGTCTAAAGCTGCTAGCTGATACTTGGCTGAACCATCCCAAAGGTGACAGCAATACTCCAAACAGGGTCCAATTTGCGCCTTATACAGGACAAGCCGTTGTTTGGGCGTGAAGTATCGCCTAAGCCGGGATATTAAAATTATTATAGGAAAATTGGTTTCGACCGCCTTGGCCAAAGACCAAAAAGCTTTACTCCCAGTTGGATAGGAAGCTAATTTTGAACGAAGACGATTTATATGGTCGAAACGAGCCCTGCGCAACGTTTTCTTACTGGACTTGGAAGCACGGTAAAAGGCTTTCCCCTGTTACATATATACCTGTAAAATATATGCTATGGCCGAGGTCTTGCATGGAGATTTGAATGTTTCTGAAGATATTGTTGACATTTGAATAATATTACTAACTACTACGAATACATAGGAGGCTGTATTCGAAGAAGATTTGAGATTATATAATGTATAAGCTTTGTACATTGTAAACTTTAAGGGATCATTACGCACAACTTTCGTACCGTATTTTATTGGAAGAAATAAAAAGCAAAAAAACTTAACATCTACCACTTGTACTGCTGAAAGAACACCTGTTTACTCTCCAAATTCTAGTATCCAGAATAACGTTCCCGGATACGATTCCCGGAACAGCGGATACAAGTCGCGGATAATAACTCAATACCGCCACTGTCGGATTTACATCTCACCCTTTTTGTGAGGGGATGAAGAGGGTCAATTCAAGGGCTGTCGATTTCTCCACTCCTGTCTGAGCCCGACGACTTCAGCCCTGAATAGAATACCCACACTTATTGTAGATTGGCCCGTTATTATAAAACGACAAAAGACTCGTGAAAAATGTTACATTTTCTGGCGTTTGATTTATCAATTCGATCCGAGGACTTTTCTTCGTCCCTCAGGGAATGTAAGCAAAATAGGTCAAGTGCGAGTCTGATTTTCAAAAGACAGGTTCCGTAACATCGTAGAAGATTTAACTCATTAAGGCTCGACAAATATAGCGAATATTACAATAGAGCAAAAACGTTGAAGACATTATGGGGTTTACAGTTTCAAATGTCTACCTGTAACGGGACATGCGTTACAGCCCAATGAAGGAAGACTAGTAATGGGAAATACGGAAACCTTTTTAAGGATCACAAAGACACCGCCCGGCAAGGCAATAAAAACCACAACACGACACACACATTGATTCAGCCCTGCAGTAAGTATCGTAAGAACCTGTATCGCAGGTGCTAAGCAACCATATGGTATATACTAAATAAATAAAAATACAACATCCAAGACCGGTAAGCGAAAAAATGCGTCTTGCAAATAACACAAACCCCCGCCCCCGCCGGGATTCGAACCCGTAACCTAGCCAATCTGTTAATCTAATAAATAAGCTATTATTATTGCAAAGTTTCATCAAAATCCATTCAGTAGTTTTTGCGTGAAAGAGTAACAAACATACATAGAGCCTAACAAACTTTCATGTTTATATTATTACTAACAACCCGTCCCCGCTTCTCACGGATATTATGCATATATTACATGAATTTACATAAAATGACTATCTATTAAAAGAAACCGCATCAAAATCCGTTGCATAGCTTTAAAGATCTAAGCATACATAGGGCCAGACAGTGGGAAGCGACTTTGTTTTAAACTATTTTGTGATTATAGTATAGTTTATGGAGAAGAAAAGACAGCAAAGCAACCAGTTTTTATAAATAAACCACAGCTGAAGGTAATGGAATGGAAGGCAGAAAATTTCGTGTTCAACTTTTATTACTCACTCAGCTGCATTTTCCTGTTCCTGCTGTTACATGGAGGTCTTTTTTTGTTGTTTACATAGCTTACCTGTTTTTTTCCTGCCCGCTGTTAATCTATCTAGGTTATTTACTGCACAGCATTTTAAGCTAAAAATCTTCTAAGCATTTATGGCTCCCTGGACTTTTGTAGCCCTTTTTTAGGGTTCCGTAACGACCAAAAAAGGCAAAAATGTGACCCTATTACTAAGCCTCCGCTCTCCGTCTGTGTGTCTGTGTGTCAGCGGGCTTTATCTTATCAACAAAAATAGCTTTCCTTATAAATTTTTCAGGGAATGTCTATTTCTGTTGGTGCTGCCACAACAAATACTAACTGTAAACATAAACTCACGCCGTAATTTCCCCGAGAGGGTCAGGCAGAGGTGTTAAACACCACATCTCGCATGGTAATGTTGAGTCCCAGTGTGACAGGTTGCGAATCTGTCTCCACTATCCGGGCTAAATGAGGAACATGGCAGCTACTATGTACGGCAACCCGAAACTCGAACCGTCGACCTGTCGGGTCGGTCGGTTGACCAAGGAACGTAACAAACTGAGCTACCACGTCCTAAAAATATAAAAAAAAATAATAATTAAAGGGGGCTCCCATACAAGAAACGTGATTTTTTTAAGTACATATTTTTAAGATTATAAGATGGTTCGGATTCCATCATGTGCGAATCCGGTTTCTTAAATTATTGATCTCAAAAAAGTTTGTATTGTATTAGTAATACATATATCTTAGATTATGTGGCATAAAAAAAAAACACAATACACATATTAAAAAAAAAAAGACTTTACAGTAAGTACATAACAAACAAAGCAAAGTCCAACGCCAGACAAAGCCCGGTCTTGGGTGTAGTATTCATATCTACGTAGTTTATACCATATCGTTGCTTAGCACCTGTGACACAAGTTCTTACGATACTCACTGCAGAGTCAATGTGTGTGTCGTGATGTGGTTTATTATTATTATTATTATTAATAAACATCCCGTTCTATCAAACCAAGCTCAAATTTTAGTACTAGGTACTCGTTTTCAATCAAATCAAATATCACAGTGGAATAGACTTCTGTGGACAATGCATTTCGAATGCATTCCAACACAAGCCAGAATGCCTGAAAAGCTTCAATAAGAGTCACTCGAAGACAAAGAACGTTCTCTGGATATGTTGTGGGTATAAGTTAGCTGTATTTAACAACAAAAGTCAAAGTCAAAATGTTTTTATTCGAATAGACTTTAAATAGGCACTTTCAAATCGTAATTTTTTACTACCACCGGCTCGGAATGCTTTTTCTACGGGGAAAAATCCGGCAAGAAACCTCTGTAGTTGCTTTTTCAATATTCAAATACAATAATTTTTTACTACAACTTTAGAATTATTTGTAAAAATAATAATTTTAGCTTTGTAATGATTAAAACAATGTGCTATTTCAACAAATAAAAAAATAATATGGCGACCTCGGTGGCGCAGTGGTGTAAACAGCTGACTGCTACGCTAGAGGTTCCGGGTTCGAATCCCGGCGGGGGCGGGACTTTGTGTTATTTGCAAGACGCATTGTTTCGCTTACCGGTCTTGGATGTTGTATTTTATTTATTTAGTATATCCCATGTCGTTGCTTAGCACCTGTGATACAAGTTCTTATGATACTAAGTGCAGGGCTGAGTCAATGTGTGTGTCGTGATGTGGTTATTATTATTAATAGTAACAAAACATGGCTAAATCTTTATAATATTACTATGCTTTTAATTAGTGTATTATTCACTTGATAGAAAGAGATCGTTAGGTTTTGACAAGGCGTTAACTTTTGTGTCTGCGTAACATTAACAGCATCGCCAATGCTTTGCCCATGTAGAGGTAAAGATGTTTCACTTCTAGTTCCGGTAATTTACTCCCTAAGCATGAAATTTAACATCATTATTCAATAAATTTATCGGAAAGTATTTACAAATATTATATTTATTCAAAGTAAATGATCTATCTCGCTCATAAGAATAACCTTTTCTATGGAAGTTGTGTTACGCCCGTGTACTTTGACGTCATTGTACATATTGGATCTCTCTGTCTAACCAACTTTGAAGCTCTATAACTTAGTTAATAAGTAAGATATTTTAAAAAATCTATCGGATTTGTGGATATGTGTTTTCAAATTATAATAAATTAATTTTTAAAAGTTATGCATATTACAATGGCTCTTCAATCTTTCAAACAAGAAAAACTGCTTTACTGCTGAAATAAAATGGAGGGTTATTACCAACCAAGGCGACTTTGCGTTTGTTTTATTAGCAAAACGCTTGTTTCGCTTACCGGTCTTGGATGTAGTATTCTTATCTATGTAGTTTATACCCTATCATTGGTAAGCACCTGCCACTCTTGTTTCTACAATCATACCACAGGGCTGAGGCAATGTGTGTCTGTGTTACTGTGGTTATAAGAAAGACCTACATCATCAGAAAAAAAATATGAAAATCTGACGAAATTAAAACCAAAAGATCGCATTTTATTCGAAGTACTAAAATAATGAGTTGTTAGTACAAAACCTCGCAAACAAAGAACTCCACGCTTTCATAATCAGCGCCAGTGTGATATGCTGATTTCGTTATTAAAATCTACAGGCGAATCTGGTCTTTATGTCGTAGACGTTAAAAGCGCGAAAGCCGGCTTATTTCCGTAATTGATTCGTATTGATTCAGCATCCCCGTTTCAATTTGCACTGTATTCCGCGTAAGTGCGATCTTTCAGTTCGTATTTGCTGGATTAATTAGGAAAAAAGTTAAAGAAAATGTATTTTTTTAACCTAGCTTTGCACTTCCATAGAAAGATTGTTGACGTGATTGGAAATCAAACTTTAATTGTAAAATGCTTGAAAACAATTAAATTCTTTTCGACTTATATACTAAAATCATGATCATAATGAATACAAAGATGAAAGTTCATCAAGAGATTCATTTTTTTTTTCCGCGTCTAAATTATATTTTTTGTATGAAATTTTCTGATACAAAATATTTGATGTCTTTGCAAATCCATTCCAAATTAAGAAATAATTAATTTCGAATGTTAGACACGAACTTGCCATTTATAATTATAGGTATATATTAAAATAATAAAACAGTCAAGCAATATCGTCACATAAAAGCTAATAAAAATAAAAAGTTTATCCGTAAAAATTCCCGATTCACCCACAATCATGTCTTCA
Source organism: Choreutis nemorana (assembly GCA_949316135.1). Classification (NCBI taxonomy): domain Eukaryota; kingdom Metazoa; phylum Arthropoda; class Insecta; order Lepidoptera; family Choreutidae; genus Choreutis; species Choreutis nemorana. Next base: position 9,543,131 of record OX438606.1, on the reverse strand, counting down.
CTATACATGTACATAAAAACAACACCTATTACAATCCTTTGCTCCGAATGTGTCGCAATTACGATACGATATCATTTGTAAAGATGAAAAAGGCATTGATGAGTTTAACCACAAATTAAAAATCCTTAAAAAGTCTTTGATGATGTCATTGATTTCGGAATGAAATAATGATGAAAGTTTTAAAACTACCGTCTTAATCGTAACTTAATTCATATGTAAGTATTCTTTTAATTAAAAAATATTTTTTTTGCGTTCCTACTTCGTTTTTATTTAATACTTTTAGTAATGTGATTTGTGGTTAATGAAAATGTTGTGTCCAACTATAAGGAGGGACAGTCTAGCTGCATTTTTATGTTTATTTTAATGTAACGATTGTTATCTGTTTTTGAGTCCATAAATAAATAACATAATTGTACTAAGGCTGTACGTCCGTCCGTTCGTCTTTCTGTCAGCGGGCTGTATTTCATGAACTATAACAGACTGTAATAACTAGACTCGGGGCACACTCGCCACTCTGTCCCACCACTGCAACTCCTGTTCACCAGGATCAACAGTGGCGTCCTTTGATCGAATAATCAACGGATAATGCAGCTGTGCATTACGCACAGGCTGGGCCCGGGCACTTTAACGGCTGTCTTGGGACCTGCAACGAACTTAATCAGAAGAAATGGGAGGTAGTAAGATAGCGCTTTCAGACTTCCCTCCCAGCAAAGCGGAGACAGTAATGGAAACGGCCCAGAGTCCAAAAGCTAAAGGGATCCTACGGTCAGGAGACGCCTGACCGTCAAAACACCACGGCAAGCCACTAACTAACAGGGGATAAATTAAATACTAATCTAAATCTTACACCAGTAATATTGGTGATAAAACTTTTTAAAGGCACGGAAGTTTCCCTTCGTTTTCACAAGATCTAGGTAATAAAAAGGACCACACGCGGAGATTCGAATCGAATCGAATTTAACATGATTGATGGTTCGTCATGCCAACACTAACTAGACTATTGAAATTTTCAGAGAATGTCTATTACTGTTGCCGCTATAAATAATTAAAACTTAAATTTATTTAAAATTAAAGGGACTCATATACAAAAAATGAAAAAAATAGATTTTTGCTTGATCTTGATTATTATATCTAGTACAAATAATCCCGCCAGCGGACGATTAAACATGAATTTATTCACTGTCGAAAATCAGATGGTAATTAATTACAATCTTGGTTTCAATTAACTATAACTATAACAACCTCTTTGAAATGCGCTTCTAAAATTATTAATTAGCTAAATCCAAATTAATGCAAATGATGAATTCATAGAAATACATTGTTCCTTTTAAAACTAAAATTTAAATTAGATTACAATTTTGAATTGTATGATACAATATTTAATAATAATGCTTAACATTAAAAATAATGCATTAAAAATTAAAGATTATTTATTAATCGATGCATTCAGACGGTTTGTAAATTGATTTTTTTTTTCTATTTATCTGTTAACGTCATGGACTAATAGATAATCACGGTCCACCTGATGGAAAGTGATACCGCCTACTGACATGATATTTCTCCTAGGTTTCTTGCCAGATTCTTCCCCGTAGAAATAGCGTTCCGAACCGGTGGTAGTAAAAAATGACGATTTGAAAGTGCTTATTTGAAGTCTATTCGAATAAAAACATTTTGACTTCGACTTGCAGAAACCAGCCCTACGATAAATAAGTAATAATAATAAGTAATAAGTAACTACTTCACGACACACACATTGACTCAGCCCTGCATTAAGTATCGTAAGAACTTGTATCGCAGGTGCTAAGCAACGATATGGTATATATTAAATAAATAAGAATACAACATCCAAGACCGGTAAGCGAAACAATGCGTCTTGCAAATAACACAAAGTCCCGCCCCTGCCGGGATTCGAACCAGGAACCTCTAGCGTTGCAGTCGGCTGTAAATTCAACCGGATTTGTACAAAAGTCTACATCGAAACTGATTCGTTAAGAAACAAACAGCTACAAGATAAAAGCGAAAGACTAAATGTCAATGACATGAAAACGTTAAAAGGTTTTATGTATCTGAATAAATATTGAACTGGGACGAATTGTATTTGTTGAGGTAATATTATATTTCTGGGTACCATTACTTGCTTCCATTTTTTCCTGGTCTGTTTGAATAAGTGATATCTTTTTCACTGGATTCCCTTCGAATTTTCCGAGAAACGATAAGACAATTACGAAGTGTATTATCTGGGACCGCGATCGAAAACCTGCGGCCCGCGGGCCAAATGCTGTCTCTGAGATTGGCCCGTCTGGAGTTACATAATTAAACCTTTTTATTTATTTTTTGTAAGAAAACATTTTTCCCTATAATTTTTGTTATAAAAGCTTTAAATTCAGTAGTCTTCGAAGTAAATTTTACGTTTGCCCGCGACTAAAAAATTTTGAATACAGCTGGTTTATATTGACGTTATTAAGAGGTTTAGTTTGTGTGCAAGAGGTAATATACTACATTTACAAATGTGGACTTAAGACATATCTTTATGTAATAAACGTAATTTAATTATTTATAAATTTTTATAAGTCGTAGTTTTGGCCTCTACAGCGCAGCGGTGTAAAGCTGGCTGCTACACAACAGGTTCCGGGTTCGAATCCCGGCGGAGGCGGAAATTGTCATTTGGAAAACGCAAATGGTTTCGCTAACTGGTTTTATTCTCTATCTGTATCCTCACTTACATTATAAAGATAAAGATTATTATTATTATTTATTATCATCATTGAATAGACTCCGAAAACACTGGACAGATTTGAAAAAATAAATCAATAAAAATTCTTTTACAATTAGAATCCTACATTATACCTGAAGAACACAGGTGATAGAATATTTTCAAAAAAGTTAAATGCGGAGCCGCTAGAGTAATAAATACAATACTGCGTAGTTTATGCAACACAAAATGATTCAAACTTAATTCAGAACTATGTGAGTTATAACATTGTTATTAGTTAAACATCTTTGGCAAGCAAACGTTGCACCTGATGGAAAGTGATACCAAAATTAGTGCGTTAACCAAAAATGAATAAGAGAACTTTTCCGGAAAACGATATCGTTTCCGACTTGATTTCGGAAATCAAGCGTTTATCACTCGAACAAGATACATGGATCATTTACAAATCTAATACATGAACAAAAACTCACGCCGTAATGAATCCCTCGAGAGGGGTTGGCAGAGGTGTCAAACACCGCATTTCGCATGTTTATGTCGAATCCCAGTGTGACAGGTGGCGAATCCATCGCCACTATCCGGGCATAATGAGGGACATGGCGGCTACAATGCACGGCAACCCGAGAACCCTCGACCTGTCGGGTCGGTCGGTTAACCAAGGCACGTAACAAACTGAGCTACCACTAAATAATATACAGTAATATTAACACGCCCCAGTTTTGCTTGGGAATCTTTAGCTATCGAACATTTGGAGCTTACGAAATCTACGAAAAAACATTCACAAAATTAATTTGAAACTAATGGATAGTTCTAGAATATTGTTTGTAATCTATACTAATATTATGTAGATGAAAAATTTGTTTGTTTGCTTTGAACAGGCTCCAAAACTACTGGACCGATTAGAAAAATATTTCAACTAGAATCTTACACTATCCTTAATTAAAATAGGCGATACTTTCAATGTTAAATACCTATATCTATCCGAGCGAAGCCGGGGCGGGCTCTATGTTGTAAATGAGTCAGAAATGGCTCAAGAGATTTGACATACAGTTAATCACCCTAATGATGATTTTATCCTTAGAAAGTAGCCACATCACGACACACACATTGACTCAGCCCTGTAGTATCGTAAGAAATTGTGTCACAGGAACTAAGCAACGATATGGTACATACTACATAGATAGAATACTACGTCCAAGACCGGTAAGCGAAATCTAGCAAATAACAAAAATACCACCATCGCCGGAATTCGAACCCGGAACCTCTAGCGCAGGATTACACAAAGAGCTCGCTTAAAATTACCTAACATAAAACGAAATCTTCGTAGACGAATCTAGCATGACATAAGTCATCCGACATCCGAACGACCAGTTATGTCCTATCGTGTAAACTGTAAAAAGAATCAAAATCAAGTAATTTTTTTATTCAAATGTACATAAAATAATTACTTTTAAATCGTCAAAATTCTTTCTAAAACTACCACCGGAATGCTTGTCTACTAGGAAGAATCAGGTGAGAAACTTCCGTAGTTGCTCTTCTCAATCATAATAATCATTCATTACAATCTTAGTTTTAGTTTTAAATGTTACAAAAAAAAAGTGAAAACATTAAAGTATCGACAAAATAAAAATAACCACATCACGACACACGCATTGACTCAGCCCTGCACTAAGTATCGTAAGAGCTTGTATCGCAGGTGCTAAGCAACGATATGGTAAATACTAAATAAATAAAAATACAACATCCTAGACCGTTAAGCGAAACAATACGTCTTGCAAATAACACAAAGTCCCGCCCCCGCCGGGATTCGAACCCGGAACCTCTAGCGTAGCAGTCGGCTGTTTACAGCACTGCGCCACCGAGCTCGACAAAAGATCAAACACTCAATCAGTTAGGTCACACAGATCGGTCTAAGCTCAAAGAGATTCGAACGACTGAACCTAAACACGGTAGAGGCCATGGACCTAGAATAATTGCTGTTATTCGATCTATGTAATATATAGCTCTGGTTAGAGGAATGACGTTGACAAATTATAGAGGTTTCCATCTAGAATTAGGCCGTGTAATTCTAAGTGGGAATGCTTTATTAATAGTCGTAAGCGAATTTAATTAAACTTCCTTAATAATAATAGTTTGATTTGCAAAAATGTTAACTAATTTTATTGAAGCGGAAACATCTAATTTTCGACTTGTTTTTTTTGTATCAATCGACCTAAGTAGTTGAGTTCTATTTTAAAACGGGAAAACAAATATACAATTTTTTTGTTGTACGAATCTGGCTAAGGAGTTGAGTTCCATTATGATATAAATTTAAATTTTTTCTAAAACTTTCTTTCGGCGGGATCTTTTTTAACGTAAAACGCAAAAAGAGGTGTTAAATGTTCGATTTGTTTGTCTTTGGCATAAAGTGATTTTGACATAGTGGAGTTACTTGGCGGGAACGGGAAGTGTCAGTTAGAATTTTCTTATTTTATCGTCTTTTCTTATATTTCAGCAGAATTTTATGTGTAAAATGCTAGTGTTTTAACCAGTGAATATCTGTAGTGCTGTACAAGTGTGGGGAAAGTGAAATACGACGATTTGGCTGCGCTTTTCGGCATCTCCCAAGTAACTCCTTAGAGCCTACAGTAACCGTACTAGCATGTTACTGTTGGCAGATTCATCATTTTCATTGTTCATCTTATCATCTTCATCTCATTTATCATCTTCAAAAATGAAGAAATTATAATTACTGATGATTAGGCAGCATGGTACTCAAACCAATGCCGTTAAAGAAATACATTTGAAAAAAAATTTAATAGTTTTTACGTTGACAGGTGACTTAATCAAGCGTGTCCCGATGCTATTTTTGATTGATATCGGTTCCCCCATTCAAAAGTTATGCGATGAAAGTGGGAATGAACAATCGAATGTACGCAAATATCCATTACGGGTTTTTTTAAAATTATTTTTAAGTTTTATTTTTCTCTTGAATAAAACAGGCTACGTACTCCATGCGACATCAAAAATATATCACCGAAAATTGAGTTACTCTGTCAATCGGATTCAGATATTAGCCGGAGCAAACTGACAATAGGACAAACAGAAACAAACTAGTTCTTTTTTGGCAGAAATACGGGAATTTCTTTTTCTCGTTTTTTTTTTGTCGTTACAGACAATTCAATTTTTATATATTTGCATCATTTTTTAAGGTTACGCAGAAAATGCAAATTCCAAATCGAATCTATATTGCACTCCATATTTTACAGTGCAGGACTTTTATAGAATTTAGGAACAAATATGGAATCTATCTGAATACCTATGTCAAGTTTTTTTTAGGGTTCCGTACCCAAAGGGGAAAAACGGGACCCTTTTACTAAACTATACCTCTACTATACCTCTGCTGTCCATCTGTCTATCTCATTAACCATAATAGCTAGAGTCATGAAATTTTCAGAGAATATCATTTTTGCTGCCGCTATAACAACAGATATTAATAACATAAATAAACTAAAAATTTAACGAGGGAAAAATACACTTAAAATGATTTTTCGAAATTTTTTGCTTGATCTTGTTTCTTTTAGGAAATTGTCTTATAAAATGGTACGGAACCCATCATTTACGAGTCCGACTCAAACTTGACCATTTTTTAAAATAATATTTATTTTTGTCGCAGGATCCCATCGTGACCGGCACGACTCACGTGTCGGGCGCGGACGGGGACGGCTTGTCCGCTTCCTGGCGGACCCTGCACGTGTTCCCGGACGACTACGAAACGGGACGCGGGTACTTGTCGCTGCGGTGCCGGGCCACGGTCCCGACGCGTCCGGCTCACGTCCGGAGCATGTCCGTGCGGCTCTACGTGGCTGCCCGCCCGCATGTCACATCGTACATGTTTAGTAAGAATAGTAAGTGCTTTTTTAATACCTACATTGTTAATAAAAATGTATTTATTTATAGGCCCAAAAAAGGACAACAATCGTTACATTTTAAAGAAATGAAAATGCAGCTAGTCCTTAAATCCTTATAGTTGGCGAAGGGTGGTTCTAGTGACAACCACCGATGCACTCCCACAAGGACGGATGATGTAGAAAGGCTGCATGGAGCCGCTGGAAGCAAGAAGAATATAAATATGAAGATACAAATCTCTAAAATCAATAAAACTAGTGTAAAACGTAGGTTAGTGGCTTAGACAGCAGTGGTGTATAAAGCCGACTGCCACATTAAAGGTTTCGGATTCGAATCCTGGCGAGGCGAAACTTTATTTTATTAACTAGACGGTTTATTGTTTCGGTTACCGGTCTTGGATGTTGTATTCTTATCTATGTAGTTTATACCAAATCGTTGCTTAGTGCCTGCGATATAAGATTATATCTTAGTGCAGGGCTGAGGTAATGTGTGTGTCGTGATGTGCTTGTGTGATTATTATTGCTTGCTATTATGTGGTTCAGGTGGTTCCTATGTGTAGTCCCCTTTAATTTTATAGCTTCTAGGTAGTTTCTATTATGTCTTTGCTTTGCTTGGAGGATGGTCTGAAAATATTGTTTTACATCCTCCTATTTCTTCTGGGTACATTGAGGAACATAACAGCTACAGGGCACCCCGAGACTTGAACCTTCGAAATGTCGGTCGGGTCAGTTAATCAAGACACTTAACCAACTGAGCTACTGACTTGAATAATCAGAAATGTATCACAGTCATGCGGACCTAAGTCGGGTTGCTATTATGCGAAATAAAAATTAGCAAATATAATCAAGGAGAACTTCTCGCAGCCAGGTGCAACGAAACATCATTTTCGTCCTACAGCAATAAAGTAGTTAAAGAATTACAATTTCAAAAGTTTCGCCCCGGCTGCAGTTTTTAAATGAGTGTTTACTTTTAACTCATTCCTTTGGGTAGTAAAAGAAGTGCATGAAAATGTGCTTATTTTAAAACTTTTGCTCGGGAATAAAGAAGTACAGAGGTCTTACGGGTGCGAAGAGATTAAGTAATCTCTTTGTTTCTGATTTTTTGCTTTTTACCCCTTTTTACTTGAACTTATTAAGTAAACTATACAATTTAGCCGTGGAAAAAAACTGTACAAATATTTTTTTTACTAGTGGAATTCCATCATGGATCAGCTCAGGGTTAGGGATGAGATCATGCCAATACTCCTCCTAACGTCTTGGTACTCTTCCTCCGTTCCTGTTAAGACGGAGGTCTCTAGAAGACCCGTTGTCATGGGAGACCCTCAGGAATTGGTTGGCATACTTACATCCCTTTTTCCGGTCCAGACAACTGCTATGCAGAAGACTAGGCCAAGTCCGACCCTCAGTCGGCAGGGTGCTAGATGGAATTGCACACCACCTTTCTGGCACTGTCATCCCTCTACAAAAGCCCATACGAAACCTAACCTAATACAGTCAAATAATACAAGTGAGTAAGTTTGCCTAATACTGTAGGTGGCATATGACCACGTCTAAATTGAATAGTTTACTTAACAATTACAGATGAGAATATTTTCTTGTTGTTACTTTTTAAAGCGCAGTTTTCAGTAGTCGGGCTTTAGTTGTAAAACTTTTTTTTTGTTAAAATTCTTCAGGTTTTTATATATATCTAAACAGACACCAAAGTCGCCTATTTTTCGGGCGGAAAGGTTATGTCCACATTCAGCTTTGAGGAATACTGATTTTTGATGGGATCACTTAACTAAAATTATAATAAGGTTTATGTGTAAAACGATTCACGACAAACGATCTCCCGCACCATTATTAATTGGTAACAAAATATTGTCCATACAATTTGAGTTGTTACCAATTAATCAGTTAAAACAAAGACGAACAAAACCAGCTGTTAGTATAATTAACTACGTATTTCCAAAATAAATGCCTACATACGCCAAGCTTTCAATCAACTAATTGATAGTCTATTTCTGAGCAGCTCTAAATACAACCATTATGGTCTTAAATACGTATTTCATAACAGCTATTATGTTTAGCCAAAGAATGCGTTCTGTTGTGCTCTTTGTTTTAAGTCTGCGTTATGTTAGTTCAACTTTATTATTTTTATAACAATAACGTTGGATACAAAAGATGTTTTAACTGGTTGTTTCTGAATTTGGAACTTTAAATGTATTTTAAGTTTTTGTCAGAACACATGAAAGTTTTAATGCGTTTTGTTAACATTGGAGCAATTGTATAGAAAGGGGTACTACAAGCGGTGTACATGTTTTGAGGAACTCAGTGATGCATTGGTTAATCCGACTGCTACGCTAGAGGTTCCGGGTTCAAACCGGGTTGTTTGCAAGTATTGTTTCGCTTACCGGTCTTGGATGTAGTATTCTTATCGATGTAATTTATATAATATCGTTGCTTAGCACCTGCGATATAAGATTCTTAAATCATACCGTGTAGCTGAGTCAATGTGTGTGTCGTGGTGTGTTTATTATTATTGTCATTTTCGCTGGATATAAAACAAAACAATACAAACGAAAATTGACACAAAAGGTTTCACTTTCATTATAATTACGAGAGGTAATTTTTCCCCTTCTTCCTTCATGACCGGATTGATTTTCATTACAAAACGTCCTACCTAAAAAGTATTCATTCAAAATTAATTTTCAAAAACAGCCCGAGACTCGCCAACAAGAAAATTACTCTTAATGAACGCCTTTGAAAGCATGAGGCTGCTCTTCCATCTCGAGATGAATCAGTACCATCCCATTAAGCAAGGACAAAACAGATGGAATTAAACAAGATGCTCGGATGCACAAAAAGCAAGCGAAGAAACGCCTCTGTAGTAGAGTTTGTTACTTCTATTGCCTAGTACTAATGGTTCGGTCCGAACTCGCGACCCCCATATCTCGGGAACCCCTAAACGAATTTGACTCATATTTGAATTTTAATATGATTTTTGCCTTATTAATCAGCTTACCTACCAAATTTCACAATCTTCCGAGCAACGATACTCGAGTTATCGTCGGACAAACATTTATACGTACATACAAACACTTGATCGCTCTAGTAAACTCTGAGGACTTCGGTCGCTCGTTGTATTAAAATATTTTTAAAAAGAATCGCTATAATTATTTGTGTATCATGAACATTTCTCCTGGGATTTTCTATTAATTTTTTGAATAAAAATATAGTCGATACATCGATGAAATAATGGCTTTGAGTAGTTTTAAGCATTAGCTCGTTTTCACTTTCAACTTCTTACTTTTTTTTACTTAAAAAAAAAAATCTTACAAATAAATGATTTTGATTTTAAAAGAAATTTTGCATAAGTCACAGACTCCCTCCTGAATCTATTTAAATTAACAAATATATAACTAATTTTAGTGTAGGAAATATTCATCAAAAACAATATTGTTGCAATGACTACTTGCTGAGTTGCTATGAGTCCTGCACTAGGCAAAGCCTGTCTCGCAGGTGCACATGTTAACATTTATTTTTAACTTAACGAGATTTGTCATCTAATTCATCTATGTATTATAATTTTTGAGTATGTGGAAGCCCAGTTTGTTACGTGCCTTTGTTAACCAACCGATCCGAACCGACAGGTCGAGGGTCGAGTCTCTCGGGGTACCGTACATTGTAGCTGCCATATTCCTTGTTGTACCCGAATAGTGGCGACAGTTCCGCAACCTGAAACTCATCATAAACATGCGAAATGCGGTGTTTAACACCTCTGCCAAAACTTCTCGAGGGATTACGGCGTGAGTTTATGTATATAGTATGTATATTACGTTTTAACATTTTTAACAATATTATTATTATTTTTTAATTGAAACAGCGTGTTAAGTCGCTAACTTGCTAATTTACTAATTAATTAAAAGATCTCTCCAATAGTACATACACAGATAACGACAAAATATAAAGCTTGTAAATCCATCAACTTAGATAAATATATATTACGTAAACAAAGCAGATTTCTTACTGGGAACGTTTATCAAAGAGGAAATCTTATAAATGTTTGCATTCATAAACGTCGTCTGTACGAAGTACCAACGACCATCTATTAGAGTAAGACGCCAATATAGTTCGCATCCTGCATCCTTGTCGCACTAGGAAGTAGTTTACTAAAAAGGACTTACAGGTAAAGTAAGACAGGTAGCATTATGTCTGCTTCATACGATTTATATGGAAAGAAAACATACATACTCACGGATGTTTTACAAACGCCTTTTCTATATAGTAATTTAAAGATCAACTCGGAATAACCGATAATAAGCAAAATTTTTTACAAACCTTTATTTTGGCGTTCTACAAGTTGACTTAAAAGTATCATAAGAGTAAGAGGAAAAAAAACAGTGTGTCACGGTTCTCTCAACCGAAACACTATTTTTGTATTTAAAAGCCAGCCAATAACTTAAAAAGATTCATAACATAGAAAATATCTGAAACCTTAGAGCAACTACTCTGGTTCACAGGTAGGGAATTGAACCCTAGACCTCGCCAGTCGCTTAGTCCGCTGCGCCTTGAGAGCATGTAGTAAAGGCAGAGGTCAACAACAATAATTCATCCGCACTTGTAGGACAAAAAGGTGGTTAAAGCATGCAGCGCTTGTGCTGGTTGGTTATATTGACTTCAGATTCGCATATATTAGTTGACATACAACATCTTTCAACATCTTTTAAAAATATAAAATTGTAGAACATAAAACTTACGAAAATTTTCACCTCAGACTTTTTTCATGCGTTCAACTCTTTGAAATGGACGGCGTACGCAGTTCTCTATATATATTTATCAAAAGATGCCCTTGATATCTTTAAACGCCAACACTACCTAACCACAGATGCCCATGTAGAGGAAAAGACCTTGACTGCAATCATTCTAATCAAAATACAGCGAACTACATGCAGAAATGAAAGGAACCGACCAAAAGGTACCAACCCAGATACTCTCGCACACAGATCTACCAAATTCAAAAATTCATTCACTAACATGTAGAAAATGGACGTGAGCTACATTTTGTAAAATATATATATATATCTGTATATATGCGAATCTGAAGTCAGAAGCCTAAAGCATCTTTTTGTCCTACAAGTGTAGATGAATTAATTGTTTTCGACCTCTGCCTTTACCACGTGCTCTCAAAGTGCAGCGGGCTAAGCGACTGGCGAGGTCTAGGGTTCTATGAATCCTAAGGTTTCCTATGAATAAATAATATTTTGGCTACCTTTTAAAACTAAGGCAATTTGTGCGGATTGTCCCTAAATATTTCACAACTAAAATAAAGTCAAGATAAATCGCAGCGTTTCTTAAACGCTCGCACGCAAGATGTCAATGAATTTACGAAGGAAAAATAGGTTTTCTCTGTGAATGTCAACATTCTAATGGAAAATGAAGCTCTGACTCAGTAAGCAAAATTATTTTAATGAGTTTAAGGAATAAAATGCTATTTTGTTATAAACTGCTTTTGGATACTGTTGCTTACGACATTGTAATAATAAAATAAAACCACATCTCGACACACACATTGACTCAGCCCTTCAGTAAGTTCGTAGTTACTAGACTCGTTATTTAATTTTTATTAATACTCAATTAGTTCATTGTAATATTTTATTAAATAGTGTATAATTTAACTCTTATTGTAGTGTAATTGGGATCTCCCGTGCAATAATAATAACAATAAATAAAAAATAATTTGTTATAAAATAGAAAATATGCTAGAGGTTCGAATTCGGGAGCGGAACTTTGTGTTATTTGCAAGACGCATTGTTTCGCTTACCGGTCTTTGGTGTAGTATTCTTATCTACGTAGTTTATACCATATCGTTGCTTAGCACCTGCGACACAAGTTCTTACGAAACTTACTGAAGGGCTGAGTCGTGAGTGTGTGTCGTGATGTGGCTTATTAATTATTATTTATTAAACTACTTATATAAGAATACTACATCCGAGACCGGAAAGCGAAACGATGCGTCTTGTAAATAAAGTTCCGCTCCCTTCGAGACCACAATTAAGTTAATTTTTATAGCAGTAAATATTTCTAAAGAAATCATTGATAATAAGGGTTTTCATCAGGAAAATACAATGTCGTTATTGAAGTTGTATTGTTTAGAAGGTTTCCATTCAGTAAACTCCTTAGAGTGACGTTATTAAAGAAATCTCTGAGACAAAAGAGCCTCGAGTGCGCTAGAGTATAGTGTCCCGAAATAGATTTTATTGTGTCCAATCTATAACTTTTTCCTCTTTCATCAAACCACTATACTCTATTGGATGGCTTTTGAAATTAATGGAAATGCTGTATTCAAGATTCTATGTCTTTTATTACAAAAAGTTCTTGTTATATATTTAGCTTATAGTAAGTTAATATCGTGATATAATCTCCATTGAATTATTTTTTTATTTAATAAGGAATACGCATTGATCATACTTTGATTGTTTTATCGTAAAAATTTGGAAATCGTATATTTACAGTAAAAACAGAATTAGAATTGTACGATAAACCAGGGACATGTAACCATTAAAAGTAAATATATCCAACTCGCTGATGAGAACAACCTTTCCTATAGAAGTTGTATAGCGCCGGTGTACTTTGACGTCATTGTATATATCGTCTCTGTCTAACCAACGACTTTGAAGCTTTATAACTTAGTTAATATGTAAGACACAATAAAAAATCTATATGATTTATGTATTTCTGTGGTATATAATATTAATTAATAAATAAAAAATAATGCATATTCAGATTGTCCAGCCAAATAGTATTTTCTAAATACAGTTATATATTTTTTTAATTGAGATACAGTACATGTAACTATCTGTCTAAGTCTTTGTAGCTGCTAAACGGATGAACCGATTCCGATGCATAAAATACATACTTAAACTCACGCCGTAGTCCCTCGAGAGGGGTTGGCAGAGGTGCTTGCTACACACCGCTTTTCGCATATTTATGTTGAGTCCCAGTGTGCCAGGTTGCGAATCTGTCGCCACTATCCGAGCACATTGAAAAACCTAGCAGCTACAATCTACGGTAACCCGAAACTCGAACCCTCGATCTGTCGGGTCGGGTCGGTCGGTTATCCAAGGCACGTAACAAACTGAGCTACCACGTCCTCTCGATTCCCATTCGATTTATAGTTATTATTGTAATTGACTCTAAATACATATAGTTGAGGGCCTATCATCAATCACCTCACAATATCTCTTACACTCGACATATACATTCGTCCATCGCCATGCAAACACATCGCACTCCGGTACCGATGTCAGAAACGCATTCTTCTATGTATGATATGGTTTCTTTATTTGATAGATGACTTTTTTAAAGTTTTTTTTTTTTGTTTCAGATGCAATTCCTGGCAGCAGCAGCTCCAGCAGAATACAGATAGAAGATAACTTTATTCTTTGGACGTTGATAATAGTGATTCTATTTAAAGTGCCTTCAATAATGGAAACGTTGGAATGAATACCCATAAAAATAAATAATCGTGACTTTAAGTAAGGGTTATTAACGAATTATATTATAGCAATGTGATGCACCTTAAATTTTTTATGTAAAGTCAAAATATCTTATTGTAAAAGTTGTAATTCTATTAAAAATTCTATTGAATCGTTAAAGTTAATACAATTTTCACTTAACATTGTGATGTATGTTTTTTTGGTTATGTATTGATATGAATTAGTTTCCAAAATAATATTATTTGTCATTGTAAAATAAATTAAATATAATAACAAAATTAATAAATACAGTAATCCCGTTAAATTCTTGCGTGTGCTACGGTTGTCGTAGTCCAGCTACACATAACGGATAGCCGTAGTATCCGTAGTCAAGTTCGGCGTAGTGGTTTTTTTTTGTTTCGATTAAGTTTGTACAAAAAATATTAACAATGAAAAAAAAAGACTAAATTTAAATTTAAAATTATATATTTTTTCTTCGTGTCTACGTAAAATCGCTCAGAAATGTCTCATCCATGTAAAAATTTATCATTGTAAAATAAATTAAATATTATAACAAAATTAATAAACATACGATTAAATTGTGATAAGATTGTGTTTGTAAATAATTATAATCTGTAAAAGTGCCAATTCGTTGATAAACCAAAGAGGAAAACTTTAAAAATCAATAGACTAATTTATTGTTTCGTAAATTTATTTTGTAATAAGTTTGTACTTAATATTGTAAATATTTTATTCAATGTAATAAATTATGTATTTATGTTTATCTTTCTTTTTTTTTACTAAAGGGCCCTACAAAAATACTCAAACGGGACTCATGTATATTTTTGATTCTTCCAAGAAAAAAAAAATCTATTTAAAGCTTTACTCTTTTTTATACAGCCTATTGGTCTCAGGTATGCATGACATCGGGGAGTGGGATGACAACACTGGTCGTAATGGCGACAGTGTACATGTACTGCTGAGCCAAATCATAATTTCTACTATTATTAATCAATATTACTGTATCGTACAATTATGAATGTTCCATTTTTTCAAGTAGGATTGGAATTGATTATTGAACTTTAATTGAAAAAAAAACGATAATTCCTTATTCGTAACCAGTTACGAAACGTTAGTAACGAACATGGACAAAGGGGATTTTAATCTTACAAATACCGATCTCACTCATATGCACTAAAGAAGTAAACTAGAACATTTTCAGTTGGAAATATTTGGGGAGGCCTATGTCCTCTGGCCAACTGGAATGAACCGTGCGACGAATGAACGTGGCGTGAAGAGCTGCTACAGTGTCAATATACGAGTATAATTCAAAAACTAAAAACCTATCTACTGAAAAATAACGCTCTAAAAAAAATTGTTAACTATTCAATATAGCCGTGGTCAAATGCCACCTTCAGTACTAGTCATCATCTTATTCGCTTATATAGTTTTGTTAGGGTAGGTATCGTATGACTCATAAGATGTTCTGTCTGACCTATCAACGCATATCTAAAAAGTCATAAGGTTAAAAATCGATTACATATATAATTATACATCTACGCATCAGGACACATACGCCAAATGACAGGAACGTAAAATTATATGTTCGTTTAAAGGTAATAACGACCTATATAGGCTAATGTCATACCCAAAACGCCATATGCAGAACGATATAAACGCATAATGACATGGCATTTAGACCTGCAGAATAAACAGTTGAATTTGCTAATAAAACACATAATTTTAATTTATATTATAATAATATCCCAGTTTAACAGATTATAAATCTTACACTTCTAACCTAACCTAATACTG
This sequence comes from Choreutis nemorana, assembly GCA_949316135.1. Taxonomy (NCBI): domain Eukaryota; kingdom Metazoa; phylum Arthropoda; class Insecta; order Lepidoptera; family Choreutidae; genus Choreutis; species Choreutis nemorana. The sequence continues at coordinate 9,527,262 of OX438606.1, read as the reverse complement.
TGACACTTAAATCTAATTCATTTGTGATTGATTTACTTACAATAACAAATCTCCGTTTTATGACACACGCCAAATGACCTAGTTTTATTTCTATCATTGATTCTGACAGGCAATCAACGCTTAGCAAAAACTACTGGGTCTACAAAATGTATGATTAAATAACGTTATCACCAACCAAGAAATAATATTTTAATATTCAACCACTATGCGGCTAAAAAAATATAGGTGGGGCCGGCAGTAAATGGTAAGAATATGAAATGGTCTCTAACCACGATTTGATTTTATATTATGTACGCTACTTATAATATAACCATGAAAGTTTGGATGTGTATATGTTTGAAAGTTTCTTAAGCTATCAAGCAAAAACGGCTTAAGGGATTTTTATGAAATTCGACTGACAGATAGTTTATCACCTTAATATACACATGTAATATGTTTGATCTGGAAAAAATGTTAGGTTCCGGAGGAATAAAAAAAATTAATCTACGCAGACGAGGTCTCATTAAAATAACAAAACAAACAAACTTTGCTGCAGACGAGTTTAATCTTATAATCATGTCATATAAATGTCTTATATGACCTGTAAAGTGTGCAATCATGTCATATAAAGGACCTATATGACATGAAAACTGAAATCCCGGCTGAGCGAACCGAAAACAGTAAATATGATATAATCTTTGCGCGTACCCGCAAAACTAGTTTTATCTCCCTGCCCCACTTGGCCTGGGTGAACGGAACCCGCGCCAAAAATGAATTTATACCCGATCCGGAATATCTCTTTGAATTCAAATTTTTACTGCCGTTTTCGGGACTCGACGCGATATCCCCGAACGATAGATTTCTCTTTATATCTCTTATGATGTAACGAATTGCAGATCTGAGGTTTATGTGTTGGATTAACTGCCGATCGTCTCTATAGAATTCCAATTTTAAAATACCTTTTGTAGGTATTAAAAATGATTAAACGATTTTATTTCTCGGTCTCTTATTCAGTAGTATAATATAAGTTTTGGAATTATACAATTTCAACCTTATAAAGAAGTAGGCTGAAGCCAGAACTTGAGTATTTCGAATTTCGAATTTAGTTCCGTTATAAAAATGCATACTCTTTGGCGGGAAACTGCATTGTTTTATGTATTTCTTTAACGGCATTGATTTTAGTACTATACTGCCTAATTTTGAGTAATTTCTTCATTCTTGAAGATGTTCAGATGATAAATGAAATGAAGATGATAAGATGCTATGACGGTTACTGAAAGCTCTAAGGAGTTACTTGGGAGATGACGAAAATCGGAGCCGAATCGTCGTATTTCACAACTGCATATTGTAATGGCATTGACATGACCATGGTTAATACCCTAGATTTTTTATCAGTTTTATGATAAAACGCTTTGAGGTTAGGATTAGACAATTGGGTGGATAAAGTTTTATATTCTTCGAGTCGAATTTCTAAAGAATATTTTCCGTCTGCTACCATCGGTTAAATTGGTTAAGTTCATACCATTTATGAACCATCTATTTTAACATCATGGGCAAAGAGACGGTTCACCTGAATGAGATCCACCCGCCTATTGACACGACGATGCCCTTTATGCCTGAAACGCCAAGCACTGCCAATGCGTTACCCATGTAGAGCTAAATAGGTGATCGATGTGATCGTGCCGATGATTTTCTTTATTTTTTATTCAAGACCAGGCAGGCATTTTACCCCAAGCCCGCCTGATGTTAAGCGGCGATGAGGTCTAAGGTGGATCATGCCTGCCTAGGAGAAATCTATTGACTCTTGCCTTAAAGAGGCCCAAGTTATATTGGTCAAGGAACACATCGGCAGGCAAAGAATTCCACACCCTTGCAGTACGCATTATGATGGAGCTATCGAAGCGTATAGCCCGGATGGTCGGAATATCTACCACAAAAGGATGCAACTTCAGCCTACGCCTTGTATTCCGATTATAAAATGATGACACTGGCTCTCCAATTCTTCGAACTGAAACACAGCGAACTGCTTCACGGTAGAAATAGAAAATACGGTGGTAACAACCCAGATGATCTCGCACATTTAAATGAAAAGCTTTCATATAACTGACTTAATTGTGATGCCCATCTCTGATGTCACGTGGCAATCCAGGAAAGTTAACACTACTGGCCGTTTCTTGATATGTCGATACTGTTTTTCTTGGAATACGTCACAAAAGCTACCCAAAGCCAAAGCCCAAAGCGTTTATATTTGTTTTTTTTTTTGTGAGGTACCGAATTTACCGTGTACCAATATGAAACGCTTTATAGAAATATAGACTTTTAGTAGTTAGCTTTTAAGGTAGTTTTTGGTCCCGCATACACCAAAAATCGTGAATCCGCAAGGATACCGTACCGACAAATCCGGATACCAGCTGTATGGAGTCGGTAAATTGTGCGTTACCTATATTCGTAGCGTTTTAAACTGCTGCTTAGCACCAGGCAGAGGGTATGGTTACTATGCACTTAAAATTTGCATGACAAAGACGACCCTCATCTCGAAGCATCATTCTGTCTCTTTTAAAGATCCCAAAGACCTCAAATCAATTTTTCTTCCTTCCACTTTCCCCTTTATATGTTATGCATATGGTCTTCTTTCTTGAAAGAAGTCATTTAATCAATGAAATCCCAACTCACTGAGGGTTCAAAAATATTTGGACAGTGCATCTTGTTCTTGAAGAGCAATTTGGATTCACTTTATTTCACCACAAAAACCTAACTTCAAGATGTATTTTACAGATAGTAGATCTAAGTGCCAGATCATCTAGGTTGCTACCACTCTCCATTATATTTCTGCCATGAAGCAGTTCACTGTATTTCGGTTCGAAGGATTGGAGAGCCAATGTAATCACCGGCACGAGAAGTAAAACATTGCTAATTTTCGTTTCGTACGAATGATCAGTACGAGAGCTCTTACTAACTTCTTCATGGGCAATGCACTAGCAGTACTCTTGGCGTTCCTGACATCAAGGGCATTGTCGTGTCAATAGGCAGCAGTATCACTTTGTATCAGGTGAACCTGTTTCTTTGCACAAGATGCTGTATACAAATTTCTAAAACATATACAGAACACAATTTTAGTTTTTCCATCTCAATAGAACATGCATATCGTTCTAGTGAGAGTAAAATCGAGGTCGCTCAGTGAAGAGGTCTCACACACTAAAACGATATGCATGTATACGTGAACTTACAAACACAAGCAAAGCTTCTTCGTTCGATAAAATACCTGTTTAATTAGAATAACTGATTAAAACTTTGACTCTAACCGTCATTGTCAGTGACCCAGACTATTTGAATAGTAAAATAAACAATGAATTAATTATCTTTTGTAATTTCGTTAAAACGGAATGTCTTGATTTTTAACATTAAATACTTTTCGTTGTTATTTAAATGAAAAAGGATGAATTTTAAAATAATTAACGACAATTTTAAAACTTGTCTCTTCTAAAATTATTCTGTTATAGAAATTAATTTCATCATCGTTGCACTTTTGATGGAAATTTATTATTCATAACATTATAATTAAATTGTATTAGTTTTATATAAAATAATATAAATATAACATAATATCTAGTCACATTCTTTACTAAATATAATAGCGTTCGTCGCATGTATTTAAAACTATTCCCTCTTACTCTTCAGAAAAAAAATGGAGTTGTAAAGAAATTAACGAACAATGTTACCGTTGAAAATTTAAAAAGTATGTAAATTTGAAATGAAAATTATAATAATAGAAGATAACCTTTATAAAACGTCGTAGGCAACAGCCAATTGTACATAATTATTCAAAATATAAATGTGATTATCAACAATAAATTATTTTCGATTATTTACCTGTCTTTATATTTACCTTTTTTTTGCTACCATGTTTTTCATTTCGCCCGGATAGTGGCGACAGATTCACTGTCACACTGGGACTCAACGTAAACATGCGAAATGCGGTGTTTAACACCTCTGCCTAGCCCTCTCGAGGGATTAATTACGGCGTGAGTTTATGTTATACGTTTATAAATGTTTACAGCCTAAAACGATAATACTCATCTTCCTCTTTGCATGTAATAATTTAGTAATTTTAAACTTGTAACATTTAGTTTTCGATATGAAAACAAAAACAATCAAATTATCAAACATTTTGTGATAGAACAGTCAATAAAATTAATGTAAATTCAGTGGACATACAAGTTTTTGATCTACAATAACACACACTAACTTACACATTAAACTACTCACACTTTCTTTTACACTTTAGACGCATTGTTTCGCTCACCGGTCTTGGATGTCGTATTCTTATCTATGTAGTTTATACCATATCGTTGCGTAGTGACTGCGATACAAGATTATGTCTTACTGTAGAGCTGAGTCAATGTGTGTTTCATGACGGGGTTATTTTTATTATTAATAATCAAATTGCATAAAAAGATAAACAAGTAAATCAAAACTTTTGCGGAAAATTAAATACAAAATTTTGTTCCAATAAAAATGATCATGATGAGCCACATTTAACATATCATTGAAGAAACACAAACGAAATTAAACCACAAGAAAAATTGTTAAATTAATGCAAAACACGAATTTCCCAAACGAAGATAAAATTTGCATAATATAAGAAAAATCTGCCATAACGGGCGGAATTACCATATCTTGACCGTAAGTAAACAAAATGGCCGTTTCACAAACGTAAAATTAATTCTATCCAAAGATAATGAACGACTTGAGGGAAACTACGGGAAATAGTTCGTAATTAAGCTGTTTTCTTGGAAAAATCTCATCAGTTCCGAGTATTGTAGCTTGTTTATTATTCAAGAGGTCGTCGAGATGATTCTCTCCGTTCCAAGTGCTTTTGGATGAGTCATTTATCTTATTAAACAATATTTTCTCCGTTGAGGATTTATTATTATAAACTAACTCATTTAAACTATCGCGGTCTTATTAAAGAGGTTGGATGAAAAAGGTTTTAACCATTCCTCAAATTAAAATTCAATTTATTTATTTGTTAAGTTCTTGTAGTGTACATAAGATCTTAATGTAATTAATTAATAGTACCAAAAAATCTGCCACTGATGTCATTTAGTTAGAATAATTTATTTGCACGAAATATGGCAATACAGGGGTGTTAAGTTTTATAAATAGGCAGTTATACATATTTCACTTGTATCAAACATGCAAAATTTCAAGTCAGAGCAAAGTTATATGCATGTTTTATTAATGTTATTAAAGTGAAAATCGGTGAAGTGAAATCGAAGCCGTTATGAAAGTGCTTAGTTTAAGTCTATTCGAATGAAAAACATTTTGTCTTTGACTTTGATAACAATACGCATTAGCAAAAAGTATACATTTTTAGACTGGAACTAACTATGCGAACTTTAGGTGTAGTATTCTTATCTATATAGTTTATACCATATCGTTGCTTAGCACCTGTGACACGAGATTCTGTAATCTTAGTGTAGGTTTGAGTCAGTGTTCGTTGAGATGTGGTTATTATTATTAATGGGTGCTCCAGTAAACAATATTGTGCGCGTTGCCTAACCATTAGGTTTTTGGCCTCTAGGCCATTTGAATTGCTCTCTTTACTTTGCTGGGAGGGAAGTCTGAAACCGCTTTCTTACTACATACTATTTCTTCTGATTAAGTTCGTTGCGGGTCCCGCGACAGCCGGTAGGGTGTTCGGGCACAGCCTGTGCGTCATTGTACAGCTGCATTATTAGTTGATTATTCGATTAAAAGACGCCACTGTTGATCCTGGTGTTCAGGAGTTGCAGTGGTGGGTCAGAGTGACGGGCGTGCCCCGACCTAATAGGGTGTCCCGTCCATGTATGAAAAAACACTTCCTTAGAGCTACACTATCACTAAAGATGTAGTTACATTTTACTTTTAAAGCTATTTGTGTCATCCACAATCAATTTGGAAACTTTCAGGAGGTCCTGTGTAAAGAAAAACCAAAAAATAAATTTACAGCACCCTTTCTTTTCTTCCCATTTTTCTATAGTATAAAGCTAACAAAATTATTTCAAATGAAACTTCAACAGAAAAAACGGTCTACAAACTTCTAAAAACCTAACATTTAATTACAAAATCTGCGATAAAAATATAAAAAAATTCTCCTAACGAGCGGTGCATGTCCGATCCAAAAAGTCCTGTAGCAGAAATTAGGTAATTAATATTAATGAGCTGTTTTGTCATATTAATAAAGGATCCGTGAGATGGGCTGGCTCATTAATTTTTAAATCCAAAGTTTCCGCGTTGTCGTACAAGTGAGAAATATTGCTACTTCGTTGCTTCTCGGCTTTCACGAACATTCGCGAACGCTTCTATTCGATGCATCAATAATCGTATTTATTTAATGACACATGCATAAAACATAAACTCACGCCGTAATCTCTCGAGAGGTTGGCAGAGGTGCTAAACACCGCATTCCGCATGTTTGTGTAAGTCCCAGTGAGACAGGATGCGAATCTATCGCCACTACCCGAGCACAATGAGAAACATGGCAGCTATAAAGTACGGCAATCCGAGACTCGAACCGTCGGGTCGGATCGGTCGGTTAACCAAGGCACGTAACAAACTGCGCTACTACGTCCTCGTAATGACGTCTCATCTCTATGGTAAACGAACATAGCCGACTTAACACGAACACACCTGTAATACTGTAATTAGTACGTTTTACAAATATTTGTAGAAAAAAAAAACTAAAAACGCGGCTTTGAGTGTTTGGTTTACTTTTTTTACGACGAGAAATTAATTATTTGTTACATTTTTACTCTCTAGAAACAACTTTATAACAACAGAAAGAGATCAATCAGTTAAAATTCAGTATTATACCTGATTTATTCGTAAACTTTTTATTTAATTTATTTAGGATGATAATTTAATATCATCAGAAAAAGTTGAAACATGTTTTTAAAAGTTTGAATTAGTTTTTTACATTGAAACATGTTTTTAAGTTGAAACAACAAGTTAATATCAAAATTATTAATCAGTACACAGATTAAGATTATTTTGTAAAGTTACGTTTTGTTTTCAAGTTCAACGCATTTTGTAGCTCCTCTGGTGTTCCATGTCCATGGGCGGCAGTATTCACTTTCCATCAGGTGATCTGTCAGCTCGTTTGACCCCTATCTTATTGATAAAATGTGATTATAAAAGTATAAATCTGTTTTAAAGGATGAAATATGTTTTTAATCTGGTCCAGAGCAAGTTACATTGTTTCTCTCAGAATCCTTTTATCTTTCTGAAAGTTTTTTTTGGTTGTTCAAGACATAAAATCTTCCGATTATCCCCTCTTTTGTTGAAAATACCCTTTTATTTCAGCTTCAGTTATTATTCATAAACGTTAAGTGATATTGACGTGATTTTGTTAATGTTATAAATTTTAATATTTTTTTGCAAAAGGACTACATCACTTCATATTCATTAGTTAATAAAAAAATATTTATCAGCAGAAACATGAATACAGATAAGGTCTTATAAATTAAATTTATCTAAAATGTCTTGTCAAATATTGACATGATTGTTGTCTTATTTATTTTTATTATTAATCATGAACTTTGAATGCTTTCATATACTTTGAATAGTATTCATTTTAATAAGCAGAAACATCTTTCAAACCAAAAAAAAAAGAATCCAAAACCCAACTTCGAAACTTCGTAATTTTAAAAGAAAGCTAAAAACAATTCAAATCAAAATGAAATTGAATTAATGTAATTGCGATATAACAAAGCGGGAACATGACCGGTATCGCGTGAGTACAGTTCAAGTAGGCTCGAGTAAAGAAAATATCACGACCAGCGCTTTGCTGTTCCGTATAATAATAAATAATAAACCACATTACGACACACAAATTGACTCAGCCCTGCTGTAAGTATCGTAAGAACTTGTTTCGCAGGTACTAAGCAACGATATGGTATATATTACATAGATAAGAATACAACATCCAAGACCGGTAAGAGAAAAAATGCGTCTTGCAAATAACACAAAGTTCCGCCACCAACGGGATTCGAACCCGCAAACTCTAGCGTAGCAGTCGGCTGTTTACACCACTGCGCCACAGAGGTCGTTAGATTAATAAAACTGGCTAACCAAGAGCTTGATTTACAACTATTTTGCCTCTGAAATTATAAAATTGGAGTACCTAATCCAATGCGATTACAGTGCGATTTATAAATGAATTATGACAAAAAAATAACAGTAGGAATTATTTATTACAAATAGAAAGGTCAAATTCAAATTGTTTATTGCTTGTCACATTACATTAGGTACAAAAGATGTTAAGATAAATAAGGTATATATGTGATACCCTGTCAGGGCATGGCAAAAATATATACCATTTTTTTTAAATAAAGATATAGTAACACAATATTGTAGTAAAATATATATATATGTCCCTTTAATATCGTTTTACATTAAAAGGTGATACAGATACAGTAAAATATTGAAACTTCAACTTAACTTTTTTATTATTTAAGGTTTGCTCTTGGCCGGTGCTGGGCAGCGACTAACTGGAACTTGAGCTCGTAGGGCCCCGGGTCCAGGGTGCTGACAGGGCATCTTGGTCAGTAACTTTGCCTACATAGATAGGGTGTTATAGCACGTTGAGGTGCTGCGTTGGTAATATTTCGGGGCAATTAACACAAAATTTCTGAGTCTCAAACTAGGCCACTTGTATTATTAGTACTAACGCTATACTTAGATATGAATACACAGTGGAGCAGTGAAGTAAACAGCTGACTGCTACACTAGAGGTTCTGGGTTCGAATCCCGCTGGGGGCGGCATTGTGTTATTACCAAGATGCATTGTTTCGCTCACCGGTCTCGGATGCAGTATTCTACGACACAAGTTCTTACGTTACTTACTGCAGGGCTGGATCAATGTGTGTGTCGTGGTGTGGTTTATTAATATTGTTACATACTTACAAAGAAAAGCCAATTAATTTAATTGTTTCCCCACTGAACCCAAAAGACATGACCTTAAACCGGCGTAAAGTCATGAAAATATTTCTATTAACGTCACGCAAACATGTTGCCGACAAGCATTTCAGCGATCCATACCAATCCCACACAGTAGTTCTCCTCTATAGTACCTACTTGTATTCAATACTAACTTGGTAGTAAAAATATTTTTTTAGGTCAGTACCATGGTAGCCCAAGCAGACAGGTCACCTGGTGAAATGTCACCGGCATCTGTTGATACGGCGACGCCCTTGTTGTGGACAATGTGGCGACACAGTAGTACCCAATGCGAGACTCGCAATATTATAATTTATTAGGTAATAATTGGTTAATAATTCTTAATTATTAGTATTATATATTCAGTTAACAATGCAGTGCAGGTTCTACTTAAGTGCATTATGTAACCTATTGTGTAACCTTAGACTGTAGACTGTAAGTGGCTAAGTATAAAACATGTTCACTTCTATATCGTCAAAATTCACTAATATATATTTTTTACCCCCGGACGTTGTACAGTCTCACCACTGTACATTTTTTACATACTTATTGTTACCAAATTTAATAAACCTTTTCATCAACTTATTACTTTCAACGCACTCAACAAACAAGCAAGTGTAAAAGCTAACTGGCTCCCACAGACGTGAAAAGTGGGATGTTTTAAGTTTGACGTGTACGTTTGTGTGTCTGTCTGTAGCATCATAACTCTGGAACGAATGAAGCGATTTTGACGTAGTTTTTTCTAGGTGACCCAATCGATTGTGTTCTTGGCTATATTTGATCGATGTTCCTATCCAAAAGCTGTGGAAGGTGAAATCTGCCCAAGCGGGGATTTTTAATTTGTATAATAAGTTTTTTATTATATAGGTATAATTTGTATAATAAGTTTTTATTATATAGGTATAATATAGAACACAGGTTCAAATCCAGAACGGAACTTTGTGTAATTTGCAACACGCATTATTTCGCTTACCGGTCTTGGATGTAGTATTTCTTATCTATCTATATACCATATCGTAGCTCATCATCTGCGACACAAGACTTTTTGTCGTGAAGCGGTTATAATGAGAAAAATACTAGTAATACCTAATTTGCTTGAAAATTTTTAAGTCAATATTAAAAGTTTATGATTAAACTAAATCACTGTCGGTCGAAATTTTTTCTCGTACTATCTCAGTCAGACACGATGCAAAATGTACATTTCTGTTTTTAAATTTAATGTTAGTAATGAAATTTGTATTTTTATCATAATCTATATAATTTATTTGGCTTCTTAGAGCTAATCCAATCCCTGACTACGACGTATTTGACAGTGGAGGCCGAGCTTGTTGACTATATGTAAATGGACCCAGCTCCATATCTGGCGGCATGAACACACCTCGCGGCCACAAACCTGTCACGCCAGGCCAGTAAACCAGATAGCTTCGGCAAATATCGGAAAATACCGAAAAAAAACTGTCGGAACCTAAACAGACTAGACTTTTTCCCGCAACGATTTCGTTTTTTAACACAACATAAGGTAATAAACTCGGCGTGAATTTGTGTTTATATACGAGTCCGACTAATTTTTTAATTAATAACATAAACATTAACTCACGCCGTAATTAATTCGTCGACAGGGGTCGGCAGAGGAGTTACACACCACATCTCGCATGTTTATGTTGAGTCCCAGTGTAGTAGGTTGCGAAACTGTCGCCACTATCCGGGCACAGGTCGGATCGGTTAACCAAGGCACGTAACAAACTGAGCAACCACGTCCTCACACGAGCTCGTTTTTTGATCAAATTCGAAATAATATCTTTGTAAGATTTTTGATTGAAATAGGTAAACACACATAACCTACAAATAATATATTTTAATCCGAAAAACTAGCATCCAAAATATAGCATATATATGTAAATATATACATCTAATAACATAGATATTAAGACGAAGTCGCAGGCAAAGGGCTATAACTTTTAAATAACTAAATAAAATCAATGTCGGAAACTTCGATAGATAAATCATTTATTTTACTCCGAAGATATCGAATTACGTCAAAAAGTGCACCCTTTCAAAAATTATCCCGACATAAATTTTACGATAACCAAAAAAGGACGAAGCCGGGGTTTGGCAAAAGATGGTGGAAATATAGAGCTTTAACTATTCAAGGTTAAATACACTAATAAAAATCTGAAAATAGGTTTCTTTCGTAACATTTGAGGTAATTTTCTTAATTCTTTTTTTGTTCGCATACTAAACTTATTTTTGTATATTTTTAACTATTTACTTATTTACAATCTCAGATATATTAGTTATTATTTGTCTCGCTCTACATGTCGATTTTTAGTCTGTGTAAACTGGATTTTTGTTTTAAATAAATAAATACTTCATCAATCAATCATCCTTTTGTATGGCAAGACAACTTTTTTTAAAAAACGGATGATGGAAAGTGAACGCCAAGAGCACCGCCCATGCGTTGCACATGTAATGGTAAAGATGTTATACCTCTCATGCCGGTAATAACCACATCACAACACACACATTGACTCAGCCCTGCAGTGAGATTGTAGAATTTGATGTCGTGATGTGCGAAGCAATAATAACGAAATATTTTGACTTGCATGTAAAAGAAATAAGTTGATTTGAACTAAAATATTTACATGACAATATTTCGTGTCAACAGTATATGATCTAAATGTAATAATCATATTACACCTTTTAATACTAATGTTTAAACATAATAAAAATAATAATAACCACATCACGACACATTGAATCAGCACTGCAGTAAGATTGTAGAATATAGTCTCGCAGGTGTTACGATATGGTATAAACTACATAAATAAGAATACTACATCCAAGACCGGTAAGCGAAACAATGCGTCTTGCTAACAACACAAAGTTTCCCCGCCGGGATTCGGTTACTAGTTTTTAGAAGTTAATTCAATGTGCATAATTTAACTTTATTGTAGCGTTTAATTGAAATACTGGTTTATTCCACCGGCCCCCTTTTATAATCGGAATACTAGGCTGAAGCTGCATCCTTTTGTGGTAGATGTTCCGACCATCCGGACTAAACGCTTCGATAGCTCCTTTATTATGCGTACTGCAAGGGTGTGGAATTCTTTGCCTGCCGAAGTGTTCCCTGACCAATATAACATGGGTCTCTTTAAGGCAAGAGTGAATAGGTTTCTCCTGGGCAGGCATGATCCACCTTAGACCTCATCGCCGCTTAACATCAGGCGGGTTTGGGGTCAAATGCTGCCTGCCTGGTCTTGAATAAAAAAATAAAAATCCCAAGTCCTAAATACGCACACGCTATCTTTGTAAAACTATTCTCGTCAAATATTCTTCTGTCAGTTTGTTACGTGACTTGGTTAGCCTACTGACCCGACCCGACAGATCGAGCGTTCGAATCTCCGGCTGCAGTAAGTCGTGGCTTCCATGTTCCTCATTGTAGATATTGGCGACAGATTCGCTACCTATCACACTGGGACTCAACATTAACATGCAAAATGCGGCGTTTAACACCTCTGGCTACCCCTTTCGAGGGATTAATTACGGCGTGAGTTTATGTTGTGTTGTTATTAAAATGTGTGTATAAAAGTGTGGGTCGGAGTCGTACATGAACTCCGAACCGTCTAATAAAAACATTGTTTATTTTTTGGATAAATTCTTCGTCGTGTATGTCGGGGAGCGCCCATTTGTTTCTTTTTTCTTTTTATTTTTAGTATTTCCATTTATTTTTTACAGGTCGTAGATCTACGAGCGAGATCGTCCGGGTTGGTACAACCCTCCTTTCTGTTTACATCTGTATATACAACTGCTGAAGCAAGTTGGCTGTGTTTCGGTTCGAAGGATTGGAGAGCCGGTGTTATTACCGGCACAAGAGATAACCTTTACCTGTACATGTGCAACGCTTAGTGGGTACTCTTGGTGTTTCACATCAGGGGCATCGTCGTGTTAATAGGCAGCGGTATCACTTTCCATCATGTAAACCGTTTGCTTGTTTGTCCATGAAGTTGTGTAATGGGATTAGCTGAATAGAAATAGTCATTTTTGGAAAATTTCAACAGTCTAGCTATTATGGTTCATGAGATACAGCCCGCTGACAGACGGACGGACAGCGGAGGCTTAGTAAGAGGGTCCCGGTTTTTACCATTCAGGTACGGAACCATAAAAATGCACTTTAAAGTCTTATCAGTTGTTTTACGAACGGACCAGGAGGAGGAAGCTTGTGCTGTCATATTAGGGTTACCACATTCACGTTTAACGAATGAATAACGTTGCTTTTATCGGACAGCTTCCGACAAAAGTGCGGGATTTATTGCCAACCCTACCGTAGAAGGAATCTCTGACTTTAAACTTTTAACATAGGGTTTTTTTTTAATTCAATTAAGCGTATAATAACTATGAGCTCCTAAGAGGATATTGTGAACTTTCTAACTAAAAGGATATTCAAGAAGTTTTAGAAGTGTGTTGAAAATGAATCACCCATCCATCGCATTTTGCTTCCTTCTGCTTTGTAGTTGTTGTAGCTAAAATATCAATTCCACAATATGCATGTTGGTTTATTCATAATTGGCAAATGAGGACATAGTAGCTTAGTTTGTTACCGAGAGGTCGAGGGTTCGAGTCTCGGGTTGCCGTAAGTTGTAGCTGCCATGTTTCTCAATGTACCCGGAGTGGCGACAGATTCGCATCCTGTCAAACCTGCGAAAAGTGGTATGTACAAGCACCTCTGCCAACCCCTCTCGAGGGATCACGGCGTCAGTTTATGTTATGTAAAACAGTGAGAAATTAGCGTTAGTGGCAATAACTTTTTACCCGACTACGACGAAGCAAAAATGATGGTTATTCTTTTCTGTGTGCCAATGATCTTGTAATTTAATTTACAAGCTCCTCTGCTAACCCCACTCGAGGGAGCACAGTGTGAGTTTATCTTGTAGTTGGATAATGTATCAGCCATTTTAACATACCTTGTATGTCAATGGTTTATGTAGTTGCTGTGTATTTATCTTTTCATGTAAAAAATCAAGATGGCCGTTTTTGATTTAAAAAAAGTATTAGAATAGTTCTAAATACGTCACAGATTAAACAAATCTCATAATTCATTACCTTTCACTAGCTTAAAGAGGAAAGTTTTCTTTTTAACATGAGCAAGCAGTCTTTTCGTTTGCAGGCAGATTTGAAAGAAGGATTCTTGGCTATTCACGACTTGTTTTTAACTTTAAAAAAACATTACCACCGTCAAAGATTTACATCGTTGGATGCGTTATCGGGTATTTAAATTAACAATATCTTCATTTATTTGATTTCTTTTTTATTCATGATTTAAAAACTAAAACCCGACTTCGTCAAAAAAGGTGTTTAAAATGTACGAAACAAGAAAATAATTCAAATAGAAATCCGAAAATGTACAGGTGCAAAAATGGTCGAGGTAGAGACGTGGTTACACCTACTGTACCTACTATGAGTATGTGCGTGACAGGATAAATCATACATGGTTATACAGTGGGTACGACCACCAGTGGGTTGACCATTTTTGTACCTACGCTATACATAATACAGCAAATGTGACAAAACTGCATCAAACAATTACTCTTATTGTCTATTTTTATCATATTGTGAATTTTTTGTTATCCCGCGAGACATTCTCGTTCTAGTCTTAGCCGCTATTCAATGCACATTGAATTTCTTGTATACATGTTCATGTTTCCTGATAAATCCTAGCTATAAAGAAACATTTTGATAGTCTGATTATTGTTATCTTGAAACTTTGAAAATTTAGGCCAGAGCCACATCCGACGGTTTAATTCCTTGCCTAGCCAGAACGTACAGAAAGTTCTCGAAATATTTCCCTTCGCGAAAATTTAATTAAAAGGTTCAGTACAAACATGAACTCGCAAATAAAACCGAAAACCTCTCAAAAACGTTCAGTTCTTATTAAAATTAAAGGAATCGGACGACTTCGCCCCGTTTCACTTAAGTTATTCAATTACAAAGGAAAGTAGGTACGTGTTAGGTGAAATTATTTCAACAAAAATACATTTTAGTCTCGAATAAGAAATTATTGGTGCCTCATACGAAGTTTAAACTTTTTTTTTTTTGCCTATGACACAATGATCCCTTTATGTCTGGAACAATTCTTCGAACCGAAATACAGCGAACATTGTAAATAGAAAGGATGGTGGTACCAACGCAGACGATCTCGCACGTAGATCTACCACCTGTAAAACCTCCTTTAGTCATGTTACCCAACATCCCCAATGAACTTCACCATGAAATTTATAAGAATTAAAGGGGATTTTATAAGTCAATGGAATGTGACTGAAATATAATTGTATTATTCAATCAATTTATCGTCAATTATGTGGAAATAGTTTATTTACTCAGATCATTAGAATTGTGCGATAAGCCAGGAAGATTTAATCAAAGAAACATATCTATTTCGCTTATCAGAACAACCTTTTCTATGGAAGTTGTATGGCGCCCGTGTACTTTGACGTCATTGTACATATTGGATTTCTCTATCTAACCGGATTTGTTTATAACTGTGGTATTGATTTTTTTTTAATTCACGCATTTTCCTATTGATCTCTTTTATAAAGTAAGAAAATTATTTATATTTGAAAGCATATTCACAATACAGTCCATAATCAATTTATTGTAATTCATGACAAACAGTCCTGTATAAGCAGAAGTCTGAACGTTAAATTTTGTAAGCATCCACTGCCTACTGTACATATAAAAAATGTTTTAATTTCACAAAACAAGAACACACCGGCCTCGTACATCTTTTTCTTATGAAAGAAGTTATATTTGAATACTTGTAATGTAAATTGTTACCAATCCCGATTCTTTTCCCGGAATTTTTATACTGCGATGTTCTAACGATTACGGTTGTATCACACTTAGCTACTTGGAAATAAAACGTCTATGCCTCGCTGTTTTTTTTGTACCCGACTACGTTGTAGCAAAAAGGAGGGTTATTATTTTGACCAGTATGGCTGTATGTGTGTTCATCTGTTCCATCATAGC
Organism: Choreutis nemorana; assembly: GCA_949316135.1. Taxonomy (NCBI): domain Eukaryota; kingdom Metazoa; phylum Arthropoda; class Insecta; order Lepidoptera; family Choreutidae; genus Choreutis; species Choreutis nemorana. The sequence continues at coordinate 9,511,281 of OX438606.1, read as the reverse complement.
TTCTTAACTATTTATCATAAATTGACAAATGAGGTATCGTTGGATGTGTCATGATTGTCCGCTGGTTAGGTTATATGACGTCGCATTAAATTGAGTAGGGCGCCCTCTGTAGGACGTAAAGTCATGACCAAAAATATTTTGTGTAATGTAGCCGTGTTTGGTATCAGTTTGTGTTTTTAGAGCTTTTCTAGCGACTTTGCTTGCATGCGACTGATAATTGATAATTATTTCCAAAGTCACGCATAAGATGAACATACAAAACAACGAAGTCATTACGGATCCTCCAAAATAGAAAAATAAATTTAAATTGATTAGTTTACTTATCAATTTTAGATTTTAAAACTTATTTTTTTTTTTTACGTCGAGTGCTTCCGCCCTGAGGCGTTAGCAGCTCTACCGTGACTTTACCGTGGCTATCGTTCCCTAATGATCGATCAGGCTGTATCGTTTTTATAAAGACAACACGAGACGGAAAGCATAGGCACGACCGCCTTACTCGTCCGCCTCCCCATTGAACCATACCTAGTATAGACCCGGTCGGCAGCCGGACTATAGCCTCGCTGCCAAATCGAAGCGACTAGATGCCGCGATGCAGAACGGCTCCAGTTGATGGGGTGTTGATGAATGTGCTACAACCTTTACGCATCTCAGGGATCCTTTGATTGCCATATTAATATTCTACCTACTTAACGTTTTCCCGTTGTTGTTCCTTCTCATTAATATTTCTATAGCATTTTCTGGAAAGTTGATTTCAATACTTAAGCATCTGTTTCATCTGTTACATACACGAGGAAGCTACTGAAAGCTTTATAAAATAATATATTGTCTTAGTTTGTATTTTTTACAAGTGAAGGTTCAAATGATACCACCTATTGACAAGACGATGCCCCTGATGTCGCGGAACGCCAAGAGCATCGTCTATGCGTTGCCAATGTAGAGGTAAATATGTTATACCTCTCGGGTCTGTAATTATTTTCTCTCCGATCCTTCGAAAGGAATCACAGCGAACAGCTTCACGTTGTAAATATAAAGGAGGGTGGAACCAACCCAGACGATCTCTCACGTAGCCATCTACCATCTGTCAGAAATTTACTATGGAATGTGAGGTGACTTTGTTAAAAAGAGAATCATTCGGAAGTCACTTTATAATTTATTTATTGGCAGAGGGGCAGAGGCGACAGTTACCCCCCTAGAGATAATTTTTATACAGTTTGTGTTTTTAGAGCTTTATACTTTGGGCTTTGATATTTCGGGTGAAACGGATTTATACCTTGAATTTCGTGCTTAGATAAAGCAATTATTATTATTATTATTATATTGAAAATCAAAGAAAATCAGGAACTTTACCAAATTGAGACATTTGTTAAGAATGACGAGGAAAACATTTTGTGAAAATTTGTCGACACTTGAACGAAAGCAATTTTCCATGTTTTCTTATCATTGTGGGGTACTTAATAATTCTAATGGGTTAGATGGGAGATGAAAAGAGTACCCAAGTCGTCGTTTTTCACTTTCTCCACACTTCTACAGATATTCACTAGTTAAACCACTAGCATCTGATTGTTTTTGAAAATTGTTTGATTTTTTATTGTTGAATCCTCAGATTTAAGAAATGTAATAGCTGCTAGAAATACTTATTAACTTAAAGTGATAAAACTTGACTATATTTTTATTGTTTTAACCATGTTTTATGCAAATTAATATTCATTAAACTCATTAAATCTTGCTGATGTAAGAGATGAGAAAATCAGAGAAGAAAATTTCAATAGACACTTCTCGTTCCCGCCAAGAAACCTGCAGAAAAATTATGTCAGTCGAAAGACAAACCCCTGAAATCGTCGAGAGGCCGTCCAGTGCCACTTGCATACGTCCAGTATATTGTTTAATACTGACTATAATAAAAAGACTGAATCGACCAATAAACCTGCTATAAGTTTATTGGATTTATTTTCAACTCAATTCTCCTAACGATTCGGCATAAAGCTGTAATAAAAGAAACAATGCAACGTTAGGCAATACATAAAATGTTCCATTACACAAAACAATGCGCTACCAAGATGAAAATTGAATATTTTTCAGACATTCTAAAACATTTCGCCGGCGAATATTTCGTAAAGTACGTTTTTACTAAGCAATATTCATAAAAGAGATGTTTGAAACGTAATATCGACAGATGATGTGTAAAGGTGTGGGTATATAGGAAAATGAAAATGAGAAATGAGAAAATATTTTACGTATGAGGTTTTGAATGCGGAAGGGGGCGGGGTGGAGCTTTGTGTTATTTGCAAGAAGCGTTGCTTTGCTATCTGGTCTTGGATGTTATATCATTGTAAGAAGTAGTTTGTGACACAACATGATTGAATATTACTGCAGAACTGAGTAAATGAGTCAGTTTAAATATGGTTACTTTATTATTTCGTCAACTAAAAAAAAGTCAGCAAGAAGATAATTTTTATTAATTTTTAAGGACATCTCTATCAATACATCAATGCGTCAACTGGTTCTGTACTGGCGTACACTGTGTTGGTATTTTTTTAATGTGACTATAAGTTTATTTTGATTATGTTACAACTGATAAGATCCGTAGAAAACGAAATTTAGGAAAAAATCATTTAATTTGTTTTGAGAACTCTCTTGTACTTTTGTGTTATAATTTTTTTTTTTTTTTTGTGATGAAACAACTAGTTATATGTTTTCATTTCATTCGAATATATTCATTTATACATTTAAGAATGAAACGCGTCCTTGGCAGTGTATACTCGGCCTAACACTTACCGTTTGACGAAAAAATAAAAAGTTGTCATTTGGTTTGAAATGTGGGGAAATATAATTGATTGAGCTCCGTGATGGATTGTAGGGATTCTCGGTTTTACAGACTTCAAAGTTAAAGGGGATTGTTTTTCAACATGCGATTACTCACAGTAGTCACCGAAAATCAAACAATTTTGAAAAAAACTTTAATTACAAAACATTTGCTTATATTCGATTGTTCATCCCCATAACTTTAGAATAAGGTACCCGATATCGATCAAACACAGCTAAGGACACGCTCGATTAAGTCACCTTTCAAACAAAAAAAATACATAAAATAGCTTCATTTGTTCGAGAGTTATGACGCCACAGACAGACACGTCAAACTTAACACCCCTCTTTTTGTGTAGAGGTTATAACATCAAAGACTGTTTGATATCGCTTTGTCATGTATTTATCAGAACTAATAAGATCTGTAGGAGAACCAATGAAGCTGTAATAACCCAATGTATAACTAAGTTGGAATGGGCTGGTCATATACCTAGGAAACCTAGTTACTGTTGGAGAAGAAAGGTTTTGAAGTGGTTACCACGGGTCGGAATGGCATAGTGTGTCGTAGTTTTGGTCCTCACGAAGCGACGACCTTGGAAAAGCTACGGAGAGCCGCTTGTTTGTTATTCAACAATAAATAAACCACATGACGACACACACATTGACTCAGCCCAGCAGTACCGTAAGAACTTGTGTCACAGGAACTAAGAAACTACATATTTAAGAACACTACATACGAGACCGTTAAGCGAAACAATGCGTCTCGCAAATGACACAAAGTTCCGCATCACAACTATTTTAGGAAGGACTTTTTTTAACAGCACTTGATGTCTTCAACACCTAGAGCGCCCCCTAAGCGTTGCCCGTTGTAGAGAAAAAGATGTTATACCTTTCGTGCCGGTAATTACACTGACTCTCCAATCCTTCCAACAGTGAACTGCTTCACGGCAGAAATAGAAAGAAGAGTGGCATTAACCCAGACGGTCTCGCACGTAGACCCACCACCTGTAAACACATGATGACAAAACTGAATAAAACGAATAAAAACCGACTTTCAAAAGTCAAAAACATTTAAATTTAGTGACACAGTTCACGCAAGGCCAGAGGGAAACATTTTAAAAACAGTTTTTGCGCGGCATTGTTCCGCGAGCGCAAACAAAGGCAGAGGTCGGCAACAATTAATTCATCCACACTTGTAGGACAAAAAGATGCTTTAAACATGCAGCTCGTGTGCTGGTTGGTTGCTTCTGACTTCAGAGTCGCATATATATACAGATATATAAGTGATTAGCCTTTTCCCGTGTACATGCAGATTTTTTTTACAAAATGTTGTCCATTTTCAACAGTCTATTTTACATTTTAGTGAATATTTTTTTTTAAAATCGGATCAGAAGCCTATCAGACCGTCCTATATATTTTTAAACTCCTTTCGTTGTGGATATTGTTGTTGTTTTTTAGTGGTATCATCTGGGTTGGTACCACCCTCCTTTCTTCGTTGTAAATACAACGTGAAGCAGTGTTTCGGTTCGAAGGATTGGAGACCCAGAGTAATTACCGACACGAGAGGTATAACATTTTAACCTATACATGGGCAACGCATTGGCGGTGCTCTTGGCGTTCCAGACATCAAGGACATCGTCTTGTCAATAGGCAGCAGTATCACTTTCCCTCAGGTGAACCATTCGCTGCTTTGCCCGTGATGTTAAATTAAAATATTCCGACTATACGGACTAAACGGACTAAACTATAAGATTTTTTTTAAATGTATTGTAAAGGAATGGAATTCTTTGCTGAAGTATTCCCTGATCAATGTAACCTGGGGCTCTTTAAGGCAAGAGTGAACACTTCTCCTGGGTAGGCATGTTGCACCTTAGACTCCATCAACGCAACATCTGGCAGGATTGGGGTCAAAAAAAATTTGAAAACACTCAATTACAAGATACTTTCTAGCAATAGTAAAGAAACTTCGTACAGTCTTGAACCAAAAACTTTAATTAATTTTTAATTAATTAATTTAAACTTTGATGTAACTGCAGAATAGTAAATAAATAGATACTTACGAAGCATTAAGTACAAACCTCTGCGGTATTTCCAATGTTGTAATCATATTAGATATTGCAATATTTTCTTATTTTTAAATTAAATTCATTCTAGTAAAAACACACATCAAGGAACACACATTGACTCAGTCCTGCACTAAGATATAATCTTGTATCGCAGGCACTGCAACGATATATAGTATAAACTACAAAACTAAGAATTCAACACCGGTAAGTGAAACAATGCGTCTTGCAACTGGCACAAGTACCCGGAACCTTTAGCGTAGCAGTCGGCTTATTTCACCACAGTGCCACCGAGGACTCCAATAATAAAATAATTCTTTTATTAATACATATAATGGAGTTTCAGGTTGGACATTGTCTATATTTTTAGTTCATATTTTAAATTATCAAGACTTACATACAATATCAGCGCGAAAGTTTGTAAGGATGTATGGATGAATATTTGATACTCTTTCACGCAAAAACGACAGAATCGATATTAATTGAACTTTAATAATATTGCTTATACATCAGAATAAACAAATACACTGTAATATATATATATATATCCAAAACATATCGATAAATTTAAATTAATATTTGATCAATTTTCAAAAAAGCGAAAGTTTTTTTCATCAATTTGACAGTGACAATAAAAGATGTAGGTCATTATTGAAAATTTGAAAACTGAATCACAATATGAAAGTTGGTCAGTCGGTTAATATTTATTGAATTTGGTTACGATTTAATCGTCTATACACGCTTTGACCAGCGAACTGAACATTGGCTGGATTGTATAGCATGCGTGTAACTTGCATGCGAGAAATCAAATCGTTTAAGATAAATTAATTATAAGCTACATCTTTCTGTCAACGACACCGACGGCGTAGAACTCGAAATTTCGTTTTTTTTTTGTTTGTATATTAATGTAGATTAAATGTTTACATTTCATTGATATATCTGTGTGAAATATTTGATTTGAATTTGTTTTTTTTTTGTGATTGAGTGGTGTAAGCAAAGGTGCGAGCCAGGCATGAATGGCATGCCAACCTGCTTCCATCCCAGTATTCGTCAGGTGAGTAATGCATCTAATAGATGTATAAAGAACCGTGAAGATAACAGAAAAGTATTAAAAGTGAATGGAACATTAAAAGATTGTTTGGACCCCCAAACCACCATCAGAAAATTTTAACCCTAATGACCCTGGCCGACTTAGAAGGAGGACAGAAAGCTCAAAATTTTCGAACTTTTTGTTATTCAACATCACTCGTAAAAGGTTCACCTGATGGAAATTGATACCGCCCCCTATTAACACAACAAAACCCCTGATGATCTGGAACCACAAGAGCACCGCCTATGCTTAGCCTATGTAGAGCAAAAGATGTTTTACTTCTCGTGCCGGTAATTACACTGGCTCTCCAATCCTTCGAAACGAAACACAGCGAACTGCTTCACGTTGTAAATAGAAAGGAGGGTGGTACCAACGCAGACGATCTCGCACGTGTGACACCTGTACTATGTGTGTGAACTTTTTTCGTATTCGTAAGATATGAGTAAATTTTCAGGTGCTGGCATGCTTGTTACTTGCATGCATGCCATTGTTGAGACTCGGAACCATTCAATCAATATTGTCAATACCGGCAGCAATGCTCCTCTAATTTCCACAATAGCCAAAGACACAGACTATAATTTGTATACCTAAATGACTAGAAACATGACCGGAAGTATTTCCCAATTCATGAACCTAAAAAGCAAATATTACAAAAATGCATGACGCAAGAAGAAGAGAAAGAAGAGTTTTCAAAAATTAAAAATTAAAACAAAAGCAGATTTTCTAAAGAACCGGATATTCATAAATTCTAAACAACTTCACTTTTAATTAAATGTTTGCATTTCGTCTGTATAAATGTAGAATAAGAATTTTTTATTACATTTGTATAATTTAAATTTAATATTTTATACATATAATTATGATTTTAATGGAAGAAGATTAACAAGAAACTTAGAAATAATAAAGATTATTGTACCATGATATTGAAAAGAGCAACTACGGAGGTTTCTTGCTGGATTCTTCCCAGTGGCGGTACTGTCGTACAAGCCCAAAAGCCCGGCTTGCCCTATCAAACGACTTTTTCAAAGCCACAGAAATTGTGGTTTTGCTGACATGCTCGCAAGTTACTTGATCTTGTCCTCGTCGTTAAGTCCAAAACAGAAGTATGAAGTGTAGATTGAAGAGTAATGAGGCAATAAGACATTTATCAAAATGAATGATAAAAACTACAACAACGTACCTCTCAGCTTGCCATGTACTAAAACTCTAGGCACGCCACTGATTCTTCCCCGTAGACAGGCATTCCGAACCGGTGGTAGTATAAAAAAATGACGATTTGAATGAATCTTACTTAGTAATTTTTTGTCAGGACAACACGCCGGAACCGACCGAACAACGCAAAATGAAACAGAATCGCTTGAATTATAAAAATTTTCCTCCGCAATATATCCCCGTGATCTGCCAAGCGTAAGCCTATATCACATTATGACTAGCTCATAATATATTATGACTGGGCGCTAACTCTAGCGTGTTTTACATTTGAAATGCGACAAAATTAATTTCATTATACCAGGCTTAATAATACCGCGGGATCCAGGCTGAAGGGACGGGATGAAGCGGTGACTGTTTTTGAAAGAAACGGATAAAAAAAAAGTGTAGGAAAATAATAAAAACATACCAAACACCATTTCGTCTTGAGTTTAATATTGATGTTTTTTTTACCAACGATGTAAAAAAAGGGATGTTATATGTTTGAAGTGTCCGTCTGTGTGTTTGTATGTGGCATCGAGAGTTATTCTCGAACGAATGAAGCGATTTTGATGTAGTTTTTTTTGTTTGAAAGGTGTCTTGATTGAGCGTGTTTCTAGCAATGTTTGGTTGGTATTGCTTCCCCATTTAAATGTTACGGAGGGTGAAAGTGGGGATGAACAATCGAATGTACGCAAATATGTCTCGGGTTTTTTTTAAATTTAATTAAAGTTTTTTAATTCCTAATGATTTGATTTAAGATAGTGTGTGAATTTTTTTAATGACAAAGAAATTTGTCGTCTAACGGGCTGTATCGGATATATTTATACTGTTTAAAACGTTTGTACAAATATTAATTTTGAGACTACTTTAATAGGGTATTTGTTGTTTATGGTCACCATTGTATTTTTAAATAAATCAAAGCTACCTTGCAGTGATTTTTTTCTTTTTTCCATTGACCGGCAAAAGTTTCTCATTTAAACAACCCTCTAGAAGGTTCTGCGAAGTTCTGCCGCTCGGAGGACGTTAGATAATGCCTTCCTCCCTTAGATTGGGGCGTTTCATATCCACGCGCTTCCATTCCACAGAATCTGGATTACCCATTGTGAGGGAAAAGAGCAGTTTTTCGGGCAGATTTTAATAAGTGCCCCCGAGTAGGATTTAATTTCGTGCTGTCACTGCCAAGCAGGGGTGCGCGACACAGGCAATGGAGAGAACAGTGGCCCAGCGACTTGAGGAATACCAAAGTCAGTAGGAATTTTTTTTTGTCTCCTTTTTTGACTTCGATGATTATGAAAAATGTTTTAATGAAATCCCTGGAAATAAAGACGTTTAGTTTTTCCAAATTCGAAAAGTTTCCGGTACACCTTTTAAATTTTTCTTACCATACTCTTACAAATCTATGATTATATCATGTCTAGCGGCCCGCCCCGGCTTTGCACTGGTAGGTATTTGTCTTTTTGAAAATATTCTATCACCTATATTCATCAGGGATAGTGTAGGATTCAATGGTGAAAGAATTTTTAAAATCTTTTCAGCAGTTTCGTAGCTTATTCAATTCAAATAAACAATCAAATCTTTCTTGTTTTTAATATTATTAGGATACATTTATTTCGGCAAAAAGGTCCAATCATTCTATTGTATTGCATTTAGCAACAATGCAATGCAAGCAATTTTACTTTTGTTTGTCGATTTCTCCTCTATATATATACACATACGTATAAATATATATATATATATATAAATATAAATTGGGATCTCAAGGGACCCAGGATATTGTACCATTGAAAGAGGTTTTCATTTATCCAGTTTTCCGATTAGACAGGGTTAAAATTTTGTTGCCTCGTTTACAAAGGCCATTAACAAAACAGTATCAAAAGAAATTCAAATGTTCCCAACCTGAAAAATTGTCTCATTTATAAAGGTAGTTGATCTCTAGAGTCCCAATTATAAAGTTAAACATCGAAAAAATCATAGAAATCAAATCTCATTTAACCAGGTTCTAAAAGTCCCATTAACAGAGGTAATTCGATGAAAAAGTGCCGGACCTCGTTGTAGTTCTCAATAAGAGTTAAGAAGTTTCTCACTTATCCAGGTCCCACTTAACCAGGTTTCACTGTATATATACACAGTCAGGTCATAAGTATTGTCACACAGTAAAAACTTTTCTTTTAGAATGCTGGCCACAAAAACAGTTTATTGAATTCGAATTTCGAATTGTTCATGAAAAAAAAAATGTATACTTTTTCGAATTTTACTCATTTTTAAATATGGAGTGGACGCTTAAAGAAGACAGTGTTGCAGTTATTGCGTTGCATCGTTGCGGTTACGCGCCAATTCAAATTTTTGACATATTGAAAATATGAATACAACCAAAAGATTCGTTTATCGTACCATCAAACGATACAATGAAGACTCTAGTGTAGATGACAGGTCAAGAAGTGGTCGTCCTCGGTCTGTTAGGACTCCAGCAGTGATAAAAGCTGTGAAGGCGCGAATTCAAAGAAATCCCAAACGTAAACAGAAACTGTTTGCCCTTCAGATGGGGTTAAGCAGAACCACGGTGAAAAGGGTGTTAAATGAAGCTTCGGGCATATCGAAGAAAAACAGGACATCGTTTGAATGCTCGTCTAATGACCTGAGACTGAAGAGATGCGCTTTTTTGAAGCGGTACGCGGGAAAAAAAACATCGGGAAATTCTTTTTTCGGATGAAATTTTTTTTACCGTAGAAGAATTTTCATCCGGCACGAAGACTGGCCCTCCTCCAGTCCAGATTTGAATCCATTAGATTACAAGATATGGCAACACTTGGAGGAAAAGGCGTGCTCAAAGATTCATCCCAATTTGGAGTCACTCAAGATATCCTTGATTAAGGCAGCCGCCGATATTGACATGGACCTCGTTCGTGCTGCGATAGACGACTGGCCGCGCAGATTGAAGGCCTGTATACAAAATCACGGAGGTCATTTTGAATAAACTTAGTGTCATAAGAATCTATGTTTTGTTAACTTAATAAATAAATGGTTACATAATGAATAAATTTGTTTCAATTATTTTGTATTAAACATGTGACAGAATTTATGACCTGACTAGGTATATATACTACTCAAAACAAAATAAGGGCCACGAGGTATTTTGTCTGTACCATGAAAATAATAAAACCAATTTATATTTTTTTGTCTCCATAACGAAAACTAATGTTGTTTTTACCGTGTAGACCAAAAAACTTATTCAAATAATAATTATTAAAAAGTATATTTGCTTTTGAAAGAAACAATCACATTTAAGGTTAAAAATAAAAACAATGTCAAGTTACTGAAAATAAAAGAAAATACTCCATGCTCATCTTTTAGTAACGAGTATGCCCTCCTCCCCTTTCGCTACGCACTCCTGAAGCCTGGAGTGCATGCTCTCAATCAAATGCCTGACATTTTCCATTGGAATCTCTTCCCAGGCCCTTTTAACAGCGTTGATGAGTTGCTGTTGGTTGTGGATTTCCTGATCAAGAGTTAGAGACCTAACTCTTCGTTTCAACTGATCCCACATGTGCTCTATTGGATTTAAGTCCGGACTGTTCGCCGGCCACGGCAAGACTTGAATTTGAGACGCTTCCAGTACAAACCGAGTCGTTTGAGCCGTGAGTGCACGAGCATTGTCTTGCATCAAGATGAATCCAGGACCCGCTCGCTGGGCAAATGGGATCACATGTGGTCTGACAACTTCCTCAATATACCGCTGAGCAGTAACAGGACCCTCATTTAAAGTAGCGAGCTCAGTTTTGCCGTGTAAGCTTATCCCGCCCCAAATCATTACATTTGGACCACCAAAACGATCGACTTCATGGATGCAGGCTTCTGAAAATCTCTCGCCGCGTCTTCTCCATACTCTAATACGCCGATCGTCGTTAAAAAATTTAACTTTGCATTCGTCTGTGAAGAGCACCATGCCCCATTGGTTTATGTCCCAGTCCAAATGTTGACGGGTACATCTTAAACGATTTGCACGATGATTTCTGGTTAATGGAACACGAACAACTCGCCTTCTTGATGCCTGCTGGTCTTCATGCAATTGATTACGAATAGTTTGGTCACTGACACGAGTACCCGTTGCGAGCCGTAAACGATTTTGCAGCTTGTGGGCCGTCGTTGTGCGATCTCGGCGCGCACTTAATCGAATGTAACGATCCTCTTGAGCTGTTGTAATGCGAACTCTGCCCGAACCAGGTCTTCTTCTAACACTGCCGGTCTCTTGGAAACGATTCCATAGATTTTGAATAGCTATTCGAGAAAATCCCAATTGCAAACCCACAGATCGCTGCGAATGACCTTCTTCAATCATTGTAACGGCTCTGGTTGCTGTCAGCGAGTCATTATGACGCCTGCGTGCTTGTGGCATATTGCAAAAGATGTTTCTGACTCGAGATATCAATGAACTCTGATAATTTCTAATTAACCAAGAAGCTAAGGAAAGCAAAACGACAAAGAAAATGGAATCAAAGTTTATAAGAATCAATAAAATTTTATTTAAAATTGTTACCAGCATTAGATGAATACTACAATATTAAAAAGTTTAGGTATCAAAGAGTTTGTATACTCAATATTTTACTACTTTCAATATGTAAATGTTTAATAATTTACACCAAAATGAAAAAATACCTCGTGGCCCTTATTTTGTTTTGAGTAGTATATATAGGAGAAATCAACAAACAAAAGTAACATCAAATATCAAATGATTTAATAGCATATACCATATAACACGAAAACCTTCAAACGTCACATCACGTTACGTCATTATTTTTTTTTGGTGACAAAATATTTTTGTATTCCATCCTCTACAGAGACCGCTGTTCTCAGCAGTAATTGCAGCTACCAAACTAAATGGATTCAAAAAAATATAAATACTCAGAAGGGAATGCTCTAAAATTTAAATTCCTCGTGAATGTTGCCACAGATAAGTTTTCAGGAAATCTTTTTATATTTTTAATATAACATTTTGCAATACTTGAAACTACATTTCATTAATTTTATCATAGATTTATTGAATCAATAAGAGATATACTCGTCTAGCGGTACCTTCCTCTTGAATCACTCTATCTGTTAAAAAAACTGCATCAAAATCCGTTGCGTAGTTTTAAAGATCTAAGCATATAGTATTTGAAGACCTCGATGGAGCATTGGTGTAAACAGCCGACTGTTACGCTAAAGGTTCCGGGTTTGAATCCCAGTAGGGGCGGGACTTTGTGTTATTTGCAAGACACATTGTTTCGCTTAACCGTCTCGGATGTTGTATTCTTATCTATGTAGTATACACCATATCGTTGCTTAGTGCCTGCGATACAAGATTATGTTATTGCAGGACTGAGTCAATGTGTGTGTCGTGATGTGGTTATACATAGGGGCAAACAGCGAGGAGGGGCTTGTTTCTATACTACGTAATGATTGTGATTAATAAAATATTTCTCAGTATTAGCCTTTCGGCTCTCTGTATGCAAAAAATAAGCGTGTATTTGTAATTCGACTTTGAAAGCTTATAACCAAAATTCATTCTTAACTTAACAGCGAAAATATTTTGAAATTAATTGTTTTACTTTCGTTTCGCCCCTTTTTGGTTTTAGGTGTAAAACACTCAAATTCAAGACAATCGGCCAAGTGTGAGTCGGAATCGCACATGAAGGGTTCCATACCATTATACATGTATAAACAAAATACATATTAACATGATTTCGTATAATGAACACGAACAAGCTAAACATTAAAAAATCAAGTTTCTTTTATCTTAATGATTTATTCTTTTTTTTTTGTATTCGTTGTTTTAGCGGCAACAGAAATAGATATCCCTCGAGAGTCGCAAGTTTATGTTGAGTCCCAGTGTGACAAGTTGCGAATCTGTTGCCACTTTCCAGGCACAATGACAAATATGGCAGATATAACGTACGGCAACCCGGGACTCGAACACTCAACCTGTCGGGTCGGTCGGTTAACAAAGGCACGTAACAAACTGAGATACCACGTCCTCTTAAAAAAACGCAAAAAACATTGTCTGAAAATTTCAAGAATCAAGCTATTATGGTTCATGAGATACACAGTCAGCTCGCTGACTGGCAGATTTTCACCCTTCGTGTACAGAACCCTTAAAAACCTGATTAAAATTATGTTTTACACGATATACAATAGCATTTACCATCATGTCTATTAAGAAAACTCTATATTTTTCCATGTCAGAATTTATTTGTACAGAATTTTATTTTAATTTTAATGGTGCGAAAGTTTTGAGTGGCCATCCGTAAATGACGAAGAAAGTGGATCTTTCTGCGTCGCGATAAGGTTTAATATCGGATAAACGTCAATTTTAGCGGGTGTACGAATGCAACTAGATGTTTTTCTGAGGTCGCGTCGGAAAAACACCGTGGTCTCGTATAAAGTTTGTTGCTGACCTGCGGTTGGTTCGGTCTGTTTTTGATCTCCTATAATATCCTGATAGCTTGGTACTTGTTTTGAAAGTTTTTTAAATGATATTAATTGAAAAGGAATTTTCTCTGCATAGATTAATTTAAATTGGCCTCCGCTGGGAGCACCAGTTTGCCAATCATTATAATCTACATTTTTTTTTTTTTGCTTTATATTATATTAATTTTTGCCAGCGACTGATCGAAAATGATTCTAATAAGATTTCTAATGACATGACGTTTATCATTATATTTTGGAAAATTCACACAATATCTTTATAAAAGCCTATGTGCTATTTTGATGTATAAGCTATATCATTGTAAAGTTTCATTAAAATCCATTTCGTAGTTTTTGCGTGAAAGAGTGACAAACATCGATGCATACTTAAAACTTTCGCGTTTTAATCAAGGAAAACTGATTAAGCATCTCCAAAATTAATAGTTGAAACTTGGCACTCAATGGCAAGTATGACAACTTTTTTTCTTTTTTTCTGTCTTTTGTCTGTCTTTTTTTTTGTTTGTTTCTGTGTTTTTTCAAATTTGTATTATTTTTGACAGTGAAAAACATGGCAAACATTGGAATTTGCAAACCTGTATCATCCTTTAATTTTTAAATGACTACTAATTGCGTATTGCTCTGCTTACTGGTAATAAATGAATCAATAAACTTAATGATAACTTCGGTCCCTCGTTAAACCTTGGGCCTCTTTAAGGCAAGAGTGAATAGGTTTCTCCTAGGCAGGCATGATTCACCTTAGACCTCATCGCCGCTTAACATCAGGCGGGCTTGGGGTCAAATGCCTGCCTGGTCATGAATTAAAAAAAAAAACCTAACTTCCATATTTATTTATTTTTTAAATTAAATAAATATTAATTGGACTTTAGCCAGCTTGTAGTCAGCTTTATATCATTTATTGAAGTGTCGTACTGGGTTACAAATTAAAGGAAACTGTGTAGGAGTGAACGGGCGTAGCTCTAATGAGTATTGCTGTGTAGGGTTCTTGTGGACTCATGTTTGCCTGGTACATCATATCGAAATCATTTTTTCTATACTAGCTTAATCGCTACGGTTTTGCTCGCACTTTCATATATTTGGCTAGCAAGGAAATTTTAAATTATTTAAAATTTTGTAGCTATCTGTAACCTTTTTTGAAGCTGTTTCATTAATTTTGTAAAAAAAAAATAAGTCTTAAAGGTATGTTTGCAAGTAAAGAATCTTTAATTCAGAATTTAAATTAAAAAGTCTTATAAATATTTAATTTGATTTGAAAGCAAGTAACTCTGCGTCTAAATTAAATATTTTTGCGAATTCATTCTGTAGCAACTAGACTTTCTGAAAATAAATCATTCAAATAATGTTAGATTCGAAATACTGAATGGTCTCCAATCGAGAGATAAAATTTGTAGCAAACTTTTCGCTTTGAAGCGCTACTTTCGTTCTGAAACGAAAAGCTTCGAAAGGCTACCCACCCACCCCCTTCTGCCTCGAAATCTCACTCAAGGGGGGCCACTAAGGCATTTAAACTAACTACTTTATGAGTGAGACATGACAAATATGAGGAAACAGAAGATTTACTTCTAAACATAAAATGTATTCCTTCTTTTTTACTTTCTTTTATATAAGGTAAGGCTACAATAATGCTTAACAAGATTCCAATGGGTGCCGTACTCAAAACATGGCCGTGAAGGTGACGTGTTAGTTAGCTGTATCCCATGAACCGTGATGGACAGTTGAAATGTTCTAGGTGTATGGTAAAAAAAGATAAAACAAAAAAAAAACCAAGAACGTCGCACGAAAAATAGGATTTAGTCGAGAAGATCAGAAGTGCGTTAGAGGTGTTTGTGTGCTGGTAGATCTACGTGCGAGATCGCCTTTGTCGGTCCTTTATATTTACAACGTGAAGCAATTCGCTGTGTTTCGGTTCGAAGGATTAGAGAGCCAGTATAATTTATCTTAATAAATAATAACCATATCACGGCACACACATTGACTCAGTCCTGCACTAAGATATAATCTTGTATCGTAGGCACTAAGCAACGATATAGAATACAACATCAAAGACCGTTAAGCGAAATAGTGCGTCTTGCAAATAACACAAAGTCCTGCCCCCGCCGGGATCCGAAGCCAGGTCCTCTAGCATCTAGCGTCTCCACACTACTACACTACCAACACGAGAGGTTAATATATTTACCTCAACATGGGCAACGCATTGGCGGTGCTCTTGGCGTTCCAGAAATCAACGGCATCGTCGTGTCAATAGGTGGCGAGGCGGTATCACTTTCCATTAATCGTGGAAAAAAAAAAACTCGCTTTAGGTAAGAAGTGCCACTCACACCAGATTGGGTACCTACGAAATAGCACAAACGATCGTTAATAGATCAGTAGATTCTAACGGTAACCACTTAACTTCAAACTGATAACCAACCGATGAACTCCCAACTACCAAATGGACAGGTTTCAAGTTTGCCTATCGATTTATTGTTAAATAATCGAGCAATTAACAATAAAGCTGATAGTAAAGTAAAAACTGCAATTTAGATTAATCTTTTCAACGTCATGGGCAAAGCAGCAAACCGGTCACCTTATGGAAAGTGATACCGTTCAGACATCGTGCTACTTATTAAGTTATTATAAATACTAGGTAAATTTTAGGGAACAAGTATACATTTAAACTAAGACTCGTTTTACGTTATAAAATAATAAATAATAATAATAATAAACACATCACGACACACACATTGACTCAGCCCTGCAGTAAGTATCGTAAGATCTTGTATCGCAGGCGCTAAGCAACGATATGCTATAAACTACATAGATAAGAATACAACATCCAAGACCGGTAAGCGAAACAATGCGTCTTGCAAATACGTCTTCTTTATTTCTTACAGTTACATTTTGAGTAGAATGTTAGTTATATAATATTGTAGATTTTTAGTTCAAATTATTTTTTTAAATTTTTATTTAGTATTATTATTTGTTATAATTACTTTTTTTTCTTCATTAGTTAGTTCTATCATTGTTGCGTTGTGTGAGAACCCCTTTCTTGGGTAAAGGCATTTTCCAAGGATTTCCATGTATCTTATCTCTTGCTACCATAGTCCAGTGAGAGCCGGCTAATTCATTCATGTCATCTTCCCACCATGTCACCTTTATTTCGTTTGCCTTTTCAAGTCGTTGTTTTTATAGTCCATCTCTGGTCTGTAAGCCACGTGGCCAGCCCATTTTGGTTTCTGTTCATAGGTTAAACTGTTAGTCGCTTTTTCATTATCTATATAGAAAAACCCGCTAGCGTCGATTTTGAAGGAACCGAGCTGATAACGCGTCTAAAGCGAGAAAACGTATTACGCGGGGAGGGAAAAATTAAACGTATTGTACAAATTTTAAATTTATAGGCATATTTTTAAACTGACTCTTTTTTGTAACGAGTTAGTCATTCAAATCGGTCAGGCTGTTTTCGAGTTTAAAAGAGATTAACGAAAGCTAATTCTTATTTACGGACAAGAACCTAAAAATTAAGATGTTTAATACCTGGTTATGTGTCAAAATCTTAGTAAGCCATAACTGTCAAGAATATCCAAGTAACCCATTCAGAAACGCGGGATCTTTATCCAAAAAATAGCGTACTAAACAGGATGACGAATCGTATTAGACGTGATGAAAATATATGAAAACATGGCTCATGTTGCAGGGACTGATAGGAAATGGTGTATTATGCGGGAAATCCTATTTAACGTGATCGGATTACGCGGGTTTTACTTTATTTTTCTGTCAGAAATTAAGCTACATGAGGCGGCTCAGGGATTTTAGTCCAGTAGTGTTTGATTTTTTTTTGCTTTTAAGGGCTGCAGACAGCCGCTGGATGCTAGCAGCCTAGGATGCCTCTGCTGGTAAAAATGGGAGGTGTCATATGCCCAGTAGTGTACTTCTATAATAATAATATTATCTTGACATCAAGTAGGACTTAAGAAAAAAAAAGTAAAAGGGATAAAAATTTAAATAAAAATCATGTACGAAATCGCAGAGTACATCTGTAGTTTTATTAAGAAAAACGTTTTTCTTCGAAACTAGTAATTTCTTTTGAATTCAATCAGTTTTTATTAAAACTTTTAAATTTGTTACAAATCGTTTGAATTATTCGATAAATTATCTTTTTAAAACTCTAACAAATCAAGCTATAAAACAAAATGGCAGTGTCTGACTTTCAGGATTTAAACAAAATAAGAAGCAGATATGATTTAGAAAGTTTTGCTATCTTTTTATACAACACCTTATGCAAACAAGCAGACAGTTCATCTTATGGAAAGTGATACCGCCGCCTATTGACACATAAAACACTAATAATGTACCCAAATAAACGTTCATTCATTACGAGATAATTGGTGTACCGCCGCCTATTGACACCAAAGCTTTGCTCTTGTAGAGGTAATGATGGTTTTCCTCTCATGCCCTAATTACACTGGCTCTCCAATCCTTCGAACCAGCGAACTGCTTCATGGAGATCAGAAATACAAGGAACTAACCCAGACGAACCTCCTACTATTTTTCGGTGCGAAGGAATCGACAGTTAGTGTAAATACCGGTACGAGAGGTCTTAATAACCTCATCATGGGCAACTCATTGGCGGTGCTTTTGGCGTTCGAAGAAATCGAGCGTATCTTCATGTTCATCACCTGCTTGTTTGTCCATGGTGTAAAAATTATGTTTTATACATGTCCTCATATTAAGCTAAACATTATAATAATAACGAGAAACTTGAGCTTTATTATGCTAAAATAAAAATAAATCTGGCAAAATCTGTAAGCTATTTTATTAAGAAATGCATTAAAATATTTTAAAAGAAATTATTTATTGAATTGAATTGAGTATTGATTATTCCATTAAAAAAGAACATCTCTTTAATGAACTAAAACGTGACTTTATTAAAACTAATAGAATAAATCTTATTTTCAGATTACAAATTGCGTTCTTATCAAGCTGGAGCCAAAATTTCTATTGAGTTTTAATAAAATTTATGAGTCGGAATGTCTTTGATAACGGAGGTGTTAAAATTTTAAAACATCTCTGAAAGTTCTAGCCGATCTTCGGGCGATCTTTTGTTTGGTTTATTTATTTATTTTTATTATTAATAATTAAACGGGTTACCCCAATTACTTAATTATTTAAAACATAAAATTAATATTAAATACAAATTCCGAATATCAATAAATAAATTACAAATCATAAGAACACAATCAAAAAATCAAACAAACAATATTTGCATAGTAACTAATACAAGCAGGCATCAATAACTTCCATCCATCCGCAAACGCATCAAGTTCGGGCAGACTTTCTATGAGAGTGTTTAGTGCCGCATGCATTTTAAGAAAGGGGGAGTGTGCTCGTGCTACGGTGCGACTGGCGGGCATGTCCTCCAACGAATTCAGGCAGCCCAGTAAATAAATAAATAACCGCATTACGACACACACATTGAGCTCTGAACTAAGTATCGTAAGAACTTGTATCACAGGTGCTAAGCAACGATATGGTACTAAATAAATAAGAATACAACATCCAAGACCGGTAAGCGAAACAATGCGTCTTGCAAATAACACAAAGTCCCGCCCCCGCCGGGATTCGAACCCGGAACCTCTAGCGTAGCAGTCGGCTGTTTACACCACTGCGCCACCGAGGTAGTCAACTTAGTAGGGTACAAATATAGATAGTACCCATAAACACGTTTATACAGGGACCTTAGGGCGGTCTTTTGTTCTTTTTCCAACATCATAATTTTGCCTCATGTGGATTCCATAAACTCGAGAACAAATGCAAGATTTGTTTGGCGTGAGATCGTCTGGGTCGGTACCCCCCTTTCTATTTCTATAAGCAGTTCGCTGTGTTCCAGTTCGAAGGATTGGAGAGCCAGTGTAATTACATGCATAACATCTTTACCATTGGCGAGTGCAATCAACGGCACAAGAGGCATTACGTCTTGACCTCTACTGTGGCAACGTAATGGTGGTGCTCTTGGCGTTCCAGACTTCAAGGGCATCGTCGTGTCAATAGGCGGCGGTATCACTCTTAACTTGTATTTAATCAATAAACATTGGTACATTATTGTTGTTTTACTCATAAAATCGTTGGACCCGCATGTTTTCCTAGAAAATGTCTTAGAAATAAAAAACAAGATAACAAAATAATAATTATTTTATAAATTTTTTCTACCTCAAAAGTCACTCGATACAAATTTTATCAAAATCGGCCCAGCCGTTTTTATAGTTGTAAATTGCATTGTCATCGGGTTCGAAGTTACCCTGACAATTTCAGCCTGCTAGCTTATCGGGAAGTGCCTCAAAATTGAGTTGCAAAACTCCAACCGGAACGACAAACAAACAAACAAGAAAGTGAGTGAATAAAAATGTGAAAAAAATCAATTGCCTGTGTCATCAACATGATAGAGGAAGACAATTTGTATGCTTTCACAAAGAAATTGAATAATTTTTTATTAATAGATGCTACTACAAAATAAAGGAATATTTTATAAGATAATATTCTCTCTCATTAAATATCTAAATATAAATTTAATTTGACATGTTATACCTGGTAAAAATATTCGTTATTTCCGATGCCGTGCCCGGCAGGGTCATTATTTGTTCCTTGAAATAAAATATAAGACCTGTACTGTAAAAATGTGAAGTGTAATAAATATTTGATTTAAAAAACAAACACAAACAAACATTATGCGGCATTATAAGTAAAACTTCAAGTAAGTAAATAATGGGCCGATTTCGTTGCAGCAATAATAATAATAACCACATCACGACACACATTGACTCAGCCTTGCAGTAAGTATCGTAAGAACTTGTGTCATAGGAACTAAGCAACGATATGGTATATACTACATAGATAAGAATACAACATCCAAGACCGGCAAGCGAAAGCGAGAAAGTTGCAAACAGTGCTCTTAGGGAGATAGCCGAAAGCGGGGACTGTCCGTTTTTAGGAAATTTAATTAATAGAACATTGTCAGTTGTGGAGTGTAAGTGCTAACACAACCAGTTATTTATGTTTACTAACAAATTATGGATTAATTATTAACTAACATAGCTATATGGTAAGCATTGTCAATATTGTCACTAACAAACTATGGATCAATGGTCTGAAATGAATTATTTTTATTTATTTATTTTAAAAGCCTAATAAAAATCATGTGTACAATGGAGTGTGCCCATAGCACTGGCTGCATTTTCACGCTGCATAGCGATGCTCAACCTCTGAGCGAAATGCAGACCAGCGTTACGGTCACGACTCTTTTTTTTAAATTTAACAATTAAAATTTGGAATAATATTTTGAAAATCGCACACCAAGAACCCATATTCTCGAAACCAAACGGCTCAAATACGTAATTGTTACCCAAATGTTAATTTATTAAATAAAGTTTTCATTAATTTTATTTTAATAACTATTAAAGATAAACACAATTTTTAAAAAATTAATAAACTAGTAAATAGGGGACATCAACTAGACCCGGTCGGTCGATTATTAGGTCGTTCAGTACCTTTGTTTCAAATTCCATACTGCAACCCATACTTAGCATAGTACGAGTCTCAAATTGCCTCGGTTTAAATAGGCCAAAGGGATGCATTGGGGTTCTATTTCCGAGTTGATATGTGTGCGATCCGTGTGTGTGTTTGTGTGTGCGTGTGTGTGTGTGTGTGACCATATGCTTGTCCTGCGAAAAATACTAAACAAGTTTTTATATCACGTCAAGGGCAAACAAGCTGACGGTTCTACTGATGGAAAGTGACACCGCCTAATGACACGACGGTGTCCTTGATGTCTTACAACACCAAAGCGTTTCCCGTGTACAGGTAAATATGTTTATGTATTTATTTATTTATTGAAATCGGCACATCAACAGCGTGTACATAAATCTATACAATATTTTATTATAAGGGTGCATAGTCTAGTGTACACGCCAATTACAGATGCACACAACATTTATGGTGGAGGCGTAACAAGACAATATAATAAATACATTTACAAATTACTAATAAATATAAAATTAAAATTAAAATGAACTATTAAACTTAAAATAAAAACTAAAATAAAATCTTAAAAATAATGTTATACCCCTCGTGCCGGTAATCACACTGGCTCTCCAATCAAAACTGAATCATAGCGAACTGCTTCACGGCAGGAATAGAAAGGAGGTCGTCATGGAAAAGCAAGCAGATGGTTCACCTGATGGAAAGTGATACCGCTGCCACCTCTGCCTATTCACTCGACGATGCTCTTAAAGTCAAACGCCAAGAGCACCGCCAATGCGCTGCTCGTGTAGAGGTCAGCATTGTGTTTCGATTTTGTTGTGTTTATTTGATATTTTTCACAGACAATGCGAAAAAGATTTCAAACATAAATATATTCCAATGCTCTGTACTTAAATATTATTTGTACACAACACAGTCTAGACTGTTTATTAATGATGCAAATAGCGTCTTGAATACAAAATTTCAGACTGTGCAGATTTTTTATTTAGGGAATGTTACTACCGATATTATGAATAAATAATATGTACCATTTTCATACTAGGGCGCCGAATCTTATGAAAAAAAATTGACAAAAGTGTACCTGTACATATGCTCATCTTTTGTCGGTTTAAACGTTGAACAAAATAGTAAATGCGAAATAGATTTTATTTAGACTATTTAAATATGATATATGTAAAACGAACAATCGTTAAATAAAACGATTAATTTTTAAATTTGTCACAAATAATGTTTTAAAAGGAAAAAACGCTGAAAACCAATATTTTATATTATATAACAGAAGTACATAAAACTAATAAAAAACCGATAAAACGCTAGTTGTCCCTCATCGTGCCCGGATAGTGGCGACAGATTCGCAACCTATCGCACTGGGACTCAACATAAACAAGCGAAATGCGGTGTTTAACACCTCTGCCTACCCCTCTCGAGGGATCAATTACGGCGTGACTTTATGTTATATTGACAAAATAATGTCATGTGTCATACATGTGTATTTCGACGCATGGTAGTGTGTAATGTGGTTAAGGGTTGCATACCCCATATAAAGCAAAAATGTTACTTAGGTGTATGATATTTTAAAGAAAAAATGTTTTGGGAGTCCATCTTTCTGTAAACCCAATCTTAAGACCTGTTTGTCAGGAACGAGTTATAAAGTTGAAATTAATACCAAACACCGAGGTCTGCTGTCCCTTAGAGCTGTCGAAAATCAACTCACTCAAAGTCTACGCAATCAAAAGATATGGCCGTTTATGTCTTAATTCCCATACATTCGCAAAGGCAATCAAAACCTATAGGATAGGCTATCATAACCGATACTTATAGAAAAATAAAAAATAAATCGTTTTATTTAACGATTTTTCGTTTTACATAAATCATATTTAAATAGTTACAGTAAAATCTACAACAAAAGTATATATATATAACAAAAACTGAGGAGCAGTGGTGAAATCAGCCGATTGCTATAGAAATTCCCGGTTCGAATCCCGGCTGGGGCGGATACCATAACGTCTCTTAGTGCCTGCGATACAAGACTATATCTTAGTGTAGGGCTCGGTCAATGTGTGTGTCGTGATTTGGTTATTATATAGTACACAAAAGGTTGAATGATACATCGAAAGAAATCAAAATGAACAATCATACACACTATCAGTGGAATAGAAAAAATACAATGCATACATCAATTACTTTCATATATCTCCGAGCGGACGCTCTAATTCAAAAGGTCCGAGTTGAAGTCGAAAATGAATTTTTTAATTCATTACTCATCGTCATACTTCCGACAATTCACACGATATCCTTATAAATTACAGTCTATGTGTTATCCTGATGAATAAGCTATATTAAAGTAAAATTTTATTAAAATCCATTCAGTAGTTTTTGCGTGAAAGAATAAAAACATCTCAAACTTTCGCGTTTATAATATTCTTTATAAATATGTTTTAGCTTCATGTTTTAATATTGTGATTAATTAATCATTAACAAGGTAATTTAAACAACCCATAATTATTAATATCTACCACTTATACCATTCAAAGATTTTTTTAAATGTAAAACGATAGTAATTCGATTCAACCAGTTCATGCATTCTCTTTCATGGTTTTCATCAGAATTTTACAGACAAACATCAAGCTAAAGAGTCCGAATTGAACCTTATGCCTTACAGCATAAAGCTGATAATCGCACTGGATATTTACATTGACATATGGCGAATACTACAGAGCAGGATTCGAGCAACGTTCGATTTCATAATAACCCAATTTGCTTTTAAATATTGGTTATTTTGACATGAGGTGATCGTTGGCTATAAATACATCGACATTTATATAGCTTTTGATTCAATCACTACATAGTATAAAACAAAGTCGCTTCCCGCTGTCTGTCCCTATGTATGCTTAGACCTTTAAAACTGCGCAACGGATTTTGATGCAATTTTTTATTAGATTTTGTTTTGATACATGAGATAAGTCATTCAAGAGACAGGTTTATATGTGTATAATACATGCATAATATCCTGTGTGAAGCCGGGGCATGACACACACATTAACTCAGCCCAGCAGTTAATATAATAACTTGCGTCGCATGAACTAAGCAACGATATGGTAAAAACTACATAATAAAGAATACTACATTTAAGACCGGAATTTATCACAATGTTCCAATCCCGCCGATTTCGAACACTGAACCTTTAGCGTAGCAGTCGGCTGTTTACACCACTGCGCCATCGAAGTCCACAAAAAGCAAAAGCATAATTTATTTTATTATAAATAAGTTTTTTTTTTTCGGGCCACTCTGTCCGTGCAACTCCTGTTCACCAGGATCAAGAGTGGCGTCCTTTGATCGAATAATCAACGAATAAAGCAGCTGTGCAATGACGCACAGGCTGTGCCCGGACACCCTACCGGCTGTCTTGGGACCCGCAACGAACTAAATCAGAAGAAATAGGAAGTAGTAAGAAAGCGGGATTTTTTTTGACATATCTAAAATCACTTTTAAAGTTTATTTTGACTTAATTAGGGATACTACGATGTAACTTTTATAATTTTAAAGGGTTTGAGGTCGTGGTAGCTCAGTTTGTTACGTGCCCTGAATAACCGACCCGACAGGTCGAGGGTTCGAGTCTCGGGTTGCCATAAGTTGTAGCTGACATGTTTCTCAATGCGCCCGGATAGTGGCGATAGATTCACAACCTGTCACACTGGGACTCAACATTAAACTGTAAAAGCGGTGTGTAGCAAGCACCTCTGCCAACCCCTCTCGAGTTTATGTAGTAATCTGTTTGCAAAGGGTTCGTCCTTTAGTACCTCTGCCATCGTGCTATCAGAGGGCAATTTTGTCAGATGCCTTCAAAGGGAAAACATTTCTGTTTTACAAATAACTGAGCTTTGAGGTTAGGGGTCCGTGAACAATAAAACCTAATTCTGAAAGGGTCAGTGTGGAATAAGAAAATTTTCGGGCCGAATCTCGTAGATTACGTCGTTCATTTTTATATTTTCGGTTACTTTTCAAATAAATGGGGAATATTTTCAACGTTGATATAATAATTCGAGACGACTTGCAAAAGTCGGAAGCTTATATTATTTATGATACAAATCTACACTTTATAATGGTCGAATGGATACAATTTATTAAAAATAAAAAAACTTGTGATCTGTAAAGTCACTTTTATTTTTCCCACGTTTTTATACAGTCACTTTCTCGTTTGTTTGTTTGTCGTTCCGGTTGGATTTTTGCAACTCAATTTTGAGGCACTTCCCGATAAGCTAGCAGGCTGAAATTTTCAGGGTAGCTTCAAACCCGATGAATGCAATTTACAACTATAAAAATGTATGGACCGATTTTGATAAAATTTGTATGGAGTGACTTTTTAGGCAGACGTGGGGGCTTATCTTTGCAAGTTACACCCACGATCTATACACGTCATGTAAATATATCCCATTAATAATCCCTTAAATAATATACGCCCCTACGTTTTGAGTGGCCCCTCTTTCAGCCCCGTAGGGTTATTTTCTAGATTTTTTGGAGATTTAAAAACGTGGGTTTTTAGATTTTTTTAATGTATTAATTATTGTGAAATTAGTTTTTTTTGTGCGTTGTAATTTGTGTTCATGATTACTTTATGCTGCGGCCACACTACCGGGAAAAGTCATTGATTATCTCGATAAAAAATAAAGAGAGGTATAGTTTCCGGTTCAAATTTTGTCACCAATTGGACTATTAGGCTAAACGAATTGCAGGTGAATTTTTTTAAATACATATATTCACGGTAAGAGTCGTTAGCTAAATCTTGGGTCTAGATTAATTGGATATCGTGTCACCTTTGATATTACAAGCATATCTATAACAGAAACTTCACCATCTGTCTGTCTGTCATCATCTTTGCGACGACCTCGGTGGCGCAGCGGTGTATACCGCCGACTGCTACGCTAGAGGTTCCGGGTTCGAATCCCGGCGAGGGCGGGACTTTGTGTTATTTGCAAGACGCACTGTTTCGCTTACCGGTCTTGGATGTTGTATTCCTATTTATTTAGTATATACCATATCGTTGCTTAGCACCTGCGATACAAGTTCTTATGATACTTGCTGCAGGGCTGAGTCAATGTGTGTCGTGATGTGGTTATTATATTATTATTATTATTATCTGTCGAGCGTAACTAGTATGCTATCTTTTTAGAACAAAAACTGAGCTTTTGCTTACCAAAATTTTGAGGACGTGGTAGCTCAGTTTGTTACGAGCTTTGGTAAACCAACCGAATCGACCTGACAGGTCGAGGGTTCGAGTCTCGTAAGTAGCTGCCATGTTCCTCCTTGTGCCCGGATAGTGGCCACAGATTCACAACATGTCACACTGGGACTCAACATAAACATGAGAAATGCGGTGTATATCTCTTCATTCCCACTTCTTTACGTCGTGAGTTTATGTTCTGGTTTAAGTTATGTTTGAAATGTGACCAACAACTGTTATGGGAGACACCCACCACTCTGTCATGCCACTACAACCCTTGATAACCAGGATCAGACCAGACCTTTGTACGAACTACGGAGGATTCTTGCCGAATGCATCCCCGTAGATAAACATTGCGAACCGGTGGTAGTTTGGCAATTGTGCAATGAAGCACAGGCTACATGACAGGACATACCATAATCCCATACCTAATGTTATTAGAAGAATTGAGCCGAATAGGTCTCGGATCGTTCGCTTTCAAAGAAGTTCCCTTCCGCGAATGAACTCCTTGTTCCTAGTCTAGTAGTGGACTACAAAGTCAAAGTCGAAATGTTTTTATTCGAATAGATTTAAAATAAGCACTTTAAATCGTCATTCTTTTTTTACTACCACCGGTTCGGAATGCTATTTCTACGGGGAAGAATCCAGCAAGAAACCTCCGTAGTTGCTTTTTTCAATATTCAAATACAATATTTTCTACTACAAATTACAAATTTTCAACATAATAATTCTAGCTACACTCCAACTGTCAATAAGATAAACCTGTGCAGCTAATTTAACAACATGGGATTAATTACAGCATGGGGTTCTTCAGAAAGATGTCCAAAGATTTTTTCGAGGTCGGTGTCGCGTGCGTGATGTTATGACATCGAAAGGCTACGATCGGAACGTATTCATGTTTGCCACATAATTGGTATAAAAACCAAGAAAATCACTCAAATTCTAACGTTTATTCAGTTTTAATCCCTCACAATCTTCGTCCGGAACCCTTACAAATAGAATGAGGATGTATTCGACATTTTTATTAATTGAAAATACCAACCGAAATGTACCGGCACCCAAAGTTAAGTAATTGAAAATGGCCGACAGGGATTTTATTCAAATATATCGGCTATTTCATTTCGAAATTCTCAGTAGATTCTCAATGAACGTTAAAAGATATAGTTAGGATATTATCGCCTACATAATGTAGTGGCTAAATCTTAGCGGTTTTTATATGAATAACAAATTAAGCGAGCAAGCGAAGTGAGTGAAGTTCTTAGAGTCTAGTAGAGCAATCCGGCGTTTGTATGAAAGTTTTCTCTCGGAAGCGGCAATGTTCCGATCGTCAAGTATTCGATCCGAATGTTACAGACTGAATTAACATCTCCTCACGTTTAGGATTCGATACGGAAAGTATATAAATAAAAACGAACAATTAACAAAATACAACATTTAAATAAAAATACGTCCTATGAACAATTTTAATTAACTTGTGTTACGTATCTTATAGATTAAAAAGCTCATTTAACTCTTATAATTATCACTTTTCAAGATCTCGCCAGCCTCAGAGCTATCGGGAAATTTCCGATGCGAACTGTCACATTTTCGAAAACAAATGTCAAATTTATCCGAACGGTGAATGTGAATAGAATTCCCTTCGAGAAGTTATCGGATACGAGTCGATTCCGTGTTCCGAGACGATTGTGAATCCTGCAGATCGTCATTGTTTAGGCAAAAATATTTTTTTAGTTCGAATATGTTATGAATCTGCTAAGGGGTATGTATGGGAGGACCAGAGTTAAGGGTAAAAGTATTAATTAGTGGGACCTTTTGCTATTGTTTTTCTATTCTATTCTATAATCTGTTTTATCTTAAATCTGTAAAAGTCAAAGTCAAAGTGCAAACAATTATTTTTAATGATAAAAATAATTAAAAGCTTTTATTACAAATGAAATACCTATAATTTTTCTCGAAGGTTTTATTAAAGAAAAGCTTAGTTACTGAACAGATTTTTGTAGTTAATTTATTAATTTAATTGTATAAATTACAAACAAAAATCACAACACATAGAAGCAGATACTTAATTACGTTACTAAACAACCATCTTTTAAGAAGTTACCAATCTTTTAATTTCGAGCTTCATATGTATAACCAACCCATCTTTAAATAAATAAAATAAAAATAATTTATTTCAGACCATTTATTCATAGTTTATTAGTAACAATATTTACCTAATAGCTATAGTTAGTTAATAATAATTAATCAATAATTTGTTAGTAAACTTATATGACTAGTTGTGTCAGTACTCATATTCTACAACTGAAAGTGTTCTGTTTTTAATATGAGCTCTGAACTATTTACTCGCGTCTTTATCTCGGTAACCGGACTGACTCATACACGAACTTAAAAATGCTTTTCGCCTCATTACTTCACAATTACTACTTTTACTACTTATCCCCTATGTTTCATGCAATTAAATAAAATGTATTCAAATAAAAACCTTACAAGACTTAAATCATGAACATTAAAAATATTAGAATTTGTAATTTGCTTTATATACGGGTAGTCATAGTAGCTTTAAATTGTATGAAATAGAAAATTTAAATGTTCCAATATGTAATGAAAAACTATTGTAAATTATTGAAAAAAAAACACTAAGGAGGTTTCTCGCCGGCTTCTTCCCCGTAGATAGCATTCCGAACCGGTGGTAGATAAAAAATGACGATTTGAAAGCACTTATTTTAAGTCTATTTAAATAAAAACGTTTTGTATTTGACCTATAGCCATAGAATTGATTACTATTATATTTACACTATATTACTTTTCGCTGTTAGTTGAACGAGCGAAGTCAGAGAAGTTCAATGGAGTAATCCGACGTTTATATATATATGTATTTTTGTATTCGTATGTTTGTACACATGTACCTCATTATTCCATAAACTAAATTTGATGATGATCCGATTAAAGACACTCGAGTTATCGTCGGACAAACATTTATACGTACATACAAACACCGCATTGCTCTAGTAGACTAATAACCACATCACGACACACACATTGACTCAGCCCTGCAGGAAGTATCGTAAGAACTTGTATCGCAGGTGCTAAGCAACGATTTGGTATATACTAAATAAATAAGAACACAACATCCAGCGTAACAATGCGTCTTGCAAATAAATCAAAGTTATATAACCGCCGGGTTTCGAACCCGGAGCCTCTAGCGTAGCAGTGAGCTGTTTACACCACTCAGAAGCAAAAAGCAATTTGTCGCTCACCGCATAAAGGCTGAGTTAACAAACAATTTGTACGACATTTTTAGTAAAACTACTGGCCAGTAAGCCTTTTATCGTATATGGTCATAACAAAATAGGCATTATAAATAACACCGCTACCCAGGTATTGTGACAGGACAATTTCCGACGGGAAAAATCCCGTGACGTACGGCAGGGGGGCGGGTAAGTGGGGGTAAATAGGTGAAAGGGGGGCGGTAATCCTGAGTCATGCCCGTCATCTGTCGAGTAAATGTTCGCGGGATCGTATGGAGACGGTTAGGTAATTCTCTCTGGGGGCAAATGAAAAGTTGTTTTTTACTTTTTTTTTGTTTTTTTTTATGATGGGGACTGGTTCTAAATAAATACTAATGCTTCGAATGTCAACAATTTAGGGCTACATTGAATTTTATATTTATAAATATTTTAGATTAAATATTTTCTTGTTTCTCAATTTTTAGAGCGCAATTTTTCGCCTTTAATTTTAGATGTGTGATGTTTTTGGTAGGCTTGGAGAGAAAATACTTTAATTAAAATTTGTATAGTAAAATCTCATTAAAAATATCCCATATCATCGGATAACATATCATCAAAGTCGCGGGCAAGGGCTAACAATTAATCGATTTTTTAAATGTCATTATAAAGTCCTTACTTTTCTTCATGTGCTAAGAAAAAAAATCAATTTAATAATTTTTCATGTCACTTTCGCCACATCAATTATTACACAGCTAAATGTATACTTTGTCACATATGACATAAATACCAATCGATTAATACCTCTTTCATCGAAATCGGTTAATTAGCTTAGGACCTACGATGGAACAAACGACATACGCTCTATAAAATTACAATACAATTTAAACAATTTAAAATAAAACTAAGAATAAGAATAAATTTATTTCACAAATACAGTGAAATATCTTGCAGACCCCGAACTAGGCTGGGCCTGTATCTCGGGGCCTAGGAGTGCACTAACCATTAACATAATGTCACATGTCATGTAAAACTAAGCGTGATATTATGAGATACAATTAGGAAAATAAGAAAATGCATGCAGACATTAAACTAAGTAACTCTGAACTGCAAAAAATATCAAAGGATAGCATGTGTCTGTATGATTATGCGTGTGAGTGTGTGAGGAAGTGTGTGTGTGTGTGTTTTTGTGTTAGGTGGGCCTCCGTGTCTAGGAAGGATAAGACATAAGCATAAAAATAAAAATAATCCCTAATTTAAAGTACCAGGCCAACATAAACGTTGACAAGTTAGTAATATTAATTTTTTGTAGGCAATGCTGTGACGTGACTTGAAGGTTTGATGATGTCATATGAAAAACAACGAGTTGAAATGAAACTTTGTTTTTACTACTTTCAAAAATTTAACAAAATAATAGATAAGCAAATAGATTGAATAAATTTTCTATTCGCGTGAGGAAATTAAAGAAATATCTAACACTTTTAAATATAACAACAGAATAGAAAATACATTTTTTTTCTCAGAAATAATAACCTCATTCCAAAAGCAAATAATATTGGATACCTTTTAGACTTCGCTTCATATTTGATTGCATTCAAGTTAAATTCATAATGAAGTAACTAATTCTTTAATTTTTGAGGGTCTGAAAAAGATAACTTTTTAAGTTTTATTAATAAAGTCGATGACAGAAAAAATACCGGAACATTTATCTTCATTAAGAAATTTTCCCGATGGAGATCTTGAAATTTTTACTGGAATCAAATTAATTTATAATTGAAGACTTTCTAATTAAAGACACGGGAAGTTTGTTGAGCTTTGAGTGTGATTTTAATTAATTTCTTTGTTAACTTCCACGTATTCGGAAGGTTGTTTTTTTCTGATAAAATTTGTTAACTGGCTAGACATAACGGGACCTTATTAGTGTAAGAAAAGGCAAATCTACATAATAAATAAATAGAGACTAAATGATTCTAAAACTCTAATCATGCGTACTGCAAAGGAGTGGAGTTCTTTGCCTGCTGAAGTGTTTCCTGATCATAGCCTGGAGCTCTTTAAGGCAAGAGCGAATAGGCTTCTCCTGGCATGTTCCACCTTAGACTTTCACCGCTTAACATCAGGCGAGGTTGGCGTCCAATTCTTGCCTGGTCTTATATAATAAAAAACTTTTATTAGAGACTTGCTCTTTGATAATCATAAAATAAAGAGTAATAAAATATAGGTAGATCAACAGTGGCTACCACAGGATGTGGCCCAACCGACTGTCTTGGGACCCGCAACGAATTCAATCAGAAATAGAAGAAAGTAAGAAACCGGTTCCAGACTTCCCCCCAACAAAAGCAGAGACAGCAATTGAAACGGCCCGGAGGCCAAAAACTACAGAGACAACCGCCAACAGTCATTTTTTCGGGGCACACCCGCCACTCTGTCCCACCACTGCAACTCCTGTTCACCAGGATCAACAGTGGCGTCCTTTGATCGAACAATCAACGAATAATGCAGCTGTGCAATGATGCACAGGCTGTGCCCGGACACCCTACCGGCTGTCTTGGGATCCGCAACGAACTTAATCAGAAGAAATTGGAGGTAGTAAGAAAGCGGTTTCAGACTTCCCTCCCAGCAAAGCGGAGACAGCAATTGAAATGGCCCAGAGGCCCAAAAATCTAAAGGGGGACAGTCAGGAGACGTCTGACCGTCATATCACCACATAATGCCACTGACTAATAGGGGATACTTAAAGCGAATTAAAAATGATCGACCGTTCGTCATGCCAGATACTACACTGCTACAAGATATGATGCGCAATTGAAAAATTCTTGATCCAATGTTAAACATTCGCAGAGACGTGATGAATCCAAGTTGAAAGAATAAATTTTGGGTTCACAGTTATCATGGCCGCTTAGATTTTGGGGTATGCAATGAACAATAGCTATTCACGTTTAACGTATAAGCAATAAGTGCCATCTTTTTGGAAGAGTTTCCTATTTACTTTGCCATCCTTTAGTAGTTTTTCCTATCATTACTATAAAAATCTATCGATTTTCCTATTCTTTCGTTCAATTCAATTCAATTCAATTATTATTTTATGGTGACTGTCGTGGACGACAACTAAGCCAATGTCACGTGATGATGTCTCGTGAATTTTCTTTGGTTTTGCCATAACTTTTTTATGTCCTTAAATGAGAGTTAATAATTTTCTGCCATTTTAAGGACTGTTTGCCTACCATGAGTTTTACCTTCGATTGCCGCTTGCGACTGCAGTTACAAATTTTGTACGAATCTTTGTAAAGCGCCTGTAAAGGATTGAAGAGGAATTAAGATCGGTCGAAAGTCACTATAGTAATCTATGTTATCTGGCGTGTAGATAACTATACGAACTCGTGTTAGACACGCTGACAATTTTACAATCTAAGTTTGACATAAATCTAAGTAATATAAGCAACATCAGTCAAGTTTGGGGTTGGATTAATTCAATTTTCCCGTCATTGAGGCATTATGGTTATTACAATATTGTATAATTATCTTGGGTTAGCCATTCCGCCAAGAAATTGATATTAACTGATATTGATTATGGCAATCTATTTAATAAGGCTTTTACCTTCCAGTTTTGTATATGTAAATTGTAAAAGGAGCAATATCACTACATTGTATAAAACAAAGCCGCTTTCCGCTTCCTGTCCATATGTATGCTTAGATCTTTAAAACTGCGCAACGGATTTTGATGCAGTTTTTTATAGAGAGTGATTCATGAAGAAGGTTTATATGATTATCCGGTCGCTAGTCGTACATAAACAAGAGGCAGATGTAAACGCTACTCGTATCTAAGTGACTCGAATCATTCTCAATTGGAAAGTCTTTCTCAAATTCGTTTACTTTTAAGGTGAATTGACAAACACTTTTCATCTTCTTCTTTCATACTGTTTTAATAGCGACATCCCTTTCATATCAACATCAAATATTTATTTATTTAAATGGACTTAAAATAAGTACTTTTAAATCGTCAAAATTCTTTTTTCACTGCTACCGGTTCGGAATGCCTGTCGGGGAAAAATTCGGCATGAAACCTCCATAGTTGCTCTTTTCAATATCATAATAATATTTCATTACAATCTTAGTTATAGTAACAAAAAAATTATTAATATAATATCTAAAATTACTTGAAAAGTGTTTAAAATTTGTATGTGTGTGTGCCGGTGTGTTTGGAACACTTTTTTCGATTGATGATTGATGTGTTGTAAAATATTTGATGAGGAAGGAATGTTTGTAAATTACTCATCGTATTTCAAATAATATTTTAATTAAAATGGACTTTGTGAATATAGACATATACTTCATTTTGTATTATCGAGTTTGAAATAATAATGCTAGACTATAGTCACAACCACCATCGCCCAGACATCACGACACACACATTGACTCAGCACTATTAAATTAAATAATCTTGTCACAGGCACCGACGACGACTTGGTATAAACTATACAGATAAGAATACCACATCCAAGAGGTAAGCAAAACAATGCGTCTTGCAAATAACAAAATGTTCGGCCCCGCCGGGATTCGAACACGCAACCTCTAGCGTAGAAGTCGGCTCAACAGAGGCCGTCAATAATTATAACGTA
Source organism: Choreutis nemorana (assembly GCA_949316135.1). Taxonomy (NCBI): domain Eukaryota; kingdom Metazoa; phylum Arthropoda; class Insecta; order Lepidoptera; family Choreutidae; genus Choreutis; species Choreutis nemorana. The sequence continues at coordinate 9,477,103 of OX438606.1, read as the reverse complement.
GTTCAAATTATAACACCATAAAGCAGAGTTCTTTTTTGTAATCTCATCATTAAGGTTCGAAGAGCGACTTCGAAAACATTTTCCTCGAGATCTGGTGTGGTAATAGAGAAAACACCAATAAAGCTGCTGTTATCAGAAATGAAAAGGAAAACTTTTTCTGCGTACCGTACTTGTAAAGTTTTGCCGTCGCTAACTTTCGCTGGTGACCGTAGAATGATAAGGTGTCCACAGTGATTTTATCTCAAGTCTTCTTAGCTTCAGTACTGTTTAGACGTGAACAAACACATTGTTCTATTGTACGTGATATTTTTACTGAGCGAACACTAAAACAATGTGCAAGAGTCAAACGGTTTTCATGATATAGGATATTATCAGGGCATCTTAGACGTTCGTTTTATTTCTTTAAGAAAAGTGGAAGCGATACGACAATGCCCTTGATGTCTGGAACGACAAGAGCACCGCCAACGCGTTGCCGATGTAGAGCTAAAGATGTCATACCTCTCATGCCGGTAATTACACTGGCTCTCCAATCCTTTGAACCCAAACACAGCGAACTATTTCATAGGAAGGAGGGTGGTACTAAGCCAGACGATCTCGCACATAGATCTACCACCTGTCTAGGTTATGTGGCCAGGAAGTTCGAGTTCTGCTTAAAGAATGGACGCATACTACAAGAATTTTGCTTATAACGTGTACAGCTCTCAGATCACTTTGCGGACACATTGCATCGAATAAGTTTGCGTTTTTGATGAAAACAGTGTCTTTCAAATTGTGTCGATTGTGAAGTCATTGAAGATGTTCAACACATTTTGATGGAATGTGTCCGAAACGATTCTAGTAGAATAATAAAAATAATAATAACCACATCACGACACACACATTGACTCAGCAATGAAGTAAGTATCGTAAGAACTTGTGTCACAGGAACTAAGCAACGATATGGTATATACTACATAGATAAGACTACAACATCCGAGACCGGTAAGCGAAACAATGCGTCTTGCAAATAACAGAAACTCCCGCCCCCGCCGGGATTCGAACCCGGAACCTCTAGCGTAGAAGTCGGCTGTTTACACCCCTACGCCACCGAGGTCGCCAATTAGCCAACTTAATAAAAATTGAGCTTCGTACGATGACATATTAGACAAGATACCGTTAATAATACCGATATTATAATTGATTTTGCTAAAAAAAGATCTTCTACTTTTCTTTTTCTTTTTGACGACCTCGGTGGCGCAGGGGTGTAAACAGCCGACTGCTACGCTTTAGGTTCCGGGTTCGAATCCCAGCGGGGTGGGGACTTTGTGTTACTTGTACGATGTATTGTTTCGCTTACCGATCTTGGATGTTGTATTCTTATCTATGTAGTATATACCATATCGTTGCTTAGCAGCTGCGATACAAGTTCTTACGATACTTACTGCAGGGCTGAGTCAATGCGTGTGTCGTGATGTGGTTATTTATTTAATTTAGGCTTAAAATGGTTAATTAGTTATATTAGTATTGGTTTTTGTATTTCTTGCCTTTACATGGCGATAATATCACTAAGCGACAAAGCCTTTATGATAAATAATTAAAAAACCTGTACAAGTATTTTGCGACAGCCAAACTGAATTCATGAGATAAAATGACCATAAGCATTGTTGCTTGCAGAAGGTTGTCGAGATCTTATCTTTAGTAAAGTTTTATCAGCATTCAATATTACGATTTGTTTAGCTAAATTGTGATGGTTCATGTACACTCCTCCAAGGTATTCGATATTTCAGTGGTGAGTAGTGCATTTTATCATGACAATGACAATGAGAAAAAAAATGACATTACAATTAAGTAACTTGAGCGCGAGGAAATGTCAATTCCATAAATTTTTTCTCTATTAGCGTAAACGCTTTGAAAATGGTATTTGTGACAACCTGTGTTTAAAAATACTGGCAGCATAGAGGGCGAATAAAATAACTTGAATTCATTATAACAATAATAATAAATTAGAGAATTCTACAAGAATATAAGAATAAGGCTTAATTTTTACACTCCTTTCGATATAAAACATGATATCATAAGATCAAATATTCAAAGGAAATGATAATAGAAAACATAGACATGTTATTTGCTTACAAATCAATCGAAAAAAGCGTTCCAAACATGGCGGCAAACACATATTAAAAAATTTTACGCTTGTCAATTGGTATGAAAGGGATACCGCTATTAAAACAATATGAAATAAGAAGAGGAAAAGTGTTTGTCAGTTCAGCTTAAAAGGGAACAAACTAAAGAAAGAATTTCCAACTCGGAATTATTCCTTCAATAGTGACAAATAATTTAAAAATATCCATACTATACTAGAAGACTCAACAAAGAAAAACTGTTTTTTTTCTTCAAATTACCTCACAAATGCTATTTTATAATCCACCCAAAACCTAGTGACGTCACATCTAATATTTACAAAGTCTATGAAAAAATCATATTTTGACAGGAGTATTTGACGACGACCTCGGTGGCGCAGTGGTGTAAACAGCTGACTGCTACGCTAGAGGTACCGGGTTCGAATCCCGGCGGGGGCGGAACTTTGTGTTATTTGCAAGACGCATTGTTTCGCTTACCGGTCTTGGATGTTGTATTGTTATTTATTTAGTATATACCATATCGCTGCTTAGCACCTGCGACACAAGTTCTTACGATACTTACTGCAGGGCTGAGTCAATGTGTGTGTCGTGATGTGGTGGTTATTGAAATTTCAGTTGATATAGCAGTCCCAGTTAGACGTGTTGGTCACGGGAACGGGAAGTGTCAGTTAGAGGTTCCTTATTTTTCTTTTCTTATACATATTTCAACAGAATTTAATGTGTAAAATGCTAGTGTTTGAACCAGTAAATATATGTAGTGCTGTACAAGTGTAGAGAAAGTAAAATACGACGATTTGGCTGCGCTTTTCGTCATCTCCCAAGTAACTCCTTAGAGCCTTCAGTAACCGTACTAGCGTGTTACTGTAGGCAGATTCATCATTTCCATTGTTCATCTTATCATCTTCATCTCATCTTCAAGAATGAAGAAATTATAATCACAAACGATTTGGCAGTATGGTACTAAAACCAATGCCCTTAAATACATAAAAAGTCCCAATTAGCTTGCACTCAAAAGAAATCTGTTAATTTTTATATCTAATATCATTGGATGAAGGGATAAACTTGCGACATGAGTGCGCTAAAAGACAAAAATTGATATAATGAAGGTATAGGAGTCAGAAGAAAGTCGATGTGTTCAATTGAGTGTCGACGCGTCACGTGCTGGAATAGTAACCCTTATTGGAATGAAGCATGAGTCCATTGTCGCGCGATGACGGCACGGAATTCTAACAAGGACAGAGAAAAAGCAACCACAAAAAGCCATTAGCACGTCTCATTTGTTCAACCTAGATAACTGTCAAAAATATCCTTTAAATATCTGCAACCGCAAATAATCCATATTAGTGGCTTGTATGACGTGGTAGCTCAGCTCATATCCGACAGCTCGAGAGTTCGAGTCTCCTGTTGCCATAAATTGTAGCTGCCATGTTCCTCATTGTGCCCGGATAGTGGCTAGAGGTTCGCAACCTGTCACACTGGGACTCAACATAAACATGCGAAATGCAGTTTGTAACACCTCTGCCAACCCCTTTCGAGGAATCACGGTGTCAGTTTATATTATGTAAAACAGTGAAAATTTCGCGGTAGTGGCAATAACTTTTTAACCAACTACGACGAAACAGAAGGGAGGGTTCTTCTTTTCTGTTTGCCAATACTCTAATAATTTTATTTATAGGTAGCAAATGAAAACTAATCTCTGTAGTTAGCAGGTAGAACTACAATTTGTAGCGCTAGTTACATAGAAGTGTGACGGACAAAGTCCTTTTAACCCCCAAGGAATCCAAAGCCAAGAAATTTGGGAAGTTAGGCAGCTATGCTTAGCTTCTGCATATGTACATCCTTACTAATATTATAAAAGCGAAAGTTTGTAACGATGTATGGATGAATGGATGTTTAATAATAATAACCACATCACGATACACACATTGACTCAGCCCTGCACTAAGATATAATCTTGTATCGCAGGCACTAAGCAATGATATGGTATAAACTCCATAATTAAAATATTACATCTAAGACTGGTAAGCGAAACAATGCGTGTTGCAAATAACACAAATTTTGGCCCTGGACGGGAATAGAATCTGAACCTCTAGGTGCAGTCTGCTGTTTACACCACTTCGCCACAGAGCACCGTCGTTTGTTACTATTTCACACAAAAACTAAGGAATGGATTCTAATGAAACCTTACAATAATGTAGCTTCAATATCAGATTATTACGAAGGCTATAATTTATAAAGATATTGTGTGAGATCCATTTTCAACTTTTACGCGTACGAAGTCGCAGGCAAAGGCTTGTAATTTTATATAGTGAATCCACTCACTGGGAATATAGTGAGCGAAAGATTTAACTGAAATTCTTATTCTCCAAGATGTAGGCAAAATTATTAACAGCAATTTTCAATAATTAACAGATTGTAAATGAATAGATGTCCTGGTTTAATCATCTTAGTGTTTGTAATGGTTTTAAATATACATTTAATCACCAATAGCTAGAAGACCGTGCAAAATCTTCCACCTGCATGCTAGCAGTTCTTACAAGATCGTTTGTCTACCTCGTGGAGAGCCTGATTCACGTCCAATCTACATTCAATCGTGGTCGCTAGTACAGGACCTCAGTGTGTCTACCATGAGTTCACATTGATTAAAAAATGTCAGGTCACACATACTACAGTGATTTTGTATCAGCAATCTTAATTCCTCATCAATCCGTTAGAGCCGCTTTACAAATCTTTTTTTTATAGGATAGGGGGCAAACTAGCTGACAGACCTAATGGAAATTTACATGGACCGCCGTATGGACATTTACAACACCAGAGGAGCTACAAAATGCGTTTCTGGCCTTTTAAATAAGAGTACGATCTTTTCTTGAAGGTCTGCAGGTCGAATCTGCCCGGAAATGTAGCCCGGAATTTTGCTGTGCGGGGCAGAAAGTTTCTTTTAAAATGCACAGTATTGCTCTACCAACTGTCAAGGTGGTTTGGGTGGTCGAGTTGTCGCGTAGATCGATGGCGGAAAGAAGCGGCGGGACAAATATTCATACAAATTTGTAACTGCAGTCGCAAGCTGCAATCGAAGGTAAAACTCATTGAAGGCACACAGAAAATGTATATTTACGTGTTTACAACGACTGTCATAGAGCCGAAACTTACGCATGACTTTCCCGTTTCAGTGTAACTTTTTATCGAGCTAGTGCAATGCGAACGCACAAATTTCCGCAACAATGACTTCTGATGAGTTCGCGCTGTATCTTCACGCTCGGTGATTTCAACCGACACAAGCTGCTTCCCGTTCAAACCGCATCGCTAATTGCAAATAATCGGATCACGTACCTCTCATATCTAATATTATCACCACGAAGCGTTCGTTTGCAATAAATAAACCTTGGTTGACTCTTTCCTGTCGTATTAATCAAACATCAATCATCAATCAATCAAACAATATACACACTCACCATTCTGTCCTACCACAGGAATTCGTGTTCACCAGGATCAACAGGCGTCCTTTGATCGAATAATGCAGATGTGCTGACCGCACAGACTGTGTCCGGACATCCAACCGGCTGTCGGGGGACCCGCAACGAACTTAATCAGAAGAAATAGGATGGATGCTCTATCTATGGCCACATGTTCATTTACGATCAGATTTTGGCTCAATAATTTTTAATACTTAGTAATTACTGAAGAACTAAAAAATGTCTACAAAAATATTTAAAAATTGCCCCTGTTAATTTACCTCTCGCTTTAATGTAGTTCGGGAAATCTGGAATTTACGCAGAATTATGCATTTTACCGTGTCCAGTAAGTGCGTAATAGATAGGTATATTTGATTAAGTCACAATAGTCTTCCATGTTCCATCTCATTGTCATCTTTTTTGACAATTTATTGTTAATAACTAACATCTTACTAACACGAAAATCAGAAAAATAAATTTAAATTATATTTAATGAAAAATTACTGCGACTTTGCTAGTTCAATAATGGCATTGTGTACTGAGCAATTATTTTATAATTTTGTATTTATTTTTTATTATTTAATGATAGATTATTGCGACTTTATGAAATCTTTAATTACCTATTTATTCTATACTAATACCAAAATCTAATACCACTTGATATTCGCTTGTATTTGATATTGTCAACCTAGATTTGTCCCAAAAACTTTACCATAATGTGTGTTGTGAAGCCTGCTTAAGATACTATTCGATGACCTCTTTGGCGCAGTGGTGTAAACAGCCGACTGCTGCGCTCGAATCCCGGCAGTGGCGGAACTTTGTGTTATTGGTAAGATGCATTGTTTCGCTTGGATGTAGTATTCTTATATATTTAGTCTATACCATTTCGTTGCTTAGCACCTGTGACACAAGTTCTTACGATACTTGCTGCAGGGCTTCGTCAACGTGTGAGTCGTGATGTGGTTTATTAATTCATATACAGTTTGTTGATCCAATATAGATACCGGTAAGTTATACAATATCACAACATATAATCCGATTGGTTCCTCGCAAGTAATTCATCCCAAATCCATTGAAACCAAACAACAAACATTGACAAGTCTTAGGTTAATCCGTTATCAGTTCAAAATACCCGTGTGAGGAATTGCGGATGAGCGCCATCTATTGTTACTAAAGTGTAATCACGGAGCCGCAGGTCCGCATGTGCTGCCTCTGGCGGTGGGTAGGAGAAACTACAAATTAACTCTACTCCAGAACAGCTAATCTAAGCCTAACAATGTACAACTTACAAGTCACTATTGTGCTGTACGGTAAGTTAAGTTATATACAATGTTTATGGTGAAAACCCTAAGGGAAAATGCATGAAATTTATATGATTTAAACTACATGGAAATAGTATTCTAACAGTGAAAACAGAATTAGAAACGAACGATAATCCAGGGAGATACAACCATTTAGTAAATATATCTATCTCGCTCATCAGAATAACCTTTTCTATGGAAGTTGTATAGCGCCCGTGTACTTTGACGTCATTGCACATATCGGATCTCTCTGTCTAACCAACGACTTTGAAGCTTTATAACTTAGTTAATAAGTCAGATATTTGAGAAAAAACTATCAGATTTGTGTTTATTATATGCGGCATCGAATTATAAGAAATAAATTTTAAAAGTCATGCATCTTCCACAGTGTCTACCAGTATGCAGGAATAATGTGACTTCGCATATATATATGATAGCCGCGTTCGGGAATCTTCGTGAAAACCGAGAAATAACGAAGCAATATATCTCACTATAGCTGTATTTATTACCTCAGGTAATTGTATAGTGGCGACAGATTCGCAACCTGTCACGCTGGGATGCAACATGTACATGCGAAATGCAATGTCTGGCCCCCTCGAGGGATTAATTAACTCGTTAGTTGCTCGCTATGTTAGTTAACTCGCTAGCTATGTTTTGTCGTTCGATATTTTGTCATAGATTTTCCCTGTTAAGTGTAGTCGTTAATTTAAAGTGTTGCTGTTAAAATTGTTTTTTTTTTCCACAATTTTTTCGCTTTATCATTTGAGTATTATATAACTTGCCGTTGTCATGGCAAATATTAAGACATATGCAATAATTTCACGGTCGAAAAATGATTAAAATAATTTCATCAAAAATTTAATTGGCCTATAGAATAAAAATAAAAACACACACTCAAGAGACATGATTATATAGTGCAGAGCTAAGTCAATGTGTGTGTCTGATGTGGTTATTATTATAAAATAAAATGTAAACCTTTCTTAGTAAACCTACTGTACACCGCTTTACAGTGATAAGGCCGACCGCAGGCTGACAGGCGTACTTTGAGAATGTACAGAGTTGTTAGTTTCAATTTCTCCTGTACGTTTTGAGTTATCCATTTAAGTCCTATGACATTTCAAAGCTTAATCCCTATATACGTAAATATATACTTTTATATATACCATATAATGTATTCGTCTCGCATCATGATCAGGGTTGGCATAATATCGGGGGACCCTGCACCCGTAAAAGACCCACCGGATGAAGACCCGTTTTGAGACTACTGGGATGGTGTAGCCTTCTTGTATGCAAGGCTCAATGGTGGCGGTCCTTAAGACGGGCCAGCCGTTGGAGTAGTGCGGTGTCTGAGGGTTCCTTCCGCTTCCCTCTATCAATAATAATGCTCTAACAACAAACGGAACGGCATAACAGAATACAGTGCCTAGATAATTACTATACGATCACTTAATTGTGTCACGAAAATATATGAAAACTATAACAGAGCTATTTGATACTTACTTTACTATTATTTGATAAAGTTCAATTTAAAAAGAAATAAAATGTAAATAGTGATAATGATTTTTTCATTTTTATTTTATTCAAATTCATCGGCAAACAAGCACAAGATTTACCTAATGGAAAGTGATACCGCCGCCCATTGACACGACGATGCACTTGATGTCTTAGAACCCCAAGGGCACCGTCAATGCTTTGTCCATGTATAGAGAAATGATGTTATACCTCTCGTGCCTGTAATTACACTGGCTCTCCAATCCTTCGAACCGAAATACAGCGAACTGCTTCACGTTGGAAATAGAAGGGAGGGTGGTACCAGCGCAGACGATCTCGCACGTAGATCTACCACCTGTAAATAATCCAGTTAATGATAATGAAAGGTCATCAACAATAAAGAAAAAATAGGCTTATCGAAGTGAACCGATCTCAAATTTCATGCGTTTTGTGTCTTGGAGTAGACATTTCAATAAGGTGTTATCTTACAGTAACAAAAAATGAATTATGAAACATTAGAAAGAAAGGCGTATCATCTGGAATACTATGCATGTACTATATTCACAATAAATGAGTTTGACCTTGACACCAGTGGCGGTACTGTCATAGAAGTCCGGCTTGCCCTATCAAACTAAAATAAGTTCGCGCTCTTATTCATTCATTAATAAATCAAACGACTTCTTTAAAGCCACCGAAAATGTGGCTTTGCTGACATGTTCTCAAACTTCTCAGTGTTTTGCTGAGCTCGTCCGCGCTAACAAGTCCACAACGGGAGTATGAAGTATTTCTCTCGGCTTGCCCTGTACTAAAACTCTAGGCACGCCACTGCTTGACACCAAGTTAAATGAATAAAATTTGCCCTTAAGTTACCATGCCCGGTTAGAAATTGGGCGACGCAATAATCAATATAAATAATTTGAAAATTTTAAATAAATGCCGTCCTTAGGTCGAGTATGCCATCTAATTTGCCATTCGTCGTTCCTGAAAGTTTTCTTTACTATCAAATAAATCTACTGATTTTAGCCCTATCCTTCTGTTTAAGAAAATCTAAACTCATACCATTCCACGAATTATAATAAATTGCCGAACGCAGATGCAATTTAGGTATGTCAAACATAGTTCGATCGCAATGAATGTATCTGCGAGTCACACTGACGGAAAGACTTTCGTACTACGAAACACAACACGAAACACAAGAATATTCGGCCGATACTTCGTTTTTCGTCGTTTCGTAATGGACGTCGAGAATATTTTGCGTTAATTCTCCCAGAAAATTATTACAACGAAACCGGTGACAGCCGTGCGATTAAGGGCTTGTCTCCAGTGTCAAATTTGATTACGTTCAGTGGTTTGTTAAACAAAGATACTTTGAGCTTCAGAATTTATAATGAAGCCTTTTAATCAAAACATGGTGGTAGTAAAAAAATGACGATTTAAATCCATTCGAACAAAAATATTTTGACTTTGACTTTTGACTTTGACTTTTGACTTCGACTTTTGACTTTTGACTTTTACTTTACAGAGCAAGTTTTAGTAATATAACATTTAAATTGTACACAGTAAGAAGGCAAACAAGTGAACAAACAAACAAAATCAGAATATTACTAATGATTGTAATGTGTGTGTGTTATGTGAAGCTGTTTGTTGTAATTGGTTTACATTATTTAATATTATATTATTTTTATTTATTTATTTGTGTGTTTGGACATTGAGTTATGGGCAAAAAAATCTCGGTTTTTGATGTTTTAAATGTCTGACTTTTTTTTCTTGCATGCTGTCTTCATCTTATTTATAGTGACATTTGACTTGTTTTTATACTGTGATTGTTCTTTAATTGTATGAATAAATGCACACTATGTTGGTGATCTTTTTTATAAAATAAATAAATAAATACGACTGCTTCGCTAGAGGTTCCGGGTTCGAATCCCGGCGGGGGCGGGACTTTGTGTTATTTGCAAGACGCATTGTTTCGCTTACCGGTCTTGGATGTTGTATTCTTATTTATTTAGTATATACCATATCGTTGCTTAGCACCTGCGATACAAGTTCTTACGATACTTAATGAAGGGCTGAGTCAATGTGTGTGTAGTGATGTGGTTATTTATTTATTTAAATAAAATAAGTGACGGCATGTATACATTTGTTAGAGTAGAGCAACACGAAAGTCAGGTATTATTATTTTACTAGTTTGGAATGCTGATCTACGGGAAAGAATCCGGCAAGAAACCAGCGTGGTCTGTCCAAAAATTTCCTTTAATATTAGTATCAATTAGGTCAGTGTATTGTATATTTCTTAATCATTTAGTTATAAATAAATGTTGGTTTATTATACATCGTAGGCAAACAAGCGGACGGTTGACCTGATGGAAAGTTATACCGGTGCTTATTGACACGTCTATGCTCTTGTGTGGAACGCTAAGAGCGCCGCCAATGCGTTGCCCATGTAGAGGAAAAGATTTTAAATACAAATTTAACAATTTTTATATAAAGAACATAAAAAAATGTTTTACAATAATATAGAGTGCCTCAAAAATTATGAGTATGATTAAACAGGAGATGAATTATCGTGTTTGTCAGAAACAGATGCTCACAGGGAGGGTTGTGGTTTTAATTAGTCAAGATGTTCTGTTAATTACTCGATTCAGAGTTACAGCCATTGTTCTGAATGGTGATGATCATGTTTAACTATTTCAACAATATTTAGGTAGACACTTGCTTTTAAAGGCTAAAAAATTATCCACCAGGTTGTAGATCTACGTGCGAGATCGTCTTCCTTTCTATTTACAACGTGAAGCAGTTCGATGTTTTTCTGTTCGGAAGATTAGAAAGCCAGTGTAATTACCGGCACAAGAGACATAACATCTTTACCTCGACACGAGCAACGCATTGGCGGTGTTCTGTTTCAGACATTAAGGGCATGGTCGTGTTAAAGGCGGTGGTATAGCTTTCCATGTGAACAGTCTGCTTGTTTGCCAGCGGTGGTATAGCTTTCCATAAGGTGACCCGTCAGCTTGTTTGCCCATAATGAATAAAAATGTAGACTTTATTAAAATAAAACAGGACTTGATAGACAAGTACTGTTCAGGATAGATATCTTGTAAAATTTTTGATCTTGTTCTTTTTAGCTATGAAGGTGTAAAACATAATTGGATAAAGTTACAAAATAAACAAATACAGTTAGAGCCTTTGCACTTACAAAATTGCTTTTTGGGAAAGAAAAAACTGCGTGTGAGAAGTTAGAAATGTTCCTTCCTTCTTTATAGTATAGAAGGCATGACTCACTGACTCATCAACGTGTAGGGTAGACCTAGAAATTTTATACTTTTCGCAATTTTTGTTTTTCAAAATAAGACAAGGAATCAGAAAAGATTTTGAATTCTAACCCTTAAGAAGTGAAAAGGGGAAAGTTTGTATCGAAGTTCGTTAAAGATCTATGTTATCCCAAATTTAACGCGAGCAAAGCCATGGGCTTTAGTTAGTATTTGGTATATAGAGTTCTAGTGATTAATGGCTATTCCTACATTTTTTTTTAAAGCACCCCCGCCACTCTGTCCCACCACTGCAACTCCTGTTCACTTTCACGTGAACGGCGTTTCACTTCCTTTGATCGAATAATCAACGAATAATGCAATGACGCACAAGCTGCGCCCGGACACCCTACCGGCTGTCTTGGGACCCGCAACGAACTTAAACAGAAAAAATAGGACGTAGTAAGAAACCGATTTCAGACTTCGGAAAAAATTAACGCGAGCAAAGCCATGGGCTTTGGCTAGTATTTAGTATATTGAGTTCCAGTGATTAATGGCTCTTCCAACATCTATAGTAAATATGAACGTAAGATATTGTATATTTTTAATATATCTACTATTTCTTTGTGTTATAACTGTGTTAATTCAAATATTCAAAGATTTTTTTCCTTTGTAAGTGTCAATTATCTGGTACGCATTCATGGATCAACCTCACCTGTTTGTACTTAGTACCGTTCTTATGTCGTACAGCATAAGGATTAATATTGCACGTGTTACGTTAAACTTTATGTGAAACAACAGCAATAAAGAAAATGTTCATTATTTTCTCTTAATTTTTTACCTTCAGTTAAGTGGAACCGCGACAATTACTCAGCAGTAATTGTACAGTTGCAGAGGTAGCCAACCTTGGTATTAATTCGTCAAGGGTTCGCAGGGGTGGGGGAGCGGGAGATATTGAATGAACCAATGAATCTCTGATGCAGGGAGTTGCCAAGATATTTTAACACCGAACTGAACAAAATTATACTTTTGCTAATTTTATCATAGTTTTAACGATAATAATAATAACCACGACACCCACATTGACTCAGCCCTGCACTAAGATATAATCTTGTATCGCAGGCGCTAAGCAACGATATGTTATAAACTACATACATAAGAATAAAACATCCAAGACCGGTAAGCGAAAGAATGTGTCTTTGCGATCGAATAGATTTAATATATTTTTTTAGAAGTCGCTAGACAAAGAAGTGGCTTTTTCCCGCAACTTCAAAGGCAAATTAGTATTTTTAAACAAACTGCAGCCTTTCTCCAACAATTTTAAGGGGAAAGTTTACATAAGATAGGTTAACTATAAATTTGAATGTACAGTATGAACTTATTATGGAACTTACTACCCTATGGATTTTTGCACCATTAAAAAAAACGTCCGATGTTCGAAACTCTTGCCTCAATCAGAAAATCCAGGAGATGGATTTAGACTTTGAAAACTTCTTGTAATCTAGTGGATTTTTTAAAACAGTTCTGTAGAAAAATTGCATGAAAGTCAAAGTCAAAATGTTTTTATTCGAATTTACTCAAAATATTGACTTTCAAATCGTCAAATTTTAGGGTTTATACCGAAGGGAGTTAAACGGGACCCTATTACTAAGCCTCCGCTGTCCGTCCGTCTATCAGCGAGCTGTATCTAATGAACCATAATAGATGGACTCTTGAAATTTTCAGAGAATGTCTATATCTGTTGCTGCTATAACAAAAAATAATTAATAGATTTAAAAAATCTAAAAATCCACGTTTCTAAATGTCCTTAAAATAAGAAAATACCCCTACGGGGCTGAAAGAGGGGCCACTCAAAACGTGGGGGCGTATATTACTTATGGGATTATTAATGGGATATATTTACATGACGTGTATAGATCGTAGGTGTAACTTGCAAAGATACGTCCCCACATTTTAAGTGTTCCCTCTTTCAGCCCCGTAGGGTTATTTTCTTATTTTTAGGACATTTAAAAAGGTGTTTTTTATTTTTAAATCTATTAATTATTTTAATAATTTTTCTGCTTCAAAAGTCACTCCATACAAATTTTATCAATATGGTCCAAGCATTTTTTTAGTTGTCAATTGCATTGTCATCGGGATACCCTGAAAATTTCAGCCTGCTAGCTTATCGGGAAGTGCCTCAAAATTGAGTTGTAAAAATCCAACCGGAACGACAAACAAATAAACAAGAAAGTGAGTGTATGAAAACGTGGGAAAAACATTTAAAAAAAAAAGAAACTTTGCTCCCATACAAAGTGATTTAATAGAAATATTTTGTTTGATATTGTATCTTATAAAAAATATATTCTAAACGATGTCTGACTCACTTGACCGGTTTAATTGTTACTACCACCGGTTCCGAATGCCATCTGTTGTGTTGCATCGGTGTGACTGCCGTCCATTTTGATATGCCAAGTGGGTATTGCATGAGGAATGAGCTCGATCCCATGTGAAGCCTTAATTAACACTCACTCGTCATTATTCAGATATGCCTTGTAAAAAAAAATTCCAGTTGATACAATCAGTGGCATTATTTTATGTAACGTAATACGCGAATACGCGGACTGTTCTAAGGGAAAATAATAATAACAACCACATCACGACACACATTGACTCAGCCCTGCAGTAATTATCGTAATAACTTGTGTCACAGGAACTAAGCAACGATATGGTATAAACTTCAAAGATAAGAACAACATCCAAAACCGGTAAGCGAAACAATGCGTCTTGCAAATTACACAAAGTCCCGCCCCCGCCGGGATTCGAACCCGGAACCTTTAGCGTAGCAGTCGGCTGTTTACATCACTGCGCCAGACGAGACGATGTCCTTGAATTCTCACAATGCCAAGAGTTGCCCATGAACAGGTAACTTATACCTCTCGTGTTAGCTATCACACTGACTCTCCAATCCTTCGAACCGAAACCGAAACACAGCGAACAGCTTCACGTTGTAAATAAAAAGGAGGGTGGTACCAACGCAGACGATCTCGCACGTAGTTAATATTATCGACTATGCATCAATAGTACGAAACTCAGTTTAATGTAGCGCTTCTATTCAGTGAAAGAGTCATTTATAGGGTTCGATACCCAAAGGGTGCTAATTCGAAAGGCCTCAGCCGTCGTTGTGAGTCTGTCCGTCCATCCGTTCTCTCCGTCAATGACCTGTATCTCAAGAACCGAAATAGTTAAACGGTTAAAATTTTGACTGAACGTGTATTTTTATATCTATTGCCGATATATAACAAGAAAAAATAAGAAAATGCTTTTTTCTACTACTGTTGGTTACACATTTATGTATAACCAGCTTTTGCTCGCGAATTCGTCGAAAATGGTCCTAATAGTATTTTTATTAACTTTATATTTATCTATGTATTTCAGACAATTCACACGATATCTTTATAAATGATTCCGTTATATAAGCTATATTTTTGTAAAGTTTGATTAAAATCTATTAAGTCGATTTTGCGTGAAAGATTAAAAAACATCTATGCATCCATACATCCTTACAAACTTTCGCGTTTAATAATAAGTGAGTATTCTAATTCTGTGTTCATAGTAAATACATTATTTCCCTATACTTTAAAATATATTGATAAAATAATCAATGTTAACTTTATTATTCCACTGCAATTTTGGTATGGATATTTGTAAAATGCATTACAGAACATCATGGAAATTAATTAATTTTAACATGGTATATACATAATGATATTCATTTTATACTCAGGTCAGGTCAGGTGAAGCTGATTTTAATGTAATTACGATATTTGGTAAAAGCATTTTCCGCTCTCAATAACGAATTCTCAAATTAGATTTGAATTACGCGTTCATGTCGAAAATAGTTTTAATATAGCATAAAATAAACTCACGCCGTAATTAATCCCTCTAGAGGGTTAGGCAGAGGTGTTACACACGGCATTTCGCATGTTTATGTTTAGTCCCAGTGTGACATGTTGCGAATCTCTCGCCACTATCCGGGCACAATGAGGATCATGGTAGCTAAAACTTACGGCCACCCGAGACTCGAACCCTCACCCTATCTCACCCGTACCACCAGTTCGGTCAGTTAACCAAGTCACGTAACAAACTGAGGTCCCACGTCCTCAAAATAGTTGGAGTTTTAAATATAACGTCACCCTGAGTTCGAATTCCGATTGCAGTAAGTAAATAACACACATAAACATAACAAGAAATAAATTAACAGTTTAAAAAACACTAGAAAAACACGCTTGGACAGTGCCTATCTTCCGGCATCATCAGACCTTGAAATCTAATATCGTGGTCAAAGTTCATTACAAGACTCTTCTAAGAAATCAAAAACAGCTATGATACGATTTTCCATCATGAAGTTCCAGTTCATATCTTCCGGCTCCATCGTCAGATCAGTTCGACAGTGCCTTATTATTGTATTGTCATCAGAACTACATACAGCTGCCTATTTTCAATACGCTTCGACCCTTGGAAGATGGTTAAATTAGTTACCTTAGATTCCATTACATAGTTAGTTACATGCAGGTCGATCTAATAAAAGCGTGTTAAATAAAATAACCATAAAAATGTTTGGTATTCGATTCAATCTTACAAAAATAAAATTTATTTACAAAAGTGTTATTCAAAATTTTTGTTAAGCAAAACGCAATCGTGGTTTAGTGTCTAATTTTGGAAAAAATAATTTACGTAAATTAATAAATTTTTAATTTAATAATTAGACTTTATATTTAAATAATTTTGTCTATTTATTCTTCAAACAAAAAAAAAATATATATTTTTTATTGATAATTATTATTTAATGATCACTCTTTAAATTGACAGAATTTTGTCTATTTTTTTTACATTACACTAAATAATTTTCAATAATAAAATTATACAAATATTAATTTTAAAGTGTTTATATTCGTAACTAGGATTTTTCCTAAGATTAGGATTTTTTTTTTAGAAGTAAGTTTTCAAAAGTAATTTAGCTATAGGGTTTTGAATTATTCATTCAGGAAAAGGATCTTTTGCCCAAAAGTACTCGTAGTAAAAAAAAAACCAAAAGAAACGCGATCATAAATAGGCAATGCATTTGTACGGTGTTTGCTTTGCTGTCGTTGCATTTGAATATTTGATGATTCAAAACATGACATGAATAAAAAATATGGCAATCCGCTTGTGTATTCAACTGTTTATTTATTGACTTTGAAATTTTGATTTGACGAACACACAAATCAAAAACATGAGTAAATACAACGAAAATGTAAATTGAATTATAAGAAAATGCAATCTTTATATATACTTTCATATTATCCACATGTATTAAGTTAGAGAATTATTGTCGAATGTCTTTCCAACGTTGGTCGTTCTAACATTTAGTAAATATATCTATCTCGCTCTTCAGAAAAACATTTTCTATGGAAGTTGTTTGGCGCCCGTGTACTTTGACGTCATTGTACATATCGGATCTCTCTGTCGAACCAATGACTTTGAAGCTTTATAACTCAGTTAATATTTTCTCAAATCTTTTCAATCTAAATCAATTCAGTTACGCTTCAGTTGACTTTTCAGTATACATAAAACTGGTCAAGAGTAAGTCATGCATGGTTCCTTACCATCGTACAAGACTGAACAATATGCACTTTTTTAAATAACTTCGTAAAGACAATAAGAAAAAAATTCGAAAAAAAAACATTTCTAGTATTAAATTCTAATTTCATTAAAAAAAATATATTGTTTGGTTTGGCACACCCGCCACTCTGTCCCACCACTGCAACTCCTGTTCACCAGGATCAACAGTGGCGTCCTTTGATCGAATAATCAACTAATAATGCAGCTGTGCAATGACGCACAGGCTGTGCCCGGACACCCTACCGGCTGTCTTGGGACCCGCAACGAACTTTATCAGATGAAATAGGAGGTAGTAAGAAAGCGGTTTCAGACTTCCCTCCCAGCAAAGCGGAGACAGCAATATTGTTTGTTTAAGAGGCCATTGAAATAGAAATCGATTGACAATTTTAAAAGATTGGAAATTATATTTCATAAGATAAAAGCACGCTGACTGACGGACGGACACCGGAATCTTAGTAATAAGGTCCCGTTATTTTCCTCGTTAGGTACGAAACCCTAAAAATTAACAGCATTTCCCTTGATCCCGCGATAACTTGAGAACAGCTTTGCCGATTTAGTTAATTTTGATTTAGAAATGAGAATTAGTTGACATTTATCATTCGCGTTGTTTCGCTTACCGGTCTTGGATGTAGTATTCTTATCTATGTAGTATATACCATATCGTTGCTTAGCACCTGCAACACATTCCTTACTGTAGGGCTGAGTCAATGTGTTTGTCGTGATGTGGTTATTATTATTACTATTAAAGACAAAAGGGCTTATTAACAACCAAATTACAAGAATTTATCTAATTGCATATGAATTTATTTACGTCTTAAAGAACAAAACCTCACTCAATATACTCAAATACTCCAAAAAAAAATTCTACTTTATTATTTATGTCTGCCTGTTTACTAATCTTTGAATCGGCTGAACCGATTTTGACGGTACTTTTAAGTGCAGATAGAAATTATAAAAATAACACACGAACACGCGGGCGGAAGCTAGTATGCCATATTTAAGTTAAACAAGCTTGACCATAAATAACGTTATGCTGTACCATAAATCAACATCAAACAGGTTGTGGATCGCTTAATCTACGTCATAACAGATGCAAGTACATTTATATATATATATATATATATATATATATATATATATCTACTAATAAAATTTCACTAAACTGTCTGTCTGAATGAACAGAAATAGTCAAATTAGGTCAAGAATATTAATTTATTAAATGATCAATGCAAGTTTAGTAAATAAATATTCAATAGTTTTAATTAAAAGTGTAAGAGAAAAAACCGGTCAAGTGTGAGGTTGACTCACTAATGATGGATACCGTTCAATTATATAATATTAAATATTATGTACTTTTCAGATAATTTTATAAAAGAGACAAGAGTAAGCAAAGAATTCGGATAAAGCTCCCGTAATTTTTTTAATTTCTTTATATTTTAAGTATTTGTTGTTATAGCGGCAACAGGAATAGATATTCTCTGAAAATTTCACGACTCTAGCTATTATTGTTCGTGGGATACAGCCCACTTACAGACAGACGGACAGCGGAGGCTAAGTAATAAGGTTCCGTTTTAAGCTTTCTAAAACCCTGAAAAACCCTGAAAAAGAAAAATATATATATTATATTTGGGTGGTAATTTTGGGAATCAACGTTACGTTATGATGATGAGATATTATGATTATGATGACCTACGTTACATTATGATGACCTATGGCGCAGAGGTGTAACAGCCTGGTAAGCAAGAGGTCCCAGGCTCGTATCCCGGCGGGGGTGTTTTCTAGACGCGTCGTTTCGCTCACTGGTCTTGGATGTAGTATTCTTATGTATAAGTAAATAAACCACATCACGACACACGCATTGACTCAGCCCTGCAGTAAGTTTCGTAAGTGTCACAGGAACTAAGCAACGATATGGTATAAACTACATAGATAAGAATACTACATCCAAGACCGGTAAGCGAAACAATGCGTCTTGCAAATAACACAAAGTACCGCCCCCGTCGGGATTCGAACCCGGAACCTCTAGCAGCTGTTTACACCGCTGGGCCACAGAGGTCGTCAATCTATGTTGTATTTTCTCATATTGTGAGAATTTAAAGGACTAAACAAATAACTAAAATGTTTTACCCAACTACGGCAGAGCCAAAAAGGAGACCAAAGTTATTTCATTAGTCTATGGACGTATTTCGTGTGTTCGTCAGCTCCCAAGCTGGCGAACCGATCTTGATGAATTTGGTGTAAAATTGATTCGTATTTATGGTCCGGATAGCAAAAGGGTACATTTTATATATATATTATATTTTGTAATAAAAAATATAAAGCGAATGTTGCAATTTTTTCAGTTATCGATATTTCGTTTTGATTTTTTAAATGAAATTAACAATCGAGCGGTGCCTATACTGATTGGATAATATAAAATTTATCAAACGCACTGTACTATTTTTATTAGTAGATATTATTTTTCATAAATCAAACTTCTGATTTAGTACAGAGACTTTCCCGTACATTACACACACACTAATAAGCTCATGTGTGTGTATCGCAAACGTTTCCTTATTAAAGTCATTGGGCCAGAATGAGTTTATGAGACAGAGACGACATTATTAGATTAGAAGGAAAAAGCATAAGCCTTGGTTCACATGGCGGTTTTAATAAATCAACAATAATAATAATAACGAGGTCATGATCACGAACAATTATAGGAAGTATATCCTGAGGGATGGTACGATCGACATTTGTCGGGCATGCCGCCGTCCTGGAGAGTCACTCAGGCATATTACTTCCGGTTGTTCTCATCTGGCCAACGGTGAGTACTTACACAGACATAACTTAGTAGCTAGAATCATTCACCAGCAACTTGCACTTCGATACGGACTTGTGGAGACCGAGGTACCGTACTATAAGTACGTACCTTCGCCAGTTCTCGAAAATGGTCTTGCTACGCTTTATTGGGATCGATCTGTTATCACGGACAGGACTATTGTAGCCAAAAAACCTGATATCGTGCTGACAGATCGATCGCAGCGTCGTGCAATACTCGTCGACATCACCATCCCGCATGACGAGAACCTCGTGAAAGCCGAGAAGGACAAGCTCAGCAAGTATCTTGACTTGGCCCACGAGGTGACCGCCATGTGGGATGTTGATTCGACGATTATTGTACCGATAGTTGTTTCAGCGAACGGTCTCATAGCGAAGAGTCTTGACCAACACCTGAAGAGACTCTCGCTAGATAGCTGGATCAAGGGTCAGATACAGAAGGCAGTACTCTTAGGCACGGCGCGCATTGTCCGGAGGTTCCTCTCTCTGCAGCCCTAACCACCGGTAGTTTGAGCACTGCCCCGCTGCCGGTGGTTACTCTATGACAATAGGTTTTTCTATATATTAGGTTTTTCTTGACACTTGTTTCGTATGGGACTGCTATTTTTCGGTCAATTTGTAGAAGTTCCGCTCTGAACATAAAGCTGAAACATTTTTTAAACGGATTACCAAGTTGCTTCAAATTTGACCTCCTACATACTAACCTAGAAACTACCTCTATGTAAAATTAGTATATACAACATACACAATAGTTTCCGCATCATACAATGGCCTGTCACCATCATCCAATCTATCAAAAGCGTAGTGACAATGGAGACAATGGCCACAGATTTTATAAATTCCGACAGTTGATTCAATTATTAGTTGATTAGTTACATGTTTTTTGTCAGCCTGCTGCGGTGCCGGAGTGGTGCGGTATTTCGAGGGACAACCGCCACGCTGTCGCGCCACTGCAAGTCATGTTCACCAAGATCAACAGTGGCGTCTTTTGATGGAATAATCAACTAATAATGCAGCGGTGCGGTAGTAGTCCTTTTCACGACGGTCAATTTTCGTACAAAATGGCTGCAACAGTGCGGTCCCAATGCCGCACACTCACGGCAACAGTGGCCCAACATCAAATACGTGCTTATTTTGTTATTGATAAAACCTTCGATTAGAGGCTATTCGTTTAAAATGTTTACGCAGTATGTAAACATGACGCTTTCAATTTAAGATGTTTCATGTTGGAATGCTGCCGCCCTGGTGCGGGATATAGCGGTGCCGTAAATGTGCGGCAACTGTCCAACACGAAACGTCTAAATTCAAATTCAAAATGTTTTATGTTTAAATAGGCTTAAAATAAGTGCTTTTTTTAATCTACCACTGGTTCGGAATGCTATCTACGGGGAAGGAGCCGGCAAGAAACCTCCGTAGTTGCTTTCAAAAATTTACAATAGTTTTTCATTACATGTTGGAACATTTAAGTTTTCTAACTATTTCATACAATTGAAAGCTAATATTAGTCATATTTTTTTAGCCTTTATATAAAGCAAATTACAAGCAATATTTTTAATAATTAATTATTTTAAGTCTACTTAGGGTTATAATAGGATCCTTACAATATTTTGGAGAAGAAAATGTTTACATTTATCCGTCGAAAGAGTTTTATTTCGAGAACTAAACTGACTTTTATGATCATTTATGTTTATCTCTAGTGGAAATACAGTAGCTACTTTAAAAATGGCGTAAGAAGGTTCACCCATGCGCAGCGGCGGTACTGTCACAGAAGCCCAAAAGCCCGGCTTGCCCTATCAAACTAAATAAGTTCGTGCTCTTATTCATTCATTAATAAATCAAACGACTTTTTTAAATTCACTGAAAATGTGGTTTTGCTGACATGTTCGCAAACTTCTGAGTGTTTGGCTGAGCTCGTTCACGCTAGCAAGTCCACAACGGAAGTATGAAGTATATCTCTCCGCTTGCCCTGTACTAAAACTCTAGGCACGCCACTGCCCATGATACATCACCCAAGCGTCCATACGCTACGGAGACTGCTTACCATCAGAAGTCCTCAAAAAAACCACAGACCAAAGATTAAAGATTAAATAACTATTAATTGTATAATTCACTTCACTTTGAATAATTTGTTTATCTCTAGTGACAACATAGTGGGTTCTTTAAAAATGGCGTCAGAAAGTTCTTACAGGGACAACCATGCGTGCATGATTCTGGTTCCCTATAATTTTTAAGTATCATACCATCAGAAGGGCCGTGTACTTGTTTGCCTCATTTATAGGATTAAGGAAATCCTGAGCAGTAACAGTAAAAGTGAAAAATGAACTTAAATGACTGACGTTATTAACCTCATGTGGAACAGTAATAAAGAGAGCAACTCAGTTCAAGTACCTGGGCCACTGGGTCACAGAGGACCTATCGGATGACTTCGACATAGAAAGGGAACGCAGGGCATTGGCTGTGATCTGCAATATGCTGGCCCGCAGGTTTGTACGCTGTACTGAACCAAAGAAAATAACACTTTAAAATAACAAGACGTATTGCCAGTCGTTCTACACGTGCAGTCTGTGGGTTAGATATACACAGAGATCATACAATGCCTTGCGTGATCAATACACCAATGCATTCAGGATGCTGGTGGGACGGCCGCGATTCTGGAGAGCGTCAACTATGTTCGCTGAAGCAAACACAGATGGCTTTCATGCTATTATGCGTAAGCGTGTAGCTTCACTGTTGCGACGAGTGAGGGCTAGCACCAGCAGCCTCCTGAATGCGGTTGCTGAAAAAGTAGACGGGGTATTAATGAGGCACTGGACCTGTCTACATATATCCAGTGACTCACCTAGTTATAGGAAACGATTGCTGTCTTGTCTTGTTTTTTTATAATAATAATAAATCTTTATTTCTCCATAAACATATTGTTTTTTTATGATTATATTTGATTTTGTGTATACTAACATAGTTTTAATAAGTAAATTGTTACTAAAGTCTATGGACTATTTGTCTGAAAATAAATGTTTTAGATTTTTTTTGTTGTGTAAGCCTGCTCTTACATACATTACGCTGAGAATACATAAGTCGTTTTGTTATTATATTATCAAAGTTATTTAGGACGGGAACACAAAAGTTTTTCGGTTAAGTGATGAATGAGAGACAAGATGAGGTTATTATTATTTTTTATTCAATCTCGTGGGGAAATAAGCTGACTGTTCATCTGATGGAAAGCCGCATTGAATCACGGTGCTCTTGATATCTTAAAGACGAGAGCATCCACTGCACAGATGCAGAGTGATATGTTATACCCCTCGGCCCGGATTTACACTGTCTCTGCAATTCTTCGAACCGAAACAACGAACTGTTTCAGAAATAGAAATTATTATAGTACCAACACAGACCCGACCCCTGGTTCCGAGAGTGGATAGGATCAAGTTTTTATCCTTCTACGGCGAAGCAAAATGGAAGGTTATGATTTTGACCGGTATGTATTTAATTTATATAGCCTATTTATATAGTTTTGTTACCAAAAAACACAATGAACATTCGTCACCG
The DNA here is from genome assembly GCA_949316135.1 of Choreutis nemorana. Lineage (NCBI taxonomy): Eukaryota > Metazoa > Arthropoda > Insecta > Lepidoptera > Choreutidae > Choreutis > Choreutis nemorana. Next base: position 9,453,482 of record OX438606.1, on the reverse strand, counting down.
CTTCAAAGTGCGGAGCCCGTCGCCCATGTATCGGTGATCGAGTGATCAATCAAAATTGACGTTTTGTGCTCATTATGCAGGCACTTGATGGATCGTAGTGGATCCAATAACCCGTGTCAATGCCTGAATCATCCGGAGACACGTCATTTAGCGCGTAACCGATTAGTACTTGGACAATATTCGGGTTTGACCATTTTTTTTTTGTTACCTGCTGTGGCATGGATTCATATTTTCCCACGTTTTTATACACTCACTTTCTCGTTTGTTCGTTTGTCGATTGAAAATTTGTATGGAGTGACTTTTGAGGCAGAAAAAAAATAAAATAAAAAAATAGATTTAAAAATAAAAATTCCCAAGTTTTTAAATGTCCTAAAAATAAGAAAATAACCCTACGGGGCTGAAAGAGAGGTTTTTAGATTTTTTGAATCTATTAATTATTTAGATACACAATCTTAAATATACTTTAAGTTAAAAAATTAATAATTAAAAACTTTAAAATTATGGAACGAAAAAAAAATCTCATCTGAAATTGTTTAGTAAAACAACACAATGTTCCGACCCCTTCGGGATTCGAACCGAGAACGTTTAGCCGTGTGTTTTAAACACTCCGCTATAGAGGTTGTCAACATATAAAAAATAACGTCAAAAAACTCAAACCTGACTACTGAAAATGCGTTCTAAAAAGTATGAAACATTAAAATATTCTCATCTGAAATTGTTAAACTATTCAATTTAGCAGTTGTAATATGCTACCTACAGTATTAGGCAAACTTACTCACTTGTATTATTATGTAATGTTAGGTTAGATTTGGTATAAGCATATGGCCATGGATAAATCGAGTGATTTATGAAGATTGATTTATTTTTATGTTTTATGTTAAATATCAATATTAATAATAATTTTATTTACCAAAATGTAGGCTACAATGTTGTTACAAGTTAAGGAAGACCCGTACATTAACCTCTTAAAAGGTGTGCAAATATTTGCTTACAATAAAAAGTCACATTTTAAGGACAATCATAATTTACAATAGGCAGTTACAAATTAATTAAACAATTTTTTAAGTCAAAATGTTTAAAGTGCAGATTAAACACCCTTGAAATGATCTGTCGTTTAGGTTCAATTATCGGGTGTCGTAATATTCATTATGTTTGTTTTTCTTTGTTGTAAAAGATGTGTGTGTGTTTTGTAATTATGTGTGTGTTTGTAGATGTTCTTAGTTAGAAAGAAGGCTTGTTCTTTTAAACAATTTTTTAGTTTTAATCTTGATTGGATTTTTTTTAATGATTTGTTTTGTTAAATTTATTTGTTTTTATGTATGAGTTTCATCTAATATAAACTATTTAATTTATCGTTCGATTCACAAACTTACGAAAAGTATTCTGTGATGGTGGTTATAAAGTGGTTTCTAATTAAATAAATGTGTGTTGATTTGCCAATATAGTCACGAAACGGATGTCCTGAATGTAATTATTATTATTTTTTTAATTGAGAAAGAAAATAACTCAAAATTTTAATAAAATCAAAAAAACTTTATTCCGTTGACTTAAAAAAACTTACTTCGTTCAATGAATTTAATTTTTTTGAAAATAACTTGACCACTGGTTCGGAAAGTTGATGTTGGGGAAGATACCGGCAAGAAACCCCAGATTCTGAAACTTACGAGTATGTAAGTATTTCAACAGAACTGGTGGTAGTAAAGAAATGACGATTTGAATGTGCTTATTTTAAGTCTATTCAAATAAAACACATTTTGACTTTGACTTTGTATATTCCAAGTCAAAGTCAAAATGTGTTTTGTTTAAACACTTAGAAACATATACAGCTAGTACTAAAGAAAATTAAGAGCTTAGTATTAATACTAAACTCCAAATTACTAATTTATTTTTTGTTTATTTTATTTAATTAATACGGCCCAAATGCACCCATTAAATTAATTAAAAAATATACATCAAACATCAACAAATTATAGTTAAAAAATTACAATTAGTAAACACTAAATTAAACAAATTGGTACACAATAGAAAATAAAAAATCATAATAAAAGTTAAAAAGTTACTGTGTTGAGGTAATTCTAATCAATGATCTTACTTGATATCACTCTATATATATATATACATATATATATTTATTTATATATAACCGAGTGATATCCGAGCGAGTAACCGAGTCGTATAATATATATTTATACCTCATGTTTGTGTAACTTTTGATTTTTTAAATTATCCTTTTGTCACCTTCACACGAACACACTCACTAATTAAAAATAAACACACACATACACACACTCCCCTTTCCTCCTCTTTTTTGTATTTATCAATATAATAAAAACATTTTATGGCATCAGTTAAGATAATTAATTTTTGCTTACAATTTTATTATGTGCTGGTATTATATATATATATATATATTATCAAATTAAAAATAATAATTAGTAGATTGTTTGAACAACCATTGTTCTGTTTCAGTATTAAATATAAGGATTCTATAAATGCTATTGAACTAACACGTGCTAAGAAAAATTCTAAATTGATATTCCATTTGACGAAATTTGAGAGGCAACAGAGAAATTATAATTTGATATTTATCGTTTGAACGGTAAATATTTGACATGAAATATATTATGTACTCGGGAGAGCTATAACCCCAGAACAGTAATTTTGTTTATGTTCGATATTGAAATACACCTTTTCATACACGAGAATGACGGTAAGCAATTACCGGAGCCTTTACTTGCTCATATATATAGAGAAATCGCATTTTTATTAGAATCACTTCTGTAAAAAAATTTGGTGACCTCCAATAAATTAAGCGAGCCCGAAGAATCATCGGGATTGACGATAATAGTGCTAACTTTCATGGCCTCAGCCTCCGTCGCAAAGTTGCGTGACTATCGGTATTTTATAGGATACATTTCGGAGAGTGTGCGCAGGAATTGCACAATTTAATTCCACCGGCCCCCTTTTATAATCGGAATACTAGACGTAGGTTGAAGTTGCATCCTTTTGTGGTTGATATTCCGACCATCCGGACTAAACGCTTCGATAGCTCCTTCATAGTGCGTACTGCAAGGGTGTGGAATTCTTTGCCTGCTAAGAGTGAATAGGTTTCTCCTAGGCAGGCATGATATACCTTAGACCTCATCGCCGCTTAACATCAGGCGGGTTTCGGGTCAAATGCCTGCCTGGTCTTGAATTTAAAAAATATAAAATATTTTTATAATAGGTAGTCAGTACAAATAAATTGTATTTCGTATTTATTTATATTTGCGAAACCAACAGTTTTATATTTTAATTAAGATTAACAAATAATAAAATTACCAATGAAGATTCCACTGGTTGATATTCACGATCGAAACAGAAAAATTAAATCACAAATAAACATTATAATTACAAATTGAATAATAATAAAAAAATAACGTAATACGGTAACGTTGTGAGTTGTTATTTTTTTTAATGTCTGCCAATTTCATAAACTGTAAGATTTAAAAGAAACAGACAACTAACAGAAAGACAAACAAACACACAGAGAAGGCTTAGTAATAGTAACAAAGTTAGTTACTGCAACGATCAAAGTCTGCCGATCTTACTCACTTGCAACTTCAAACAAGGGCAGGTTGGAACGAAGAAAAACACAAGTCCTCAACAAAAAGCCACAGACTAGAGATCAAAGATTAAATAACTATTCATTATATAATTTACTTCACAAGTTAGAAGTTAAATAAGTCTACTGTGGCTCTCAGCGTAGTTTCACCGCTGTATCCGCAATTAGCCAATTAGTGGCTGGCTCAGTCCACAATGACAGCTGTGCCGTACGCGTAATGGCGGCAAATAGCCCGCACAAAATGGCGTCGCGTCACGGCTTTCAAACTTCGACAACACTCAATTGCAATAACGGAGCTTTGTTCTGCAAATGCACGTATGGGCAACAATGTTTAATGCTAGTTCGTATTGAAATCATTATGTCGTGTGTAGGAATTTCTAGTTATTATAGTTGGAAAGAGAAGCTTTCTCGTAGGTTTCCTCGCCCTGGATTCTTCCCTAACAAATCACTTCCGATCAGCTTTGTAAACCGCGGTGAAAGGAAAATACAAAATGAAATCGTCTTGGCAAAAGAGGTTTTATTTCATATTTTTTAATTATAAAACACCGAATATTTTTTTTAACTTATCATCGTTTGATTGAGTAAAACCGAGTTGTCTAAAATTAATGAAATCATTTGGCCTTTTAATAGTTTTAACGAAGCAAAAGGGTATTGATTTTGACCAGTATGTATGTATGAATATTCATCTGTTCCCTCATATCTTCTTATCATAAATTGACAAATGAAGTATCGTTGAATGTGTCATAATTGTCCGCTGGTTATAAGCCTGTACCAAATCATATCTATTATAAAAAATAATACATGTGAACAATTTTGCCCAACACTGTAGATGGCACATACACACTATTAAATACAACATAAATATACATACATAAACTAATGCCATACAAAGGTGTTACCACCGTATTTTGCATTTTTATGTTAAGTCCCAATGTGTTAGGTTGCGAATCTGTCGCCACTATCCAGGCACATGGCAGCTACAACGCACGGCAACACGAGACTCGAACCCGCGACCTGTCGAGTCGGGTTGGTCGGTTAACCAAGCTCTGTAACAAACTGAGCCACCTCGTTCTCAACTACCATCTCAACTAAATTGTAAATAGTCTACTTACCAATTTCAGTTGATAATATTTTCTTTTTTCATTCTTCTTAGAGTGCTGTTTTCAGTAGTCGGGTTTTGGTTTTAAAACTTATTTTCAAAATCAGAATAACCATGGCTAATCATCTAGACAAACGTTATCTCAAAATTTGATCTGTCAAAAAGTTGAGCAAATACACAAACAAATACGAGTAACTTGTATAAACACATTGAATTAACTATTCTTTACATTTCTTTTGGGTCTAACCTCGACAGTAATTAGGTGAACGTTTCTGAGAATTTGTAGTTTTTTAGTTTTCGATGGGTTTTTTAATTGCTATAATTTAAATAAAAATGTTGAAATATAAATGAAGAACTTTTTTTACGAGTTGCGAGTCGAGTTTTTTGCGAGTTATTTAAATTTTTGTGTATTTTCTCATTTTCTGTTGTTTAGAGTTATTTTGAATGTTTGTATACCGTGTTTAAGTGATATGTTCGTGGTTGTCAAATTGATGTTTCTGATGCATTTTAGTTTTTTTAATTTCTTTAAATTATGATAGCGCGTCTATTTTAAATTGTAATTGTAAGGGCTGCATGTTAAGACGCCCTTGACGTAATGCAGACCACTGGTGCTTGATTTCCAAAAAATCACGCGGAAAAAAAAAAAAAAAAAAACTGTCAGTGAGACAGCGCGGGATGGAAAAAAAGGAAGATCGGGATATTCATTTGGGTTATTGTATTTTGCTATAGTAAACTTTTGTGACTCGTTAAACGTGATTTTAACTCGTCGCCCGCTAACCCACGCCTTGATAACCCATGATGGAGGGCCCAGAGAGCTTGGATACTGTATCTGACAACCCTGGTATGCCTTCAATTACTTTTAATCCAATTCAGTTCAATTACTGTTTTATCTCCAAATAAAATAATTAATAATAATGAATTTGATTTGTAATGACAGCAAATTTCACAGTTAAAATACAGCCATAATCAAAGCTTTTGTATCTTAAATTACCAAAGTCTTAAGCCCTTATCCAAAGTATTGTCGTACAAATAAATAATTATCCCCAAACAACCTTGATTCAACGAAGATACAAGCAAGACAAGCAAGACAAGCGTTATAACAACCTATATCAAAATTATTACCATTCAATTTTAGAACCAATCTAAGTGTATTAAAGTTGAGTTTGATTTGGAAGGTTCGGCTTCTGAGGCTATTAGTCTACGGCTGATGCTGGTTTAGGTGAATCTGTTAAGGAATTTAAATAATATATGCGATAAGTAACTGGTTGGTGGATGCTGTAAGCTCTGGCCCGTACATTATCGCGAGCTGGGCTTAAGGTTACGTGCTTCGAACTGTGGAGCAACGAAAGAGGAGGGTTCGATACTCTCTGCAGGATTCTACAGGGTTCTCTGAAGACACAGGTGGTAGATCTATGTGCAGATCGTCTGGGTTAGTACCACCCTCCTTTCTATTTCTGCCGTGAAGCAGTTCGCCATGTTACGGTTCGAAGGATTGGAGAGCCAGTGTAATTACCGCCACGAGAGGTAAGGGTAATATCTTTACATAAACATCAGCAACGCACTGACGATGCTCTTAGCGTTCCAGACATCAAGAGTATCGTCGTGTCTATAGCAAATTTATATAATTTATCATTAGAGCGAAACTTAAATCAAAAAAAAATTACAATTGTAGGTAATAACTATTCTTATATTTTTATTTAAATTTTTGAAAGCAATTCTTTTTATCTGAAAAAACATAAAACATAACATCCATAAACTCACGCCGTAATTAATCCCTCGAGAGGGATAGGCAGAGGTGTTACACACCGCATTTCGCATGTTTATGTTGAGTCCCAGTGTGACAGGTTGCGAATCTGTCGCCACTATCCGACTCACTATTATCTGAAAAATATATCTGAATATATTTCGTGGCCCAGCAAAGTAGACACGTCGAGCGGGAAAAATGATGCGTTAAGAGAGATACATGTGTGTATGAATAATTTAAGTCATGTCCTTTGACTTTGTACCCAGCGGGCACAGCTGCCTGAGGACCGAGGGCAATGCGGCCCTAGAGCTTGGACGCTTTACACTGCTGCTCGGACAACGAAACTACGAAGGTTGGTTGCCGTATTCATCTCGAAGATGCATTTGAACCATTGCGTCAAAATTACTTTTGACGACCTCTGTGGCGCAGTGGTGTTAACTGCCTACTTCTACGAGTTCTGATCCCGACGGGGGTGGAATTTTGTGTTATCTGCCAGACGCTATGTTTCGCTTTCTGGTGTTGGATGTAGTATTCTTATCTATGTAGTACATCCCATATCGTTGCGACAGAAGATTAAGTCTTAGGGGCAGTCAATGTGTGTGTCGTAATGTGGTCATTATTATTATTTGAAATCAGATTTATTCCATTCGAACACCAGAATCTAATACCCCTTGGTATTCGTTTGTATTTGATTAATGTTGTCATATTTTGATTCTATACCGAAACGATACAATAAAATTTCAGTGACATTTGGTACAATTTGCATGAACTTTTTAATATAGGTAACGGCTCTTTCAATTTAATAATATTACTGCTTTCAATTTAATAATATTACACATTATTATTGCATTGTATTATTGCAGTAAGTATCGTAAGAACTTATGTCAGGAAAATTCAGGAAATTGCGCGACACTGTTTAGTAAATAAATTCTTGGTTGTGGTTGCACTGTCGGTGGAAGCTATGCTTCATTTACTGAGGTGTTTTAGGCAGATATCATCACCTTCTGTTCTGTACTGTGTACCTTCTTATATGAGTAAACTTTAACGTAATGATATTCACCGTGTATGTAACAATCATTGCAGTGAAAAGGGCGGTCAAACTCGGAATGACGGATAGTAAGCTACATTTTTATAATACCTCATCATCATGGCCTTCTAAATGTTGTCTCAAATGTCTCAAAGAATCTAGTGTCGTGACTTGACTGGACGAGGGTGCCTCTCCCAAAGCGAAGAAGCATAGCTTCAAAATGAAGTTAGCTAAGACATAAACGTAACGTGAAGAAGTGGGACTCCACGAGATGGACCGAAGGATTTGCAAAGGCTGCAGGGAGCCGCTGGAAGCAAGCGTTTCTGCTAAGGAGATATTTAATAGAGATTATGATGGAGTATTTTAATTTGAGATTTTTTCCCGGATCCTTACCCAACTATAAGATCAGAAATGCAAAATTGAGGTTTTGGGACCAATAAAAGTATCCATTAATTTTAACCAAAGCAGGTTAAAGATCAAAAAAAATATATAGAAAAATAAAAATACATTACAAAAGGCCATTTCAAATGAACAGCTATTTTCATACAACCAAAAAACATTTTTTTAAATATTCTCAGTAAAAAAAAGTAAAGAAGCAATGGACACTAAAGCCTCTACATGACATAAACCCGCTCTCGAAAGAAAAGCGCTGAAAGGGAGACTTAAGAGAGAGTACAAGAAAATCTGAAAGTAAATTACATTCGATACAGGCCTTTTGCGCATGACATCTGCATATTTTAGGCCTTCGGAAAATGTGATTTCATTATAACAAGAGTGTTGATTCAAGACAATATCTTGTATAGAAAAAGTTGCCAATAAGTAATAAAAAGTTCGTTCATAAATTACCTTGACTATCATACTATATACAACATCATTGGCAAACAACACTTTTAACCTGATGAATATGGTAGCGCCGCCTATTCACATCACGATCCCCTTGATGTCTGGAACGCCAATAGCACCGCCTATACGTTGCCCGTGTACAAGTAAAGATAATAACAATAACAACCACAGCACGACACACACATTGACTCAGCCCTGCACTAAGTATCGTAAGAACTTGTGTCGCAGGTGCTAAGCAACGATATGGTATATACTATATTCATAAGAATACAACATCCAAGACCGGTAAGCGAAACAATGCTCTTGCAAATAACACAAAGTCCCGCCCCGCCGGGATTCGAATCCGGAACCTCAAGCGTAGCAGTCGGCTAAAAAAAAAAAGTAAAGATATCTGTCGTGCCAGTAATTACACTGGCTCTCCAATCCTTCGAACCGAAACACAGCGAACTGCTTCATGACGTGCAAATGCACCAGTAAGTATGAACGGTCTTAAACTAGATAGGACTGTGTAGTTTTGCATCGCGCAATACTGGAGTTTAACTTTTCATTGCGTATTGATTTTACAGATGGTCCGGTTTCTAAACAAGTTTGTATACTTATTTACGCTGTAAAGAAACGCTTAGTTTTATAGGATAACGTACCCAAAGGGTAAAAAACGGGACACTCACTGAGCCCTTGCTGTCTCCCAGCGGGGCTGTATCTCATGTACCGTAATAGCAAGACTCATAAAATTTTCACAGCACGTCTATTTCTGTTTCCGCTATAACAACAATTCGTAAAAAAAAAAAATTAATTTAAAACCAAAAATTAACTGATTATGGCTGCAGTAGTTACAAACTGTGTCGCAGCCATTATCACCCATCTGAACTATCATAAAGTAAAGATGGACAATATAAACTTAAAATTAAATAGGGCTCAGTTACAAGATACGTTATGTTTTCGAAATCTTTTGCTTGTTCATGTTTGTTTAACGAAATTATCTACAAACAAATAATCTTGTAAGTTGAAGATGCAAGTCAGAGTTTTTGACTTACGGTCGTCAGCATGCATGTAACGTTAGCTTCACCTTTTACAGGTGGTATATCTACGTACGAGATCGTCTGGGTTGGAACTCTCCTTTCTTCGCTGTGTTTCGGTTCGAAGGATTGGAGAGCCAGTGTCATTACCGGCACGAGATGAATAACATCTTTACTTCTACAAGGGCAACGCATAGGCGGTGCTCTTTACGTTCCACGACAAGGGTTTCGTCATATCAATAAGCGGCGGTAACACTTTCCATCAGGTGAACTATCTTTTTTTGCTCATGATGTTGTATGGACAAAAAACCTGCAAGGACAAGCCAATAACTCAAGTTACATCAACTTCTGGTGTTAAACATATTTTAATTATTATAATTTTAATTAATTTAAAAATCTCAATTTCAAATTCCTTTTCTTTAAAAGTGTTGTATAATTGTATATGGATAAGTAATACGATTACAAAATGTTCAAAATTAACTATTTGGCCGTTGCAGGTCAGACTAACGTTAGGCATTAAGTATCGGCGGTGTTACTTTCAATCAGGTGAAAAGTTTGCTTGTTCGCCCATGATATTGCAAGTATATAATGGCCTTTCTTTTTACTTAAGTTGTAACGAAATGTAAAAACTTTCTAACGCTACTATTAAAGGCAATCGCTATAACAATTTATCACATACTAAAACAATAATAACATGCCAATAAAAAACTTCACTAAATCCCGTTCCGGGAACGACGAAAACAATTTCCAATCCCGCGTTTGTTTTGGGATTCCGCTGTGAAGTGGTTTAGGGCTCTTTCAGTTGAGACGTTTATTGTCGGCTGTCTGTGCAGTGCCGGTACTGTCATAGAAGCCCAAAAGCCCGGCTTGCCCTATCAAACTAAAATAAGTTCGAGCTCTTATTCAGTCATTAACAAACCAAACGATTTTTTTAAAGCCACCGAAATTGTGGTTTTGCTGACATGTTCGCAAACTTTTGCTGAGCTTGTCCACGCTAGCAAGTCCACAACGGAAGTATGAAGTATGTATCTCGGCTTGCCCTGTACTAAAACTCTAGGCACGCCACTGTGTCTGTGGTGCCGAAGCCGTGCATTAATTGTCCAACTAACGGACGGTTCCTATAGTTATACGAACTCAAAGATTTTCAATAATGAACATTTTCTTTATTACTGTTGTTTCACATTAAGCTTTACATAACAAGTGCAATATTAATCCTTATGCTGTACAACATAAGAACGGTACTAACAGGCAAGGTTGATCCATGAATGCGTACCAGATAATTGACACTTAAAAAGGAAAAAAAAATCCTTGTAAATTTCAATTAACAACACAGTTATAACAAATAAATAGTAGATCGGGGCAACTGCTCCTGTTCACCAGGATCAACAGTGGCGTCCTTTGATCGAATAATCAACGAATAATGCAGCTGTTCAATGACGCACAGGCTGTGCCCGGACACCCTACCTAATACCCTAATTATTATTACCAAAATAAAAAGCCTTTTATTTTGTTGCAGATTACAACAGAAAAGAAAGAAAGTTGTTTAAAATCTATTTTTATTTTTGTAATTCAGTTTTTTTTTTTTTTTCGTTAATTCAGTATTTATACAAATTTTTAATTAAGTTTATATTATTTAATTACTATCTGACCCGGCAAACGTTATTTTGCCATATAAATAAAAAATTAAGGGTGGACAACCCTTATCACTAAGGAGTATGAGAAATGGGCCGATTCTCAGACCTACTCAATATGCTCACAAAATTTCATGAGAATAGGTCAAGCCGTTTCGGAGGAGTACGGGAACGAACATTGTGACACGAGAATTTTATATGTAAGATCATCTGCCAGTACCTTTCTGCAGGTAACAGAAACTGACAAACAGAAATTATGAGTATTATTTGTTTATGGGGCCAAGAAGTTATAAGGACCTCGATATGAGATTATAGGTGTCCTCATCGTCCGCTGGTTATAGGCTTTATAACGTCACGATAAATCGAATAGGGCGCCCTCTATATGACAAACCCAGATAAAAAAATCTTGTTCCATAACTTTCAGAGCGTGATTCTTAGTATTCGGGTTTTAGTTTAAAATATTTTTTTAGTATATATGTACATGATAGAAATTTAATATTTAATACATTAAAAAACCTAATAAAAATCATGTCTACAGTGCACTTCCACGTTGTATAGCGATGCTCAACCTTAAATAGAATATCTGTCTGAAATCAAGACTTGATCTCGATTGCTCAGCGACATAAATGATGTACAGCGTTGATGCAAGTTTATAACTGAAAGTTTTATTGAAACACATTAAACTAACTAAACACAATAAACTATAGCAATCACCAATATGTACACGGAATAATGTATAAAACAATATAATTAAAGTATTATAGTGACAAGGCGTATCTCTTGCTTGTCACTCCGACATTTCAGCTCTGACCAGAGAGCATTAGTTTGGAAGTCGAAACTTACAAATATATAAGGTAATAACCACCACATCACGACACACACATTGACTCAGCCCTGCATTAAGTATCGTAAGAACTTGTGTCGCAGGTGCTAAGCAACGATATGGTATATACTTAATAAATAAGAATACAACATCCAAGACCGATAGGCGAAACAATGCGTCTTGCAAATAACACAAAGTCCCGCCCCCGGAACTGGTTCCGGATTGGAACCCGGAACGTCGGAGTCGGCTGTTTACACCACTGCGCCACCGAGGTCGTCAAATAGGTAACAATATATAAGGCAGTTTATAGATAATTGAGAAACGAGAATCAAACATCACAATAAAAAATCTGACAAGACTCTTGCCAATGTTACCATTACTTAAAAAGCTATTTACCGTTTGCCACTTCAGTTGTTTTAATATTAAAGGAAATTCAGACCGCGAATAAATTAACAAGTAGTAGATGGTCAGTCCATTTCACGAAGGCTGTTCGTTTATGGCTGTGTTTAGACATGTACATGTATTGTTTTAGTGTGCGTCGTAACCTTACTGAGCGAACCCAAGCTTACGCATACAGAAGCGATGTGCTGATGAACACGCCTAACGGAACAAACACAGCCATATTCAAACAGTCTTAGTGAAATGTATCAAGAGATTATATTGCGTTTAATTAATTCAGATTTACATTATTAGTTTTGAATTTAAACATTCTAAGATAAAGTTTTTGCACGTTGAGTTTTTGTTTTGCTTTTTAAAATAAAAATAACCTTTAAAATACAGGTTTTCTGAATTAATTAATAAACCACATAACGACACACACATTGTTTCAGCCCTGCAGTGAGTATCGTAAGAATTTGTATCACAGGAACTAAACAAATGGTATAGAATATTACATCCAAGACCGGTAAGCGAAACAATAACCCAAAGTGCCGCACCCGCTGGGATTCAAACCCGGAACCTCTAGCGTAGCAGTCGGCCGTTTACACCACTGCGCTACAGATGTCGTTTATATTTAGTAAATGTATCTGTATTCCTGACATTTTATACAAACATTTTCAAATATATACATTTTTAAAGAAGGTCATAAAATTCTTTACTGGAAGTATTTTTCGGCTCTTCCTTACCCATATTTTTGGATTTCGTACTTAAGCGGTAAAAAACGGTATAATATTACTAAGCCTCCGCATCTAATGAAACATAATATTTTCAGAAATTGTCTATTTCTGTGGCCGCTACAACAGCAAATGCTAAAAACATGACGACCTCGGTGGCGCAGTGGTGTAAACAGCCAACTGCTACGCTAGAGGTTCCGGGCGAATCCCGGCGGGCGAGACTTTGTGTTATTGTTTCGCTTACCGTTCTTGGATGTTGTATTCTTATTTATTTAGTATACCATATCGTTGCTTAGCACCTGCGATACAAGTTCTTACGATACTTACTGCAGGGCTGAGTCAATGTGTGTGTTGTGATGTGGTAATTTATTTATTTATAAAGAAATTAAAATGGGCTCCCGGAAACGTCAGTTTTGCTTGTCCTTGTTTCTTTCAAGAATTTATCCATAAAGTAAAATATATTTGAGCTAAAAAGTTTGTATGAATCTCACCATGTGCGAGTCCAACCCACAGTTAACCGGTTTTTCGAGTTTAAGGACTAAAATAAAGCCTTTATTCGCCGACCAAAAAAAAAACGAAACAAATACATTTTTAAATGAATTACTTTTAAATATTTATTTTTTATGTCTTTATTTAGTTCCTTTCCAGTGGTTTAATGGTCAGGTTGTCTTCCGGTAGGCCTCCCCTTGTTTCTTCCTCTCATTTCTGTCCCGAGTTAACCTTCTCCATTCTTTTGGTAGGTCATCTTCCCATCTCTTTATTTGGCGTATTTTTTGTCCCTTTCCATTTCAAAAAACAGATACTTCTGAAGTCGATAGAAGAGAATTTTTCCCACCTTTTTATACACTCACTTTCTTCTTTGTTTGTTTGTTTGTCGTTCCGGTTGGATTTTTGCAACTCAATTTTGAGGCACTTCCCGATAAGCTAGCAGGCTGAAATTTTCAGGGTAGCTTCAAACCCGATGACATGCAATTTACAACTATAAAAACAGCTGGACCGATTTTGATAAAATTTGTATGGGGTTACTTTTGAGGCAGAAAAAAATAATAAAATTATTAATACATTTAAAAATATAAAACTCACGTTTTTAGATGTCCTAAATTAAAAATTAAATTCACTCAAACATTCCAACAAAACGCAACGAAGCTATCGCAACCATTGGAATACAAAATGTAATAGCCTAAAGCTAAAAGCATTCTGAAAGGTCGAAAACAGATAACAGTCGATCCTGTGAGCACGATCCAGAACGATTATCGCTTCCGACGTTACGACACGTAATTAAACGACCGGTTAGTTTTAGACGGAATTTTAAAACGAACAAATCCAAAAGGAGGCGACGAAAATGTTTGGTTTTTAAAGAGTTACGTGTATTTTCTCAAATTCACTTACATTTTTTGACTTTTCGCAATATTAATCATTGAACGGATTATTTATTTATTGGCAAAGCAACAGCATTACACAGGTGTAGTTTATAATGTATGGTTATAAATGAACTATAATATAAATCTAAAGTGTATGCCAATTAAAGGTGTGCACACCATTGGCCCATAAGATTAACACTCGTAAACTGCTAGAAAAAATAAAAATGAGTTCATAACAAACTGATGCCTAACCGACTTATATTAAAAAATATATGGATTTTTGAATGGGGAAAATATGTTTTGTATTTTAATTATTTTTATTTCAAAACCTTACAACAAAAAACACAATAAAATTAAACGTAACCTTAATTTAATTAACAAACTAATGAAGAGTGTAAAATTTATATCTAAAATATATAGGAATGGCTTGAACCAGAAGAAGCTTCTATTGCTGACAAAAAAAAAATGGCTGACATAATTAACTAACATTTTCATTTCCGATATTCAATTATTCATTTGGAATATAAAATTATGTTTATTTACAAAACAATCGATTCAAACTCCAAATTCATCAGATTTTAGAATCTACAACCAAAACTGAATTTATACAGGATATAAAATCCAAAAAAAAACCAAACCAAACCAAAAATGACGAAAAAAAACACTTTTCTCATATTATTAAATTCATTGTTTAGTACTTGTTGTTGTAGCGGCAATAGAAATAGACATTCTCTGAAAATTTCA
This sequence comes from Choreutis nemorana, assembly GCA_949316135.1. Classification (NCBI taxonomy): domain Eukaryota; kingdom Metazoa; phylum Arthropoda; class Insecta; order Lepidoptera; family Choreutidae; genus Choreutis; species Choreutis nemorana. Next base: position 9,438,478 of record OX438606.1, on the reverse strand, counting down.
AGTTTCTAGCTGCTATGGTTCTTGAGATACAGCCCGCTGAGAGACTGACGGACGGACGGACAGCGAAGTCTTAGTAATCCCATTTCTTACCCTTTGGGTACGGAACCCTAAAAATGACTTTCACTTAATTGAAGTAACAAAGTACACTGAGAATCATGCTTTTGAAGCATGGTTAATAATATTAACTACGTGCGAGATCGTCTGCGTCGGTACCGCCCTCCTTTCTATTTACAACGTGACGCAGTTCGCTGTGTTTCAGTTCGAAGGACTGGAGAGCCAGTGTAATTACCAGCACGAGAAGTATAGCATCTGCACCTCTACATTGGCGGTGCTCTTGGCGTTCCACGATAGGGGCATTGTCGAAACAATTGGTGGCGATGTCACTTTCCATCTGTTGCTTGTTTGCCTATGATGTTGAAAAAAAAAACATTAAAATATTTCATCCACCCGGATTAAACGCTTCGATAATTATTTTATAATGCGTACTGCAAAGGGGTGGAATTCTTGGCCTGCCGAAGTGTTTCCTGACAAATGTAAGCTGGGTTTCTTTAAGGCAAAGAAGAAGCTTCTCCTGGGTAGTCATGTTCCACCTTAGACTATATAGATTACTAAACATACATTTACAACGAAATTTGTTACGTATTAATGTATCCCATCCCTCATTAATGAAACACCCCACCATTAAATACATTACGAAGCAACCCACAATGCGCGGTTTAAAAAAACCGAAAGGCAAAATTTTCAAACCGGACCGTTAAATATGAAAGAAAAATATATGGATGAATATTCGCGCGCGCAATTTGCTCTTTTGATACCTTTATGCATAGTTCTACTACGAACTCAATGCATTGGGTAGTTTTATCTATTAGAAAAAAACAAAAATTCAATTGATTTGGCGGTTTTCATATTCATTAGACTAGAAAAAGCTTTCATCTTTGCATTGTGTTTTTAAGTTTTACGTTAACTATTAAGGAAGAAAAGCTCGGGGCACACCCGCCACTATGTCCCTCCACTGCAACTCCTGTTCGCCAGGATCAACACAGGCATCCTTTGATCGAATGTTCAACGAATAATGCAGCTATGCAATGACGCACAGGCTGTGCCCGGACACCCTAGCGGCTTTCTTGGGACCCGCAACGAACTAGAAAGAAAAAGAAAGAAAAAGCTATTATGTAGCTATACTTTATGGCATTTTTTTATTTCTTAGTCTATTTCAATCTCCTGATGGTTGTAGCATACTAGTCTTAGATCCAATTACTTTTAGTTAAAGAAATCCGAGTACTTTTGCCTCGAATCGAGCCTCAATTTGTACTCATGCAAGGGGTTTTAAATTATTTATTCGAAACATTTCTAAAGGTATTTGCAAACAGGAAACAGACATTACGATTTAAAAAAAACTAAATAATGACATACAAAATAAAACTTACTACGAACAAGATTAAACAATAAAAAATATATCATTTTTAAAATGATCTATATCTTTTTCTCTTTCTAAAACGGGTTTGACGTATGACGTCAAATGTGGGTTTTGCTCCCTCTGTCTAACACAAAATTTCAAACCGTTGTATTTTAAGCAAACATTTGCTTGTATTTCTTTTACAGATCGATTTGTAAGAACGTATTTTTTTTCGGGGCACACCCGCCACTCTGTCCCACCACTGCAACTCCTGTTTATCAGGATCAACAGTGGCGTCCTTTGATCGAATAATCAACGAATAATGCAGCTGTGCAGTGATGCACAGGCTGTGCCCGGACACCCTACCGGCTGTCTTGGGACCCGCAACGAACTTAATCAGAAGAAATAGGAGGTAGTAAGAAAGCGGTTTCAGACTTCCCTCCCAGCAAAGCGGAGACAGCAATTGAAATGGCCCAGAGGCCCAAAAATCTAAAGGGGAGACAGTCAGGAGACGCCTGACCGTCTAAACACCACGGTATGCCACTAACTAACAGGGGATAAATTAGATACTAACCTAAATCTTACACCAGTAATATTGGTGACAAAACTTTTTAAAGGCACGGAAGTTTCCCTTCGTTTTCACAAGATCTAGGTAATAAATAGGACTACACGCAGATACTTGAATCGAATTCAACATGATTAACCGTTCGTTATGATAGAGACTACACTCCCACAAGATATGATGGGCAGTTTGCACAAATTCTTGATCCGACGTTGAACATTCGCAAAAAGGTGACGGCATCAACTTAAATGAATAAAGTTTGCCCTTAAAGTTACCATGCCCGGTTAGAAATTGGGCTACGCAGTGATCGATATCAAGCCACGTTTTATTTAACCGTTCGCGCACTATAGGGAAAAATTTAAATAAATGCCGCCCCTTAGTCGAAGTATCCCATCTAGTTTGCCATTCGTCGATTAGTTTTTTATGAACGTTATCGTTACTATCAAATAATCTACTGATTTTAGCCCTATCCTTCGGTTTTAGAAAATCTGAACTCATACCATTCCGCGAGTTGTAATACATTACCGCACGCCGTTGTATTTCCAAATCTACCGGTAAAACGCCCGCAAGAATCGGCAGGGCCTCAGTGCTGACGGTTCTATACGCTTTACAAAGAAAAATTAACGCTAATCTCTGACTCTGAAGCAATTTACGTCGCGCAGCGCCAATTGTGGCTCTATCCGCCCACACGGGGGCTCCGTAACAAATGCAACCCAAGAAAGTAGCAGTATAAATTATTTTTAATGACTTAAACGACAATCCCCAGGTCGAAGTTGATATTCTATTTAACGCATAAAAATTTCGTTTTGATTTTTCGCTAACTTGCTTAATGTGCTCAATAAAATGAAACTTCTTCTCAAGTATCAAACCGAGATAACAAACTGAGTCTTTCTTTTTAACTGTAACTGAATTAAATTTGAAGCGCGGTAGCCCTACTAAGTTTCCTTTTAACATTAAATACTGTGTTTTATGGGCTGCGAACTCAAGATGATTTCTCTTTCCCCAGTCGGCCACCAGACGTAGGCAGGGCAGATTGAATAAGCAGGAGACCGTCGTCTGCATATCCCGTCAGCGAACAGTTAGCCGGTAACGGTATAGACAAAAAGTCATCAAATCCGATATTCCAGAGATACGGCCCTAGCACTGAACCCTGTGGGCAGCCCCGAGTCAATGCCTTCGACACTGCATGATGACCAAGTTGAAGCTTAGTTGTTCCATTTATAAAGTAATTGTATATTAAGGAATATACATTGCTGTAACAACCTGTTTTTAAGTTTGAGCAATAAGATCAGCCACCATGCATTATCAAAAGCTCTCTGGTGTATCTAGGAATACACCTATGACGTATTTAAACTCCGACGATTCTACCGATTTTCTCACCGAGATAGCCGCGTCGATTGTTGATTTGCCGATAGTAAAACCGAATTGACGTTCGTGAAAAGTTGGACCGCCCGGAAGAAGCCGAGGTACTATAAGACGCTCTAGAAGTTTACCCAGGGATGGTAGAAGGAATAAATGGGTCTATACGATTTCGGATCATCAGGTGGCTTATCACCGCTTTTAGGTATGATTTTAATTAGCTCGCGGCGCCAAATTTGAGGAAAAACCCCTTCAGCAATCATCTTATTCGATATTTTGTCTTCCCCAGAGGCCTTATTAACCGGTAACGCCCTAACAATCTTGACAAATTCATCTAAAGTTGGAAGATCGGACGAAGGAGATGTGGGTGGAACTGCAGCCATGAGCCTAACTTCTCGATGATAGTCGGTATCATTTTCAGTAGTGTCGTCCGGAATGAGAGCGTTAAGAAGGGCCTCCGCCGTCTCCTCAACACCAAGAGTGTGAGCATCATTTATTTTAATGTTTGAAATAAATGCTTGATCAGTTGCTCTGTTAGCTTTGAACTCATGATATATGGGTGACCATGACCCCTCTTTGTCTAACCTATCAACTACTTTCCGAAGTAAATTAGTTTTTGATTTTTGGACTGCAGCACGGTAGTGAGACCTAGCAACTCTTATAGCAATTAAAGCGCTATCATACCTATCTGACGAAGTATCTTGTCCTAGGGATTTTTTAGCTTTATTTAATTTACGACGCGCGCTTCTAAATTTCTTACGAATTCCTATCAGAGAATCATTCCACCAGTCACATCTTTTCACACTGGATACAGATGTTAGTCCCAGTGTTACATCAGCACAGTAATTGAAAGTATCCGTCATAATTTCAGCGCTTTCTGTTGCGGATAGACGCGGGTGAGTGAAGTCTCCAGCATGTGACGCAAAAAATGAACTAAAAAAGCACCAGTCTGCACGTCTGGTTTTATAACGAAAGCTTTGTGAACAGGGCGCGATATCTTGTGTCAGCTTAGGGTTGTACTTGTACACGATCAAACGGTGATCACTACATGACGCATCAGGAAGGACACGCCAATTAGAGATTTTTACGTACGCACTTGAAAGTGTGACATCAATGGAAGATTCGCCCATAGGGCTGCTGTAAGTAGGTGGTGAATCAGAAGTATTATGAATTTCTAGGTGCATTTCTGCAATAAACTCTTCTACTGCGTTGCGACGATCCGCATCTGCTGATCTAATTTTACCAAACCAAAGGGGGGAAGACGCGTTGGCATCCGCGCCTATAACTACAGCCTGCCTAGGAAGTGCATATAATACGGACCGCAAGTGATGTAAGTGAGGGTCTACGCGATCAGAGAACTGAAAGTAACAGCTAACTACATATATACTAAAAGAAGGACACCAGACCTCCGCAACGGCACAGTGGGACGACGAGAGATTATTAAGAGCTGTGACAGTGAAGTTTGAACGTGACACGTATATTCCCGCGCGAGCTTTATTGTTTATTTGAACTATCTTATTACGAAGCCCAGCGCTCTGGTACTGTTCTTGAACGAGAACTATGTCCAAACTATACTCAATTACAAGCCTATCTAACTCAGACGTAGCTACTTTATCGTTATGAAGGTTTAATTGTCCTATTTTAAGCTTGGCCATAGTTAGTATTTATAATAAGTTGCTCTAATTTTGCCTTGTAGGTAGGACAATCCTGAGACCCGGTCTCATGATCGCAGGGTTTTTTATACTTTTTACACGACGCACATACTCGTTTAAAAGTTGGTTGATTTTTGTTGGTACAATTTTTTGTGTCGTGTGACTCGGCACAGTGAGCGCACGATGGTGTTTTTTCAGTACAATACTTCGCGGGATGACCATACTGTTGACAATTTAAGCACCGAATTAAATCTAAATCGTCGATGAACCGGCAAGTTGTCCAATCAATGAATAACTTTTCTTTCGTGTTAATCAAATGATTTCGTATCGAATGCTCTAACTCGATCCCTAACCATTTACGGTTGTCATTAAAACTGCGACGACGGTAAATTTTTGTTAAACGTAAAAAGTCACTCTCGGAAAGAGTAATCTCATCTTTAATGTTCTGGCGGTATAAACAAACTAAAAAATTATTTTCGTCCATCGAGTTCGGGACATCTTTTACAAGGATTTGCGGTTTACGCCCTTTAGGTTTCTCCAAACGCAACCCTGCTGATTTGATAGCCGCAACGGATTCTAATTTCTTTATTTGACTCTGATTTGTGACGCGTAACACGACGCCAGACTTAGCCGTTTTTTTAACGCCGACAATTTTGAAACCATCTGATGGTTTGATCGCTTTCATTAGCGCTTCTTTCGTCGCGGACGAGGATTTAATTTTGGCCGAACGTTCCTCCGTCGGATAGGCCACCACACACGGGAGCGGCGTGCGAGCCTGAGCTGCCACCGGGGTCGTTTTAGGTGGCAATCGTAACTTTAAAGTCTCCGAGTACGATTTGGTTACCGCCGGAGGACTAACGTTAACTTTGTTTTGAGCAATTACTAAATCACGCTCCGATTGCGCCAACTTAGTCTCGAGCATCGCAGATTTAATTGCAAGTAAAGAAAGAATCGAAGTTACTCTCTGCGTCATCTCCATAATTCCTGTTTTATTCGCAATATTCAAGCGCGACCCCGAGTCGTTTAAATACTCGTTAATGTTGGTTAGGCATGTCGATGCCTCTTGCACGAGATCATACGATGTACTATCGTTACCGGCGGAGACGCTCAACTCAGAGGAATGTGACGTATTCAAATTAGATCCCGACCGTTGCATACGCTTACTAGTTACTGGCGAAACACTAGCCGGTGATAATTGACTAAATGCCCTTTTATTATTAGTACGAGATCGCTGAACTATTTTGCTTTTCTCAAACGGGTTTCCCCCCCCCGTCAGGGGGATCATCATTACGCCCGGACATCAAAGTGTAATAAGGAAACTTTAAAAACTTAAATATTATATCACCAGGTACAACAAAATAGATAATACCTAACAACGATCAGCTGGCTGCCGGGTCGGCGCCCCGACCGGCCGCCGCGCGCCTAACTACCTACACACTATAATAAAAAGAAAACGTTTGACTTACCGAGTAATGTAGCTATTTATCATCCAAAACAATGCAAATGTTTAAAAACTTACGGACCCGACGTTTATCAAACCTTTATTTTACCAATCACTACACTAGAACCCTAAAATATGCACTTCACACACGTAATTTAATTAATTATCGCGATCGCATAAAAAGACCATCCGCACACGCCAGAGGTGGGGAGGGAAGTGAAACGTATTATATATTATTTAATTATATATTAAAAAGAACGTATATTCTATTTAAATTATAAAATTGAAAAATAGTCCGATCTGCTACTAAAACCAATAAAAATACATACATTCTCCAACTCCACAAAACAGAGGTCGCTCGACACAAAGTTAATAATTCAAACAAGCCCGAAATTTGTTTCAATTTTTATTTTCGGTAGATTTACTACAAATAGAATGTCTGTTAGTTACTCATGTAGCTCAGAATCGACTACGTAAGCTTTGAATTAATTGCATACTAGAATAATGCTGGTCTCACTTCAGATGCATTTTCGTACGAATTGTATAAATACCAAAAAATTGTATAATAAATTTAACATTGCAAGACTAAATTGAAATCCAGAAAAGTATAAAAATCAAACAGTAATGAAGAGGCTTATTAAAAACATGATTAAGACAAAATTTCAAATTCAATCAAATCAAAGATCTAGGATCTACAATAATAATAACCACATCACGACACACACATTGACTCAGCCCTGCACTAAGATATAAACTTGTATCGCAGGCACTAATCAACGATATGGTATAAACTAAATAGATAAGAATACTACATCCAAGACCAGAAAACGAAACAATGCGTCTTGCAAACAACACAAAGTTCCGCCGAATGATATGACGCTATAGGTACTGTTAGAACAACAAGTATCCAGTGAACATCCAAAGTGAGACCAGCCTGGGGTTCACAGATGAGCGCAATAATATATAGCGGTATCTTAAGATATCACAGACAGCGGGAATAGCGATTCACAGATGGCCGCCGTTGCGGCTCGGGGAAAAATAGTACTACCAGATTCACTGGATAATAATAATATTATAAAACACACGATCTAACATGAACATGTACAAAGATATTGGGACAGACGCTGTTTTTATACGTAGCGGACGACTGTGAACGGCTCCCGCTGTGTGTGTCACGATGTATAGAATTATAAGAAGTCGAGTACTGGACAAAGGCCTTTCCCTCATATCAACCGAAACGATCTTGAGCTGCTTACATCCAGCGGCTCCCAGCATCCTTAATAAGGTCAAAAATAAATGTATTAACTATTTAAATCTCAAATTAACACTGATTTCTTAAAAGTCTGTTTAAAACATATTTTCCACCACTGCAACTCCCGTTTTTTAGGATCAACAGTGGCGTCCTTTAATCGAATAATCAACGAATAATGAAGCTGAAAAAAAACATTTATCTTCAAAATGAAGCTCCAATTCTGAAGCATTGGTAGACAAACTAAATAAACGTGATCACATGCATTAATGTTTGGACGCAACTACCAATTATCAACATCAACAATATTAATATAATATAAATGACCACATCACGACACACACATTGACTCAGCCCTGCAGTAAGTATCGTAAGAACTTGTGTCACAGGAACTAAGCAATGATATGGTATAGACTACATAGATAAGATTACGACATCCACGACCGGTAAGCGAAACAATACGTCTTGCAAATAACACAGAGTCCCGCCCCCGCCGGGATTCGAACCCGGAACCTCAAGCGTAGCAGTCGGCTGTTTACACCAATGCGCCACCAAGGTCGTCAACATTAATTAATAACATTAATCTTTGGGTTATCATTGATCAAAACTGCAGTTATCTACGAGTTAATGAGCGTAACCTCTTGTTATTGTACTTTGGTGGCCAAATGTGTTTCAAGTCCATAATAAACTGCCTATTGTATTACGTGGGTAACACTGAAAATGTTTAGAACTGGCCAGTTAGAAACATTGCTAATGAAAACTTTTTTAATTTCAATTTTAGAACTCTGAAGTAACCTAATGTAGTATATTGCATTCATTTGTCATTTGTTTTTGTGAATTGGCGGCAAATCTAAAACTCTTGTTACACGAGAAAATGAACCTAACGCGAGAAAATTTTCGGTCAATGATTTATTATGACTTTTGTTGTGGGCTTCCTCAACAACAAAACTATGATAGGCTGCGATTAGCATTTTTTAATGAAGCCCCATCTCGTGCCACTATTTACAATAGGTTCAACAAGTTTATGCATGGACGTAGCAATCCAATGATGATCCGCGTGAGGGATGCCCTTTAACAGCGACTACTGAAGATAGCATCAGGGCTGTGCGACGCATGATAGAGGAAGATAAGAGAGTGACCTATCAACAGATACGGGTAAGCATTAATATTACACGAACATTTAGGCGTCAGGAAGCTTTGTATCAGATGGATTCCCCATACTATAACCGACGAGCAGAAACACCTTCGCATGGACTGGTGTCGCCAAATGTTAGATAAGTTCAACGGCGGTGACTCAAATGCTGTATTTGACATCGTCACAGGTGATGAAAGCTGGATATATTGCTACGAACCCGAAACCAAAAGACAATCAGCTCAGTGGGTGCTTCCTTTCGAGGATCGGCCAACTAAGCTAAAGAAAGGAAGAAGTCAAGGAAAAAAGAAGATTGCCTCATTCTTTGGTCGGAAGGGTAATTTCGCGACAGTTGTGCTAGAAGATGAAGGGACAGTTACTGCAGACTGGTATGTCAATCGCAGTTTGCCTGTTGTCTTGGAAAAAAATTAACAGCAGCGGACTCGAATCAGGATCCTCCTTCACCACGACAACGCTTCAGCGCATTCCGCAAAACGGACTTCGCAGCACACCCGCCTTTCTGTCCCACCACTGCAACTCCTGTTCACCAGGATCAACAGTGGCGTCCTTTGATCGAATTATCAACTAATAATGCAGCTGTGCAATGACGCAAAACGGACTGTTGAATATTTGACTATAGCAGGTGTCGAGATAGTGAGTCATCCATCATACAGTCCTGACCTGGCACCCTGCGACTTTTATTTATTCCCAAGAACTGAAGATAAAATTCGAGGTATTCACTTTACGAGCCCTGAAGATGCGGTGAAAACGTACGAAAATGCCATAGAAGAGACCCCTAAGGAAGAATGGAACACCTTCTTTTCTCAGTTGTTCCATCGAATGCGACGATGTGTAGAGAGGAATGGAGATTACTTCGAAAAACAATTTCAACAAAATGGCAACTTTCTACATTAAGCAGTATTTCATTTTCTAAACATTTTCAGTGTTAACTAGGTATAATGAATGACATTTGACACGAGCCTGGGCCAAAGCCCTGTCCAACGCTTGATAATGAGTTGGTATAAGTTCAAAGTAAGATTTTAATCAAACAAGTTTTGTAAGACCTAAATTTATCGATAGACTTCGAACTCTCTCGAAGTTTTAAATTAAAAAATACACCATTAAAAACGAACAATGCAACATGGAATAAAGTTGCAAAGACAAAGACAGCTGAAATTGAACAAAGTCGAGGCTGAGTAATAAAATCAAGTATCGTTGAATGCACTCAGCTCGAGTCAAAGCGAATCTTAAGATACGTATAAAATGCATCCATACAACTGCCTCTAGCCCGCGTCTTTGTAAGCGTTGGACTCGCATTTCTTAAAAAATTAAACTAATATCCATTCTGTTCTCAAAAAAGTTCTAATGGACTTAAAATAAGTACTTTTAAACTAACATCGGTTCGGAATGCCTGTCTACTGGGAAAAATCTGGGAAGAAACCTCCGCAGTCGCTCATTTCAATATCACAATAATATTTAATTACAATCTTATTTATAGCATAAAATGTTACAAAAAAATAAAGTTTATAATATTTACAAATGTCGCTAAAAAAATATTTTATACAGACGAAATATACTTAATTAGTCCTATTGAATTAAAATAAACATAAAGTAAATTTACTACATGAACTACTGGAGTTGCAACAAAGACCCAACTGATAAACGCTAGCAGATAAATAGTTTATGTTCTGAACCTCCATTTCATGGGCCATGATTGCAACTCCTGCATTTCAACGGTCAATAGAGATGCATGCGAGAGTACGATAGATAAGCCTACTTCCAAATGTCTTGATCATCATTATATTTTTAATTTTTAAAGTAGGCACTTTTTATTAGAATATCTTTAACATGTATCTTGAATTTTTTATCTGACATGTCTGTTATTTTTGTGTGGAGACCGCGACTAGATTAACGTAAAGTGGAGCGTTTTGATTTGACAGTCGGATGTCCCTTTTAGTTTTTGGCCTCCGCGCCGTTTCAATTGCTGTCTCCGCTTTTGCTGGGGGTGGAAGTCTGTAACCGCTTTCTTACTACCTCCTATTTTATCTGATTAAGTTTGTTGCGGGTCCCAATACAGCCGGTAGTGTGTCCGGGCATAGCCTGCGAGTCATTGCATAGCTGTACTTTTTGTTGATTATTCAATCAAAGGATGCCACTGTTGATTGAATTGCAGTGGTGGACAAAATGGCGGGTCAACCTGTGGCAAGGTGAAACTATGATACACGATAAGTATCTGCCAGCAATTGGATGAGGAGAGCTGAACACTGGGCTGTGTAGCAGCGGGAGAGACCTATGTACGTCCAGAAGTGGATAGATACAGGCTGATGATGATCCACCCTTTAAATTGTAGTCAGACAGTGAAAGACTCTAAAATGGGATATCTTTTCTCGGTTCGAACCCCGGCGGGGGTGGAACCTTGTGTTTTTTGCAAGACGCATTGTTTCGCATACCAGTCTTGAATGGAGTATTCTTATCTATGTAGTGTATACCATACCGTTGCTTAGCACCTGCGACATAAGATTCTTCAATGTTACTGCAGGGCTGAGCCAATTTGTGCGTGTCGTGATGTGGTGTATTATTATTATTTATCTTATCTGCTATGCAAACTTCAATTCTTTAAAAATACGATGTGACCGGAGGTAAGAATAGCATGCTAGAATTTATCTCCAAGGATTCTAAAACAGCACGGCCAAGGAAAAATGTTTTGTGGCATAGTCGCGTAGGCATCAGCAGCGGAAATCACTTTCCATCAGGTGTTTTATACATCATCGGTAAATAAGCAGACGGTTCGCCTGATGGAAAGTGATAACGCTTTCTATTGACACGACGATGCCCTTGATATCTGAAAACGCCAAGAACACCGCCTCTACTTTACCCATTTAGAGGTGAAAATGTCATACACCTCGTGCCAGCAATGACACTGGCTCTCCAACCCTTCGAACCGAACACAACGAACTACTTCTCGGCAGAAATAGAAAGGAAGGTGGTACCAACCCAAACGATCTCGCACGTAGATTTACTGTTCCGGTGAGGTTAGCCATCTGCTTCTTAAAAACCTCTCTACGCGACATAAAGAGGTTCGAGTTACTGTAACTTTGAACGCTTGTTTCCTATTAAACTGTCTTTACTGCAATAAGAAGATTGCATCAAGTTGAATGCAATATCCAGTGTCCTGAAGACATCGGAGAATCACTTCCAAGATTTCCAAGATCCTTAACAAGTCTTACAATGCTTTTTGAATCGTTAAAAATATCCGGTTTTTAAGATAAATACAAGGTTTTTCGTTACCAGCTTTAATATGCGAGTGTATTTACGTAGAATTTTCATTTATCTAATAATATAATATTGTTTTAACCAAACTCGACACTATGAGTTTTATCTTCGATTGCCGCTTGCGACTGCAGTTACAAATTAGTGTGGATCTTTGTAGAGCACCTCTAACGGATTGATGAGGAATTAAGATTGCCCATACAAAATCACTGTAGTAATGTATGTTGTCTGATGAGTAGAAAAACTATATGAACTCATGTTAGACACTCATTTCTTACAACTTTACGGGAGAGACAATCAAAGATTTTCAGCGATTTCAGTTTTAAAGATAGCCAATCTTGTCAGTTGAATTCGATGTATGAAATACAATTTTACATATCAACATTGTTCTACATTAAGTCACAATTAAATGCCTGAAGATTAAATTTAGATTTATTTGTGATGTACTTCTTATAATTACATAATTATACTCAATGATACAAGATACTTAATGCTTAACGTTACGTCTGTTTTGTTTTGTTTAACGTTTTGTAATCGTATTAATTTTACAATTATACAGCACTTTTAAGTAAAAGGTATTTGAAATTGGGATTTTTTAATTAATTTAAATAATGAAAATATGTTTAACACTACAAGTTTATGTGGCTTGAGTTACCGGTTTGTCCTTGCAGGTTTTTGTCTATTCAACATCATGGGCAAAAAAGATGGTTCACCTAATGGAAAGTGTTACCGCTGCTATTTGATATGAAGATACCCTTGTCGTGGAACACCAAGAGCACCGCCTATGCGTTGCCCTTGTAGAAGTGAAGATGTTATACATATCGTGTCGGTGATTACACTGGCTCTCCAATCGAAACACAGCGAACTGCTTCACGGTAGAAATAGAAAGGAGGGTAGTACCAACCCAGACGCTCATAAATCTAACACCTGTAAACTCCTTGAGGTTGGTGACGATATTATAAAGAAAACTCTAAAAAATCGTCAGGACCTCGTTAGTTATTGAACCCACCTCTAAGGATTCTAAGCAAATTAAAAACCCAGGCACGACTTCCATTAACTTTGTAGAAATTTACAGCAAGTTTCTCTTATAGGTACATTTTCTTTATATTTTAAGCCCCTTTTTTTATTTTGCAGGCGGTGGCTCTGTTAACTCGAATATACATTCCAATATTTCATCATCTCAAAAATGTTATTTTTGCTTCAATAGTTTCTGATAAATTGAAAGAGAATGAATATACGTTTGAACTGATTTACCGTCGCCTTTATTTTCATGAAATAAAAATTAAAGAAAAGTTAATAATGTATGAGCACTTGTCTTTTGTAATAGGGTGACTTTGTATTATTCTTGTTAAGGATTAAAGTACACTTGGTAGCTCAGTTTGTCGAGGCCGAGGGTTAGAGTCTCGTTGCCGTAAGTTGTAGTTGCCATGTTCCTCATTGTACCCGGATAGTGGCAAAAGATCCGCAACCTGTCACGCTGGGACTCAAGATAAACAAACGAAATGCGCTGTGTTATACCCTTGCCAACCCCTCTCGAGGGATTACGGCGTGAGTGTATGTGTGATTTATGTGTGTATGTATGTATTTTTTTTTCTTTTCTGAACGTATTATGAAGTAGACGACACACGACCAATGACCATGCACCAAGCTAACCGGTTTGCACTTTGTACCGTTCTTAAGTTGTACAGCATAAGGATTGATATTGCACTTCTTTTGTTGTTACGTTGGAGGGCCTCTGTGGCACAGTGGTGTAATCAGCCGACTGCTATGCTAGAGGATCCGGGTTCGAATCCCGGTGAGGGTGGAACTTGGTGTTCAGTAAAGACGCATTATCTCGCTTACCGGTCTTGTCAAAGTCAATTCAAAATAAAAAAATATCGAAAAGATTTAAACGTAATTTTTTCATTAAAATTATATGAAATATCCGTAGTAGCCTTTTTACGATATTCAAAACACAATAATTTTCTATTACAACATATAACTTGGATGTTGTATTCTTATCTGTATTGTTCATTATAAAGCGATGCTTATTGACTGCGATACAAGATTATATCTCAGTGCAGGGCTGAGTTGTGAATAACTGTCTATCAGTCTTGTCACTGTATTAGTAGAAAATAATATTTTAAGCTTTAGTATTGAATTCTTGCAAAGGTGACCCCGGGATACAGGGGTCGCATGTCCATATTTCGAAGCGAACGCCTTATCTATAAATTTATATTTATTTAGAATCACATGCAGGCTGACACCAGCTCTAACTAAGGGTACATCTGTTGGTATATTCAAGCTAGGGCGTCAAACCAAGCGTGACCTTGGAATGAAGTCACAACCTATGCCACAATATTATAAGCAATTATAACTCTAACAGTCTAACAGTTCAACTCGTGGAATGGAGTATTATACAAAGTGAGGAAAGAATTGGAAATGACAGTAAAGAATAATAAAACAATTTGTGTGAAGCAAAATAGATTTTGACTCGTGGAGTAGAGTATATCTACCTTACAAAGTGAGGAAATTATTGACAAGGTGAGGACGTGGTAGCCTTTGATAACCGACAAACCCGACCAAACAGGTCGAGGGTTCGAGTCTCTGGTTGCAGTAAGTTGTAGCTGTCATGTTTCTCAATGTATAGTGTAGACAGATTAGCAAGCTGTCACAGAGGGACTCAACATTAACATGCGAAAAGCGTTGTGTAGCAAGTTTTTTCTTAACGTGGGGAAATCCCCAGGGATCTCCCGGAGCCCGGGGGGACCGAAGGAATATGTCGGACTCACGTAGTGCCTAACGACTAAAACCCCACGTTCCGCCAACGCCGTTTGCTGTCAGAGCATTACGGGATAGAGGGAAGCCGAAGGAACCCTCAAACACCGCACTACTCCAACGGCTGGCCCGTCTTAAGCGTTGCAAGCACCTCTAGCAACCGCTGTCAAGGGACTACGGCGTGAGTTTATGTCATGTTATGTTTTTATGTGAGAAAAGGATTGGGAATGAAAATAAAGAACAATAAAACAATGTGTGACGCGGAATAGACTGTAAAGATCATTCCATACAACCTGAATCCAGGTCAACTTAAAGAGAATAGACAAACAGCAGCCGCAAAACAAACAAGATGTCAGAAGTGTCACAGGTAGATAACCGGACCCTAATTGTTTATGAAATATGCTAATTTTCTGGTGACAACCGTCAGAGGGCGCACTCACCTACCTCCAGTTATGATAAGCTGACTCGAAAGACATTATCTAGACCAGCGGCTTTTATTTTATTTATTTATGCATATAGTACATTACACAAACATATAAAAATCACAAATTATAAACAGAAACTAATGTACATGCATATAACAGACGACCAAAAAATTTACAAAGGTTACACACACAGGTTTATTAGAGGCAAGTAGACAAAAAACAAGTTTAGAATAATTAATAGATTAAAAAAATACGTTTTTAAATGTCCTAAAAATAAGAAATACCGTACGGGGCTGAAAGAGGGGCCACTCAAAAGTGGGGGCGTATATTATTTAAGGGATTATTAATGGGATATATTTACATGACGTGTATAGATCGTGGGTGTAACTTGCAAAGATACGCCCCCACGTATTGAGTGGCCCCTCTTTTTAAATGTATTAATTATTTTATTTATTTTTTCTGCCTCAAAAGTCACTCCATACAAATTTTATCAAAATCGGTCCAGCCGTTTTATAGTTGTAAATTGCATTGTCCTCGGGTTCAAAGCTACCCCGAAAATTTCAGCCTGCTAGCTTATCGGGAAGTGCCTCAAAATTGAGTTGCAAAAATCCAACCGGAACGACAAACAAACAAGGAAGTGAGTGTATAAAAACGTGGGAAAAACTAATACCTGACTACTGAAAACCGCTCTATAAAAACTATGAAAGATGTAAGTATTCTCATCTTATATTGTTGAGTAGACAATTCGTAACTTAATTGTACGCACGCTATACAGTTTCCGGAACTATTTTCATAATAATATTTTATAATAAAAACAATTGTTAATTAATTTTATTGAATATGACAATGTTAACTTGAAAGAAAAAGGCCTGATTACAGATCTATTGCACATCAATAAGTGCTCAAAATTTTTTAATACTTAACATTATTATTAATAATTAAAAACTAATAATTACAAGCAAAATTAGCACAGCATAATATCTGTTACTGACTGGATTTGTTTTCCCTAATTTTTTACTAGTATACGGAAACATTATTTAGACAATTACTAATTATTTCATCATTTTTAATCTGCAATGTAATTTACATTGTACACGTGATAAAGTAAAACGTTGACTTTAAATAAGAATTATTCAAGTACGCAATAGACGAATTGCAACTCGGACGAATCGCGATATGGACGAATTGCTTATTGGACGAATTGCAACTTCGATGAAACCTGATATGGACGAATTACAACTTGTACGAATCACGATATGGATAAAATGCAACTTGAAGGAATCGCGATATGGATGAATTTCAACTTGGACGAATTGCGATGTGGATGAATTGCAACTTGGATGAATCGGTCTATGAACGAATTGTAACTTGAACGAATCGTAATATTGACGAATTGCAACTTGGATAAATTGCGATATGGACGAACTGCTACTTGGACGTATCGCAATATGGAAGAAATGCAACTTCGATGAATCGGGATATGGATGAATTGCAACTTGGACGAATCGCGATATAGATGAATTGCAACCAACGGCTACCAAAACACATAAAATGAGCATTTACTTTTTTTTTGCACCCTCTAAGGCCTCTTTTGAGCCTCAAAAAATCCTCATATTCAAGCAAATACTACCACACTACTACTACACACTTACAAACACAACACAACGCAACACAACACTTGCGAAATTAGCAGTTTGCAAGTGTTAGTGAAAATGTACGATACAAAAATGTTTCATGTTTAAATCAAATTTTAAAACTAAAACCGCACTACTGACAGGCATATTCACTATTTAGTATATAAGCTGCTAAACGAACAAAACTATGCGATAACGTTGAATTTATAACACCATTCACAAAACAACATTTTCTTACATTACACACAGTGACAACTATGTGACTCGTAAAGATTCACAAATACATGTTCCCTGACATTTGGAATGTAAATTTTCAACTGAAAATGGGAGTTGCTTGTATTTCTTCGTAGCTTAGCGTAATTTCATTAAAACATTTTCTAGATATGATAATATTTTAACATGCTTTTGAGGTTTAATTTGGTTTTTACTAGAATGTTCCATGAATTTGTTCAACTATGTTTTCGCTTGTGATACAAGCTGTTGTTTTGTTTAACATTTATAAAAGAATTTATTAATTTCTTTGTTACATAATCTAACTTTTAAATGTATTATTTAAATTTTGACGACCTCTGTAGAGAGGTGTTCACAGCCGATAGTTACGTTGGAGGTTCTGGGTTCGAATCCCGGGTGGGCGGAACTTTGTGTTATTTCCAAGACACATTGTTTCGGTTACCAATCTTGGATGTAGTATTCTTATCTATGTAGTTCATAGTATATTGTTGCTTAGTACCTGCGATACAAGATTATATATTAGTGCAGGGCTGAGTCAATGTGTGTGTCGTGATGTGGATTATTATTATTTTGTTTATGTATTCCATTTTTGATATTATGTCAGTCTTTTTAATGACATACTATACAATGTTACACTTAAATATTTTTAATTTTCTTCTTATCTTCCTTTATATTAACTTTGGGTGCGCTCTGAACTGTGAACTTGCCACCCCTATAACTCGGGAACAGTACAGTACAGGGGGTACTGATTGAGTTTATATTAAAACTAAAAAAAATATATTGCCTCATCAAGCCGCCTACCAAATTTCACGACGATCCGACTAACGATACTCGAGTTATCGTCGGAGAAACATTTATACACACAAACGCCGAACTTCCCCAGCAGTCTCCAAGAACTTCACCCACTTCACTCGCTCATTCAATAATGAGGAATGCTGTTTGTTAGTCTCGCCGAAACTCAAGACGGCTGGACCGATTTGAATCATTCTTTTTTGCCTATTGAATGAAAAAAAAAGAAAAAATTTCCCAGAGGAATGATCAAGTGAAACGAAGTCGAAGTCGAAGTCGAACTTGAAATGTTAGAGGGATTTGTTTATAGCCTTTTTAAACCCATATAATTGAAATAACACAAATAATGTATTAATTATGTACTCGTATGTAGTAAATAGATATGTAAATTTTACTATACAATTTACCGGTATGTAGTTGATTCATGTTGTGATATTTGCCCGCGGCAACACACTAGCATAATATCCCCTTAATTATGCTACACAGAATCAACTCCTACCAGATAACTTCTGCTACCCTGGTACTGTAATATAGCTTCATTGGATAGTTAATTTAGGACCCTAATTGTTTTTTAGGGTTCCGTACCTAAACTGGTAAAAAACTGTTCCCTATTACCAAGACTCAACTGTCCTTCTGTCTGTCAGCTAGCTGTATCTCATTAACACAATAGCTGGACTCAGAAGAAACGTGATTTATTTGCTTTTTCTTGTATCTTTAAAGAAATTATCTTAAAAGGTACATAATGTTAGAGCTTATAAGCTGGTGCGTAACCCCTCATGTGTGACTCAACTCACAATTTTTATGTCTTTCGAACGAAGCAAATCTTTGGAACTATTTGCCTTTAATTTTAAACGTACAGAGAAACAGGGTTTGGTCATTTTTAAATCGTCAAAGATTAAAGATAAAGCTACCCTCGCTCTTCCTCAATAGATTGGCAGCAATAATATAGACTCAAAAGTTATCTAGCTCATAGAAACTGAAGATTTGTTAGTGAAAACGACCGTAAATTTATATTTTTTTCTAGCTAAATCTTTGTACTGGACCAAGCCAATTAGTGTATGGGTAAAGGCATAAAAAATGAACATTTTTCCTACCATAATTCCGCAGTCCTATAATTATCTTCGGAATTACCGACCGCACAAAGACTTCACGGTATAATAAGCGCGTTACGGACAGCCGTAAATGTCGTGATAAATATGAATAAATTTATATAAATTTGAGGGATAATTTGAGCGAAAGCCAAACGAGCCGTGTTCATTGGACCGACTGGATCGGATAAAGTGAAACAAAGCAAAAAAGTTTCAAGTCTCCGACCGCTTTGGCTTCACGGTTGATAGACCACTGAGCAAAGTCTGGACTCCTGGTACCAATGATCGTTGGTAAGCATTGACTTTTTAGAGTTCCGTACCGAAGTAGTAGCAACGGAACCTTTTTAAGCTAACCTTATATTTGATAATGTTTTCACACGAATTTTAGTCGTTCGGAAATATACGAATATACCCGAAGAATCCCGATGTACCAAGTGCTATGGGAGCGCGCACTATATTTTCGTTCAGTCACGACAATATACGGAATTTGCATGAACGAAAGGCTTGACATTGACATCACGACGCGATGTCAACGAGAAACTGCCATTTTGACGGATAAAACATTTACAGGGTGCGAACTTTATGCTTACGTACAGTTTTATACGTTTCCGCATTGATAAATTTCGAATTAAAACGTATGCAAAGAGAGGCCGTCCTTAGCTTTCTCCGCGAGCTGTATTTCATAGACCTAGGTTTACTAGTTGGAGCTTCGTCTCGTTCCCCGATGATGTAGGTTTTTTATCCCGCGACAAAGTGTTCGCACTAAGTTCACTGCTCGCGAACTCTGACGCGTTACATTCGCAGTGGATTCACAGCAAAATTCACGGGCGAGTGTGGAACGCAATTTATAAGTAAAAATTAAATTTTCGCAAAATGTTTAATGTATTCCTATGATTTCAGAAAAGTCACAAATGCGCTAATTTCGAGACAATTTTTCAATTTATTTTATTTACATGTCAACAGGATCTTCATACTTTTAACCGAGAAATTATTAAAATTTTCAATTGTTTTATTATCTTTAAAAAACAAACACTCAAAAACAATGACGAACAATTTATTACGACCACAGTCCCAATAATCTTATGTTCTTAGATCTTAATTTACGTTAATTAATACATAAACTAGAAACCTTACTATCTGTATAATATATCTCATTTCCAATCCCTTCCTTGCATAATATGTAAAGTCTATTCCACGAGTCGAGGTAACAAAATACTCGCAGCTCATTTGTCAGTGGGCTCGGTTTGAAATAAGAACACGATAAGTCAGTTTTAAATAAAGATTTTCATTGCTTAATCAAGGTCACGCGGTAACAAATGGGCGGATACAGACGAGTTTGTTTCGTGGAATAGGCTGTAATTACAATTACAAAAGAGATGTGGATGTTTGTTTAGAAGTCGAGTCTAAACTGAAGAAAAATAGTCAAAAATATATTTATAATCAAGCGTTTCTGAAAAAAAATTAAGTGTTGAAGTTTTCTATTGAGAAAAAACCGGCAGGATTCTTGTCAATAGATGTTGGTTGATAGATTAAAATAACTTACCAGTTTAAAATACCAAATTTTCAGTCGCAAAAGGCATAGCAGAGTCAATAGGCTACCGTATCAATTTCCATCGGCAGAACCGTCTGCTGATTTATCGGTGAGGTTGTATAAAATTCTTTGGCATTTCCTAAGTTAGGCAACCGAACCAGCGTTTCAATATTAGTCTATAACTAAATTACTGATATTCGACCTATCTTGCAAGAGATAACCGAATTATTAGAGGCATACTGTAAGCTAATCACGTTTAGCTTGTGCTAAGCTAATAGAACCCTGTTTCGTAGGAGCCTAGGTAGATATTTGCCTGAACCTCTGCGTCGTGTGAGTTGTCCAATGTATTATATCTAGGTCATAATGCTGGGCTCAAGGATTACTAGAGACTACGGTCAGAAAATAGATGAATGTATGTATTTCAGTTTTGACAGCTCCCCTCGACATCCGCGCTAGGGCTGTCAATTTCGACTTCAATCATGGCTCAACATTAAAACTGCCGTGGCGATAAAACTCATAGTCAAGGCAATGGTGCGTAAATCAGTCTGGACAAAGCAACCGGATGACTCTTGGTATTTGAAAAAATTTTAAAAATAAAAAAAACGATATTTGAGATGATTCGAGTGAAAAATCGAATGTTTTCGCAACTTTGACCTTTAATTACTTAAGAACCACCCAGCAAAACCGGATAAAAATTGTTATATGGCATCGCCAAAGCGCTACCGGTTGCTATTCGATTTTTTTACGATCTTAAAAACTACGTTCGGGCAAATCGTCCGTACGTTTCGGATGACAATTTTTGTAACTATTATTAAATATTTATACTTGAACGCTTCCGCCTTTCCAGTCGGTTTCTAAGCAATTTTTTTCTCTTTATTACCCATTCCCATGCCTTTTTTTCTTGGAATCAGTCCACTTTGAGTTTATGAGGTACTTTACAAAAAAGTTTCCAAATTTCCTCAGGAACTCAAATATCAAGAGGCATCCGGTTGCTCTTTTCAGACTGATTTACGCACCATTGCCTTGACTATCATATTTAAATAATATTTGTATGATGCAAATTTTTTGTTTCTTGATATTTGTTACTGAAATAACTTCTACGATTTCTTGGTCATTAAGATTAATGGTAGTTTATTTTTATGCAGGTATAATAAAGCATTTTATGAAGTACAAGAATTTAAAAATAATAAAACTGTTTAAAGTTCAATTAATCAACCAAAAAAAAAATACAAGTATAAAACTTTGAACTCGTCGTACAAAATAGGCGCGAATCAAGTGTTTACGATGAGTGTCAATCGCTCATGCGTCCTTCCCAATCCTTTCAGACTTTCGTGTCCGTGAATGACTAGTGGATGATGTCTATGTGTGCGTTGATAAAGCGCGTATTGTTAGAAGCTTTACTTCTGTACTGTCTCTACTTTGTGCTACGGTCCTTCAAAATAAATACCGCATTAGGTTCGCAGCACACAAATCAACTCGGGAACGCAGCGTCAACGCTTCACCATTCGCTTCGTTGTCAACCCGCCTTTGAATTTCAAGCAAAAAATACGAAACAGCGGATTTTAAAAATGCCAAATTATAACGTTTCAGATTAAAATAATAATAACAATTCACACGAAATCAAAAAACTTTGATGCATAAACTTAAAAAAGTTTTTATTGTGACACAAAAAAGTACTTTTTTGACTATGTACTTTTTTGAACGATTCGTTTCGATTGTTAAACTACTAGACCAATTTGAAAAAATCTTTAACCATTAGAATCCTACGTTATCCCTGACGGGCACAAGGATATTTTGAAAATAGTAATCAACCCGTGCGAAACTGGGCTGCTAGTCTACATATAGACTGAGAACCCGCTGATCGAGTTGAATCGATGTTGATCCATTGTCAAGTTTAGGTGTGCTATGAACTTAAAAGATGTCTAGAAATTAAACAAAATCAGCCTCCACTCAAGTGGTCTCAACTATTAGCTGTGATCATCGAGGGTCCGAGCTCGAAACCTGACTCGGGTGGATATATGTGTAATCAAAGCGAGTTTTTGGTGAGATTTTGGATATTCTATTTATGATAGTATAGAATTCATCTATCAATATCGATACCGTATTGTGAAAACCTCGTAACAGGGTGTAAATAAAACATTACAGAAGAAGCAAAAATTTGCCGCTATGTCTAGGTAAGACATAGCAGCAAATTTATATAAGTAGGTAAAGATATTCCTTATTTATCAACATATTTTAACTAAAACTTAAATTACAAAAAAAAAACCCTTTTGACAGATCTCATGTTGCATACATTCGATTGTTCATCTCCACTTTCACCCACCATAACTTTTGAATAAGGAAACATATCGATCAAACATGACTAAGAACACACTCGATTAAGTCACCTTTCAGACAAAAAAAAACCTACACCAAAATCGCTTCATTCCTTAGACAGTTATGAAGCCATAAATAAACACACGGACAGACACGTCAAACTTACAACACCCCTTTTCTTGCGTCGGGGGTTTAAAACAGAATCTTTAAAAACTAGGATGTAGTAGACCGAGTTCGAAGACTACAAACTATATGCTCCTAAAAGGAAGAAACTGAGAACCTGAATACTGCTTTGAATGATCGAACCCCTAAGTTCTTGTAAAGTCATTTCATCCAACGAAGACCGTGCAGCTATGGTTGGGATTGAATCTGTACATGCACATTGTTCTTGATTAAACATATTTACTGAGCGAACTCAAGGTTACACACACTGAAACCAGCGCACATACACGCCTGATGAAACTAACATGACTTTCCAAACCGCATTGGTGAAAAACATTGCACATTCCACTTTTCATGCAATTCTTAAGTTACACAAGCGGGGTTTAATAGTGGAATTAGTAGCGGCGGAATTTGAAACTAGAACATTTTTTTTTGGTTTTTATACAACATCACGGGCAAACAAGCAGAAGGTATATCTGATGGAAAGTGATACCGCCGCCTAATGACACGACGATGTAGAAGTAAAGATCGCGACTCGTGCCAGGAATTACACTGGCTCTGCAATCCTTCGAACTGACACACAGTGAACTGCTTTACGGCAGAAATAGAAAGAAGGATGGTACTAATCTAGACGATCTCGCACATAGATCTACCAGCTGTAAAAATGCGTTTACCATGAGTAAGTTAAAAATAACATTTTAACCGTCACTTCCCGTTACCGCCAAGGAACTCCGAGCCACAAGTTATTGGCTTCCAACATCCTCAAGCAGCGTACTAAATTCGCTAGTTTTTTCTACATTACCTTTGAAACCTTTTAACAGTGTTGAGAATAATTAAAAGTGTCAAAGAATTGTAATAACAAAAAATATAAAATATACTCGTTAAACACCGCATTTTGCATGTTTATGTTGAGTCGCAGTACGACAGGATGCGAATCTGTCGCCACTACCCGGGCACAGTGAGGAACATGGCAGCTGCAATGTACTGCAGACCCTCAAGTCGCGTCGGTCAGTTAAAAAAGGCTCGTAACAAACTGAGCTATCACGTCCTCGTAGATATGAAATAATTAGAAAAAATTGTCCAAAAGTTGTTTAGAAGCGATACTATTTTTCATGAAATCGCACCATAAAATGTAGCAAAAACTCAAAAACCATCCTCGATCAAAAATTTGTATTGGGACTTAACTATTTTACACCACGACACTTTACACAATGCCTAATAAAATGTACAGATTATTAAAACCATTTCTGTTAAGTATTTTTTTCAGGCAAGCAAAAAGTCTAAACCGCAAAAGACTACACATTTATATATAAACTATTTAAAAGCAAAGTCGAAGTTAAAATTCTAATATTTTATCTTTAAAAATACTTTTTACTATGAAACAAACTCATCTAGCGCCACATCCAGCAGCTCGCAAGGGTACCGTGAAAACTCCAATATGTTAGAATGCTGTACAAATATTTGCCGATGGATCGTGCCGCATTCCACACATATCAGATTCCTTTACCCGTCTCTAACTGATCTCCCGAACAGGCACGTTTAGCTCGCCATAATGATTTTTCTTATTTTTACTAAACGGCAAAGCAAAAAACAGGAGCAAAAACAAGAAAATATTCTCACTTACTTTAATATGGAAAAAATTTAATTGACCAAAAAAGGAAGTCGCATATTTTCTCACTACACCTGTACCCATCTAATTCTCACCTTTAAAAAAAAAAAAAGCTCTGAAAAGTGTGTACCAAGAAAATATTCTCTGAACTATTCAATTTAGTCGTGTAAACTAACCTTACGTAAGAAAATAATAAATGTGAGAATGTTTGCCTGCAAATTTTTTTTTTGTGAATTTATTAACTTTCAAATCTACGAAATCTGAAATGAAAAATGTTTAAAAATAGTCTGATTTTGTAATCATAAAATTTTAGCATCAGATGACACGTTGACCGCAAAAAGCGGCTAAGCGATCGGTGATCAAAAATAAAAACAAAATTCGGTACTATCTGAGGATACCTAATTTCCTCCAATAATAATGTGGATTACCAATTTATGTACAAAAAAAAAAAACTTAACATACAAATGAAGAAAACTCCCCGATTGTTCATCCCCACTTTCACCCCCGTAACTTTTGAATGGGAAAACATATCGATCAAACATAGCTAAGAACACTTTCGATTAAGTCACCTTTCAAAACAAAAAAATTACATCAAAATCACTTAATTCATTCGAGAGTTATGATGCCACAAACAGACATACCGACAGATACACAGACGCGCACGTCAAACTTATAGCACCCCTCTGTTTGCGTCGGTTGTTAAAAAGATATCGAAACTAAAAATCGAGTCTAAACGATGACTTCTTTGATGACATTTTTAATAAGTGAAATATTTGAACCGCACAGCGTATTCTGGCGTGCATTTTCCTCATAATTAATTGACCTAAAGAGACCTTTAATTGAATATATGTCATTCTTATTGGAGATTGGCCGATTTTTACTCATTGTCAACCTCGCAAAGTGCCTCTAACGGATTGATGAAGAATTAAGATTTTATTATTCAGACAAAATCACCGTATAATCATTTTTAGCTAGCTAGAGCTTTAAACTTTAGTTTTTAATGAAGGATTCAATTTAATTCTTAATAACTTCATTATATCATTTTGACGACCACGGTGGCGCAGTGGTTTGAACAGCCGACTGCTACGCTAGAGGTTCCGGGTTCGAATCCCGGTGGCGGGACTTTGTGTTATTTGCAAGACGCATTGTTTCGCTTACCGGTCTTGGATGTTGTATTGTTATTTATTTAGTATATACCACATCGTTGCTAGCACCTGCGATTCAAATTCTTACGATACTTAGTGCAGGGCTGAGTCAACGTGTGTGTCGTGATGTGGTTATTTTATTTTCAACAAAAAAATCCTATAAATAGATTATTTATACATCTATATTCAATTTAAAATCTTATCGCATTAGCTTTCGTGTGAGCAATATCAGTCTAGACTTCAACAACTCACGTAGCGTCCCAAATTAAATCTATACATTATTAATAACGTCAAAGAGTTCAAATATATGAAAAAATACTAAGCGAAATTCACTCACTTAAACGTTATTAAACTTTTCTGACTGAGGCCGTACTTTTAAATAAATAACCAAATAGATACATATTAATAATAATAATAATTAAAGGCATACTCCCTCGAGAGGGGTAGGCAGAAGTGTTAAACACCGCATTTCGCATGTTGAGTGCCAGTGTGAAAATTTTCAAGATTATAGAGTCGTTTAGTTAGTGAAGCAATTGGAGAAGTAGTTTATAAGTAACCTAATAAAAACATAACATAACCTCACATAAACTCACGCATTAATTAATCCCTCGAGAAGGGTAGGCAGAGGTGTTAAACACCGCATTTTGCATGTTTATGTTGAGTCCCTGTGTGCCAGGTTGCGAGTCTGTCGCCACTATCCGGGCACAATGAGGGAAATGGCAGCTACTATGTACCCGAGACTAGAACCCTCGACCTGTCAGGTCGGGTCGGTTGGTTGACGAGGGCACGTAACAAACTGGCTTACCGAAATAGAAGAATTGGATACAGGGATCTTTCAATTTGGACGTTTAATGTAGGGCGGTTGCGGTGCAAAAGCCGTGCGTTAATCTTCCTGCTACCGCGCGATCGCGATTATTCATAAAAAACATGGAGCGGCGACCGTGCGACAAACGCACCACATCGGGGCGGGAATGTTTAATATGAAAGTTGAACAGTTATTTGGGAATTAACGTCGTTCTCTGTTTTTTTTTGTTTTTATTGGGCGGAGGTATTGCATTTTTTTCATATTCTTCTAGTCAAGCCTTTCATTTGATACCCATATTGAGGTTGTGAAAAAACATGTAGTCCGCCATTTTGTAGTGGCGGCCATCTTGGATATACAATGATACTGAATACATTATATTGTATCGTCATCAGAACTAAAGGTGTGTGCCAAAAATATGGTCGATCTGTGAACAGGAAGGGGGTAAAATTTCAATCATTAAATTTGAAGCAAACGAACTGGTCAAGCTAAATAAAACAGTTTCACAAAAAAAAAGCAAAAGACCGTTAGCAGGACGGATTACGTCACACAGACAACAAACGTAAAAATTTAAAAAGCCGTAAAGGGCATAAGCTTCATTATTTAGTATGCAATACCAGGGGTATCACGCACGCGTCGCCGACCCTGTAAGAACCTGCTGTAGTCACTTGAGGAAATCATGGCAGGGAGTTCATTCCACAGCCTGATCGTTTGCGGGAGATAGTTTCTTTGAAAGCGAACGGTTCACGAGCAAGGTGATCTCTTGGGCGTTTAAAAGTTTGACGCGTGTATCTGTCAATCTGTATATCAGTGTATCTATCTGTGCCATCCTAGCGTCCAAACAGATGGACCGATTTTGTTGCGGTTTTAATAATAATATCAGGAAAAATTGCATGCAAAATACCTTAGTAAAATTTTAACTATCTTCGATCTATCACGGCACATGACGTACAACCCGCAGACTGACGAAAAGGCTGTGGAGGCTGAGGCTTAATAAATGCTTGTTTTCAACCTATACCGAAACGCCGAACAGCCGACTGCTACGCTAGAGGTTTCGGATTCGAATCCGGGCGGGGGTGGAACTTTGTGTTGTGCAAGACGCATTGTTTCACTTACCGGTCTTGGATGTAGTTTTCTTATCTAGTAGTTAATACCATATCGTTGCTTAGCACCAGATTCTACAATGTCAATGTGTGTGTGATGTGGTGCTAAAAGAAAGGTCAAAAGAACAATAAAAACTGTCTCATCAACGCTATGCCTTAATTGCTAAACCAAGTTAAGAATGAAATATAAATAGATCTAGAAATTTGGAATGTACACTTGAAGCTCAGATCACATCAAATATTATCACAATCAATTTTATATTTAATAAAGATTAAACAGGCTAAGTAAATTTGGTATTTGTGACAGACATTATAGTAATTATTACGAAATCTAATTAGATAGAATAGTGAAGGATGGATATATACAGAATTGTATCTTGCATCCCTTTTGTTTTATATAGTGGGTTTATAACTTCGTATAGTTTGGTCCAGGGCCAGATTCAGGGTTGAGAGCTTTCTAGCGTAAAAGGGGCCTAAATATCTGAGAGGTCTCAAAATTATTTGATTAGTATGAGGTCTAGAAGCCCGATAGATTTATTTTATTTTACTAGTTTAAAATGTATGGTTATAATTGAATTATAAATATAAACCGAAAGTGTGTGCCAATTAAAGGAGTGCGCGCCATTGACCACAAGACAAACACTCGTTTACTACAGGAAAAATAAATATAAAAATTTGTTAATAACAAAATAATGCCTAACTAATTAAAATTTATACAAAATAAAAAGCAAAATATAGATAAAAACGACTTCTAATAAAAATAAAAATAAAAAATCCATATATTCTATTTATTGTTCATTATATGCCTATTCATTTATTTTGCTTGTTACGTTAATTATTTAATTTGTGATGTTAATGTTTATTTGTAATTTAATTTTTCCGCTTCGATTGTGAATATCAATCAGTGGAAACTTCATTGGTAAATGAATTATTATTTGTTAATCTAAATTGAAATATAAAACTGTTGCTTTCCCAAATAAATAAAACTAAATAAAATAAAATTTGGAAAAATAAACACTAATCTAAAACATACAACTTAATTTCAGGTAATTTACCGTGAATTATATATTAAAAAATTCATCAATTTATTTCAAAAAAAGCTTCCATAGATTTATTTAATAATATTTTAACTCATATTTTTAAATAGATTTATTAATTTAATATTCAATTATTATTCTTTTATATATAAAAATCTCTAGTTTTGAGGAATTTGTAAAATTTACGCAATATGAAAAACGGGAAAAGAATTATTTTTGGATTTTATAATTTTAAATTTTAGTTGCATTTTATAATATCACATCCCACTGACATTTGTACCCCTGCATGGCAGATTTTTTTTGACACTCTTTTTAAAATCAGACATCTCAATATCTTTATCTTGAAATTTGATTGAAAGAGAAATAAATTTTTAACATTTTAGACTACTTAAGCCAATTTCAGGTGATGAAAGCAAACTGTGTTTTAGTTTATGGTAGGTGGTGGAGTAGGTAGTCCTCACGATACCATGTAGCTCGCTTCACTAAGTAAAGTCAGGTGTGGAATGAAACTTGAAAGTACTCACAGGAATATAAGTTTATTTTGCACAGTACACGGAAGAAAGTCACACACACAATAGAATATAGTCAAAGCGATAGAAAGAAGGAGAATATAAAATAAGCGACACAGATTAAGCATTAACATTAAACAAGCGTAAGCTTTAGCGTTAGCCGAAACCGCGGGAGATAGCAAGCGAGCGAGGAAACACGATCTCAGCCAATGCCGCGGGACGACTGGTCAGTGGCGATCGAGCGCCGACGCCCGGCCGGTCGTAGGTAGTAGGTAACACGGCGCGGGCGCATGCACAGCGGAGAACAAAAGGATCGGTTAGTGTGAGTGCCTGCGCTAGGCATTAGGGCTCGTTTACATGCGATTATTGTGTTTATTTTGTTTTATTAATTATTTTGATGAAATAAATATATTATGATATGTATATATGTATGTGTACTGTTTATTTGTATAATTGGTAAAATAATTATTAACATTTTAATTAAATAATATAATTTAATAAAATTTGTAAATACTGTAAATAAGTATATATGTTTATATAAACTAAACAAATGTTATATATACGGCTACAAGTTCAAAATACCTGGTCTTTTAGCTAGTAATTAGTTGTCAGATCTATACTAAACCATACAATACATTGAAACTTAGAAAAAATAAGGACTTATAGATCTCAGTATTGCTGTCAAACTAAGCACTAAACCTTCTCTCAGCGTCCGGGCTCCTCGATCCTCGACAACCATGCCCGGGCCCACATAGCCCATCTACCTATCGATTCTTGGGAACAAAGATTGTGTTATGTTTTAAATTTAAAAGTAATAATAACCACATCGCGGTACACACATTAACTCAGCCCAGCAGTAAGTATCGTAAGAACTTGTGTCACAGGAACTAAGAAACGTTATGGTATGTACTACATTGAAAGAATACAACATCCAAGACCGGTAAGCGACACAATGCGTCTTGCAAATAACACAACGTCCCAACCCCGCCGGGATTCGAACCCGGAACCTCTAGCGTAGCAGTCGGCTGCTTTAACCACTGCGCCACCGTGTTCATCAAAGTTGAATTTATTAAAATGAATGTTTAAATTTTTACGATTCAAAGTTATTTTCCCTGAAAGTTTTGTGAGTTTTATTTGGGCTCTGAGCCCTCGATCCTTGATAACCGAGTCCGGTCCTAGTAAGGTCGAGAAAGGTCAGTGGGAGAAGTGGTTTTGTTGGCTTCCATTAACTTCGCCCGGA
Source organism: Choreutis nemorana (assembly GCA_949316135.1). Lineage (NCBI taxonomy): Eukaryota > Metazoa > Arthropoda > Insecta > Lepidoptera > Choreutidae > Choreutis > Choreutis nemorana. The sequence continues at coordinate 9,408,039 of OX438606.1, read as the reverse complement.
TATTGGCAGGACGGCACGTGACTGTGGGGCTTCTATCACCAAAGATTTAAGTCGTTAGATACACCCTTAGTTCTACTGCTCCGAAAGGTCTTCATTGCACCGCTGCATTATTTTTTAATTACAACTAGGCAAGCACTTGGGGCTGACATATCTTTAGTGGAAAAGCCCCTAAATAAAAATAGAAAAAAAAATTAGGCAAGCACTTGTCCTCAATCCTGCACGACGCTTATCGGCGATGAAGTCTAAGATGGAACATGTCTACCCAGTAGAACCCTATTCACTGTTGCTTCAAAGTCCTTTGATTCTTGGATCAAAAGACGCCACCGTTGATCCTGGTGAACAGGAGTCGCAGTGGTGGGACAGAGGGGGAAGCGTATCCTCATGTGTCGAAATATATCAACCTCAGGTGTCAATACTCAAAAGAATGAGCTCAATCGACTGACACAGAAAGTAATTAGCAATTACTGTAAGCGAGACGACAATTCAAGGTCAAAATTTTATTCAATTAGGCTTAGGCATAGCTAGCACTTTTGAAAATATTCTTTGAGTATCGTTATTTTGCCAATTATATATAATACAAGACAATATTTGACAGAACATGGATAGACCAACTTAATCTACAAGATCTAAATTGTACTCATGTTTCTTTTTTATAGGATAGGGGGCAAACGAGCTGACAGATCACCTGATGGAAAGTGAATACTGCCGCCCATGGACATGGAACACCAGAGGAGCTATAAAGTGCGTTGCCGGCAACAAAATGCCAATGCAATGTTCATTATTAATACAGTACTACAGCACATAGTACAGTTAAACAGTATTACTGCAGGGCTAAGTCAATGTGTGTGTCGTGATGTGGTTATTATCATTATAGTAACACAGGTTACAACATAATGCGACAGTTTTTCTGTGTCAGGCCACATCCAAAGACTTAAATCTTTGTCACCCACTAAAACTAAGATTTCCTATTTTTCGAAAACTCAACGATTGTGTTGAATACGTGACTGTAATTCTGAAAGTTGATATAACAGTGGAAAGTTCGCATTGTTTTCTTTAAATTATAAGTTTTTATGGCGTGCAAAAAATTAATAAGATTTTGAAATTGTTTATCTGTTGAAGCGACTAGAGAAGTTTTTCATAAGTTACATGATTTATAAGTAAAATCACGCCGTAATTAATCCTTCGATAGTGGTAGGCAGAGGTGTTGAATACCGCATTTCTTATGTTATTGTTGAGTCCCTGTGTGACAGGTTGCGAATCTTTCGCCACAATCCGGGCTCAATGAGGAACATGGCAGCTACAATGTACGGCAATCTGAGACTCGAACCCTCTACTTGTCGGGTCAGTCGGTTAACCAAGGCAAGTAACAAACTGAGCTACCATGTCCTCACCAGAACAAAAAAAAGATAGCTTATATCTCCTGTGATAGTTCGTTCCAATATTAAGAATAAGAATAATTGATTTGCACGAAATATGACCATACAGGCCACTCTGATAAGCAAGTCTAAGTGGCAGAGGGCTGGTCACATCTGTCGCAGAACTGATGAACGATGGAATAATCGAGTTCTGCAGTGGAGACCGCGCATGGGCAAACGTAGTGTTGGACGCCCTCCTGCTAGATGGAGCGACGATCTGCGTAAGGTGGCTGGCAGCAACTGGATGCTCAAAGCTCAAGATCGGGAAAAGTGGCATGCCTTGGTAGAGGCCTATGTCCAGCAGTGGACTGCTGCAGGCCGACGATGATGATGACCACAAGGAGGTGTAAAATTTTACAAATCCTTACTAATATTATAAACGCCAAAGTTTGTAATGAATGGATGGATGTTTGTTACTCTTTCACACAAAAACTACTGAATGGATTTTAATGAAACTTTACAATAATATTAGGGTTGTCCATCCCTAATATTTTATTTATATGGTAAAACAACGTTTGCCGGGTCAGCTAGTATCCTATAAGAACCATTGCATTGTTTTGCTTTCCGGTCTTGAATGTTGTATTCTTATTTATTTAGTATATACCATATCGTTGCTTAGCACCTGCGATACAAGTTCTTACGATACTTACTGCAGGGCTGAGTCAATGTGTGTGCCGTGATGTGGTTATTTATTTATTAATTTTTGACTTCTACGCGGACGAAGTCGCGGGTATAAGCCAGTTGACCATCCAGTACCTATAATACAGAAGCTGTAAAATTTTACAGATAGTTAGTAGGCTAGGATATACATTTTAAGTCAGAGAGCATTAGGTACATTGAATCAAAATTCAAAACGATCCTTCTCAAACTTTTTAGTCTTCAAAATATTCTTTAATACTGTAATATCATCTTTCATTTAGTACTCTTTATCTATATTTACTTATGTACATATATACTTTTAAAAAATAATTAAAAACGATATATAAGGTCGAAATCCACCAAAAATCAAACTTGATTGTGTTTCTCTGTACATAACAGTTTATTTATTTATTTATATCAATACAAATATATTAATATACATAATTAACTAAACATTAACATTAATTACATGTAAATAACAGAAACAACATAACAAGCTTATTATCTCCTGGTGCTCGTTTGTAAAAATCACAAAAAAATTATAGATTAAAATAAATACGAGGAGTACATTAGGTTCGTTATATCAATAATTATTAATAATAATAACTGCATCACGACACACACATTGACTCAGCCCTGAAATAAGTATCGTAAGAACTTGTGTCACAGGAACTAAGCAACGATATGGTATATACTACATAGATAAGAATACAACATCCAAGACCGGTGAGCGAAACAATGCGTCTTGCAAATAACACAAAGTCCCGCCCCCGCCAGGATTCGAACCCGGAACCTCTAGCGTAGCAGTCGGCTGTTTACACCACTGCGCCACCGAGGTCGTCAAATCGAGGTTGAGGGATGCGTAAGTACTTGACGCAAATCTACATAAAAGAAAGGTCTTATTCCTTTATATATTACACCAGGGACTTCGAAGTCGGGACTTAGCAGGCAGGGTCAAAGCTATCAAATATTAGTTATAAGTTCAACGACCTCCGACAGCCGACTGCTACGCTAGAGGTTCCGGGTTCGAATCCCGCCGGCGGTACTTTGTGTTATTTGCAGAACGCATTGTTTCGCTTACCGGTCATGGATGTTGTATTCATATCTATGTAGTTTATACCATATCGTTGCTTAGTGCCTGTGATACAAGTTTATCAACAAGGTTGTTACTTAGTGCAGGACTGAGTCAATGTGTGTGTCGTGATATATGTAAGTTATGATGTTTAAAGGTTCTTCGTTTGTTAATCAATTACGAGAAACGGCTGAAGAGTTTTGGGTGAAATTTAACAAATAGAACAGAAAAAAATGTTATTTTACCAAATCTAAGGGTAGCTCAGTCTTAAGCTAAACCTAATAGTCTAGAGTAGAAACATCTTGCACTATCCCCAATAAAAAGAATCCTAAATACACTCTTATTTCTAAGCCTTTTAAGATGAAATTCAATTGGTTTGGAGACATCACTAAAAAACAATAGTCTGAGAGCGGATTTGTAACGTACATTTCTCAGGTCCGATGTTTATTATAGAATCAATATAGTATAGTATTCCAGTTCACGAAGACTGTTTGACTATGGTTGTGTGGGTTTTGATAGGCGTATACAAGTACATTGTTTCTGTGTGCGTAATAGATAGTTCACTCAGTAATTACATTACGCACACTAGAACGATATGCATGTATACGGTTAAACACAAGCATAGAGAAACTGTCTTCAATAGAAAGAATAACATCATATTTGTAGTATTTAATAAAGAGAAGTATCGTGTGTTGTATGGAAGTTTAAACATTATTAAAGTATTTTCTCGTTTCAGTTTCTCAATAAGTAAATAAACAACCTTGATATTAAGTGTTTAACTTTCTCGTTAGTTCTGAGCGCCTGGTGTTATTAAATTCGAATGCGTCTGCTATTTTTATTTATTTTGGAAAACTGCTTAGCAAAACTCACTTTTTTGTTATTATGAATTTAGAACTTATTTTTAAGCATTAACTTAACGTATTTTTTTAATTATAAAAAAATAAATTTAATAGTTAAACCTGAAAGCGAGGCCACAAAAAGGTTGACCCCTGTCTGATAGTTAATCAAGGCCCCAAAATGAAATTCCAGAATTTCAGCAAAAACAAATAAAATAAATCAAAAGATTTTATCACGAAACTCTGCCTATATTTAGCTGATTGTACGGACTTAGGGAGGGGCAAGTTGAAAAGAGCAACTACGGGGTTTCTTGCCGACTCTTCCCCGTAGATCGGCTTTCCGAAGTAAAAATATTTGAAACCCCTTAACACAAATCTACTGGAATAAAATTGCATTTTTTTGCTCACTGAGACACATATTTTTTAAATGTACCATTTCATGGGTAAACAAGCAGATGGTTCACCTCATGGAAAGTGGTCTGGCGGCTTAGACCGGCTTATTAACACGACGATGTCTTAGATCTAGAAGCAAAGCCCATGTAGCCTATGCCATACCATGCCATGTAAGCCCATGTAGAAGTAAAGATTTTTAAGCAAAAACACAGCGTATACGTTTATTGCCATTACAACCTCCATCTTTTTTTTGTCAGGCAAGCATTTGACCCCAATCCCGCCCGATGTTAAACGGTGATGAAATCTAAGTTGGAACATGCCTACCCAGGAGAAGCCTATTCACTCTTGCCTTAAAGAGCCCCAGGTTATATTGATCAGGGAATACTTCAGCAAAGAAATCCATTCCTTTGCAGTAAGCATTATAAAAGAATTTTCGAAGCGTTTAGTTCGAGTATGGAATATTCACAACGAAAGGATGGAACTTCCGCCTACGCCTTGTGTCCTGATGATGGAATTAAAAATATGCTGCCAAGATCCAGTAATTGCATCTGACATGTCACCAGAAACAGTAATATTATATTTTGCACAGTGGCGTGCCTAGAGTTTTAGTACAGGGCAAGCCGAGAGATATACTTCATACTTCCGTTGTGGACTTGCTGGCGTGGACGAGCTCAGCAAAACACTCAGAAGTTTGCGAACATGTCAGCAAAACCACAATTTCGGTGCCTTTAAAAAAGTCGTTTGATTTTTTATTGAATTAATAAGAGCGCTAACTTATTTTAGTTTGATAGGGCAAGCCGGGCTTTTGGGCTTCTATGACAGTACCGCCACTGATTTTGCAGTCAAAGCGTCTTTAAATTTCCAAAAACAATTTCAGTCTTTTGATTGGTTGTTTTGTCAAAATAATTGTTTTCTTTTCATAATATTATTAAATGACAGCCTCCGTGGCGCTGCGGCTTCAATTGTAGGCTATGACACGTGAAGTCTCGGGTTCCAGTCCCTGTTCGGTATTTGTGTGTTCAACACAAGTAGTTGCTCTGAGGTCATTGTTGTTTTCTGTCTATTTAAGAATGTAGGTACTTATCTGTGTACGAATATATTGTTGTTTAGTACCCATAGTACACGCCCATGGCTTAGTTTGGGGCTAAGATAATTTGTGTGAATTGTCCTAAGATTATATCTTAGGACAACTAGATTTTATTAGATTTTATTATTAATTTCACAGAAAAAATAATAAAAAAAACTCTCAGCTTGTACAAACAAGGCCTACTTGTGATAAAATTTTCACCAAAGAAATATTCCAAATCGCCGACTAAACCGACCAAATTATTAATAGCTTTCTGCTACGCCGGAGGTTCTGGGTTTGAATCCCGGCGGGGGTGGAACTTTGTGATTTTCAAAAACGCATTAATTCGCTCACCGGTCTAGGATATTGTATTCTTATCTTTGTAATTTATACGATATCGTTGCTTAGCACCTGCGACACAAGTTCTTAGGTCTTACTGTAGGCCTGAGTCAATGTGTGTGTCGTGATGTGTTTTATTATTTTTAATTTATTTAAAACTGCCCCCTGTATTTCGATCACTACTCCAGCCCTGTGTTTAGATAAAAGAGAGTGGTTGGGATGCGTGAGGCGGGCGTCTCGCTAATCGTCAGTAATTACCACTAATTTGGGGAGAATTGTCCGTGACCTTGTAGGCGGCCGGGGAAATCTTCAAAGAAATTACCCGCTTTAAAAAACAATGGGGGTTCAGTAGGATTTGTGAGCTAAATTGAAAAAAAAATGAAAACAAAGGTCGTTAATCAGTGTTCCGTGGATGTATTGTTTGTAGAAAATAATTTTGGTAGTCAGATTTCTAATTTTGTTAAAAATAATAAGGTGGTACAGCTACGTGAGAGATCATCTGGGTTGGTACCGCCCTCCTTTCTATTTCTGCCGAGAAGCAGTTCGCTGTGTTTCATTTCGAAGGAGAGCCAGTGTAATTACCGGCACTATTGGTATAACATCTTTACCTCTACATGGGCAATGCATAGCTCTTGGCGTTCCAGACATCAAGGGCATTGTTGTAGCAATAGGCGGTAACACTTGCCATTAGGTGAGCCGTCTGCTTGTCAGCCCACGATGATGTAGTAAAAAATTGACGCTTATCGAATCGACATCAATTTCATGCTTTTTCATTGAACTATTCTGTAAATCATAAATTTTGAAAACTAATTACAATAAAAGGATAAAATCCTAATTACAAGTTGTTAAACAAGTTAATAAAACTTTTTTTTTTTGTATATATACTATTCAAAACAAAATAAGGGCCACGAGGTATTTTGTCTGTACCATGAAAATAATAAAACCAATTTATATTTTTTTTGTCTCCATAACGAAAACTAATGTTGTTTTTACCGAGTAGACCAATAAACTTATTCCAACAATAATGATTAAAAAGTTTATTTGCTTTTGAAATAAAATATCACATTTAAAGTAAAAAAAAAAAACAATGTAAAGTTACTGAAAACAAAAGAAAATACTCCATGCTCATCTTTTAGTAACGAGTTTGCCCTCCTCGTTTCGCTACGCACTCTTGAAGCCTGGAGTGCATGCTCTCAATCAAATGCCTGACATTTTCCATTGGAATCTCTTCCCAGGCCCTTCTAACAGCGTTGATGAGTTGCTGTTGGTTGTGGATTTCCTGATCACCGTCTCTAACTCTTCGTTTCAACTGATCCCACATGTGCTCTATTGGATTTAAGTCCGGACTGTTCGCCGGCCACGGCAAGACTTGAATTGGAGACGCTTCCAGTACAAACCGAGTCGCTTGAGCCGTGTGTACACGAGCATTGTCTTGCATCAAGATGAATCCAGGACCCGCTCGCTGGGCAAATGGGATCACATGTGGTCTGACAACTTCCTCAATATACCGCTGAGCAGTAACAGTACCCTCATTTAAAATAGCGAGCTCAGTTTTGCCGTGTAAGCTTATCCCGCCCTAAATCATTACATTTGGACCACCAAAACGATCGACTTCATGGATGCAGGCTTCTGAAAATCTCTCGCCGCATCTTCTCCATACTCTAATACGCCGATCGTCGTTAAAAAATTTAACTTTGCATTCGTCTGTGAAGAGCACCATGCCCTATTGGTTTATGTCCCAGTCCAAATGTTGACGGGTAAATCTTAAACGATTTGCACAATGATTTCTAGTTATTGGAACACGGACAACTCGCCTTCTTGATGCCTGCTGGTCTTCATGCAATCGATTACGAATAGTTTGGTCACTGACACGAGTACCCGTTGTGAGCCGTAAACAATTTTGCAGCTTGCGGGCCGTCGTTGTGTGATCTCGGCGCGCACTTAATCGAATGTAACGATCCTCTTGAGCAGTTGTAATGCGAACTCTGCCCGAAGCAGGTCTTCTTCTAACACTGCCGGTCTCTTGGAAACGATTCCATAGATTTTGAATAGCTCTTCGAGAAAATCCCAATTGCAAACCCACAGATCGCTGCGAATGACCTTCTTCAATCATTGTAACGGCTCTGGTTGCTGTCAGCGAGTCCATATGACGCCTGCGTGCTTGTGGCATATTGCAAAAGATGTTTCTGACTCGAGATATCAATGAACTCTGATAATTTCTAATAAACCAAGAGCTAAGGAAAGCAAAACGACAAAGAAAATGGAATCTAAATTTTAAAAAAATAATTTTAAATCAAATTTTATTTAAAATTGTTGCCAGCATTAGATGAATACTACAATATTAAAAAGTTTAGGTATCAAAGAGTTTGTATACTCAATATTTTACTACTTTCAATATGTAAATGTTTAATAATTTACACCAAAATGAAAAAATACCTCGTGGCCCTTATTTTGTTTTGAGTAGTATATAATGAAACACCTTTATTGGCATACTTATGGAAAACTTATTTTTCCTGTAACTTTTGTTAAGTTATGTTTATATACAGGTATAAGTATACTGTTAGGATATAAGTAACCGTTACGGGTTACGGAAAGGTAGGCATCTGAATGAAACCAACTTGTATCGGCACGAGTTGTATTGCCTAAGGTTCACCTCACTCTGAGGTACATAATTATAAAACTCGCTACTGTAGAGTGCAAGTGTGTGCGCAGACACTGTACACTTGTGTCCCTACACTTTTTATTTCTTAAGGCAGTGGTTTTTGGTTAAAAAAAAAAAGAAAAAATTAAATATATTTTTCTACTAAATTAATCCCAAGTTTTCCTGACCTGTATTTTTTACTGTAACATTATGTTTACTAAATAAATACCAAAAATACAAGAGATACCATTCACCTTTCAAAATCACGATACGTCAGCGTAATTTTACCAAACTCCACCGTTTCCCGACCGTATTGGGGAACCTTGAAAACGTTAAAAAAGTTTGAATCCCTCGAAAAATAAATGGCGAAACTTCTTAAGCGGTGTTAGCGTTGAATTTGTCTGAGGTTATATTAAAACATTTAGAAAAACTGAACGAATAATGCTATCTGTCTGGGATTGGTGAATTTTCGTGAATTAATGAATTTTTAACCCCCAACGCAAAAAGAGGGGTGTCATAAGTTTGACGTGTCTGTCTGTGGCGTCATAACTCTCGAACAAATGAAGCGATTTTGATGTAGTTTTTTTTATTTGAAAGATGACTTAATCGAGCGTGTTCTTATGTTTGGTCGATATCGGTTGCTCCGTTCAAATGTTATGGAGGTGAAAGTGGGGATGAACCATCGAACGCACGCAAATTTGTCCGAGTGGGGTATAATATGAAAGGGCTGGACAAGTACATTCCAAATCTGTTAATTTAGTGAAAAGCGAATAAACTAGTTTCAAAAGTATAGGGGGTGATGTTGGGGATTAAAAATCATAATCAAAATATCTTTATTCCATAAACTCAAAAAAATATGTACTAACAATCGTCCAACGAATTAATTTTTTTCTTAAAAATGACTCGACCACCGGTTCGGAAAATTTATGTCGGGGAGGATACCGGCAAGAAACCACAGATTCTGAAATTTGTTATATGAACATGTTTTTTATACCTATATATATTAACAATCAAATTTAAAAAATATGACTAATTGTGGGCGTTTTTGAATGACAAGAACTTGCGTCATCTGGGCCGATTTTGAGGTCCGGAGACCTCGTGGCCACAAAGCAGTGGCCATTTTTTGGAGTGAACAAATATAGATCAATGATTTCTGCTAATAATATAATCAAATAATAATGTATGTACAACGTACTGTAGGTAAAGCTAAAAGAGCTAAAAAAATAATATTAAAGGAAAAGATGTTTACTAGTGTTTACTAGTTGGAATATGTTTTTTTTTATCTCTTTCGGGCTTTCGCCCCGGTTACCCTCCCCTAAATCCGGCCCTGTGCGTCATCATCGAATACCTGTTTTTTCGCATAGCAAAGTTTGTACCTAGTTGTTTTAATTTTTGACATGGCTTTTATTGATATGTGTTCATTTGTATTTTTCACATTTTAATATCAATTATTATAATTATTATTATCACTATTTTATCAACACTGAACATTACTTTTTATCTTATAATTTTATTGTTAATTGTTTTATTTTTATGTAATATATTTCCATTGTTTTATTTTTATTTAATATCCGCATTTTATTTATGTAATGTCTTTCATATGCCAATCGGCTGCACAACTTTATCTTGGCATAACATCTGCAGCACGTACCTAAACTATTAGATTAGTTAAATCTGGAATCATTAGCCTAATGGAAGGATCAGCCAAGGTCTCAAAAGCACCTCCAATTTTTGGACCATAGTCCACCTGATGTATAAAATTTGCATTGGGGACCCTGGCCAGTTGCTTGCATATCTATTGTTTTATTATTTAGGCATTCACAACAGGGGTAAAACCCAAAATTATTATTACTCTATTATTTGTTTATTTATTGGCACAAAAACAGCATTACACGGGGGTAGTTTTCAATGTATGGTTATAATTGAATTATAAATCTGAAGTGTATGCCAGTTAAAAGTGTGCACACCATTGGCACATAAGACAAACTCTCGTAAACTGCAAGAAAAATAAAATGAGTCCAAAACAAACTAATCCCTAACTAATTCCTACATCCTACATCAAGTCTATAGCCAAAACGGCGGCTAAAAAGCTTGGTGTTCTATCCCGGGTTAGGGGATACTTCACGCCCAAACAACGCCTTGTCCTGTATAAGGCGCAAATTCGGCCTTGTTTGGAATATTGCTGTCACCTTTGGGATGGTTCAGCCAAGTATCAGCTAGCAGCTTTAGACTCTGTTGAAAAGCGAGCCCGAAGAATCATCGGGATTGACGATGATATTGCAAACTTTCATGACCTCAGCCACCGCCGTGAAGTTGCGTGCCTATCGGTATTTTATAGGATACATTTCGGAGAGTGTGCGCAGGAATTGCACAATTTAATTCTTCCGGCCCCCTTTTTATAATCGGAATACAAGACGTAGGCTGAAGTTGCATACTTTTGTGGTAATTATTCCGACCATCCGGACTAAACGCTTCGATAGCTCCTTCATAATGCGTACTGCAAGAGTGCGGAATTCTTTGGCTGCCGATGTGATCCCTGACAAATATTATTTGGGCCTCTTTAAGGCAAGAGAGAATAGGTTTCTCCTAGGCAGGCATGATCCACCTTAGACCTCATCGCCGCTTAACATCAGGCGGGTTTGGGGTCAAATGCCTGCCTGGTCTTGAATAAAAAATATTTATTTAAATAAAAACAAAATATAGATAAAAGGACAACTTATTAAATAAATAAACACTAATCTTTAACATAAAATTTAATTTACCGTAATTTAATTATGTACAAATCAGCTTAATTGATAAAACTAGAGTTACCCAAAAATCATGTACACAGCATGATATAAAGTCTCACACAAACAAAACGTCACAAAAACATAAACCATTATTATTATTTAATTTTTTTTATTAGGAAAACCAACATTTTTACACATTATAACTTACATACTAAGAACATCCGAAATTAACATATTTAATGTGAAAACCAATTATAGGTAAACACCACGTACTTAATTTGTAATCTTATAGTATACTGTGACAAATAATTAAAAAACCAAATATTTTGAAATTGAATTAGAGAAAGATTTAAAAAAAACACAAAACAACAAATATTAGAACATATCTCGGAAAAAAGTTATCTTTGCAAAATTCTGTTGCGTATCTCACACTTTGAGTCATGGAAAATATATATTAGATAACTGTAGTCGTTTAGAATTTTAGACAGACGTTGAATAGAGGAGTCGGAACCCAGGACTGTGTATCGAAACGGGAGAGAAAGGGGGGTTATGGGTCGTCTTGGAATCCCTCTCGGCACCCTAATTCTAAAAAGGGATAGAAGGTGCTGACAGTTTATTTGACAGATCTCGCCTTTTGTCCAGTGATACCATCTTGAAGCGTTCAAGTCTTTCTTGGTAACTTGTAATCTTTACATTATGACATGTTAAATATATTTATAAAATATTGTGACTGTACAATGATTTATCCATAGTGACAACTTACCGTGAGGCAGGTCGTACACTCGTTTGGCACTTTAGTTTAATGAAAAAAATTTTTTTTTTTTTTTGGATCTCCATATTTAATTTTCTCATTGTTTATTCTGAAATCAGTTATATTAAACATTAAGAAAAGGTTTATAGCTAAAATAGTCCCAGAAACACACGATTACATAGAGATCGTTAATATATCTAAATAAATGAACTTAACACAAACGGGGCGTTCACACTTATCCGACATAGAAGATCAAGTTACAATGGACACAGTATTTAAAACCTAAGATCCAACGTATCTTGAACTACGTACAAAAATCGTGATCGATTTATAGAGGTCTTGTTGTAATGGATCTGTATGTTTCCTGCTGGGGGACCATCACAATTTGAGCTATGAGTACTGTCGGTCCATCTAAGTGGGGACGGGCCCGTTGAAATCCTTGCTAAGTGAAGCTTTTAATTCAGTGTGACTGAGTCCCTGAGCTTCAGACAAAGGGTTTCCGCCCGCGAAAATTGTATTAAACTAAATATTTAGTTTGTTTCTATCCTTAGAATAGAATTTAAAGAGAAACGAAAAACAAATTCCGATCAAATGTATCAAAATTATGAAAAAAATTGAAAACAATCCCAAATATTTATCCGAAAAAACCTCAATTTTGAACTCGATTGAAATACCAAAACCTTCTCCTAAATGTATCAAATATTTTTCTGAAAACCGTATCAAAATCGGTTCAGCCGATCGCGAGATAATCACAGACAAACATTCATACAAACATACAGGTCAAACTGAAAACCTATTTTTTTAGTCAGTTAATAATTTTTTAAAGTTCCTCAATGAGCAATGTAAGGGGCTATGTTTATGTTGAGTCCCAGTGTGACAGGTTGCGAATCTGTCTCCACTTTCCGGGAACATTGAGAAAAATGGCATCTACATCGTAAGTCAACCCGAGACTCGAACCCACGATCTCTCGGGTCAGGTCGGTCGGTTGACCAAGGCACGTAACAAACTGATCTACAACGTCCTCTAATAAGTTTAAAATAATAAGTAAATTCTCCGAACATTTGGTCGAGTCATTTTTAATAAAAAGTAAAATTTAATTGTGTTATTTTATTTAAACTTAAATTAGTTGTATTTGTTTGATTTTTATTTACCACTAAACCCTTTGGATCCCTTCAATCCGACATTCAAAGCGACACCTTCACTCCACAAGCACAAAGGTAGAAATATCACTACGTAGTGTAAATAGATTCAAAAAATCCAAAAACCCACGTTTTCAAATGTCATAAAAATAAGAAAATAACCCTACGGGGCTGAAAGAGGGGCCACTTTAATGACATTTAAAAACGTGGGTTTTTAGATTTTTTTAATGTATTAATTATTTTATAATTTTTTTCTGCCTCAAAAGTCACTCCATACAAATTTTATCAAAATCTATCCAGCCGTTTTATAGTTGTAAATTGCGTTGTCATCGGGTTTGAAGCTACCCTGAAAATTTCAGCCTGCTAGCTTATCGGGAAGTACCTCAAAATTAAGTTGCAAAAATCCAACCGGAACGACAAACAAACAAACAAGTGAGTGTATAAAACGTGGGAAAAACCAAGTCGCTTCCCGCTGTCTGTCCCTCTGTACGCTTAGATCTTTAAAACTACGCAACGGATTTTGATGTGTTTTTTTTAATAGATAGAGAAATTCAAGAGGAAGGTTTACAAGTATGTAATAATACCCGTGCAAAGCCGGAGCGGGTCGCTAGTTAATAATAAATGTACTATTAAAGAGATCGTAAAGGAAGCCCTAAACGCACTGCCAAATTACAATCCGGTACAGTTTCTACAGGTTTTGATGAGTGTGAAAAAAGAAACTTATGAAGGCTTTCAATATGTAAAAAAAATGGAAATAGAATTTCGAAAAGCTATTTGGGATTTATCGAAGAACGAATATTCCGGTATTTTCAATGTTTTTTAGGGTTCCGTACGTCCGGATGAAAAAACGGAAGGAACACTGATAGAATCACTTTGTCAGTCTCTCCGTCTGTCCGCCTGTCAAGGTCCTTTATCAGGAACGGGCGGAAGTGTCAAGCTGAAATGATTATCAAATATTTAAGTATGCAATTCAAACCAACAATCAAATTCCGTAAATAAATTAAATTTATCTAAGTGATACTAAGATCTGTTAATGTGTTTTTGCTGTATTATTATTGATGTGTAATTTATCTTAATAATTCCTCTTTCGATTTTTGATTAGTTTATGTAAATGTTGATTTTTGTTGTAAATGTTGTGCTAGCCTTTAATTGGTATGTGTATATGTCCTGTGAAAAGTTAATGTATTTATATAATTGTGATGCATGCACTGTTGGCTTGCCTTAATAAAAAATAAATAAAACCACTATTTTACTCCGTTTTGCCACATATTTTGATATTCTCAAAGGCATACTTCCCGAGGACCTAGAATCCTGAAATTTGTTAAATATCATAGACCACAAATATATATAAAATCCGAAAATAGTGAGTGTGACATCACGAAAAAAATTACAACATAATTGGAAAATAACTGAAAAATCTTCGAGCCTCAATTCCCGTAATAGATGAGCTATTTATATACTTTATTTTTGATTTACCGGTCTTGGGTGTAGTATTTTTATCTATGTAGTTTATACCATATCGTTGCTTAGTGCTTGTAATACAAGATTATATCTTAGTGCAGGGCTAAGTCAATGTGTGTGTATGTACTTACAAGTTTGCACGGAACCCTCAGTGCGCGAGTCCGACTCGCACTTGACCGGTTTTTTTTTAGCCGACTGCGGCTGGCAGAGCCAAAATGAAGGGTTATTCACTATATTATTGGTAACTCTTCGATGTCCATTCCGCAAGTAAATTGCTCGGCTTTGTCTCCTGCCTAGTTGCTATATTTTTAGTCGCCGTCGATCGAGTCGACCTGCGACTAAAAATATGTGTGTGAGTTCGCATAGTTTTTCTACAAGTCAGGTAACCAGTGGCGGTGCTGTCGTAGAAGCCCTAAAGCCCGGCTTGCCCTATCAAATTAAAATAAGTTCGCGCTCTTATTCATTCATTAACAAATACACGACTTTTAATGCCACCGAAATTGTGGTTTTGCTGACATGTTCGCAAACTTCTCAGTGTTTTGCTGAGCTCGTCCACGCTAGCAAGTCCACAACGGAAGTATGAAGTATATCTCTCGGCTTGCCCTGTACTAAAACTCTAGGAACTCACTGCAGGTAACATAGAATACTATAGTGATTTTGTATGAGCAATCTTAATTCATCAACTATCCGTTTGGGGCGCTTTACAAAGATTCATACGAATTTGTAACTTCAGTCGCAAGCGACAATCGAAGGTAAATTTCGTGGTAGACACGCAGTAGACAGTGCGTATAAGTTCTTAGTTGTGTTAATTTACGTTTTAGTCGATACGCAAACGGGTGAAATAAATCTGTGGAATGTTTTAAGGTAGGAAAGGGTTGCCATAGGAAGCAATTATTAAAATAGTTTATCATATTTTGGGCGACAATAGAAAGACAATTGAAGTATTTGTGACGCCAACAAAGTTACAAAATTTTGTATATTGTACAATCAAATAATCAAATCAAATCGTACAATTCGATTACACCCACAAATGTACACCAAGACATACAACAGGGAAATGCATGATTTTTTATTTTATGATTAAATCAATTTATCGTAAATTATGTGGAAATAGTAAATTTACAGTGAAATCAGAATTAGAGTTGAACGTAAACCAGGGAGATACAACCATTAAAAGTAAATATATCTATCTCGCTCATCAGAACAATCTTTTCTACGAAAATATGTATGGCGCCCGTGTACTATGACGTCATAGTACATATCGGATCGCTCTGTCTAACCAAGGACTTTGAAGCTTTATAACTTAGTTAAGAGGTCAGATATTTGAGAAAATCTAACGGATTTGTGTAAATATGTGGTATCGGATTATAATCAATAAATAAAAAAAGGTATGCATATTCCTGTAGAAAAAGCTAAGCGGCCAACGTTTTGCCGTCAACAACAAAAGTGACTTCACGAATCGCAAAACAAATTTCAAAATACAGATGCGGATATTATAAAAACGCTTTATTCGTGACCACCCGTCCACCCCGTTAGGTTATACAAAAATCGTCAGATTAGCAAAATTTACACTTCTTAGCTATTAATCAACTACCCATATCTTAATCTGGCGAACTCGCGTAGTTTGGATGATCTTTTTTTAATGTTCCCTTGAACGTACTCATCAATATTAAGAGCTCATACTGGCTGCAGGTACTTACCAATACGCAAGGTATCTCCCACATCTTAATCTGACGCGCTCGAGTAACTACAAAAATCCCCTTTTGGGCTCCCCTACTATAATTAGTTAAGTAATTTAAAAAAATCATATGACGATACTCAGTTCTTTTTTTTTTTGAACGGAATAGGGTTATTTCGATTTTGATTATAGACAGTGGGCCATTTTAACAACCATTAATGAAAAAAAATCTGTGATCTGTCCTCGTATAACATATTTAGAGTCAAAAGAAATTTTAATTTTAATTAGGCTTGTATCGTAACAAAGAACAACATTTTTTTTCACCAAAAATAATAAGGAATATTCATGAAATTTAATTTGATTATTCAATCAATTTATCGAATTAGAATTGAACGATAAACCAGGGAGATATAACCATTAAAAGGATATATCTATCTCGCTCATCAGAACAATCTTTTCTATGAATGTCATATGGCGCCCGTGTACTTTGACGTCATTGTATATATTAGACCTCTCTGTCTAACCAACGAATTTGAAGTTTTATGACATATTTAATATGTCAGATATTTGAAAAAATCTAATGGATTGGTGTATGTATGTGGTATAGGATAAAAAAAAATAAAAAGTCATGCATCTATTGGCTGTAATAATGAATCGGTCATTTCAAAAACCTCATAAGTCACCATTTTTTCCAACATGCTTTTTTTGCTGAAAATGGTTCCTCAAAGGTAGATGCGTATTCTGGGTGAAAACTTAAGTCAATACATTCCTTCCTCTTTGCACCTTCGACATACATGAGTTTTCAGTACGATTCAGATCGAAAAGGAACTATCATAGCCGAGGAATATATTGATGGATTGATTCATTTTGATTATTAAAGAAAATAACAACTTCTGTTTCACTTCCATAAACCAAAGCCTACGATTTGAAAGTGCCCATCAATAAAATAAAATTGACGATTTAAAACAAGTTACAGATAGCATTCTGGAAGAGCATATGCCATTTTATAACAACATTTTTAGCTGGCCAACTGCAAATGTTGAAGATAATCCAGATGAGAATGATGGAGAATATGATTATGTACCATAAAGATATTAAAACATGACAAATTAATACATGTAAAATGTTAATAAGTTTATTTTTAAGTGTAACTCTTAATTATGAGCAATAAAAAATATTATAATTACGTTTTATTGGTTAAATTAAATACTACTAAACCTATTTCTCGCTAAAACAACATATGCCAAGAAATGTTTTTCAGTTTTTTTTTCATTATTTCTGATAATAAATTATAAAGATTATACGCTATTTTAATTTTTTACCACAAAAATACTAAATTGAACATAAAAAGTCTTTTAAAACTCATTTGTTTGTCTATGAAACAGTTTTTATTGATTTCTGAAAAGTTTTGATTTCGTGACTTATGAGGTTTTTGAAATGACCGATTCAATTCTAAAACAGCCTTCCTATAATCAGTGGCGCAGTGATGTAACCGCTGACTGCTACGCAAGAGGTCCTGCGTTCAAATTCTGACGGCAGCGAAACTTTGTGTAATTTGCAAGACGCAGTGTTTCGGTTACCGGTCTTGAATTTAGTATTCTTCTGTATGTATGCCGTTGCTTAGCACCAGACACCAGATTCTACAATCTTACTGCAGGGCTGAGTCAATGTTTGTGTCGTGATGTGGTTTACAATATTCTAGCTGCAACTATAACTGCTGGCCATTTGAATGTAATACCAAAAATTTTAAGCTTTTGAAACTAACAAAAAACAAGATTATTATAAAGTAAAATTA
The DNA here is from genome assembly GCA_949316135.1 of Choreutis nemorana. Taxonomy (NCBI): domain Eukaryota; kingdom Metazoa; phylum Arthropoda; class Insecta; order Lepidoptera; family Choreutidae; genus Choreutis; species Choreutis nemorana. Next base: position 9,390,085 of record OX438606.1, on the reverse strand, counting down.
AATATCAAAGTGTCACGATTTCCTATTAGTGTCGTCCTCATCCGAAACTCCAACGACGTCACGAAAACTACAAATCATTCAATAAAACATCACCCTCTGTAAGAGGGAACTAAAATATAACAAATATCGTCCCGGCCCGCACTCCACTTGTCAAAACATTTGTCAAAAGTTTAAGGTCGGGAAAAATTGTCCTATCTCAACAACGCCCTAAGCCGGCCCTTAGGGCGAGGAAGAGGGGAAATTTGGGTGAAGGCATGGTGGCCGTAATGGGGTAGTAGGGTAGTGTGATAGGCATCCATCCGGCCGAGTTACACAGTACCGGATGAATAGATAGGTCTCACACGGTACACGCCTACAGCAGTAAACAGTTCGTACATTAATTTACTCAAATATATAAATAATAAATACAGTGCAACTTTAATATAACGTACCTCAATATAACTTCCTCGATTTAACAAATTCTTCGTAATACCCTTGAATTGTCCATAAGAGTCAATGTAAAATATACCTCTAAATTGCGAAGATTTTTTGCGAACAACCTCTTTATAACGAATTTTCGACTATCAAGAAAAATAATAAATACCTCTAATTAACGAATTTTGTCAACCCAAAACCTTAATCTCATAGTACGCGATTCATGTCGCGACAGGTTTCGACAAGCTTTTTTTCGTAAAACAATCATTTTTGTTTTTACCTCTTTATAACGAAGTTTAACCCAACCTAACCTCAACATAACAAACCTCAGTTTAACAAATTACTTGATATAGCGAACATTTACTTGTTCCCTTCCGATTTTTGATATCGAGGTTGCACGGTATATACATATTATAATGCAGTCATTTCCGCTTGCATTGTTGCAGTACAGAGATGATGGGGTTTATACTGAAATACGATTATCACCGTCAGATTGTGAAGACTGCTTTTATCGAAATGCAAACTCACTGAACTGCTTTCACTCTGTACTAAACATCTGTGGCCGACGTTGTAAATTATAAATAAACATAAACTCACGCCGTAATCCCTCGAAAGGGGTTGGCAGTGGTGCTGTACACCGCATTTCGCATGATTATGTTGAGTCCCAGTGTTGATTGCGAATCTTTTGCCACTATCCGGGCACATTGAGAAATATGGCCGCTGCTACGGCAACCCGAGACTCGAATACTCGACCTGTCAGGTAAGGGTCGGTCGGTTAAACAAGAAACGTAACAAGCTGAGCTACCACGTACACCAAATGCAAACAAATTTGCAAATTTACTTATGTTGTAAATGTAAAATCTATTTGTAAGCCTATTTTGTAATTGTTGATCCACAATAAAAATGAAAAATCCCATCAGTTCCCTGCAGCACGATCTTTCGTCCACCTTTTGGGGGACCTTGACAACGCCATCCAGCTCCAAGGTACGCACGGGATCATCTCGATTGGTGAAGGAGTTCGCTGTTCCAATCGAAGGAAAACCAGCATAATTACTGGCACGAGAGGTGGTAAAGGCGGCGTACCACTTCCTGTCAGGTGTACTATCAATTTTTTTTAAACGTTGCTCCTAATCCCGCCTGATGTTAAGCGGCGACGGATTCTAAGGTGGAACATGCCTACCCAGAAGCCTATTCACTCTTGCCTTAAGGAGCTTGTTTGCCTTTGACGTTTTATAAAAAATCATATAGGCGCTCCTACTGTACATCCCTGTCCCTTAATAGTATACCGGTATTCTACAAATGTAATATTCTGCAAGTAGCTAGTGTTTTTGATTTGAATATCAGCATCGCGATTTGGGATTGTCCGTTTAAATATTGCTTGTCACATATCTCGTAATATATCGCCTTCAAATATGTTTTTTTTTCCTGAAATTTATCTACGTATAAAAATGTTTTATCACCTGAAACAGAGTTGTCCTCTTTCATAAAACCGTAGACGAAACATCATTTTTTTTCACTTTTGACTCGGGTTACATGCGATCGCGAGACCGCGAGGTTGAGACGCCGATTCCAGCGACCGCGTCCGCTTTTCTAATGATTTATGTGAAGTAACCGGAGTGCCACCGCGCTCCAAATGTTAACTGTAGTATTTGAGGTGAATAGACAGGGTCTCGTCCGCTTCAAATGCACTAATACATGAAACATGAACATGTTGAAATTCGTCTGGGTGGGCGAGCCGCGAGACGAGGTGAATGGCATCACTTCTATTTTAATAATTCCTTGTAAACCCTGCCCAGTGTTCAATTCAGATACCGTACTAACCTAGAAAAGCACTCGCCTATTGTCAAACCACACAGTACCATCGCTCATCCTGTGCCTGGGTGGATGTGACTTCTTTAGCAATCCAATTAACAAATACAAGGACTTCCTTGAATTGTGTGAGTCCAACTTTTTGCGTTGCCTCATTGAACAAATATAGATATTTTTGTTGACAATTTAATTTGTTTTAGATCTATTTATTTAATCTTAATTTTCCCCCTTATTCTGATTTTGTAATAGATTTATATATATAAATAAATAAACAGTTCCTTGCGATGTATCGGCTAAAACGCTCGATCGTGCGGACTCATACAACTCGAGCCTAGAAAGAAAGTCAAATGGAAAAACATGAAGAATAACAGGATTTGCAACAAGTTTAGTGCAGCTTCAGTGTTTCCAGTTTCCATTACTAACCATGCTTATTTAAATTCCTAAATGTAAAGTTCTTTAAAATCTTTTTTTACAAGTTTTATTTCTAGATAGATTTCTTAATTAGGTTCAAATTATTAATTAATGTAATTAACCCTGTTTTTGAAAGACACTACCTTAATTCTGTTAATTTAAAGTCAAAGTCAGAGTCAAAATGTTTTTTATTCGATTAGACTTAAAATAAGCACTTTCAAATCGTCATTTTTTTACAACCACCGGTTCGGAATGCTATTTCTACAGGGAAGAATCCGGCAAGAAACCTCCGTAGTTGCTTTTTTCAATATTCAATTACAATATTTTCTACTACAAATTACAATTTTTCAACATAATAAATCTAGCTAAACTGTCAATAAGATAAACCTGTGCAATTACTTCCATATATCTTTATCCTCTACATAATTTTGAATTTTATAGTAAGCCTTCTTAATTAAAATTTGTTTAACAATTAGCTTATACATTTTGCATTTCCACTTGGACTTAAGCACACATCTGTGGAACGTTCAAGTGCAAAACCGCATATCTAAAAACTTTCTAAGGTAAGTGGCCGTAATGGCCTTTATGCGAGATTCACTTAAGATCTACTTAAGGTGTCCTCGAAGAAAAGACCTCTAAGTGTGTTCGGATAAGTCTCCGTTATTAACTTGAAAGCTCAAAGTTTTACATTAAATATTCAGTATCCGGAAACAGGTGGTATTGTAGAGGTCACTCTCCGCCCACGGTCGACTTTTTAGGGCCGTTAATATTCGATTGATTGATTATTATGATATCGAGAGCAACTGCTGAGTCGCATACCCTTTCATGGTCGTAACACAGCATCTTAATGTAATCGTTTAGGTTAATACATATTTCTTGTTAAAACACTGTGATGTGAGATGCCGTGTTATTTTATGAATAAAGTTCTTACTTACTTACTTACCACTAATAGTTTAAAAATAATTATGACGATTTAAAAGTACTTATTTTAAGTCCATTTTAATAAAAAAAAATGATTTTGATTGAGTATTGCTTGATGGACTGGTCTCGCTCGCAACTCGCCAGCGTGATAAGGCCCTTATAGGGCTGCAGTCACTTGTTGAAGGGCTCGGAATAACGTATAAAACTTTTTTATGGTTATATTTTCAAAAGGCGCAAATATATTATTTTCGCTAACAATTACATATTTGAGCCGTTTGGTTTCGAGACTATAGATTCTTGGGGGGCGAATTTGAAAAGGTTAATGAAAATTTAAAGTGTTTAATTAAAAAAGAGAGTCGTGGCCGTAACGCTGGTGTGCATTTCGCTCAAAGGTTGAGCATCGCTATATAGCGTGGAAATGAAGCCAGGGCTATGGGCACATTCCATGTTAATATGATATTTATTAGGTTTTAAATGTATTATAATTATATGTTTTTTTTTTGTTTTAAAACAGTTTACTGATTTTTTAAATCGAATAAGTACTGTCTAAAATTACCTTATAAAAACAGGACATCGTCCTCGTCCTCGTGAATGCTCGTCTAATGGACCTGAGACTGAAGAGATGCCGCGCTTTGTTGAAACGGTACGCAGGAAAAAAATATCGGGAAATTCTTTTTTCGGATGAAAAAATTTTTACCGTAGAAGAGAGCTACAATAAACAAAATGATAAGGTGTACGCACACAGTAACGCACACAGTAGTGAAGAAGCGAGCAACCGTATTCCGCGTGTCCAACGAGGTCATTTTCCATCCTCGCTCATGGTATGGTTGGGAGTTTCTTTTTGGGGCTTAACAGAGGTACATTTTTGTGAGAAAGGTGTAAAAACGAATGCAGTTGTGTATCAAAATACAGTCCTGACGAACCTTTTGGAACCTGTTTCTCGTACCATGTTCAATAACAGGCACTGGGTATTCCAACAAGATTCGGAGCCAGCTCATAGAGCGAAGAGCACACAAGACTGGCTGGCGGCGCGTGAAATCGACTTCATCCGGCACGAAGACTGGCCCTCCTCCAGTCCAGATTTGAATCCGTTAGATTACAAGATATGGCAACACTTGGAGGAAAAGGCGTGCTCAAAGCCTCATCCCAATTTGGAGTCACTCGAGACATCCTTGATTAATGCAGCCGCCGATATTGACATGGACCTCGTTCGTGCTGCGATAGATGACTGGCCGAGCAGATTGAAGGCCTACATTTAAAATCACGGAGGTCATTTTGAATAAACTTTAGTGTCATAAGAATCTATGTTTTGTTAAGTTCATTTTGGTACATAAATGGTTACATAATGAATAAACTTGTTTCAATTATTTTATATTAAACATGTGACAGAATTTATGACCAGACTAGGTACTCTTGGAAAAGTATCCCAGGTTCCATCATCCACCATCATTCATCATCGCCTCGGCCAAATACTTTCTTCACGTTTCTCTAAGTTTCCCAGAGTCAAAGAAGAAGACAAAAATCTTTGAAGAGTTGTCCGATTACGTTGTAATTTGTTTTTTTCTCCAAATGTATTTTTATCTCTTTCATTATCTCAGACTACAGTTTCGCCTTGAAAGGAAAAAATGTCGCAATATGAATCAAGTTGCTAGCGAAATAAAAACATTGTGATTCCTCTGCACGTAGAGTTATAAGCACTCCCATTCCATCTTGTCAACAGTAACAGGAAAAAATGCAACACCACTTCATTCTTTATAGAAATAAATACCCGAGTTCATACGGCATGGAAACCTCTACAACTACAAATATCTCCAATTTTACTATCACTTGATTCTCGCTCATAGACCTGATCGAAAAAAGACTTACAGCTTTCAAATTTAAGGTCGAAATTCGAATACGGCTGCCCTCGCTATTTACTCCTACCTAATCGTTGGTCGTAAACACGCGAAGAGCTCTTTTCAAGGAATGCGTTCCTGGTACACTCAACTATAAAAAGTGTCAACCTATTTAAGCCCTTATCACGGGGCTGCTAAGGGCCAAAAACGAAATCACTCGGCCGAACAACTGTATTTCCATGAAAGTTTTAGCATTTTGCGAAATTGGACTTTACGAGGTGGGGATAAGTGTCAGGTTTGGGGGCTGCCCTCTAGATGGAGAATAAAAGACCTTAGGCCCGAGACGCCTCGGTTCTGGAATCTCGAGAAAATTGTATTTTCTTTTGAATATTCTTGTGATTTTAGTTAAGTGAATCGAAATTTGAATTCCGAACATTGCGTGAGCGATCGAATTTTCTAGAACAACTTCTCGCGAGGTCACGTTATAATTTAAATAATTATTTCGCAATTGCTAGAATTGATTTTGAAATTTTGAGAATTTCCTTTTCAAATGGACCGGTAAATTGAAAACATTATGTAGGAAATAAAGGTTTTTTGTACGGATACCATACAAAAACATGTGATATTTATTTTTAATGGGTGATTTTTGTTTTCGTAAGTCACGCTATTTTTATAACGAAGCTAAGAAGTTGAAAAGATGAAATCGACACGAATAAAGCGTTTTGATAATATCCGCATCTGTATTTTGAAAAATGATTTGCGAGGCGTGAAGTCTTTTGTTGTTGACGGCAAAACGTTGGCCGCTTAGCTTTTTTTTCAGGAATATGCATATTTTTTTTTTTTATTGATTTTAATCCGATACCACATATTTACACAAATCCGTTAGATTTTCTCAAATATCTTTTTTATTAACTAAATTATAATGCTTCAAAGTTCCTGGTTAGACAGAGTGATCCGATATGTACAATGACGTCAAAGAACACGGGCGCCATACAACTTTCATAGAAAAGATTGTTCTGATGAGCGAGATAGATATATACTTTTAATGGTTATATCTCCCTGGTTTATCGTTCAATTCTAATTCGATAAATTGATTGAATAATCGAATTAAATTTCATGCATATTCCTTATTATTTTTGAAGAAAAAAAATGTTGTTCTTTGTTACGATACAAGCCTAATTAAAATTAAAATTTCTTTTGACTATAAATATGTTATACGAGGACAGATCACAGATTTTTTTTCATTAATGGTTGTTAAAATGGCCCACTGTCTATAATCAAAATCGAAATAACCCTATTCCGTTCATTAAAAAAAGAACTGAATATCGTCATATGATTTTTTTTTAAATACTTGACTAATTATAGTAGGGGAGCCCAAGAGGGGATTTTTGTAGTAACTCGAGCGCGTCAGATTAAGATGTGGGAGATACCTTGCGTATTGGTAAGTACCTGCAGCCAGTATGAGCTCTTAATATTGATGAGTACGTTCAAGGGAACATTAAAAAAAGATCATCCAAACTACTCGAGTTCGCCAGATTAAGATATGGGTAGTTGATTAATAGCGAAGAAGTGTAAATTTTTACTAATCTGACGATTTTTGTATAACCTAACGGGGTGGACGGGTCATTTATCGATCCTCTTGCATGGAAAAACCCAATAGGTAAATCAGCAGATTTTTTATAAATTTCATGTTAAATATGCTGGAGCATGAAAAAAGTCAATATCTGACACACTTGGGTTTTTCCATGTCATCGTTTTTTTTACACTCTTTCAAATCTCTAGACGCTTTCCCCACCGCTAAAAGTGTAAACCTTATAGAACCATTTATTCTTCCTGTCATCTAACCTACCAGGTCTGATAGGTTTCCGTGACGCTCGAGTAAATCCACATTTAACATCATGGGCTCTCCAACTATAACGTCACACAGCTTTATATATGAAAAATTCTATGTAATAAAAATATTCCATCACATTTAGTAGCACTATAGAAGGTCGTGTAATATATCACGGGTTCAATTCCCAGCGGGTGTTAGACTCTTAATATGAAATTATACGCAAGAAAATCCAGTAAGTCTCTAATATCTGCTATGTTAAACTAAACTAAATTGTGGACTTTATTTTGAAATAAATTAAAACTAAAAATAATCTTTATGGAATAAATTTGAAAAAAAAGGTTTTATTAGTCATTATTATTTTAAAGAAATCGTAATTATTAGATAAATAATTACTTAAGCTGATTTGTCACAAAAAAAATCATTTATGTCATGTATTTACTCTTAAAGTCAAATTCAAAAAGTTTTTATTCGAATAGTTTTTATTAACCTTGTTTTTTTTTTCTACCACCGGTTCTGAATGGTATTTCTACGGGGAAGAATCTGGCAAAAAACCTCCGTAATTGTTTTTTTAACCCCCAACGCAAAAAGAGGGGTGTTACAAGTTTGACGTGTCTGTCTGTCTGTGGCATCATAACTCTCGAACGAATGAAGCGATTTTGATGTGGTTTTTTTCGTTTTAAACGTGGTTTAATGCGTGCGTTTTTAGCTATGTTTGGTCAATATCGGTTACCCCATTAAAAAGTTATGAGTGGTGAAGGTGGGGATGAACAACCGAATGTACGCAAATATGTCCAAGTGGGGTAAGTACAAGTACATTCCATCACTGTTCGTTTAATTAAAAACATTTTATTTATTTATGGGGTTGATAGTGGGGATGTACAAACAAATATGCTGGTTTTTATTAAAGTTTTTCAAAATACAAAGTCATTAAACATACAATTACAATATAAAACATAAATCAATTGAATCAATTCCTGAAGTAATTTATCAAATCAAATAGATAAAAATTTGTCTGTCTTTTCTCCCAGCTGTGCCGATTTTGACGAGAATATCACCATAACTTTGAATAGACAGACAAAGTCACGTTCAAAAGCTTGTATGTAAGTAGTTTCATATAATAACCAAAACCGCAGTATGTCTTCACTGGCCACATTGCGGTGCCCAGTTTTGGTTTTAACCGTAAAACATGAGCCCCTCGGGTGCTATCCTACCGCTTCATGCGACCCTGGTACATTCGGCTGTTGACGGCTCAACTTTTATCATAACCTCCTTTATTATGGACTCGGTTAAACAATGTAATTTAACCCATGCAGTGCTATTTTTGTTAGGTATGTATTTTTTACCCGACTGTGGCGAAGCAAAAAGGAGGGTTATGATTTTGACCGGTATGTATGCATGTATGTTCATCTGTTCCCACATAACTTCTAAACTGCTTATCATAAATTGACAATCGAGGTATCGATAGATGTGTTATGACCGTCCGCTGGTTTTAGGCTATATAACGTCACATTAAATTGAGTAGGGCGCCTCTATTCTAGACCACATAATTCTAAAATAACTTTTTTAATCAGTTTGACCATTGCAAAGTCGTTCCATCTCACAGAGACGGTATGGCTATGGTTGTTAGTTTTATGTAGCGTGTACGTGAACATGGTTTTCAGTGTGCGTGTTCACTCAGTAAAGTCGTTACGCACACTAGAACAATTTGAATATACGCGTTCAATTGCACACATTCGAGAAAATTGAGATTACTCACACTGAAAACGATGTACCGACTTTCCTGACGAAACTAAAAACAAAAGTATTCAAACCGTCTTCGTGAGGTTGAAAGACTTTAGCAAACAAGGCCAGGGCAAAATACATAATTACATTTTAACAGGAGGTTTTAGTTTGGCAAATTTGCGTTTAATATTGGATAAGTTTTGTAGCAAGTGGCGCTGTGAGTGCTAGCAAACATTAGGTATCTCGTAATACGATATGTCAATATATTTTTAAAGATCCCTCCAGAAAAGAAAACAAGTGAATATAAACTTTTTAAATTAGTTACTTTTTTGGCCTCTGGGCCATTTCGATTGCTGTCTCCGCTTTGGGAAGTCTGAAATCGGTTTCTTACTACCTCGTTCGTTGCGGGTCCCAAGACAGCCGGTAGGGTGTCCGGGCAACCCTGTGCGTCATTGCACAGCTGCATTATTTGTTGATTATTCGATCAAAGGACGCCACTGTTGATCTTTGTGAACAGGAGTTGCAGTGGTGAGACAGAGTGGCGGATGTGCCCCGAAACATTTTAAATTTCCAAAAATACACAATTATCCTTAATGCCTTTCTAGAACTAGGCAAGCATTTGACCCCAATCCTGCCTTATGTTAAGCGGTGATGAATTCTAAGGTGGAACATGCCTTCTCTGGAGAAGCCAATTTTCCAAGAGTGCACAGTTGTTGAAAAAAAAAATTTACGCTCCAGTGCCGCGCGCAGTAGCAATGTTTTAAATCTAAATACTTCTTCTATTACCCGGTTGACTGGCTGGCCAAAACCGGTCGATGATCGTGCGTCCCAGTTATTCTGCAAGTATTATTTATATTAACTTTAACGAGTACAATTCCATATATCGCGAAAACATGATGTGTCAATCTCATTACAGTTTCCACAGAGATCGGAAGAAAAAGGAACGGGTTAAATTAAATCAGTAAATCATTTTTCAATACAACATCATAAGCAAAGAAGCAGTTGGTTCACCATGTAGAAAGTGAGGCCGTCGCCTATTGATACCATGATGCTATTGACTTCTGGAGCACTGCTAATGTGTTGCCCTCGTAGAGGTGAAGATGTTATAAATTTTGCGCCAGTAATTACAATGGCTCTTTAATCCTTCGAACCGAAACGCAGCTAACTGCTTCAAAGCAGAAATAGAACGGAATGTAGTATATTGTATCTGTAACTCTAAATATTTAAATTATTAAATAGTTAGATCTACTTAGTTTGACCTCATCGCCATGTGTCTACGAGTACACAGAAGAATGAGCTAACTCCATTGAAAGCGCATGACAGAGAGAGTAATGTTAGCAATTACTGTAAGATAAAATGAGACATCGCTATTCTCTCAGTATCGCCATTACAAACGCAAGCAACAAAATAATGACACTGTTTTTTCGGTGTCAGGGGCTACTCTAATAGTACGCAACCGAACTCATTTTTCGGATTATTGTCAACCGGACATGATCATCAACTTTGGCATCAATTACATTGAGTGTAGTTCGACCGACCCGCTTACCTAACCTTACTTTGAACAAAAAAACAAAAAAAAGTTATAATAAAAAAAAGTAAATTAGTTTAGACGTATGATGCTTTTCTGGATTTCACCTGTATTAACAAAAAAATGTGACCCTACCTCATAAAATGACGCTTAGCTGGAATTGTTTCCATTATTTCCCACTGTGCGTTGGAGCCATTGTCTATGGCTGTAACTGCTGCGCGGGAGAATTCACACCACGTGACTCCAACACATCTAGCCAACCGAGCAGCCTTGGGCATGGGCTGTTTCTTAATTTTGACAAGAAATAGAGCCAATATGATTCTGTTTGATTTACGGAGTTCATCAAAGACTTTCGGAGTAAGCACGCTAGAAAATTTGGCCGAAACTTCGTTTGTCGTAGTTTCGGAGTTGGCATATCTAACGATATAAATCTTTGCCTAACTCTGCATTCCTCACACCGCAACACTCTAGTTCGATGGCACGTTACGAGATTTTCCAGCGACTTAGTAATTACATTATTAACTTAAATACTAGGACAGCAGAGCAAGGTAAGATGCTTAGAGTTCCGCCACTTATAATAGGATTTCCAAGGCACGCCATTTTCTGAGTAATTGGTTGTCCTCTCCGATCAATAAACTGGTAAAGCTCCCCTTTCTTCTGCAACTAGCTTGTTTTCATGGATAATGGCTCCTTTAGGAACTAGCTTTATTTAATTCTACAAAAGTTGCTAAGACGCTTTTTCATGACAGCAGTTTTTTAGCCGATGAAAAATCAAAAGATTTTTTTATACAAGACAAAGATATTTATTTGTCTGATTTTCGTGTCAGTAAGATGTTAGTAATTTACAATAAAGTGTCAACAAAAATCTGCCATGCAGGCGTACAAATGTCAGTGGGACGTAATATTATTAATTCAAATTGCAATCCAATAAATTATTTAGTTTCTATGAAAAAGTATTAAGTATTAAATATTTTTGACAGTATCAAGTTATATTTATTATCGAGTTTTGATGAGGAATGAAATGATGAATAATGAGAGATGAAATAGTGAATCTGTCTACGGTAACATGCTTGTACTGTTACTGGAGGCTCTAATAGGTTACTTGTGAGATGACGAAAAGAGCAGCCAAATTTCTCCACAGCACTACAAATATTCACTGGTGCACTAGCATTTCACACATTAAGTCCTGCTGATATACAAGAAGAGAAAATAGGATAAGAAAGTTCGACTGACACTTCCCGTTCCCTCCATGCAACCTCCATCCTTCCTCACGTTCCATCCTTGTGTTTTTATGTATAACCAAGCATGACTTTTTACATAGTAATCAGATTTCGATAATTCTTTCTTTAAATTGTACATTAAAGTAAGTCTCATTAAAATTTGAAAAATAACAACCCTAGGGGTGGGAAAATTTCATAAGTTTTTTTAACTGTTGTAAGTAAAGTGATAATTATATCCATTTCGAAAGCTCATTACAAATATTTGTATGTTTATAAAAATTGCGTATCTGTATTAGTTCAATTCCCAGTACTTTTAAAATACAAAATTAAAAAAATTGTCATGTCTGTATTTTTAAAGACACTGGTCTGCATGCGGGATTGTCTGAGTTGATACTACCATCCGAGCCGCCCTCCTCACGAGCCGGTGTAATTACCCGCACGAGAGGTATAACATCTTTACCTCTATATGAGCAACGCTGAGGCATAGTCATGTCATCAGTTGCAGTGCTTTTTTGCCCATGATGTACTAAAAAACAGACGGCAAATATATTAATTGATAGAGCAGAAACAGTAGTATATGCTGGCATGTATCCTGTGCTTTCGCCGCATCTTAAAGGACCTGTCCATCCTGGTGAACAGGAGTTGTAGTGGTGTGATAGAGTGACCCAGAAAGCCACTTCAGCAGTACATACATACACAAACTCACGCCGTAATCCCTCGAGGGGTTGGCAGAGGTCCTTCAAACCGCATTTCGCAGGTCTATGTTGAGTCTCAGTGTGACAGTTTGCGAAACTGTCGCCACTATCCGGGCACAATGAAGAACATGGCAGCTACAATGTACGGCAACCCGAGACTCGAACCCTCGACCTGTCGAGTCGGATTAATCGGTTAACCAAGGTAAACCAAACCGAGCTACCACATCCTCATTGTAAAATGAAAAATAAAAATTTTCCAATTTCAGCAGATGTAAGTGGTATAATTACTGTAAAAGCCGCATGTAGTTCTGTTTTATGTCCCCTCATTCCACAAGACCTGACAGCCACATGAGTCACAGACTAAATACGATAATTTTGTTATGATCGTATTTTTATACCTATTGAAGGCTAAAAGGCTCCTGGCTACATGGAAGCGGCACTTGACAGCTCTGATTGGTTTGAATAAAACATCATGGGCAAATAAGCGAACGGTTTTATCGGGGGACACCCGCCACTCTGTCCCACCACTGCAACTCCTGTTCACTAGGATCAACAGCGGCGTCCTTTGATCGAATAATCCACGAATAGTGCAGCTGTGCAATGACGCACAGCCTGTGCCTGGACACCCTACCGGTTGTCTTGGGACCCGCAACAATAAGTTTGTTAATCAGAAGAAAAAGGAGGTAGTAAGAAAGCGGTTTCAGACTTTTTCATTCACAGGCCATTTATTTAATGGAACCAGTTTTTTTGACTCAGTCTCAATTTCTAGTCTGTGGCACCATCCCGACGTACCAAAGTAACTCGATTGAAATTCGAAACAAAACACATTAGGTAACTTTACAAGAAAATATAGCAGTTACGGGAGAACCGTTTCGTTTAACTGCTAAAAGAAATGTTCCAACTTCTCGTTCTATTAAATCGAGTTATGGTTTATATGAGACAAGATATGTGTTCAAAATGACAACTTAAGAGTTCCATTTTTAAATTAACCTTTCAAAATAGTTTAGTTCAAATATTGTTTAAGAGATGACGTTGCTTGTTGTCTACATCGCGATATCATTTACTGACGCTAAAGTGAATAAGAGTTTATTGCATAATGTTATTTTACCATAGCAACAGGGAATTGTTAAACAACTGACAATATGTGAATTAAATCATATAATCACCTTGGAGAAGTAGTTATTTCCGTTAGGTAAACCGCTAGCTTGTGACTTTGAAAATTAATAACAATCATCTTGTAAACACATTGAAAGCCCTACAAGTGCGATTGAAGAATATTGTGTTGTGAAGCAACGATATGGTATAAACTATATTAATTAGAGTACTACATCCAAGACCTGTAAGCGAAACTGAACGTAAAACTATTTTACGCTTTTTCATCTTTTACTACATGGGATACGCTTGGCAATGCTCTTAGCATTTGAAGACACCAAGAGGCATCGTGACGTTAATAGCCATTTTCTCAGTTACTTTATTAATTCATTCATTAACTGATTGCTTGTTTTCTTATGAGATTATACTAACATACTTGAGTTATGAGATTTAAAGAGTGAAATAAAAATATCATTTATTATACAACAAGTATTCTTAAAAAGGAATTATTCTTAATTACCATTTTCAATGATTTAACCAGAGATATTTGTTCCCAAATAAAACATCTGCCGCTTTATTTGAATCACAAATTAATATCAATACGGTTACCTTAATTTTAATTAAGGATTGAATGAAAATAATATCAATCATCAAATAATTGTATGTAGTTTTGGAATAATAGAAGTATTACTAAACAAAAAATAATAATAAACCACATCACGACACACACATTGGCTACAGTAAGTATAGTAAGAACTTGTGTCACAGGCAACGCAACGATATGGTATAAACTACATAGATAAAAACATCCATGACCGGTAAGCGAAACAATGCGTCTTGCAAATAACACCATGTCCATCACCGCCGTCGCACAGACAGGTATTTTACCCTAAAACATGGCCAAAAACTAAATTTGTGAACTTTTATCTATATACCTTAGATTGTGTCCCTAAGTAGGTAGATAACCTGGCCACCCTTTGGTGGGGTTAGTACCTGAATTAGCCACTCCAGCGTGCGATACCACCAGTCGGAACCTAGCGCTTACATAAAAACATCCAATACCGGTAAGCGAAACAATGCGTCTTGCAAATAACACCATGTCCATCACCGCCGTCGGCTGTATACACCACTGCGCCACAGAGGTCGACAAACAAATTAAAGAGGTTTGCTTAAATGTTTATGAAATGGTGATGATCCTTATTAGGTGACAGTTCCATTATTTAAATGATATAAGTACCTTATATTCAGGTTTTAGAATCGTAATCTATTATTTAAAAAACATTTAATTTGATGGTTCAAATTTAGAGAACGTTTTGATGATTGAATATTGTGAACAGATAAACAGGCTGTTGCGGATTAATGACAGTGACAAATCTAAAAATAGGTGACAGTAAATATAATTCCCGTCATAAAACATGGTGGATTGTACTGTGTTATAATTAAGTTGTATGTGTAATGAATAAATCTATTATTCATGCAAAAAAATAAAATGTATTTGAATAAAAGCGTAAGTAGACGTAAAATCATTAATTATTAAAAATATTACATATTATAATTTGCTTTATATAAAGGTTAAATCGTATGAAATAGTTAGAAAACTTAAATGTTCCAAATTGTAATAAAAAAACTATTATAAAGTTTTGAAAAAAGCAACTACGGAGGTTTCTCGCCGGCTTCTTCCCCGTAGGTAGCATTCCGAACCGGTGGTAGATAAAAAATGACGATTTGAAAGCAATTATTTTAAGTCTATTTAAATAAAAACGTTTTGAATTTGAATTATAATTATAAAATTTCAAATCAGATTACAGTATTCGTTTATAAGTTTGAGACGAAGAAAAACTTTAAAAAGTATCACGACGACAGTTTTCGCTATCTCTAAAAAGAAATGACTATTCCCAGTTTAATCTGAAGCTATTAGACATTTGCCAAAGAACTGTAAGAAACCGACCGAAGAAGCTCTAAGACTTGCCTTGAATAAAAATTGCGACTTCGCTCTTATAAGTTTAGCTTTCTTACTTCCTATTTCTTCTGATTAAGTTCGTTGCGGGTCCCAAGACAGCCGGTAGTGTGACCGGGCACAGCCTGTGCGTCATTGCATAACTGCATTATTCGTTGATTATTCGATCATATGACGCCACTCTTGATCCTGGTAAAGAGGAGTTGCAGTGGTGGGATAGAGTGGCAGGTGTGCCCCGAAAAAAAGTTTAGGTAACACGCCTGTCAACTCGTAAACGGCTTATCAACTCCAGCCGTTCTGTACTCTTTATATAAGATCTATTTATTTCTTAAAATTCGATACCACTTTGAAGCTTAAAACTTAATAATTAATTCAGATATTTTAGGAAGCCTAACGGATTTGTGTATAATAATAATAATAACCACATCACGTCACACACGTTGACTCAGCCCTGCAGTTATAATCTTTTATTACAGGTCCGATATGTACAATGACGTCAAAGTACACGGGCAGAATTCAACTTCCATATCAAAGATTTTCTGATGAGCGATATAGATATATCTACTTTTATTTTTTTATCTTCTTAGTTTATCGTACAATTCTAATTCTACCGCATATTTTACGATACATTGATTGAATAAACAAACTAAATTTCATGCGTATTCCCTTGCAGTTATAAATTTTTATGTATATCCATGACGCTTGAATTAACTAGAAACAAATTCACTACCAGCTCTTCTCGCTACTATAGGTTATTGAAGTAAATCTAATTAAGATGGACTAAAAGCCAACACTAGAGGGGCTATATCGTACTAACCAGATTCATCTTAACACTATCCAAAGCGTAGTCATGGTAACCAACACTAATTGAGTTTGCCAAAGTGTATCGCACCATTAACAATTATTCCCCTTCACGAAGACCGTTCGGCTGTAGCTGTGATTACATGCACATTGTTGTAGCGTGCGAATCGTCTTTACAGAGCGAACTCGAGGTTACGGATACTGAAACAATATGCGTGTACGTGTGGCGAAACTAACAACCTTTTTATCTACGTGCGAGATCGTCTGCGTTGGTACCACCCTCCTTCCTATTTCTGCCGTGAAGCAGTTCCCTGTTTCAGTTCGAAGGACGGAAGAGCTAGTGTAATTACCAGCACGAGAGGTAGAACATCTTTACCTCTACATGGGCAACGCATTGGCGGTGCTCTTGGCCTTCTAGACATTACGGGTATCGTCGTGTCAATAGGCGGAATCACTTTCCATCAGCTCAACCGTCTGTTTTTGCCCATGATGTATGGTACTTAATGATATAGTGGCCAATACTGGTCCTGAAATAGCGAACCTGTTTGCAAATCACTTTTCTTCCGTTTATCCGCACCCAAACACCGTCAACAGGCAATGAACATGATTATCTTCTTCTTTTTTTTTTCACAACACGACACACACATTGACTCAGCCCTGCACTAAGTATCGTAAGAACTTGTATCGCAGGTGCTAAGCAACGATATGGTATATACTAAATAAATAAGAATACATCAGTTATTCAACATATATCTTCATCAGTTGACCTATAGCGAGATTGACGTACTTAAAAAAGTTAAGCTCTTAGACACGAGTAAGGGTGCAGGACCCGATGAAATTCCGCCTCTATTTGTTAAGCGTTGTGGCTCAGTGCTAGCGGCGCCTCTATCACGAATCTTTAATTGTTCTTTACGAGAAGGCATTTTCCCTGATGCATGGAAACACGCAAATGCAATTCCTGTTTTCAAAAAGGATAAGAAGAATGATGTAAAAAACTACAGACCAATTTCAGTTTTATCCTGTTTTTCGAAGTTGTTTGAATCACTTCTTTATTCAACACTCTCGACAAAACTTGACAAACATATCTCTGACTTCCAGCACGGCTTTAGAAGCGGACGGTCAGTCGAAACCAATCTCGTCCATTTTGTCTCATTTTTGTCACAGGAGGTTGATAAGGGGGGAGTGGTTGATACAATATATACCGATTTCAGTAGTGCTTTTGATCGCGTTAATCACCAACTGCTTTTGTTGAAGTTGAAGGGACTGGGGATTGATTTTCCTTTGTTAAGGTGGTTCGAATCATACCTAAGTAGTAGGTCCCAAGTAGTTTTGGTTAGCGGCTATGAGTCCAACCCGTATATCTCCGCATCAGGAATCCCACAGGGTTCCCACCTCGGACCATTGCTTTTTTTGATATTTATTAATGATATTGGGTCACACATAACGCATTCTAATTACTTACTGTTTGCGGACGATTTAAAGATATATAAGACCATCTCATATGTTGATGACGTAATTTTACTGCAGCAGAATATTGATAACATACAACGTTGGTGTAATCTTAACTGGTCCTTAATGCTCAAAAACGTTACCACATATGTTATACTCGAAGGAAAATAAATACCCCTAAAAATAGCTATAAACTAGATGACATAGCATTGAAGACAGTGCAAAGTGTGCGTGACTTGGGTGTAACCATTGATTGTACTCTAAAATTTTATACTCATGTCAATAACATAGTTAGTAAGGCAGCAAAAATGTTCGGGTTTATCAAAAGGAACACTAGGGAGTTCAGATTGCCACAAACAAGACTGTTACTTTATAATGCTTTCGTTAGAACTCATCTAGAGTTTGCTAGTGTTGTCTGGAATCCCCAATACAGTGTTTATTCTCAAAGAATTGAAAGCATTCAGAGAGCTTTTACGCGACATCTAGCCTTTCATACTCCTGGTATCTCCTATCGCGTCACCTACGACCTCAGGCTGAATCATTTTAAAATGAATTGCCTTCATAACAGGCGTAAATATTCCGATCTTCTTTTTCTATACAAAGTCATTAACCAACAAATATCGTGTAACCATGTAACCAACAACATCCAACTCTATGTACCACGCTCTACGCCACGCCACCCCATCACCAAATTGTTCAATGTTCCTTCGTCTCGTACCAACCTTGGTCACAACTCTCCATATTCAAGAATATGTAAACAGTACAACTCACTGCCAAAAACAAATAACTTTTAACTAGATTTTAATTTTGTTTGTTTTCCTTTAATTGTTATATTTTTGTTTTCTTTCATATCATTGTTAATTTTCTCTCAATTTTATTTCATTTTATTTCATATTATATACTAAATTTTAATTCAACTCTTTAGCTAATAATTTTGTAAATGTTGAATAAGTCCTTTATTGGGACACACATATGTACCTCAGGCGTTTAATTATAAGTTATTTTCTGTGTCTGATGTCTGTCCTGTGGATTTATTAAATAAATAAATAAAATAAAATAAAATAAATAGCCTTTCTCTTTGCCCTTAGACAAACGGTCCTCGTGAGATGATATGACTGAACTAAATTGTACTGCGTACTTATTAATTACTATTATCAATTAACGGCTTATGTTACATGGTACATTAGTATGCGGAGATCATAAGTCGATTTATGGCTTAAAATTTACTGGCAACTACGAAAGAATGTTAAAAAAAGATCTGTATATAGTTTTTATTATACTTTCGTGCAATGTTATCTTAAGTACACTATGCGGTGTACAAAATAAAAAAGGGAGTAAGAAATCCATATTATTATATTATTATTCTCTTTATTTATTTCAATACATAGTTTAGGTTTTTACAATATTTATATAAAAGTAAAATAAAACACAGATACAAAATATAAAACCTAACCTAGAGTGCCACCGGCAGCGGGGCAATGCTCAAGCGACCGGTGGTAGAGACAGGAACCTCCGGACAATGCGCGCCGTGCCTTTGAGTACTGCCTTCTGCATCTGACCCTTGATCCAGCTATCTAGCGAGAGTTTCTTCAGGTGTTGGTCGAGACTCTTCGCTATGAGACCGTTCGCTGAAACAACTTTCGGTACAATGATCATATATCTCAAATATTATTATTATTATTCTGAAAAGCAAGTACAATAATTTTAAAATTATTTCGTTTTAATTTTATTATAATTTGATATCTACTATAAGGATTGAAATTAAAAATGCTTCATATTTAAGAAAATATATACAATACATTTTTAAGCTAAAAGAAAGCCCGATTTTCGATTTAAAAAAAAAACAAATACTCGACTTGTGAACCTTCTCCGTTTTTAACGTGAACGTGAACTACGGAACCCTTATAGTTTCGGCTTGTCCGTCCTTGGATTACCTACCAAACGGTTAGTACTAGGAAGATGAAATTTTGCATGAATTTGTATTTACCACCTCGACAAAGTGTTAAAATAAAAATTACAAAAAGTGTTTTTTTGGGGCACCCTTTTTCTCGTGTCTACCCCATAGTAATATTAAATAGGTTTTTTTTTTTTAAATTGAGAGGTTGCTTAGACGATTTTTTAAATTATGTATCCATTTGCAAGATATTCAACTTTAAAGCGCATTTCTTTGTTAAAATAGGGCAACCTCCTCCCTCTAAAAGCTAAACGCCTAGCTCAAAAAATCTGAAAATTTAATGATAGTAGTCTACCACTTCAACCACTACCACTCGAACCACCACCACCACTTCAAACCACTTCGAAGGAAAAATAAAACGGCTTAGCTAACTTTGTTAATTCAGAAAAAAAATTGTAGAGGCCTAGAAAACTTCTTACAAAAGAAGGAAATAATAAATCAACGTGTAAAACATTAAAAATAAAATCATAACAATAATGGGTGACGGAACCCTCTATGCGTGGCTTGACACGCACTTGGCCGATTTTGTTTTTTCGTCGGTTAAAAATAAAATCGTCGCCGTTTAACAATTTACAACGAAACGTTGGTACGAATCGAATCCATCAGAATAATTATATAGATTTATTCCAATCTGTCACCCTGTTCTTTCCCCCTGGGGGACGAACAGAAAAACAAGAGTCAGCAAAAAATAAAGTTGAATATTCTGAAGTAAAAACCTTATTAAGTAAAACAAAGTACTAGGAGATCAGAAGTAAGTAAGTGTTTAATCTCGGCGTCAGAATTAAATCGAGTTTTCTCAATCTGCGTTTGTAAAGAGAAAAGTCAGTTTGATTTACAATCGAGTGGATATAACCCTGAAGGGTTGATCGAACTTTGCATGAGTTAAGTCATTGCCCGTGACTCCTTTTACTTAAGTAGATAAAAACTCTACTTATTAAATTATACTTACTACACTAGTAATTTAAATAATTATAAATTTTCTCCTTGACAAATGCTTCAATAATATTGATGAATATTTGACACTAGTTTGTTTAATTATTTTAATTTTGTTATTTTATATTTAATTTAATTAATGATGAATTAGTAACTCACATTTATATAAAAAATTGTTAAATTAAATAAATAATCAGAAACGAACAGTAAATGACATTATATTATTAGCACGCCGAGACAATTGGCAAAACATGCACAGAATGTTTGAAATGTAATTTAACACCATTTTCACTAAAGTTTTGGCTATTAAACTTATTATTATTATTATTATAGTGATTACCAAAGAAAAAAGTTAAAAACTAAAACCCGACTACTGAAAACCGCGCTCTAAAATGTATGACAAGAAAATACTTTCATCTGAAATTGTGAAGTTAGGTATTCAATTTAGCCGTGATCATATGCCACGAACAGTTTAAGGCAAACTTACTCACTTGTGTTATTTTTATATGTTAGTTTAGGTTTGGCATAAGCATATGAACACGGCTGAATTAAATAGTTTACTTCAGAATTTCAGATGACAATATTTTCTTGTTTCATACATTTTAGAGCGCGGTTTTCAATAGCCGGGTTTTATTTTATTAACTCATTTTTTATTTTCACTATTTTCAAGTAATCTGTAATGAAAAAAGTATTTATTTAATACACATCTTCTGTCAAATCTTAGGCGTGATTTTAGAATTTTTATCAATTATCGGTCGCATGCAAGCAAATCTTCGAGTAAAAGTTAACAATGTGTAAATACTCGAAATTATAATAATAATAAACCACATCACGACACACACATTGACTCAGCCCTGCACTAAGTATCGTAAGAACTTGTATCGCAGGTGCTAAGCAACGATATGGTATAAACTACGTAGATAAGAATACAACATCCAAGGCCGGTAAGCGAAACAATGCGTCTTGCAAATAACACAAAGTTTCGCCCCCGCCGGGAACCCAGAACGTTCGAATCCCGGCAGGGCGGCACTTTGTGTTATTGCATTTCTAGCGTAGCAGTCGGCTGTTTACACCACTGCGCCACAGAGGTCGTCAAACTTATTAAGCTTATTCAGTCCTTTAATTTGACATAAAACACGATCACATTACACGAAAACAATTTTTTATTCATGACCTTATTTCCTATAGAGGGCACCCTACTCAATTTAATGTGACGTTACATAGCCTATAACCAGCGGGCGATTGTTTCACATCTATCGATACCTCAATTGTCAATTTATGATTTTGGTTTAGAAGTATGTGGGAACTGATGAACATTCATACACACATACATACCGGTCAAAATCATAACCCTCGTTTTTTCTTCCCCGTAGTCGGGTTAAAATAACAGTCAAGTGTCAGTCGGACTCACACATGAAGTCGAGGACATGGGTACCATCGTATAAATTAAACACTATGCACTTTTTAATAAAATTCGTTAAAGAAACAAGAGCAAGCAAAAACGTCGAAAATC
Source organism: Choreutis nemorana (assembly GCA_949316135.1). NCBI lineage: Eukaryota > Metazoa > Arthropoda > Insecta > Lepidoptera > Choreutidae > Choreutis > Choreutis nemorana. The sequence continues at coordinate 9,367,997 of OX438606.1, read as the reverse complement.
ATGTTTTTTTCCATGTTCTTTTAATTTTATTATAAATTAATAAGTATTTGTTGTTGTAGCGGAAACAGAAATAAATATTCTCTGAAATTTTCAAGACCAGCTATCATTACATTACAGGCCGCTGACAGACGGACGGACAGCGGAGACTTAGTAAGAGGGTCGCGTTTTTACCCTTTGGGTACGGAACCCTAAAAAAAAAAAACATAAACTTTTTAGCTCAATTATTTTTCACGAAAAAAAAAATGTTATACAAAAAGAGAAAACAATTACACTTGAACAGAAGCGGAAGAACTCTTGAAAAATCTTCGGGACCACCCTCGAAAGCATTAATCGTATAAAATTGGAGTGTCCGCAGCCATACAATGGAGGACAATCAGTCCAGGGCTGGACGAAACCGTTTTATGTGTCCAACGTCCACAATAAACAGAACGGCCAATTTTGTCAAAACTCATTGGGCCTTATCTCCACCACAAGCCTGTACCATACCGCCAAAACTATTAACTATCCTCTCGACTTTAATAATAATTGACAATCCATTGCTGGTTTTGGTAGGTTATTCAAAACAGGTCACGTTATCGGCCAGCAATGGATAACGCGAAAACTTTTGTCGTTGATATAGGGTGGTTAAGAAATTTGGAAGGCAGACGCGTCTATAAGATTCCGACAATCGCGAGCATTATGCTGTCTCCTATTTTATTTCTTAAAAAGAAAATAACTTTTTTTTCCTGTAAATACTTGAACGTAGCTTTTGAGGTTATATCGGAAATTAAATGGGATTGGAGTGTATTTGGAGTGGTTTTTTCGTTGATTTTCATGGCAGTAAATATGATTTGATTTTATTAATACTGTGGTTTCAAAAGTTAGAATGCATTCAATAAATAGGTTGAAATAAATAAAATCTAATAATATTTTAAATTTATATAGAAGTTATAAGATTTTATTGGGGTTTAGTGCTATATAGACAGGCCCTTAGGTCGGCTGACCCAAAATTTATCACGTTCTCTCACCCTCGACTGTAAGATGTATAGGTGTCTAAATATAAAACATCTTGATATAATTACATACATTACAGAATCTATGGTTTCTTGTCGGTATTTTCCCCAAATTAAATTTTCCGAACCAAATTATGTTCAAGAAACAAAATAAATTCATTTGACGATTCTAAGTACTTTTTTTTTAAGTTAACCAAATAAAGTTATTTGTATTTTGATCTTGAAAATAAAACACAGTAGGCGTCATTAAAAAATTACCTTGTCAGTTTTTACATCCATACATACATAAACTCACGCCGTAGTCCCTCGAGAGGGGTTGGCAGAGGTGCTTGCTACACACCGCTTTTTACATGTTTATGTTGAGTCCCAGTGTGGCAGGTTGCGAATCTGTCGCCACTATCCGGGCACATTGAGAAACAAGGCAGCTTCAACTTACGGCAACCCGAGACTCGAAACCTCGACCTGTTGGGTCGGTTTTGATAAGATGTCAAACTATTTTAATGTGTAACTATTATACATCAAACTATGCATTGTCATATGACAAACGTAAATTAATTGATTCTATGATCAGAATAATTATTTGAAAACTGACATACAACAAAATATATTCCGTCCAGTGTTTTTAGGAATTTGGAAAGTTGAATTGTATTTCGCAAACCAATTGTATACATTAGTATTACAGGGAAGCTACTGTACTCAGTATTGCCTAATGCAGAGTGCCGGGCAAACTGAATTATTATTCATTATTTATGTATTATGGAATCGCAAGTCTCGCATTATGTACAGTAATAAACAAACATTACAATGATCTTAGTCGAACTAAGTAGATACAACGTATATAAAAACGTTTCCTGACTTGTCGGTGCGGTATCGATGAACTTACGGAATCGGAGTACTTACGGTATAATCTCCGCAAAGTAATAAAACACCTGACTGCTGCGGTGATGACGTCAAATTTGCGTCACTTCCTGCCATTAACGTAGCTCAAAAAGCGTCAAATTTGCGTCAGGTGTTTTATTATTTTGCGGGGATTTTATACGCGGTACCGAATGTTTCCTAAAAAGTTCAATGGTTTGTTTGTTTCTATGAAGCGTTGCTGATTAGTAAGGTAAGCGCGGTACAGAAAGAAAGTACGCGGGAAGTCTGAAACCGCTTTCTTACTACCCCCTATTTCTTCTGATTAAGTTCGTTGCGGGTCCATTATTCGTTGATTATTCGATCAAAGGACGCGACTGTTGATCCTGGTGAACAGGAATTGCAGTGGTGGGACATTGGGGCACACCGCCCCCTCCTTTAAAAGCACGGTACAGATTCGGTACCGCACAAACGGTATCAGAACAGATTTTGATTTAATAAAATAGCTCATAATTAATCATTCACATTTAAACTGTGTAAAGGAACTTTTTGTCTACATTTTTCTTATTTTCCTTTAATTTAATTAAAATATATTATTCTATTCATCCTAATTTTAGTTTAACTTTACTGAAACAATGTTTTTTGATATATTTACTTTTACTTAGTTAATTAATTTTATGCATCCACTTTGAGTTCGTTAGAATTTATTTCTGCATAAAGCACGGGATTACCTACTGTCTAATTAAAACCTGTATTTAGCTTTATAAGAAAATGTTTTTCATTTATAAAGAAAACATAACCAGCAAAAGAAAATACTGTAACAGTGAGTTTTATGCTGAAATCATATCCCCTCTTTTCTCATCGTTATTGAGTTTAAATTGCTTTTAAAGTACAACGTACTAAAAATAAACTAAAAATAAGATAACAAAGGCATCATCGTGTCAATAGGCGGCAGTATCACTTTCCATCAGGTCAACTGTTTGTTTGTTTGCCTATGAGTTTGTATACAAAAAACTGAGCTCACCTATGAAACAAATTTTAGTTTTCATGACTTTTTTATTTATTATAATTCGATTATCACACACATACATAAATCCGTTAGAGCTTTTTAAATATCTGACTTATTAATTAAGTTATCAAGCTTCAAAGTCGTAGGTTATACAGAGATATCCAATATCAATGACGTCAAAGTACACGAGCGACAAACAACTTCCACAAAAAGGTTGTTCTGATGAGCAACATATATCTCCCTGGTTTATCCTAGAATTCTAATTCATTTTTTTTCTGTAAATATACTATAACCACAAACCTTAGGGTTAATTGATTAAATAATTAAGTTCGATACCACTGCCCTAGTCGTCTGGGTTGGTTCCACCCTTTACCTCTACATGGGCAACGCTTAGAGGGTGCTCTTGGTGTTTCACGACATCATGGGCATCGTCCTGTTATAGGTATCACTTTCCAACAGGCGAACAGTTTGCTTGTTTGCCTATGGAGTTGTTACAAAAAAGGGTAAAAATTTTAAAAATCGTATCTCGTAATCCCAGTCCAAAACGGATTCATATTTAAAGCAATAATTTATCGAATTTGATTCATACAATATTTACTTATCAACATAAATGACATCTTGCACCAAACGGTCACCTAGTTTCCGAGCCGGTCATCTCACCGTCATGTTACCGGAAGTCACGACGTTTTTATTTTATTTTTGCGGCGCACACCCGCCACTCTGTCCCACCACTGCAACTCCTGTTCACCAGGATCAACAGTGGCGTCTTTTGATCGAATAATCAACCAGTAATGCAGCTGTGCAATGACGCACAGGCTGTGCCCGGACACGCTACCGGCTGTCTACCCGCAACGAACTTAATCAGAAGAAATAGCAGGTAGTAAGAAAGCGGTTAATAAAAGTCACGATGTTATAAAAGGTTTACAAAAAACAAATGCACCTGAAACTTACAGTAAATTCGCTAATTTTCTTTTTGAGTCCGTGTTGCGACATTAAAGCCTAATTTAGATGCTTTTGTGGCCTAATCCCGGACTGTGCCAAATGTAAATGTTCAGATTAGGCGACAACATATGGCTAAAGCTTTTAATTTAATTTAAAATGGACGAAACAAAAATTAATATATTATAAACTGCTTCTATGATACTTTCAATAGGTTTAGCTGTTTTGAGATTTAATTTTGGAAGTAGATTAGGTCATGACAGAAGATTTATCATGTTTTTTTTTACAAATTCATTGTCTCACTCTATTAATTCCGTCGGTCTTGGTCGAGACGATGGTAATAGACCAGACGGAATGATTATGGTGCCTTGGTCAATGGGTTGTCCCTTAGTTTGGGACGTCACTTGTGTTGACACCTTGGCTCATTCCCCTCTCCCTAAAACATGTCTTCAAGCTGGTTCAGCCGCTTCCTTTGCCGAAGAAGCTAAAAGGCGCAAATATGTATCTTTGGGTGGCAATTGCATATTTGAACCGTTTGGTTTCGAGACTATGGGTTCTTGGGGTTCGAATTTCAAACGATTATTCCAAATTTTAAGTGTTAAATTTAAAAAAAAGAATCGTGACCGTCCGCATTTCACTCAGAGGTTGAGCATCGCTATATAGCGTGGTAATGCAGCCAGTGCTATGTGCACACTCCATTGTAGACATGATTTTTATTAGTTTTTTAAATGTATTAATTTAAAATATAACAATGTTTTTATTAAATTTAATTGTTGCTAGGTAAATTAATGTTTATTGATGTTTAGTCTCAACTAAATTGGGTAAAAAAGGCATAGAATTTGAACTGAATTCAGATTGCTGCAATGATGTTTATGAATTGAATTGAATTGAATAAATTCATAAACTCACGCTGTATTCCCTCGAGAGGGTTGGCAGAGGTGATGACACACTGCATTTCGCATGTTTCACATATTGTTACAAAAAATCATAAATCTTGACCACCGTATTTGTTCTTGTTCTTCGCTATGTTGATTGTAAAACCAATAACTTAAATTAATATTTTTGATTTCATTAACTGTAATAAGACCACTTATATTAAGGATTATATTAAAATAATTTGGACTTTAAACCATCTTTTATTTTTTTAAATTCGCCTTCTTAAATAAATATTTCATTTCCAAAAACATCCGACGTGAATAAGATGCTTCCACACGCACCATCTACTCCTCATGACGACCTCGGTGGCGAAGTGGTTTTAACAGCCGACTGCAACGATAGACGTTCCGGGTTCGAATCCTTTCGGAAGCGAAACTTTATGTTATTTGCAATACGCATTGTTTCGCTTACCGATCTTGGCTCTATATTCTTACCTTTGTAGTTTATAACATATCGTTGCGTAGTGCCTGCGATACAAGATCATGCATATTGCGCAAGGCTGAGTCGATGTGTGTGTCGTGATGTGATTATTATTACACACACATCTGTACGCAGCCTAAACAAAATCTAAAATTTTGACATAATAACCGACTTTTCATTAAACAGTCACAATAATCAACCGTTTTAGTCGCAGAGCTCGTAACCCTTGCGGAATGAGCATCATTTAATTCAAGCATTATACTATGGTTTCGAACATTCGCGATCGTCAAGTTGGTAATACTGCGGGGATTCCCAACACGGTCTGCGCATTCAACCCCGAGCCGAGGTGTAAACTTCGTAACAGCATCTAATGAGCTGAGAGCAACGGGAAAACTTAATTACCGACCTATCATATTACTTTACAATGCCCACTCGAGTGACATACGCCCGTTCCGTTCTAACTTTAGACTTAAAGCAGTGACGGTGAGAGATAAGTGATGGTAAAGCCTGTTTACACTGGTTCCGTTTTGAATATGCAATATCTAAGCAGATCATATTTCGAGTCAAATATTAATTAAGTGGATATTAAAATTTTCATTAGGGTGGATTGTTATAAATTTAACATTGTCAGCCGCTGTTTTCTCATTTTAAATGTTGCTTGGTTGTTGTTAAATTATACTTTTTAAAGTTTCTTAATGTTTTTTGTTTAGGGTTTTGCGTAATTAGTTATATTTCAGACAGTTCTCTGAGAAAATAACTTTTAATTTGATTTGTAGGTTATAATCAAATGCTTTGTACGGAATTTTTAATTAACTACAACAAGCTATGATAAAGATAAAGATATTTATTTGTCTGATTTTCGTGTCAGTAAGATGTTAGTAATTTACAATAAAGTGTCAACAAAAATCTGCCATGCAGGCGTACAAATGTCAGTGGGACGTAATATTATTAATTCAAATTGCGATCTAACAAATTATTTAATATCTATAAAATTATAATTAGACTATTAAATTATTACGGGTACGTCATTTATACTACAATAAAACCTAATTTAGTGTCAATATATTTAAAATAATAAATTACAACATCCACAAATAACTATTTTTGTTTTTCAAATTGAAAGTTGTATGGAAAGTGTGACAACCAATTTTTGACAGGACACGATGTAATTAATGTCAAATGCGTTGTACAAAAAGCGTTAAAGATGTCATACCTCTCGTGCCGGTAATTACACTGGCTCTCCAATCCTTCAAACCGAATCACAGAAAACTGCTTCACGTTTATTTATTGATTTATTTAGACATTAATAATAATCATGTCACGACACACGCATTGACTCAGCCCTGCAGTAAGTATCGTAAGAACTTGTATCGCAGATGCTAAGCAACGATATGGTATATATAAGAATACTACATCCAAGACCGGTAGCGAAACAACGCGTCTTGCAAATAACACAAAGTTCCGCCCCAGCCGGGATTCGAACCTAGAACCTCTAGCGTAGCAGTCGGCGGCACCACTGCGCCACAGAGGTAGTCGAGGAAGTTTACGTGATTGTTAAATTATAATTACAGACCAGGAAATATTATAATATATAATATTATTATTATATTAATTATATATTATAATATTATTATTATAATAATATTATCCAATATATTGGTATACCCTTCTTCTACATGATTATTGATGTTGCTTGAAGTCAATTGGCTTGAAATTTGAATTAAGCTCTAAACTGTTAACTCCCAACTCTCTTTATCTTGGCAAATCGTTGGCTGATTTAGCTCATATCCAAACTTGAAATTTATTTTTGCATAATTATTACCCATACCAAATTTCACGACGATCCGATCAACGATACTCGAGTTATCGTCGGACAAAGATTTATACGTACGCACAAACACCGCATTGCTCTAGTTGACTCTCAGAACTTTATCCATTTTACTCGTTCGTTGAATAGGGAATATGCATGACTTGTTTACATTATAGAATTCAATACATACATATAAACACAATTCCGTAACATTTTCTCAAATATCTGAATTATTAACTAAGTTATAAAGCTTCAAAATCGTCGGTTAGACAGACAGATCCGATATGTACAATGACGTCAAAGTACACGGGCAGAATACAACTTAAATCGAAAAGGTTTTTCTGATGAGCGAGGTAGATTTTAATTAACTTTTAATGTTTATATCTCCCTGGTTTTTCGTAATATTCTAATTCAGTTTTCAATGTAAATATATTATTACGAGTAACTTTACGATACATTGATTGTATAATTACGATACATTGATTGTATAATCAAGTTAAATTTCATGCGTATTCCTATTACTACATATATATACTCTGTTTATCAGTTTAAGAATGAAAATATCTTTTAATTGAAGAACATTCTAGATTCCAAAGTCTTGAGAAGATTGTAATAACAGTGATTTAATAACGAAAAAATTAATATTGAAATTTTATTATACTTCATCATATTAAGTTATAGATTTATTTATAGTTTGCTGTTGAAAGATTTATGATCCCGTCGACCTTCAGTTTATCGGGAGTCATGACTGGAGTGTGGGTAAATATTGATTAGTCAGACTTTCAGATCCTTATTAATAATACGAGTATAAAAGCGAAAGTTTATAAGAATATATGAAACAATGAATATTTGTTACTCTTTCATGCAAAAACTACAGAATTTTAATTAAACTTAACAAGAGCTTATAATATAACGATTAATGTCAAGCCATTAAATCCTATTATAACTACCTTCGACTTCTACGCAGATGAAGTCGCTGGCAAAAGCTAGTACATCATAAACATAAACTCACAACGTAATTAATGCGTCAAGAGGGGTCCGCAGAGTCATGTTTATGTTGAGTCCCAGTGTGGCAGGTTGCGAATCTGTCATCATCTATCCGGGCACAATGAGGAACATGGCAGCTACAATGTACGGCAACCCGAGACTCGAACCCTCGACCTGTCGGGTCTAAACTAAGCTACCATATATATATTTACCTATATATAAGTTTACAGTGTGTCCACGGCTACTCAAACCTAAAAGCACAAACGTAGCACTCGGCTGTTAACACCACTGCGCCATAGAGGTCATCTAGACATAACTTATCTATAATATTGGCAGTCCCTTATCAAAATATTGTAGTTTTTTCATTTCAATGTTGGTCAGCATCATAATTCATAACATATTACAATAATACATTCTCTATTAATTTGAAGGCTTAAATCTTAAACATGAAGGCTTGTATAAAGTGTTAATCCTACTTTGACAAGTCAAAGCGAAGTTAATTCTCCGTGCTTGTAGCTTGTACATTTACTTGTATGCTTGTACTTACATGTATAGTGTACCAGTGTGTTTAGAGTTAGGCTCAACTTACATGTGTGCCAATATACACAGTCAGGTCACAAGTAGTGTCACACAGTAAAAACTTTTCTTTTAGAATGCTGGCCACAAAGTTTATTGAATTCGAATTTCGAATTGTTCATACGAATAAAAATGTATACTTTTTAGAATTTAACTCATTTTCAAGGACTCTGTTAGGACTCCAGCAGTGATAAAAGCTGTGAATTCGCGAATTCAAAGAAATCCCAAACGTAAGCAGAAACTGTTGGCCCTTCAGATGGGGTTAAGAAGAACCACGGTGAAAAGGGTGTTAAATGAAGACTTAGGGCTTCGGGCATATCGAAGAAAAACAGGACATCGTTTAAATGCTCGTCTAATGGACCTGAGACTGAAGAGATGCCGCGCTTTGTTGAAGCGGTACGCGGGAAAAAAATATCGGGAAATTCTTTTTTCGGATGAATTTTTTTATGATGAGGTGTACGCACACAGTAGTGAAGAAGCGAGCAACCGTATTCCGCGTGTCCAACGAGGTCATTTTCCATCCTCGCTCATGGTATGGTTGGGAGTTTCTTATTGGGGCTTAACAGAGGTTAACTTTTGTGAGAAAGGTGTAAAAACGAATGCAGTTGTGTATCAAAATCCAGTCCTGACGAACCTTGTGGAACCTGTTTCTCATACCATGTTCAATAACAGGCACTGGGTATTCCGACAAGATTCGGCGCCAGCTCATAGAGCGAAGAGCACACAAGACTGGCCGGCGGCGCGTGAAATCGACTTCATCCGGCAAGAAGACTGGCCCTCCTCCAGTCCAGATTTGAATCCGTTAGATTAAAAGAGATGGCACTTGGAGGAAAAGGCGTGTTCAAAGCCTCTTCCCAATTTGGAGTCACTCAAGACATCCTTGATTAAGGCAGCCGCTGATATTGACATGGACCTCGTTCGTGCTGCGATAGACAAAATAAGTGACAGAATTTGTGACCTGACTAGGTATATTATGTCGTGGAAAACAATAATTTTGAGTTGCGTTTCTGAACAGTAATTTGTACGGGATTGAACGCCGTGAACTTGGCGCTGCAACTTCACGTGAGACACAGTCGTGGACGGAGAGAGCGCGGGAACGAGAGGGGAATATAGTTTTTGGCGGGAATCGCTATCACTCCTCACCCACGAAACCGTCGGTTTAATTCTTAAATCCTTTATGTAGTTAGATTTTACTTAAGTTTAATTCAAGATTAAACAAATGTATGCTCTAAAAGTGAGTTATCAATTATAGATCCTGTACTACCCTACTGATGACGGCTCTATCGCTCAACCATCACTGGCGCCGTCATATATATACGATGGTAAAAATGATGATGATATAAAACGGGTGAAAAACTGTTCCATTATGGTGCGGCGATCAGATAACGGTACTATCTATATACGTCATATATACGTCAGAAGCAAATCTAATATCATTCATTTCATTTTGTTCAAATGAAATGATTAATTCTACGCTATTTTGTTATTAGAACAGATTTTTGATAAAACTTCAAGTACAAACAAACAAACGGTTCACCTGATGGAAAGTGATACCGCCGCCTATTGACACTTAATGTCTGAAAATTCCAGGAGCATCGCATTGGCGTTGTCTATGTAGAGATGTTTCAAGGAATGAAATTGACTGTTAGACAGAGAGGGCAATACCCTCATGTGACGTCACACGTGGGTCGCATCGTAGAATTTGCATAAAGAAAGAAATAGAACATTAAAACATGCTATAAATCATATAAAAATAATTACTAGGTCGATTTTAATTTTTTCTTTCACAGATCAATTTGTACAAACGCTAATTTAACGGAATTACTTCGAACTGCTTCACGAAAGGAATAGAACGGCGACATTTTTATCGAACAATTAAATATACATTCAATATATAATTGTTCATATCTACGCCTACCTTTACCCGCACATACATTCCTTTCCACAGTATTAAGGGCACTCCGATTCTGCATTCGAGAAGTTTCGAAATCCCCCAGAATTCTATTTATTAGGGTTAAATACGAATAGGTTTCTAATGAATTTGTCGAGCTTCTTAATTTACTTGAATTACGTATACGTCCTGACAGTCGAATCTCAAAGGAAATTCATTACAATTGAATACAGCATGGGTTCTTCAGAGAAGATGATTAAATGTTCTTTAATGGTCTACAAAGCGTGTGTTACACAATTTTTTTGAAAAATCTTGGGCAAACGCAGACGGTTCATCAGATGGAAAGTGATCGCCACCTCTTATCGGCACGACGATGCCTTTGACCTCTTGTATTGCAAACTTCCATAGGCTACGGTGACTGCTTACCATCAGGGACGTACGGTTGTTTGGCACCGCAGTGGTATCAAAATAGAAACGCAATGACTTTACTTACCAAGGCTTTAAGCATCCTGCGGTTAATACGACCGCGTGGCGAGGCTTCGTGCTTTGTGTGCGTGAGTTTATATACGACCACCGACACATACACGATACGACACATACACGTCATCGCTTCTCTGTGTGTGTGTACTGCGTATGCCGATTTTATTAATTACTATCCACACGGTCGGTTTTTGACTTTAGTATAATTATATACCAGATGGTTTGGTGATAATTTAGCATTTTAATGGTGAATATTTGAGATTGGTTCAGTACTTTTTGAGTTTATTTTTTACAAAAATATAAAGGTTTACTCTTTATTTTATTAATATCCATTACCTTGTGTTCGTGATTTCTTCTGTAGAAAATGTTCACAATTATAGTGTAAAAGTTAATTTATGTTCAAAAAAGATAGGTCCCAACCGCACCCTACCTACCATATCCTGACTATGACCTGAATCCTGAAAATCTATTTTTTAGTTTTAATTTAATTTAAGATTTATACTACATCATGGGAAAACACCTGTTGGGAAGTGATCCCGCCGCCTATAGACACGACGATGCCCTGGATGTCTGGAACGCCAAGAGCACCGCCAATGTATTTCCCATGTAGAAGTGATACACCTCTCGTGCCGTTGATTACACCAGCTCTTCAATCTTTCGAACCTTAACGACGACCTCGGAGACGCAGTGGTGTAAACAGCCGACTGCTACGCTAGAGGTTCCGGGTTCGGTCCCGGCGGGGGTGGGGCTTTGTGTTATTTGCAAGACGCATTGTTTCGCCTACCGGTCTTGGATGTTGTTTTCTTATTTATTTAGTATATACCATATCGTTGCTTAGTTCCTGTGACACAAGTTCTTACGATACTTACTGTAGGGCTGAGACAATGTGTGTGTCGTGATGTGGTTATTATTATTATTATTATTAACATAGTACACTGCCGCAGGTTTTAAATAGAAAGGATTATGTTGCCATCCCAGACGATCTCACAGTTTAAAAATCAACTTCTACACTTTACAGTAAGTTATTTTTGCATGCAATACAGAGATAATAATAATAATAACCACATCACGACTCAGCCCTGCACTAAGTATCGTAAGAACTTGTATCGCAGGTGCTAAGCAACGATATGGTATATACCAAATAAATAAGAATACAACATCCAAGACCGGTAAGCGAAACAATGCGTCTCGCAAATAACACAAAGCCCCGCCCCCGCCGGGATTCGAACCCGGAACCTCTAGCGTAGCAGTTGGCTGTTTACACCACTGCGCCACCAAGGTCGACGAAAGAGATTCCGTTATATTTTCAACTGTAACCTTTGAAAAATATCTTAAAGTAATTTATCCGAACCATAAAGCCATTCCAGGGGTATATCTCGTGAACTTCATTTAAAGTTACCCAAGTCTCGATGCTGAGCTGGCGATTAATCTCTTTCACTAGATTGGTAACAGTCCTGAGATCAAACACCTCGCTGTTTCTGCTGCCTTGGTACTTTTCGATTACAAATTTACTCTCTTAAGAGATTTTTGTGTTTTTTTTGGAAATTGTGGATAAAAAATGTTTTAAGTAATTTTATTATTATTCAATTTTAATTATTTGTACGGCGATGACTAAAGATATCAGACGTTATTTATTTATTATTTAATTTTAATTATATATCATGTGGTGAATTATTAAATAATTAAAAATTATTTTTTGACTCAAACGTTCTTTTATATTTTTTTGAATTTTCGTACCCAAAAAGTAATAAAACATAATAAAAAATTGCAAAATATAAAATCTTTTCTGTTTGTCCTTTTCTTTATGCAAACCAATTTTACATCCTGCTAAAATAAATACAAAATATTGAAATACATATTTTGGTCTGTTGGGGCGAGAACTTATAAAACATTCAAACAAAATTATACATAGAAACTGTTATTTAGTAAATAAACTACTTATTGTGCATTTGCTATGTATTTAAGTTTTAATTAATGCAATATTGTCTTATTAAAGTGCTCACCAAATATCTCGTACTACGCCCGGAGCGTAGCCGGCTACGATTACTACGGACTACGAAAGCTACTACGAAACGTCGGAATAATGTTGAACAATTTTACGTACAATTCTCTCGGTTTGTTTGAATTAATTAAAATTAAAAACATTAATTGGATTTCAGTTCTGTTTAATATGCATAACTGTATGAGGGAAACGAACTAGATTGCTTGTTATACCTGTAAATTAGTAAACTCTTTTTGAATGAAGGTTTAACAGTTGAAATTAAAAAATGATTTAGCGAGTGAATAAGGTTGCCAGAACCATTTGAGGGTAAATTGTTACAGCAACAGACATGTTTTCGTTGTCTATAATATAGGTAATCTTTTTTACGAAAGAATTTAAATACATATTGTTCCATCTTGTTCGAAGAATTGGAGAGCCAGTGTAATTACCGGCACGAGAGGTATTACATTTACCTCTGCGTAATCAACGCATTGGCGGTGCTCTTGGTGGCGGCGGTATAACTTTCCATAAGGTGAACCGTCTACTTGTGTGCCCATGATGTGTAAAAATGGTGCGAAACCCTCGGTCAAACTTGGCCGACTCATAAAATTTAGCTAGCAGAGTCGTAAAAAGGAAGTAACGCCATTAAAACGCAAACAAAAAATATTTAATACATAAATATATAACATACATACATAAATACACGCCATAGTCTCGAGGGGTTGGCAGAGGTGCTTGCTACACACCGCTTTTCGCATGTTTATGTTGTCCCAGTGTGACAGGTTGCGAATCTGTCGCCACTATTCATTGAGAAACAACTTACGGCAACCCGAGACTCGAACCCTCGACCTGTCGGGTCGAGTCGGTCGGTTTTCTAAGGCATGCAACAAACTGAGCTACCACGTCCTGTAACAATATTTAATTATAAAATAAAATATTTGAATACGTGACAAATGCAAAGTGAGATGGCTTTTCGGTTGCTCAGATACCATGATTGGTGAACACGAATCAGGTTCGCAGAAAAACGTAAAAACGAAGTTTTACTTGAAATTTCTGAACTTATTTAACTTCCAGTAAAAATTAAGGCAAATGGTTAATACTCGTAGCTGATTTTTTTTTTTTTTTTGTAAACTTTCATTTTAGCTGATGTGGCTGGTCATTTTGTTTTTTTTTTTCTCGGTGACATTTATTTAGTGGCACAACATTATACAGGGGTATTTTTCAATGTATGGTTGTAACTATATAATAAATAAATAATAACCACATCACGACACACAAATTGACTCAGCCCTGCACTATGATATAATCTTGTATCGCAGGAACTAAGCAACGCTATGGTATATACTACACAGATTAAAATACAACATTCAAGACCGGTAAGCGGAACAATGCTTCCAAAACAATATAAATCTAAAGTGTATGCCAATTAAAGTTGTGCACGCCATTGGTCCATAAGACAAACACTCGAAACTGCAAGAAAAATAAAAATGAGTTCATAACAAACTCATATCTTACTAATTATAATTAATACAAAATAACGAAATTATAAATATAATATACCATAAGTTTATAGTACAAATAAAAATTGTAGATTTTACCCATGTGTGCAGTGTAACACTACATTCTACCAAGGCATACAATATTATTTAATTATTTAGGCATACAAACAAATTCTTTTCCTGAATAATTTTCGCGAAATTTAATTAGATAAACGAACGCTGATTAATTTCGTTTAAAAACTGTATGAAACAACGTAGGATAATGAATCCCTTGTAATTATCCTGGAGATGCCTTTGAACGAGATTTTATCCTGAATCTAGGTTAGGAAATCTAAAGACTTAGCGTTGCAGACCAGCGTTTTTAGGGTTCCATTCCCAACGAGACCCTATGGTATGTCGTGACGTAATATTCCTTCGCTGTCCATCCGTCCGTGTGTCTATCGCCGGGCTGTATCTCAACCGGTAAAGGTAGTCAATTGAAAATGTCTAAGAATTTATTCCTGTTGCCAATAGAACATCAAATACTGAGATGGAAAACTTAATTTTCGATTGGGTAGTTTTTTCTGTGTCATGGTACTTAGGGTTTCGTACCCGGGTAAAACTGGTCCCAATTACTAAGCATCTGCTGTCCGTCCGTTTTTCAGCGGGCTGTATCTCATGAACCATAATAGCTAGACTCGTGAAATTTTCAGAGAATATCTATTTCTGTCGCCGCTATAACAACAAATACTAAAAACATTAAGAAAACAAAAATCAAATTGGCCTCCCATACAAGATGCGTGATTTGACATTTTTTGCTTGTTCTTGTTTCTTTTTAGAAGTTACCTAAAAAGTATATAATGTTTAATCTTACAAGACCCATCATATGCGAATACTACTCATACTTGTTTTTTTTATTATAAACGATCGTTTTTTTCGACGATCTTGTAAGTCTATAAAATAACGCTAGACTGCCTCGGTTCATAGCCATTACATTTTCTGCTTCAAAAACAGAAGACTGATTTTTTTAAGGCTCATTTCGCAGCTCGGAGACATGTTTTATTTGTCAGAGTTTTCGGAACAACTTTTTGTCAAAAAAATCGTGAGCAAAATTAAATAGTGTAAAAACAAAGGTTGAAGAATGAAAAAATAATCCAAAGATACGTTTTAAAATGCCTCTGGCTTATCAAAGGAAATAGAGGAAAGAGGAGAGGAGAGGAGAGGAGAGGGATATAACTGAACAAATTTGAGGACCTCGGTAGTGCAGTGGTGTAAACAGTCGACCGCTACGCTAGAGGTTCGGGGCTCGAATCCCGACGGTTACGGAACTTTGTGTTATTTGCAAGACGCATTGCTTACCGGTCTTGGATGTGTTCCAGGTTCGAAACCCGGCGGTTACGGAACTTTGTGTTATTTGCAAGACGCATTGTTTCGCTTACCGGTTATTCTATATATAAATATATTTTATCTATGTAGTTTATACCATATCATTGCTTAGTTACTGTGACAAAAGTTCTTACGATAATTAATGCAGGACTGAGTCAATGTGTGTGTGTGTCGTGATGTGGTTTTTGTTATGTTCTAAAAATCTTATCTATAAACATACCTGCCAAATGCCTCATTTTAAGGAAGAAAAATGAATAACCTAACTCGGTAGTTAGGACATATCTGGAACGATTTTCTCAGCGGGGAAACCTCGGTAACATCAATTTAGACTGAGATTTTATAAAGAAAATATAGGCCTTTAGAAATATTGAGGCCTCCAGGTATTACGTAAGAAACGTTCTCAGCTAAAATCTTTAAAAGGAATTCTGATTTAGTGTGTAGGTAAAGAAAAGGGACAATTTACTTCATTTGTGCTATTCATTCAAGAGTTCACCATTAAATTATTCAGCATATAAAGACGTTCTCCCACCCCGACATCAACTGATGATAGAATCTATACACGTAATAAATAGTTATTTATATAAAAATAGAGACAAATGTGTGTCTTTTTATTTATTTATAATAATTCGATACCATATATATATACACAAACCCATTAGTTTTTCTCAAATGTCTTACTTATTAACATAGTTTTAAAGCTTCAAAGTCGTTAGTTAGATCTGATATGTACAATGACGTAAAAGTACACGGGCGCCATACAACTTTTACAAAAAAGTTTGTTCTGATCAGCGAGATTGATATATTTACTTTTAATGGTTATACCACCCTGGTTTATCGTACAATTCTAATGCTGTTTTCTCTGTAAAGATACTATTTCCACGTACTTTATGATATACTGATTCAATAATCAAATAAAATTTCATGCATATTTCCTATTGTATATTTAAAACGAAAACCCCGACTGAACCGCAACAGTAACAGCAACAAACGACCGGACGAACTACCCTCCTATTGGTATTGCGTAGGGTAGAATTTCTGTCGTAGTTGGTCACAGCACAAATAAAAAAAAAGTATCAAATGTCACTCAGACGTTTGAGACCTACGATATCTCTTTTATCGAAATCGGTTCAGTGGTTTGAGCGCTACGAGTGAATATTGTTACATACATACCTATAAACGCTGCCAAAAGGGTACGTGCCTCACAGTAAAAAGATAACGCCTGACTCACTAACTCACCGTCGCTCAGTCTAAATGTTCGGTCTTAAGAGGCTGTTTTTTTCCACAAGTGTTGATTCAATGACGTAGACGATGAATTAGAATAGATTTTTCGAAATTCAACCCTTTAGGGGGTGAAAAGGGAGTTCAAAGTTTGTATGAAAGTATCGAATCTGTGCCGCACATACCGTACCAAGCAAGGACGCTTCATAGAAACATAGCAGCTATGTTTTAGCTTTTCAGGTAGCTTTTGGTACCGCTTTTACATAAAAATACAAAAACCTTACAGATATATCAGGTTTAATCTATGTTTAAACTTGCGACAAAAATGTCAGACACAAATAACTTTACCGTTCACACCGAAATAGATTTCTTGATTTCTGATGCGACACTAATTATTTAGTCACAATGAACTTCGCAATCAGACACTCGTGTTTAAGAGACACTCAGTGTATACAGTGAGTTCTCCATTCCTCCATCCTTGCGTTTACGATTGCAACATCAAAACGGATACTTGTTCGTCACTAAACATCTTAAAAGCCAAACTGACGCGGAGAGCCTCTCGTAAAAACACATAATCATCCTTTAAAGCGTAATTGGTTAACTGCTTTGTCTAGTAACGACTGTCATTAACGTTCCTCCCAAACAGCTTTAATTAAACGAAAATCAAACGAAGTGAAATAAACTTTATAACTCGTGTTAAATTAACATCTTATTGAAGTTTAAAAATAAATCTTTTTAACACGTATTCGTATAGAGCCTGCTTGGTATGTGATGGAAATATTAGTGGTACAGTGAGTTCGTGTTTTGACGGCTGACTTCGATATCCATGAAGTTGAGTAATAATTTGTCATTAGACATCATTAAATAAATACGATTATTGATGTATCGGACAGTAGCGTTCGGGAATGTTCGCTAAACCCGAAGATTTAACGAAGTCGCAGTATTTCTATCTACATCCATGTACACACAGAAATGCATACTAGAATTTAGTTTTAAATAAAAAAAAATATTTAATTATGAATAAAACATAAACAAACAATTTCAACTAATTAAATTTTACATGTGAAGCGGAAATTAGCAAATTTTTGTTATTAATTTAAGTGAAGCTTTCAGCACATTAAACATTGTTTCTGAATAAAACGAAACTAAAATAAACAAACAAACATTGACTGTTGGGATTTTAAAATATGGTTCGAACATAAAACAGATACTCGATTTAAATAATTAATCAATACAAAAAATTAATATTTATATCAAAACATCGACAACTAACCCCTGCAAATGTCAAGATACAAATAAGGGTAGAATATAAAAAAGATTTTTTTAGAAAAAAAAGCAGAAAATACGAATATACCCGAGGGCAATGATATTATTTGATTTTGTATAAAAAATCCTAAAATACAATTTCAATTGTCTATTTTATAATTAGGATTTCCACAACACATACCAGGAGTACAGAACGTGCGAGCTAGTTAAACTAACAACTCTTGAGTTACGTCTGATTAATGTACCATGCATAATATTATTCTGAATCAACTTGAAATGTTATGTATGATAAATTTGCATACATGTCCTTATATTATATATAATATTAGTACAGCTCTCTATAGGAAATAACATAACTCCAAGTACATTATGCAGTTTGTGTTTAAATTGAAAAATATAAGCCTAAGTAGGGTAAACTCCCCAAATGCTGGCAGTAAATATTTCTATAAAATGAGAATAATAATAATAACCACATCACGACACACACATTGACTCAGCCCTGCACTAAGATATAATCTTGTATCGCAGGCACTAAGCAACGTAATGGTATAAACTACATAGAAAAGAATACAACATCCACGACCGGTGAGCGAAACAATGCGTCTTGCAAATAATACACTCCCGCCTCCGCTGGGATTCTCTAGCGTATCAGTCGGCTGTTCACACCACGGCACCATCGAATTATGCATTCGGATTAATATTAACTTAACTGTGAGCATTGTGTTTGATATATTTTTACACTCGTTCTATTTAATATATACTTAGATACCATTTATTAACAGCTTTCGACGAATTTTTGGCATGTACCCGACCAAATACTGGCATGTCAGTTCCTGTAATACAAAAGCATGCATACTGCCTACGCAAGCCTAATAAAAAATAATAATAATAAAGTGCATTCGCATTTGCGCGGAAAACAAAATGGCCGCCGTATTCGGGATGGAATCGCGAGGCAGCGTCGAAGCAAATGGTCGTCTCATCATGTCGAACATAGGCTTGCGACTTAGATATACCAATATATAGTACCTGTCACAGCGTCGTCCTCTATTTGCCAAGCTGTACATGCCTAATTACATTGTTTGTAAGGTTCCCATATAACAATGTCAACTAAAACAAGATAAGATGATCCAATTAGGACAAATGTAACACTATTTCCGGGCCCAGAAATTACTGAATCTCTACTGTAACATCAAACTATCTAAAAATCATGACTTCGTTTTTTATCGGCTAAGATCGTTTTCCATATTTTTTGTATTCATTTGTTATATAAATAAGAATATTTATATATCGGATAGTACCGTTCGGGAATCTTCGTGAAAACCGATAAATAACGAAGTCGCAACGTTTCTCATTACCTGTTTTAATTTTGTTACAAATTCTGTTATTTTTAGACTGTACTAAAAATCTACATATAGCTTTTTTTCGGGGCTCACCCGAAACTCTGTCCCACCACTGCAACACCTGTTCACCAAGATCGACAGTGGCATCCTTTGATCGACGAATAATGCAGCTGTGCAAGTCATTGCGCACAGGCTGTGCCCGGACACCCTACCGGCTCTTGGGACCCGCAACGAACTTAATCAGAAGAAATAGGAGGTAGTAAGAAAGCGGTTTCAGACTTCCCTCCCAGCAAAGCGGATACAGCAATGCAAACAGCAGAAACCAAAAGCTAAAGGGACGACAGGAGACGCCTGTCCATCTAAACACCACGGCATGCCACTAACTAACAGGGGATATACTAAGTACTAACCTATATCTACGCCAGTAATATTGGTGGCAAAACCCATACATCATATTGTCACTTTCCATATTTACCCCCCGGTACGTTTAATTCTAGTGTCAAGGTTGTACGCTATAAATTTAAAGTTGCGAGCGCCTAACAAGGCATTATTCACGACAAACTTAATAAAACTTTCATTAACAACCTTATTCTAATGACTTAGGATTCAAAATAGTTTTAACATGTTTAGGTGAAGTTTGTACAGGCAATGAGATGTCATTTCCAAGGCGAAACCCTTAATTTTAATTTCACACATGCCAGAACGAGATCAAATCACAGCTAATTAATGATAACGTTAATTAGCTTTTACATAATTCTTTAAGCTTCTGTCAGTGAGTTTGTTTTTACTGAAATTACGGCTTACAATAATTAATAATAACCACATCACGACACACACGTTGCCTCTACACTAAGATATAATCTTGCATCGCAGGCACTAAGCAACGATATGGTATATACTACATAGTTATAAATACAACTTACAAGAACGGTAAGCGAAACAATGCGTCTTGCAAAAGACAAAGTTCGAGAGGGATTCGAACCCGGATCCTCTGGCAGTCGGCTGATTACAGAAAAAAAAATAAGTTGGGAAAGAAGTGTTCAAATTAATATGAACAAATCTTCATGGTCAGTATTCAATGTTTCAGGTAGACGAGGTCAGAGGCATCAGCTAGCTAACTCATAAAATATTCCAGACATACAAAACAATCAGCAAAAACACTAAAATGTAAGACATAAATCAACCGTACCTACCAGGGGCTCATAAATAAGAAATTTGCACTCTCTGCCTTCTGCTGAGTTATGAGACCCCAGTTGTTCGCCGTTTCATAACGTGTTAACTATGAATTAATGTCAATGTTAAAAAATCTTTTGTGATTTAGATCCTCCTTGGATGTTGGTTACGAAATCACGCCAGAACGGCTGAACAGATTTGGATCAAATTTGGCACACAGGTAGATTGAAGTCTGGAATAGCGCAAAGGATCTCGAAAAAATTATAGGTTCCTGTGGGATAAAATCGGTCAAGAGCGAGTCGAACTCGTATATAATGGGTTCCGTTCCATCTTATATATTTTTATTTATTAGATCATTTCTTTAAGAAACATAAACAAGTCTAAAAATCACGTTCCTTTTTTGGGAGCCCACTTTAGTAAAAAAATTGCGGCAATAGGAATAGACATTCTCTGAAAATTTAAAAGTTCATGAGGTAGCTGACAAACAGACGGACGGATTGTGGATGCCTAGTCCCGTTTTTCCCCTATGGGTACGGAACCCTAAAAACAAACTTCTCATTGCAATAAACTATGTTTGATTCAGTATCATTTCTATAATGAAATTCAGTAAACATATACAAAATATCAATTTCAAACGACTGTTTGTAGTAGAACCACATCAAAGTTGAAAAATAAAAACACTATTTTGAAATGTCCTTTATATAATTATCAGTAAAACAATAAACAGAATTAAAGGTCCAAATCATGAATTTAACATTCCAAGAACCTTTTCCTACATTAAATAAACATTGACTCAGCCCAGCAGTAAGTATCGTATGAACTCGTGTCCCAGGAACTAAGCAACGATATGGTATATACTACATAGATAGGAATACTACATCCAAGACCGTTAAGCGAAACAATGCGTCTTGCAAATAACACAAAGTTCCATCCCCGCCGGGATTCGAACGCTAGCGTAGCAGTCGGCTGTTTACACCACTGCGCCACAGAGGACAATATAAATGAGTTTTGTTAGCAATATAAGCAATTTTTTCATGACTGAAGCAGGAAAACTGTCGCAAAACGTCTAAAGCTGGAAATAAAATCCCCACAACAGGCTATGCAGGAAAAGGATCTGAATTTTTGAAAAAACCGGCCAAGCGTGAGTCGCACTTGCAAGTTTAAGGTTCTATACCATTGTAAAAGATGTAACTTCTTCTATTCAATGCATTTTAAACTATAATTGTATTTCAATTAGGGTTTATATTATAAGACTTTTTATATAGCGTATTTTAAAGTATAATCAGTTTAGCTATGGATAAATAAACGAATAGGTTTTATTATCACCTGACTTCGGCGTAGCAAAAGGAAGGCAGTCTACGTATGTATGTATGTACGTTCCACCGTAGCGCCTAAGCCACTGGACAGATTTTAAATAATACGATTATTTGCGTGCCAAGATTAAACAGACATGGTAGCGATAGAGTAGGTACGACCACGGCTCTACCTTGACCATGTTTGTACCCATGCATTTTTATCTAAATTATTTTTCTTGTTTCGTCCTTTTTACGAGTATATCACATTTTTGAGGTAGTCGGGTCGGGTCGGGGGATTCTCGACATCCTGGTATTTCTTTTATTTTAATATACTCACCTTAAAACCTATATTGAGCAAATTTCCAGACCTCCAAACTGCAAACAAGAAACCTAATAAAAAGTGATACCGCTGCAACTGTCTTTAATAACTGTTTTGCCTTAAGAGCAACTCTTAGAAACTCCCGTTGGCACTATTAAGGTACGGGACCCTAAAAACACGCCATATTCGAAAATACAAACACACGTATGAAAAATTCACCAGCAATCCGAGCCAGTCTGTATCCGCGATATGCTAACAAAAAACATTCCCCAAGACGTAAAATGCATTTTGCATATTCAATTTATTGTGCCAATGAATATGAATTACTCAGCCTCAACAATCTTCACTTGTATCCCTTATGTCTTTCAAAATACAGTTTATTATACGTTAAACACATTTCCTCTATTGTATGTATTCCTAGTAAACAAAATTTTCTTGGAAACTAAACCTTATCAAGGAAGGCCTAAGGCAGGTTGTTCCTTAGTTTTTTGCTTTTGTTACTAGGGTATAATCAAAACGGGGTAATTTGTGAATAAAACCGTTGCGGAGGCGTTTAGCTCCATTTTATTTATTTGCCGTTTTTTTAATACATTAACATTTATTTCACGCAAATGAGGGGTTTGGGAATTTGTTTCAAAGGTTCACAAAATACCAGTACTGCTTTTTAAATATTTTTGATTCATTTTCTTTTTGCTTGGTTGTCCGTCGTTGTGTGGACACCTTGGCACTTCTCGTTCCCGCTAAGCAACCCTGAGTGTGTATAGGCTAAGTGAACGTGGATTTAAAAGGGTTTAAAAATAAAAACCAAGAACTTCTTTACATCTATGACTTCGTATGTTTTAGTTTTCAGTAGATCAAGACAATGGTTTAATATTTTAAAAAATCTCTTTATTTATATTAAACCACAGCAATTACGGTTTAATTTTAATAGATATTTAACAAATAAAATATTACACCGAATAATAAGGAAACCACAAAAAAACCCAATTGGACATATTTGCGTACATTCGATTATTCATCCCCGCTTTCACTCCCCATAGCTTTTGGATGGAGGTACCGATATAAATCAAACATAGCTAAGAACACGCTCGATTTAGTCACCTTTAAAACGAAAAAAACTACATCAAAATCGCTTCATTCGTTCGAGAGTTATGATGCCACAGATAGACACACAGACAGATACACAGATAGATACGGTAGCAAATCAGTATCTCAGTAATAATGTGCCTCCTGTCTGGTTTTGATCAAGAGAGCATACAATTAATGACTACGTCTCTATGTATACCAGTTTTATAGTCGTTAATAAAAAAAACTATTTCTTGAAATTAATATTTGTTGATGAGATTGAGATTGAAACAAACAGTGAAGCAGCCATGTTCCTCATTGTGGCCGGATAGTTGCGACAGATTCGCAACTTGTCACATTGGGACTCAACATAAACATGCGAAATTCGGTTGTAAACACCTCTGCCTACCCCTCGCGAGGGATTAATTAAGGGGTGAGTTTATGTTATGTATTTAAATATTGATGTCTTTATTGGTTTGTATTTGTCTGAACACAAACTTTTTTAAAATAATGTTCAGGTTAATTCAAAATTTTTGTAGGTAAATATTGTGACAGAGCACTATGCAAGCTGTGTTCAAAAGTAACTGGGTTGACGAACTCGATTCACAATCCCTCAAGTTAGAGTAGACAAAAGTTTCCTAAGATGATATTCATTTCAGAAAACACCCCAATTCAGTACAACAATTTAATGTAATAAATGCTTGTTTTCGAAAGGATACCTCCTTACCTTTGATGTTACTCTGGTAGGTCTCAAGGTCTATTTATTTATTTATTGAACATTAAAAGTCAACGAATACTCAAACTCTATCACGGTACCACTTCTACGAGTTTTACGTTCCAATTTATACTATTTTTCTCAACATACTTTGTCGGAGTTAAACATGTTTTAGTGTTTTTGATTACAATAGCACTTTAATGAAGAAGCTATTTATATTAACATTGAAATTATAATTATGTAGCTTAAAAGAACCAACCAGCCACGTTGTTTTTTACGTTGTTATCATAAGAATTTAATTAATTTGAACCCTCTCTACTAGCGCTGTCCATAGCGGATACTTTTAAAACTTTCAGAAGAAACAGGCTGATAGACAAATATAATTGTGCATTTAACAAATTGGTGTCTTAATATAAAGCTGCACCTGCTTCTTCAATCTAAGGAACAAAACTTTATATCGTTATCTTAAAGAGAGAAAAGGGACTTTGGGATGAAATGGAATAGTTCAAGCTTTTTCCAAAAAATTTAAATGACCATGCTTCAACAGGTTCTTAAATTTCGCGATTATTGGGTTAGAGTAGTATGTAGACTACTTACATAAGACAAGCTTTTTGCCCGAGACGTCATTCGAATTCGAATTCGAAAAATTCTAACCTACTTTTGACCGTTTGCCTAAAGTCCATAGTAAATATAGCTATCCTCTTTATAAAGTTAATAATACTTGTAAATTGTTATTATCGTACAAATCACAGTAAGGGTAGAGCCAAGAAAACCGTTCACACACGTCTTCTTAATATTTAAATAACCTTGTCGAGTTTTTCAACAAGTATCACACAATAATAGGCTTTACTTCAATATTCAGAGCAACCTAGAATTGCTTGATAGAATTCACAAAGATAAAGATGATTGGAGGTTGCTTGGTGGGAACGGGAAGTTTCAGTTGAAATTTTCTAATTTTATTTTCTCTTCTCATATATCAGCAGGATTTAATGTGAAATATGCGTGTTTTAACCAGTTGAATATCTTTAGTGCTGTACAAGTGTGGAGAAAGCGAAATACGACGATTTGGCTGCTCGTTTCGTCCTCTCCCAAGTAACTCAATAAAGCCTACAATAACCGTACTAGCATGTTACTGGGGCAGATTCATTATACCATATCATTATTCATCATTTTATTCCTCAATTCAATTCAATTCTTTCTATGGCGACTATCGTATTGGACGACAACTAAGCCAATGTCACGTGATGATTTTATTCCTCATCAAAACTGGATAATAAATATTACTTGTCAATGTCAAAATAATTAAACTTATTGCCATGATGACGGTAATGCCTGATCTTTTAAGCTATCAGCTTCATAAGTCAGAGGCGATTTCATTTATATGTAGACAGGTAATCATTTGTCCACAACCTCCCCTTTTTAATACAACGTCTTGGGTAAACAAGCAGATCATTTACCAGATGGAAAGTGATACCGCTTATTGACACGACGATGCCTTCGACTTCTTACAACGCCAAGAGCACCGCCAATGTTAACCATGTAAACAAATATGTTAAAACCGAAACGCAGCGAACTGCTTCACGGCAGAAATAGAACGGAGGGTGGTACCGACCCAGACGATCTCGCACGTTACCCCACACCTTTTTAGATATGTTTTTTTCCAAGTCGGTCTCATTGCAGGTAATGAGAAATATAACTAAGCGTATGCCTTTGCCCAGTCCAAATATCATATTTAAACCATTCATTTATCGGCTTTGTTTCTTACAACATTTACTTTTCAACATAAATCAAATCCAGAGGTAGCCTAGTAACCATGCCAGTCATCTCACCGTCGGTTCAGCGGATGTCACGATGTTTTAAAAAAGGTTAATCTATTAAACATAGACCAATAATTAATATATGCTATTTTAGTTTACATACAACAAATGCCCAATCATTAATCTATGCTATCATCATTTACTCATACGTAATGCACCTAAACTAACTGACTTATTTATTTCAAGGTATCGTCTTGTCAGCCAACGAAGATATGATGTATTTCAACTGCACTCTGCATTTAAATTATGCATTTCGTGCTGCATAATAGAAACGGAAACGATTCAGCCAGCATATAACAAGATTACTAATTAATCTCCGTTAACGAGGTTTTTTAAATCTTCAACACAAAAAAAAGGTGAGGTATCACAGTGTCGTTGTTTTGAATCAGTTAATCAGATTTTTAATAATAATCATACGTAGACTTAAAAGGGTAGAAAACTAGCGAAGTACCTTAATTTACTTGCACAGGTTTATCTAATGACAGTTGAAGGGTAGAGGTTGCAATGAAAGATTTATCCGTGCTTTAAAAGGAACTTCGAGTTGTGTTCATGCTCGCTTAAATGTCTGGGCGATGACGGTAGCGTTGGGTGCCAGGTCGTTCACGTCCCTCTAATATTGTTGAGGAGGGCGATGGTTGAAATCCACGTTATACTCGTGATCGGGTGCTGTTTGTGTGGACTGGCTCACTTGGTCACAATATTTTATTACGATAATTTTCAATCGCATTGTTCTATAGATTAAATTCGTTGCGTCCCCTATGTTTCATGCAATTAAATAAAATATATTTAAATAAAAGCCTAAGTAGACTTAAAAAAATAATTATTGAAAATATTACATATTGTTATTTGCTTTATATAAAGGTATTCATAGTAGCTTTAAATTGTATGAAATAGTTGGAACACTTAAATGTTCCAATGTGTAATGAAAAACTATTGTAAATTTTTGGAAAAAAAAGCAACTACGGAGGTTTCTTGCCGGCTTCTTCCCCGTAGGTAGCATTCCGAACCGGTGGTAGATAAAAAAATTACGATTTGAATGCACTTATTATAAGTCAATTTAAATGAAAACATTTTGAATTTGAACTTAAATAAATCATCTGTTCGTCAGATCTTTCGTAAATATACAAATGACAGACATGTGTGTTTAGATTAAGTCGCAAGAAAAAACTACATGACAATAATAATAAAATTAATTTGAAAATACTAATAATTTAAAGAAAACAAATGTCAATGAAATATGAAAAAATCATAAAATGTCTTCAGAAATTACAGTAATAATTGAATCATTATAAAATGTCTTCAGAAATTACAGTAATAATTGAATCATTATAAAATGTCTTCAGACATTACAGTAATAATTGAATCATTATAAAATGTCTTCAGAAATTACAGTAATAATTGAATCATTATAAATCAAAATGTGATTTTGAAGAAATTTGCTTCTAGAGCTTCAAACCAATTTATTTTTGATTCAGTTAAACTTGTTTGAATCAGAACTCTTAGTAATTATTAATTTAAACTTTATTGAATCGAGACTTACCATCAATTTATATATTTACGTTACTACCCTTTTAAACTTTATCACTGTGTTGCCCACGAAAAAGCCTAAAACACTTTCATTTTCCCCCGTTTTTATACACTCACTTTTCTTTTTTATTTCAAAAGAGTTCAAACGGACAGGCGGCTCTACTAATGGAAAGTGATACCCATGTATACCCATACAAAAAAGCAAAAGATAAAAGAAAGTGTAAGAATACCGCTTTCGGCAGCTGATCCCACAATACATTATATAACTGACTAAATCACATTTGTAGCCTTCATCATATAACCATATGCTTGAATCAACAAACGATTCAATTCTATATAACAGCAGCGTCATTGTTATCAATGCATATGTGAACCGTGGACTGATATTGTGTAACATAGTTAATAGTTGGCCAATTGTAGCCCCAGGCCGTACTGTAGTTACCCTACAACACTAATGTCTGTTGGGCTGTTAAAAGCACGAGCTAAACCTTGTGAGGTAAATAAGCTCCCCCACCCGAAGTCGAGGACCAATGTGAGGAGAATCAGGAGCTCCCGCCTGTAGTCGAGGATCCTCAGGGGACATAGAGGTTTGTAGTTCCGCATTGATTTGACGGGCAGGTTCAATACACTCGTCCTTACCGGTTTTATATTATTAAATGAGTCTTTAATTAATTGATAATGATAAATCAGTAATTAAAATAAAACTGTTCCACGTGAAAAGTTTACACTTTAGAACGTGGACGTGGTAGCTCAGTTTGTTACGTGCATTTGTTAACCGACCAACCCGACCCGTCGAGTCGAGGGTTCGAGTTTCGGGGTGCCGTAAGTTGTAGCTGTCATGTTCCTCACTGAGCCCGCATAGTGGCGACAGATTCGCAACCTGTCACACTGGGACTCAACATAAACATGCGAAATGCGGTGTTCGACACCTCTGCCAACCTCTCGAGGGATTACGGCGTGAGATTATGTTTATGTGTTATGTTTTCACTTTCCTTTAACATTTGAAAAATCTCCCTTCAAAAATGTCTTGTTTGTTTTTCATTTAACAATAAGGAATTATTACAATAACAACAGATAATTAAGGTATTGCAAAAACCACAGAGGTTTGTAACCAATGTTTAATGAGTATTAATAAAAATAAAAAAACAATGACATTGAACTGTTTTAGCCAAGTTGGTACAATATATATTAAAGCTATATAATTTAATTAAATCAATTTTTGAAGATCTCAATCTCTGACAACAACCTCCCGTCACCAGAATATTGCAGAGGTTTTAGCCTTATTGCTACCTCTGTATAGTGTGCCAATAAATTGAATAATGTACTCATTAAACTTTTTAACTCCTCGATCAAAAGCCATCTATTTGCTACTTCATCATCATTTCACCCTGAAATCTCCCACAGCTCAAATTGTTCCCATCAGAGCGATCATGCGCCCCATGCTTCCAGCAGCTCCCTGCAGCTATGTCAAGATCGCCTGTCCTCTTCAGGTGGATCTATTCCCCGATACTTGGAGCAGGTGTCGCAAAGATGACAGTCAACCGGGTATCCGGAACTGGAACGAAGAATTAACCGTTCTAAAAACTTTCAGCTTTTGTATATTTCAGGCCGATTCTGGTAGTCTTTTAGTTAATAACAATAATATATTAATTCACTGAAACATGTGTTGCAAATATCTTACTTCATCATTATATCATATAGTCCACCACGTTTTTTCCGGAAAGTACAGGCGCACAAATGTCAAATTATATATATATTAAAAAAAAAGATTAAACATTAAATGACATTAGATGTAACATTATTTGGGTATCTTGAAATCATTAGTATTTATACCGTTAGAATTAAAAAAAGTCATAGTAGCATCAACAAAGGAGAAAATTAAATATAATATTTTTAATTCATCAAATGGGAAAATTACTGTATCTGCAGTAGAAATAGCGATCGCTTCATGGCCCTAAATTTTCAGAACCAAAGATTATCTGCGCATTATATATACGCACCGTTGCTTTACCAGAAACGGTTTTCAGTCCTTCAAGCTGCATGATCAGATTGGTCAGCCCATTACAATTTTGACTTTAAAATAGTTACTCGCATAATTTCCGTTTGTTTCGTGGCCCAACCAGTACTGTAAATTCTAAAGCTATCTCCAAGCGGATACTAACTTTTGACATTCGCTAACTCCAAGCGATTCTAAGACCTCTGGCTATGAAAATAGAGGTCATTTAAAGCACGGACAAACAGCGATACTTAAAGGCTTACTTAAGTATCCAGTAGAGTCTTGTAATTCGATCATTGACTTCGAACGTCTTGACTTTGTAGTTGAATAGTTGGGCTCTATTTAAATTGCATCTTTCTTATTGACCAGGCGAGCAGGACTGGCGAGGAGCTGTCTCTTTCTCGCTCCTTTATAGAAAATTTAACTGTCTTGAAACACTTGCTTCTACTACTGGTCATTTTCGTTTTTTATACGTAGAAAGATAGTTTTAAGTATTTTTGAAATCTTTTGAATGTGACGTATTATTTCTGATATTTGATGTAAAACACACTATTTCTATTAGTAAACGTTTTTCGATCGCATATTTCACAAGTAACATTCATTGCATCCTTTGTAATTCATGTAATTTATTATTTTTATTTTAGAATATAGACTTAGTCATCGATTTAAATATTATATAAAATTTGGTTTGTATAACTTAGATTGACAGAAAAATTAGGTTTACAATTAGAAAAGTGTATTTTATTTACAAATTTTAATATGTATTAATTTATAGTACCTATCATTTTGAAAAAAGCAACTCCGGAGGTTTCTTGCCGGATTCTTCCCCGTAGAAATAGCGTTTTGAACCGGTGGTTGTATGAAAAGATGACGATTTAAAAGTACTTCGTTTAAGTCTATTTGAATAAAAAATATTTTGACTTTGTCTTTGAAAAGTAACTCGTGTCCGGGGGAGTACAAAATTATTGAATCAACCCAAAATCCCTAAGACAATAACATACTAGCGCTGTCCATAGCGGATATATTTTTAAACTTTCAAAGGAAAGGCTAATAGGGCATAGATTTAAGAAATACTACGATTAAATCATGTTTTAAGGATTCTGTATTGTCTATTGACATTGAAAGACGCAGTTCAGTAGAGTACGCGGGATGTTCGAAGATATTGGAAATGAAAAATAATAATTTTAAAAATATGCACAAAATTTAATGTATCTTCTTTTTGACAATAATGTATATGCATGAATTTTTTTTTGATTTATTCATTTAAACAAATCCGTTAGATTTTCTCAAATATCTGACTTATTAACTAAGTTATAAAGTTTCAAAGTCGTTGGTTAGACAGAGAAATCCGATATGTACTATGACTTAACTAACTTCCATAGAAAAGGTTGTTCTGATGAGCTAGATGGAGATATTTACGTTTAATGGTTTTATCTCCCTGTTTTATCGTTCAATTCTAATTCTGTTTTATTGAAATACTTTAAGATAAATTAATTGAACAATCAAATCCAATTTCTTGCATATTCCCTATTGTGTCAACTTAAAATTAAAAAAACATGTGTACATAATTCTAAAGAGTTTTTATTTGCGTCAACATCTACCACGAGTTCGGGTTATTTTTGTAAATGTCAGATGACACTCTTAGCTTACTGTAGTAATTTTGAACTGAGAATCTTAATTCCACTTCTATCCGTTAGAACCGCTTTAAAAAGATTCAAACAAACTGCAGTCGCAAGCGGCAATCGAAGGTAAAACTCATGTTGGAAACACAGATCATTAAAAAAAATTGTTCCGGTACTTATCTTAATACTGAAATAGTCCTGAAGATATAAGATCTTGTTTTAACCTAACATAATCAATCCTTACTATTATTATAAACGCGAAAGTTTGTAAAGATGTATGTATGTTTGTTACTCTTTCCCGCAAAAACTACTGAATAGATTTTAATGAAACTTTACAATATTATAGCTTATATGTACATCAGATTAACTTAGGCTTTATTTATAAAGATATTGTCCAAAATATCACGATGAATGCTGAGTAATTAAAAATCTTATTAGAACAATTTTCGACTTTTACGCGAACGAAGTCGCTGGCAAAAGCTAGTGTCTTATAACAAGAGTGTCAGATCTCATGTCTTACCATTGATTGGTGAAAACTTAAGTATCCATTCTTGATGTGTTTTGTAATATTCTATTACAGCTCTAAAGGGCCAAAATAATTGCTATTTCAAGCGTTTATAAAGTAAATGGTATTCGAAAAAGGTTTCTATTTCAATTTACGTCTGAGTCGATGTTAAGTATTCATACATATCGTTTCTAGACCGAGGTCAGACACTAGGCAGCCTTTTGATATCCAATGTTAAACAGACCACGTAATAACCAAATTCATAAATTTTTACAGACTCGCTAAACATTATCAGCTTGAATCTAAACAAATTTGGCCTTGCGTTGTTTGTTGTTAAGAGCAGAACTTCATTTTTGTCGGTTGTTTAATTATTTTAGTATTAAAGTTATTGTTTGCTTTATTGGCATCAATATTATACTCATTAAAAAAAAATAAACAATTTTACTAAAACATTCTAAGTTATTATGTTCGTTTTTTAATCGTTGAATATTTTTATGTGAACAGAATGTACCAAAAAATATAAAAATAAAAGTATTCAATGTTTTGTTTTGGGGAAAGACCTTTTTAGGGTTCCGTAGCCAAAGGGTAAAGGGACCCTATTACTAAGAATTCGCTGTCCGTCCGTCCGTCAGTCTCTCAGCGGGCTGTATCTCAAGAACCATAGCATCTAGAAACTTGAAATTTTCAGAGAATGTCTATTTCTGTTGCCACTACAACATACATACTAAAAACATAAAGAAATTAAAAATACGGACTCCCATACAAGGTACGTGATTTTTTCGTCATTTTTGGTCTGCTCTTGTTTCTTTTGTGAAATTATCTAAAAAGCAGATAATGTTTAATTTTAAAGGTGGTACGGAGCCCATTATGTGTGAGTGCGACTCACATTAGATTTTTCTTTTGTCTAATTTACGATACTGTAATAATTCAATTATGACAACGTTAGTTTTAACCCCCGACGCAAAGGGGTTATAAGTTTGACGTGTGATAGTTTAATGTTGGCGTGTCTTAATGTCTTAACCTACTTGTTTTGTTTCATTGCTGTTGTTGTTGATGTCACAAATATACACAATTTTTATTGCAGCAGAGTTAATCATAATTAATTAAATTTAAAGTTTATTTAACCCTTCCATTAAATAAACTTTGATAAATATATATAAATTTGGCAAATTGTTTTTTTTCCTACATAATTTTTTGTTGTTTTTATAGCGGTAACAGGAATAAAAACTGCTAAAATTGGAACTAACTACCTCTTATTGTTCATGAGAGCCTGGTGACAGACGGACGGACAGCGAAAACCGTTATAGGGTCCCGTTGGCACCCTTTTGACACGGAACCCTTTAATGAGTTTTGACATTTGATAAAAATAATTAAAAGCACAAAAATTTGATGAAATTGGCCGATTGGATTTCAATTTATTTCACGACCAGTACAAATGTAAGTTTAAATTGGATATTTTCACGATGCTCGTGTTTTCCAATTATTTCCCTAAGTTAATTAAACGCTCACGTTACCATCGCAACGGCCCGTTCTTTCCAGTTCATAATGTTAAATATATTAATAGAAATTTCGTCTGCAGAACGGTCTCGACGAATACAAATTACAACATCCCTTCAGTACCCTTCTCAATTTACGTTCCACGTTGGTTTCAGGGTTGAATTTAACATCGATTTGTTTATCCCTTATAATAATTAATCAGTGGCTCATCTTTTACCGTGTGACAAACGGTCCATCATGTTAAATTCGATTCAAGTCTTCGCGTGCAGTCCTATTTATTACCTAGATCTTGTGAAAACTAAGGGGAAATTCAGTGCTTTTAAAAAGTTTTGTCACCAATACTACTGGTGTAAGATGTAGGTTTGTATTTAGTTTATCCCCTATCAATAACGCCATAAGTGCCATAACGTGGTGAGGCCTCTCCTGACTGTAGTCCCTTTTAGTTTTTAGCCTCTGGAACATTTCCATTGCTGTCTCCGCTTTGCTGGGAAGGAAGTCTGAAACCCGTTTCTTACTACCTCCTATTTATTCTGGTTAATTTCGTTGCGGGTCCCAAGACAGCCGGTAGGGTATCCGGACACAGCCTGTGCGTCATTGCACAGCTGTTTTATTCGATCAAAGGACGCCACTGTTGATCCTGGTGAACAGGATTTGCAGTGGTGGGACAGAGTGGCGGGTGTGCCACGAAAAAAACAGAATCTACTTAATTCCAACAACATTAAAGTTATTTATTGCAAACTAACTTTATCTATAGTAGTTAGTACACACTAAGCAAATATTTGTTCACATTCTCGCAATAGAAAATAAAACTCTGCCCTATTATAAAACGTAGACTAAAGTCTAGCCCCTTAGCCAAATGCCTTTTTTCCGCAAGCGTCAACGCCAACGGAAAATGAAGATGCATTGAAATGACACTCCCTGGAGATACTTTTTTTCCGTGACGAATTTCCTTTGTGGCAAATGTACAACAACCCTTTTTTACTACTACCGGTTTCGGAATGCTATTTTAACTTGGGAGAATCCGGCGAGAAACCTCCGCAGTAATTTTTTTTAATATTATAAATTTGTAAACTTGTAAGGATTAACTTTTGAAATAAAGAATAAAAACATGTTTCAAGTTCTACAATTTTATTGAAATTAACGACAATCTCTGTTATTATTTGGAGACCATAATGCATTTTTTTCATAGTGTACTATATTCTTCTAGTCGAGCCGTTTCATTTAATACCCATATTGAGGGGACAGTGAAAAAACATGTAGTCCGCCATTTTGTTGCGGCGGCCATCTTTGATATACAATGATACTTAATATATTATATTGTATCGTCATCAGAACTAAAGGTGTGTGCCAAAGATCAGGTCGATTTGTCAACAGGAAGGGGGCAAAATTTCAATCACTAAATTTGAACCAAACAAATTGGTCAAGCTAAATAAAACCGTTTAAAAACATCGTAACTTCCGCTGACATGACGGTGAGATGACGGTCGCAGTTACTAGGTGTAATAAATTGATGCTTTAAATATGAATCTGTTATTTGGACTGGGCTTACGCCTACAATCAGTATGTATGTAAGTCATGTCTCATCTGTAATTAATCTATAATTGAAATGAGACGATAATTACTCATTTACGTAAATAGACGACCAATATCATCTTAGGTCCTGGAAAACATACATGATTAAAAATACATTAACACATAACGTTACTAAAGTACCACCGCTCGAGAGGGCTCAACGAGCTGTGCTCAAAGTCATGCTAAAGAAACCAATCCGCTATCCAACCACACTCCTATTCAGGGAGAGCATTGTTCTGCCAGTTCGAGCGCTATATATTCTATTTGCAATGACACACACACACCAATTGGTTTTTAATTCGCCTACACACAGGAAGCTACTTGAACGAAGAGTTTACATGATTTTATTATTTGAATACCCGACCCCTGTTATTAACTCAAAATTTTCGAGAAGATTTCCCAACTATCTGCTCCCATATATTTATAATAAAGTTAATTCAATCTGTACCATTAAGAGTTGTTCCATGCAGGAGCTTAAATATGAAGTTTATAACTGGTTAAGTACTTTAACTTATTATGAAATTGAAAATATTCTTAAGGAGGTAAGATAGTAAATGCAAAATCTGTTTAACACACATACATAATCATATTTTCGCTTCTACACTCACTCTCCACATGCAACAAACATACACACTTGCATTTCCATATCACACCACACACAAACACTCATAAAATCCACACACTCAACGTCACAAAATTTTTATTTATTTTTTATATTTATTAATGAAATTGTGAAAAACTATGATATGTAAATGAAATAAGATGACAGACCGCGTTAAGTCTAATGTGTAAAAGATAAACTTTAAAAATGTGTACCTGCGAGACAGGCTTTGCCTAGTGCAGGACTCATAGCAACTCAGCAAGTAGCCTTAGCAACGATATTGTTTTTCTATGTTTTTTGTAATATCTTTACTAATTCTAAATTTATATTGTTGTTTAATAAAAAAATTTATTTATAAACTCACGCCGTAATCCATCGAGAGGGGTTAGCAGAGTTCTTACATACCGCATTTTGCATGTTTATGTTGAGTGCCAGTGTGACAGGTTTCAAATCTGTCGCCACTATCCGGGCGCAATGAGGAACATGGCAGCTACAACTTAAGGCAACCCGAGACTCGAAACCTCAACTTTTCAGGTCGGGTTGGTGGGTTAACCAAGGCAAGTAACGAGCTACTACATCACCTCGTCCTCGTATTAATTTTTAAATTTTGCAGCAAATTCGTTAAAAGCTTTCTCTACAGTAGGTTCATATGTAGTTTAAAATCGATGGTAATTCGTCTGCGTCCAGTTAACATCCAATACTAACAACACAGAGGTGCCATTTCCTTAAAATGCTTACAGAAATCACAAATTCAAATAAAATTCTTATTTACCTTAACAAAAGACAAGAAAAAAAGCCCAAAAGCTCGGCTTGCCCTATCAAACTAAAATAAGTTCGCGCTTTTATTCATTCATTAACAAAACAAACGACTTTTTTAAAGCCACCGAAATTGTGGTTTCGCTGACATGTTCGCAAACTTCTGAGTGTTTTACTGAGCTCGTCCACGCTAGCAAGTCCACAACGGAAGTATGAAGTATATCTCTCGGCTTGCCCTGTACTAAAACTCTAGGCACGCCACTGAGTGAATAGAAAAGGTTTTTATTTTATTTTAATGTATGGATTTTTATTATAATAATCATATTGATTCAGCCCTGCAATAACAGTAATAATTTATTTATTTGAATAAGAAGATGGTATTTTAGATTTTAAATTAATGATATAATGTCCACATGATTCGCTATTTGGTAGCATGTATGTCTTCCTATACAAAACCAATATTAAAATTAAACATGTTAATGAGAGTAATACTTTAAGTTATAATAATTAAAATACAGAGGCATCTGAGTTCCGACAATAATTAATTTAAGGAAATACATTATTCCATTATTATTCAAAATTTTAAATGTTAAATTAAAAAAAGAGAGTCGGTACCGTAACGCTGGTCTGCATTTCGCTCAGAGGTTGAGCATCGCTATACAGCGTGGAAATGCAGCCAGTGCTTTGGGCACACTCCATTGTACACATGATTTTTATTAGGTTTTTAAATGTATTAATGAGGTTATTTATTATTTTCCATATAATTGATTAAATAAATCTATTATATAAAAATGCACTAAGATATAATCTACTATCGCAGACGCTAAGCAACGATTTGGTATAAACTACTTATAAAAGATTACGACATCCAAGACCGGTAAGCGAAACAATGCGTCCTGCAAATAACAGAAAATTCCACCTTCACCAGGATTCGAACCCGGATCCTCTAGCGTAGCAGCCACCTGATATACCACTACGCCACAGATGCCATCGACTTTCTATAAATTTGCGTTAGTCACTTTGACTTTGTTTGAATCTTTACAAAACGACTCTTTCGGAAATATGAGGGAGTAAAGATATGTTTTTTTTAAATACATCATGGGCAAACAAGCAGGCGGTTCACCTGATGGAAAGCGATACCGCTGTAATGTAATTATTGTTTAGCAATTACATTGGATTACTGATTCCTACATAGTGACGCGCATTGGCTGATCAAGCAACTTCTATTACATAAACACGAGTACTTATATTTACTTACTAAGAAGACAATTTTAAACTTTTGAACAGAATTCACAACTTAATTATATAATGAATATAGTTTAAGCCCTTCACCACAATTTACCACATGGCGACCCTCCCTGCCTTTCGAACATTCAACATGAAGGTCAAGCAGAAACTATCAAAACTCATGAAGAGGAAAAAACTATTTAAAGAAAACAGAAGATGGAAAATTTTAAGGCTGAAAAATTAATTCCAAAACAATTTAAGAAGATACCTACATAACATTTACCTAAATTATGAATGAAGAAAAAAAAGAAGCGTACGGGAGCAAGGATACCCATAGATACTAGGAGCCCAGTAGCAGGAGTCCAGGGTAAGCCTAATGACACGACGATGCCCTGCTTCACGGCGGAAATAGAAGGGAGGGTAGTGCAGACCCAGACGATCACGCACCTGTGTTGTAGAAAAAATAATCCAAACTCATGGGAGACCTTCAGAACTATGTTAAAGCAACGCTTCAGTTTTAGGCTCTCGGCGCACGATCAACTTTAATTAAGAATAATAAATCAAGCCGATTTTCTCCCTAACATTCGATGCACACTCTGTCCCACCACTGCAACTCCTGTTCACCATGATCAACAGTGGCGTCCTTTGATCGAATAATTAACGAATAATGCAGATGTGCAATGACGCACAGGCTGTGCCCGGACACCCTACCGGCTTTATTGGGACCCGCAACTAACTTAATCAAAAGATTTATGAGATAGTAAGAAAGTGGTTTCCCCCTAATCTTATTGACTCATTTTATAACCAACGTTTTGTAGGAACTTTAATTATTTTGTCAGTACGTTCATTTTTCTACTAAAAAAAACAGTCAGCTGTCGACCGTGGGCGGCGAGCCTCAAAAACTTGATTGGCACCCTGACCAAAAATAGGTAATAAATAACACTCGAATCCCTAACTAAACCTTCTGGCTCTATAGTTTGTGGTTGTAATACCGGCAGGGTTACCTTAATGTTCGATGTAATGAAATTAGGGTGCCGCAGTACCAGGCTAACAGCTGACCGTGGGAGCTCGTTCGGAATGGGAACGCTCCAAAGTGTGCAATGGTTAAAACGAATTGTTATTATTATTAAACACAATTACCGTTCCGGAATGTTCAATGCTATTGTTGTTTATCAAGCGATAGCTGATCTTAAGTCCCTAGGATACCCTCGCAAATGGGATTGTGGAATAAAAACAATGGAACAAAGCTCAATTTGATATCGTTCTGTTAACTTGCATGCGTTAAGGCTCTTTTGAATTTAGACGTAGCTTAGTTATATTTTTTATTTATTAATTTGCAAAATGCGGGTGGCTGTCTTCGATGCCAAAGCCATGCGTTAGTAGTGCAGCTAATGGACGTCCGACGATAGCGCGGCGTCCGTGCGACAAACGCGCGACAAAAAGATGGGAACGTTTTGTTTGAAAAAAACACGACCATCCATCACCAGGATGACTGACTTTAGACAGAAGGTCAACAACAAACTTCTAAAATGAAAGAAAGTATTGGAGTCACTTACACTAATAAATTATTGTTTGTATATATGGATCTGACCACATTCGTTTCCTATTGATTTGTCCTACAAGACATAAACCCTGTTTGGGCTCCTGAGACAAAAATCCTTTTTTGCAAGTTAACATTAAGTTATTAAAACAATATCACAGTTTATATACTGATTGAGTTGTAGATATTGACAATGACGTGAATCAAGCATGAGAAAATGTCTTTTCTCTACATTTTCCAACGTTTTTATACACTCACTTTTCTTATTTGTTTGTTTGTCGTTCCGGTCTGATTTTTGCAACTCAATTTTGAGGCACTTCCCGATAAGCTAGCAGGCTGAAATCTTCAGGGTATCTTCAAACCCGATGACAATGCAATTTACAACTATAAAAACGGCTGGACCGATTTTGATAAAATTTGTACGGGGTGACTTTTGAGGCAGTTCCCGATAAGTTAGCAGGCTGAAATTATCGGCAAACAGACAAACAACAAAGATTAAAAAATAAAATAATTAATCGATTTTAAAAATCTAAAAACCCACGCTTTTAAACGTCCTAAAAATAAGAAAATAAGCCTACGGGGCTGAAAGAGGGGCCACTCAACACGTGATATCTTTGCAAGTTACACCCACGATCGGTACACGTCATGTAAATATATCTTATTAATAATCCCTTAAATAATATACGCCCCCACTTTTGAATGGCCCCTCTTTCAGCCCCGTAGGGTTATTTTCTTATTTTTAGGACATTTAAAAACGTGGGTTTTTAGATTTTTTAAATCTATTCATTTTATTTTCGATAACGATCAATAAAAGGTGATTTGCCCTCGGGGCTAGTAGATTCACCGGATCATGTCGGAAGCGGAATTTAACGAATTAATTAAAGTAATTAATTATCAGTTGTATATTTTAAGATCATTAGAGTGTTGTTTCTTTGTTGAGATTTTTTTTAGTGAAGCAGATATAGAGGATTTATGGTCTAAAGTCTTTATTCATGGCGTTTACTTCATGCCTTCAAGAAAAATGTTTCCTCTTCAGGTACATGCTGGTACAGCCTTTGCCTATACCCACCCATTGGAGCTTGTGATGTATTCACATTCCAGACACAACAGTGAACATTATTATGAACACACTGCACAGGTTTATCTGATAGATAGTTGAAATGCAAAGATTGCAACGAAGATCCGCGGTAAAAATTAACTTACTATTTACACTATTAGTAAACCTTTTTCGATCGCATATTTCACAAGTAACATTCATTGCATCATTTGTAATTCATGTAATTAATTATTTTTATTTTACAATATAGACTTAGTCATCGACTTAAATATTATATAAAGATTGGTTAATATAACTGAAAGTTATAGAAAAATTTGGTTTACACTTAGAAAACTGAATTTTATTTACAAATTGTTGTATTTACTTTGAAACTAACAACTACGGAGGTTTCTTGTCGGATTCTTCCCCGTAGAAATAGCGTTTCGAACCGGTGGTAGTATAAAAAGATGACGATTTAAATGTACTTATTTTAAGTATATTTGAATAAAAATTATTTTGACTTGACTTGAAACAAGAAATCAGTCAAGTGTGAGTCGGAAAAACACATAATAGGTCCTGTACCACCTCGTAAGATTAAACATGATATACTTTTAAGATAATTCCCTAAAACAAAAGTAAACCAAAAATGTCGATAAAATCATTTTTCTTGTATGGGAGCCACCTTTAATTTTTAGTTTCTTTAAGTTTTTAGTATTTGTTGTAGCGGCAACAGAAGTAGACATTCTCTGAAAATTTCAAGGGTCTTGCTGTTTTGGTTCTTGACATACAGCCCGCTGATTGACGGACGGACGGACAGCGAAAGTATTAGTAATAGGGTTTTATTTTTTACCTTTGGGTACGGAACCCTAAAAAGAAAAGGAATCGGAGCTTTTGTTTTTTTTTAATTGACGAATATTATGATATTTTTTTGTCATATGGGAAAGGCAAAGGATTAACTCCATAAAGCCTCGTCTTTAGTAGTTGACGTAAAAGCAATTCACCTTTCACATTTTACGAATCTCCATGGAAAAGTGTCAAATACGCGAATTTCAAATGTTCTTTGGAACGATCTGACAAAAGCAGATAATTTCATCAGATTTGGCACAAAGCATCCTTTACCTCTATTGGAGATTTTTTCCAAATAATAATGTGATAATTTTTTATAATTAATTTAGTAGTCCTACCAAGCGTTGAGGTTTAATATCTCACAAAGAACTAAAATTAAAGTATAATAATATAAACCGGTCAAGTGTGAGTCGGACCCGAGCATCGGTTCCGAACAAACTTGTAAGTCTATGAGTTCGTTCATAGCGGGTATCGAGTTTTGAAGATTTTTTCAAATATTTTAAAAAACGCCCCCCTTTTTTATGATTTAAGTACAAATTTATGATTTTGGTATTATTTCCTTTAGATCTAGGTACACTATGATATTGGTTCTGGCCAATTTTCATGATTACATGGCCAACGGGATGTACCCTATAGGTTTTAATCCCCTTGAGAATACGAAATATGCGGGAAAAACTGAGCATTAATAGCCATATCTTTTGATTGCGTTGACTTGCAAGTTAGATTTTGTCACTGTTCTAAAAAATTACAGTCCTAAGTATTTGATATTAATTTCAGCTTAATACCTTCACCAGTCCCTGAAAAAAGGGGTATTGAAAGACGAACGTACGTTCAGACAGATGGACAACAAATCGATCTACGAAGGTTCCATTTTTTATTCACACAATAAAGGGAACCCTAAACAAGATAAACATTCCTCAAATATTAATAATATCTACTTTTATACCCACTCGGACAAGACCACGTCGTATCTAAAGGACCGAAGCATTTTAGAGTTACAAAAGAGATCTGACATATTTTCTCTAAACATTTCCAGGACATTTGAAACCTGTGAATTTAAGTGAAAAGTCCGTTCTGACATGTTGTTTAAAGGTTTCATAAAGGGAGGTTGACAAGTTGACACGGCAGAGTTCACAAAAGGAACAAGGGGATTCGCTGTTTAGGAATTTCGTGTCACAGCTGCTGCATGCATTACGTACTTGAAAAGTCGAAACGGATTCAGAAATACATATTCGAATGGAGACGACGTGCAGTTTTGTGATTTACTTTAAGAAAATATTGACATTATTTATTGATATTAGCTAAATGACAAAATGTTTTGTTTTATACAGTATTTAAGTGATATCACCGCCTATCGATATGACAATGCCCTTGATGACTAGAACACCAAGACAACAGCCTATGCGTCGCTCATGTAGAGATCAAGATTTTAATGCCTATCTTGCCGGTAATTACATTGGCTCTCCAATTCTTCGAACTGAAACACAGCGGATAGAAAGGAGGGTGGTACCAAGCCAGACGATCTTGCACGTAGATCCTGTTAAAACTAAACTAAATACACTTCAAAATTAATGAGATATTTTATAGTTGGTTAAACGTGGTCGCCAAAACCAGATCATATATTTTTAAGAAATATCGTAATTACAGAGACCAAACCAAAGTTACAATTCAAATCATTCAAAACATTACAATACCGACAGTTTAGTTTTATGAAAATACTCAGACAATTCAATGTAACCTCGTATTTATTCTAGATCGAAGATAACCGTTCGTATTTTCATTCAATATAGAGTGCATGGCAGCCATTTTGTTTACATGCATATTCGTACTGTGGGCGTGTTCGACACGTGATTAATAGTATTGTTTATTGAAAACCGCAGAGCGCTGGGTAAATGCAAAGTACATAAACTTAACTTCATTTCACAATGTTTAAGTAAGGTCCTAAATAGGCCACTTGCCACTTATCCGACGTAAAAACATAGCTGGCGTTTTACTATCTTCAAGTAAGATTAACTAGTAGGTGTAACAGTATAACAAATGGTTTTATTGTGATAATATTTTATGCCTTTGAAACGAACTAGTTGAAACTAATACTTTTTTTGAGACTTATTTCTAAAACAATAAATACAAAACGACAACATACGACTTTCTGTCTTAGGCGTTTACCTTACGTTTCGTTTCAAATAAAAATAAATTGTATTTTTAAAAAATAGGTTATGTTCTCATTTTTTCCGTACATCGAAACGTCAAAATGCGATGGCGCCAACACTAACTTGAAAGTAACGATCTGACACATGAACTGAACGGGTAAAACGTTTATCAAACGCAAACTATTTTAAACGGAAGTTTAATATGGTAGTTAATAAATATATAAATTAGTAATCCAATACTTTACTCAGACATCGTGAGACTAAAACTTAGAAAAACTCGAGAAATAATAATGATAATAGTAATTATATTTTCTCAAAAAGCATAACATAATTATGGAAAACTTAGTATAGGGATGCGTTTGTATTGATTCAGCTTTCTACAACAGTCCAACTGATATCGTGTTCGTAACTTGGTATACATTTTTTCCTCGGACAATCTACTTACAAAAATTGATCCCCAATCTTGTAACGGTCACAAAGCCGCTGGATACAAGCAGGCCAGGATCGCTCTCGCAAATATTTGTGGTAGGCCTTTGTCCAGTAGTGGACAACTTCCGGCGTGGACATGATGATGATCCGAGCCGGATCAAGACGGTATTTTCTTGAACTGGGGAGATTCCATCACAGTACATACTTAGAAGCAAATCAAATGAGCAGAATTGTTAAAATGAATAAAATCAGATCAGAGAGAACATGAGTGCAACTTATTTCTAACAATTTTACTCATTTCTAAAGGTTATTGTTCATTTTTTTGCCCGTACGGTCCAAATGCCCTTCTCAGGAAGAAATCCTGGATCCGGCTTTGATGATGATGGTGACGAACAACAATGCCACTGGTAATAAGCTCACCAAAACCTAGCTTTACAACTTGCATCAGGCCTTAATTGTGCGTACATTCAACTCTTTATGTCCAACAAAAATCATTTAATCAAAAGCAACTGTCACGCAGAAACAACGCTATTTCTGGACTATGATCAAACCAACCACATATACATAACACAAACTCACGCCGTAGTCCCTCGAGAGTGGTTGGCAGAGGCGCTTGTACACACTTTTCGCATGTTTATGTTGAGTCCCAGTGTGACAAGTTGTGAATCTGTCGCCACACACAACACATTGAGGAACGTGGTAGCTACAACGTACGACAATCCGGGACTCGAACCCTCGACCTGTCGGGTCGGGTTCGTCGGTAATCCAAGACACATAACAAACTGAGCTACCACGACCTCAAATCAATCATCCC
This sequence comes from Choreutis nemorana, assembly GCA_949316135.1. Taxonomy (NCBI): domain Eukaryota; kingdom Metazoa; phylum Arthropoda; class Insecta; order Lepidoptera; family Choreutidae; genus Choreutis; species Choreutis nemorana. Next base: position 9,323,932 of record OX438606.1, on the reverse strand, counting down.
CCTAAATATGTGGAGTGATGAATAAGTAGTTGACAAATTTCTTCATTCAATTTCTTCATTAAAAACCAGTTATTTCTATTAGCGAATGCAAATACGATACTTTATTATTTTCAATACACAAGCACTTACCAGTATACGGGGCTCGTAAAAATAGTAAAGAGCGAGCGGTTAATATTCTATCGTAGCACGTGTTATCTCCTGGCGTGTGCTCCGTAAAATTTATTATTTCCCAAACAACTTCGATGTACATTTCCAATTTCCTATTTGACGCAATAAAAATGTTAATGCTCCGTTTTTATGGAACGCCACCCGTATGAAGCGGAGGCCTTACAATTTATTAAACTATTTGCTCCTGATAAGTCTGCGGCCCTGGTACTTAGGTCGATGAATTTGACCGTGTATTGATGATAATAAAACACTTTTGCACTTTTAACATTTTTGTGCGAGACCGTCTGGGTACCACCCTCCTTTCTGTTTCTGCCGTGAAGCAGTTCGCTGTGTTTCGGTTCGAAGGTTTGGGGAACCAGTGTTTTTACGAAAGGTATAACATCTTCACCTCTACATGGGCAACACTTAGGGGGTGCTCTTGATGTTAACGATATCAGAGGCATCGTGTTAATAAGCAGCGGTTTCACTTTCCACCAGGTTAACCGTTTGTTTGCCGATGAAGTTGAATAAAAAGTATAAAAAGCTTTGTAAATAATAATACATACAGGTTTTTGGTTGTTTCTTAACAATAGTTTTGAAGATCCTAAAAAAAACCTGCCCCAAAGAATCGTACAAGATACAACAATTACCACACAACAATTCTTAACAACGTTTAAAGCAATACAACAATTTTGCAATAAAAAAAAAAAAAACGTGTTTGTGGAAAAACATAGTTTATTCTGTTTATGCCATGATAAATTATTTTTCTCCGCTGCGCTCTGCAACTACCATTCATTTATCAAATATTAATCTATGAGTAAGCTTGACTCATCCAATTGAAATAAATTACAAGTTGCTGAGTTGCATTTAACTCATTTTCTCACTTACAAATGGCTACACCATAAATGTTTAGTTTTTCTTATTTAATGATAGTTTATTAACTTTAACATGAGGTAAACATAGTCTCACATATTTTATCACTAAGTCAAAGTCAAAATGTTTTTTATTCGAAGAGACTTAAAATATGCACTTTCAAATAGCCATTTTTTTACAACCATCGGTTCGGAATGCTATTTCTACGGGGAAGAACGCGGCGAGAATCCTCCATAGTTGCTTTTTTCAATATTCAAATACAATATTTTCTGCTACAACTAACAATTTTTCAACATAATAATTCTAGCTACACTCTAACTGTCAATGAGATAATCCTGTGCAGCTAATTAAATTATTCCATATATCCTCTACATAATTTTTAAGTTATTTGTGATATTATATGACGACCCACAGCTTTGGTCCATACAAATCATGCCCAAATTACTCTGTGATGAAGATGAATTTTATAAACCCTTTTTAAACTGATATCTACTACAAATTAACCTACTTTTCTGCCAAATTTTAACTTTCTATACTTAAAAGTTAGGCTCTGCGGAGAAATTAGAGCAAACGATTTTATACTTACCTTACTTAGGTATTCAAATACAAATGGAACAAAAGTGACCCCAGAATATTACCCTGTCGTACACCAGACGCAAGGGATCAGATTTGTGTGTCAGAGTTGTTTGTGTGATTTCATTCATCTATGTATTTTATTTATGATGTTTAAAATCCGCCCCCAAGTCACACAAATTTAAAAAACAGAAGAGTTAAGTTACAGTAAAGTCTATTTATTACTTATAAGTCCTTACCTTTATAGATTTTTTCCTTGAACCTTGGATTAGTATCAGGTAGTGTTACAGCATGGCGCATTACCTTTCTGAATAATTGAGTATTTGCGCTACGATACGGTTAAATTTACTAGGAATCGCAGTTTATTGATTGGAGTTGTCTCTAACTTCACGTTCCTGTAATTTTATATTTGACTAGTAGTCTATGTGGACTTTGTGTTGGATGGACTGTAGCAGCGATCGTCAAGCTGCGGCCGCTTTCGGCCCGCCAGGCCTTTGGGATTGGCCCACCTTGTTTTACATGTCTGAAATATAAACTGTATGAGAAATTATTGTTTTATCATCATAAAAATGCTTTATGTTCAATACTTTTTGAAATTCATTTTTTATCTGTTATTTGCGGCCAGTGACCTGAAAAGGTTGAATACCGCTGGACCAGAGAAACAGTCTAATCTAGGGAAGGGGGTAGATCATAGTTAGCTCATATAAACTTTGCCATCCATGCTATCAGAGATTTAGATGTAAAATAGGTAATTATACCGTTTATATAGATTTGTTAATTGCGGACAGAAAGAATATATATTTAGACGATGTTACTAGGTAAGTTTTGCACCTACGCTGGTCGGATGTTGTTATCGTCATGCTACCATACTTTTTATCAAATTACCATTAATACGCATTTAAGTAATAGATAGGGACACGCCAACTCCCTGAGCATTAAAAAGAATTCCAAGGGTACATGTGCATGGGCAATTTTTTGAGCAATCGTTGTCAACTGCTATTCAATCAGCAATCTAGAGCAATTCCAATAAAACGCAGCACATGTTTCTACATTATTGCTTCGATTTGTTCCATATATTATTTGTCATATATGTACCTATTGCCTAGTTTTTTGTGTTGCCCCGTATTGCTTATGTTACCTATCTCTAGTAACAGTTTATATTTCTTGTCGTTGCCGTTAATTGCTCGATGTTGTTATGAGTGTCGTGACGTCAAAACGACTTGGTATTGCGTAATTGAAGTTGCCCGACAATATTTTTTTATTATCAGGGGAAAAGAAGCAATATTCTGGTTAATCCTAGACTAGACAAATAAAAAATAATAAAATAAATAAATTTATTTACAGCTTTTAAATAGAAATGGATGGAAACTCAAATAATTCCGTCCACCTTGATACGAACAATTCCTTTGTTCCGTCACTACTTCGATAAATCTAGGTACCTACTACTTTTTTTCTTAGTTAGTTAGACGCATTGTTTCGCTTACCGGTCTTGGATGTTGTATTCTTATTTATTGAGTATATCCCATATCGTTGTTTAGCACCTGCGATACAAGTTCTTACGATACTTACTGCAGGGCTAAGTCAATGTGTGTGTCGTGATGTGGCTATTATTTTTATTTTATTATTTTATAGTTCGATCGAAGAAGTAGTGAAAAATTAATAGTTACTGGTATCTTTGTATCTGTACTCGATTTTCAGGTCAGTTTGATTTAATAGACGTATGCGATTATTATGTCCCAAAAAAAACAAAGAGGGCGCATTTTATTGTGTTTTTTAAGTAATTATTGTGGTGAGATTAAATTATTTTACGTTTGTCATATAAAATACATAGATTAAGGTTTAAATATTATAATATAAATAGGTAAAAATTTAAATAATTTAACTTCATCATCACATTATTTAAACCTTTGCCGTGTAAAACCGAATGGTTTTGTTTTTTGTTTAAAATACCTTTTGAATGAAAAACGAGAATGCTGATTCTTAAAATTGTTAGATAGTTTATCTTGCTTGTAAAACAATAATAAATATTCTTATTACTACTGTTCTAATTGCATTTTCCCTTTGATGTTCGCAGGTCCCACTTTCGCCAAAAATTCGGCTTCAAAATTTTTTTATCTCGTTAGCTGCAAAACTAATTGAGAATTATTTACCTCCACTACCTAGGGAAAAATAAGACAACGAAATAACGTTCTGTACTACTTATTTCACCCGTGCCATGTAATTTATTCTGTTGGATAATCCACCTTGTATTTCTCTGAAACTATTGAACTGATCATGTCTGTTTCTTTTAAATTGAAGCACATTTTAGATACAAGATCCTTTGGTATAATTATGTTTTATATGTAGTGGTTAGCTAATAAAATAATATGGTACACCCGCCACCTTGACGTCAATATGGCGAGTGTATCTTATTTTCGAAATAATATTGTTTTGAAGGAGGTACAAACAGTACATTTAGTAATAGGTACAAGTCGCTATGGTACACCCGGCATTTTGACTCTCAAGCTTTTAGAGTTAAAATTCAAAGTTAGCGAGGTCAAGCCCCCCCCTAAAAAGGTTTCTATGGCAGTCAGTTTTGTTAGGTAAACCGTCCAGAGAATCTTTACCTCTACATTGGAAACGCATTGGCTGTGCCCTTGGCGACCCACATCAAGAGCGTCGTCATATCAATAGACGGCGGTTTCAGGTGAACCGTTTGCTGTTTGCCCATGAATAGCTCAAACAGTAAAAGTTTTACCAAACAAATCTAGGGTAATGAGCTACTTATAATAAAGAGGTACCTAAAGCCTTAAGCATTAATGACCAGTAATTAAAACACATCTTTTAAGATTAATATGGTCGCAAATTTATTATAAACTTTAAATTCTATTTTGTTCAAATATGACATCTCTCTAACTACTTTATCTGGAATCGTTAATTACATTTTAATTATTAATATTAATGAGGTATTTATTCAAAGACTAGTAAGTACATGAGTAATCACAATTAGGATGAAAATTTCACAATAGAAAACTGTTTGGTTCCGTATTTAAAAAAATAAATAAAAAAAAAATCATTCAAATTATATTATGTTTAAAAAGGAACGAAAAATAAAACAAAATAAAATGAATAAAATAGTATTTTACTAGGACCGCATAACTATGCAGTAGGTATACAGCTAATGCAACATAGCTATAAATACACTCGGTACCCGCTTATCACAATCACTAATCATTTTTATTTTGTACCATTCAGCAAAATACTAAAGGCCATAAGCTCCATACATATTTTTTCATATTTCGTATACTGCCCTAAATAATTAAAAAAAAGTTATTTTTTAAGCATATACAGCTATAGAGAGAAACATTGCGACTTCGTCATTTCTCGGTTTTCTCGAACATTCCCGAACGCTACTATCCGACACATCAATAATCGTATTTATTTAATGACGTCTAAGACAAATTAATACTAAACTTTATGTAAAACGAACTCAGCTGACAAAACACAAAGTCGCGTAATTTCTCACTGCACCTGTTATATACTGTGTGCGAAAGAGATGGAGCTATTCAAATGAATGGGATAGATATACACATGGAACTCTTTTCACACTAACACACTATCTCTTCCTACATATAAAAATACACAAATAAAACTTTGCTATACAACAAACATTCTATAATACGAGAAAAATAATGTTTATAAATTATGACATTTAAAAATACAATGAAAAATAATAACAAAATGCAGCTTTCGTGATGATTTCTATAGCAAGTTCAAATAACTAGAAATATTATTTACAAAGAAAACCACCTTGGCAAGATAACTTACTTAAAAAGACAATACAAAACGCTTAGAGACAAAAAAAAATCAAAACCGAATGAATCAACATGATTTTATAATTCAAAATGTCATGACGACGATAAAAATATTTTAAATTCGTTTAAAAAATTCTCTGCATTGTATAAAAAAGAGAATTGGTATTAATTAACAGGGTGCATTGTTTTTAAACAAATTATGTAACTCAATCTTCTATTTGCTTTAAATACAAGTTATTTAATAGTTGTTAACAAGATGGTTACTCCAAGCATGTTAGTTTACTAGAGACTTGCCAATTAGGAGATACAGCTTTATTAATGCAAAGATTTTGCAGAGTTAAACTATTTACTCAAAATTCAAATAAGTGTCAATATTTAAATGTATTAAGCAACCATCTTGTTAATTTACATTTTTTATCAATCAATTTAAAAAATAACATTTTTCAATTATTGATATTTGAAAACAACTGAGTCAAAAATAACAGATTAACTTATATAATTATACAAAGCTTTATTTTTGGTTTTCGATATCAATCAGCACAATGCAACTTACAAACTAGAAATATTCAGGATTTAGTTAAAACTGGTCTAAGTGTTTAGGTAATTAGAAATATTATAATGAGCATGATTATTTTAAATTGAATCCCCTATAATAACCCTCCCCGAGGTAGGTCGCAAATATTTTTGACTTTTAATTAGATTTTTTTTTGATCTCGAAATTGTTATTAGTTAAATAATTATGTATTTTCTGGACAAGCTTATTCCACATCGTCGCTTACGATCACGAGAGACTGTGGTCTCATGCTTGATTGTTAAAAAAATGTTCTCAAACAAATAAAAAAGGAATCGGGGCACACCCGCCACTCTGTCCCACCACTGCAACTCCTGTTTATCAGGATCAACAGTGGCGTCCTTTGATCGAATAATCAACGAATAATGCAGCTGTGCAGTGATGCACAGGCTGTGCCCGGACACCCTACCGGCTGTCTTGGGACCCGCAACGAACTTAATCAGAAGAAATAGGAGGTAGTAAGAAAGCGGTTTCAGACTTCCCTCCCAGCAAAGCGGAGACAGCAATTGAAATGGCCCAGAGGCACAAAAATCTAAAGGGGAGACAATAAAAAAGGAATATGATAAGAAATGTTCGAGATATAAGCATTTGAGTCAAATATATTTACGTTGTTACCGAGTTACGTAGGTGCTAAAGGCCATTTCACACGTTTCTAGTTGTAGCAAGATAGTTAAGTTTTACTATCCATTCCACGAAACGAGCGCTTAAAGAAAATAGTCCGTAAAAGCCTTTTAGTGACCTTCAATGCCAATGCCAACGTAAACCTTTTTAAAGAACGTGGTCTCGTCTCCAAATTGTAACGATTTTAGAGTAGAGTTGAAGATGTTCAACATATTTTGATGGAATTTGCCCACAACTACTAGAGTACAAAATAACATATTTTTTGACAAAAATCATTTTAACCGCGGTCAAATAAATGCCATCTCGTTTAATACCCCGTCGAGCGAGGCTCATGTTACAATTTTCTTAAATTAGTATTGTATCTATTTGTTTCGTTGCCTTTACAAGACGGTATTTTCAATTAGTGTCAAACCTCTTTTTTCTTTAAATTAAACCTTTTCCTTTACATTGGCATTGGCGTTTGAGGTGGTGCTTATCTCTGACCACTCATTGGCCAAAAATCTGCGAGAATTTTCCCCTAAGAGTTCAACACGTGGAATGGAGTACATAGCTTTAACTGATATAACGTTTTCGACAATTCCAATATAAACATTTAGTCGTGATTTAATTTAAGAATACCACAGCGTATTAAGACGTTTGTGTGATAAACTGTCACAGTTCAGACAGAGTTATCTACAACCCGTGCATAGTTGACTGTCTAACTAGCTACGTGTGTCGAGGCCCTAAGGTAGGCATTACTACTAGAGGAAGATCGTTTTGTGTATTTTTTTAGGCAGTCTTTGGTGACAGTTATATAATTTAAAAACCTCTATTCGAAGGACTAATAGCTATCTTTAGTTACTTTACAAAATTCTCTATCCCAACAGGAAAACGCTAGTGCTTCAAACATTAGATCAAAATATATTTTCTAGTTACATTAAAAAGTGATTTGATAATATTGCTTAACACAAAAATTAATGGTAAATTACAGAGAAGCCATTTTTAAATTACAAATACAAAAGGTTATTTTTATCTCCTTTGGCAAACGTGGCCTTACAGTATCGGCCTGGGACGTCACAAGTAATATACATTATAAAGTCAGCTCGGTATATTCAAACGAACTAAATGATCTTCAATATTTACTGATTTGACACGAACCACAAACCAAAACAAACTTTCAAACGATAAAGTCTGAAATAAATATCACAAGATCTCAATAACTTGCCTAACTCTTATTCACTAAACTCTATGATCTCTTTTTATTATTATTGCTTCGGCTACGGCAATGGGTAATTCTATATTAACTTTCTCGTTGAAGGCAGTGCGAATTTATCATTAAATTTATCATTAATTACATTAAAATTTCCATGACGTGCGATATCGCTGACAACCTAAAAGCTCCATCTATCGGCTGTTTAATGTAAACTATCACAATTGAAGACACGACGGGGACCATTCGCGGATTATTTCAATACCTATAATATACTACCAGCTTCTGAATCGATAGCATGGGATGACAGCGTCTCAAATTAACTAGGTTCTCATGAAAAAAAGAATTTTTTTATTCGACCTCATGGGCAAACAATCACACGGATCGCCTCATGGTAAGTGACACCGCCGCTTATTGGCAGGACGATACCCTTGATGTCAGAAGCACTGCCAATGCGTTCCCAATGTAGAGGTAACATATATAAACAAGTTGAAACGTTGTCAACTTCAAATTCTCAATTCAAAAACTGGCTGTTAATTTTTCCTTTTCTTCGTAATAACACTCGGTTTTTGAGCTTCTAGTATCATATCTCTTGTAAATACTAACTCAAACCCTACGTAACATAATAAAAAATCACATGTTGACATTTAAAATAATCTTCAAACGGTACGTCAAAATAGATCAGAACGAACGATTTAGCAAAAAAAAGTCTACAAAACATAAAATATCAAACCATGATATTTTGTCGATAATTTCAAATTAAATCAATATACAATCGAGCTTTTTTAGAATAGAAAAACGACTACCCTACCTTTTAATCGTCTATTTCGATCTCTTCTACAAAATACAACCGATCGGTCACAATAATTATATAAGGAAATATTATTAAAAATACAATTCTAGTACTATTTTTGAGGAAATATTAAATCTATGTTGATTTCAAAAAACTTTATCACATAATCACTGACCACTTTCCCAGCGGGTTTATTTCTTATTCAAGATTTCCAATATGTCAATGCCAATCATAAACTTGTAATACTAGAAGTTATTAATTAGTTTATGATAATAATAGTCGTCACTAGTTCTAGTATCTTCATCCGTCCTTTTCTAGAATCTACGTTGCTAGACAACTGTCAAATCTGACAAGTGTACTCTGATCATACAATCACATGGTGTACAAAATATTTACCTATCTTTCTGTCAAGACCACAAAGCCCATTTTAAAATTGGGCTTTGCCCATTTTAAAATTTCTATAGAACAAGTGTCACCAGTCATCTTATATGTAAACAACAAATGTCATAGGTCACCTTGTCATAATGAATACGCATATTGTATTCAACCCATTCATAACCATAACTTTAACGCAAAACGAATAAACACACATATCAAATTTGACAGATGTAACAACCGATTTATTCGTAAGACAGCGTCATAATTACAATAAAGTTGACAACATTAATAAAATAGGCTGGTCTATAAACTACTCTTATTTTGTGTTAGAATTTTCCATAGGAAGAAATGTCAATGTCATTTAAACTTTGACAGCTAGCGGCTAAACTCACTAGCGCCGTCTAACAAACGAACTAAACGTTACGTCTTTAAATAATTGAACATTAAAACTTAAGACTACGTCCAAATATCTTTTATTTGGTTTTCTCTAAACCAAACGTATGTTTTTGCCACAATCCAAACGTCAAAGCCTCGATACAAATTCATTTACAAACACTGATCTAAACGTTTGACAACCGCTGACACTTTTCATCAACTGACATTACTCATCAGGGTCACTCTGAACCATCTGACAATTTACTTTTACTTGCAATTGTTCATGTCAGTGTAATTTACCATAACATTCTCTAGCACATGTTCATGGCATAGTAAATTACCATAACATTCTCTAGCACATGTTCATGTCATAGTAAACTACCATAACATTCTCTAGCACATGTTCATGTCATAGTAAACTACCATAACATTCTCTAGCACATGTTCATGTCATAGTAAACTACCATAACATTCTCTAGCACATGTTCATGTCATAGTAAACTACCATAACATTCTCTAGCACATGTTCATGTCATAGTTAATGTCATAGTAAATTCCCATAACATTCCTTCGCACAAATTTAACCATGGCACTGCGACTGAACCATTTGACAACGAATTCTATCTTTTTTACATAGTCTACGCGACCAGTTTACCGTTCTGTTTGACGTGCCCGTTTTGTTGTACGTCCGGCGGCGTCCGGTTGCGCCGGAGGAGCTTCGCCGTCGGTCGGACGAGCAGGATAAGACCGGACAGTCCTATGAACACGCCGGCCAGGTAGAAAGACAAGTCGTAGCTGTCAGTCATGTCGAATATCCAACCTGGAACGTATGATATTTGTAGCTGTATTCATGGATGATAATAATAATAATAATAACCACATCACGACACACGTTGACTCAGCCCTGCAGTAAGTATCGTAAGAATTTGTGTCACAGGTGCTAAGCAACGATATGGTATATACTACATAGATAAGAATACAACATCCAAGACCGGTAAGCGAAACAATGCGTCTTGCAAATAACACAAAGTCCCGCCCCCGCCGGGATTCGAACCCGGAACCTATAGCGTAGCAGTCGGCTGTTTACACCACTGCGCCACCGAGGTCGTCAATATACACACATTCAATATGTACAAAATGTTGTCTATAAATCAAAAATCAAAGTTCTGTAAGCAAATATTGACATCATAGAAAATTGGTGGACAAGAGTATGAAGGTATCACATTTAAACTGTACTGATATACATAAGTGCTCGATCATAATAAAAATAACTTGGTTTATGTGGCTCTTCATCCATTAATCCCGATTTCATTTTAAACCGCAGTAAAACTTACTATTTTCCTTTTAAAACGTTACTAAGTTTGAATTAATTTAGCAAGTATTTTATTCACAAAAACTCAGCACAAAAATATTTATAAAACCATAAAATCTATACATTGGCCAGTTAAAGGTTAACAATTTAAAATCCGAAAATATGTTTCAAGGTACAGTAATCATGCATTATGGTGTGTAAGCTTGTGTTAGTCTCTCTCTCTCTCTGTGTGTGTGTGTGTGTGTGTACATTTGAATGGGGAAATTTGAGACCATTTAGATAGAAGAACCTCCATAGGTAACTTGTGAACTTTTGTGGTTGCAAATAATAGAGGTGTGTTTCTTGTCAACAACAGAAAATGTTCTTACCAGCCAAGGGCGGGCCGAGCAGATTCGCCACACCTTGAATCAGAAGCAGCAGCCCGTACGCGTTGGTAAACTTCTCCAGGGTGATCTGCTCGACGAGTATAATGCTGGTCAGGGAGTAGTTAGCTGCAATCGTCGCTCCGAATGCCCCGCAGGCGGCCGCCATTCCAGGGTATGACGACAGCAGAGGCATGAGGCCCGTCACCCCGCCGCAGCACATCATGCAGCAGGCGTACACTACGCTCGCGTTCACGCATTTCCAGTCCCCCACCCAGCCGAGAAGGATCTGGAATTTGGAGTAACATTTGCCTTAAAACAATTCTAGATTAGAGAATATAAGAATAAGACAACATAATATTCCCGGTGCACAAAAAGTAAAAAAAAATCTAGAAGTAGGTCCTTTTTAGGGTTCCGTGCCCGTAGGTTAAAAAACGGGACCCTGTTACTAAGCCTCCGCTGTCTGTTCGTCTGTCTGCGAGCTGTATCTCATTAACTAAAATAGCTCATGAAATCTTCTGATGATGTTTTTGTCTGTTGCAGCTATTACAAGTACTAAAACATACAGAAGTTATAAATTAAAGGGGATTCCTATACAAGAAACGTGATTTTTACCGAGTATAATTTCAGCCCCAATATAAAAAAACCACAAGCATTAACGCCAACAGAAAATAAAAATGTATTGAAATGACATTTCAGTGACGTAAGTTGAGCGCGAGGAAATGTCACTACAATAGATTTTTATTTTCTGTTAGCGTAAACGCTCAGGAAGAATGATATTTGTCTAACAGCATTTCTAATAAAAAGATCGTCAATTTAACCCGAAAGATAAGCTGGATCCACCACTGCGGGCCATGATTTGAACTTAGGACATCACGTGTCCCAACCGTTTATAAACACTACGCTATAAAGACCACATTAATATTTAATTTCATTTATTTTCAGACAGGCAAATCCGTTAAAATATTACAGATATATGTAAATATTAATAATATAAAGTTTTGATAAGATAAGTAGATGGAATCAGTCAAATCAGAGAGCGGTGTTATAACAGCAATTAAGATAAATAAGATAAAAACAATGACATAATGATATAAAACATAATGGCATATACAACAATATATGGTGACCAGGATTTATGATTTACTAGCTTAACCACGTGAATTATTTTGCATGAAACACTGGGACTGGGAATGGGAAATGTGTGTTTTTGATCTTGAAAAGTGTCCTAAGTATAAGTGTCCTAAGCTGATATAGGACATGGCCTAAGTGTTTGCCGAGTTATATCAAAATCCGTTCAATAGTATACGCGTTAGAACAGTCCCAGAATTAAGATTTTTTGAACCGGGGCAATCTTTGCAGTGGCGCCCTTTGCTGTCTTTTTTTCGCTGGTGGACGGGTGGCTGGAGTTTTTTTTTAAACAGATGATTGTTTTGGCGCTACCTTGACCCTACCACCCAGAGCGGAAGTCCCAGCTTGCCCCTCTCCCCTAGATCCGAGGATGCATTTAAATTACACACAAATAACAGTGCATTGAATTACAAATAACAGTACGAACCATTCAGGTATGTAATATAAAAAAGATTTTGAACTATCAAGCGAATCGTACCGATCGAAAACTATAGTTTTTTAGTCACACAGAGAGCAAGAGACCACGATATTTCCTTATTGAAGAATCATTTCATTGATTTAGTCTTGAGAAAATATTTCCTTCTAGACGACAACGATGAAGGTAAAAAAAACCTTTTTAAATATAGTACGATACCTAAGATTTTTTAAAGCGTGCGACATACGCTCGACAACAGGACGGGAATGTTTTGTATGAAAACAAACCACTTTCAGCATGGCGACTAACGTTATACAGACAGCCGACAACAATATGGTGTTTCATTGCAAATTTAATCACGCCAGGGAGCAGCACAATAAACTAAACAACGTTTTTCGATAGATAATCAAGTCATTCTTCAGTTAAAAAAAAACTTTTTTAAACGGCCTTAGGAAGTCTTATTATATTACAAGTACTTTATACAAGAAGAATAATCATTATTTGATATATTATAGCTACCAATTGTGAAAATTTTTCTTTCATATCAGCGTTCTGACGTTTTTGACACCAAACTTGTTAGTACGCCCTATGCTTTGAGCTTTGCGAAAAACCCCTAACCGTCGTAACTGCAGTTACCAGCGGTATCTAAAATTTATTCCATTAAAAATCAACTCCTCGTAAAAATATATTAGAAAAGCAGATTCATAAAGAGCAAATAGTATAACAATAATAATCTTAATTCCTTTATCAGTTATAGTAACGCGTTTTGATAATAAAATTGTCGTAAGATGTTAGCCTATATAATGAAGTAGCACTTGTAGATAGCGTGATATATATGAGCAATGTAATTGTCAAGGAAATCAACGAGTCAGACGAATGGATGTTATCGAGTTTTTATATAATTACAATTTCTTGCGCGTGTCGGGTTAATCTGTGCTTTATTTTTATGACTTTTTTATTTTTTTATTCAAGACCAGGCAGACATTTGACCCCAAATCCGCCTGATGTTAAACGGCGATGAGGTCTAAGGTGGATCATGCCTGCCTAGGAGAAACCTATTTATCTTGCCTTAAAGAGGCCCAAGTTATATTGGTCAGGGACGATGTGTTCCCTGACAGGCAAAGAATTCCGCACCCTTGCAGTACGCATTATGAAGGAGCTATCGAAGCATTTAGTCCGGATGGTCGGAATATCTACCACAAAAGTATGCAACTTCAGCCTACGTCTCGTACTCCGATTATAAAAGGGGGCCGGTGGAATTAAATTGTGCAATTCCTGCGCACATTCTCCGAAATGTATCGTACAGAATACCGATAGACACGCAACTTCGCGGCGGCTGCTGAGGTCATGAAAGTTAGCAATATCATCGTCAATCGTGATTTTATTTTAATAGATAATATCAATACCTAGTTTGGGAAGACACAATGATACTCTACCAATTGCTACCCTGCTTAATACTCTTTTTCAGCATATATCACTAAAGATCTATATATCACTAAATACACAGATTGTGAAAATTTCAAGTCTACCTATTACGGTTCATGAGATACAGCTCTCTGATCTGACAGAAAGGCGGAAAGCTTGGTCTGAGTGATATAACTGACGTCATTCCGACCGTAACGAACGGTTATGTTAAGACGTGTCCATGCACATCGTTCTAGTGTTCGAAACGTATTTACTGAGCGAACTCTAGGTAATGCACACGAAACAACGTGTACGCCTGACGAAATTAAAAACTTTACAAGAACTGTCTTGGGATGGATCAACTGTAGTAGTTTTAGATTTACTAACAAATTACAAATACCACATTATGATGACAGTGGAGTAATTGGAGATGTTCAGCATATTTTGATGGAATGTGGCCCGGCTCTTGAAAATCATATTTTGGTATAAAACATTGTATAATCTTGGTCTAACGAATGGCGTCTTTTGAAACCCTCCGTCGTGCGAGGCAAAATTTTTGTTTTACTATGCCAAAATTAGGCAATCAGTAGGTGTTTATTAATTAGAAAAATTATGATTAAAGTATTTGTTTAGTTGCTTATCGTGTTTGTGCAAAACCTCTTTTTTTATTAATAAATTACTTATTACTAATATTCTAAGGTATCACAAACAACTCACCTCTCCAAACATATTCAATATCCCGATCATGGAGATGAGCATTGAAGACTGCGACTCGTTGAAGCCGAGGCTCATGCCGCTGTCCGCGATGTACACGTACGGCACGTCATACCACATGTACAGCAAGAAGTTGGAGATGGTGAACACTAGGAACGCGGGGTTCAGTAAGTGCGAGAAGTTCAGAACATCCACTGCCAGGTCCCAGAAATCCCAAAGGCCGGCGTACCACTGCATCTGGAACGCGAGGATTTTTGTGATGTTAGATCCTTTTAAAGAATCATTTGATAAATTTGAAACGTTTGTCTATCTGTCTTCAGTCTTTCTTATACAACGTTATACACAAGCAGATAGTTCACCTGACGGAAAGAAATACCGTGGAAAGAGGTCGAAGACACAATTTATATCCTGAGGTATATTTGCCCAAAATGTTTAACAAGTCAAAAATTAGTAAGAAAACTTTTACGTTCATCATTAAATGATACCTAATGATAAAAATAACCTACTTTTAAACTTCTCAATCTCACCTTTTCTTTAGCGATCGTCGTCATGGAATTCCGGAATATGTTGGGGCAGGACGAGGCGCGGAGCCTGTACCTATTGATGTTCAACATCGCACCTCTGTAAGTCAATGAGTGTCTGTGGACGCGTAGGTCTTTTAAAAACGCTGGTGGCTTCTTAGTAGACCCAGATGCTTGGCGTTTCAGCCATAGGGACAGCGCTGCCTTTTCACTGAGCTGTGGCGCGGCTGTCCCCGGTTGGGGAGCAGTAGGGGATAGCGGTCCCGGTGATAAAGGTCCCTGGGACAGCGGTGACAGCACACCCCGTGGCGGAGATTGCTCATGCAGCCGCCCGCTGTCACTAAAGCTCCGAGACGGCAGCATTACTCCAGGGTAATTCTGTGCTAAGATAGCATACGCTCTGCCCTTATTGGACATCATCTCGAATACTTCTAAAGACACGCTCTCTCCGCCCGTCATGAATGTCGGTAGGTCTACTAAAGAACTGAACTGTGGTACGATCGGTGACGCGACCACCTCCACGTCTGTAGTTTCGTTCATTTTCATCGATCCCGCGGCGCTGCTCTTGCTATCTGAGAAGCTGTCCACGGATGACCCGTATCTCTTGTTGCGTTTTCTCTCTCGTTTTCTTTTCCTTTCTTTCGCTTTCTCCTCGTTTATAGTTGCCGTCCATGGCAAGTCTCTGAACAGTAGTCCGCACACTGCCATGTTCAGAAACAGTCCGGCAAGTATCAAAGTGGTTCCTCTCCATCCATACTCGTCCAAAAGGGCGTTTGTCAAAGGAGCGAATATGAAAGTTCCGATACCGCTCCCGCACACCGATATGCCGGTCGCTAGAGATCTTTTCTTCTCGAAATAATAAGCTACAATCACGACTGCTGCCACATAACACAAACTTAGTCCGAAACCGGCCATAATGCCGAATGTTACGAATAACGTCTCCATGTTGTCGACGTAGGCGGATATGACAAATCCAATGGCTGCAATGATTGACCCGAGCACGGTCATTCTCCTGCAGCCGTATCTATCTGTGAGGAAGCTGGCGATGGGGCCGGACAAGAGCGGCATCGCCATAAAAATACCGGCGATCCATGCGGTCTTCCCCTTGCCCTCGCCGAAATATTCTAAAAAGTGCGGGAAGAAAACTCCAAAACTGAATGTTATCCCGTCAGCGATGAGGTTAACCATGAACGACGCGAAGACCACGACCCAGCCCCAGCCACCGTCCGGAGGGCGCGCCTCTGTGATGGACAAATCCTCATCATCAGACGAGCTGGAGCTACAGCTACTGACGGAGACGGCAGCAGGGGGAGACTTAGCGTCGAACTGCACGTGGAGCGACCGGCCGTTGGGCTTCTTTCCATTTTTGACCTGTGCGGAGTCTTGCAGAAGCGGCTCGCTTTCCGGGATCGGGGCGAGAGCTCTGGGCAGGCCTAGGGCCGGCGGCGGGCTAGGGCCGTTCTCTTGGGTTTCGCGGTCTCCTCCTTGGAGCGTCCGACCGTCCTGGCCCGGCGGCAGCGCGCACTCCATGCCGGCGCCGGCAGCCCGCGCCGCGTCACTGCGCGCTCCGGTTGCAGCGCGAACTCACCGTGGCGCCGGGCTTCCATGCGGACACTGCTGTGCCGACGAGACCTCATGCTAGAACAACAGACAACACACGTAAGTTTTTAAAAGAAACCTAAACAGAAATTATGAAGTACCAAAGAGCTTGATATATTACAGGTTTATTTTTAATTAATTTACGTGTTTATTCTAATATTGTATTTAAATATGCGTTCTGCAACTTCTACATTTACTTTTTTGATTTCAAGACATATTTCCGATAGATATCTGGTCTTTTGTAACCTCAGGTTGTGACACTTGCAGCGGATGTGTGAAATCTAAAATAGGATGTCATATGAGATGACCAATTCACTTCTGATTGACATACAATGCGGTCGTTTGATGGCTCTGTGAGGAAGCTCATCTTTGTGGCGATGCAAGTTACACAACATTCTACCCACGATCTTAGCTCTAACAACACTGAAGTTCACTAGATTTAGAAGCAGAAACTGCTTAAATTATAGTAGAAAATGTAATTCTGTAGCTCCGCAAGTAAACATATAAGTAGTATGAGAGATACCAATAGAAAAGGACCAGTTTCTTGCATACCATTTATTTTCCAGAACATGATCTTTTTTATGATTTATAAATTTGGTAAGTAGATCAATTAAAATAGGTTGTAAGTAACAATTTAGTTAATTTTCCATGGGAGAAGTTTCTTTTACGAGGTTTTACCAAGTCCCCAGTCTAACTGTATTTCCCGTGACACTTCTCCAGTAAGCTAGAGTAAAAGGAAATTGGATTTCCACGGGAATACCAGATTACTATCACTATAAGATAGAAAAGCGGTAGATCTCTTGTTATTCTTTTGATGGACATTTTGATTGACAAGGCAAAGGCTTACTGCTCTTTAAGGGAATTCTTCGCTGACAAAGTTTTATGACGTAACGTTATGTTAATGGATTTGCTTACATATTTATTTCAATTTGTTTTGAATATTTGCATGCTTAATTATATCATAAAAAGTAGTAGAACATTAATAACTTAGATCTGTAAAAAACCTTCATTTGGCAAGTTAACCATTTGATTTGATCTGTGTACGAGATCGTCTGGGTTGGTACCACCCTCCTTTGTATTAACAACATGAAGCAGTTTCGTTGTGTTTCGGTTCGAAGGATTGGACAGCCAGTGTAATTACCAGCACGAGAGCCTTTACATGTACAACGCTTTGTCGATGCTCTTCGTGTCTTAGACATCAAGGGCATCTTCGTGTCAATCGGCGGCGGTCTGACTTTCCATTAGGTGAACCGTCTGCTTGATTGCCCGTGATATTGTATAAAATAGGAAAAAAAACATTTTTGGGACTAAACTTACGACATTCGAAATGCGGTAAACACCTCAGCCGACTTCTCTCGAGGGATTAATTACGGCGTGAGTTTATTTATATATATATATATATATATATATATATATCACAGTTACAGCTTCCTACATGGTCACATGATCTGACAAAACCTGCTTATCAATTACTGGTATAACGAACAATTGTTTAGATTAATCTTGGCCCTACATACGTGATATAGGTTCATAGGTTAAACAAACCATATGAGTACATCAGGCACGCTTAAGTTCAACCACCTAAAGTACATTTTTAAGTAATTGTAATCATGTACGTTCATGGACTGAATTTGATCAATGTTTGTAACCCTCAATTGGCATGAAAGAATATTTTGTTGGTACATTATTTGTTGTTAACTGTTTTAATGATTGCCAATGAATTTTGAGTCTGGAGTAAGATTTATTTAGAAGCACGGTGAATATATTTTTTACACCAAAATTGTTTAAAAAAAATTAAGTCGTAACAACTAAAGTGAAAATTACAAAAAAACATTTGAATACTAGGACGACACGAATAAATAGGTATGTTTTTATAAAACAGAAGCAAGCACACTATCCAGGTCTAGTACTAGGGTAGCATAGCCGCCTGGGTTAATGTATGCAAGCTCACCTCTACAACTGACCCCGAAAACGGGTCACGCTCCAAATCTGCAATGCAGGCACCAGGATAACACGGGTACTTTAATGTCATAAGAATAACGCTTTCATGAAATATTCATTATGAGAGAAAAAAGGCTTTTTGACAGATATTTTATTTCCTTGTTGTGTTCATTAACATAAAACCTTTCAAATCCAAATACAGACCCAAACAATTCTTCGTGTACGCAGACAGTAGTGAAGAAGCGAACAACCGTATTCCGCGTGTCCAACGAGGTCATTTTCCATCCTCGCTCATGGTATGGTTGGAAGTTTCTTATTGGGGCTTAACAGAAGGTACATTTTTGTGAGAAAGGTGTAAAAACGAATGCAGTTGTGTATCAAAATACAGTCCTGACGAACCTTGTGGAACTTGTTTCTCATACCATGTTCAATAACAGGCACTGGGTATTCCAACAAGATTCGGCGCCAGGTCATAGAGCGAAGAGCACACAAGACTGGCTGGCGGCGCGTAAAATCGACTTCATCCGGCACGAAGGCTGGCCCTCCTCCAGTGCATATTTGAATCCGTTAGATTACAAGATATGGCAACACTTGGACGAAAAGGCGTGCTCAAAGTTATGCGTGGTCATACATAAAAATATACATGGATCGACTTGAACGAGAAACTCATGCGTTTTTTGTTTTATCATCGGTTAAAAACCAAAAAGTATTTTATCAAATGCCTTTAAAAACAATATACAATATCCAAGACATTGAAATTAACGTTACTCTCTCGACACAAAAACCCCTATTTATTTATTTCCCCTGTGATCTTAGTTTTCCTTGATCTAAAAATAGATGCCATATTCTTATTTCTGGAGACACAGTCTCTCTCCAGTGATATTTTCTGCACACGCCTATTTAACGCAGTCGTATCTTATACGAATTTTCGATCCCATCTTCAATCTAACCTTATAGCCTGAGGTTTCTTTACCACATACATTAAGCTTCAAATTGGTAGGCGTATTGTAATTCTGAATCTATATATGGATTCTGAAACTACATAAAACAAACAAAAATTTAATCTCCAAAAGCAGTCAAACAAGAGAAACGGAAAGACAATAAAGGACAGCTGTGATAGTGCGAAACGAAGTATCTTTTCACGATCGCTTAAATGAGAATCCCACAATAAACATATCATATAGGTTTTTGACCGTGAAACGTTCGACTGGCCAACATCCAAGCAGCATTCACGTCAAACATATAAATACGCCAAACGCTTGGCACCAACTTTGGTGGAAATTGGTAAATGAGACCGAAAATGTTTTCGCCATAAAATTAAATTTTGTTATTCTGCTAGATGGGTTTGTAAGCTAATTTATTCAAGGTGCGGTTAAAGACCTGATGAAAATTAGATAAACACGCTCTTTCAGTCGGATCGGGATGAACGTCTTCGAGTAATCGGTGAACATTTTTTACAATAACTAACCTTTCTCGACTACGCTGTGTAGCCGGTGGTGTGGTAATTAGAAATAAAACCTTCATTCAGAATGTATGAAGATAGTGTGATTTATGATGAGCTGTCAGAGGTGAAAAGTCAGATAAAGATCGTTACGGAGAAAGTAGATAAAAATAAAGATATAAAATTTTCAAAACGTGTTCCCGCCTAATAAACTCTTATTTATTTAAACTCAGCAGATCTATTACTGGTATCTGTGAAATATGGTCATCTGTATATTTTGTATAGGTGTTGTCGGCGTTTAAGATATTATTATTTTCAAGGACAAAATTAAACCAATTATAGTTATTCCATCTCACGAAAGGAACAATTTGTCAAAGCAATTCTAATGGCCCCTGAAGTAATATCCACAAGGTCAAGGTTCCTATTTAATTCCGAACCGTTACCACGTTTAACGTCCATTAGTTCCAACAAGCAGCTGAAGCCTCGAGATATGCTTACTCAAAGCCAAAATGTATTTTATTCGAATAGACTTTTTGACACCATTATATTCAGTATGTTTTAATACCTTTTAATTAATTTTTAAAAGATTAAGTTTCATATGGAGGTTAATAAATTTGTAAATTAGTAATCCAATACTTATTATAATATGTATACAATACAGTGGCCTAGAATAGAACAGAACAGAAAATTATCATTTGCAAATTAAAAAAAAAACAAATGAATACATACAATTTGAGCCAGCGTATTCTCAGTCAGTTGACACATTTTGATGAAAAAGAATCACATTACATTAAAATTAACAACCGCAGTAAAGAGAAATACTGAATATCAAATGCCAAACCATATGCGTGACATGTGACGTTTTATGGGGTTCCCTACCATCGTAAAATAACGGAATCCTTATAGAACCGTTTCATTATTTAGGCTAACAGTGAGTGTCTACCATGAGTTTTGATAGCCGCTTGCGACTGCAGTTACAAATTTGTATGAATCTTTGCAAAGCGCTTATAACGGATTGATTGATTAAGATTGCTCATACAAAATCACTGTAGTAATCTATGTTAGCTGACGTGTAGGAAAACTTTACGAACGCATGTCATTCTCGTAGCATATGGTTGTTGATAGTTTCATTATGCACATTGTTTCAGTGTCCGAAACTTCGAGTTTCTCGGTAAAAAGGTTAGGCTAGAACAATGTGCATGTATAGTCACTACAGTCGAAAGGTCTTCCTAAAATGGAACGACGGTAACTAACGACGACGAGATAGAAAGAGACAAATCAATCTCTGTCAATATTTAAGTAATCCCACAGACAAGAAAGTTCCTTGCAACAAAAATTTTACATTAACATTCATTGGAACGTTTAAGCACACATTAAACATGTAGCAGGAACACAGACAATGATATATGACTTTTGTTTTCGTAACGCGTTCAATATTACCGATTCATAATTTTGAACTAATATATGACAAGGAAAAACTTCAAAGAAAGATGTTAACAATACAAATTATACGAACATATATGTACTTAGCTTTCAATGTATTAAAAACGTAAATGTCAAATTAGCCCACATACTTACGAGCGTTTTATTCGACGCCATAAACCGCGTTTTATCAACAACAAAAAATTGCTAGGATTAAGTCACACCCCTAGTGGTAAGGACGATGTCACTGAAAGGATAGCATAATTGTCTAGAAAATATATTTCTAACTAGACTCGATTTGAAGAGTTCCAAAATGTACCTAATGCTCGGAGAACATATCAACTAGGAGGAATTTAATTCTAAGCAGTGCAAGAAACCGACAGTAGCAATAATGTCATAATATTTTTTTATATCTCTATTGAATTTGTTCGCATGTTATAAATACGGCAGTTATTCATCGGTTCACACTGTATTTTTTTTTAATTCTAGCATAATGGCGCGGTCGTTTTTAGATTGACAGCGTCAAAATAAGGCGGGAAAAAACGCAGACTGCTTTTTTACCGCTCGCTAGATCGAATTCTTGGTCCCCCACAAGCGCCGGCGACTGCTCGTTTTCCATTTAGACAACTCACAACAGGATGTCATCTGTCACTTAATTGACGCCCGTCATGTTGGCACATCTTTATGTGCTTCTAAGGTAAAGAAAATGCCTATTCTTCTTTACATCTATACTCAACAACGTAAAAACGCCTGAAGGGATTTTAGTTAAATTTTGCTTTGATTAAGTTATTATCTCGGAAGATGTTCTTATTGTTATTATTATTGTGGTTATTTATTTATGTTAGTCAAAATAACAAAATGTTTTATAAATGTAGCATATTTTCTCTGACGTAATAATTTAAATTTCAATCCTTGTCTAAGTTTTAAGTATTTGTTCAAAATGACAATGACGCAGTTCACCCTGATGGGTATATATTTACAATTACCGATGAATAAAAACACTTAATCAAACATCAAAAGATATACAAATATGAAACGAAGCGAAATTAAGTTATATTGGATTCATTGACATAAAAGATTATTTGACAATAAACGTTCATGAAAACAGATTGAGGAAATGTCTACCGTTTGTTTTTTAATAACAACTAGTATGTTACTTTTGTTGGTTTCGATTAAATTCGTAAAAAAGTTGTGTAAACAGCCGACTGCTTACATGTTCCGGGTACGAATCCCGTCGAGGGCGGAACTTTGTGTATTTGCACGACGCATTGTTTCGCTTACCAGTCTCTGATGTAGTATTCTTATCTATGCAGTTTATATCAATCGTTTCTTAGCACCTGCAATACAAGATCCTTCAATCTTACTGTAGGGCTGTCAATGTGAGGGACTTATTATTATTATCATTCGTAATATTTTAAAATGTTTTTCACTGAAACGTTCAAAAACGCATAGCGCCGTAAGTTTCTAAGAGCATGGCGAAAATCCAAGAGATCTTTGATTTACTACAAAGTGCTAACCCTAATTATCCTGTCATCATCCGAATCTAAACTCGACGGCCCACATATTAAAGATCAGATTCCGTTTGCACGATCCAGTCGGCTTGGCAGAGTGCCATCATGTGACGTAACGAAATTACGAAGGCATTCAGGGAAGTTAGAGTAAGTGCTTTCCAGAATCCCTGGAAAGTTAAAAAAATAAAAGTCGATAATGCGATTTCTCAAAAAGCGAAAACACCGAAAATCTGTTGACTGGAGAAACTGGGGTGAAGAGGGGGAAGAAGCCATTTTTTCAGCTTCTTATAAATAAAAAAATGGTAACTCTTTGGGAGTAGTGATGCGGAAGAAAAAAAACTTAGAGCATTGAGTGAGGAATTGAAGACCATATCGAATGCAGGCGCTGTAGAGTCATGACCCTCATAGAATACGTTTTTTGTAGCATGACATAGTAGATTTGTTAGCGACCTGCAAAGATGGGACGCTACCTGGTCTCGGGTCCAGGCAGGTATTTCTGTGATGGGGAAGAGAAAGATGTTTTCTATCTTTTCAGTTTACGTTTATTAAATCAATTATTTTTTATATGTGCGGCGATAACTTAAGTTTATGTACAACGGTATACTCATATGTCTGACGTAATTGAGAAATATTTTTTCTTTTATTCATTTCAATATGTATGATGTGGTAGTACTATCGAATTTATAATAATAACTTTGTGGCTCAACGTAGAGACAAGGTCTTGTATTCACTGTACACGCACATTTCTTACTTTTAGGCTACGGCTATTGGCATAAATTGTCCCGAGACTCTTCAACAATCATTGTAATCAAGTACGTCTTGAAGCTTAGTATCGTTTGATTCTTAAACATCAAGGTCCTGTCAAAAGTCGATATCATTTTCCATCAGGTGAACAAGCTTGTTTTCAAAAAATCTGTCACTGAAACTGCGGGTTTATGAAATACCACCATTTGGTTGCAAAAGCTTAACTAACTAGATATTATTTTTTAGCTCGCATAACTTTTATATAAAACCAGGAAATTATTTGACCCCGATCCCACCTGATGTTGTGAAGTCTAAGCCGAAACATGCCTACCCAGGAGAAGCCTATTCACTCTTGGCTTAGACATTCATAAAACTCAATTCTCATTGATACGATAATGACAAATACGTCAACAAATAATAACGTCATCATCAATAATAATATTATATAACGAATAATAATAAAAAACACAAAAGATCGTAACCTCAGATAAGCAGTCACATAACGAATCATAAACTTGAGTTTATTTCTTAACCAATTTATGAATTATTTTTATTTTATAATACATATGTATGTCGAAACATCACATTATTGATTTTTAGTTGGCAGGAAGAGTTTTGAATATGTTGTTTTTCATATGATGATCCACCGGGAGAAATTGGAAATTTGTCTCACTCATGCGAAGCTGCTAGCTTTAAGTATAACTAATGGACAAAAATCGTCGATATGACGCTCATCCCCAGGAGCCTTCGCTTTAGCATGTCGTTTCTAAGGTCAGATGTATACATGTCAAACAAAACCTGGTTGCGATCGTGCATAAGTTCGATGAAGAATCTCTGGCGATAAGCCGTCTTAAGCTTAGCCGGGGTTCCAAGAGCACCAGCCGAATGGAGGCCCCTTCGCTGGCTGATGACCCTTTAGGTCTTCACTTCTTCAAAAACTTCAAACTTTCTTTTTCGAAGCGAGAACTTTTTGATACCGTCACATTTTTGGTGTGCTCCTCATGGTGTGTCCCTATGGCAAAGGTGGAATAATCTAGCGACCTGACTAACTCGAAAGAATAAAAGGTAATGTTTTTTTTACAGTCTCCTTAAAGCTGCAAGATATTTTCAAGCTGAACTCCCTCTATTTGAGTGACAAAACTATCTATCATCATAATTATAAGATCGACTGTATTATTCCAATAACAAATGTAAGTGCTTATTTGAAATTGTTAGGGTTCAATTTTGTTTAACAAACAGATAAAAAAACGAACCAATTAAAGTTCAACGTCTTACAGAACTAAGATTTTAAAATTGGTGTCATCATTTCTAGTCGTTGGCTCACTGACAGATAAGTAAAGACAAGAATAACAAATCCATATCTTAGAGCATTTATAAATGTATGTTTCTATTTCTTTTCTGTACTAGTATTATAACCGGGTAAAGTTTCTAAGGTTTGTAAGGTGTGCACTCTACATGGGCAACTCATTGGCGATGCTCTTGGCGTTCCAGACGTCAAGAGCATCGTAGTGTCAATCCGATTTTTATGCCAATATTTATAATGGAGTTTCACAATGTAGATTTAGCTAAAAAAATATTCTACGCGGTCCCGGGCAAAAAGCTAGCTAGCTAGCAATATTTTTGAAGGTTTTTTTTTCCACGTTCCAACCTGATCTGAATAAGAAAAAGTAACAAGGCTATTTTCTTCAGTCTCAAGAGCTCAAGCTGGACAGACAGGATAATAATTCATACTTAATGCGCATTCAACTCGCAAACCAACAATTTTATTTTACTTTAGCTAAACATTATGACGTATTCAATTTACATCTCAAATATCTAAATTCGAGAGAAAATATTTTTCCATTGCGTCAATTTCACAATTTTGTTTTAATAACAACACTGTTTTGTTGGTGTCACGTGTAAATAACAAACAGTACCTGATGGTGCGTCATATTGGCACTGTAACCAGCTTCGTTGCCAAGCTTTTTCACCCAGACAGTTAAAAACATTTCACTCGCAAAAAAAAACACTTGCACTCAACGAAAATTCTATTAAATATTTGCGTCATAATTTCACACTATTCAGTTCACTTAAAGCATTCAACGTGCCGCGACCGTAACGTGTTTAGCGAGGTAAGTTGCGAGGTGACAGCAGGGTATCGTAAGTCCGCTGCGCACGCGCCGTGTACGAACGAACGGTAGCAGAGTAGCCAACGGACTGAACCGAGCGAACTGTCATTATTTAATAGCCAGATAAAAGATTATCTGTGTAGACGTCCTCGGTCAATGTGTGACATTAAATTACGTATTTGTGATAAGTATGAGGTGTAAATTACACTTGCGGTGGACGATTGTCAAGGATTCAACAAGATATGTTTTCGTAATTGGATTGGCAAAGAATGATAAGACTTATGGTAAGCGCTTCCCTTGATGGTAAGTCAGAGATGAAACTTTCGTTGCTGGGGCAACCATACGTTCGCTTTCAAAGAAGCTTTCCGCAAACGCTCAACTGGAGTGAGCTGGCATGGTTTTCCCTGCTGACTATAGGATACTTTATGTTCAGCGTTTAAAGGTTTTTACAGGATTTCCAACGTTTACCTTGGGTCGTACCCTGAAATGCCGCCCCCGAACCTTCGGGCCGACCGAACATAAAATCAAAAATGTGTCGGTGTCTTCGGTGTAAGGTTTTTGATGCAATATATGATAAATAATATAAGTCTAACAAAGTTCGATCGCAATTAATAGATCTACGAGCCAGACAGTCTCAACCGAAAGACTTTCGTAGTATGAAACGCACGAACATTCAGCCGATACTTCGTTTTTCGTCACTTCCGAGTAGACGCCCTGATGCCTTTGGTATTGCAAACCTCCAAAGGCGATGGTGTATGCTTACCGAACGATTGTTTGCCTTCTTTGTGGTATTTAAAAATAATTAATTTGTATTAATCCTCATTATGTTTTTCTGATAATTCCAAGTGCAAATGTTACACGTTCGTGTCCGATAACAACCGATCACAGTAAATAAATAGGACGAACGATCTAGCCAATGAGTCATGTCATATCCACACTAGTAATACTGTCCATAGTAAACATGCAACAGTAATCTTCACCTATACATTTATTTATCATGGGCAAACAAGCAAACAGTTCACCTGAAGGAAAGTGATACCGCCTATTCCCACGACAGTGCCCTTGATGTCTAGTAAGACCAACGCCAAAAGCCCCGCCAATGCGTTGCCCATGTAGTAATAAAGATGTTTTAGCTCCGTGCCGGTAATTACACTAGCTAATTGTAACCATGTTCTGTGAAAAGGTAGGAAAGTTCGAAGAATTGGAGCTTCGAACTTACCTACCTTTTTTCTTCACCTACTTTTGAAACAGAATTGAGTTGAAATGGCATTATCTTTTCACAGAATATGGTTACAATTGGGTCAAAAGAGCTCCATTGTCTTTTGCAGCCCTCACAAACACTCATTCCCTAGCTAACAAGACTTTAGAGCAGTTGTCCTAAATCTTTTGGCAGGCAGGTCGCAAGCCGCATCTCGCCCTAGCCTACTAACATTCTGTTTACACAGCACGCCTAAAGTTTCTCTAATGGGCACGAAAAAGATGTTGACAATAAATTTGAAACTCTTGGCGGACCAAAAAAGCTTGCCGGGCCGCGGGCCTTACGTTGAGGATAGCTACTAGAGTAAACTTGACCCAAAAGATTTACTTAAATCATTCCGTATATATATATGGTCCCGCTAAAGAGACTGTTGTCTGTTATTTCAACAAGTTAAACTTAGAGCCAATAAAAGTGAGTCGCGAAATTTAGACATATTTTGCGAATTTGACATAGAATTGTCCCAAATATTTCAGAACGAACCATGTCAATAAAATAAAGACAGAACATTTTCTAAAGCTTGCTAATGAGTTCGATAATCAAAATTAAAGATAGTTAACAGGTCATCCAAATTCTAAGACTCTATTGAATTGATTTTGACCAAAGCTGGCGGAAACCTGACTTCATCTCGAGAGCAATGCTGAAGAGCTCTTGCGATTATAACACAAAGGTCAAGATCTGGAGCACTTTGAAGTATAGACACGTGGAACTTCAAAAATGTAGGGCGGTAACTATCGTCATAGGTGGTATAAGACCTGTTCTTCAACGAGTATATCCTAAAAGATTTTTTAAAATCAACTCCCGAAAAGATCAAACGCGGATTCGTTGTAATGGGAAACCATATAACATGACATAAATGCATTTTTGAAGACCCTTAAATATGTTTTCGTTTGACGGCCTTAATCACTCGTAATAGGATATTTAACAAACCCTTTCTAGAACCTTCATTAAATAAATTAAATAAACCACATCACGGCACACACATTGACTCAGCCCTGCAGTATAATAAGAACTCGTTACACAGCAACGATATGGTATAAACTATATAGATAAGAATACTTCATTCAAGACCGGAAAGCGAAACAATGCGTGTTGCAATAAACACAAAGTTCCGCCCCCGCGGGGCTTCGAACCCAAAACCTTTATCGAGGCAGTCACCTGTTAATACCATACACATACACCACCGTAGTCGTCAAATACAATTAATAAAAATAGCTCCAAGCTCACTTTTCAATAATCTAATTAATTTATTAATTATTTATAATAATTATTTTGGTCATACGATAAATTAATTATAATCAAACGACCACATGGCACATATTATGAGAGATAACAGTATCCAATGGAGATAACGTCACTTCTTATGGACTCTCAAATAAAATGTAGGTATATATGTCACTGTGATAGATATTAGCAAGACAGACCCGGAAAAAAAAATTTTGATCAGTTAAGACCTTTCTGACATTGTTTGAAAATCACTGTATAAAGGAAACTTTAGAATGCACTTAAGTCACTACCTGCCTGATGACTAACGGTTACCGTTGCCTATAGACAGATAGACAGGAAAGCAAGCTGAATTGTAACCATCTAACCTTATACATGGTCGTTACGTATACACTCTTCACAGAATACCAGGAAACAGTCAATCGCTGGTGGCAACTGAAGTTTAACTCATGGTAGACAATCCATAACAAACCACAACACGACACCCACATTGACTCAGCCCTGCAGTAAGTATCATAAGAACTTGTGTCACAGGAACTAAGCAACATTATGGTATAAAATACTATATCCAAGACCTTTAATTTTTTATAAAACCAAGCCACAAATCTTCTCTAACTCTCTACGTCCTCCGGTGTTAGAAACATCAAACGCTTCCATTATATCATTTTCATTCCATTTGTATAAAAACGCAATTTAGAAGCCAACATGCTATCGCAAAACGTGAAGCAATACTAAGAATTAATATCAACATCGTATCGTGTATGCGTACAACGAACCAGTAGGTAAATTGTTCTTGATTGATACATGCTATCTCTACAATTAACTTTTATTCTAGATCGTTCTCCACGTGGTATGATTTCAAAGGCGTATTAGGAACAGAGATAAGCTTTTTCGTTTTATCATTTAACGTGGCAGACCAGTGTACGTAATTAAATATTTATAGTTACTCAAACACCAGCTCAGGTCAAGATTAATCTAAGTTATTAACCGAATTCACATTCACAGACGCGGCGTAAGTAGTGTTAGCCGGACCCTCATGAGGACAGTCTTGAACTGGATGCAAGCGACAGTCGGAAATATTTGAGAGAGGCCTATTTCAGCAGTGAACATGTTCCGGCTGCCGGTGTTCACGATGAAGCGTATTAACCATAAACAATACGGAAGGCCAAGTAAATTATCCAACTCCTGTGTCATCAAAATGGATCGGAAATTCGAAATAGATTGAGACATGCGAAGATCTGGTGATACTGAAAATCTCTTGGAACGAAAACTCTTACTTGCATAATTATGACTAACACTGTGAGAGTAGAAACCCATAAATCCTCTGATTAGCTATATGTAAAAGAAATTAAATACGATGATGTTGGCGCTCCTGATGTCATTTAATACTAAAACGAATCTATTAGGCCCCCGGTCTACAAAGTTTTATCCTAAAACAAAAATAATGAACCTTACAAAAGAATAAAGGCGAGTAACGAGAATATTAAACGAATTCCATCAACAATCAATGAACGACTGCAAAACGACGATCACACGATTCACCAAACAGTTGTATCAACAAGGTCTCAAGCAGAAACAATACACAATGTCGTTTAACTGTAATGAGAAAAGCAATAGTTACAATTTGAATGACTTTTTAAAACAAGTAAACATTTACCCTCTATATCCCGTGATGGTGAGTGTCGATATGGCCAAATGTGGAGTGTGTTCAAAGAAAATTACCAATTTACTTACGACTTGGAGAGATGCAAGTTGGATCTCACACAAAGGTCATATGCAATTTTCAAATCGTAACAATAATCTTTCTTTACGCTTTTCTTGATTTAAAAAACCTGTCATGAATTGTTACATGACTGATTTATTTACAAGTTGATAACTTGTAAAACACCAGTGCTCCGTACACGTGTATAAACTTTATAAATAATCGTCACTAAAAACAATGAATGACTAACTCTTACATGCAGGATTCGTTCAGGTTTTATGCAAGACCTATCAAATAAGTTCATATCTTTTGGTTGCGTAGACTTTGTGGGTTTATATTATCTCAGTATTTAGGATTGTATTCAACTTTATACCTTACAGGTTCCTGAGAAAAAGGGCTTGACGGCCCGACAGATAGACAAATGGACAAAGAAGTCCTTTGTGGGTGCGAACCCTAAAATAGTTTTACACCACAAGGAGGAAGTTGCGAGAAAAAATCATTTTCAGTGTCCTTCTCCATAAATCATAGGCACTTGTGACCTTTCGTAGCGGTTTGCTAAATATATGTTTGCGTGTAGCATTAGTCATGTCTATTAGATACTCTGTTTGGAGTTTACGCCATAAATCAAACCAAATGGAGAGCCAGCGTTATCCCTTTAACCTTGCCTCATCAAGTTTCGTAAGGGATAGCTAAAATTCTACACGTAATCTCTGGTGACTAATGCTTAAACTTATGCCATGTTTTTTATTCATTTCACTCACGTTCTGTTGCGACTTGAAGAGGTCCAATTATGATCCTTGGGGAAAAAATTCGCAAGGAAAGAGTTTCTATCCTCAACAAAGTGGAATCAGCTGTATGGATTTATTTTCGTCTTGCATAAATTTTTCATAATAGTCAGACATCTCGTTACAGTAACGCGGGTGTAGTCCCGATAAATGTTTCCACGTAGCTCGTGTGCAGCTAACCGAGCCAATCAATCACGTGTTACAAATCGCCAGTAATGGATACTTCACTGCGAAAGCTCCGAGAAGTTTAGCTATCCGGACCATTCATCTGTAACCTTCTGAACTTTCACCGTACGTGCTCGGAAAAACTTTTTTTTATAGAGCGTATTTAAAACTTTAATTCAAAAATATTACACAATCATTTTTTCCTCTTACAGTAAAAACATAACTGAAAGGTAAATGTTTGAAGTTGCTTCCTAGTTATTCAGTCATCGAAATAGTATGGTTTTCCAAAAACCTCAGAAAATTATTTTCTAAGATCTTTTTTCTGAACCCATCAGCAAAAATCTAAAATGGACTTGAAAACTAAACGATGCTGTATAAATGTGAAAAATACCTAAAGAAAAATATTAAAATCATCTTTCCCTATGAAATAAATTTTTACAACGAAATTACTTCAGGTACACTGACCCTTAATGTTTAAATTGAAAACGACATAATTCTTTCCAGTTTTTGAAACTTCTACTGAAACAAGATACAGCGAAGAACGCACACAAATAACATAACATTATGTATCTTATAAATCATGGACAAGGTCGACCAGTCAAACTGTCTCAAAACATTGGGATACATCATGAAACGGTAAGGCAATTATAACTAGGTATACCCGTCACTGCAACTCCTGTTAACCAGGATCAATATAGCGTATTTTATGATTCAGTAGCGCAATGAAACAAAGGCTACGCCAGCTGCCTCGGGACCCGCAACGAATGTAATAATAAGAACAGAAATAATTATGAAAAAGAGACTTCGAGGTAACTATATACCTAGCCATACACTAGACAAATTTTGAAAAACCTAGAGAGGAAACGTTAGCTCAATAAAATCACGTTTACAGAGGGCGGTGATTAAAATGTTAATCGCCCTTGGCTATCAAACGGGAAATTACGAGATACTTTATAGAAAAGCGAAATTTGTGCCTCAGATTAAAACAAACTTAGCGTTTTAGATTTAGAAATAACTTAGTGCCTCAGATTTAGCTTTAACTTAGTGCCTCAGAATTAGAACTAACTAAGTGCCTCAAATTTAGATTTACGTGCCGTTTTACGTTGGCTCACTAAAATCACGTTTACAGAGGGAAGTGCTTAAAACGTCGTAAATTACAAGTTACTGTATAGAAAAGCGTAATTTGTGCCTAAGATTTAAAAGTAACTTAGTGCCTCAGATTAGTGAAAAGCACATGCCTCCAGTTTTTTGCGGGCGTCAAGTAAAGCAAAAAGTATGATCTATTTAGACATAAATTACTACTTTACTCAGCACCGAATCGGCTAAATACCGGACGCGTATGAAAAAGCACTTTGAGCTTGCGTTTTTTACCCAAACCTTGAACGCAAAAGGTTTCATCCAGCTTGGATGTAATTGTGGAGAAAAACAAAAGACTAGAAGAGTAATTAGCCTTCACCAGTGTGGAAAAAGCTGAAAGAATTACAAAAGAAAAGAAAGATCTCAGGCGGTAAGGGGCGGTGTAGTTTCAGAATTAGAAACGAAATACACTACAAGCAAGGGATAATCCGTGGATTAAATAAGGGACAAAGAAACTTAATGAAAGGGAAAATCGATTCGCTTTCCCTTATCTTTCTCTTGCTAGTGTTTGACATTTTTGAGGTCTGTACCTACCGCAATTGAGATACGTAAGGTAAGAATTTACAATATGTACAAAGACTCGTTAAACACAAGAGGCCTATATAAGGGTGTGGGATTAGATTTTTTCTACATTTGCGTTATGGAACTATTTAAAACACGTTTCCATCTTTCCACCCGACCCGCCAGGTCGAAGGTTCGAGATTCGGGTTGCCGTACATTTCACTCATTGTGCTCGGATAGTGGCGACAGATTCGCAACCTGTCACACTGGAACTCAACACAAACATGCGAAATGCAGTGTTTAAAACCTCTGCCTACCCCTCTCGACGGATTAATTACGGGATAAAATTCTGTGTTTTTTATTTTATCTGTTCCATCTTTCCGTTGCATTCAAACCTCTATTCAATGATCTGACTTGACAGGACTCGGTTGTATATTATGTTGGCTTATGTTTGTGTAATTTTTGAATTGTCCTTGTAACACATCTTGGTTCGCATAAAATTTATGAAGTTTGCGTTAGCATGACAATGCATCAACAGCGGAAAGCAGGTCTACTCCGAAACAACGTAAAACAAAGTATGGGCCGAATGCTCGTGTTTTTCATACTACGAGTCTTTCGGTCATGTCAGTCTGGCCTGCAGATACATTAATTCAAATCGAACTTTTGATATACATTGCATCAAAAACCTTACGCCAAAGACACCGACACCTTTATTTTGAATGTAGTGTTTTCGTTGATTTTATGTTAGGTCGGTTTGTCGGTCGGCCCGAAATTTTGGTGATGGGATTTCAGAGTAGGGCCCCTAAATCGATGCATATGCAGCTTCATAGCAATTTTCCATACAAAAAACAATCTATGATCTATGTACAATTTCTATTCAGTATAAACATGTGTGAGCTGCGGGAAGCTGAGTCGAACCGTACGCATGTCTCATACTTAATAACGTTTTCCTTAAGATACCATACTGATGAGAATGACTTGATGGAAATACTTAAATAGTTTTGTTCAAGTAGACTTGTGTCGTGCTTTTTAAAAGACAATTTTTGCACTACCACCTGTATAATAGTTGCCTGACTATCTTTGCTTTCACAGGGGATGGCCATTTCTGCGTGAAAACCCCAAATTTCCCTCGATCCCAACCGGATCCGCACTAGGTCAGGTTGGAGGACAGGTATGGCTGTCGAGCCTATGCTTTTCGTCCAACGACGATACAGCCTAATCGATTGTATAGGGAACGATAGCCACCGTAAATTAACGGTAAAGCTGCTAAGGCCTCCGGGCCGCAGCGCTCGTTGATTTGTACAAAAATAAAACAAAAACAATATAGTTGCCTCGCTTTAGTGTAAAGAACCGTGTAATGTATCAGACAGACGGGCATCGACACTGACGAAAGGTCGTAGTCCTTTAGACTGAAGCATACAGCTGAAAAGAGCAACGTTTGCTATTTAATTAAACTTAACTTCCAAAGTTATCGTCGCTTTAGGGTCTGTTAATAAAATAAAAATAAAATTAATCAAAAACAAAGAAAAACGGACTCTCGCATCTGAATCTGACTTATGTGACATGAAATTTCTTTGAAAATTTTACACTTCATTTCACTTTACCCCATACCCAAAGGGAGAAAGAGGAACCCCCTATTACTAAGCCACCACTATCCGTCTGTCCGTCAACTGGCTGTATCTCATGAACCATAATAGCTAAACTATTGGAATTTTTAGAGACTAGTCTATTTCTGTAACCGCCATAACAACAAATACATAAAAAACAAACAAAATAAAAATTAAAGGGGATACAGTGAACTGTTTGCTTCTTTTGCTTAATTCGGTATGGAACCGATCGTGTAAGAGTCTGAATCATATTGTACTTGGTTTTTAATATTTTAAGTTATGCTATTGAATTTCAACCACCTATTCCACCGCAGTGGTGTAAACAGCCGACTGTGACGCTAGAGGTTCCGGGTTCGAATCCCGGCGGGGGCGAGACTTTGTGTTATTTGCAAGACGCATTGTTAGGCTTACCGGTCTTGGATGTTGTATTCTTATTTATTTAGTATATACCATATCGTTGCTTAATTCCTGTGACACAAGTTCTTACGATACTTACTGCAGGGTTGAGTCAATGTGTGTGTCGTAATGTGGTTATTATTATTATTATTCCAAAACTTTTACGAGGACTGACTCCAATCTTCAGTGAAGGCAACGTTTACGAATAGAATAAGTATTCATGAAATTTTCTCCATCATTATGTTATGAAGCATTTTATAGCGTACAATAAATTAGTCTGGGACAAATAATGTGTAGCTTGTAATTACTTTTCGTCTGAGCTATTCAGAAACATCAACTAGATTCTAAGGAAGAATATAAAGCCAAGTCTTAGTAAATAAGTGTATTGGATTTCTTTTATGTTAATTTTTTTCTTTTATTGAACTTTTGAATTTATGGAATATACTATTGTAAGTAGTCGAGTAATTTTGGAGTTAAAAGTGGACTGAATACTTTTGTCGTCGTTCGTCATGCAGGGAAATATTTCCCAGGGTTATTTTTCCTACTTCGTACGTATCTACAAAATTTCAGCTTCTAAGTCAAGAAGTATTCGAGATATTATTAAGAAGTAAATCATATTTTCATAACGCAAGTTAGATATGAAAGTTGAGAAAGTATGGATTCCGCTCCTCCGCTGAAGGTCTATTCAAAAAGCTTGTTCGGGCCTAACGAGCAATTTGCCGCAGATACACTTTTCTAAAACCTCAGAATCATTTAACCTGCGCAGTGGACTGCCATGGCAAAATATTTTTAATGAGACTTTTCCGTCTGCCTGTGGCGAATATTTTTTAAACCTTCAGTAAACAAACAGTAAATAAAAAAGCAAATTGAGAACGTCCTCCATTTTTGATGTCGGTTGAAGGGGGACATCACCGCCGACTACAGTTGTAACAGCTGCAAGTTTAACCACTGTACCACTGAACTTTCTTAGATTGGATAAATCAATATTAATTAATGGTACCGCCTTGAGATTGCTACAAAACTCAAGTCGGGTTACGTAATCTAGTTACTGGAGGTTACGTGAATTGGGTTGCCATAAACCAATTTACTCAGGCTCGAAGGCTTGAGATTAAGGTTATTTTCTTGAGGAAGAAATTCAGTAAAAAAAATTAAACTACAAGGAAAATAAAAAATCTACAATCTTCTTTTTTACCCGACTACGGCGAAGCAAAAAGGAGATTTACAATTTAGACCAGTATGTATGTATGAATGTTCATCTGTTCCTTCATAACTTCTAAACTACTAGGTATCGTTGGATGTGTCATAATTGTCTGCTTTGTCAATTTAAATTGAGGAGGGCGCCCTCTATAC
Source organism: Choreutis nemorana (assembly GCA_949316135.1). Taxonomy (NCBI): domain Eukaryota; kingdom Metazoa; phylum Arthropoda; class Insecta; order Lepidoptera; family Choreutidae; genus Choreutis; species Choreutis nemorana. Next base: position 9,287,871 of record OX438606.1, on the reverse strand, counting down.
GACATGAAGTCATGAACAAAAAAATCGTGTAGTGTGGCCGTGTTTGGTATCAAATTAAAAGTTTTGATAAGCATATTTGAAAGATAATTATATTATTAGCTTTTATTTAGCCGTGGCCGTATGCCTATTCTAAACCAAACCTTACATAACAAAATAATATAAATGAGTAAGTTTGCCTAGGTACGGTACGGTGGCTTATAACCACGACTAAATTAAATAGTTTACTAACAATTTCGGATAAGAATATTTTCATGGTTCATACTTTTTAGAGCGCGGTTTTACTAGTCGGGTTTTAGTTTTTAAACTTATTTAACCATACAGTTTTTCAATTTGAAGTAACCCTTCTTAAACTACGCATATGCCTAGTTATAAAGGATTGCTTGTTACCTGTAAGATTTTTTTGGAGTTTCAATAGTAAGATACTTCTTTTTTTCGCAGATGAAGTACCTTTTGGGTAGGAACATGAAGGATGTTAGAAGACAGACGCTCTTTCCCTGGTCTATTTGCGAGGTAGGGTCATTATGTTCAATTGCGGAGTCATTGTGTCCAATTGATTGACAATCGTTAAAGGACTCGGCTGCTTATTAACTTGGCCTGGACATGATAAATATATCCCTTGTCAATAGCTCTTCCGAGGGATCTTTGTTCGTCACCGTTTAAACCATCATTCCTCATAGGTGACTAAGAACTTCTGAGGAAACACCAGGTCAAATGTAGCAAAGGTCAGTTGCGTAACTACAGGGTGGCATGGCGATAAAATGTCATGAGCCCCAAACCTAAAAGGCCCCCGACACGATTGGAATAATTAACCCTTAAAGAGTGATATAAATTTGTGTGTCGACCAAAAAAAGTGGTCGCCAGTTTTTATACGAAGGACCCAATCCGATTAATTGCCAGGCTTGGTCCTCGTACGTACGGTAGGCTAACAATTTGATTTATTCCGATCCAATACCAAAAACACCACTGGTCTTCGTTGTAACTCAATTATTTTCCTATTCTAAACGGATACTCATTTAAAATGAAAACCTAAAGGTCGCCAGTTTTAATACAAAGCACCCATTCCTATTATTGTCAGGCTTGGTTCTCGTACGGTAGGCTGGCAGTTTTACTTGAAACGAAATCCTGATAATCCTGATCCTGGTCTTAATTTTTTAAGAAGATCCCCATCACCAAGATTAATTTGCCACGGGTCCCGAAGGGTTTAGTTCCGCCACTGCCCAAGGAAACCGTCGTATGAGAATGAAGAGATACATGGGTGTGATAGAAGCAGGGCAAATGTTTGCAGTGGCTCCCTTAGCTGCCTTTTTTCGCTGGTGAAAAGCTTTTTTTGAAAAAAGATCTTGATTTTCAGCGTCCTTCTTGTGTTTTTAATTTTGGCACCCTCTTGAACCTGCCACTCGGGCAAGGGCTTGGCCCCCTAGTCTCAGCCTAACCTTTTGGGACGAATGTGTGACTTTGTGTGCTTGGTTTCTGCGTATTTTTCCAGTTCTATTAGCCTTTTAAAGGGAAGAGTAATCAAGCAAGTGATGGGAACTATCACAATTTTTTGCGCCACAATACTACCTCGGTGTAAACAGTCGACTGCTAAGCAAGAGGTTACGGGTTCGAATCCCAGCGGGGGCGGAAAGACGCATATAATAAAATATCATTGCTTAGATCCTGCGACACAAGATTATATCTTAGTAGTTTTGTAGGGCTGAGTCAATGTGTGAGTCGTGATGTGGTTTTTATTATTATTTGATTTAGATTTCCAAATAACTAACACAAAGTTGTATTCAAATAATGGCATTGTTATTTAATAAGACTTTTATATTTGATATTTTTAAGAACAGAATCAACCAGAGATATTTTCCCTTAGGCATTCCCGATTTTGTATCGAAATCATTGAAAAACTTGAGGAACTTATTTTAATAGCGAAACCGATTTGAAACAGGGTCAGAATGTCAGAGGTGAATCTGGAACCATCAATAACGGGCTGGATTTAAAATCTAGGGCAGGTAGAAACCTAATGATAGAGGTAGGCATCTGAAGCTGTTTAGTGATTATATCTATGCGTTCAGCTAGTGGATGCGATCCAGACTGTATCTAGGTCAGTTATTTTCAAAGAGCCTACCGCCCTGATGAATGTGAATAAGGATTTCTGTTACTTTGAAATGGAGAAGAGTTTTTGATGAAGTGTTCTGAAATCTAAAAATCAGAATCAAATTTTGCATACTTCTCGCACAACAGGACTAATATTAATTTTAGATTTACACGAAAAAAGTACATTAAAATTACTTTGTTAATTAGTTTTCTAATCAGCTTTTGTCCGCGACTTCGTCCGCGTAGAAGTCGAAAATGGTTCTAATAGGATCTTTAATTACTTTATCGTTATATTTCTCGCAATATCTTAACAAAGTAAAGCCTATGTCTTATTCTTATTTTTAAGTTTTATTAATGTAAAGTTTCATTAAAATACATTAAGTAGTTTTTGCGTGAAATAGTAAGAAACATCCATACATACATACAAACTTTCGCGTATATAATATTATAGTAAGGATAAAACAACTATAGGTATTAGCAAGCCATAAGAAATGTAAGTACCGTACATAGTTTAAGCATACCCCCATAAGCGAGGGGGTATATATCACACGCTGCGTAACATTATAATCCATGATTTATACGGCGCCGGGAATCTTCGTGGGATTACACCGAGAATGAATAGAGTCCCGAAAAATAAACAGGTCCAAAAAAAACTCCAATATGAAAGAAGCGCAAATATTTGTGACATTTCAGATGAACTCACACATCGAAATAAATCAATCTTAATAAATGTACGTATATGGTAATCTTCCAAACAACTCTTTTCATGTTTATCGTGTATGTTTTTGTATAAAATTTCATATCTAGACTCTGAAAGTCAGTCACTAAGTTTGTTTCAGTTTATTAAAGCAACATCTTATCTAAAAAATCAGGGGCGTATTTACCCTAGGGCCACGGCCCGGGGCGTCAGGCTGAGAGAGGCGGTATTTTGCAAGTTTTTTTCTTAAACCAAAATACTTGATACGTTAATAAATGAGGAGCCAAATCTTTAAATCCGCTTCTGTACATTTTTCATCTACAGAGCCTTTATGCACTGCCGCCCGGTCCCGGCGAAGAGTCGCCCGAGAGACCAGCGACCGTGTGTATAGCTTCAATGACACCAATAGAAACTATAGAAATTGACAGTCAGTTGGCGACTGGTCAGCAGTGCGTATAACAATGGCACATGCATCCTTTAAAGGGATTGCGGACAAAAAAATAGAAGTATGGTTCAAGTGAAAGATATTAACATAAAATCATTATTTATTTAGTAGATTCTCGGTTTTAAGGATGTGAAGTACACATTTAAATTGTTAAGTTTACATTTATGGCCTGCGCAGACGAGAGACTCTGGTCCGACGTACTATTTTTTCCCTCAACTTCCTTCGTTATTTACAACTGTATCGAATGACACACCACAGATTAAAAGTACCGCGTAATATAATACATTACATTTGTGTCCTCTGCGAACGAGTCCCTTGTCTGGCCAGGTCTTTAATCCCATATAAAAATCTACCGTTGACGCTTACAATTATTCATCAGTTGGTGTGTAGTTTGATAATGTCCAAATAGTATATTTTTTTATATTTTTATAACTTGAAGATCTTCGAGCCGCATTGCGACTCGCGTATTGATCGTAGGCCTGGAATGGGAGACAGGTCATCAGGAATACAGAATCATTTAGGCGGTTTATTTTGGAACGATTCGCAAAAACTTTATTCCGGAAAACGAAATATACGTTATTTTCATTGGCCTTCGGACTAATTTCCAAAGTCATCGCGAAATATTTCAATAGTTAATTACTAATTATGAAATGTTAGTAGTCGTAAAATTTTAATGTTAGTGTTGGTAGTCTTCTTATAAATAAAATAAATAAATAAATAACCACATCACGACACACAAATTGACTCAGCCCTGCACTAAGTATCGTAAGAACTTGTATCGCAGGTGCTAAGCAACGATATGGTATATACTAAATAAATAAGAATACAACATCCAAGACCGGTAAGCGAAACAATGCGTCTTGCGTTTTATAAATTGAATCAAATTAAATTGTTTCTCAAACGCAGGTTGTACGCAGATCTTTACAGTTATTAATGTTTCACTACATTTTGCTATAATTAAGCATGCTAATAGCAAATCAAGATATTAAGATAAGGTTTTAATATTACCTTCATGTCAGCAGCTTTAACAGTTTTAAAATAAGGTTATACAGCCGGTTTCTGAATATCGAAAATGATATTTAGTCATACCGCGAATTAATTAATCTACTTATTAGGGAACCTACACGCGAAAAGGCTTCAAACACCAGCCCTTTTAAATTTAAATCAAATTTAATAGTAATTAACAATCCAGCAGTTTATATTACGAGTCCAAAAGTTTAATCGATTCTGTGTGTTCATTGCACTTGTCGTTTTACGTTCGTATACATGGCCACGCATCGAGCTACACATTACAAGTGCAATTTGAACCTTAACGCTTTACAGTCAATGTTTTAATATTTTACAGATACACAATCAAGTGACAGATAACGTCCTCACAAAACGTCAGCCAATCGACGTTTGGATGGACTTTTGTATGGTATATACAAGCGATATTTGTCAGTAATTTCAATTCAGATTTTTTTGTAAGATCGCTTGTTACACCTTTCCATACTGTTCTTTAGGTTGAATTTGCTTTAATGTGTGTTTATTTCTAATAGAGCTATCTATATCTCTGTCTCTTTCCAAAATTGGTGCAGTTTTTGAGCTATTTTTTCACGGGATTGTATACTGCAGAATAACAGATAAATGTATACTACTTAAGAACGATACGTATAACTAAACAATTAGTCATATTCATAGTAATATTTATTTGTGAAAACGGGCACAGTACATAGATGTTTGGAATAAATTAGATCCTCCGAGTCCAGCTCTATTAAGAGCTTATAAATATAATGGTTATAATTCAAACAATGTCAATTTTTTATTGTCATAGGTACAAAATATATCTAGAATTTAAGTTCAATTAAAATTAGAAAATTACATTACAATTTATGTGTCTGTCTGTACATCTACATAATTAGGATTGCGAGATGTTTTTTTTTTTGGCTTGTTTTCGTATTACGTATTCGTATAGTTTTGGATAAAAGTAAAATACGGATAGCCCGAGGCGATATGTCTGGTGGAGACGAAACAAAAATATTTGAATTTTTGTACGTCTGCCAAAAGTTTTTTCGTGAAAACGTCAAAACTTATTCATTTCTGCACGTCACAATCAAAGTTTTATATTTCAGCATGACCATTTTTTAATTATTAAATAAAATATGGGTTATTAGATGGAGAACTATAAGATTAAAAATCGTAATAATAATTTTAATGCGTCATCAAAGTAGGTACATAAAAGTTTTTTTCGCATAAAATGATTTCAAACGTAGATCTCTGTTTGTAAGAATTTTCAACGCTTATTACATATTGTCAGCCATCATACACGTGTGACGCGTTAAAAATATGAAAATTAAATAAGAAAACTACATTCTTGCAATCCCTTTATAACGTTGGCGGATACGCGCCAAAATGTCAAAATTATTTCGTTTCATGGGTTTTGAGAATCTTCTTTGCTCATGCCAAATGCGAAAAAGCAAGTCGGCTGATGTATGTCACGAATTTTTCAAAATCCATTTTTTTACCAGAAACTACTAAAATCACATGAGCAGAATACAACAATGAACAAAATTAAACACTACCAATCTATCTTCAGGGACATGTCCATGTATAGCGGTCAATCCATAATCAACCATAGCTTATTGAAATTAATAATAATGGGATATTATTCATTTTAAAACAAAATTTACGTACCAAATACAAATCAGTGGCGAGATATCAAATTAACTATCATGGTTCTGGTATGATTGTTTTATCAATACGTTTTCAGTTATTATATCATTTTAAAATCAAGGAAGGATTTAATTCAATGCCATGCAAGATACCGGATGATAAACTAAGACTAGTTGTGATATCTCAAAGGAACTTTAATATTTTATATTTTAAATATTCGCAGTGTAGCACTGACATTTTGTAAAATGTGAGTCTCGTCATTTGCCATCATGTATGTTACTTACACTACAATGATGTGCATGACATCATTCTAGTGTATGTAATTTTTTTTCTGAGCAAACTCTAGGCTACGCACACTGAAACAATATGCAAGTACAATCCTGACAAAATTAACACAGCCTTAGACAAATGTTCTTAGAGAGATGGAATGACTATACAAACAAACTCAGACATGTTTCCTCTTTATAATACTTGTAACACATATCTATGTGAGTTTTTAAAACAAAGTTATTACTGGTATAACATTAACTTCATACTATCAAATAACTACATGCCTGCCATAGGATTTTCTTTGTCATGGGCAAAAAAAGCAATTGTTCACCTGATGGAAAGTGATAATATGCCAAGGCCCCTAATGTTGGTGACCGGCAAGAGCCCCGTCTATGCATTGCCCTTGCAGAGGTAAGGATGTTATACCTATTGTACTGGTAATGAAACTGACTCTCCAAGTGCTTGAACTGAAACACAGTGAACTGCTTAACAGCAGACATAGAAAGGAGGTTGGTACGAATTAACACCATTAATAACTGATATAAAACTGCAAAAGAAGCATGACTTGCTTTGAAATTACTCAATAATATTCTCTATTGTTTAAATATTATTTAAAACAAATAGTCGTTTGACTATTTGTTTTACATTCATACCTTTCGTTTTTTTATTTACAACTCTTTGTGACTGAAGGCCAATGCTTTTGCAAATCATTAAACATTATTAAAGTATTGTACAATGTTCTATTGTTTTAAATTATTTTACCTACTTAAAAGTAATATATTCCAATTCATTGTTTTGCTTTCTGGTCTTGTATGTAGTATGTATATGCCATACTGTTGCTTAGTGCCTGCAATTCCAAATTATATCTAGAAGGGCTGAGTCAATATGTCTGTTTTCATGTGGTTATTATTATTATTATTAATGTAAGATTTGTACACTACCATGTTGGATTTCATTAATAAATGGCTTCATTATTGATTTCAAGGGCAATTAAATATTATAAATAGATAGAGTTTGTGTGTGGAATATTTAAGACAATTTTGCCAATATTAAGAATTCTTTAATCTAAAATATCATTGGTTAGAATCTGCAACACAAGATTATATCTTAGTGCAAGGCTTAGTGTGACATGGTGATTATTATATGAAATTTCAAGGAAGTCTTATGTTACCATTTTATTTTTATAAAAATACAAATTGAAGTACAAAAACGGTAGGCAAATTAAATGTACAGTTTATTTCCAATTTCTAGTTTTTAAGGGGTCAATACCCAAAGGGTGAAATACGGAACCAAATTATTAGTAATAGGGTTAGGGTTAGGGCAGGGTCTCAAACATTAACTGTCTGTATATCCGTCTGTCTGTCAGCAGGCTGTATCTCATGAACCATAATAGATTTAGATAATGTACCTATGTGTGTATGTGTATGATGTGTGTATGTGTATGATGTATGTATGTAGATGTATGTTTGTAATGTAATGTAACTTGGGCCTCTTTAAGGCAAGAGGCAGGCATGATCCACCTTAGACCTCATCGCCGCTTAACTTCATGCGGGTTTGGGGTCAAATGCCTGCCTGGTCAAGTATAAAAAATGTCTACTACTGTTACTGCTATAAGAACTAATACTAAAACATAATACAATTAAAATTTAAGAGAATTTAAATTTTACAATTAAAATTTAAAAGTGATTTTTAGACATTATTTGCTTGTTCTTGTTTCATAGACAAAATGATCTAAAAAATTCTTATTTAATCTTACAATGTTAAGAAAGCTATCATGTGTGACTCTTGGCCAATTTTTTGTTAGAACATATTTCTATATTTTATAAAAGATTTTGACAGCTCCTAAAAATAATCAAACTCTTCATACAATTTTATGGCTCTTTTATATTTCAATCTGATATATTCATTGCTTTTCTCAAAGTTTGTCAAATCTATATCGTTTAATATTCACACAGAGTACATTTTGGAGGTCAGTTTCTATCCAACAATTAATAACTATTTAAATCATTTATCAGGGCCTCTTTCTGGGGTATATGAAGAAATAACCTTTAATAATTGAAATAGAAGTGTATTTAAACAATTTTTATAGTTTAATTAACTCTGTATGGGATTTTTATGACACGTAACACGACGATAAATATTAATGACAAATTAATATATTTACAGGTTACGTACAGTATAAAGTGAAACATTATATTATATCACTTACCAAATTACTTTTCACAACTTGATAATGCTAGAAAACCACTCCGACCATCGCTTGCACTCGCGTATAACAATGCACAAAAAACAAAAGAGTATCGTTTTATCAAATTTAGAAAATAAACAATGGAACGTCTAGTGTAATAGTTCAATAGGCACTTGTATTCGATTACTTAGGTTAAATTTTGTTACGCTGTGGTTACTTGATTGTAGTTTTATCGATTGCTCCGCAATATCAACAGTGAGGTTTCTAAGCTAACTTAAGATCTCGAAACAAATTTTTGGTTAAATTTTATGTAAGGAACATACGGCTCGCTTACTTCAGCTACCTAAAATAAAATGGATTTTTCGACTTTGTTTCTGACTTCCTATTGGTGGAAAATAAAAGCAAAACAAAACGCAGCAAAAGCTTTCTCTTGTACGATTGGCAAGGTTTGGTGACATTTGCTATTGGGAGTGTAACCAACATGCATATCAAATTTTCCTCAAAGATTTATCTTGGTGCATTTTTGTTTTAAGTCGACCGATCATATTATTTTTTTGGGCAAGTTTTAAAGTTTTTTTTCTTTTTATTTACTTTCAGGGAGGTTACACACGCACCACATGAACGTCAACCAATTATTAGTATGCATCATTTTGAGAAAATAAGTTTTGATGCTAAATGCTTAAATTGGTTTGAAAAAATTTCGACATATAAATGTTACAAAAATAAATGGCAAACTTTACCACAAATTGAATAGCTTTTTTCTGGTGCAACACTTAAGTTAGCGTTTAGTTATTGAATTGTTTGTTCGACCAATTAGTATGGCTGTCACTAAGCGAAGTCTCTCATCAATATTTACGTCTCCGTGTTACCGCCTCCCATAAAAATAGTTGTTCTTCTTAAAAATAATAAAAGGCACATTTTTACATCAAAAGAAAATAATAACTTCCGACTTGTGTTGTCTGAACTAACACTCTTTGCCTCTTTTACAAGTTCCGTAAAAACCAATGACGTTTATTTGAATTTCTCAAACGTAAACAGCTTTGTGTCCGATTTGTTAGAAACTAAAAAAATGGAATGCCCGCCGCTATTTGCAGTTGAGGAAAGGATAAAAACGTTTAAAAACTGGCCGTTCAATGATAAAAACAAGTGCAACGTTCGTAACATGGCCGAAGCTGGATTTTATTCCGTTGGAACATCTGATGAAGATGCTGATGCTGCTAAATGTTTTCTCTGCGGCAAGGAGCTGGATGGATGGGAAGCCAATGATGACCCGTGGCTAGAACACAAGAGCCATGCCGGTAAATGTGCGTTCGTACAGCTGGGGAAGAAGGATGACGATTTATTGGTAAGTGCCACCTACAGATGTATGAACCGACCCCCTACCTCAAATTGTTGTGGATATTCCAGCAATCTGGACTTAACGCTTTTAATTTTTTACGAGAATTCTTTTATAATTGTAATTTCCAGGTTTAGTAGCAATAAAACAATATTTAACATGAACTGCACTTATACTTGCGAGGCGTCCCGACAGCGAGTGGAGGGATCGCTCCCCCCGCTTACTCTCCAACGCACGCGCCGCTAGTATACACACTAAAATTTATTGTAGATTAATGTATATTCTACAATAATGTACTACAAAGTGGAATTATCATTGCTGCTTGACAACAGGCGGGATTGGGTTCTATGGCAAAGCTTGTCTGGTATTATATAAAATAAATTAAAAAATACTAAAATCCTTGAGTGTCCGGCGTCAGGAACTAATAAAACCTAGGTTTTACATCACCTATAGAAAGCAGAAAAATACAAATCTGGTGTTTTTTAACTTACAAAGGTTTTCCCTAAATATATTCATATATTCATAATGGTGATTTATCAATTGTAAGTTTAGATTAGTCCACTCCCTTTACTAAATTTATACCCTACAGTGGTTCCTTTAATTCGTTTCTTACATTTCAGCTAACAGAGTATCTGTCAATCATCAAACAGTATTGGATCAACGAAATAAAAAGGCTTTCCGCAGTAGCAAACGAACTGATAGACAAAAAAGCAAAAGAAACACAGAGAAGATGTATAGGCAAGAAGTAAACATGACTGAATCCATCAAAAAATATTATCAATATTCTTAAGTAGAATAAAATTGTAATTGTAATTTCATAAAACTGGCATCGCATTTATTTTTCTTTACAACTAGGATGACATATGAATGTATTTTGTAATAATTAAATAAATGTCTTTAAAAGATCTATTTTATCTTTAAATAAAAATGAAAAACTGTTTAATGAGCTAATATCTTAATGCTAGAAAGAGCTCAGAGACAAAGACTCAAAACCAAAAATCTGCCAAAGGAGAACCTAAATCCCCTGATAGGGAAAAGAATTGACTACTATATTGTTGAATGAACTAAACATTTGAACACAAAGCTGAATGTCTTATATCTTGACAGATTGCTGTAATTATAAGTAAAAAGTCTTGCTAAAATTTTTCCAAAAAAAAGATCATCAACATAGTGTGCACTTATTCATGCAATTGAAGAACAATTAATAGTATAAAAACAAAATGTCACTACAAAAAAGGTGAAGACAGCATTCAAGTCAAAAATTTAAAACATCAAAAATAGAGTAAAAATTTTGCCTAAAACTTAATGTCCAAACATATAAATGCATAATAAATAAAAATAAGATAATATAAAATAATGTAAACCAATTACAACAAAGAACTCAACATAATTATTTTAATAGATAAAACGAACAAATTACTACCAATTTGAATGATTCTTTTTTATTTTACTGTGTTCAATCTTTTACAGGAAAGGTATATCATGTGATATAAAGTTTGCAAGGTCAACTAGGCCTTAATAAATCAGTACCTACATATTACTTTAGTAAAATTTAGGTTTATATTTTGTTTCAACAAGTATAATTACTTGTTCAGAGATTAATGATTGGTATCTGCACTACCGCGTGTACCAAAAAGAGCATAAACATTGGGTTCTTAATTTTAAGGTCCACATTTGAATACAGAACTTTTTCTACCAAAACATTTCGGTAGCCTAGCAACAGACGTAAACAAGTCTATCAAAATATTTCAGAAGTTGATCACAACTTTGTATTTCTTTTACAATTTTTTATTAAATAAAATAAATAAGTTAGTATTGTCAAGATGGATGTGAAGAGTTTGGAGGCGTATGGTATAATTGGATTTGATGGTAAGTGACTTTCAAATTTAAAAGTTGTGTTTTTTGAGACATAGTGGCAAATGAGGCCCAAGTTTTGAAAGGCCTAAGAATAAATAAACGGCATCAGTCAACTCAGCTATGCAGTAAGTATTGTAAGAACTTGTATCACAGGAACTAAGCAACAATATGGTTTTAATTTTTTTGACATGTTAACAGTAATATATTAAACGATTCTTTCAAATAATCTCATAAGTTATACAAAATCTTATATTTCTATCAAACATAGGTAAAGAAAATCAGCGACAAAAATTACAAACAATAATATCCAAGTAAAAAAAAAACAAATTAAATTCAAATACACTAGCAGATCCAAAAAAACAATTTAGTTTGGATTTGTGTATTACAATAATTAACAATTATTACTTAATTATTATTAATTAGTAATTACAATAACAACTCGCACGCGAGGAAATGGTTTATTGATTTATGAGGGATGTGCATAAATCAAAGGATCACTCGTAACTATGCCAACTGTAAATCTTTAAAAATAAATCAAAATATTGCAATTCGAACTAGTATAGAATAGTAATGAATCTATTACAGTTAGCTTGTGATGCGACTCTACTGCCTAGGTTGTATGTATAGTTTATACAGTATAGACTAAGCTAACTTCTCATTCTTTATTCATTTTGACGACCACTTTGGCGCAGTGTTATAAGCAACCGACAGGTACGCTAGAGGTTTGAATCCTGGCGGGGCCGGGGGCGGAACCTTGTGTTATTTGCGATACTCATCGTTTCTCTTAACGGTCTCGGATGCAGTATTCTTATTTATACCATAGCGTTGCTTAGTTCCTGTGACATTGTGTCAATGTGTGCCGAGTCAATGATTGTCGTGATGTGGTTTATTATTTATAACTGTCTTAGACTTAGGAAATGAAAAATACCAACTTCTTGTGCCTAAAAAAAACGGGACAGCCTTGTTCTTTATCACTTCTCACAAAAATGTCTGACATTTATCGAGATATACCTATAACTAAGTAGGTAATCAGTTAAATAATAAGGAAGTATTTCGCTCTTCATATAAATGTATCTTTACTACCTATCTATTTTTATATACCTACAATAGGTTCAGCAATAAAAGGTTTGAAAGTTCACCCCGATGGCAATCACATCGTGTACCCGATGGGCAACAAGGTCTGCATTCAGGATTGGAAGACGAAGAAGATGCAATTCCTTAGCGGCCATACCAACAGCGTGTCCACAGTGGCCCTGTCGCCAAAAGGGACGTACATCGGCTCCGGTCAGATTAACCACATCGGATTCAAGGCTGCAGCCAAAGTGTGGGACTTCCACAAGAGGACCATGATCGGAAGTCATGAACTACACAAGGTTCGTTTTTAAGAGGTTAAGTGGATGTGGTAGCTCACTTTGTCACGACAAAAAAAAGACACGTAACAAACACCTGAACACCTGAAACACCTGAACGTGTCTACGTTCAGGTTCGTCTCGGGTAGCTGTGAGTTAAAGCTTCCATTGTTCCCGGATAGTGGCGACAGATTCTCAACCTGGTACTCAACATAAACATGCGAATAACATCACTGCCAATAACTATCGAGGGATTACGGCGCGAGTTTATGTTTTGTGATGTCGTTTTAGACCAGTTACACTATTAACACTTTCAAGCTGAAACCTATGCGTTACACTAAATGTGAGTACCTGAGGATTTTCTACGCACAAGTGCTCGTAAGTTTACTACATAAGTTTGTCACCACCCAGCTGCTGCTTCCTACAGTTCTAGAACGTCCGCTCCGTCTACCTCGCGGGCGTGGGACCGTCTAACACTGCGACTTCAGCTAAACTAGAACCTTTCTTTTCTTTGCATCTTTTATACATTGTTTGAATTAAAATCTCCATCCCAGGTGCGAGTGGAATCGCTGGCCTTCTCAGCGGACGAGCGCTACATGGTATCTTTGGGTGGTAGAGACGATGGTTGCGTGGTGCTTTGGCTTGTAGCGGCGGGAGCGGCCGTGGGTACAGCCGCCGCGGCGAGGCTCACCACCGGGGACGCCGTCACGCTGGCTCCCCTGTCGCTCAGGGACAACTCCTTTGTCACCGGCGGAGACTGTGAGTGTCCGCTTACAATGCCATTTTTGACAGATTTCAAAAAAGGAAGTGGTTTTTTGTACCATTGAGGCAATTTGGTTGAATATTAGATACTACGAAACTGTTCATTCTTTCCTTAATAATTACAATGAGAGATTTAAGTACTGATATTTCATCTCTTGAAACAGGGCAGCTACTCCGAAATAACGAGAAACGAAGTATCGGCCGAATGTTTGTGTATTTCCTACTACGAGTCTAGAGTTCCTAGTCTTTCGGTCGGGTCAGTGTGGCTCGCAGATATATTAATTCAAATTAAGTATGTTACATCAAATACCTCACTCCGAAGACACCGAAACAATGCTTTCGAAAGAAGTGTTATCGTTGATTTTATGTTCGGTCGTATTATCGGTCGGTCCGAAGTTTCGGTGGCGGCATTTCAGAGCAGGGCCCCGGGTTCGGCTTTGGTTGTGATTTGATGTATAAGTACTCACACTGCACTGAGCAAACTTGAGGTTACTCTGAAACAATTTGTATATATAGTAGGTAGATGCCTGACAAAACTAACACAAACTTAATCGAACCTTTTTCGTGAGATGGAATAACAGCCTGACATTGACTTAACTATAGGTTGGCATGACGGCAAAATGCCTCGGGTCCCCAACCAGGAGGGCAACCCAGCCCGAGGGCCAAAAGCCCGTGTGAACTATATCAGCACAAAACTTTGTGGGCCCCCAAAAGCGATTTTGTTGGAAAAAAGACCATAACACTGGTGCCTGGCCTTGAAGACCTCGGTGGCGCAGGGGTGTAAACAGCCGACTGCCAAGCTAGAGGTTCCGGACTGGAATCCCGGCGGGGGCGGAAATTGTTTCGCTTTCCGGTCTTGGATGTTGTATTCTTATCTATATAGTATACACCATTACGTTGCTTTGTGCCTGCGATACAAGATTATCTTAGTGCAGGGCTGAGTAAAAGTGTTTGTAGTAATGTGGTTATTAATTTTCATCTAATTTATTCTTATATATTTCAGCAAGCCTCCGTGTTTGGAACATACGTGCTGAAAGCAAGACGCTTGATGTCCAGGACGTGACGCTCGGTAAACTTCGGAGGAGTGTCCGCTGCATCGCTATAAGCGCTGACGATTCGTACGGGTATGCGGGAACTACGTGAGTACAATGCCTACCGATATGGTAACCTCCTCGTGAAGTCTGACACCCTGGTACAGCGTGACAAAAAATAGTATGATGTGGTGACAGGTGGCACTCTATAATAATTCTTTCGTGGCAATACCATGATTTTTCACCAATGCTGATCACTGATCGGTGCTGCCAGAAACAGCGACCATGTTTTACCCATGTTATTGCCAAGCTGCACCTTGAAATGTAACTCAAAACAGCGACTACATTTTATCCATGTTTTTGTCAACCTTGAACTCAAAACCTTGTGACTCAAAAGAGATCTATATATGTCGAATACTTGTACCTACATCGATATAATTGACTTATTAAACAAGTGACTTTTATTTGATTTAGACTTCATAATAAACGTTCTCATTTAGTCTGACTCCCTGGTAACATGAACTTTTACTCGAAAATTGTTATAAAAATACTCCATCCTCCAAAGTCTGTCCATCTTATGAGTGCTGCAAGGTGCCACTGGACACAAAGCAGTCTGGCTGTCACTTTTTTGGAGCGGCCCTTGTCCAGCAGTGGACGTCATCCAAATGATGGTGTATTTCTGTGTTATTATAGTACCGGTGACATGATAAAGTTCTCCATAAACTATCCGAGTGATCCAAACGCCGCGGTGACACATTGCAAGCCTTCTCTCATAGGATGCTTCGCGAAATGCGGAGAAATTAGAAAAGGACAGCGCCCTGAATCACTATGCTATAGTCAAGGTACCTAATTTAATTTCATAACATAACAAAATCACTCCGTTATCCCTCAAAAGGGATTGGCAGAGGTGTCACACACCGTATTTCGCATGTTTGTGTTGAGTCCCAGTGTGACAGGTTGCGAATCTGTTGCCATTATACGGGCACATTTAGGAACATGGCAGCTGCAACCTACGGCAACCCGAGACCCCAACCCTCGACCTTTCGGTCGGGTCGATCCGTTAAGAACCCGTCATATGCGAATCCGACTCACACTTACGGTTTTATTTTTGAAACGACAGTAATTTGATTTTGTTCTTGTTACCAGGTATAGAAGCGTTAATAATAATGCAAGATGGCTGCCTGGTGGTGGGCGCGGGCGACGGTACAGTCGATATACTCGACGAGATCAACTGGAAGGGAGAATTCCCTAAAGGGAAAGTACTGGATCCTAACGTACCGAGGTTCCGAGCTGTGAGTTTTAAAGCTTACTTTTTTATTCATTATAACCGACCGACTCGACCCGACATAACCGACCGACCCGATTTACTAATTTTATAATATGAGTTATTTACTTTTTTAACTTACAAAATATGGACCTGAAAAAAAAAATTACTACGATGTTTAACCGTAACCGGGAGGACGTGGTAGTTCAGTTTGTTACGTGCCTTGGTTAACCGACCGACCAGACAGGTCGAGGGTTCAGGTATTCTGGTTAACGTAAGTTGTAGCTGCCATGTTCCTCATTGTCCCCGGATATTGGCGACAGATTCGCAACCTGTCACACTGGGACTCAACATAAACATGAGAAATGCGGTATGTAACACTTCTGCAAATGGTTATTTTGTATGTCTATCCGTTGGGGAGAAGTTAAATTGTATCCCGAAAAGCTTAAGCTTGATTTTTGTGTTATAAAAACGATGAAGGAAGATTTGAAGATTGACTCAACCAAAAACTGATTGAATAAGAATCTGAAGATTTAAATGCCTGAATTGAATTTTTCTAAAATTTTCGTTGCTTTAAATCTTACTTGAATATACTTAAATAAATAAATAACCACATCACGACACAAACATTGACTCAGTCCTGCACTAAGTATCGTAAGAACTTGTATCGCAGGTGCTAAGCAACGATATGGTATATATTAAATAAATAAGAATACAACATCCAAGACCGGTAAGCGAAACATTGCGTCTTGCAAATAACACAAAGTCCCGCCCCCGCCGGGATTCGAACCCGGAACCTCTAGCGTAGCGTACCGAGGTCGTCAAAATAATAATAAAATTAGTATTAAACAACTAAATTAAACTCCAATATTGTCAATTCTGAATCCGATCGCTTACCAATAAAGCTAAAATTTAACAGTTGAAATCCTGCAAAGTAGACGGCGTGATAACGTCCCTTGAGCTGCTGGAATCGCCAACATTGAAGGGAGACGCTCGAATGTTGCTGGCGGGGACGAGGACCAGCGAGATATACGCCATCAACGTGAAGCTGTTCATACCGGTGCTTGTGGTGACATGCCATAGGTGTGCCATCAATGATGTGGCCTTCCCGAGGTAAGTTGGACATTATAATATTTCGCTTTTATCTGTAATTTCTAACAAAGTGGTTTGATTTTGAAAATCAGACTTTTTCTGATAGGTACATTTCATTTTTATATTTTGTTGTAAAATATTTCATGTTTTATTTACCAAACAAAATATTTTTAACCTGAAATTGACAATTTTGAATATCAAATCATTTTTAACGCACAACATATTGCGCTTGATGCGCTTTTAATGAATTTGAAGATACGTAGCAATCCTTTAAATTGAGATTCAAGTCATTATTATTGGAGTTAGTTCCAAGTTTAATACATTTGCGCCCAGTGTCTTCTAATAATTTTCTTTAGCACCATTTTTTAATAATTTTTATTTTGCCAATGTTTGTTTAAAAAAATAAAGTACAGGTATACAAGTATAGTGAGAAATCATGCGACTTCTTGTCTTGTCAGTTGTCAAGTTTGTTGTCCATAAAATTTAATATTTATTTGTCATAAGACGTCATTATACCTAGTCAGGTCATAAATTCTGTCACATGTTTAATATAAAATAATTGAAACAAGTTTATTCATTATGTAACCATTTATATATCACAATGAACTAAACAAACCATAGATTCTTATGACACTAAAGAATATTCAAAATGACCTCCGGAATATAGAACTTACGGAATATAGGCGCGGCCAGTCGTCTATCGCAGCACGAACGAGGTCCATGTCAATATCGGCGGCTGCCTTAGTCAAGGATGTCTTGAGTGACTCCAAATTGGGATGAGGCTTTGAGCACGCCTTTTCCTCCAAGTGTTGCTATATCTTGTAATCTAACGGATTCGAATCTGGACTGGAGGAGCACCAGTCTTCGTGCCGGATGAAGTCGATTTCACGCGCCGCCAGCCAGTTTTGTGTGCTCTTCGCTCTCTGAGCTGGCGCCGAATCTTGTTGGAATACCCAGTGCCTGTTATTGAACATGGAATGAGAAACAGGTTCCACAAGGTTCGTCAGGACTGTATTTGATACACAACTGCATTCGTTTTACACCTTTCTCACAAAAATGTACCTCTGTTAAGCCCCAATAAGAAACTCCCAACCATACCATGAGCGAGGATGGAAAATGACCTCGTTGGACACGCGGAATACGGTTCTTTCTTCTTCTTTCTTCTTACGCGAACGCGAACGCAACGCGCATTGAAGTAGTGCTACGAAGTAATTAATTTTTAAAAATAATTATAAGTGACTTACAAAGACATAAATACTTGTAAAGTGTAAATATAATTAAAAAAATCCCAAAAAAACAATAAATTTGAAAAAAAAAACAGTGAATTTAAAAATACAAATAAAATTAAAACTACATACATAATAATTTTGAACTAAAAATATTCGTAGACCAAAAAAGAAGTGTTCATATTTTCAAATAATTTAAAATAAATATAAATGTGAGAAACGGTGATTGTGAACAAAGACCAATAGTTTACCTAATATATCCGTATCTGAAGAGGAGTGTCGTAAAATAGACGAATTGAATGAAACGGTGAATAGACTTACTAATGAATTACAATTAGCGCACAATGAGGTTGACAATTTAACTCTAGAAAATATTGAATTGCGAAAAACCATCGAAACACTAACTAAGACTAAAGAAATTTATAAAAAAGCTATATGCGATAACCTGACACCGAAAATCGCACTCATATATTTTGCCAACAAAAATTCTATTACAAACACCCAAGCAAGAACCGAAAACACCTATTAACCCTGTGACACCCAATACAAAGGGTAACAAAAAGATAATAGAAGTTAGTCTTAAGAAAAACATATTATTATTTGGTGGTCAGCAGTGTAAAAATCTGGCCGCAACTATGAGGAATATGAGGCAGTCGTCAAACTACGAAAAATACGAAATAATCTCCTGGATTAAGCCTTTCACAACCTCTGACGAAATTTTAAAAGGATGTCTACAAAAAGATACTGTTCATGATGGCGATAAAATTGTTTTAAGCTTAGGAGAAAATGACAAAAACCCTTATTTAACTATGTCTCAATTACATAATATCATAAATAAATATAAGGAGAATGATATTTATATTTTGAGTTTATATCAGAATCAATTTCTGAATGAAAAATTATTGAATCATAAATTAAAATTAATATGCAACGAGTTTGTAAATGCCCACTTTATTCAACCCAATGACATCGATGTCAATTATAATTTGTCTTATTTTAAAATAAATATATGTCGGCTCTTAAACTTAGCGGTAGACTGTACAGATTATGACACAAAATATTTTAAACTAGGTGCCAAAATTAATAAAAAAAAAGGACACGCATTGTAAAATTTCAAAAATGAATAAATTATCAATAACAAAAGGCACTATTCCATTCTACTTTGATCAAATCAATAAAAAGAAGACCTTGGATATGACAAAAAACTTATCGAAAATAAAGGGAACTATACCGTTTTATTTTCCAATCATGACTACATGTAAAATTAGAAGCAATAATAATTTGAATAATAACGGACATCTTTTTCGTGAGAAATAATAACACTTTTAATGTTCTACACCAAAATATAGCAGGAGTCCTTGGCAAATTAGACAACCAAAATTGGGCTTTATATGACTTAAAAATACACAAAAACTGAATATGGACGCAATATGTCTAACAGAAACATTCATTAAGAGAGGCTCTATATCAAATTTAGTGTTACCTCATTACAAAGTAGTTGCAAGCTACTGTAGAGATAATAAAAAAAGAGGAGGATCTTGTATTTTATTAAAAAACAAATTGAATGGAAAAACAATAAAATGGGTAGACGATATGGCTAGTGTATTTGATTTTGAATGTTGTGGAGTAGAGGTCATGGAATGTAATATTATAATTGTGTGTATCTATAGAATACCAAGCTACAAAACTAAATAAATATTTTTAAGAAAACTAGAGGAAATGTTGGAAATTTTTGCCCAAAAGAGAATAAAGAAAAAAACGATTATCTGTGGGGATTGGAACATAGATACTTTAAAAAACGATAAGTATTCAAACGATCTCAAAAGTATTTTAAAAAGCCATAATTTTACATTACACATTAACAGCCCAACTAGAGATTCGTCCTGTATAGACCATATTGCAAGCAATATTGATAGCATTAAATCAATGATACAGTATCTAGGATTGTCGGATCATGACACTGCGCAAATAGCATCAATTCCGACAACATTGAATAACTGCTCATTGAGTCATTGGTTCCAAATAAAAAGAGATTACTCTAAGGATAATATTACTAAGTTGAAGATGAATGTATTTCTGCAATTAAATTTTCTGAAATTTATGAATCTAGTAATTTGGATCATTCTTTTAACATTTTCCATGACTTGTTAATACTTCTGCATGATTTATGCTGTCCCAAATTAAAGGTTAAAATTAGTAACAACCAGATTAAAAATAAATGGATGACAAAAGGAATCAAGAAATCTTGTTTAAATAAAAGAATTATCTACTTAAAATTTAAACGATTAGGAAAAAATAATAAATCCCTGTACAAAAAATATATGACATACTCAAAACTTTTAAAGAAATGTATCTGTAAAGCCAAAATGATATCAAACAAGAGATTTATTGACAACAATGTTAATAAATGTAAAGCTGCGTGGAATATCATAAATAGAAATAAATCTGATAACTTGACATATTCAGGGATAGACGAAATAAATAACAATAATATAGTATATAAGGAACCACATTCAATTGCAGAAACTTTTAATAAACATTTTATCGACATGACTAATAATCCTAAAATAGAAAATAACAAAATTAACTACAAAAGAAATATAATTAATAATGAAAATACAATTTTTCTTAAGCCTACAGATCAACACGAAATTATTAAAATTATTAAAAGCTTAAAGAATACCAATTCTGTAGGATATGACGAAATAAGCACGAAAATTATAAAAGAAAGTGCCAGATACATTGCGCAACCACTGTCACACTCGATAAATTTATCTTTTGAGGAGGGGAAATTTCCAAACCGTTTAAAGCTATCAATAGTTAAACCAATTTACAAAAAAGATGACAAACTAAATATGAACAACTATCGACCCGTGACCCTAATATCGATTATCTCAAAATCTTCGAAAAGGCAATGTTTGAACGATTACACAACTTTATTGATAAAAATGACATTTTGAAGGCACAACAGTTCGGATTTAGACGTAACAGCTCAACAACACTGGCATGTTTTCATCTCATTAAACAGGTAACAGAGGCAATTAATAATAGAGAACATGTAGCTACTATCTTTTTAGATATGACAAAGGCCTTTGATTTTGTCAACCACGACATTTTACTAGACAAATTAGAAAGCTATGGTGTAAGAGGAAAAGCAAATGATTGGGTAAAGTCTTATTTTAACGAAAGAAAACAAAGAGTTTCAATTACAAAAATCGACACCAACAAAGTTAAAGTCAATTGCTTATCGGGTTACACATGTAATAAAGTGGGTGTACCTCAAGGAAGCGTACTCGGCCCTTTTCTCTTTTTACTGTATATTAATGACTTACCCGACATCACACATCATAAGTGTATACTATTCGCAGATGACACTTCTATAATAGTAAAATCAAAGGACAAAGTTACATTTGAACAACAAATCAATAATACATTGGACAAAACTATTGAATGGCTACAAAATAATAATTTGCGAATCAACTTTAAAAAACTAATATTCTACAATTCAGAACACATCAATCACTGCCAATTAAATTAAATGTTACATATAAAAACAATAAAATTGATGAACTGAATAGTACAACATTTCTAGGAATTATCGTAGATAAACATTGTAATTGGAAAGATCATGTTCAGTGTATATGTGATAAATTAGACCGTTTCGTTTATGCTCTAAGAAAATTAACAGAGACAGTGTCTGAGGAAGCAGCTCTCACTGCTTACCATGGATATGTATCTTCAATACTTTCCTATGGAATTTAAAATTGGCGTTTAAGATACAAAAAAAGTGTATCAGGGCAATATGTAGGGTCCATTTTCTAGAAAGTTGTAAGCCCCTGTTTCAGAGACTTGGCGTTCTCCCACTCCCATATATGTATATTAGGGAAATTTGTATTTTTGTTAGGAATAATAAGGACCTATTTCTCAAACATTCAGATTGGATAAAGGGGACTACCAGACATAAACACTTGTTAACCCTTCCAAAAGCGAATAAGCTTTTAAAAAATAATGTTTATGGAATGTGTGTCAGAATTTTTAATGCGTTGCCTAAGGAATTAAGAGATATCCCATTGAACCAATTAAAAATAAAACTTAGTAAATGGCTACTACAGCAATGTTTTTATGACATACAGCAATATTTCGATTTTAAAAAATGAATGATTTGTATTTAGTTTTTTTAAGTTTGACATCATTATTTAATTGTAGTAATTTTAAAAATGTATTTGTATTATTTAATATTTGACAATCTAATATTTGTACGCCAGAAGGGCAGATTTTTGTTGAGACAATAATTAAATTAGAAATAAAACCTGTATCAAACACTTAAATCAAACAAATAAACGATTCTTATTATTATTCACTACTGTGTGCGTACACCTTATCATTTTGTTTGTTGTATCTCTCTTCTACGTTAATTTTTTTTTCATCCGTTAAAAGAATTTCCCGATATTTTTTTCCCGCGTACCGCTTCAACAAAGCGCGGCATCTCTTCAGTCTCAGGTCCATTAGACGAGCATTCAAACGATGTCCTATTTTTCTTCGATATGCCCGAAGCCCTAAGTCTTCAATTAACACCCTTTTCACCGTGGTTCTACTTAACCCCATCTGAAGGGCCAACAGTTTCTGCTTACGTTTGGGATTTCTTTGAATTCGCGCCTTCACAGCTTTTATCACTGCTGGAGTCCTAACAGACCGAGGGCGACCACTTCTTGACCTGTCATCTACGCTAGAGTCTTCATTGTATCGTTTGATGGTACGATAAACGAATCTTTTGGTGATATTCAAATTTTTCAGTGTGTCAAAAATTAGAATTGGCGCGTAACCGCAACGATTCAACGCAATAACTGCAACACGGTCTTCTTTATGCGTCCACTCCATATTTAAAAATGAGTAAAATTCTAAAAAGTATACATTTTTATTTTCATGAACAATTCAAAATTCGAATTCAATAAACTTTTTTGTGGCCAGCATTCTAAAAGAAAAGTTTTGCTGTGTGACAATACTGATGACCTGACTGTGTATAAATACGATTATTGATATATCGGACTGTAGCTTTTTAGAGTCTCTACAGAAACTGAAGTCGCAATGTTTGTCACTATATCAAGGCCCTACTTCGAAAGAACGTCATAATCAAATAAAACAGAAGTTTCGAAAGTAATCCTATTTGAAAAATTTTCGGATTGTTGTCAATCGGTCATGATCATAGACAATGTACTAAAGAACGGAGTCCGATCGACCTGTTCTGAGGACTTTCGGTTTAGGAAACGCACGAAAATTTATCTACTTACAACTAGAATGTTTCATTTTGGGATAGAACTAATGGGCGTCACACAAAGCGTGAGTCTGTGTTGTGAGAACCTAATAGATAAAAAAATAAACATTGGTGAGAAATTCGTCCGAAACTTCGTCGTTCGTACATTCGGAGTGGCCGGGCGAGCGCTGTAAGCGGGCGTGCGTCCGGCAGAGGCATGTCGGGCGTGTTCGCGACGGCGGGCGCGGGCGACGTGCGCGTGTGGTGCGCCGCCACGTGCCAGGAGCTGCTGCGCGTCGTCGTGCCCAACTTCACCTGCTCCTCCGTGCTGTTCGCCGCCGACGGGAAGTCCATCGTGTCTGGTGAGATTGATTTGCTGACATAATTATAACTAACAAAATATTAACTTTGTCTTTAAAAAAAGGCTACCACGTTTTACCGTTACGGGGAGGACGTGTTGACTCAGTTATGTGTTATGTTCCTCGATTACCCGACCGACACGACCCTACAGTTCGAGAGTTCGAGTGTCGTTTTCCCGGATTGTGAAGACTGTGCCCGGATTGTGGTGAAACATTTGTAACCTTTCATCAACCTGATGGGACTCAAAACAAATATGCGAAATGCTGTGTGACTTTCTGAGTGAATGTTCGTCACATTCTGAGTGAACTGAATTGTTTCATAATTTTTTTACACAAAAGCGATGCGGTTTTTTTAACCTATAACTTTACCGTTTTACCGTGTTGTTGTTTGAAGGTTGGAGTGACGGCAACATTCGCGCGTTCACTCCGCTCACTGGCAGGCTTATATACTGCATACTGAACACTCATAACAAAGGAACCTCCGCATTAGACATGACGTCTGACAGCAGAACGCTCATCTCCGGAGGATGCGAGGGACAGGTAAATAAATAATAGCTTAATTACCAGCAGCAACTAAAAGGAAACATCACGCAAAGCTAGAAGCCGACGGATTTGGTGGTGAGGGGTAAACGTGGTTGGTCAGTTTGTTACGTTCATTGGTTAACCGGCGCGACAGGTCAAGAGTTCGAATTTCTGGTTGCCGTAAGTAACATGTTGTAGCTGCCATGTTCCTCATTGTGCCCGGATAGTGGCGACAGATTCGCAACCTGTGACACTGGGACTCGATATAAAATGCGAAATGCAGTGTGTAACACCTCTGCCAACCCCTCTCAAAGGATTACGGCGTGAGTTTATGTTACGTGTTTATGTCGAAGCAGAGGAAATAACGTGAAATAGTCATGAAACGGCCAACATGTAAAATTTCAAACATTATTATCTAACACATTGCTGTACTTTGTAGTGAACTTAATTATTACTGTTGTTTATGCTATTTTATAATAATAACTACATCACGACACACGCATTGTCTCAGCCCTGCACTAAGATAATCTTATATCCCAGGCACTAAGTAACGATATGGAATATACTGCAGAGATAAGAATACAACATCCAAGACCGGTAAGCGAAACAATGCGTCTTGCAAATAACACAAAGTCCCTCCCCCTCTGTTATTCGAACCCGGAACCTCCAGCGTAGCAGTCGGCTGTTTACACCAATGCTCCACCGAGGTCCTCATTTGTTTCATACTAGGTAACGAAGAAACTAAGAGTGTCTTTTTAAAATTTTATAAGAGATCAATATTAACCCAATACCTTGTTACATCAGTGTGTCGGACATGAATTTTAAGTTCAAATACCGCTCGAGACTGCAGTTACAAATTTGGATTAATCTTTGTAAACCGACTTTAATGGATTTATGAGGGATTAAGAATGCTCATACAAAATCACTGTAGTAATGTTATGCTACCCGACGTGTAGACAAACTGTAGGCATGGTAGACACACTGTACATAACATTTTACTGGTAGAAGGTCTACCTTATAGGGTATTATACTTACTTACTTTTGTAATAACTCAATTTTAAAGTACCTACAACATAAAACAATGATTTACCTTTAAAATTTCGATTTGAGGTCCGAGTATGGGACATACGGCCGGAGCGTCAGAGTTTGAAGAAAGTACTGAAAGAGCACAAGAGCCCGGTGTCCGCTATACAAGTGTCACCTAACGATACCGAGGCGGTCAGCGCCGGGACGGACGGCAGCTGCATCATATGGGACCTCGTGTATGTAATAATTATAGTCATATCTTATTTTTTGATTATCATGAATGATATTACATTTGCACATACATTATTATGTAGGTAAATACATACATACTCAATCATAAAAATTGCATTCTTGCAATTGCAATTATAATTATAAATCACGAACAAAATCAATCAAGTAACTAATATGAACCAATAAAGTTATATAATTACTATAAAAATAAACAACTTTGAAGGTTAGTTCTATATTGTATAGACCATGTATTGTTTAATAATAATAATAACAAACCACATCACGACACACACATTGGGTACGTTCCACTTAACACCCGCAGCGCCATCGACCGCGACCGCTGAAACTGCCGTTCCACTAACGGAAAAAGGCCGCGTACGTTGTAGGCGAAAGCTTTAGGTGGAACGCACATCTTGAGCGTTCCGTTGCCATCGTTGTTTTTTTCAAATTCCCGCTACGTTTTGGTGAAAGTCCACTCTGACCCAGCAATATTTTGTGGGCGAAGTGGGTGCGATGTGACGTCATCTGTGACGTCGAGCGATCGCTCGCGACGACCACGGGCCTTAGGTGGAACGATACAGAGGGTGTTACAATCGTTGCGGGCGTTTAGTGGAACGTACCCATTGACTCAGCCCTGCAGCAAGTATCGTAAGCACTAAGCAACGATATGGTTTTTTTTTTTCCCTTCCTCCCTTCCCCTTTCCTCCCCATACATAATAATATAATATCCCCATAATATTTATCACCAGTTCTCTGTCACGTCGTCAAGTGATGTACGCGAACACGTTGTTTATGTGCGTGTGCTTCGAGCCGATCGGCTGTCAGCTGCTCACAGGCGGTACCGACAGGAGGGTCGCTTACTGGGAGACTGGCAGCGGGAACCTCGCTAGAGAGGTACGTATTATATACTCCTTGTTGAGTCTGACGCCCTTGTAGCTAGGCTTGAAAGAAATCAAATAGATGCAAAACAATTTGCAGCGGGAACCTTGGTAGTGAGGTACGCATGTACTCCTTGTTGAGTCTGACACCCTGGTAGCTAGGTTTAAAAGAGATCGAATAGGTACAAAACAATTTGCAACGGAGAACCTCGGTAGAGCAGGGTACTCCTTGTTAAGTTTATGCCATGTAAGCGTATTCATGTTTTGAATAAGTTTTTTTTTGTCTATAGATCGAAGCGAGCAAAGTTGGAGCTATAAATGGCATTGATATTACTTCCAACGGTGAACTATTTGTGACTGGTGGAAACGACCAGCTTGTGAAGGTATGTTTCATAATTTAATTTAATCAACATTCTAATACAGAGTTGAAAGAATAACCTCTATTCATAATTCATTTCACATTATTAGGAGACAATAAATAACCTATAAGCAACATATCGTGATATTGGCATTGCAAATGTGCACATTCTACGGTGACCGCTTACCATCAGGCGGGTCGTACGCTTGTTTGCCACCGCAACGGTATAAAAAATGGTAATACCAGGCTGACATAACTATGGGGAGTTTGTATCGTTGTTAACTATGGGCAGTGTCGGCACGAGCAGTTCAGGCGCCCTAGGCGAATAGCTAGGACGGCGATAAGATCCTGAAAAATGGGTGACTTTAACGTGGACGATTTAACTAAAAATAGATTAGCAAAGGGTGCCACGATAGTTTTGGGCAGCTTTGTAATTAACTAAATGTTTAGATTTACATTTGTAAAACCATTATTTGAAAAAATAGTAAATCCAGCTGGCCTCCTAGTTCGCCTTTATGGTCGAGCCGGCCCTGGCTATGGGAGCACCAGGCTGACATGACTGTGTGGAGTTTGTATCGTTGCCAGCTATGGAAGTAC
Source organism: Choreutis nemorana (assembly GCA_949316135.1). Lineage (NCBI taxonomy): Eukaryota > Metazoa > Arthropoda > Insecta > Lepidoptera > Choreutidae > Choreutis > Choreutis nemorana. The sequence goes on along the minus strand of OX438606.1, from coordinate 9,260,398 downwards.
CAGGAGGGCATATACACGCACGTGGGTCTGGGCCACGCGGGCGCGGTGACGTGCTGCCGGTTCAGTCCGGACGCGCGCTACGTCGTCAGCGCGTGCGCCGCCGGATCCATCATCGTGTGGAAAGTACCTGAGGTCTGCCATGTCTCTGATTTTTTTAAGAAAAAGAAATGTTGAAGTCAAACAATATGGCTCCATAGAGTTAATATCAACGGAAAATCAAAATGTATTTTTACATTCATATTTTTATTATCAGTTGGCGTTAACGTTTTTTTTTTGTCTAAAACGCCTGAAGCTTTAGGTGATGGAAAGTGATACCGCCGCCTATTGACATGGCGACGCTCTTGATGTCTTTGAACGACAAGACCACCGCCGTACGTAGCCCATGTAGAGGTTAAAGCTGTTATACTCGTACGTCTCTTGTCGGTAATTACGCTGGATCTCAAATCCTTCGGACCGAAACAGCGAACTGCTTCACGGCAGAAATAGAATGAAGGGTGGTTACAACCCAGGTCTCGTACTAAGATACGAATACCAGTAAACCTATGCATAGAATCAACGATACGCTTAGCATTTTTTTTAGGGTTCTGTATCCTAAGTTTCTTTGACGGCAATATCTAAAAAAAAAAGTTGAATTCACACCGATGCGGAACCCTCTATGTGCGCGAGTCCAACTTATACTTGGCCAGTTTTAAAATATATATGATTTTCTCCCAGCAATACATACCGAAGAAAGGGTCGAGTTCGAGGTCGAGCGTGAAGGGCGCGACTCCGGTGCAGTCACCGAAGACCCTTGAAGAACAACTACGGCTCCCACTTGATGATAAGCCAACGCAAAAAGCAGCAGGCGACCGTCCTAACAGGGTGCCCGCTGCACCGAAAAAAGTATAACTACCTCCTACATCCAAAGGAACAAACATTACCTCTTTACAGTGGCGCTATCTATCCATGTGCCCTACAAATATTGCGTACCCAGTTGTTCAGGTTTTCTTTGCGCGGCCAAAAACCGACTGACGGGGCTCGCGAACTCGACGACTCGCGAGACACGCATTCCCCAAGTAGGTAAGAACATGGTGTTCCCGCATACGCGTACAAATTAACGCGCTCTCTGTACGCGGCTTTATGATGCATATAAAATACTTAATAATGTTCATAATAGTGGTTATAATCACGACAAACATTGACTCAACCCTGCAGTAAGATATATTATATATAATCTTGTATCACAGGTGCTAAGCAACGATATGATATAAACTACATAAACATAAGAATACTACATCCAAGACCGCTAAGCTAAACAATGCGTCTTTCAAATATCACAAAGTTCCGCCCCCGCCGGGATGCGAACCCAGAACCTCTTGTTTAGCAGTCGACTGTTACACCACTGCGCCACCGAGCAAAGTTCAGATCTACCAGGGCAGCAGACTTACAAGGAGGTTAGAATGTATTATTATGGTTCTAGAGTCTAATACTATTTCTGTATCTAACAGATAGAGAAGATAGAAGCGATCGACACATCCCGCAGTAGTGTGATATCCTGCTGCCCTTGTGACACGAGTGCGAAGACCAAAGCATCTACAGACTCCAAAAAGACCACCAAAAAGTGCTGCCGACCACAAGGTATGTTACAGTTAACAAAATAAAAACGGGTTCGAAAATATGTATTCTCTAAAATGTAAACAGCTGAGATTTTATGCCAAGTTATTAATTTTGGAACTAAAATCTAAAATATCAATGGGTCGCTGACCTTTATTAATTGATGTCCATACCTTGGCCCTGTTTTTTTTAATAATTTATAAATTCTATTGGGGAAGTAAAAATGGTGCAGGTATTATAATAGAAGTTGATCTATTAACCCATTGCTTGATTACAAATGAATATGTTAGCTTGCAGATGCTTAAGGAATCTTAAGGTGCTGTATAGTTTCCCTTGTTCAATGTAGTGCCAATAAACTCACCATTTTTTTTTCAGATACATTGCCGACTAAAACGACCAGCAAAGAGTTCGTAAGCGGCGGCGGAGGAGATAAAAAGTAATTTTTTATCCTTAATTTTGTAAATAAGAGGTTGCCTATATACAACTACTGTTCTATTGGTATATTTATTGTATGTGAAGAAACATGTTTTTAATAAACTATTTCTATTGGGATTTCGTTATTTATTGGCTAGTTCATATGGAAATACTATTATGCACTCTAGTCAGATAATTTTTTATGTGTGAATAAATAAAAATAATAATAAAAGATGTGCTTTATTAACTCATCTTAAACTTTATACAATTGATTAAAATAACTTAGGTGCTTGCTTCAATTACTATCGGCCAAATGTTTACATAAATTAAGAATAGACTAGCACATTGATTTGTATAATTTGTTTTTGCAGAATCAGTCAAGCACAGTATATGTGTTGTATGAATTTTGTTCCATACAATTAACCCAATCATCCCCACGCTTGACTTTTGCAATAGTGTAAGACTAATTTACCATCTGTTCCGAAACATTCATACAAGTTCCTCACTATTTGGTCTGGAGACGGAGCAAATGTCTGATTCACATATAAAAACTGAAACAAGGAAATATTATAACAAAAGGATATTTTGGTAACAAAATGTTCCTACTACTGCATTTAATCATTGGAGGATACAAAGCCAAAAAGCTTTTAAGTTTGTCTAACTTTTACCTTATCCTTGGGAATGTTTGGGACGGCTGAAATAGGGAACATACCAATGACACATACAATGGCTCAATCAAGCGGCTAAGTATGAAACAATTGATGTATAAAAACAAATATTTTAATGAATTAAAGAAATTGTGAAGTTGTCAACTTGTATAATCTAAGCAACAATATTAAAGTAATTATTTCATACTCACCAATTTTTCTTCTGGTTCTAGTTTAAGGTATTTCTTTACAAATTCAATAATCCATCCTATCGGTTTCTCCGCATCAACAGCCCATTTTTTCTTTTTCATTATTGGGGCATTTCCGGTTGCCTTCAATAATATATCAACTGCGAATAAAATATCATTCACATATTTAATACAAACAAAATTTTTAAACCTAGAATATTATCGACAAAAGCTTAAAACTATTCTTAGTAAAAAATCTTGTTTCAGATATAAATACAAACAGAAACATTACTTTTCACTTTATCCGACTTTACAGAATCTCCGTTTTCTTTATCTTCTATCTTAAGATTTTCTGTTGCGATGGGTAAGTCGCACTGGGTATTTAACGCATCTTCGCTCATATTGACACTTTAGCAACTAAAGTTTAATTAAATTTTATTACAATAACAAAAATCTTAGACACTGAGATGTGTCATGTTTCAAATGTTTTTTCGAAGTGTTTCTTTAACGGCATTAGTTTTAGTACCATACAGCCAAATTTCAGATTCTATAAATTGTTCATTCTTGAGATAATTGAGACAATGGTACTAAGATGAACAAAGAAAATAATGAATCTGTCTATAGTAACATGCTAGTACGGTTATTGTTACTTTTACAATATTAGTTACTTGGGAGATGACGAAAAGAGCAGCCAAATCTTCGTTTTTCATTTTCTTGACACTTGGCCAGCACTTGTATTCACTGGTTATGGTTATAACACCTACCTTTTACACATTTAATTCTGCTGATATCGAAAAAAAATAAAAAAACTCATCAAAATTTAACTGAAACTTCCCGTTCCCGCCAACCAATATTTTTCTTGTATTGTTTTATTTCTTTTTAATAATAACAACAATAAATCATTTATTGGCGGAAACAACATCATGGCAATAACTTTACTTATTTTGCCAGTATCAAGTAATATTTATCGAGTTTTGAGAATAAAATGAACTGAATTAAGAGATGAATAATGACAGATGGAATAATGAATCTGTCTACAGTAACATAGTAGCACGATTATTGTTGGCTCTATTAAATTACTTGGAAAACTTTACAGCACTTCAGGTATGCACTGGTTACATTCTAGCATTTTACACAGATATTTCTGCTATATAGAAGGAAATAAAATGAAATAAGAAAACTGTAACTAATACCGTTCCCGCCAAACATCTCGATTTGATAGTTTTTGTTTTTTATTTTTCTTTCGATTAGAAAGAAAGTCGGATGCTCCAATTCTATAAATCACTAAGTCCATTTTTCCACCTTTGAGAAATGTCGTATTGGATTATTAATTTTAATACTGAAACTAAACTAATAGGAATTAAAATGAATAAAAAATGTATGTTTTACTTTTATAAAAGTTCTATAATTTTTAGAAACAAAATCAACAAAATCTTATATAGTTCCGATAAACCTTAAACTTTAAACTGTTGGACTTATTTTAAATGAACGGACTAAGGGATATTTAATCAATAGTATATTGACTTAGTTATTTTAATTTTGTACTCTTATGTATCACATATATGTATTCATAAAGTTTCTTAACTTAGGTTCACATTTTTACTTACTTATTAATATTACTTATACATATATATTCTATTAACTTATTCTACATCATCAATCAACTCTTCATTGACTTCAAGTAATGAGTTTTCAGTTTCTATATCATCATAAAAATGTCTCAAATGTTCGGGTATAAACTGTAATAGTTTTTTAATATCTGCTATTTTAGCTGGTTTCAATCTTAATGGACCCTCGTAGCAATCATCAGGCTGACTTCTAATCAATCTAGAAACACCAGTGCGATACAAAGAAATTGGCTTCAAGCAATTCGTAGTCATGGAAGAAGTAAATTCCGGTCGACCATTTTTTCGGAAACACTTGTCGACAAGTCGATATGCCAGGTATAGAAGTTTTAATTCTATTATTGTACATACGGGATAGTAAACGGATACTTTTTGGAAAACTCCATTAGCACATAGCTGGTCCAGAAATGTAAACAAAAATCTATTTTTGTTCTGACTAAAGCAATTGCCGCAGTATAGTTCTAGATGAGTATGACTGGGCTTTTTATTATTTACGATGTAATCATTTAAAGCTGAAATAACTTCATTAGGCCCTTTTAATGCATATTGTTCGGTGTATATGTACATTGTTGCAGTATTCTCTGGTAAATTGTGCACACCAAAATTATGCAGCCATAATTGGCGAAGGTAATATTCGTCGCCAATATTTGTTACGGGTAGTGGCAAATTTTTTTGATAGTCAAAACAGAGGGATAATTTAGTTGCTTTCTTCTGCTTTTCAGTTTTTGACAATCGTTTAAAAATACTTCTGCTTTTCTTAAATGAAGTTCCTGAGCACGTTCTAAGTTTATTTTTTCTTATGATTATTAGCCTCCGCTGCTTCAATTGACATTTTGTTCTTTTCGCATGTGCTACAAATGTCTTTCCTTGGTTGTCCAAATGAAATGTTGAAATCCATATTAAATTTCTGTCGAAACTTCTCATAAGTAATCGTATTATCAGGATTCTCAATTAAAAATTTTCGATGTAGTTCTGTAATTGTCAAGTTACTATCTAAATATTTTTTCAATTTATTAGAAGTTCTTGAATAGTGTGACTCTCTAGCGGGAAGACTCTCAATGAATTCGTGTACTTTCATATTAGTTTCTTCATTGCAAGTTTTATGATTGGTGTGTCTACCTCTCCCATCTTGAATATCCTTTTCTGGGTGCTGTACTTTGAATTGCAGCCTGTCTCTCTTGATTCCATGAATATTAAGAAACGCCCTTTGACACAATTCTATTGTTTCATTCTTTGTGCTTACATAATATTTAAAAACCCTTCGGGTTCTAACATTTTGTTCACTATTCATATTTCTTGGACGAAATCTTTTGGGCACAGTTTCTTGTAGACAACCTTCAAGATAGATATTTTGCTCTGTGTGACTTTGCAAGGAGACAAATTTATCAAAAATAATTTTAGCTTCACGCTTATTTATTTTCTTTTTACATTCACACCTACAATCTGGTATATCTCCCATTACATGTTTTTTCAAATTTGACTTTTATATTTTATTTTTTTTCCAGGTTCCAGGCTTCGATTTTCTTTTCTTCCCTCTTTTTTCTACCACATTGCCTTCAGTTTCAGAAGCAGAAGCAAGTGCTTCTTCCAGCAACCCTGTCTCAGGATTTATAATTTTGCGTATTTCAGGTTCCTGGTTAGATTCATCCTGTGATCCAGTTTCAATGTGTAGAGTATCTGAAATATCTTCTAATAATCCAGTTTCAAAGTTTAATTGTAGTCTATCATTTTCCAGTAGTATAGCATCAGGCTTACCGTCACCCAAATCATGCATTCTGTAAATCATATCCGGGGTCCAATCACTTCTTGAAGAATCACCATCGTCAGGATCGAACAAAGCTGACTCTTGTATAAGACTTAAAAGTTACATTAATAAATAGAAGTAAGTTAACAAGTAGCTTATCGATAACATCTAATTTTATCAGTCAATCAACCAGAAAAATAACTTACCTTAACAATTTATCGTCTTCTGAACAGTTTCCACTCATTGTATTAGTTTTCACTTGATTTTCAAACAAATTTTGCAATAACTATTTTAAAAAACCGTTGACGTTTGACAAGACAAATCAGTGTTACAAGGACTTATAAAAAAGTATAATGGACTTAGGGATTTGTTAATTTAAGCCGACAGGAATAAGGGATATTAGGACATAGTGATTTCTTGAATTGGAAAGAGAGGACTTAGTGTTAAAGTAATTCACAAAATACACGACAAGGGATTTTTAAGAAAAAAATCAATTGCGCCAGTCCATAGAGAAAAAAAAACCACGTTGTTCAGTGTTGTCAGTTTGGAAACCATGAAAATGTACTTAGTGATTTATAGAATTGGAGCATCCAGTTAGCCCAAAAAGCACATCATTGAACTTATTTCATTAAATAATATGAAATTAAAACAAATAAACTGAATATGTTCTAAGGGTTTGAGTGATTTTTTAAATTGTTTTATTTGTCCAATTTGAAGCACTGCTGCCAACTTTATTCTTGGGGGGATCGTACCAAGAACTCATTTAACACTAATATTAAAAACAAGTCTGTTTAAATTATTTATTAATTTTCTTATTATTATATAACGTAATTTGAAATGAACACTTTGATAATGGGAAAGAACTTGAATATTCAGATAAGTAAGTAATTTTTATTATTCGGTACTTAAATATGAAGACACGAAGGATTTTGTAGGATAGTTTATATCAAAAATATAATCATAGATAGCCAGCCAAGTAAATACAGTTTAAAGATTAATTAAAGGTCCCAAATGAGTCATACTATTTGAACCGCTGTAGTAAGCATGGATACAATGAAAAAGATTTCGAAAGGTTCAAATTAGCTGTTTTGAGTTTTGAAGAACTCAGTTAAACTCAGTTGTAAAATGACATTTTTAAAGATATAATAATAATACAAAATCGGAAAATGTTTCAGGGTGTGAAACAGTGGGATTTAAATTATACGTTTGGCAACACTCATTTGAAGCCTACTTGCCTCACAATAGTCACAGTCCTGTTTGAGTTTGACGTAACTTGCCTTCACTTTTACCTTGCTTGCTTGCAATCTGTTTTGGGAGAAGGGCTGATTGGTGGATAAAGTACAGGTGAAGTGCAAGTCAGTTAGCGCGCGAAACCAACGACCTAGAAACACACTCTTCGAAAGTTATTGGACCTGGAAGGTTGTTTTGTTCTCGTTTATAAAACTTAATTCGTGAAGTGCTAATTTATTTAAACTTTATTTTCTTCAACCACACAAATTGTGTCATTGGAGATTTCACTGACCTCCCACTGGTCCAGTATTAAATTCAACTAGAATAAAAACGTATCGTGTATAAAATAATGGGCTCCAGGTGGCTAACGAATTCAGATGTCTTGAAGGATGTAGCAGATATTAACGAACTGGACATGTATTGCGTCCTTGGCGAAAGAGCACCACCGCCTCGCAGAAGCAGCATCGAAGGTAACAAAATATGTTCTTGACACAATTATTTTATTCAACTCCATTGGCAAGAAAGTTTGTGATAGAAATTGTTACAATTCTTTAAATTTTATACATGTTGGCTTCAAGATTTGACAATAAGCTAGAAAAATACTATCTAAACCCAATTGAATCAAAGGAATGGTAGTTTTAATCAATATTTCTCAAATGGAGCATTTTGTATACAGTAAATTATAAAGAAAATGTATGTTAAAGATTTGACCAATAGAGATATATTAACTCCAGGAAGGAATGGAACCTTTCGTTCACAGGAACTTAAAGTAGACAGTTACAATGTTAAAGTATATAACTTTTTGTTAAAAGTCAAAAAGGCTAAATATGATAGTTATAATTATTCTCAAGGGAAATGTTGTTAAAACATTGCTTCAATACATAAAAATATATTGTCCCTGTCTCCTTGTACACCCTGTGCTACTCTCCATCCTGGTACTTAACTAATAAAATTCAGTGAGGAATATTTTTTCTATCAAAATAGGTACAAATCTTTATTTTAGTAAAAATCAAAATGCTCTTCAAAATTAACACCATGTTCTTTTATGGTCATGTTTTAATTTTAAACAAAAGATTACTTATTAAGTAATTACTTAAGTGCCCATTGTTTGAAATACCGCAGGCTAATTTTGTCATGTGGTATTTTAAATCAATGTTGTTTTAATGTGTTGGCCACTTTCTTCAGTTATATAGTAGTAGTTGTTCATAACTTAAGTGTTTATATACTCAATGTGGTGTTTCTGGTATGTTACAAGTTAACAAAAATTTACTTGAAAAAATTGTAATATCATTTTAATTTTTTACCATTTTATATAATGAATGTAATAAGTTAATGTAGTTTATTAATTGGTAAAGTAAGATAAATATCAACACCACACTGTGAAAACTTTCAATGAGAGTTGAATATAATTTACAAAGGAAGCAAAAAAATGCATCATATTTCTTTATCATAGGAGACAAATGAAATACTTCATTCTTTTGAGTAATCATAGGTCCATTGAGTTTAAAAATGCAAATTTCTGTTAAGCATACACCTCTGTTACAAAGTTTTAAAACTAAAAACCTATTTCAGGTACAGGGCAAACAATTTTTTATTTAAGAGGTTTTTAAAGTGTGGTATTGATATCCATTATTTATCTTAATAATTTTTAGATGCATAAATATGTAGCAAAAATACCTGTTAGCTGAAAGTTTGGAACGCAAAGTGCAAGCAAACAATTCAAATGCATAATTATCTTAATGTTTTTTTTTGAACTTAATTTGATATGAAAAACTCTTGTTATCAAGAAGAAATAAATTTTTGTGGGCTCAGTATAGACTAAAAATTCTTGTTTTTTTAGTTTTCACTAGAACTCTCTTCATAAACCCACTTATCTTGGGTTCATTGATAGCTTTGAACCTTTCTATTGACAGTTAGAAAAAATAAAACTTTCAAATCGTGATAAGATATTATTTAGAGTTTATTTATTAGTTGATCCTTTTGAGTAATAATAGATTAGGGTATTTTTACATATTTACATTTTATCTCAACATAAACAAAAAATTAGTTTTTTTAATTACTTAGCCATTTTATACCTAGTAATTTTTACTGAAATATGTGGGTTTTTTTTCTATGGATTCATATGTTCAGTTCAGACCTAAAACATGCTTTGTAGATAATTTTATTTTAGACATTTTATTAATAATGTTACGGTCGAAATATCTAAAATAGTTGTGTAGTTAATCCATCTTATGAAGAATGGTGATCAACTAAAATTGTTTTAGTTTTGCCAGGAGTGTATGTGCACATTGTTTCAGTCTATGTAACCTTGAGTTTGCTCAGTAAGGAGGGTACCTACACTAGAACAATGTGCAACTTATGTCAAATCAACCAAATTTAGACCTCCATGAAATTAATTATCCGTAATAAGACAGTTATTATTGTGACAGTAGTTGTAATAATTGTTTTATTTTGTCCGTATAGATGAGGAGATCAATAATCAATTTTACGGAGGGATGCACAACAGAGGTCTGGACTACGATGTGCAAGAAAATGCCCCTGATTTGATGGGAATACAGAAAATGTTGCAGTGGGTAAGTGATTACGTATTTGTCTTTACAAGGTCGCTTTAATTCACTAGCTGACTAAATATGGAACATTATAAACTATTTGATCTTTAAGGCTCATTTTTTCAAACTATGCTTAGTGTCAGTAAAGAATACAAGTTTTGATAAACAAGTTTTTGGTAACATAGGAATGACAGATCCACTACACTAAATCACTTACTACCTTATAATCAGGGGCGGATTTAGGGGAGGGCAACCGGGGCGAAAGCCGGGGGCCGCCACAAACGGGGGGGCCTCACAATAGAGATTTTGGAAAAAAAATATTTCAAATTCCTAAACAATAGTTGTTTACTAGTTGGAATCCTTTTATGGAATTTTGAAATTATTTCTTTTCATTGATCTATACTTGTCACTCCAAAAAAAAATTTCATTTAATTTGGAAAATAATTTGGACACAAGGGTCCTCGCTCCTTTGTTGCCCTGGGGCCTTCAGACCTCTAAATCTGGCCCTGCCTATAATATTGTCTTCTAAACAACCAATTATAGAATATGAAAGGCTTTGTAAATAGAGGTTTTTGTTAGTGTCCTTTCTTATCAAGAATCTTCAAATCGAAATTAAAAAGAAGAAGTTCAGGTCATATGTGGGGTCATTATTTTACAAACAAACTGTAAAAACATATTTTTGATTCATAGAACCATAAATAGAATTATGGCAATTTCTGTGTGATGTCTCTATTTCTCTGTGAGATTAGACAGCTTTTAATTAGGTTGTCATTTCAGGTTCAACAAGAAGATGTTTCACTGAGTTACAGCGACGAGAAACTGAAACAAAATAGGAGGATAGCTGCAACCTCCGTAATTTCTATAAGAAAAATAGTTAATAAGAACAACTATAAATCTAAACCAAGTAAATTCGCTGTTAATAACTATAACCGGAATTTCAAACCGGGACAAAGTTCAAATGCTAATGTTAACTTTTCGAGCAATCCTGTTGATGTGTCGACGTTTTCAAAGTACCCAGAGGGAGGAGTGGATTTCAAAAAGACTGATATAGTTACTTGTGTACCTATTGCATCCAATGAGGATTTAAACATGGCTCAAAATCTGATATCGTTAGACTCCAAAAAGAGTACAACCCAGCTTAATCCAAATGTACCTGAATTCATACCTAAGAGCTGTGCCGTTAGTGAAAAAGCTTCAAATAGTGTTGATAAAGCTGCCGAGAGTATTGTTAATACTCCTATAATAGAACTAAAGGAACAGCATACTAAAAATGAACCTGATGTTAGTAAAAACAGTGACGTAGCCAGAACGTTAGAGCTGAATAAAGAAATAGATGTAAATAAATTAAACTCAGATGAAATTAAACTCATTAGCGATAAGCTGAAGAGTACAATACTGGAAGCTTCCAAAGAAAACACCTATGCTAGTAAAAAAGCCAGAAACGTCGCGATGGCGGCCTTACTGAAGTTACATACGAGCCCAGCGGCAGAAGTTTCTGGAGAGAAGAAGCAGCCTTTACTGTTACCACCTAAGTTTTTTGAATCAGCTTCCTGTGAAATCAACAGTTGTATGGAGATATTGAATGGGACAAAAAATAAAACAGAGAGAGTTGCAGTCAATAAAGAAGCTACTTCTACTGGAATGGTTGAACTAAAGAATGAAACTGTCAGAGATAATCCAATGAAAGAAATCAATGACAAACACATTCTTCTTTCCATAGCTAAAGTTAACAATTGGCTCTACGGAGAAGAAAAGATGGCGAAACCGAAAGGGCCTATACTGACTCCTGTCACTTTCAAGAAGAAAGAATCGATCAGTCCTAAAAAAGTTGTAAGTTTCTTTATTAATTGATCATGTTGAGAAATTGTTATGCATAAATATACTTTAAGAAAGTTCATTTTTATTGAGAATCTTGGTTCAGGATCAGACCTAAAGTATAATTTTTACTTTTGATTTAAGACTATTGACATTTTACTTAAAATTCGAATAGATTCGTAATGTGTTGTGTATTTCTTTTTTTTTACCAATAAGCTGCTGCATTGATTGTTGAATAAGTCATATTATTTTGTTTTATTTTGTCCTACAAAGGAAACCGAAAAAAATGAGCAGAGTTCCAGCCCTTCGTTACTGTCTAACTCTTTTGTGCCATCGGAACACGCTAAGGATTTATTCGAGAAGTTCACCGAAAATGCAAAGAAAATTGAGAATTCAAGCCTCAATGTATGGGACAAACTTATATGTGACCTCGAAGAGAAAGACGAAGCTATAAGAAGAAAGCGAAAAGAAAGAGACAACCCTACATATGGTATGGTGGCATAAAGCCTTTATTATCATTTTAAAACTTTCTTTTGAGTATGTGGAATCGTTTATATTTTTTTTAATTAATTGAATTTAAAATTTATTTTTTCATTGAAATTTAGCTGATTAGTTTATTTATTGTGAGTGTGTATAATATGACATTGTCACATACATTGTATTTTTTTCCAATATTTAGTATTTCTCGTAATTTGTTATGCTGATTAGGTTTATTTGTTGTGTTTATGCGAAATACAGTTGCTCTGGTGAAACATTCGCTGGTTTTTTTTTTGTCATTTATGTCAAAGAGAGTTTTTATTTACATTCTTTTGTTTTTCTTTTCATTTTTGTAAAATTTTGGGTGTATATTAGACTTTGCTTGTCTTTTACTGAGATTTATGACGGGCAAATTACTTAAAGCGTATTTTAAACAATACTGTGAATGTTTCGCCTCAGTGAAAACTTATAACGACCAGTTGAGGATTTTTTTAATTAATTATTTTTTCATAGTTATGATCTTTAGCATTCCCAATATTTGCTTGTTATGTATTTCCGCAATATTTTATTAGGAAACGTGTCTTTCTCAAGATGCAGAGTGCAATAATATAATGATGCAATAAATGAATCACAAATATTTTTATGCATAATTTGCAATTGTTTGTAATGTAATATATGTCTCGGAATTTGTTATAAACTAGACGAACCGCCCCGGCTTCGCTTAAGCGAAATTTTACAATTCATACAGAAATACAAATAAGAGAAGCATAATTGAGATCGTCATTTTTTCCAAAACTTAATAAAAAAAGCCCTTACTTGGTGGTGGATACAAACGAAATAAGCGAATTTGTCCTTGAGCAAAGGGCTAACCAACATAAGCATTTCAGTTTTGGTTATATATAATGTAATCTATGTAGATTACATATAAACTAAATAAACTAAACTATAACTTTATTTAGGAATGACAGTAAGAATCTTGAAACATTAAACCTTAGAACTGCAGTGCTATTCTGTAAATAACAAACTCTTAAAGCTTCGCCTTAGTGAGAGCTCACTTCGAGTATCAAATTACATCGATACAAGTGGTAAATCCGTTCGATTTGCGGAAAATTTGTCGAAAACAATTCGTCGAGAACAATTCGCCGAAAACACAATTCGCCGAATCGAAATTCACCAAATTACACTTCGTCGAATCGCAATTTATAACATATTTTCAGAAATTCCGTTACAAAATACTATTTTCGACTTAATTAATTAAACCTAATTAATTAATTTTGTTTTTAAATTTCTGTAAGTTCAAGGAATGTTCTCATAACCCCTCAAGAAAGTTGCCATGAACATCGAGATCGCTTGTTTCTTCTTAAAATACTCAATGTATTAAGTTGGAGGGCATAATGACAAAAAACGAACTTCAATGAACAAAAAGTAAGTTTGAAGATACAATAGAAACTGTAGTGCTGTACTATTCTGTAATTTTTCTTTCGACTTTCGAAATCGGATTCCACTTGTTCGGATCGGATTCCATTGTGAGATATTAAATTCGTATTCTGTAAATCTCGATAGTGCTGATAACACTACACATATGAACGGATTCGTCTGCGGAAAATTCGTCGAAAACAATTCGTCGAGAACAATTCGCCGAAAACACAATTCGTCGAAAAACACAATTCGCCGAATCACGTCTATCTGCAATAGTTGAATATCTCTGACTATTCCCCGCTGTAGTTGAACATTTCTATAAATAATTTCCGCTATAGTCGAAGGTCCCTAAAAATATTGCCCGCTATAGTTCGAAACAGTATTTGTAACGGAATTTCTGAAAATATGTTATAAATTGCTATTCGACGAAGTGTAATCGACGACTGTAGTTCTGGGGCGGCATATCTTTGACAGCACGTACAGAGCTGGTGTTCATCAGAAGGGTTTCTCTAACTGCTCCACGTTACATAACGGAGATCATAGATCATGTCGTGCCGTATGCGGGCTATATCGGAGAAAATTTCGAGTTAATGCCCGATAATGCACGGCCACACGTAGCGCGCATTGTTACCCAGTACTTGGAAGAGGAGCATTCGGATTATGCAGTGGCCAGCAATGAGTCCGGATTTAAATCCAATAGAGCTTATGTGGGACACTCTAAAACAGAAAAAGATCTCGAGATCCCATCCGTTTGGAAACCGTTCTTAAAGAATGGGACCGAATTCCTGAAGGAAGCATCACCATTTTAATGAGGTCAATGAAACGGTGAATGCAGGCAGTGATTAGAGCAAGAGGGGGGAACACCGAATATTGACGTTCCAATAACATGTAAGACTAAAACATTACAGAGTGTTGAACACGAACCTAAACATGTTTTTTTTTTGTAAAAATTTGTTCATTTAGATTAACAATTTAGAGCAGCGGTCGGCAACCTTTTGGTAGGCAAGGGCCACAAGGTGGCAAAATAAACTAAAGGCGGGCCGCAGTCATGGTAATTGACCCTAGAAGCCCAATATAGCTACGCATAATTGGTCAGATTGCATAGGAAAAATAAAAATGCTATTAAAAATTGATAAAAGATAAGGAATTTAATTCGTTCACATAATACTTACATTATGTTTATATGTTTGGGTTCTATAGCTAGAAAAATAAGAGAAAAATAAAGTAATGAAAACTACCAACTACCTACATAGAAAACTGATTTTACACAAATTTTAGTGTGATGTCTGAGGTTGCATTTGAGAGGCTATTTCTTGTATGTTAGCTGTCATATTTGTAGTTGCGATTCGTAGAATGGCTCTCAAATGCTCATCTGTGAGACGAGAAGCATATTTATTTTTTCTATAATTGACAATTGAAAAAGTTTGTTCGCATAAATAAGTGCTACCAAAAATTGTAATGAACTGCTTAGCAAACTTTTTCAACTCGTCAAAATCAGATGGCAAGCTAGCATAAAATTTAACAAGATCATTGATTTCATAGAAAGAGCTTTTGAGAGTATCATTAGATTGAAGATCAATCACGTTCATTTGTAAATGAATCGGTACATCCTCAACATCACACGAATAAGGATTTGCAAAAATCTTCAGTTTGCTTGAAACTTTCTCAAAATCACAAAATCTGTCGCTAAATTGAGTTTGCAGCTGTATTAAAATATCTTTCATTTTATCACTTTTCCAATGAAAATTAATTCCAGCTTCTTCGACAGCCGTTTTACAATTCGGAAAATGATCTAACTTTTTTTCATCAATATGTTTTATAAAGAGTCTATTTTTCATTTGGAATGCCTTTACGTCTGTGTGCATATCAGAGATTAGTTTATTTTTACCTTGAAGCCTTATATTCAGCGTATTTAATTCATGAGTTATATCTGTCAAAAATCCAAGGTCTATTAACCATTGAGTATCTGTTAGCTGTGGAATAGGTTTGCCTTTTTCATTCATAAAAGTGTTGATTTCTTTTCTGAGATCAAAAAATCTTTTCAGTACTGCACCTCTGCTTAACCATCTCACCTCAGAATAATAAAGAACATCTCGATGATCTGCTTCCGTATCTGCCAGAAACTGCTGGAATTGACGATGAGTCAACCCATTTTTTCTGATGTAGTTTACAGTAGCTACCACGATGTCCATTACTTCTTTCCAAGATACGACTTTGGAACATAATGCTTCTTGGTGGATAATGCAGTGAAAAAATAGTGGGATGTTACATCCTATCTCTGCCAGTTTCGTTTTAATTCTACCTACCAAACCCTTATTTTGTCCACTCATGTTCCTGCCTCCGTCAGTTGTTACACTTACCAATTTTCCCCATGGTAATTGCATCGATTCTAGCGCTTGTCCTAAGTTACAAAACAAATCTTCCCCTGTAGTCGTTCCCTTCAAACTACATAACTGTAAAAGCTCTTCATAGACATTAAAGTTTCTATCGATTCCGCGAACAAATATTAAAAGCTGAGCAGTATCTGAAACGTCATTACTTTCGTCGGTAGCTAAAGAGAACCATTCAAATTGTTGTGCTTTTTCCCGAAGTTGCTGATATAAATTATCGCCCAAATCTTCAGTTCGCCGGGTACACGTTCTTGCAGAAAGACTTATATTTTCAAATTTCTTTTTTTGATCTGGGCACACCTCATCAGCCATAACTAAGGCACATTGTTTTATTAGTTCACTGTCGGTAAACGGTCGGCCAGACTTCGCAAGAATTTCCGCTACCCTTAAACTTGCACGTATACTCGACTCGTTACTTTGGACTTGAACCTTAAAAACATTTTGTTGGTTCTTTACTGAAGATTTGAGTGCGTTAATTTTAGTTTTTCGTGACTCACCCACTAGGCATGCAAATTTGACTTTGTGCTCGGTATCATAGTGGCGTTTGAGGTTATATTCTTTTTGCATAGCAATAGTCTTTTGGCATATTAAGCAAAGCGGTTTGCCATTGCAATTAACAAAAAAATACAAATCTGTCCATGCATCGTTAAATACCCGATTTTCTTCTATTACTTTCCTTTTTTTCGAAGCCATCATTAACTGTAACAATAAAAGCATTGCCTTGTAGTAAACATGTCACGGCGACCTACGTGAGCGATCTTACTGCGAATGCGAAGTGGCACTTAAACAACAAGCAGTCAATACCCACTATTGAAGTGGCTCATTAAATAACCAAACGCTTTGCCATGCATTTGTTTCAAATCGCTAACTTACGTAGATGGAATAAATAGGAAGGAAAATAAATAGGAATATCACACTTACCGAAATTAAAACAAAGCACACATTAAATAACTTGTTTCACTGATCACGCAACGAAGCGAGCGATTCACGGGGCGCCGGCAGCAAGACTTCGCTCACTCCACAAAATCGGAGGGAGCGGGGGGGACGGGACGCAGCGGCGATGTACTTCCGCGCTACACTCGCGCGCCGCGTCGCTCATTTGTTCGTTCGCAGGCAGAGCGAAGTGTGTATTTTTGGCGTGGGTATTTAAAAGGAGCGCTTAGTTCATTTTGATAAATTATAATAACTTATCTACAAAATATTCACGGGCCGCAAGTAGGAGGTCCGCGGGCCGCATGCGGCCCGCGGGCCGCGTGTTGCCGACCGCTGATTTAGAGAATAATTAGTAAAAAAAAGACATTGTTTATTAAACAATGCGATTGTAATACAATTTGTTTCATTCAAAATATTTAATCTTGACTTTTCCTGTTATGTGTAGGTGGGCCGATTTTTGTGAATACCAGTGTATATAGAAGTTTATGACCATAGAACTTTTGTAAACCTATTAAAACCAGTGTCTACAGCTAACAAAAATTACTACAGTGATTTTATATGTATTAATTCCTCATCAATCCGTTAGTGGCGCTTTATTAAGATTCATGCAATTTTGTAACTGCAGTCGCAAGTAGCAATCGAAGGTTAAACTCATGGCAGGCATGTACAGGTGTGATCTTGTTTGGCAGATTACACAGACTCGATACTGACTCCATTTTAACTCAACTCACGGTATGGTATTGAAATGCGAGCTTTGCATTGTGTTATTTGAAGATATTTGAACGTTTGATTAAAAGAAGTATATATGTACAAATATAACGCATCGCCCACCCATGGTGCCAATGTTATCCACATGCCACTTAGCTCAGCTCAAGATTCAAGGAGTTGAATCTTTGTCGAGTCGAGGTACGAGTAATGTGAGAACTTCTTAATAGAGGCATTTCAATATGCCCTTGTAGAATTACTGACTGAATGAAAATGTAATCTCAGGTTTTAAAAGCGAAGAAATTTAAGGAACATCAATTCGAAGTTTAAACTTAATCATGTCCTGAATAATGGGCCATCGAGCGGAATTCGCGGTGCACTCGTTCAAAATATTTTATTTATTTATTATGTTTTAAATGATTCCAAGACCCATCAATCACATACATACCCATGCTTATGTATTTTCTTGATAGTATACATATGTAAACCAGGTATGTATGGATATAAACTCAGGCATGGAATCTCATGGCCGAGCTCTTATCTCTGGATGGCAAATGTATTAAGTTTTTCAACAAATGATATTAATGAGGGTGGGTAAAAACATGCCTTTAACCTCAGCACAAGTTTGACGTAACGCGAAGTTGCATCTACGCTCTGTGTACCGCATTCTTTCACGCAGTATGCACTGAAAATAAACCAGGAGACAGGTAGCTACAACCGGAGATCATGGAAGAGGCCCCCTTAGGTGAGCTAGGGATCCTTGAAACATCATTGCCAGAGAGGACCAGGGGTGGGTCAGCTACAGATGGTCATTGCTAACCCACTCCTCTTCTCTCGATAATCAAACCACCGATGGTTGGATTCCATATTCTGTCGGGACCTCCTATTCCGGTTCTTATTCGGTATCCTTCTTCAGTTTTAGGGCCGTGTTATTGTCATATCAAATTTATTAGCGAAGTTTTAGTGTCAAATTTATTTCACAGACAAAGCGTTATCATTCATTTCAGATGGTTTGAGGCCCATGATAAAGGAATTATTAGTCACATACGAACACACACACATATCCCATGTTTTAAAGTTTTAATTTTTATTAGCCCAATATTTTAATCGCCAATGTTTTGTTAAATTTGTCAAATTTAAAAAATGTTTTGTTATGTGCTGTGAATGACGTAAATAAACAATGTCTGCTACTTTTAAAACCGATATTTACTCTTATTTGTGTATTGTTCAGTTTAGCTTTAGATAATTAGATTGTAAGGATTTTAAAAGCTTAGGCTAAGTAAGCTAAGTATCGTCTGTGAATTGTGTATTTAATAAGTATTCTAACAAATAAAATATTTTGTTAATGTCTTTTGAAGTTTTTAATTAAATAAAATTTGAAAGAAGGTATTAGGTTTTACTTAAATTTAAATTTATTTTGATGCACATCTACATCTACGAGGTTAAATAAAACTCTGATACCACTCTCTCACCGCTGTACATTTTTTCTGTTGATTTTGCGACCTACATAGCGCCGAGCCATAATTCAATATTTTAATTAATTATACATCAGTGCATAACTAACTAACTCACGATAAGCATCAAGTGAAGGAAAGTCTAATAGCATACTTATTGTTACCAAATTTAATCACTACATTTAATAAACCTTTTCATCTTGGACTCAACTTATTACTTTCAACGCACTCAACAAACAAGCAAGTGTAAGAGCTAACTAGCTCCTACCGACGTAGTATCTCAGACTAAGTTCACACGACAAAGAATTGCCCGATTCATTAGCTTATGTTATGATGGTTGAAGAAAACAATGTTTCGAAAAAAATCATTTAGTAGATTAATTCCATTTTATTCAGAATTAAGTTCCTTAGTACAAGTCACTGTAGTGAGCTATTACATCTGAATTATAGAAAATTAGTCCGAACTCATGAGGACGTGGTAGCTCACTTTGTTACGTGGCTTAAATAACCAACCGACCCGACGTGCCTGGATAGTGGCGACAGATTCGCAACCTGTCACACTGGGACTCAACATAAACATGCGAAAAGCGGTGTGTGGCAAGCACCTCTAAGTGGTAAGTAGCCCTTTTATTTTATTGTAATAATACTTACTACTTACTGTGTTTTCTTACAAAATAAGTACCTACGTACGATCCATTTAAGATTATCTCTTTGAGATGGTTAATTTAGTTTTTCTCGTGTTACTTAATCAGGGTCGCAATCAGCACGTCCCTTCTTAATTTTTTTTATTATTGTGGCATTCCAGAGAAAAAACAATTTAAAACCACTAACACAAGTCTACTTGAATAAAAATATTTTCATTTCATTTCATAAAAAAATATAACTTGGACTATGAATAGCTTTCAATAGAGAAAAACACAGGATGGTGTAAAAAATCTGCCGCTTTGATTTGTTAAATATCACTATTAATATTTGGGTTTCGGAGACAAATCTAAGGATACCTTAACTATAGAAATCCATCTCGCTCGGACGATACGTGATATTTATTTAAATTGATAAACCTGAAAGATTCGCGCGAAAAACACCTTTCTCAGCAGTTGGATAAAAAGATGTAGGTGTGACTCCATATTCCCAAAATCAATTTTTAAATGTAAGTTATGAGAACAATTTTTTAGTATAACCTTGGTATTATGAAAAAATATTTGCTACGAAAAAACTGTAGAAGATTTTTGTTCCCAGCCCTAAACTTTGCGTTTGGACTATCTTACTGGTAGGTATCCATTTTATGTACACAGCACGCCCGAAGTTTCTCTAATGGGCACGAAATTTGAAGATGTTGACAGCAAATTTGAAATGACAAACCAAATACAAACGTCTTCTCAAAATAGAACACCCTTCTAAGAAAACCGAATGTTTATCTCAAGTGTCAATAGGAATTTAATCGTTTAATTACAAGAGTGTTTGTGTTAGAAGGTTCCGTAGCTACTCAAATATTAGAACTGGCTGTGGAATTTAGTATGCAAAATTTAATTAAATACATATTCATAACATCATTGACAATAACGTTTATTGCCCGAGGCACAACCGCTTCGGAAAAGTGGTTGTGCGATGGGCAAAAACTAGTTTCCCTTCGCACTACCACTACCCGTTTTCGACAAAGCTTGCTTGTTCCCGTGTCACTACTCTAGAAAAGTTTTTTTTTACCCTAACTGCGGCCCTATTGGCCTTCGCAGCGTAACCGGACTAACCGCGCGACAAGTGCGTTGACGCCCTCAAAACCGGGTATGACCTTGGGTCTACAAGTTTACAGTCTACAAGTTAAGACTGGGAGGCCTTAAAACTTGTAGCGCCAACGGGGTTATTCCAGAAAAGTAAAGGCCTGTAAGGTGATAATGTAAGTAGATATATGTTATGCTTAAGTTGTTCTCAACTCTGAGGATCGAGTTAATTACTTTGCTTATTATTTTTTTATTATTTAAAATGTGGGCTTTAAATAATTCATGCAATGTAATGAATGAAAAAGTAGAAAATATTTTTTAATTGTTTTACTTTATTAATTTTTTTTACAAATCAGTTCAATTGTAAATAAGTATAAAACGGAATTATTAGTAAATCCAAGAAAACTGTGAATAGAGTTTAATTTTAATTGGCGTTATTCACTTTAGTAGTGCGATGGGCAATGAGTTACTTAGTAGTACCATGGGCAATTTTTAAATATGAAACTAATCAACCAATTTGAACGATACGATATAGGATGGGAACTTAATTTTGCCCGTCGTACAACCAGCAGTGATGCCACGGGCACTAAACGAAAAAATAAGTACTGTGTCAATGACATACAACATTTTTTTGTTAGTTAAATCAATATTTTAAAATTAAGTTATTCACGTACATTGAACTAGTAGCCTTATTAAGGATACTTTTGAATTTTACTTTTTTTTGCCGATTTAAATGAGCCACCTTAAGAGGATGAAAAATATAGGAAGCAAGTGTATTTTTTCATATTTAATCGTAAGTGTCATACTTGCCTGAGTAAATTAAGATTTATTCCTTAATTTTTTATATTTTAATATTACTAAAGAATTGAAAAGCATTGTCTTACCTTTTCTAAGGTATCTACGTAATATATACATAAATCAATTAAACTCCAAACAGCAGTTTGCTTAACAAAATTAGGTCGCCTTTGGGTGGAATTGCGGTGCCACGGAACCTTAACTCAGTAGGTACGATGTGGTGTCACCATATCACATATCCATGAAGAATTTAAAGAAGTCTCATATGATGTTGCTATAAAATAAAAAATGCACGGGCATATAAATAAAAATAAAATAAAAATGCACGGGCAAACAAGCGCTCGTAAAATGGTTATTATGTTCGAGTTACTACTACCATTAAATATCTGAACATATGTAAGAAAAGTAAAATTATTTTGAGTTTAAGTGACACGGTAAAATAGAGAAATCTTTTTGTCATCGCCTGCAATGATAAATTAATACGTTAAATTGAGCTAAGGCGCTGTATGGGTTAATGCTCTTTGCCTTCACTGAAAAAAAAACCTACTTAAAAATTTGCAGTCGTCAAATTAAGAAAAGTGCATAATGCAAGTTTTTGTTTATTTTATCTTTGTTTATATAGTGTGATTATTTATAAAATACTAAGTAATAGCTAGTCATATTTGGTAACTCTCTTATATCTGACCGGTTTTCCGAACGTCGGTTTTTGATGAAATTTAGACACTTAAACACATGAAGAGCCGGAATTGACAATGGGAGAATGGACGGATATCCAGAAAATCATGCGCGACTTGTCCGTGGCGCAGGGAAGTGTAGTTCCATCAGATGTGGATGGAACCCTTCCAGGCCAGAAGCCGTTGATAGTTAACTGCGATGAAGGTATTTTTTTATTTTTTAAGCACACAGCCCACTTTTTGGGAAGCAGTTACTGTTGATTAAACTCAATAGCTTTAGTACGTTTATCTGTTCTTCTTAATTTAGATTGTCAGTAAAAAGTTTTAAATCCCAGTAGGTACCTATAATGAAAAAGTTAACTACTAAGATAATCCAAGATCATTATGAAAAATATTAAAACTTTGATTTTTTCATTTTACATTTCAGAGACTGAGGAAGAATACTACCAAAGGTTTACTTGTGATGGGGAATTTGATGCACCTGATCTCTTCCAAATCAAGCAGATGCTGGACATGGTATGATCATAATAATCCAGGGTGGTTCATAGCAACCTATTTTTTCATTGTTGAAACAATTTTTAAATATTTACACAATTTATTGCTATGTATATCTAAATTCTAAATCATAGCTAAATATGCCATTTATTATTTTAAAATAAAATCATCAATATGACTACTTCCCCATTCTAATCAGAATGGTAAATTTTGGTGAACACACCTAAGGGTCTGAAGTGAGGTCCTGACTGATGTTTTATGGCAAGTTGATCCATCTTGCAGAAAGATTGTTAGCGAATTGTACCTTTTTATTCTGCCGTTTTATAACTTCTTGTTTGAAAAAAATGTGAAGCATCTCTAAACAGCGATCTATACATAATTAACAGTAACATTTCAACCTCAAAGAGTTTTCAAAAAAATATCATAAATGGCATTAGTCCCAAACAAAGCCATGCCTTTACTTTCCATTTGAAACAACTATGAATATTCATATCATATATATAGATAAATACATTAATTTAAAAAGAGAAAATACATAAATACCTGCTGGAGTGGAGATTCAAACCCAAAACTTCGCATATCACAGCTATCATTTTCTGCTCATCAAATTCTATCATATTTTTATTTATTTAGCCAAAAAAGGATTTTGGTTGTAGCCAATACTAGTTATTTATTTATTGTATTATATAGTAATAATGAACTTACAGCAATATAGAGTCCAATAGTATTTCTCATGTACAAAAATGACTTAAAATCCTATTGTTATCAAACCTACCTACCTTATTTATCTAATAGCATTTAATCAATGTGGGAATGCTGTGGTTTGATGAAATACACACTGTAAAACTGTCACCTTCAACTTTTTATGTAGGATGTGGGATGTCTATCAGTAATGCAATCAAATTGGGTGTAAAACATAAGACTGAAATAATTGTATGTGCTGAATACTTGATGTAAAAAAAAACTTTACGTTAATATGCATGTTTTGTTATTAAAGTGAATAAAAATGAATGCATTTTACAGGTGCACAGCGAAGATGGACCTGATGACAATGGAGGTGGTGGAGATGGAATCGTTCAGATATCAAAATTGGATGCAAATGCATCAGAGTTTGTACCTAATGAGATTGGTGCTGGGGATAGTGTCAAAGTACAGAGAAAGCCAAAGGTCCAGAGAAATGTTGCAGTCATGTCCTTACTCCAAGCCATCACAGACAATAAGGACCCTCCCAAAATGTTCAGACATGAACCTATAATCCTACGCAAACCAGAGGACTTTATTTGTGAATCACCGTCACAATTCACTGTTGAAGAAACCCTAGAAAAAATCAATTCCGATACAACTTGTAAATCTCCTATTTATAACGGTGAAAAAGATAATAAATTAGATATTAAACCAGTAAGTTCTCCATTGAAGAAGGAAAAATGGAGACCATGCATCGCTCCGATAGCACCAAGCTCAATGTTCAGGAGAAAAGCTGCTGTGAAAGAGACAAAGCCAGTTGAAGTGCCAAGGGTTTCTACACCTCAGTTTCAGACACAGTTTGTGCCTTCTAAGAAAGCAGAGGAGTACTATCAGAAATTCTTGAAGCAAGTTGAACTGCGGGAGTCGATTCAGGAGGATATATGGACTAAAGCAGAGAAAGAGATGAGAGTGCTAGATGAGAAACGGTAAGAAAAATATTGTATATTATGATTAATCTAGTTTTATAATTTCTGTGAATAAATAAATGAATCAGATTTTGAAAAAAAAAAAAATTTATATTAATGTTGTTTTTGCTTGTAATTTGTAATATTTATAAATTTTTATTTTTTAATTGTTTGATGTAAAAAAAATGTTTAACGAAAACTAATTAAAATAAATTAATTAAACAAACATAAACTCATGCTGTAATTAATCCCTTGAAAGAGATAGGCAGAGGTGATAAACACTGCATTTGGCATGTTTATGTTGAGTCCCAGTGTGACAGGTTGCGAATCTGTCGCACAAACAAACAAAAAAATCTGAATTATGAAAAATAGTTTAAATAGTTTTTGTCCAATAATTTAATCTATTTCAGGAAACATGAACTCGAAACTTGTCTGTCTCCATTGAACTCTTGCATCAGTTCTGGAAGCCAAGAAGATAGCAATAACAATGATAATGATTATTATAAAACAGGTATGATTAAGGATATTTTAATTTAATAAAATTAATTTATGGTTGAGTCTTTGTATGAGCACAGAATCAATCATGCATGAATTTAAAATACAGCCTTGGTTGACAGATGGATGGACTATGGAGACCTCCTTTCAGTGTATGTTGCCTTAGTGGTTTCGGGAGTGAAATATACAAATACTCAAAGATTTAAATGAAAATAATTCATGTTTCGATTTAAGTGCTTTTCTCTTTTATAAAAAGAGAAACATAAACCCCTCTCCATCATCATCCCAAATCTCAGAGGCTTGCATTATTTGCAAGTTGCATTGTTCCACTTACCCGTCTTGGATATAGTATTCTTATCTATGTAGTTAATACCATATTGTTGATGAGTGCCTGTGGTACAAGATTATATCTTAGTGCAGGGCTGAGTCAATGTGTGTGTCGTGATGTAGTTATTATTTTGAAAAAAATTTGTATTAATTAAGGAAAAAAATATATTCAAATGTTGTGTGTTGTTTCATTTCAGGTATAGAAGGCATAATGCTGCCTCGTCACAGACACGAGATGTCAGAAAATTGTGTGGTGTGCGATGTACTGTGCCACAAAAAGACAACAATAGTACCGCCAGCTTCACTTGTACTTTGCGAGAAAGAGACAACAGCAGTTCTTTCAGCTTTCCAACTTGTACACTGCAAGGAAGATATGACAGTTCCATCAGCTTCCCAACTTATACAGTGCGAGAAAGAGACAGCATTAGTACCGTCAGTTTCGCAGCTTGTCCCCTGCGAGAATGAGACAATAGTACCCTCAGCTCCGCCGTTAGACATGTTCGAATCTGATGCTTCGTGTATAATTTAGATGAAAAAGTTCACCATCAGCAATATTTGAAAACAGACAAGTTTCTTATAAAAACTTTCTAACAAAAAACATGCATACCGGTCAAAATCATAACCGTTTTTGCTTCGCCGCAGTCGGGTATAAATAACTGATAATGAAAACGAATAGAACTGAAAAAATATCCAGTTTCTCTTTTAACTCAGTTTCGGATCCAGAACTGTTATTTTTGGGGACTCACGCCCTCGAAACCGACGAACTTACGAGAGAAGCTTTTGAGGGCCTTAAAGGTTTTAACAGAGTAAGGGCTACATTTACGAAGAACTCAGATGATTTAAGAGGAGGGCTCGAGGTTACTAGCCCTCTGTTGATCCAATAGAAGGTTAACTTGTTCCACCAGGGAGTTTGGAGAAGTTGATATTTTTAAAGTTTTGCATTTGATATCATAGATGTCGCCTTGTTTATTAAGACTGAACCATTTAGGTATAATGCAATCTGAAAGTTTGTTGAAAAAACAGTCAAGTGTGAGCCGAACTCGCATGTTCTGTATTGCGTACCGTCTTTAACATAAACTCATGCCGTAATTAATCCCTTGAAAGGGGTAAGCAGGGTGTTAAACACCGCATTTCGCATGTTTATGTTGAGTCCCAGTGTGACAGGACGCGAATCTGTCGCCACTATCCGGGCACAGTGATGAACATGGCAGCTGTAATGTACGGCCACCCAAGACTCGAACCCTCGACCGGGTCGGTCGGTTAACCAAGGCACTTGACAAACTGAGCTACCCCGTCCTCTCAAACGTCAAACGTCGTGTTCAGATGAATTGTAAAAGAACAAAAGATTTTATAAAATCGTATTTCAAAGTGTTTTTTAATGTATGTCAGGGAAGTTTGTTGGAATGAATAAATTAGTTGACTTATTATACAGGAAATGTTTATATAGAGGTAATTTAATAAACTTCCCTAGGTCCATTTTCCAGAAGAATCTGTGAAGTTGTTGGAAATTTTGTATTGTAAAATGAATTGTACAAATTTTGATATAAAACAAAATTGCTAAAAAATTCTTTCTTCCTTAATTTTTTATCATTGACCTCGTTATTACTGTAACAAATCCCGGTCAGAGGTTATAGTTAAAATTCCAACCGTCACGGTTTATTCAATGTCCGTTTTGGGACTACAATTGTTAACCTCAAAACCAAAACCTCAAGATGGTCTGCGTATTTTATGTACCTACAAGCTTTTGTAGAGGTTTGTATAAGACTCCTGGATTTTAATTTGTCTTGAATACCTTATCTTAAAGGAATAAAGCTGACATTTGAATGTGAAATGCAAACCAAGGTTGTACATTGAGCCACTTATAAGATACATTAAAATGTAGTGTTAGGTGCATTTGTTCTAATATTCAGGTTCAATAATATTATTGGCTTAGTAAATCAATTACTCTATTCAAATGATAATATGGTAACTTGAAAGGACTTGAAAATAACTGTTTTTTAAAACGTGACTTTCGCTGACATGACGGTGAGATGACGGACGGATACTTGGTGAGCTTGAAGGAGTTGCAAAACAAGCCATCCAGGCAGGATCATCTTTTCATTTCAAATATGTTTCCAGGGACCCACGCTCCCTTGCAAAACCAAAGTTAGACAAGTGCTGGAATGACCTGTGGCAGAGGTCACGAACTGTCAAAGGGAAACACTATGGCAGCCTACAACCTGAGATTCCACCTAAGCCTTTGGTTTCTCAAGTACCCTAATGGAGACAAAATTGCGACCTCAACCATTATCCGTCTCAGACTAGGTCATGTATGTTCCCATGTGTTTCTCGCCAAAATTATTGTGAGTGATCCTTCCCTGTGCGAGTGTCATCATTCTCTGAACTTTTTTTTTTACTTGCATTTATGACTGTTTACTCAAAAGCAACCCTCGTCCCGTCAATCTTAACTATTTGTTGTCTATGTCTCATACAAAGTTCGTCAAGTACCTTATTATGTTTATAAAATGCAATAATATAAAAATTGTGAAGTCTCTGTGCTGTCCTTGTGTTGTCCATGTGCTGTCTTTATAATGTAAATAATTGTTGTATATATTGTTACAGATTCGGCAACTGATCACAAGTCAGAACACCGATCATTTTCTAACTTAAACATTGTTTGTTCTCATCACGTGACATTGGCTTAGTTGTCGTCCAATACGATAATCGCCATAAAGTAAGATTGAATTGAATTAGAGGAGGCGTCATTTATGTTGAAAAGTATCTTAACATATGAATTATAGGCGATAAATGAAGGCTTTAAATGTGAATCTGATATTTGGTCTTGGCTTGGCTTACCTACGCCTACAGTAGGTACCTAATTCCGACAATAAACCAACAGTATGTAATCAGAATTGTATAATAACGAAAAACTAATTTTGAGAATCCAGTCAGTCCCGAACAATAATTCAAATATAGGCAGAAAATGTATACCGACGCCCTAATTCCAGTTTCCAGTTTGCATTATTTACGACTGTGAGAACAAGAATTAAACTGAATTGTTTAAGTATTTCCTTGACTTACTCTTTTGTGTCACAAAATTAAAATACCGAGTTAAGACTCCCGAGTTTATGCCTTGGTTGGTATCTGGTATCAATTATATGACAATGTTCAATATTGACTTGTTCAATAAAGTCACCAGATACGTCTCATCTTTACTGTTTCAATCAGTGAATCTCGCGCACGCGTTCGACATCCTCACTCAAAATAACAAACTAAATTGTTGTCGTTATTTAAATTATTTAAAAGATAAACCTAAACACTCGACTACAGGATTATATTGTTTTGTAGCAAGTGTATTTGCTTAGAGACTTCAAAAGGTTTAATTGCCTTAATTGAAGGTTTGTGTGCTTATTCAAATAGTTGATAAGTGACTGTTAAAATAAAATGGTGCACAACATTGAAATTAGTTTGGATGGCATTGTACGGGATATGGTAAGTAATAAGTTTTTCTTTATTCTTTACTTTTTGTCTTAATTATCCCTTTTTAAACAACCTATGTCCTACCTTACTCTCCAAATACTAGTTAATTATCATTGATTAGAAAAAGGTTCGTGAAAGTAACTCTTCCCTCGCAAAATAACTCAATTCTTATACCTACCTATGTAAACATTTACCTACCGGTAAACTTGATCCGCTGCTAATAAAGGCATGTCATTAACAAAGGTGTTATTAATTCTTTATTGCATTTCTACTGACTGGCGTTAATTGATCCAGTCTTTTATATGCAGCTGACAAGTGCACTCAAAATACCTTTTTGATATTATCTATAACAAAAGCGGAACTGTGATTGTTGAGTTTCTGTACCGTGTTATATAGAAGTAAATTACTGTGAAAATATTGTTTTTTTTGGAGTGTGAAAGGCTTAAGGGCATTTCCAATACTGAGTCACTTTTCCGTTGCTGACATAGCATCACCTTACTTTTAACATATATAAAATTTTGAACAATAAACATTACCTGTAACGCAAAAATATAGATAGATAGCAGATCTATTTGATTCTGACATAACAACGCTTGCGTTTTTTATTGGTCGTTGCAAGCGCTTTGGCTTCACTACTTAACTTCTTAGCTACCAGGCTAACAGAGAACTTAGAAGTTAATAAAATACCATCATTTATCCAATTCATGCAAGATAAAGGTTAAAGTATAGAGTTAGTTATTTCGGTTCAAATAACCTCACTATTTACTTATGTTTATTGACTCGATACATAAAGGCACGTTCGAAGTAATTTGTTAGAGGCGAGGTGTCAATTACGACGACCATGGATGAGGAGGTATGATTAAGTATATTATTGTTTTCATATATATCTTAGTTATTTAGTTATGGATGTTTCTAATCTTGATAAATAAATGTATAAACCTTAATTCCGAAACTAGACTACAATTAAGTAGGTATAGGAAGATACCTAATCAAATTTTGTTAAATTTGAATTAGTTTATCAAATACGTTAGACGTTTTATACCCATAGACAACCTTAACATTTTAATAGGGAATATGTATGACTTTTTAAATTTATTTATTAAAATTCGATACCGCATATTTACACAAATCCGTTAGATTTTTCAAATATCTGACTTATTAACTAAGTTATAAAGCTTCAAAGTTGTTGGTTAGACAGAGAGATCCGAAATGTACTATGACGTCAAAGTACGCGGGCGCCATACAACTTCCACAGAAAAGGTTAAGCGAGATAGATATATTTACTTTTAATGGTTATATCTCCCTGGTTTACCTTTAATTCTAATTCTATTTTCTCTGTAAATATACTATTTCCATATACTTTACGATAAATTGATTGAATAATCAAATTAAATTTCATGTTTATTCCATATTCGCAAGGCAAGCAAATGACATCCCAAAAAATTGCAATGTAATTTCCAATGTCCACAATTGCAAATCCACAATCTACATTGAGTGAATTCTTTTTTGAACAGTTTTATTGTAATCGAAAAAGGTTTTATTAAGTCAGTAACATTGGAACTCTGATTCCCAGAGGGGGAATTTAGTTAGGTTTTATTTGATATTCGAAGATAAACTACTTATTGCTGACTTCTAGACAATTGATGATCATGTGAATGTCTGTTTAAGCAAAATATTGACATTTTATTTTGTATTTTCTGATAAAAGTTAGCTTATAAAGGGGAAAAAGGCTTAAGAATTTCCAAAACATACTATGAATTGCAACACTACATAATTAGGTATGCCAATTGCTTTGTTTTCATTTTGGTACGTTTTTAACTAGGTAATTTTGTTACATTATTTCTGATTTGGGTACTTTTATTTCCGAAGTTTGAGATTTATTTATGAAGCTGTTTTTAAAAGGGAACATAGCCACGGTATCATATCAATTGGAGAAAAAAAATACAATAAAAAAGATGTAGAAGGGAGTGACAGAATGAAAAACGCATGAAACGGTTCTAGTTTTCTCCGCCAGTGAAACTTCAGCCGAAAAACCTCTCCTTTTCTTTTTTTTTAAATTCTGGTTGTGCATGTAAATTTCTTATGCCATAATAATATAAAAGTACAATACATTTACAAACGTAAGATAGATCAACTAGCAAACATTAGAAGAATTTCGATTGACTTGTTCTTACGGAAGAAATCTGAAGTTTAAGCGGCTCGGGTTCGAATCTTGACTTGGCCAATGACTAGAATTAGTCTAGGTTGTAAAAATATTTCTTCAGACTTTTGAGATGTGAGCATTTTCCGAATAATTTTCATAAAAGATTGGAGACGCCCCGACCGCAGATGTACCAGGCAAGCAGGATGATGAAGACGTTCGCGAAGGAATAGTAACTTACGGGATCGATGATGTACCTCCGTGGTATCTCTGCATATTTATGGCTTTGCAGGTAAATAGTGTCATAGATCTAGCTTAATTCTGGTTAAACTTAACGTGATTTCTTGCTTTATGTGTCGGCTTCCGTGGCCCATTGGTTTTAGCCCACTGTGACACGTAAAATCCTGGGTTCGAGTCCCAGTTTGAGCAATTATATGTGTAACACACAGCTAACTGCTTCACGGCAGAAATAGGAGGGTGGTAATAACCACCCAACATAAATAAGATCTTCCACCTGTAATTTATTTTAGTATGTATTTATATAGTTATTTAGTTCAGATAATACATACACATCCATAATATAGTTTGTTGCGGGTCCCAAGACAGCCGGTAGGGTGTCCGGGCACAGCCTGTGCGTCATTGTACAGCTGCATTATTCGTTGATTATTTGATCAAGGGAGGCCACTGTTGTTCCTGGCGAACAGGAGTTGCAGTGGTGGGATAGAGTGGCGGGGGCCTGTGGCTTAGTTTTGACTAAGATTGTTTGTGTCGCAATAGGAACCTAGACTTAGTAATAATTTGTTCGACAGCACTATCTGACTATGATTGGAGCGATCGTGGCTATACCTTTCATCCTGTGCCCTGCGCTTTGCATGCAGGAAACCGACCCTGACAGATCCAACATCATATCCACCATGATATTCGTCACTGGTAAGAAACCTTTCAGTATTACTGGCTTTTGTCTAAGTGTTTTTGGTGTTTTATCCCTAAGTACATTGTTTAGGGATAAAAATTACCCTGTTTTTCAGTCAAGGTGGTAAATTATGAGTGTTATCAAAATTAAAATAACTTTTTTCGTTAACCTCAAAAAAAAAACTTAGAATCGTCAAATAAATTTAAAAATTTCTTCAAAATGACCCGACTCGACCTTTTTTTTATGCATGACCAGGCAGGCATTTGACCCCAAACCCGCCTGATGTTAAGCAGCGATGAGGTCTATGGTGGATCATGCCTGCCTAGGAGAAACCTATTCACTCTTGCCTTAAAGAGGCCCAAGTTATATTGGTCAGGGAACACATGGGCAGGCAAGGAATTCCACACCCTTGCAGGACGCATTATGAAGGAGCTATCGAAGCGTTTAAATTGAAGAAGATACCGGCAAGAAACCCCAGATTCTCTAACATGTTTTATACTTAGACACTAATACAATAATTAGAATCTTACAGTCTTCGGTGAGGGAATGTGGTATCGAAATCTTTCAGCCGTTTTGCTTGATTGAGTTACAAACATCCAAACATTGACTTTATAGTAGTAGGATAATTGACAACGAGTAAGCTCAGTGTCTACCGTGAGTTTCTACCGCTGTAGTTACAAAAAACATGATAAGTATAGTCGTAAAGCGCCTCTATCGTATAAATTAGGAATTAAGTTTCATAGTACAAGTCACTGTAGTGAGCTATTACATCTGAAATATAGAAAATTAGTCCGAACTCACGAGGGTGTGGTAGCTCAGTTTGTTACGTGCCTTGGATAACCGACCGACCAGACCTGAAAGTTGAGGGTTCGAGTCTCGGATTACCGTAAGTTGTAGCTGCCATGTTTCTCAATGTGCCCGGATAGTGGCGTCAGATTCGCAACCTGTCACACTGGGACTCAACATAAACATGCGAAAAGTGGTGTGTAGCAACCACCTCTGTCAAGAGGTCCCTTAAGAGTTGCTAGGTCTCACTATCGTGCCGCAGTTCAAAAATCAAAAAATGATTTACTTCGGAAAGTAGTTGATAGGTTAGACAAAGAGGGGCCATGGTCACCTATATATCATGAGTTCAAAGCAACTGATCAAGCATTTATTTCGAACATCAAAATAAATGATGCTCACACTCTTGGTGTTGAGTGGGTGGGCGGATAGAGCCACGATTGGCGCTGCGCGACGTAAACTGCTTCAGAGTCAGAGATTAGCTTTAATTTTTCTTTGTAAAGCGTATAGAACCGCCAGCACTGAAGCCCTTCCGATTCTTGCGGGCGTTTTACCAGTAGACTTAGAAATACAACGGCGTGAGGCAATGTATTACAACTCTCGGAATGGTATGAGTTCAGATTTTCGTGGTTAGATGTCGATCATTGCGTTGCTCAATTCCTAACTGGGCATGGTAACTTTAAGGGCAAACTTTATTCATTTAACTTGGTGCCGTCACCTCTTTGCGAATGTTCAACGTCGGATCAAGGATTTGTGCAAACTGCCCATCATATCTTGTGGGGGTGTAGTCTTTGGCATGACGAACGATCAATCATGTTAAATTCGATTCAGGTATCTGCGTGTGGTCCTATTTATTACCTAGATCTTGTGAAAACGAAGGGAAACTTCCGTGCCTTTAAAAAGTTTTGTCACCAATATTACTGGTGTAAGATTTACGTTAGTATTTAATTTATCCCCTGTTAGTTAGTGGCTTGCCGTGGTGTTTTGACGGTCAGGCGTCTCCTGACCGTAGATCCCTTTTGCTTTTGGCCCCTGGGCCGTTTCCATTGCTGTCTCCGCTTTGCTGGGAGGGAAGTCTGAAACCGCTTTCTTACTACCTCCTATTTCTTCTGATTAAGTTCGTTGCGGGTCCAAAGACAGCCGTTAGGGTGTCCGGGCACAGCCTGTGCGTCATTGCACTGCTGCATTATTCGTTGATAATTCGATCAAAGGACGCCGCTGTTGATCCTGGTGAACAGAAAGCAGTGGTGGGACAGAGTGGCGGGTGTGCCCCGAAAAAGCACCTCTGTCAACCTCTCGAGGGACTACGCCGTGAGTTTATGTTTTTGTTATGTGTATGTAGCCCGAAGTCATGGTAATGACAGTGAAATGGGCTACAGAGCCCAAATCACTGTGTCTATACGGCGTAGCGTAGGTGAGGCCCGGGGCGGATTCCATTTTTATAAAACAAGAATCGATCAAAGATTTCCGAGATATGGGTCGCGAGTTACCAATTCAAACTGCTAGTAATTATTTGGAAACTGATTTCATGACTGCGCGAGTAACTTGTCCCGTCCGTTGTCACCTCCCTGATGCCTGGTACCCTGGGCGAACCGTCCCTCCGGCTTTCTCTTAAGCTCTTGTTATAGAAGCTAGGCTTATGTAGTCAATATTCCGAGCTTTTTATGCTGTGTATAATTGAATTGTATAATCTACAATACGTGCTGTACCGGCACGAACACTTGTAGTCAAGTCATAGTTAAGTCGACTTTCTTTGTTTAAGAATTTGACTATTTCGTAAAAAATCTCATAATTTTGAACGTTAATTTAAATATTACTTTTATTTGGTGGTTCTTGCTGCCGGCTTGCACGAAATGACATTTCCTCGCGCTAGAATTACGTCATTGTTATTTCAATACTTTTTTTATTTTCTGTTGGCGTTAACGCTTGCGGAAAAATGGCATTTGTCCAAGGGGCCAGGTTATCTGAAAGATTTTACGCTCTTCAAACGAAATGATCCAGTTTGTTGTTTCTTCTGCACAAAAAGTCATATCCGTATATAGTATATTCTGAACCATAAATAATCTTTATGAGTTAATTAGCGACATAAAACTAAGATAGTGAGATGAGTACATACACTGTGAAATGTACCTTCAATGAAAGTCCTTCAGACCAATCTGCATGTGCATTTTATGAGTAAATACTCAGACACACGCGTAGATATATAGCTATGTAGGTAACCCAACTATTTATTTAGTAATTAGATATAATTATTACCTATGTCCGTCATGACGGCATTTATTAATATCTCATTGGATAGCCTACTCTTATTACTTATGTAACAGTACTTAAATTATAAAATAAGTAGCTACAAGCTATTTAATAATTAAAATAAAACACGAATTGGAGTTCATTTTAATTGTTTGTTACCGGAGCATTATTTATTTATAATTATTTTTGTTGTTATTTGAAAAGTATATAATTTGGCATTAACAGTGTATTCCATGAAACAGGTTTGATTATCAAATTTGATATTATTTACTTAATAGCAAAGTTTATATGTGGTAGAGTGCCCGAAGTATTATTTACAGCAATGTCGCGTGTGAAGTCATTTCATCTCACGGAGATCGTTTAGCTGTAAGTAATCGTAATAATACATGTGTACGGTGTCTTATGGTTTATCGTAGATTAATACTGTGATTTTGTATGAGCAATCATAATTCCTCATCTACCCGTTAGAGGCGCTTTACGTTTTCTAAATATTCATACAAATTTGTAACTGCCCCCACCATAAAACTGAAAGGGGCCTCTGGCCCGAGCTGAGCAATTCCTTGTTAACAACAGCGAACAAAATTCCTTGTTAACAAAAGTCCTAAAGAAAGCAGTTTAGTTTTTTTGGAAGGCTACATCTGATTTGATTTGCCACGACCCCAGAAGGTCTAGTTACAACATTGTGTGCAAATTATTTTACTTTGCGTGTCATTCACAGAGTAAGTATTTATATCGTGTTTATTCAACAAACTCGAGGCTACGCACACTAGAATTGTTCATACAAGCTTGAAGGTAACAAACTAAACTCAACGTTTGACAACCTGTGGCTTGTGGTGTAAATAGCCGAATGCTACTCTAGAGGTTCCGGGTTAGAATACCAGCGGGGGCGACACTTGTTATTCGCAAGACGCATTGTTTCGCTTACCGGACTCGGATGTTGTATCCTTTTTTCTTTTGTAGCAGTCTTGTTTAATCTTTTTTTAATTATCTAATTAATGAATTAACTTTATTTTTTAGTTCAATTTGAATATTGTTTGAATTAATTGATATTATTATGGTATGTTATACACCTCTTACTTTATTTCATTTTTATTAATACTTTTTAATTAATTCATTGTAAGATTTTATTTAACAGTGTGTAATTTAATTCTTATTATTACTGTATTTGGGATCTCCCGTGTAATAATAATAACAATAAATAAATAATTCTTATCTATGCAGTTTATACCATATCGTTACTTGCGCTTGACACAAGTTCTTACGATACTTACTGCGGGTTGTCAATGTGTGATGTGATGTGGTTGATTTATTTAATATACTACTCAAAACAAAATAAGGGCCACGAGGTATTTTTTCATTTTGGTGTAAATTATTAAACATTTACATATTGAAAGTAGTAAAATATTGAGTATACAAACTCTTTGATACCTTAACTTTTAATATTGTAGTATTCATCTAATGCGGGCAGCAATTTTAAATAAAATTTGATTTAAAATTATTTTTGAAAATTTTGATTCCATATTCTTTGTCGTTTTGCTTTCCTTAGCTTCTTGATTTATTAGAAATTATCAGAGTTCATTGATATCTCGAGTCAGAAACATTTTCAATATGGCACAAGCACGCAGGCGTCATATGGCTGACAGCAACCAGAGCAACGACGGCCCGCAAGCTGCAAAATCGTTTACGGATCACAACGGGTCCTCTTGTCAGTGACCAAACTATTCGTAATCGATTGCATGAAGACCAGCAGGCATCAAGAAGGCGAGTTGTCCGTGTTCCATTAACCAGAAATCATCGTGCAAATCGTTTAAGATTTACCCGTCAACATTTGGACTGGGACATAAACCAATGGGGCATGGTGCTCTTCACAGACGAATGCAAAGTTAAATTTTTTAACGATGATCGGCGTATTAGAGTATGGAGAAGACGCGGCGAGAGATTTTCAGAAGCCTGCATCCATGAAGTCGATCCTTTTGGTTGTCCAAATGTAATGATTTGGGGCGGGATAAGCTTACACGGCAAAACAGAGCTCGCTATTTTAAATGAGGGTACTGTTACTGCTCAGCGGTATATTGAGGAAGTTGTCAGACCACATGTGATCCCATTTGCCCAGCGAGCGGATCCTGGATTCATCTTGATGCATAACAATGCTCGTGCACACATGGCTCAAGCGACTCGTTTTGTACTGGAAGCGTCTCAAATTCAAGTCTTGCCGTGGCCGGCGAACAGTCCGGACTTAAATCCAATAGAGCACATGTGGGATCAGTTGAAACGAAGAGTTAGAGACGGTGATCAGGAAATCCACAACCAACAGCAACTCATTAACGCTGTTAAAAGGGCCTGGGAAGAGATTCCAATGGAGAGTGCGTAGCGAAACGAGGAGGGCATACTCGTTACTAAAAGATGAGCATGGAGTATTTTCTTTTGTTTTCAGTAACTTTACATTGTTTTTATTTTTAACCTTAAATTTTTTCTTTTTTCTTTTTTTCTTTCAAAAGCAAATAAACTTTTTAATCATTATTATTGGAATAAGTTTATTGGTCTACACGGTAAAAACAACATTAGTTTTCGTTATGGAGACAAAAAATATATATTGGTTTTATTATTTACATATATTTACAGACAAAATACCTCGTGGCCCTTATTTTGTTTTGAGTAGTATATATATGTTAAACGGCCATCGTTAGATGGAATGGAACTTCGCTTGGTCCACAATTTCAGCCACAAAGTTTTAGATTGTACCTAGACTCTACAGCGCATGTAAATTTAAACCTTGAGATGCAAACTGCAGCCGTGTTATTTTGAACAATATTGAAGATTAGAATTTAATTAACGTTTGTCCATCTAAAATTTTAAGGTAATCTAAGAAGAAGAATTAACTTACTTAATAAGTGAATATTCAGACAATGTTTTTAACATAAACTTGTTAATTCCATAATAAACAAACGATCGATGTTAGCACGTAAAAGTCATCCTAGAAATAAATGCAATGCAGTTATACAAATCTATAGTAATAAAAACATTTCCGATTAAAAATAAAAACATTTTTGGAGGTGCTGGGATTTGAACCCAGGACTTTCAGCATGCGAAGCAGACACTCTACCACTGAGTTACACCCCCGATGAACAAGTGAATCGAAAATTCGTATCAGGTTCGCAGTTGCCTATAAAAATTTATTTCATTTTAATTCGTATATTTTGACATGAGCTTTATCGCATTCTTTCACCATAGACTGTAAGAGGTACCGGTGGCTGAATATAAAAACATGTTTATATCTTCTCCATCTTCCCCAATATCAATTTACCGAATTAAACGATTCTAAGTTACCGGAATAAAGTAATTTTGATTTTAATTTATAAAAGGATTAATATAAGTCTTTTATATCAATTGTCCCCGTAATGGATATTGTAAAAGCAACACATGCATGATAGCTATGATGTTTTAAGCATATACTATCTGACAGTTTGATGCTTATGGTTATCATTATGTGTATGCTTACGTATGCATGCCTAATCATTGTTTTAATGTATATTTTCATCTGATTCACAGGCCTTATAACATGGCTACAGTCTACTTTCGGCTGTCGTCTACCAATAGTCCAAGGGGGGACCATATCATTCCTTGTGCCAACCCTGGCAATCCTCAACTTACCTGCGTGGAAGTGCCCTGCTCCGGCCCTGGTAGCTGCGATGGACGAATTACAAAGAAAACAGGTGTGGATGAGCAGAATGTGCGAACTCTCCGGGGCTATAGCTGTGTCAGCACTGTTTCAGCTTTTCCTAGGTACTTGCATGATATGATTTCCTAGTACCGGTTTGTTTTAAAAATACATATTTCCGAAAGCGGCTCATTAAAAAAAAAAAATCTAATAGATATTGTATATATTTTATATATCTGTGTTGTTTTTTATTTAAAAACATTATTTTTATTCTTATTTAAAAAGAAACACAAAATCGACATCAAGAAGAAAATTATCTTTACGGTTTTCTGGGCTGGTTTATAATTTTTGATTTGCCGATTGATGAATCGTCAGTTTCCGTGGGGCGCAGCGGTCTAAGCTTGTGACACGTTAGGTTCCGGGCTCAAATAACGACCCGGGCAGTATTTTGTTTGATCAACACGAATATTTACTCAGATGTTTTAGATATGTCATGGTCTACATATGTATATATGAGTTGTACCTTCTTATTTATATACAAAATAGCTTTTACCCGCGACTTCGACCGCGTAGAAGTCGAAAATTATTTGACTAATTATAATATATTAATTATTTGACGTTCCTCGATGTATATTTTGTACTATTCACACAATATCTTAATAAGTTATTCTAGTGTAAAAACCATATTTGATCAAGTTTCATTAAAATCCATTTAGCCGTTTTTGCGTGAAGGATCATTGTTTAGTACCCACAGTACAAGCCTGTGACTTGGTTTAAGACCTTTGTCCAAATTGTCCCAAGACTGTTTTTCTACTGGGTTTTCAGCTACCTATAATTTCAGGATACTTCGGCGTCATAGGGTCAGTACTTAAGTACGTGACTCCTCTGACGATAGCCCCTACTGTCGCCCTGGTGGGTCTGACGCTGTTCGACCACGCGGCAGAAGCGGCCTCCCAGCAGTGGGGCATAGCGGCTGGGTGAGATTTGTATTTAAAGCGGGGTTAATAAAGCTTGGCAATATCGTATTTCAATTAAAATAGAATGCCAAAATGTCAAATCGTAATATGGCCTCTTAATTCTTGCAAAAATAAGAGAAATGGTCTATGATATGTTCACGATAAAACGTGTCAAGTATAAGTTGGACTCGCACATAATGGGTTCCGTACCATCTAATAAGATTCAACAGTAAGTATTATTTAGACAATTACAAACAAAATATAAAAACAAAGACGAGCAAGAAATGTCGAAACAATAAGGTTTCTCGTATATTCATGTTTATTAATTTACCTATTACAATTACAAAAGATAATGAAGGCATTGCAAATTCTACAGAGGTTTGTACATTATGCTTAATGAGTATTAATATAATATTTTTTAAACGGTTACATTGAACTTTTACATACAATATAATTAAAGCTATATTAATTTAATGAAGTGAATTTATTCAAATCGTTTAAAAAAGAAAAGTGTTTTTATATATTACTGAAGAAGTCTGTTTTGAGGACTTGTCCAATGATTTTATGAGTTATATTTTTACAACATCTGATGGTATTCAGTTGATTAGGCGAGGAACCAGGTATTTAGTTGTCCTCTCTCCGTAAGTATTATTCGCTCAGCCCGTGCCGCCTATGGGAGTCCCTTTTAATTTCTAATTTATTTATGTTTTTAGGTTTTTGTTATTATAACGGCAAGAGAAATGGACATTCACTGAATATTTCAAGACAAGCTATATAGTTTATGAGATACAACCCACCGACAGACAAACATACAGCGGAGGCTCCCGTTTTATCTTTTGGGTACGGAACCCTAACAATTAAATCTTTCACAAGAATCGCTTTAAGCGGCCTTTAGAAGTCCACCAGATGTATAATAAGCTTTATTTATAAAAAGAAAGCTCTAAGTAATGTTGTAATTAAAAAAAGGTAGCTTTAACACAGAATTTTAAAAAAAAAATATTTTAACTTTATCCTGGCAGGGGCGGGACTTTGTGTTATTTGCAAGACGCAATGTTTCGCTTAACGGTCTTGGATGTTGTATTCTTATTTATTTAGTATATACCATATCGTTGCTTAGCACCTGCGATACAAGTTCTTACGATACTTACTGCAGGGCTGAGTCAATGTGTGTGTCGTGATGTGGTTATTATTATTAACTTTAAAAATCCCAGATTGGACATATTTGCATACATTCCATTGTTCATCCCCACTTTCACCCCTGATATTGATGAACACGCTAAGAACACGCTCGATTATGTAACCTTTAAAAAAAACTAGATCAAAATCGCTCCATTCGTTCGAGAGTTACGATGCCACTGACAGACACACAGACAAACACGTCAAACTTGCAACACCCATGTTTTTGCGTCGAAGCTTAAACAATGCCGGAATTGAAAAATTATAACCAATTTACAGTTATCGAATTTTCCCTATAACTAATGCATTTTTAAGCGTTAGACATAGATTAATTATTGGTAGTCGCAACGAAGACCAATAATTTTTCTTACACATTACAATTAATCATTGCGTTCAAGAAAAAA
The DNA here is from genome assembly GCA_949316135.1 of Choreutis nemorana. Taxonomy (NCBI): domain Eukaryota; kingdom Metazoa; phylum Arthropoda; class Insecta; order Lepidoptera; family Choreutidae; genus Choreutis; species Choreutis nemorana. The sequence goes on along the minus strand of OX438606.1, from coordinate 9,219,324 downwards.
AATGTGATTTTATTACAAAACGGTTTCGGGATTATCCCATTGTTTGTTGTTTTGATGTGAATAACTTTGAGTGTAACCAGTGTCAAGTCATATTTATTTGATTGAGGAATCAAATGAGAGATGTAATGTTAGTGAACGGCGGAAAATGATTTATTATTTATATATTTGGCATACTAACAGCATAACATAACATTCTTATATTGAAAATGGGTTAGTACATTTTGCTCATGCAAATTACAAGAAAGCACATCTTTGGCCATGAGTAACAACGTAATTGATTTTAGTAAGCTATATATTAAAACAAAACAATTTAACTAAACTAAAAGAATTTATAATTGAGGAAATTTTTAACAATCTAATAGGGCAATTCAAAATAATTAATGATAAATATAGAATCAATTTTTACAATTGTACCTGTCACAGATAAGATGGTTAAGTCATGACAGATATAAAAATGATAAATGGAATGATGTACTCATATCCACCTACAGTGACATGCTATTGTTATACGCTTTATTGAGTTACTTGGGAGATGACGAACAGAGCAGCCAAATCGTCGTATTCCACACTTGTATAGAACTACAGACATTCTGTGGTTAAAACACTAACATTTTAAACGTTAAATGCTAAAATACATAAAAAGAAAATAAATTGAGATAATTTTAACTGACACTTCCCGTTCCCGCCAAGATTGTATTTTGGATTTTTTAAATTTCGATTTTGTCTCAGGAAGTTCCAGAAAAGTTTTGATGGTCGTAAAAAAATAGGCATTTTTGATTTTAAAATGTTTTTTAATTTAAAAAATTTAAACTTTTTTGTTTTCGGATAAAACTTTTTATTGCCAATCGCTTTTAGGTTATTTCTTATTATCGAAGATAAGATTTGGACATTTTCCCGCGATGCCTAACGATGCACTTAAAATATTTGTATACATCTTTAAATATTATTTCTTGGTAATGATTTTTTAATAAATCTGAGAGCATCGAACCCGCTTCACTTATTAGGTTGCAATTATAACAGGATTTCTCCCAACTACTCCTATTCCCGTGAAATTTGTTTACCAGGGCGTCAGGGATGGGAGCAACTAGTGCATTGGACGTAAGGTCAGGTCAAAGGTCATCGTTCTTCGTGTATTGATTATATTGCCCTAGTGCCAGTTATACATACGTATAGATATATCCAGTTATTATATATACAGATAAATTTTAAAATAATCAAATTCTACTTTCTAACTGATAATACTGCGTTTTGGAGATATCTCTGTTTCTAAATTGAATTAAATAGTTATTATTTCACATGGAAGCTTTTCTTTAAGTTAATCGAGAACGTATAACAATCGCAAGATCCTTTAAAGAGCTTGAAACTAAGTTGGTTCTTTGGCCGTCCTCCCGTCTGTTCCCATTTTAAATAAATCACAAAGGAGGGTGAATGATCGGAGGTTGCATTTACACGGTGGTTCCTAGAATCTCCGGTGCGTATGTATGTCATGTCATGTTCCCCTAGTAACAGGGTCAGAGAGTCCCGCCCGGCTGGTACGTAGGCCCCAGTAACCGGGCGCAACAAGTCCGCTATATTGATCGATTCTGCATCCGACATGCCCGTATTGCGCTTGTGTTTACCTGTTGTATGTGTTCAGTAACTCACTATCACATTTATGAGTTCCTGGTACAGCTAGTTAATACCTGGCTGACCTAGATCTAGGTCGCCCGGGACTTTGTTTACTAGCCCCTCAACAGTATTTACTTGAAGTACTGATTCAATTTAAAAATTAAAATGTTCTATTTTAGTTTGTAAGAAGGCTTATTGTATTTCTTATCTAAGTTCTGAACAATCAGGAGAACGTGATTTCGTGGCCTTTCATTGCGGGGGCGTTTTAGAACGAGTTTGACCTTTTAGCGTGAAAGCTTTATTTCATTCAGTAAATAGTAATTAATTGATTATATTATGCAATACCAGTACTATTAAAACCGGGGCGCAGTAGGCAAAAAAGTTGGCGGGATTTCTACCATATATTATAATGATTGGTCTCCGCTGGAACATTGACTCCCAATAATTAATCTATGGTTGCTTCGTTATGTTTTGTAAAAGTAATAATGATCTTAATGAATCTTCATGTAAACATTAGATTTTTTTTTATTTTTGCTAACCAACGTTTAAAAAACTTATTCAATAAATTTTAAACATTTTAAAAACATGTTTAGTGAGACACTACAGCTACAGGCTAACACAGCATGCAATATAATAAGATTAAAACAATTCTTTCTTTTATTTCCTTATCCGAATGATTAAAATTACAAGAAGTAGAAACACATGCATTTTAATTATAGTTAGATAATCGTTAACTAACTAATTTCGGTAATCAGAAGTTTAATTAATTTAAATAAATTTTATAGAATTCGTAACGATAAAAGATGAAAATGCCGAGAAGAGATGTTATTAAACGATATAATCGATAAACAGCTAACTAAGCGGTTGTTTGTTAATTTTCTCTTTCAATTTTCATTAATACCTAGGTTAAGTTTTAGGAATATAGCGTTTTCAGGGTTCCTTACCCAAAAGGTGAAAAACGGGACCCTATTCCATGCCGCTGTCCGCTGTCCTCCGTCTGTCAGCGAGCCGTATCTCATGAACCATAATAGCTAGACTCTTCTTCGATTTTTTTTGCTTTTTCTTTTTTCATATACGAAATTATCAAAAAGTAGATATTATTTCATCTTGAACGATTGCCTGACGGAACACTCCATGTGTAGTCCGACTCACCTTGTTTTTTTTTGTTCATTACTTGCATTGCCCCACTACAAGGAGATCAGCAATAGTCAGAGATGTATTCATAGTGATTTAATGTAATATTGTTTGCCTTTGATCTGTCTTAATGAATAAATCCATATACTTGCAAGTATCTATTCACCATATAAGATTGAAACTGAATGTGGGAACAAGTCGATCTGTTTCATATTGCATAATGCTTTGTTTTTAATCATTCTCTTGTATCTTGCCGTCTTCAGTAAAGCTGTTTTGCGTTGAAAATCTTGTTGAGTAGCTATCTCAATGCTGTTATGGATTATGCAACCCTAGTGCTTTATCCTGGCAAACAATGGAAATTTACAAAGATTTAAATTTTATCGTGCTTATTTAAAAAACTTTTTGCTGAATAATATTTAACTAGAATATCTGTATTTTATATTTTTCGATACTTAACTGCAAAATTTGTTTCACCTGTCATAGGTTTTTCAATATAAAGTTTGTAACATAGGTGTTTGCTAAACAGAAATTTGCAGTAACGACCTCGATGGACACATGATTAATAAAATAATTAAGTATTTCATTAATCTGCTTAGATAAAGAAATATGAGGCATTTTTCTGCTTCCTTTGTAAAATTTTATCATACAAGTAGTACGGTGTTGATATAGTTTATGTCCATACAATACAAGATTCTTTCTTACTGTGGGGATGAGTCATTAATCTTACTGTGGGGCTGAATCAATGTGTGTGTCGTGATGTGGTTATTATTTTTATTTTTATTTATATATACTTAGGTAGTGTGTTTTACCTTAATTTTAAATCAATATTAGATTTTTTATACAGCAACCAAGTTTAAAAAGCATTTTTACAAAGTGCAACTAGGAGCGCATGAGAGGATAAGCTCTGTATAGGATTAACCATAATCAAAATGTGAAAGGCTTTCCTCGAGCCGACAATAATGGCGGCGGTATACTCCAGTAACTACTAACAAAGGCTCGGATATTTCATTCAGAACCGATAAATTGGTTCCTGCGATCCTAGTCTGATAGCTTGTTTACAGAATATCTTCATTATTTTCTTCCCCACTTTATAAGATCGTTAATAATTATAAACTTGGTACTTTTGAAAACGGGATCCTATTACTAAGCCTCCGCCGTCCGTCCGTCCGTCAGCGGGCTGTATCTCATGAACCATAATACAACTTGACATTTGTAGGGAACGTTTATTTCTATAGCCGTTATAACAACTAATCCTAAAAATATAAATAAATTATTTACTCTTGTTTCTTTTACGAGAAAACTTAAAAATAATATATTGTTTAAAAAATTATGGTACGAAACCTTTCATGTTGGAGTCCGACTCAGACTTGGCCGGTTTTTTTTTTTGCCTAATTAAATGAAGGCATATGGTATGTTACACGTAAATACGCTTGCAACAACAAAATAAGAAACGTATTATGAACAGCCAAATGTTACGCTAAAGGTAGTGGCGTGCCTAGAGTTTTAGTACAGGGCAAGCCGGGAGATATACTTCATACTTCCGTTGTGGACTTGCTAGCGTGGACGAGCTCAGCAAAACACTCAGAAGTTTGTGAACATGTCAGCAAAACCACGATTTCGGTGGCTTTGAAAAAGTCGTCGATATGTTAATGAATGAATAAGAGCGCGAACTTATTTTAGTTTGACCGGGCTTTTGGGCTTCTGTGACAGTACCGCCACTGGCTAAATAAAGGTTCGGGTTCGAATACCGGTGGAGATAGAACTTTGAGTTATTTTCAAGACGCATTGTTTCGCTTACTGGTCTTTGATGTAGTATTATTATCTATGTAGTTTATGCCATATCGTGACTTGGCATCTTCGACATAAGATTCTACGATCATGCTTAATCAAATATCTGATTTAATATTATTTATTTTATAGTACTTTCACACTGCTAACGATATTTTCGCAATGCATGGGTGGAGTGAAGATCCCGACCTTGAGTTGGAGCAGAGGGAAGGGATGTTCCATCAGTTGGTTTCCACTCTTCAAACTGTTTCCGGTGAGATTTTTATGTATTTTGTCAGGAAAAGTAAACACTAGTGAGTGTTGACTCGTAAATGAGTTTGACTTTGACTTTGAGTATTACAGGATTACAACTTGGGACCCTTGAAATCGAGTGCAAAAATCGCCATGCTTACGTTTAAATTAGTCGTTCTGGTGACGATGATTGTTCTTTTTATATTGAAAGATACAGGTGGTTGATCTACGTGTGAGATCGTCTGGGTTGGTACCACCCTCCTTTCTATTTACAACGTGAAACAGCTCGCTGTGTTTCGGTTCGAAGGATTAGAGAGCCAGTGTAATTACCGGTAATTACACGAGAGGTTTAACATCTTTACCTGTACATGGGCAACGCTTAGGGAGTTTTTATGGCGATTCAGTATATTGAGGGCATCGTCATGTTAATAGGCGTGATCACTTTCTTTCAGGTGAACCGTTTGAAAAGTTGAATTTTATTCCGAAAAAAGTACCAGGAGACCATACATTAATATTTTTATTTAAAAAATCTACGTTCGTAACCAGTTACGAAACTTACAAACCGTTTGTTTATTTACCCATGACTTTGCATTAAAAATATAAATGCAAATGTTTTAAGTTAAACGGTTTTATTGAAACGGTTTTTTTGTTTTAATTTGACGGTCATACTGCATGTTTTTCAAGGTGTATATTCTTCAAGTCAAGCTCTTTCTTTTGATATTGAAGGGGTTATGAAAGGACATGTAGTCCGCCATCTTGAATATACAATGGCACTGAATATATTATATTTTAATCTCACCAGAACTAAAGGTGTACACCAAAAATCAGGTCGATCTAGCAACCGGAAGGGGATAAAATTTTAGTCACTAAATTTGACCCAAAAAAAACCATAAGAGGGTGGAATAAGGGATGTAAGTTTGTAATGAGATTTCTCTAGTTATGAGGTGAGTTAATTGATAAATTATTTTTTAGGTACTGCTAACAATAATGATAATGTGGTCGATATGCGGCGTGCTGACTGCCACTGACGTGTTCCCTGAGGGCCACCCCGCCAGGACCGACCTCAAGCTGGTCATCATTGAGGACGCACCCTGGTTCCGGATACCTTATCCAGGTTAATATTGGATTTTCTATACAAACCAAAATTGGTTTTTCATTTTACGCATTGTAAAAAGTAAAGCTTTTTGAAGCTTTTGGTAAAGTGTGTTTTTCAGTCGACCCTATTTCCGACTTTTTGAAAACTTATAACATCAGCCTGGAGACTACTGTTGAACAAAGAGAATCAAGGATCCAGGGCTGCTGCATCTAGGTCTCTGTAGTCCTTACAAGGTCGTCCATGGAGAATCCAGGAATGAAGTTAGGGGTGTTAGACAGACCGGCGAGCCAATAGTCGGTGCGGCCGGACAGTGTCATGGTGAAATCTGCAGGACCCCATGGCGCCCTCACCAACGGCAAAGCAGGAGAACGCCGGAGTGTTTTTAGTGGGTTACGTCTCATATTCCTCGATGAGTCCCACATACCCCCCTTACATGGCATGCCTAGCTGAGGGGGGATGCATAAAGCATTTTCACTCCGACAGTTGTGTTAGACAACCTCTAGGTAAACTGACGACATTTTAAACAATTTTTAGGGGGGCTTTAATTAAATAAGGGCTAAAAGTCGGAAGAACTCAGATGCTTTGGGGAGAGGGGAGGCTTTAGTCCCCTAGCACTCTTCCCTCCAGCCCTACGTGGTATCACCTTTATACAACCTTCCACTGCAAAGGTCATCGATTCTCCAAGCTAGGCCATTCATTTAGCTTATCTTGTGTGCTATACCGGACACTCTAGTTCTCGTATTACTAAAAATATTATTTCCTATGTCCTAATGACTACTATAATAGAGTCAACTTAACCGATTTCGACTGAGTTTTCTTATGACTACGTCCTGATTATGATATCCTAGTATATATACTAATATAATAAAGAAAAAGCTTTGTATTTTTTTACTGGACCGATTTCAAAAATTATTTCACCATTGTCTTCAAAACATTAAGACCTTTTTACAAACGTTAAATTCCACCCGTGTGAAGACAGGGTGGAAAGCTAGTATGTAATAAAGTGGAACGCTTCAGGTCAATGGGGCGTGCCCACTGTAAGCGTGGCGGGCGTGCTGGGCATGTTGGCGGGCGTGTTGGCGTGCACGGTCGAATCCATCAGCTACTATCCTACAACTGCAAGGATGTGCGGTAAGAGAAGAATTTTATACAAGCAGCTCTTTATTGCTTGCTCTAGTATCTGAGTACAAACTGTTTAATCTTATAAGATTGGTACAGCACCCATCATTGGCGAGTTCGACTTATACTAGACCGGTTTTATTCAAAATGTAGACTTTGTAAGAATTTTTTAAATTAAATAAATACAAAGTTACTTAACCTTTAGATATGTTTAACTATAGACTTTTGTTTTGTGAACAATGAACAATGAATTATATTTAAAAAGCAATTAAACATTATGGAGATCTGTATGGGGACGTATATGTACTATTGTTAGCTATTTAACTGCAATTTTTCCGCAAAGGGTTTTGGGCATCTTAGGGATGGACATCCATACTTAAGCAAATCAAACACGAATCCCTCCCATTTTGCATTTCTGGGAAAAAAAGTTTCTGTCCTTAGCTACCTCTTGTATTTCTTACATAATAATTCAAATCGGTAATTTTAAAGTTATAATAAGCCCTTTGGTATCATCGAAATGAAATGATATTTATTTGCTAGAAATATGGTGCACTACAGATGTTTACATTCGTTTAAAATAGTTCCAATTCAGTAACTCTATAAAGTACCTATGGAAAGGAGATATTGGGCCTTATTTTTCTGGGTTGTCCTTTATCAGCAGTTTGTAGGGTTTCAAAGGGTTGTCAGTCGGAATGGCAATTTGTTCCGCCAAGAGGAATCAGATGTCGCCTGGAACTTTATTGTTCGATCGATTCCTTTTTAATATTGCTATCGAACAATTCACTTCCATTTATCATAAAGCCTTGTGTAGGTGAATTCGAATAGTACTCGTCTCAAAGTCAAAGTCAAATCTGCTGATATTGGTTTTGCAATTAAATAAAAACAAAAAAAACATCACGACACACACATTGACTCAGCTCTGCGCTCAGATATAATCTTGTATCGCAGGCACTGTCAACGATATGGTATCAACGACATAGATTAGAATACAATATCCGATACCGGTAAGCGAAACAATGCGTCTTGCAAATAACAAATTTCCGGCCCCGCCGGGATTCGAACCCGGAATCTAGTTTAGCAGTCGGCTGTTTACACCACTGCGCCAGTGAGGTAATTCAATTGCAATAGTTAGTAACGTACAACTTAGATCAGAGTTATTAATTTGTTTAGTCGCTGGCGGCAAGCAAAAAACAGTCGATTTTTAACTAAGCATTTTATGACGAGACTTGTGTGGATATTTTATCCTCGCAGTTTTTTTTCGCCTAAACTAAAAAAAAAACATTAAACATAGATTAATGAGTAGAAGCAGAATATAATGTAACACTGTATTCATCTGAAATATTTTCTATGTTACTATATTCACAATAAATGTGCCTGACTGTGACTTTGAACACGGCGACTACCAATACTGCCGGATGCACCAACTCAATTTTAACTATTACTGACGGTTTGACGATTGTCAAATGTGTCGAATAGCATTCAATTTTTGAAAACTGACAACCGACATGATTATTTCTCCGATAAACAATGCGTTTAAATATGTTTTTCTGATTATTGCGTCACTTGTTGATAATGCTGTGCGCACTTACATATATTTTTTTTTAATTCAAGACCAGGCAGGCATTTGACCCCAAACCCACCTGATGTTAAGCGGCGATGAGGTCTAAGGTGGATCATGCCTGCCTATGAGAAACCTATTCACTCTTGCCTTAAAGAGGCCCAAGTTATATTGGTCAGGGAACACATCGGCAGGCAAAGAATTCCACACCCTTGCAGTACGCATTATGAAGAAGCTATCGAAGCGTTTAGCCCTTATACTTATATAGAAAAAAGTGTATTCATGTATAAAATTTTTGCCAGTGTCTTTTAAAGAAATAAACTGATAAAATAAAAACTTGAAATCAAATAGATTTCAAAAGTACTGAAAGTAGATGTCAGAGAATCCCCTAATAAGTCCTAGAAATGATAGGTTGACGACGCAGACCGGACAGGAGATGATAAATGAAGTAAAAGTGTGCGTGACTTAAATGAACAATGATGTTAACTTTTAAAACTTTCAGTGTGGAAACTGTAATCAACTTTTTAAGACGATAAAAGGTAAGTTTGTGTTTAAAACTAATTTGAAACTGGACTATATAGATAAATAGCAACTGTTTATTATGGATTTTTTTGGGACTGCATTGGTTCATTATTATTAAATCCGTCTGAAGATAGTTTGATGACTTTTAGTTTAAAACATAAATACAAAAAAAGGATATGAATATTCCTTTTAGGCTTTCCTATTTCATTCCCATGTGAGAGCGAAGTAACAAAGGAATCATGCAAATCGGTCGAGCCGTTTTGAGTTTAGCAGAACTAACGAACAGTTATACATATTTGTAAAAGACTAGTTGAACTTCGCGCCACGGAACCGTTCCTTTTGAACTTTTCTCCGTTTTAAATGTTTTCATTCTTCTTTTTCATTTTAAATCTCTCGGCTTCCCTATATTAGTTTCCGAGCCAACAAAGTAAGTTGAAAAAACAAATGAAAAAAAATGTTATTACACTAGTCTAACTCGCACATGATGTATTTCTGCACCAAGATTAAACAAATTGTACTTTTTTTCCATTAAAATACAATCATTTTGTAAAAGAAACAAGAAAAATTTGAAAAACCATATTTTTTGTTTCAGTCCTTTATTTTTTTAATGTTTATAGTATTTGTCATATTATAGCGGCAACAGAAATAGAAATATCTCTGAAGATATCAAGAGTCTAGCTATTATGGTTGATGAGATAATAGCTCGCTGACGAACGGACGGACGGTCAGTGAGGGCTTAGTAATAGGGTCCCGATTTACCCTATATGTACGGAACCCTAAAAAAAGATAATAATTAAATTCGAGTTTTTCGAGACTAACGAACAGCTCTTGAAAAAAATGCAGACAGATAATTCTATCAGGTACCAGAAGATCATAACTTAAAGGAACTAAATTTACAGCTGCCCCACCTCCTCCGCTTCACGCCATCAACCGAGGCCTGGGCACGGAAGGCCTTGGGACTATGCTAGCGGGCCTCTGGGGCTCGGGCAATGGAACCAACACATTCGGAGAGAACGTTGGAGCTATTGGTGTCACCAAGGTATCAGGAGATTTAAGAATTTATGGAGATTGTTAGCTAGAATACTCGTACGAAATAACAGCGATAAACGAATGTGGACATAGAACGGTAATGGTTCGTGTCAAAGTTTTAATTTAATAAAATTATCTATCTCGATGTCAGGTATCACTTGACATTCGGTAATTTGTACTGCCACTCTGTCTTTGCTTCATTGTACAGCTGCAATAAAAGTGACAATGGACCGCTGTTACCGTAACCGGGAGTTTAAAGGGTTTTTATACAATTTCATGGACAAGCAACCAAAAACTGCAGGCGTCAATGGGCGTCGGTATCACTTACCACCCAGTGAGCCACCTGCCCGTTTGCCCTCTTTTGAAAAAAAAAAACGGAAACCTGATGGAAAGTGACACCGCCGTCTATTGACACGACGATGCTCCCGATATCGTGAAACGCCAAGAGTACCGCCTTTGCGTTGCCCATGTACAGGAAAGGATGTTTTACCTGTCGTAACGGTTATGCTAGCTCTCCAATCCTTCGAATCGAAACACAGCAAACTGCTTCACGGCAGAAATAGAAAGGAGGCAACCAACCCAGACAATCTCGCATGTAAGAAGCGCGTGTGCTCTGTCTAAATGCCTAGATTTTTATGCTTCCCTAGTTATTTAAGCCAGTATGTTTTTAACTACGGTACGAACCTTTTAGCACCGTTTTCGAAGAACTCCATGCAAGTCCATCAAGGGAAACCTTGCCCCCTTGTCTAGCTTCTGGTTAATTAAACTGATATCCTTTCTTCTGGACAAGGTGGGATCCAGACGCGTGGTGCAGTGGGCAGCAGGTCTGATGATCCTGCAGGGGGTGGTGGGCAAACTCGGGGCTGTGTTCATCATCATACCCCAGCCGATAGTCGGGGGGCTGTTCTGCGTCATGTTTGGCATGATATCTGCTTTTGGTAAGTTCTTTCTTGATGATGATTCGCAAAAAAACAGGCTTGTGTGTAACCCAACCTTATTTTAAACTATAGAGAAATAATAATATTATAATAATCGTAATATAATAATTAAAATATATAATGCGTAAAAATCGGTAAAACATTTTCGTGTTTGACAATCTGACTGTTGGTAGATGAATAAAATTTAATAAAATGAAATAATAACCACATCACGACACACATTAACTCAGCCCTACAGAAGATTCTTGTAGAATGTTGTGTCGCGGATTCTAAGTAACGATATGTTATAAACTACATAGATAGGAATACTACATCCAAGACCATACGCACACACAAACATATTTGTTTCCACATGTATATAACGAAGCATCCAGTGGATTAGGGTAATATTTTTTTTGTGTTTGTTACAAATTCTTAGTAAAAGGTTTCTGTACAAGATTTCTATGTAAAATTACTTTGGGTTTGTACAGGAAACTGCTTATCTTCAGGCTTTTAGGTGCTCATATTACATGTATGCTTGTTTTATAGGTATTTAACTTGTATACAATACTGAGGCTCAGAATAAAAACAAAACTTTGCAATTATAATCTCGAAAAGCACGTAACAGAATTAGAAACACGCTCCGGCGGTAACCGACGTTGCATTGCCGGTGTTTATAATTAAAATTTCAGGTCAGAGCTTGCACAATCTTAAATCAATAATTGTTAAAATGTGGCACACCATTACGATGAAAGACGCGAGAGATTTAAATATATGTGTATGAATAAAGTTACTGTATCTATTCCTGATATGTAATTATACCAGACCATCATAGGTTTGTGTTAGCAGTACGACTTTTATACAATATTTTTCCGTTGTTTGAATTTAAAAATCATTCTTTGCCGACGTTTCCTAAATTTCAGTCTTCAAATAGTTGGTATTTTTAGATTTTTGATTGACTTGTTAAAACGAGTTTATTTATTAATTGAGTGTGTTAAATTGAGAAAAGTTTTTTCAAGTTTATCAAGTTTTCTACAATTATTAAAATCTAAATAAATAATTTTTCAATGAGTGAATATCGTATATTTAGCATTGAAATAGGTACTACATACTAGAACAATCATCTTGAACAAAAAGTGCGCGCCAAAACTCACATGAGCCACAGACTACTCAAAACCACTGCACATAGATAAACAGGATTTAGGTTAAGTACAGAATACAAACTTCTGCAATATCTTATAACTATACATGATGGGCATAATAGGTTAGGACTATAAAGCGTCTAGCTTTGTTGAGTGTCCAAAACGTGCTAGTGAAAGATGCACTCATCCTTAGTGGTAAAAAAGTCAGTTCGCAATATCACCTCAATACATATATATGTCAATGATACTTATTACCTATTCCTGTTTGGTTTAAGCGACGGATATAATTGACGAACGTGGACTGGATTTTAACACCATACATTTAAAGGAGGGGAGTAAAGATAAATATTTATAAGGGAGATGTAATTCAGTGCGAATTGAAATGCTAATCGTTCTTAATGAGTAACATGCCCAGGGTTTTGTATAATTAGAAATTGAAGCTTATTTAAATAGGTCAAACAACAACGAATGTACACTTCTCGTTTATTTAAATACTCGTCATTGGTTTCATTGTTAAATACTAAGCAATGTTAAAGGGTAAATAATGATAATAACCTCATCACAACTCAGCCCTGCACTAAGATATTATCTTGTATCGCATGCACTAAACAACGATATGGTAAACTTTATAGATTAGAATACAACATCCAAGTCCGGCAATCTAAACAATGCGTCTTGCAAATAACACAAAGTTCCGCCTCCGCCGGGTTTCGAACCCGGAACTTCTAGCGTAGCAATAACCTTATTACTTATAGGTTAGACAAATGCGCCGACGAGGTCGTCAATTATTTTGGCATTTATTTTAAATTTTAGGCTCTTAAGTCAATTGATCCTGCCAAAACGGATCCCGCTGGTCCAGATGATCTTATGTATTTTAGAATCAGTCAACGACACCTGCTATTTTTTTAATATAGTGAAATCTTAACGAAGACAATGTTACCTGTTTTTTTGTCTGCAGGTCTTTCAGCGCTTCAATACGTAAACTTGAACAGCTCTAGAAACCTGTACATCATAGGGTTCAGCATTTTCTTCCCACTGGTGCTGACCAGGTGGATGTCAGCACACAGCGGCGTCATACAGACCGGAGTAGAAGCCTTGGATGCTGTGCTACAGGTTCTGCTGTCCACCTCTATCCTCGTGGGCGGAGTGGTGGGGTGCTTGTTAGATAATCTGATACCAGGTAAGTACTAGGGTAGCAGAGTTGTTGAAGAGCTTATTGGTGATTGAAGGTATAGAGGTTTTGTATCAGAGGAATTTCTAAAAATTTAGGCTATTTGGTTTTTTCTAAATAAATAAAAATGAAAACAGCGTTAAAATAAAAACATCTTAAGGTTCCATACCCAAAGGGTGGCACCCTATTATTAAGTATCCGCTGTTAATCCGTTTGTCTATCTGTCAGCGGGCGGTATCTAATGAATAATAATGTTTTTGTTGCCGCTATAACAACAAGTACTAAAAAACTATAGAAAATAATAATAAAATGGGGCTCCAATACTAGAAACGTGAATTTGAAAAAAAAAAATGGCTTTTTCTTGTTCCTTTTACATATACACATATATTGTTTAATCTTGTATAATGGTACGGAACCCTTCATCTGTGAATCCGACTCAAACTTTTTTATTTCACTAAGTCTGAAAACAAGGTTATGTCCCACCGGATGGTAAGTAGTCACCATAGCCTATGGATGTTTGCAATACCATGGGCATCATGAATGCCTTGCCGACCCGTAAAAACATTGAATACCCTTCTTTAACTCCATATTGAAGTTACTGGAGAAAACATGGAAATCAGGGATTATTTTAAAAATCAAATCTCTTGTAGGGACTGATGAAGAACGAGGGTTAGCTGCTTGGGCGAAAGAGATGGCGTTAGAAGCTGCCGGTGCTACCGAAGGGGGCGACACCTATGACTTCCCTATTGGAATGGGACTCGTTCACAGGTCTGTTAACTGGCTTTGGCGTTATGCTATCCTAGTCATTCTTTTAGTTTTTCAATATCAAGCAGCCGGTTTTCCTGATGGTTGGTTGTGTTACTACTGTTGATTACATTATAAATAAAATAAATTTTCCACCGTTACTTAGTTGTTGGTTTTTCCGTTAGTCTTTGTAAAGTCAAAAAGGCTAATCCGATTTTGATTAGCTATTTGTTAGTCAAAACAGTTTATTTTGATCTTGGTCTTATATCTGTGTATCTAATCAAGAACGCTGATCTAATTTTCGTTAGATATTTGGTACTATATTTAAAAAGGATTTGTTGTCGGTCTCATGTCACGCGGTTGCAATATCATGGGCAAACAAGCAGACGGTTCTCCTAAAGGAAAATGACACCGGCGCCTATTGACATGACGAGGCCCTTGATATCTTGATATCAATGCGTTGCCCACGTTGAAGTAAAGATGTTATGCCTTTCGTGCCGGTAAAACCCCTGGCTATCCAATCCTTCAAACCGAAACACAGCGAACTGCTTCACGGAAGAAATATAAAGGAGGCTGGTACCGTAGATCTACCACTAGGTAAATTCCAATTTCAGTTTTAATAATATGACCTTATATTTTTAGATGCAAGTTTGCCTCCTACCTGCCATTCATGCCGACATACGAAGCAGGGAAATTTACAGCTCTGTTCAAAGGGAAGAAAGAAAGTTGAAAACAAAAGAAGGGTGTTACAAAAACACATTAGTACTGAGTTTATCATGTTAAGATTAAGTTTGTTATAAGCGGTGCTAATTAAATAGATAAACGTTTTTAAGTTTTTTTTATTATTATTATTTGGGTAATGATTTTATGACGCGCGAGTCACGTGCTGTTGTCAACCCCCGGATGCCTGGTACCCGGGGCGGACCTCTCCGCACCCCTTACGCCGACACTGCCTTACGCCGACACTGCCTTACGCCGACACTGCCTTACGCCGACACTGCCTTACGCCGACACTGCCTTACGCCGACACTGCCTTACGCCGACACTGCCTTAAATAGTAGTCTTGATTTTTTATTCCACGCCACGGTTAAAAATAAAAGTCAAGGCTAGGTAAAAAGGTTAAACAGTTATTTCTGAGTTGGGGCTAAAAATATAGTGTGAAATTATTAATTAGTCATGCCTTTTTCATAGCCCCGCGCCGTTGAAGAAGTTCCGATAACAAATTAAATACATTCCGAAAACCCGTCTCGCCTTGTAAGAACACGAAATATGGTTTAATCAGAACTTATAAATTTATGGCTATTTGAAATTTCGAAGTTAGTTTCAGTACAAAAATGCGTAGTTTTTGCATTGAACCCTATTAATACGCTGTTCATTCGACCCTCCGTCCGTCTGTCAGCGGGCTTATCTCTTGAACCATAATAACAAGATTTATACAATTTTCAGAGAATGTATGTTTCTGTTGCCGCTTTAACACAACAAATACAAAAAACATTAATTAATAAAAAAAATAAGGCTCCCACACAGAGAAACCGTGATTTTTTCGAAATTTTGCTTGTTCTTTTTTCTTCTACGATATTATCAAAAAATTTGGTACCTATATGTAATTTTTTTAGTCCACGTCTTACAAGGCAATTTAGGTTTATAAAAAATCTAAATGTCCAGTTCCTATCTATAATAACCAATTCTCAAAAGGCCCATATACAAATCTCGTAGCTACTGGCATAAAGTGATTTTTCCCCCTACAAATATAAATAGGAGTAGATTAGCGGTGATTACCGCTGCGGAGACCATTTATCTATGGCCCCTAGCTATGTTCAGTGTGTCAACCAGACAACATAGATGCATGTGTAAGTAAGCGTGTATAAGTATGTGTAATACTACAGTGATTTTGTAGGGGGAATCTTAACTCCTCTTTCTTTTCGATTATTTTATATTCTTATAGGGTAAAACCTAACACCAACGTAGATGAGTTTATCTTGAACATCACAGCTTTTGGCTTGAAGGAAATTCTGAAACTGTGTTTTGTTTTTCTCATTACTTAGGATAGAATGTTCCCTTTCGTTGTATTTCAACCATCTGGACTAAACGCTTCTGGACTAATCTCAAAATAATCCTTCTCAAAGGTCGGGTCAAGGGTCATGATAACAAGGAGCTGTTTTTCCAGGATTCTGACAAACATTTTCTCCTTTTTTTAAACCGCAACAGAAAATGGCAGTGTTTACATTTTTGCGCACGCATGCTAACCTGTTGTTCGGGATAGTATCGACCAGCGGAGGGCGCGGCAGTCCCGGCCCGACCGTCGCCGAATACACACGCTCTCGCCCAACGAGCCCATCTGTGCCAGTTTGTGCCATTTTGTGCCCGTACTAAAGTGCCCGCGATGCAGTTGCCAGCACTGAGCTGGTCGCAGTAAAACAACAACAACAACAGGTAAATAAATAGACCATTCGAATTCCATTTTTAAACTGATTGCTGTTCCTATGTTTTGGATTTTGATGCAGTCGCGTTTGAATCGTTTAAAATGAGAATTCAAATTTCGTATTGTACGTACAGACTTTTTACTGTGATATTTGGATCGGTGAAAATATCTTTTCTTGTGGTTTTTAGGGTTTATAAATAGGTCATAGCGTTGTTTAAAGGGCATTGTTAGGTCACATCGTGTAGGCGGCTAGAATAAGTAGTTTCGTTTAACTATACTTTAATGAAAGAGCATATAATACGCCTCTTAAATGTTAAAATTTGCCTCGGGACCTTTTCGTTTCTATTAATCTGTCATTAAAACGTATGTTTTTAAAACAAAATGAAGGGTATTTTTAATTAAAAGTTGTGCAATTTAAGCGATGGCGGTTAGGGATTCAATATAGTTTCTTTATTTTTAAAGTATATATCATTGTAATAACGTTCCTTTGTTTTCGTATCCCATATTGAACTGAAGTTACGTTTAATTTTCAATTTTATTCTGAAAATATATATATATTTTGATATTTCATCAAATTGCGTAAATTGATCGATTTTTCGGAGTTGCTACGATGTTTTCTATTTGGTGGAACGCTTTTTGTTTTGAAAGCTTGCTTGAGAGCTTTCAATTATTTTGAATGGGGTGACTGATTTTGTTGGCACCGGGAAAAGCCTTAACAATTAAGATTGACAAAAAGGAATAGAAGTCATACCTGCTTGTAACTGAAGGCTTCGGGGTACACCCGCCACTCTGTCCCACCACTGCAACTCCTGTTTATCAGGATCAACAGTGGCGTCCTTTGATCGAATAATCAACGAATAATGCAGCTGTGCAGTGGTGCACAGGCTGTGCCCGGACACCCTACCGGCTGTCTTGGGACCCGCAACGAACTTAATCAGAAGAAATAGGAGGTAGTAAGAAAGCGGTTTCAGACTTCCCTCCCAGCAAAGCGGAGACAGCAATTGAAATGGCCCAGAGGCCCAAAAATCTAAAGGACAGTAACTGAAGGCTGTTGCGGAATCAGGAATTCAATTTGGGGGGGGTGGGCTCAACAAAACTGACTAGCTTTTAAAAACCGGTTTTGAGGGGGGGGGGAGATCGACCTCTCTAACGCTGAGGTTTTAAAAGGTAAAAGCTAAAATTCCGGGGAACATAGATTCTTTTGGGGTTTGCTAGGTCTGAAGTTACCGTGAGGTAGTTAAATAAATGTTAATTCGTTTATTAGCTAAATGTTGAAACAATCATCGTTTAAAAGTCTACTTTAAGTAATCATTATGAGCACGCTACATTTTAGGAAATGACTTTAACGTAACTACTGACCTTTATTACTTTAGAGTAAGTATCTTGGAATGAAGCTCACTTCAAAAATAAACTAACTTATTGCATTTTTATGGTTTCTTTACGTTTTTAAATATAGATTTATACCAGGCACGCATAACTCATTGGAACTGACGATGCGAACCAAGTTGTGATTCGTGCGTGAGTCATTGCTAGCGCGCTAATCCATCCTTTAATCTTATTACTGCCTATACTTATCACGCCTCGGCTTATCTATCTACTGCTTAATGTTTATGGACGCCCGGTAGCCCACTGACGCTGATTTATTAGTTTTTCAAAAGTAGCAATGGTGTATGTATGTAGTAAAGTTCTGCAACTTCGCAACAATAATGAAACATCAAGTTAAATGTCATTCTCAGGTCAGAGATGCATTAGAGTTGTTTCATAGAAAAACTTTAAGAATATAAATGAATATAAAGTATGATAAAACTCAACATGAATTCTTATTACCGTTTTATCATAAAATAATGAAATGTTTTTAAAAAACTTTTTTTTTTTTACTGATAACGTTAACTGTGTATTATTTTCATATTAGAAGGTATACGATTGTTATTTGAATTAAACTATAAATATTTTTATTTATGTATTTACATATCTTATAGTGCAAAATGCTAATTAAATTATAAATAATGCAATAAATACAGTCAAATAATACAACTAAAAGAAAACCAAAAATATAGAAAAACATTAAGTCACAATCTCTTCACTTTATACAACAAAATAAAATAATGTTTAATTAGTGAGCCCGCTCATTTTATTGCGAGTCAGACAGCGATTCTGTAAAAGGAAACCGTATACAGAGCCTCATTAAAATTTTATTCATCGCAACCGTGTTCTGAACTTCCCTTTACTTCTCGAGAATAAACCAGGCAAACATAAATTACAATCACATTGAACATAATCTTTTAAGAGATTCATTACATGGCTACGCCGTAGCAGCTACGGAGCCTATGCCCCCGTCCGTAGTCTACGACGTAGCCAACTTAAAAATAACTTAATGCGTCAATAAAACTTGATTTACTACATTTGTTCAAAGGAAAGGTTAGTAAAATAAATAAACTAAGCATGCCTTAATGTATAAAAACGTACCTATTTTGTAATAAAATGTTTTTTTGTTGTAAAAAGGAGGAAAATTAAGGAGATTTGATTTCCATCTTGGAACATTAGGCAAGCTTAACTCATGAAATGTATTCCATAAAATATTTTAATAATCAATGAGGTTTATTTCCTATCATCATCTTAGTAAAAACAGACAAGGAAAACCTTCTCCATAATTTATTGAGTGATACTAAAAGGTGTATTTTTCATATTGAATTTTACATATGCATCTAGTACTTCATTGTTGGTGGCAAATGCCATGTCAATGGTGATTGCCATAAGCTGTAAACATTGAAGGCATGACGGGAGCGTTGCTAATAATAATTCATACCTTTCGAAGACTTTTTAACTCAGTTTTATGATTATTAATTAATAATTCCGGAAACAATTCTGTCTACGAAATTACAAAGTTTGGGTTCGAATACCGGTTTGGATAAAAAAATGTCTTTTTTACGTAAAAAAATATGATTTCGCTTAGTAGTAGAAATACCAGGACTCCACGAGTAACACGAAGATAAAAACTAACGGCGATGTCGTCTGTCTGATATCAGTTCAATTGTTTATTCATGAGGCAGCAGTTTTACTGCCTTCTATGTAACTGCTTGTTTAATGGGACGTTTCGTTGTCTCGAGGAGGGCAGGCGAATGGAAAATTACAATTCCAGGAACTTATGGTCGCCTAGTAGTTTTTTACTATGTTAAGATATTATATATGAGTTTTAAAAATTTAAGACGTTTGCAACGCCAGACGTATGACGAGAGTGTTGCTACAACATAAAAATTATACACACACACACATTTAAAAAAACAAAGCAAAGATCAATTTTTTTTTTGTTTTTACGAGGTTTTTTTCATTAAGTTGAATCATACATACATAAGTCAGTTATTTTAAACATAAAACAAATAAAAAATCCGATAGGTTTCGTGATATGTTCACATTAGTGGTCTGGCTTAATAAACGGTTACCATTAAAAACTTTACGAACACTTAATTTAAATACATTTGAATATAAATTAATAGATTTATTTAATGATATATTTAATGCTACCCTCTTACAATTTTCGTGTGTATACTACATCTCAAAGTAGTATAAAACAAAGTCGCTTCCCGCTGTCTGTCCCTATGTATGCTTAGATCTTTAAAACTGCGCAACGGATTTTGATGCGGTCTTTTTAATAGAGTGATTCAAGGGGAAGGTTTATATGTGTTTAATTCTTGCATAATAGCTGTGCGAAGTCGGGGCGGGTCGCTTGTTTTTTAATAAAGAAAAATATATATAATTTAATGTTATTATTAACAGCTATTTCGAGCCACTTCACAGCTACTAAACCATACTCACCTAAATTTCACGGTTGAGTAGAGTGTTACTTGTAATACGAGAAAATGGGTCAGGCGGGACTAGTAAAGGTTGGTTCACACTTGTTACTGGTGAAACATGTTTCAAAATTTGCATCCTTTTATCAAATTTAATTAAATTGTTTGAAATTTTCCCTTCATAATACAAAATAGAAAGCGAAAAGTTGAGTTATTTTCATATATATGTCGTATTACTTTTGTTTTTACTGATTAACAGGTGATCCTTATGAATCTGAAAAAATGAATGTTTTTTTGCGAAAATCACAACAATTTGTTTTTTAAAGACGAAAAAATCCTTCCCAAACACCTACTAACTTATATAAGATTTCTCACTTTGACTAGTTTCAGGTAAAACTGAAGCTAGAAATTAACAAAACTGCCAAACTACTGTACTGTCTATTTAACCTCATCTGGATGGAACTTTACACACAGTCTAGAAGCCTTTGAGAGTTAATTAGCGGCGGATGCCTTTAGGAATTGAAGGGCTTAATTACTTTGAACTCCATTATAAATATTGACACAGGTTATTGAGATACGATTATTAAATGGGATTTTTTTGTTATTAGATCTCAGAACAAGAAGGGTGCCTCCTACCTCTGTATGTCTGTGTGTCTATCTTTCTGTTTGTATGATTTTGTATTTTATTTATTTGTGTTTCATGAACCGTTATATGTACAGTGGTAATTTTCAAAGTGTTTTTTAATGTCGGTTTAACTTTCAATATAAATCCCATACAAAATTCGTTTTTCAGTTGCGTATGAAGATCAACATTAATTAAATAAATAAATAAAACATTATTTATTTTTAAAAAATTGTCAGTAACTACTAGGATAACATGGGACTGTCCTTGTGGCACCTACTAGGACATGGCACTGTCCTTGTGGCACCTACTAGGACATAGCACTGTCCTTGTGGCACCTACTAGGACATAGCACTGTCCTTGTTGCACCTACTAGGACATGGCACTGTCCTTGTGACAACTACTAGGAGAACATATAAGAGAACGATACGACACTACCCTTACCAATGTTATCAATATACATATAAAACAAAATCGCTTCCCGCTGTATGTCTATGTATGCTTAGATCTTTAAAACTACTCAACGGATTTGGATGCGTTTTTGTTAAATAGATAAAGTAATTCAAGAGGTAGGTTTATGTGTATATAATAAATGCATAATATCCGTGCGAAGCAGGGACGGGTCGTAAGTAATAAACAACAAACATGAAAATATATTCGCAAATAAATTATTCTAAAGCGGTCAATTATACACTACAAATGGATTCAAATTTACAACGGGGTTTGTTACTTTATCTGACAAACATTGAATGGCATTTATAAAGAGGTTATTCGATATCGCATTGTAAATAGAATAGATTTCAATTCAATTTCTACCTAATTTATCAAAGAAAACAGTCACTTTTGAGATTATTAAAAATACAAACATTTCGTTGTATATTTTAAATTTGCAAATGAAAAATTTATAGATTAAAAAAAATATGTTTTGAGTGGCCTCTCTTTCAGCCCCGTAGAGTTATTTTCTTATTTTTAGCACATTTAAAAATGTGGGTTTTAGATTTTTTAAATGTATCAGTTTTTTATTATTTTATTCTTTGTTGCTTGTCTGTTTGCCGATAATTTCAGTTTGCTAAATTATCGGGAACTACCTCAAAAGTCACTACATACAAATTTTATCAAAATCGGTCCAGCCGTTTTTATAGTTGTATATTGCATTGTCATCGGGTTTGAAGCTACACTGAAAATTTCAGCCTGCTAGCTTATCGGGAAGTGCCTCAAAATTGAATTGCAAAAATCCAACCGGAACGACAAACAAACAAACAAGAAAAATTAGTGTATAAAAACGTGGGAATAAAATATCATCATCATCAAAACGTAATCAAAAATCCCGTTTTTGTATATGACTGCAATAAAACATGAACTTTATTGAATCCAGAACGCAGATTAATTTGGTTTGGGACAAATAATAATCAATCACCTTTGGTAGTTTTGCGAAAAACCCTAGGAAACACAATAAAATCCAGAACTCGCAATGATCATGCGACAGATACATCGGCTGATTATTAACATATAGTACATTCAGTCTGCAGTCCTGGTTGGGTCTGAGTACTTAACATAAACTTTGCCTCAAACTTATTGACGCATTTGAATAATTAATTAAGTAAAGTTATTTACATAAATGACTGCAGCGCTCCAGCGAGTAACCCAATCATTAATTAATCTATAAGTCATACATTACATGTACTAAATAAATATCCACAAATAAAAAACTACATCACGACACACACATTGACTCAGCCCTGCACTAAGTATCGTAAGAACTTGTATCGCAGGTGCTGAGCAACGATATGGCATATACTGAATAAATAAGAACACAACATCCAAGACCGGCAAGCGAAACAATGCTGATACTGAAGACCATTCGTCTATTAAAAAAATTGCAAATTAAAAGTTTGATTAGATTTTACTCTCACTAAAACAAAGTGCCATTTACACGGCTGACAAAACCAACAACCTTTGTCAAACCGCCTTTGCGAGATGGAACGATTGTCGACATAGGATTTTCTATGAATTTACAGTTATTTCGTCGTATCTTTGAATACCGATTTATCTCCAGCAATCTGGGAGGGACTTGAAGCGTAGTTGTAATAATAAAATGGTTTGTTCTGCATCGAGCCGTTTCTTCGACATCAATAAACATTGTACACATGTGAGCAGTAATAGTGAGCTAAATATAGCAAAGCTGTCGTTTACCAAATTGATTTCTGAACGAATGAGTAGGTACAAAGTTCATTTGGAAGTCCACTTGAAAGTTTAGCTATCTCTTAGAATTAGTTTTGACTCCTTGTGAACGTTCTTGACATGTAAGTCTAGATAATAAAGTCTAAATACAATATGTAATTTTTCCATTATATAATTATTATGGGTAACGCATTGGCGGAGCACTTGGCGTTCCAGACATCAAGGCCATCGTCGTGTCAATAGGCGGTATCACTTTCCATCAGGTCAACCGTCTGCTTCATGTTTGCTCATGATGTAAAAAAATATTTTGACTTTGAATGCAATGCTGTGCTTCTTCATACCAGCTTTTACTTGATAAAAACAATTTCAAAATTCAGATCGTTATTTACATGTTTTGTCTCAAACGAATCATCAAAGAACACCTCAATAGTATCGAGCTTTGTAGTTTTTCCATAAACAAACATTTAGTTGACGTACACAGGGAGATGTCTGTTTCTCGTCCATAAATCTTGCGCACAGTAAACTGGTTCAGCGCGGATGGATCGATCGCACAAACATCGATTAAATAACAATACACGCCCACCACTGACGTGGACGGCATTAACAGTGATCTTCTATAATTACATGCTGCCCTGGTAGTTGCATCATCGCTTTTTAATAAATTACAATATCCCTTTTTTAGCCGTTTACGGCAGAGCCGAGGAAGGGCTCAGTTTTTTATTTATTGTAAAAGGTTTTGTCGCTAAGTGACAATATTTAGCATTCTATGTTTATTTATGTATGTTCCGTTGTAGAGCCTAAGTTAATGAACCAATTCTAATGGATGAGGTGTCAATTGATTCTTATAAAATTTTATTTAAACATATTCTTATAAAAGTTATTTCCCTTTTAGTCAAGGCACGGACGGTTTCTAAGCAATTTTTTTTCTCGTTTTCACCCCCGGCTTTTATCTCGGAATCAGTCCACCTGGAGGTTATAAGGTCGTTTACAAAGAAAGTTTCCGAATTGTCTCAGGAACTGAAATACCAAGAGTCATCCGGTTGCTTTTTCCAGACTGCTTTCCGGTGCTTTTTACGCACCATTGCTTTAACTATTTATAATTTATATTTATTTATGTATTTATTATATATTTAGCATCAGAATGGATTTCTAGGGAGGAACTTTCATTTAAAAATATGAATTCTTTTCTGACACAGTCGGGGCGGTTAATAATGCGCTAAATGAAAAAAACCGCAAAATCTTTAGTCGAGTCCATATCTACACAGTGTTGTTATTTTTGTAAGTTTGGGTTTAGTTCTACAAAAATAAACTATTTTTTCTAAAGTAAAATTAAAAATTTCACGGTCGAAGTTTCTAAAAGTGATTTTAATATTAAATATACACGTAAAAAGCCACTTCTGGGAGCAACAGCAACATGTGAAACCCTAAAATAAAACTTTCCGTAATTTTTCTTTTGAGAGGTTTCTAATTTGTTTTCACTTTAACTTTTTTTACTTACCAACAGCAATTTTTCATGCTAAAGTTTAAAGCCAAGAAGAGGTATTTAGGGGGAATTTTCGAAAATTCAAACTTTTAAGAATAAATATTATTTACGTTTTAGATAATTTCGTATAAGCGACATGATTAAGCAAGACATTAAGAAAAAAACACATTTTGCTGTATGATTTTTTTATGTTTTTAGTATGGGTTTATGAGATACAACGCTGACAGACAGACGGACAGCGGAGGCTTAGTAATAGGGTCCCGTTTTTTACCATTTCGGTACAGAACCCTAAAAAGCAATAAAATAAAATCAACGCGAAAAAGAACTTGCATTATTGACCTTTTATTAAAATTGATTTGACTGGTTCATTTGTTTGGCACGTTCACTACTCCTCACTCGAACGACTTAAAAACATGTTTTCTCTTGTTATTTCCTTGGAAGATAATAAGCGACCTATAAAATTAAATGTTCAAACTGTACTCCTTTTGTTTTTCGTAAAATTGCCACTTGAATTGGAGCCCCTACACAAACATTTGCTCACAAAGGTTCAGTCCTCGGTTTAGAAGACTTTGATGTCGCCCCAGGGCGGTTAATTGCCGATTGTACTGCGCCCCGTAAACAGGTCGTCAGCACCAGATGTGAAAATGTATCCGATACAATGTTATTGTTAAAATTCTCCTTGAATTTTTAATAATGCCTACAGTTTTAGTCAGAGAATGGAAATTATTGGTTGTCTACCGGTTGATACGTTATACTTGTAAATATAATACAAATTGTAAATATATTGTATATATTGTAATAAATGTACAATGAGCTAATTAATAATAATAAATACATTACGACACACACATTGACTCAGCTCTACAGTAAGATATCATCTTGAATCGCAGACAATAAGCAACGATATGGTATAAACTACAGATAAGAATACTACATCCAAGACCGGTAAGCGAAACAATGCGTCTTGCAATAACAAAAAGTTCCGCCTCCGCCGGTAATCGAACAGCTGTTTACACCACTGCGCCAATGATTATTTTGCAATTTTTATACTTATTTTTTTCGATTGATACATATAAACTGGTAGAACCTAGAAAGAACCTAACGGTAAGTGATACCAACAATTGTAAGCAAAAGATGTCAGCAGTCGCATTGTCGACCTTTTTTAAGAAGGGGTAAGCCCTTTTTTTGAAAGCCCCTATTTATATTTTTTTTATAATTTTATGTATGTGTTGTGTTTTAGGATGTTCAAAAAAACATTAACGGGACCTTAACGTAGCTGAAATTTTTAATGAAGGACTGTTTTCTAGCGTTTTAAAATTAAAATCACTAACTGTATAGTCAAAGTGCTTTACAAGCTTTTCAACCGTAAAGTGCAGCGTTGGGAACAACTTTAACAAGCTTCTGGTACTTGTAATAAAAATTAATATAAGTTCTATAAAGTGGTTTTTTCTTAATAATTATTAAACTTTATTACTGCTTTGAATTTACATAATTTGAAAGCTACTTTGACGTGGAGGACGTAGTAGCTCAGTTTGGTCAGTGCGTTGGATAACCGACCGACCCGACCCGACAGTTCGAGGGTTCGAGTCTCGGGTTGCCTTAAGTTTCTGCCATGTTCCTCAATGTGCCCGGATAGTGGCGACAGATTTGCAACCTGTCACACTGGGACTCAACATTAACGAAAAGCGGTGTGTAGCACCTCTGCCAACCCCTCGAGGGACTACGGCGTGAGTTTATGCATGGTTATGTTTATGAAAGCTACTTATTCAATTTATTATTTCAAAGATGGTTTTATAATCATAATGCAGATTTAAAAAAAAATGATGTTTGGAGTGTCTGTAATAGAAGAAACAGCTTTTCACTTAATGCATGTGAGAGTTTATAAGCTACGCTACAAATGACAAATGAGCAACTTTTGTCTGTCTGTATGTTTGTTCCGGATAATCTCCGAAACGGCTAGACCGATTTTGACGGGACTTTCACTGAAGGATAGCATATATTTCAGGGTATAATATATATAGGCTACTTTGATTTTTGAAAAAGTCGAAACACAAATGTTAGATATGAAAAGGGTTAATCCAAAGTAATAAATAAAGCCGGCTATCTATCTAGTTTTTAGATTTTCAAATTTTAAATGGGCAAAAGGGAGTTGAAATTTTCTATAGGAGTATATAAGTCATAATTTAAAAAGATCTTTTTAACTGCAAACATCTAGAAACACCATGAGTTCGATGTTTTTGGAATTTAAACATTTTAGTGGGTTAAACGGTGGTTGAAATTTTGTATCTTCAGATTTGGAAATAGGTACTTTTTCATACTACTTATTGGCCTCATTTCCAGCTGTTAAGGGGAGAAATACGGATGGGGTCAGACAGACCCACGGGGCAACAGCTAGTAGCAAATAAACATTGAAGTACCAGGGATGCATAAATCATGAGTAACAGAATTATCGGTGTTTACATGCGCGCGCCACACCTGCGTCTCGCCGACGATGTTATCGCTTCTAGTAATCGTTGATCAATATATTTTTGTTTGTCATAGACAAACTACTAAGATTTATTATGAACTAGCTTTTGCCTCATTCGTTCGCGTAGAAGTCGAAAATGGTTCTAATAGGAGTAATAACTACTTTAAATTTATCGTTAAAAGATAATATCTTTATAAATTATAGCCAATGTGTTATACTGATGTATAAGCTATATAAATGTTAAGTTTAATTAAAATCCATTGCATAGTTTTTGCTTGAAAGATTAAGAAACATTCATACATCCTTAAAAACTTATTTATAATACTAGTAAGGATAAATAAAATATTGTAGACATAGAAATGTATTTTTGACGCTTTCAAATTTGGAAATTTAGCGCAAATATTCAAAAATCACTTGCTATTGACGTTCAAAATTATTTAAGTTGGTCTCTGGGTTCATGCATGATGCATGACATGCATATGCATTGCTGACGTCATTACGCTACATAGAACCTGTGATTTAAAATGTAGGCGCTATAATTTCCAATCGTACGAACGGGCATCAATCAACCACACCTGTTTGGAGTGACCGTTCATAACTTGTAAAGCATAAGGATTAATATTGCACGTGTGTTTTGAAGCTTTATTTACACACACAAATACAGCATTTTTTTGTGGAAAATATTTTTTCGCTCGTATATAAGTTTTATACTGTAGAATTAGAACAACTTGTCGGAGGAAGTAATTAGGGCCTCAAATTCGTTTAAGTTTGCCAGAATTCTCGTTTGTGGAGGTTATTAGATGGCTGGGTAGGTGAACTTTTCAAATTAAAATGAAAACTTAAAAAAAAAAAAGTTTATTCACAATATTTGAATTTAAAATATCATAATAACATTAGGATTCCAGTCTCGGGTTGCCGTACATTGTAGCTGCCATGTTCCTCATTGCCCGGATAGTGGCGACAGATTCGCAACCTGTCACGCAATGACTCAACATAAAACAATGCGGTGTAACACCTCTGCATACCCCTCTCGAGGGATTAATTTATATTATTTGATAACATTAAGAAAACTTATAAAAATCATATGTACAATAAATAAATATACGTAAATAAACTGTAATTTCATTTGACGTCAGTTCGACTGTCCCAAAAAAAAAACGTAAGCGCCATTTAAACAATTTAGACAACTTCAGTTACCAATACTTATTGTGATGTCGAATTATTTCATGTTTGTCTATTCGATTTTTTCTCCTCTGTCCCACCACTGCAACTCCTGTTCACCAGGATCAACAGTGGTATCCTTTGATCGAATAATGTAGCTGGGCAATTACGCACAGGCTGTGCTATTCATATTATAATATGTATACATTAAACTATGCGTTTTCATATGACAAACTTTAAAATCATTTCATCTATCACCACAATAATATTTAAAAACTAACGCAAATTTTTGGAAATGCCGCTCACTGTGTTTTGTTTTCTGATAGCCTAGTTTTTGCAAGGTCGAATGAAAAAATGGTGCTATAAGCCTCAGCTGTCCGGCTGTCCATGCGTCTGCCAGCGTGATGTATTTCATGACCCATAGGAGCTGAACATTTAAAAACTTTCAGTGAATGTAAATTTCTATTTTCAGTATGCACGACGAGGTTCCGGATTCGAATCACGGCTTCAGGCAGAAATTTGTGATAATTGCAATAGGCATTGTTTCGCTTACCGGTCTTGGATGTAGTTTTCTTATCTATATAGTTTATACCATATCGTAGCTTAGTTCCTATGACACAAGTTGCTGAGCTGAGTCAATGTGTGTGTCGTGATGTAGTTTATTTATTTACAAATCAATTACAAAATTAAAGGGAAACCAATCCAAGGAACTTTTCAGCATTTTTACCCAGAAAAATAAATATTGTTGAATCTAATGTCGAATCAAAATTTTAATTTGCGAATCGACTCACATTCAGCCGGCGTTTTCTATCAATCCTATTAAAATAAAATAAATTGGGATCGAATACATCTTCATTAAAGTTTGAATCGGTCGACAGTCATCTTGTTTCTCAGTTTTATTGCAAAGCGTCAAAGCTCAAAATCAACTGGCAATTTTTATTCATAGGAAGCTTGGCAAGTTCCAAGCAAGTATGGACCTTAATAAAATTACGTTTAGGTTAAAATCCAATTACTTTAGCGATCGGTTTCGCTCCGAATTTCTTGTTAGATATGAAGGTTTCTCTTCGGTTAAGTTTTCAGTGTTAATGCTACGGTACAAAAAATTTCGAATTTAAGGGCACTACGTCGTAGTAAGTACTACGGGATCCGTAGTACAACATTGATAAGCATTAATAAAACGTAGTAGCTTTATAA
This sequence comes from Choreutis nemorana, assembly GCA_949316135.1. Taxonomy (NCBI): domain Eukaryota; kingdom Metazoa; phylum Arthropoda; class Insecta; order Lepidoptera; family Choreutidae; genus Choreutis; species Choreutis nemorana. The sequence goes on along the minus strand of OX438606.1, from coordinate 9,189,947 downwards.
AATTTTCTATGAAGGTATTTTCGCTTCCAACAATGTACATTCTTTTGTTATACGTTTGAAATTTATGTTTCTGGAAACATAAAGGGAGCTTTTTAAAACAAGATATTTTTCTTTGTAAAAACTGCTATGTTGTGTCGTTATAAGTTTATATGTTGTTCAAAAATTATTTGTTTCTATAAAAAATAAATTACTCAATTCATAAAACAGCGATTGCCTCCTAAAAGGTTTTATTGTTTAAAATTTTCCGATAACCAACTACGGCGTATGGGAAAATTTTCCCGACATAGCACTAATAGGTCCTTCTGTGTGTGTGTAAACAGCTTGTGTTGGTCAAGTCCAGGCGTGTACATAAAAACCCATGGGTTCAAGCGAAAAAAGGTAACTTAATTACGTATCGTTAGAATTGATGGAGCCCTGGTATTCAGCCGGCGGTTTTATACGACTTTTTTATTCTATTGTTTTTTGTTCCTAAGGAAAGTTAATTAAATGACTGAAAAATTTATTTTCGATTCTATGAAATACTTAAATTTTAATTCTGCTCGGAAAATGTTTTCTCAGCTTGGCAATAATTTTTGGGCTTGTTGCGTTCCTTTGTATGATTAAATAAGTTTACATAAAAATTGTTAAAAAACAAACGGGCTTAGGATTTTATATCTTCAATGAAATAACTTTTAAAGCTTGTACGAAAACAAAGGAAACTCTATCGGGTGGATTAAGGTCGAGCTGAAAACGAAGCTGGAATATTAAACAGCTTCAGCTGGTTTCTGAGTGCCTGGTATATTATTTAAATTATAAAAACTATTTCAGAGACATGAAAATAAAGTTTTTCTCGCTAAACCATTAAAAAAAAAAAAAAAAAAAAAATATTTAAATGGACTTAAAATAAGTACTTTTAAATCGTCAAAATTCTTTTAAAACTTCTACTACAACTATGTATGTAAATCATATAAATCATACAATACAAGGACTTCCTTAAGCTATAGGCATTTCCTACTCAACCATGGCCTACCTTCTGCCACGTCACCTACCATCGGATGAGATCTTGCCCAAATCCAAATGTTTGAAAAAAAAGGTATTCCTCCAAAAGTTACCGAAAATTCCATCCAAAAACATTATCTGACATTGATATATTTACTGAGTGAACAATATTAGCGTGTAGTTATTTAATAACGACGGAGTGTGTCACAAGAATGATTAATATCTCCCTGAAGAGGTGCCTTATTGAATTAACTTTGCCTTAACTTATCATCTAAGTTTAATATTTTCTTGAAGCTGAAATGAAGACAAACATGCACCAAGCAAAAAGTAAAAGAAATAGAATTTTGGTTTTTAATTTAGAGGAAATGTTTTAATTTTTAAAATATTTTCAAGATAAAATCTATGATCATTGACAGTTAAATCTCGGACTGAACTGAACTATGTTTATGGGTCGAGTGGAATATACTCGTATTTTTGGAATCGATTTTATTGTACTCCAGAGTGACTTAACGAATTACATTGCGATCTGAAATAAGAAAATTACATACACATGCACACACACACATACATGCAAACGTTCATATTAACAGTCGATTCGTTAGTCTATTTCCGTCAAACCAAAACAGAGCATTCCCAAGCACTCGACATTTGGCCATGCGTAGTTTTCACCTACAAACCTACAAATATGAAATCTTTATGAGCGTTCTTTGCTTCGTAAGTAGGTACTTCACATGCCATGATTATCGATGTTTTTATTGGTCAGAGGTGACCTACCTTTTGTTTTTTTATCAAAATAGGTAGACATGAAGAATGGCGGTGAATATTTTTATATTTCAACATAACATGATTAATCTCTCGAGAGGCTGAGGTGTTAACAACGCTTTTAGCAAGTTTATGTTGTGTCCCAGTGTGATAGGTTCCGAATCTGTCGTCACTATCTGGGCACAATGAGGTACATGGCAGCTACAACTTACGGCAACCCGAGACTCAAACCCTCGACCTGGGTCTGGTCGCTTGGTTAACCAAGGCACGTAACAAACTGAGCTCCCACGTCCTAAACATCCAGTCGTCGTTGTCTCTGTGCAGCATTAAATTCACTTCTGATTGTCAAATAGGTATTTCGGTCTTAAATATTTCTTGAATTTGAATCAGAAATAACACTTCCTTATTTTAAAGTTCATATGTAAATTTACGTATTCAATAAACAAACCTTACAAATTGTCAACAAAAGAAGTAACCGAGTGTTGCATACAAAGATACGGCTTAGGCATCTATAAATAATGTCATTATATCAACTAAACACCTTCATCCCTTGTAAGCCTTTACGAGAAATGCCATGTAAGGAGATTAACAGCGGTGAAAATAAAGTGGAGTTAGGGTGGTATCAGACTAGGCATATTTTCAGTGGTTATTAGTACAAATCAATAACAGTAACGAACGCCGGGCGCTTAACTCTTAATATTTCAGTTAAATATATAAATGGACGGAATAAATGGTTGCTTTTAATATTATAGGACAAACATAGCGTCGTTGTTTCTTCATTGCGTGTTGAAATGACAGCGTAATGTGATCTAATAGCTTGGATTTGCTTGTCTTTCTGATTTCTGCTAGGAAAAACCACTATTTTATTTTTAAAAAGTGTTTTTTAGGCGTTTCAAAAATCAGTAAAACGAATTTTGCGATGTGTATTGAGCAAACCAGGATGTAGTTTTGTATCAATAATGGTCTTCGATCTCTGAGCCAAACAAAAATTGCGCGTGCCGAAAATAAGCTCACAGTGAAACCGGCCTTACGGTACGGTAACGTACTGATGTGGTAGTGGGTTTGTACACATTGTGCAAGTGTAGTGTTTCGTAGTAATCCGCTTTGGGAACCAGATCGAACTGGATACACATTTCGCTACGGCTTTCAAACTGTTTAGAAGAAGTTTGTTATAAAAAATGGTGTATAAAATGATTTTTTTAGATATAGAATGTTGCGATTAGTCTTTCACTATAGTAAAAAGAACAGCAGTGTGTCTATATGTCAGATCGCATAGATAAACTCAGTGATTTAGTATGAGCAATCTTAATTCCTCATTAATCCGTTAGAGGAGCTTTAAGATTCATACAAATTTGTAAGTGCAGTCGCAAGCGTAAATGGACGATCAAAGGAACACAATTTGTATCTTTTATATTGTATTTGTTAATACATATAGTTTTTTAACCATTTAGTATATATTTTTGCCATGGTTGTGCAGGGTGTCTCAGGTCTCAGACCTATTTATACTAACATCTTTTGTACCCATTGTAATGTGACAAGCAATGAATGATTTGAATTTGTCCGTTAGTTTCACTAAAACTCGTAGACGGCTGGACCGATTTGGATTGTTCTTTTGGTTACTTTGTTGCGAATGGAAAAATGTTTTTGTAGAAACGAAAAAGTATTGGTAGTTGGTAGAAATTTGCGTGTTTTCATAAAATCCGAACAACAAAAGGTTATCAAGATATTTTGTTTTAATATTTGCTTTTGGAGATGCACTTTTTCGTGTATCTAATTTTTATTTAGAGCCAGCCATTCATCTTAATGATCGACATAAATCAAGAAACCGTCGACAGCCGTTTCGAATAATTCCGATCTGGTTTAGGATGCTCTCTGAAAACATCTTTTGTTTTCATAAATAATAAAATAGTCCAAGTTTGAGCTGCCAAGAGTTCTGAACATCTGCCGATTCGTATTTACGTCTGTCTATCCAATTATAAAGGGGCCGTAAAACTTTTCATTGTTGGTAAAACGGACCGAGCTATAACTGAAACAGGTACTAGGAGTGCATAAGCAAGGAACAGATATACCGCTTGCGGAGAACAATAGAAATATTGGATGGAACATATTTTGAATGAATCGTGTTGGAAATAGTAGGTAGGTAATACGGATATAGTCGATTGAACGGATTCCGGATATTCGGAATGTTGCGAGGCCTGATGGCCGAATTTACGGTGACCGGATATCCAGCGAGCCCCTTCACTTTTCATTGTATTTTATGCGTTGTTAGTTCGCTATAATGGTGAATCTAACTAGTAATTCATTAAAAAAATATATATTTGTTATCATTAAAGTCAAAGGTAAGATGTAAATTTAAAAACACCTGACAATGATTCACATACCTATGTTAATTAATTTTAGGTAATTACCATAGTTTTTGAATATCCGGTATCCGAACGGATAGTAATAAAATTCAGGTTCCGGTAATATCGGCCGGATAGCGGATAGTTGCCGATCTGTTCCATCTAGCAAACCATACTAGCATAATTAATGTTGAAAGTTATAAAAATAAATACCTAACTCAGAGTTATTTCATATAAACTAATTCGCATTCTCTAGCGCTACGGCTGCCTTCTGATCGTTAGCTGATTAAATTTCTAGACAATTTATAAAGAAGGTCAAAGGATCGTCAGCTACCAGGAATTCATGAGCACGAGGATTATATCTGGATCACGTACCCCGCTGAATAGAATGGTACTGATGTAGTCCATGACCTAGATTAAATGTCGTCAGAAATCCTGCGATACCACGGAACAAGAATTTTCTTACGTGTTTTACGAAGAAATATTTTCAAAGTTATGGTACATTTTAAGCGCCAAGCATTTGAGTAATGTTACTTATTTTTACATAGATAATTTACGTTTACAAAAATTTGTGTTATACAAAGTTATAGAAGACCTGGTGCCCTACTCTGAAATGCCGCACCGAAACTTTGGGCCGGCCGATAAACCGACCGAACATAAAATCAACGATAACACTGCTTTCGAAATAAATGTTTCGGTGTCTTCAGAGTCATGGTTTAGAAGCAATGTACACAAAACAAAGTTCGATCGCAATGAATGTATCTGCGAGCCGGACTGACCCGACCGAAACACTTTCGTAGTAAGAAACACACAAACATTCGGCCGCTTCGTTTTTCGTCGTTTGGGAGTCAACGCCATGTTTATTCCAAGCCAGAAGACATGTCTTCCTGCATGTAATCCTGCACAGTTAAATCACGACGACTGCGTCTACCCTACTTCCGATTCTTGGTCTCCAAGTACAGTGTGTGGAATATTCCACCCAATGCTCTAATGCTCGAAACTTTTGTAGATATTATATTTTAAAAAAATGGAAACATTTTACACTACAACTAAGATTGTAATGAAAGATTGTATTTTGATATTGAAAAGAGCAACTACGGAGTTTTCTTGCCAGATTCTTCCCCGTAGACAGGCATTCCGAACCGGTGGTAGTTTAAAAAGAATTTTGACGATTTAAAAGTACTTATTTTGAGTCCATTTGAATAAAAAAAAAAATGATTTTGATTTTGAATACAGTTACACATACAGTTACAGTTAACAATAAAGTAAAACGTGAATTAGAATCCCAACATACGTCATAGATAATTGTTTAGATGCAAGTCCCTGTTTTTAAACGGTTTTATTAAGTTTGACCAGCTTGTTTGGGTCAAATTTAGTGTTTTAAAATTTACCCCCTTCCTGTTGACAAACCGACCTGATTTTTGGTACACCTTTAGTTCCAGTGACAATGTAATATTATATATTCAGTATCATTGTATATCCAAGATGGCCGCCGCCACAAAATGGCGGACTACATGTTTTTTCACAAACCCATCAATATGGGTATCAAATTAAAGAGCTTGATTAGAAGAATATAATTAAAAAATAATTAAAAAAACAGAGAACTTCGTTAATTTCTATAAAACTTAAAATATTTTTATCAGGTATTATGAGAAAAAAACATGAAACTTGGAATTCACTTCATATGAAACCATAGAAGTAACTGACTAGTAAATGTTTCTTAATCTGTGTCGTGCTGAGGCTCGATTAGTGCCCCCCTCCATAGCCTCATTCTGCCTATCTCCTTCCACCCCTGAGGCCCTGGTAGAACGTAATTGTCTCCCTAAAGACAATTGTAGTTGCAAACGCACGCACGCGATCGGAAACCTGTCACGGAAAATTTCATTTGTTTCAGTTTGTGCTAAAATTATGCACTTTTTCCATTTGTCTACAGAAACGCTAGTGTTTGTATCGCCACCTAACCTAACTATTAAATATACGACAGTATGTAGTATGAATACTATGTGTTCATGTTACAATTATAGTTTTTGAAAGAAATAAGCATTTTCTAGGTCGCTAACTACGGAGCATGCTCTGCCGCAATGTCCCTATAAATAATTTTACATACAAGGTTAGGGTGAAAACACCTGTCAGCATCGATTAGAATCGATCAGCATTTTATGTACGGAAAATCGCTACTTAGTAAGACGTAGCGTAAGCTACCTTAACTGAACTGACGCCACGCGGAAAGCTGAGCTGATCGATGCTGACAGGTGTGATTCTACCCTTGTGCGGTTTTTTGGCCAACTTAATGTATAATTGCTGATGAGTATAACGTTATAAAATATTTGAATCATTATTCTACCCAATCCCCTCTATTCCCCGAGTCGTTAAAAAAACGCAGCGTTTCTGACACCTGTGCTTTCTCATGTATTTTGTTATTCCATAGCGGCTGCGACCGAAAGCGGGGAGGGGGGGTACTATTTGTTTTTATCTGTCCAGATTTCGTCTCCCTTATATTTTCAGTATTTGGGTTATGTGGTAGTAAATTCTAACCGCGTCGACTTGTTTAATTCGACTTCCCTCATTAACGATTGGATTTTTCTAGCTTCTCGCGAGCTTACTCCAAGAAGAGATAAAAATCAGTTTCTGTGCATTGTATTTCAAGTTTGTAGAGCAGCTACGGCAGTTTACTAGAGAAACGTCAAAATGTCATAAAACTTAGAAATTGTAGTGTAACTACGATCTCAGTTGCTACTTGTTGGAAACTTCTTATCTCCTGGTACTTTTCCTGTGACTGAATACTTGACGTTAGAATTATTACACTTACTTTGACGATAACCAATTTCTGTCTATAATTATAAACCTGAGTCGGAGTCGAATTAAAATACGACTCCATACAAAGCTAAAGCTCAGGTTGGGTTGAGGGTTAAGTCAAGAACACAGGCTAAATATGAATAAAAATTAACATTTAAACTTAACCCAACCAGTTAAGTTGAAATATATTCGTTATTTTATATTGATGTATCTTTTCTTTTAAAGGAATAATTAAGGCATGTAACAATTTGAAAACAAATTTTTATATTACAAATGTATAATTGTTATATCTTTATTTATAATACAAATTTGTAAAGGACATACATATATTTGGCTGCTTACACAGTGTTAGAATTGATAGATAAATAAAATTGAAAAATTCAGCTCACAATAAAGTCCAAAAATTACCTAAAAATTGATAAAAAATTTACTACCTAAAAAGAAACATTTTTGATTCAAAAGTGATAAATTTGTTAGTAAATTAATAGTTGTTTTCACACACACGATCACATGAAATAAACGTTAATTCTACTAAAATATATTTCCATGGAAAAAATATAAAACACAAAAAGGGAAGGATTATGTTATTAATTGTATGGAACAAAAATTACATGTTATCGGGAAACCTTTTTACGGCGATAACATTAAAGCCTTCAATAAAACATTCAAATAAAACTCTGTGACGAAAAACTGATAAAAAACAACATTAAAATAATAGTTTACACATTCTTATTTTGGTTGATTAGTTTAATGTATGAGGTTTATATTATTTTATTAAAAAGATCACCAACATATTGTTCACTTATTCACGCGATTGGAGGACAATAATAGTAGAAAAAGTCAAATGTCACTACAAAAAAACGTGAAGACAGCATGCAAGAAAAAAAATGAATGAGTAAAAATTTTGGCTAAAACTTAATGTCCGAACGTAACACATGGACAACTTTATCTATCCTATTATAAACCTAGACCTGGACTGAAGCCGGAACTTACAGTCCAGACTATTCCGAATTTCCATGTTAGTACCAGTAAAAAATACATACTTTTTGGCGGGAAACTGCCTATTGTAGTGACATTTTAGCAATAGTTTAAATGAAAACCCTAGTCTTAATAATAATAAGGCGGAAGGTTTGAAGGATAGCAGTACTAGTGTAATTACCGGAAATAGAGGTATAACATCTTTACCTCTGCATATGTTTTACTTGATAAATAAATCTCTTTCTATTTCTAGATTCCTAGTAATAAAACAAAAAAACCCGTTAGGAAAATCTTACCTATCCTCAAAACCTCTTTATGAATGCTTGTTAATTTTCCCGTTCATATTTTGCTCAAATATCTTTCAACAGTTCATAGCCCCAGACAAAGGTTATACAATATTCACAGCACTATCTGGCATCATATTCTCTCGTGGTCTCAAGTGAATGTACTGGGTACCAAGTTATACCAACTAGTATAGATATTGCTTGCAACTAGTATCTCGACCGCTCGCGCTGGCTCAGATTTTTAAGTAATTTCAAGAATAAATTTTTATCTAAACTAGACAAGTAAGTGGTAAAATTGGTTGATGTGAATTATAAGAAAAGCGAAAAACGTTTACGTTTAGGAAAAAAAATAATGCTGAATATAATAATAACCACATCACGACACACAACGGCGAACGGTCAATCATGTTAAATTCGATTCAAGTTTCTGTGCGTAGTCCCATTTATTACCTATATCTTGTGAAAACGAATGGAAACTTCCGTGCCTTTAAAGGTTTTGCCACCAATATTACTGGTGTAAGATTTAGATTTAGGTTGCTATCTAATTAATCTCCTGTTTGTTAGTGGCATACCGTGGTGTTTTGACGGTCAGGCGTCTCCTGACTGTCTGTCTCCCCCTTAGTATTTTGGCCTCTCAATGGTCATGTCGACTGTCACTTTGCTGGGAGGGAAGTCTGAAATCAGTTTCTTACTACCTTCTATTTCTTCTGATTAAGTTCGTTGCGGTTCCCAAGACAGCCGGTAGGTTGTCCTGTTATAGCCTGTGCGTCATTGCACAGCTGCATTATTAGTTCATTATTCGATCAAAGGACGCAACTGTTGATCCTGGTGAACAGGAGTTGCAGTGGTGGGACAAAGTGGCGGATGTGCCCCGAATCACGACACGCACATTGTCTAAGCCCTGCACTAAGATTAAATAATCTTGTGTCGCAGGTGGTAAGTAACGATATCGTATAAACTATATAGATAAGAATTCTTCTTCCGAGACCAGTTTGCAAATAACACTAAGGTTAGCCCCCGCCGGGATTTGAACTCGGAACCTCTAGCGTAGCATTCAGCAATTTACACCACCGCTCCACAGAGGCTGTCTATAATACATAACAAGGATTATTGTGAAAATATGTACTTAGAACATATAATATTATAAAATCATTTAAATCTTCGAAACCATTTAGAATTTGATAAATACTCGTTCTACGCGGACAAAGTCACGGAAAACCCTAGTTATTTTTATTAACAATGGCGGAAATTACGTAAATGTGTTTTCCAACCACGCTATCTTTCTTTCTTTACCTAGTCGAGGCAAAGACTCACCCGTTTACAGCATTTAGTTTTCATTGTATTGCGTTTATAACTAGGGTACGATTTTAATAACGTTTAACAAACGAGTTTATAATGCAAAAAGTTTATAAATTTTTTAATCGAATAAAAAGATTCTCTTACTAACTTCTGATAACCTAGTACAACAGAGAGTACTCTTCTGTTCGTGGTTAACTGCAAATTTGCATAGAAAAGTTTTATTCGCAAAATGCATCCGAATTGAAACCTCCTCCTTTTTTAAGTAGGTTTAAAAATATAGAAAACACTTTCTACAAATGGTGTAGCAAAATAAAACACATAGTACGTATTCTCTTCGACTTCAAATTCGAGTCTTTTATCGAGCATTTTTTGATGCTTCGTAAGGCGGGCCCTAAACGATCAATTTACGGTTAATACAGAAGATTGTGCAATGGCTGAACAATATAGTTTGAGCGTGATTAGTTTTTATTGCTCCATGATTTTTATTGTATCGTATAGGATCAGTGCACGGCGTATCAGCTTATTAATATTCCGACTGGAACCGAAGATATTGTGCATTTCGTAATTTTGCGCAACATATAATTGATCGTTTAGATTATTAAGTAAATAATCGAAGTGTTTAAGTTAAAAGTGCATTTCAATGTATTCAATTTTATTTATGTAGGTCTAACTAACTAAGGGACGCCTAAAATCTTGCTTTGTACCTGGTAAATTTTAAGGTAACCAGATAAATAAGCAAAATCTTCATTTCAAATAGTAACAAAGAAAACCTAATTAATTAAGTTTGTGAATTGAAGAAACCAAAAAAAAGCTAGGTCTGTTGTTGATGAAAGTTAAAGATACCGATTACTAAGGCAGCAGAAATGGAATAGACGTTGATGGGATGGAGTGGTTCAGATGGCCTAGATACATTGTTTAACGGTGAAGTATCGAGTTGCAAGCTCGCAAGGAAATAGAAGACGGAATAACAAGTTCATTTAATTTGAATCCGTTCCGTTGATTAAATTTCAAACCAAATCTAAAACGGTTTAAAAATAATAGGTTTTACTTAAAAATCTATAATATAGACCTACCTATATATACCTATTTTATGTTCCAATGCTGTATGTGGCATACTTTAATTGGACTATCTTATTATCTCAGAATATTTATTCTATATGCTCAGATTTCTTTGAAGGCAAACTATAAAATTAAAACTAGATACAATCGAAAATCCTCCGCTTTTAAAGTTGGTTTAAAATAAAGTACCGGACTTATTAAAATGATAATGGATTTTAAAACCACTAAAACTTAAAAAGTTGTTAAAATTCGATGCTTTTTATCCCCAACATCCCAAAAATACATGACCTCATAGGAAGTATGATTCCCCATCAAATATCATGTGTTACTAGGAGTACATGAATATCACATTGGTAGATAAAAGGAAAAGCTCCTTGATTGAAATGTATCACGGTCGGAGTCATACAATCTGAGCAGACAATTTCAAAAGTAGAACGCGCTTTCATACTCATGAATGTTTATCCCAGAGATCGTCGACCCATAATTAGGGTTGCTAAACACGTCAAACTTTATTAAAAAGGTTATTAGTAAACCAAACTTTTGTTATAACGTCTGCTTGTTAAACTGAATGGTACTGCCATTGCCGTGTTCAAACATCAACAAGCGTTTAAGACTTAAGGACACTTATTTGTCATACAAGCCTGGTACCTCATGTTTGAATTAATTTTGTATATTAAAATCGAAAGTGTTAATAGAATTTTTTTTCGATTTTAACGCACTTGTAGGAATAAATTGAGTTGAAAACAAACGCAGTAACGTATTTCTATACTGCCATATTAAAAATGAAATGATGAATGTTTTGACGTTTTTTAACAGACTTCAAAGAAATGGAGGAGGTTCTCAATTCGTCTATATTTCTTTCTTTTTTTTTGGTAAACGATTCATGAATGAGCAATCGTGCTGAGCTATTGTTTTTACCTTTAATACACCTAAAGAAATATTTCGGTCACTTTATCACTCCATTTGATTAAACTCGTAAGGTTTCGTAAGGTTATGAAGAATGGAAAGCAATGGATGAAAAAAAAATGTTTTCATATTTTAATGACTTACTTTATTTATAATACAAAAATACTATACACCAGGGAGTTAAAAGGTGAATTTAATTCCGAAAAAATTGCCACGAGACCATACATTAATATTTCCTGTTAATGAAAATGGACAAAAGTGTTGATTTGTAACTAACTAATTACAAAAAAAAAACACGTTCTTAACCAGTTACGAATGTGGACGTAGGGGCTTTTATAAATTTTTGTATTGGTACATCATTGGGCCTAAAATTACGTCATAGCTGAAATCCACTTCGTCCACGAAAGAAATTGAATGAAATACAATAAAAGGTTTTCGGAGCGTTAAAACTTCTGGCAGCCAGCCAGGCTTGGTGACGTTTACTTGTTGAAAACTAGTCTGTCAGGTAAACGGACTATTTATATGGATATATATACCTTCAAATCGGAAACACATGGTTTTATTTCAAACTTACCTACTATTTTTTATGTGATTCAGTTTGGAGTGAGCAAAACAGGAAAGTTTAACGTTAAACTTACAAAACCTCTGTATAATATTAGTATATATTATACCAGGACAACATAAACTAATCGAAAGTGATCGCTCTTGCTCGACCGCTTTATTGGCAGCTTACTCTAGAGAGAAACTTGAGATGAGCTCGAGATAAGACTCCAAAAGCCTGGAGATGACACTCAGCTGAATAAATAGATCTTAAAGTAAAACCTTTATGCCGAGAAATTTCGAGGAAAATTTTTCTGATGCTGTGGAGATTATTCCTCTTTTGGAGTTGAACGGTCATTTACAAAGGACCCCTTTGCTTTATGGGCGCCTAGTCACAATTTCATTTTAAGTTATCATGGCTTAGTTAGTTGGTTGGTTAGAAAAATTAATTGGGGCACCCCAGCTGTTGCAAACTGCAACTGTGACACGTCATAGAAATAAATAGATTCTAATAAAACCCTTAGCCGTTAGTTTCCAAAAACTTTACAAAAACTTGAGTCCTTTTTGGTTCGAGTTAGAATAAAGGAACAGCTTACATGTAAACAAATGAAATAGCTTTTGTTTGAGTAAAACATGTTAAGTAGTTTTGCTATTTTATACGGAAATAAAAAAAATACGCGGGAAATACTGTGTTTATAGAATTTCGTAAAAGAAACAAGAAGAACAAGCAAAAAATTTGGAAAAAATTACGTTTCTTGTATTATAAATATAAATAAATAATAATAATATAAATAGTATTTTTTATTTTAGTCTTCTCCATTAAAGAAGAGTAGAAAAAATTAAGGGAAAATAATTGTGCAAAAATATAATTTTAACTATAACTGAAGTGGCAGATTTTGTGGAACTAATTTATACTTCATTATTTGGGAATCTGCCGGCGATGTCAGGAATCTTAAGATATAAATCGCGGTTTATGTCGATCCATTAATCATTTCAGATGGAGCTCATCTCCATTCTATTAACATAATAGCGCCCTCTTATCTTACAAATTACCTACGCCTTTTATATCAATGATTTTAAGGTGAATATTAATTTTTTTCTTGTCTAAATTTTGAAGGTAGACTAAATTTGTATGTAACTAAATAAATGGAGTTTTTTCCCATTTATTTAGGTCCCATTAATTTGAATCTGACAAAAAATATATATATTTGCCACGCTGTGTAGCGATGCTCGGCCTTTGAGCGAAATGCAGACCAGCGTTACGGTCACAACTCTGTTTTTTTTTATTAAACATTTAAAATTTGGAATAATCTTTTGAATTTCGACCCCAAGAACCCATAGTCTTGAAACCAACGGCTCAAATATGTAATTGTTACCCAAAGACACTTATTTGCACCTTTTGGCTTCTTCGGCAAAGGAAGCGGCTGAACCAGCTTGAAGATATGTTCTAGGGAGATGACAAATAAACTTAAATAATATTCTACCCACGACTATATTGTCCAGTACCATTATAGTCAAAATTACTCCAATTGTTATTTTAATCCATCCATAAATTTGAATTTTGTACTCAAAACAGAAACTTTGTTTCACGACCTCGGTGATGCAGTGGTGTAAACAGCCACCGCTACGCTAAAGGTCCCGGATTTGAATCCCGGCGGGGGCGGAACTTTGAGTTATTTGCAATTCGTATTGTTTCGCTTACCGGTCTTGGATGTAGTATTCTTATCTATGTAGTTGTTGTATATACCGTATTTATTGTTGCTTAGCACCTGCGACACAAGATTCTTCAATCTTACTGCAGGGCTGAGTCAATGTGTGTCGTGATGTGGTTATTATTAATTATGCTAAAAGTATTTAGTTAAAACACAACAACACGTTCTTACGAAACGCTTGAAGCCACTAATTCGAATGGATACTACGTCGCTCTTGTATCTCAATGGAGTTATGCCGATTCTGTACACAAGCCGGTTGAAAACAATACGCTGTTGATTTTGTAAGGACGCCATGTTTACCCCCATCCCCCCATTTTGAATGCGGGGTACGTCCAGAGAGACTCGAACAAAACAAATTATATCCGACCTTTGTTAACTCCGTGCCCCGAATGTTGAGTGCGTTGCATCATACACTTTTAATTACGGAATTTTGTTAGAGAATGCATAAATAATTAGAACTCTCTTTTATTTTAAGGACCTTATGTATTTATTTATACGAAACATTATACGGAACAGCACAATATATAATCTTATAGGTCTACGTATTATGAAAATGGGTTAGTACATTTTATGTCAGCGATATACAAGTATGCAAATCTTAGGCCGTATATACCAACTTAAATAATGTTAGATTACATTGTACAACACTAAAAAACTAATAAAAAACATATTAAGATGATTATTATTAGATTTACAATAAATTATTTCAGTCAAAAATAATGAAAATGAAGAGATTTAGAGACAGGATCTTTAAATAATACATACTTTTGACATAAAATGTACGTGTGTAGTTTGATAATTATTTTCTTATAAGGAAATTGGGTATGAATTAGTGTTGTAAGTTAGTGTAGCGGTAGGGCACGGGCACGGGCACGGGTGTACCGAGGCCATGCAGTAGCGTGCGGCGCCCGCGCCCGCCGCCGCGCACCGCCCGCACTCACCCGTGCCCGTGTCTGTTGCAGGATGCACGCCGTGGGCCTGCACTCCGCGCTGGCCATCCGCCGCGAGCGCAAGCGCCGCACGGAGCAGCAGCGCGCCCGCGAGCGCCGCTACTCGGTGCAGTCCTCCGAGTCCGGCGTCACCTCTCCGCACTGCTCCACTGGCAGCCTCGAGCGCCGCCGCACCAAGAAGCCGCGCCACACCGAGAATGAGGTCGTCTCCTCAGTGGGCATGCTCCACCTGGGCGTCATGTTCCTCGTCCTCGGTCTGTTTCTCATCGCGTCCGGTTGGTTGCCCGACGACGTCACCGCTTGGAGTAGCATCGGCTCCGTCAGCTGGTTCAACGAGCTCGTCTGCTCGGGGCTTTTTGCGCTCGGCATTGGTGTGTTCCTCATAGCTCTGCACAAATACCTGACTAAGAGCGAGGAGGATGCACTTGAGGAGTACGTGCAAAGGCAGCTGACGAGGTCTCGGTCCGGGCACAGGCTAGAGCGCGACGTGGAGACGGGTGGTATGCACACGAAGCAGACGCGGCGAGCGCGGGCCACAGAGGTGCTCCCGACAAGCACGGAGACATACACGGAACCCGGCCCGGATCGGCACGGGTTTGTGAACGCGTTGGCGCTGAACGGGGATGCGCTGCGGGATTCGCCGCTGGAGCAGATCGCAGAGGAGGAGCTGGCAGTGGTGCCGGAGGTGGAGAGGTTCGCGCGCTTCAACCGCGACACCTACTCCACGCCTTCCGTGGCGCTCAGCCTCAGCCCGGGCTCGCCGTCCGACACGCGCGGCCTGCTCGCCGACGGACGATTCATGGTCATGTCCCCCATGTAAACCGCCTATACTACGCACATACCAAAGGACCAGCAAACGGTGACAATTCAGGGACCGGGTAGATGGAACAACCAAATTTAAAATTAGTCAACGTCAGCGGTCACCTCTGCAGGTCAGTTGGACAAGGCTACCTCCATCACTCGCTGATCTGACCTTTCCCAACTTCCACGAGTCCCCGTATTAGTTTAATAAAAGAAAATATGCGAGAGAAGTGTCCAGTGAAATTAATTTAGACTCTATGTTTGTCGCGTTAAAGTGTATTTTCGATGTTTGTTTAAATTGTACATCGGTGTGGCAGTTCTTGTACTGAAGGCTAAGCGCCCCTGAAGGGCTCTCCTCATTCAATTTGTGAAAGCTTCTCTGTACTTGAACGAATAGACCAAGTCTTTCTCCTCTTTAAGGGCAAGACGAAATATACCCTTTTACTATTGCAATTTATAAAGCGTGTCAAAGTCTTTTGGTGTCAAAATTTTCATTTTGTCATTCAGTTGCAATTTTAAAGTGGTGATGTGGATTCCAACATGTATATGTATGTTTTTATCGCTTGTGGTTAGCCTGAGACTGAATGTAGTATGTAAATACTGTCTTGATATTCTTAACATTCCAATTGATGTACTGGTAATTGACGTATTGCATAGTTTCTCAAATGTTTTGAAGTCGCAAAGAAGTTAATTAAAATATTATATTAATCCAGAGCGGTAAAGATAACGTGTGTAGTTCATCCAAGCGCGATATAAGCATGTTATTTATTAGAGTGGTCGCAATTTTCATCGAGACCCCTAGAGGTCGGGTCTACCAGGTTGAGAAACGATGCACATTGTATAATTTTCACTGCTTGAAAATCGAAATCAGAACTGTGCCAAAAGATGGCTTTTTAATATAACTTTTTCAAAATCCTTATTTAATCATGCACTCTATAGAATGTTTTTGCTTTACAGTTTTATAATGTTAGGAGAGATTTCATTTTATTGTAATTTTGAGGTTAGGTTTCTTTGTTTGAGGCTGTGAGAGACATTTTTATATATATGTACTTAACTTCACTGATCGTGTTAATATCCACGGTCATTAAAGTTTAAAACGAAAAGTCAATTTATTTATTGTTTACATTTAATCTTAATAAATAAGCTAGCATTGATATTATAACACGAGCTTAGCTTCTAATGCTCACAATTCCAAAAAACTAATACTTTTTAAATCTTTTGTACTTCGCTTTTCTTACTTCAAAATACTATATCCACTTAAATCCATTAATTGATCTATTTGCACCTTCGTGTTCACTGTAATCCTTGTTTCATGATTATACGCAAAGCGGATTTCTACGACTAGGATAGTATTTCGGAAGATCCATTATTTATTTTAAAACAACATTAACTCACACTCTAAGTACACTTTAATTCAAAAAACAAATCCTAAAACACGAACCAAGAATTAAAAAACACACAAAGGTCCAAAAAGATCCATCAATGGATTTCAGACGACGTGGTGGAAAAATTCTAATCCTATCTTAGATTTTTTTCATATTAACTAGATAAACGCGTTTACAAAAATATAAAATGCCTTACTAAAAGTAGTTCAATTTTCTATTTATCGTATAACCTAAAAAAATGCACAAACTCTGTATTCAATTTAGAAACATTTTCATTTTCTTCAGCACAAATCCGAGCACAAACTAGAAACATGTGATGTTAAGTTTAATTTCTTGAATTTATAAATATATATAGATGTATTTTTAACTAAATGCTGTATACATGAACTAATTGTATTTATATAGGCTAATTTCAATGTCTAGAACACGCTAGCTTGTGTGAAAATGTATATAAAGAATTCAAAACGTCTTATATAAAGTTAAAAATTGCTAAAAACATTACCTAAGAGGAAGGTGTAAAGTTTCACGTCCATTTTCGTATCGAACACAAAAAATGTCACTAGAATTATTCAAGTTTATGATTAAAAATTCTGTTTAAATTCAAATTCAGGGTTTTAAAATTTTTCTGTCATAGTTTGTTACTCCTATTGCCGCTAGCAACTGCAGTTACACAGGAGCTTCTAACAGATACCTGTTAGTACAAATAACTGATGCAGTCTATTGTATCAAAAATCCGAAAAGCCGGATCCATAATTTGTTCGATCCGGAGATAAAACTAAATAATTGTGCCCCCATTTACTATCACCGGTGGCCTTAGCTTCAGTTGTGACTTTTCTTTAACTGTCACTTTTAAAAGTCGATTTTTTTTCTCTCGCCGGGCAATACTTTTTACCTTATTTACTAAAGTGAAAGAGATTTTTGGGATTCATTTGTGATTTTTGCGCCCCCCTCAAACTGGCGCCCGTGCCCCCTTGATCCGGGGATGCCTAACTCATGCTACACACACCAAGGCCGATGTTGCGGCTGATTTAGTCCTTTCGAATTGATTGATTGATGCGTCAACTCGGCAACCGGCACGTTAGAGGTTCACCTAATCAAGTGATGGATTTTCCATCGGCTGCCGTTTGTACGGGTTAACATCGTACCGAGCAGTCGTTTTCACATTCACTTTGAAACATCAATAGACTGGTAACTGAGAAACCTTTAACACAAATGTCTGTTTGGTCCAGTGGAATACTAAAGTAGATATTTGCACCGACTACTAGTTGACTGACCTACTTGCATAATTAGAGTATAGACCTGATTGAGCAGGCTTATCGGCTGATTCTAAATAGCAATGTTAAAGGCTTACTCTACTTATTCACTGCATAAGCAATTAATCAATGTATAATTGAAAGGAAAGTGAACACGATTTGAACTCTCTCTTCACTCATTTTTGGTTGAAATACAATTTTTTTTCGAGGTTTTGCTCTCTGAATATCTCTTTAATGTTACTATTGGAATCTCAAACGTAAAGTTAAATTCATGCATACATCATCTACCAAATTCAAAAAGCAATATAAGTGAGGGTTGACTTAGATGTAATGGTATACATTTTTGACATTGCTTTTATCAAAATATTTTACACGAATTGTGCACGATATGCAATGTAGCGCATACGTAGAGATTGCACTAGTTAATTATTATTTTTAATAATTATCACGTAAAGTTTCTTGTGCCTATACATTACTAACTTTTATACTTAGGTAGTAAATGAGATGTAATGTTTTTGCATTTATATACCACACTTGTAAATATCGTTTTGCAATTTTTTTTAATACATGTTAAGGGCTATCTATTGGAACATTTCAGAATGCCTTAATGTTTTATTAATTATTAAAATTGTAATGTCAAATCGTATGTTAAAATTTATTCACAATCGCTTATTACTGAATTTGGTAAATAAAACATGTCATTTGTGTCAGAATTAACATCAAATAGTTTTTAAGTTAAGTGTCGATGATATTTTTATTTTAGTTTTGGTGATTTGTTTTATATAAAAGTAAATAAAGTACGCTGCAAACCGAATGCATCCCCGCTTAACAGTTTTCCGTATGGCATGCGACATTACGGATTAAGTTTGACATAAATGGAATGACACTATATGGGTAACAATGCAGGGGAATAAGGGTGTGAATGTAGGCTTTAACCGCCTTATAAGACGTGGACTAAAAAAGAACCAGGGTCAAATGTCATTACAATAGGCCGCCAAAAATTTGTGCATTTCTGTAATGGAACAGAAACTAACTTCGAAATGGTCCGGAATTGTTCAGTTCTGACTTTAGTCAAGTCTTATAAAAACACGGTAAGAGTATAATTTCAAATAATGTACTATTTTATGTGAGATACGATGTCATTTGGTATTGATTCGATTATATCGTGCCAGCTCCCTTAGACAAACAATTTTCCGCAAGCGTCAACTTCAACAGAAAAAAAATGAATTGAAATAACATCGAACCCTCGAGCGTGAGTAAATGTCATTTCGATATTTTTTTACTTTGTGTAAATCGACCACTCTTCACTGTTATTTCCTTAATTGCATTCGGTTTGCACAAGCCTTCGAATAAAAAAAAAAAACTAAAACCACTGTCTGATACGAAGTTGTAATGTATAAGTGAATGTTGTAAGTTTTTTCGTTCAAATACCTAGTGTTTAATTCGAGTTTTGGTGTTGTATATCGCTCAAGTTATTTAGGTGTGAATTTTCATAAACTAACTTTCTTAGAATATGGAGTGGACTAGGGATTATTTTAAATTAACATTATAAAAAACCTTTTATAAAATTCAAGATTAAACACTCTTTATTTGCTTATAAAACATGGTGCATAATTATAAAGATGACCTCAAAAAATTTAGATCAACATGTCGTACCACAAAAGGGTGATATGCAAAAGTTTATATCGTTTTGAATTTTTTTGTTTTTTAATATTAAATGGGCTACATCTTTACATATGATTAAATAAAATCATATGGAGTATTCTCATAATAAGGTTCATCATTAATGTGTTCCCAGAAATCTCTCTTTCCTTAAGGATTCTATTTCTGTTTCTTTTAAACTTTTCTTTTAAAATTTACTTGTTCAGACTTCCCTAGTCCAGTTTTTATTCTGAGTACAGATTTAAATACATGTATTTACAAAATTATCTTTTTTGGTGTCGTCGAAAAACTTTGCGAACGCTTTTGCGAATTTTTAAATATTAAGTCAGCACGCTTCATTATCTACATTTGTATATGAAATAACCAAACCAGTATAGATTTTTTTTAATTTTTTAAATATTATATGAATTAAGTGAAAAAGAATTATTAAATTGAATTTATTTATTGAAGAAACGATGTTCTGACTATTTCATGTTATGCGGTCTCATAAATCAACTTTTATAGCGAATAATTTTTATTATAATACACATAAATTAAATAAATTTTACAGTTTTATCACTCAATTTATTCATTAATAAAATAATTTGAAATTTATTTGCGGTATTATTTTTACGAAAAAAAAAACATTTGTATGTGAAAAATGTACTAGGGTATAATGAAGTGGCGGATCATGATCACGACAGACAGACAGCTAGTAACATCCCAGACACTAACAATTCATTTGGGCCTCACATCCGAGTCTAGACGTCTCCCTAAGTCCTAACATTCATTTCTGACAGTAGTCTTGAGACCACTTCGGCTATAAATGATTGAACAAAAGAAAAATAATAAGGGCCAAAATGTGGAGGCTATAATTGGTCAAAAAAGATATACACGAGATAAGTTCATTCATTTTTTGTTTTTGTATTGGGTACAGTCGAAATAAAATATTTCACTTTACCTACGAAATTAAAAGAGAAATTCAAGGACCCCATTTCAAATGAAATACTTTAGCGAGAAGTGATTTTACTGTTGTAATCTCAAATCAAATTCTATTTGTAAACTATTAGTTTTGGGGCCTATATTTATTATGTTTAAAAATCCACTTGCGGACCCCTAGGGGGCAGGCACCACAGGTTAAGAAACATTGTCTAGACAAAATTCTGTAATTATAAATTTATTTGAATAATGGAAACACACGCAACGGCTCCACCTTTTTATTTTGTTGTAAATAGTTCCTATAAATATTTAAAACACTAGGCGTACATAACTCAAGTGGCGTATGTACAAGAAACGTGACCTACTTCGTTTGCAGCCGCCTCGGTGCCGGTAAACGTCAGGAAAACGTATATTTTCACTGAGTGGAAGTGAGGGATGGGATTATACGAGTATTTGACGTAAATAAAAAAGGCTTTTATTGCCAATCATAGAACTCTAAAAGGAAATACGGTTATGAGACTGCGGCAAGTAAATTGAGTTTCCTATGGAGTTAGCTTCATGCTGCGTTGTCATTGCTAAATGTGTTATGTTCTCCTAGTAGATACTCTGTTTCAATTAACTAAAAAGGTTAAGCGAAGGAAAATTTATTTGAAAAACCAGGTGACACTTTTGTGGAATTAGGTACTTCCCCTGATTGCTTTATACTGCAACTTGGCATATATTCTTTCAAGTTGCTGTTAAAAAACCGTCCATGTGTGAGTCGGTCTCACACATGAAGGGTTCCGTACCATCTTTAAAAAAAATATTTTATTTTTAAAGGCTCTCGGAACATGACAATCCAAAAATGACTAAAACGCGTGTCTTGTGGAGGCCCATTTTAATTTTTGTTACGGAACCCAAATAATTTACGAATTTACTTCAAATTGTAAGCTCGCGCAGTTAAATTTAATACGTGCCAATAAAACCTACATCAAATTTGGAAAGCAGTAACTCGGCCTCAATCGTTCCCGGGAATCGGGGGAAAAATACGTTTACGGGAATTCCCGGGAACCGGGAATTTTTTAAAGTGGTCTCTGAAGAGATAAGGGTGCGTTTTAAAATTAATTTAAGAATTTTAATTATTTTAAAGTATCAATAATTATGAAGCAATTCAAGTGGCGGTTATTAAATAACGAGACTGAGACTCCTGCACCTCTGTGGTGGAGTGGTGTAATCATCCCACTGCTAAGCTTGAGGTTCTGAGATCGAATCCCGGCGAGGGCGGAACGCTATATTTTTTTATTTTGACATGAATTATTTTGAAACTTCGCATGAAAATTGTACAAAACCGTTACTGAAACATTTTATTAAGAGGTAGACTAGGACCCGCCCCCGGCTTCGCACGATATTATACATGTATTATGTACATATAAGCGTTCCTCTTAATGATAAGAACAGATATTAATTGCGTTTTTTTTTTAACTAGTAGCGTTATTAGCGTTTTTTTGATCTCTTTTACGCAGTGGTACAGCCGATTGCTACGCTAGAGGCTCCGAGTTCGAATCCAAGCGGGGGCGAAACTTTGTATAATTTGCAAGACGCATTGTTCGTTCTCTGGTCATATCAGTATGTATAACGTATGTAGTTATATGTTTATGTAATATTTTAATCCAGTTCATACAATTTCGTTGCTTTTACAAGATGACAAGATTACTTACCTTTCACCCCCCGAGGGGGTTGTCTTTGAAAAAAGCAAGTGTCTATTTATTTATTTAACAGTTTTCGAAATGATTTTATTATAAAAATATTCAACCATACTCTATTTTCGTTTTGTCGTCGGTTAAAAAATGACATTTGAACACAAAAACAAAGTTTCACTCTCCCCAAAATTTGGGAAGTTTGAAATGTTCCACGAAACAATCCCAAAAGAAATGTTAGCGGTTACTGAAATAGCTTGGAATTGTATCTTTTTTGTTAAAGTTGTTGCGTTTCCTTGAAACCTTTGTGTAACTTGCCCCAAGCAATTTGCCTGAAACAGAAGGTTAGTTCGTTTTAGTAACACTAAAGGCATAATTAAAAACGTTTACGAACTGCACTTACAAAACTGGATTTTTTATTTAAAACTTTTAAATGCTGCCTTTAATTACGTAACACACATAAAAGTACATAATCTCACGCCGTAATCCCTAGGGGTTGGCACCGCATTTCGCATTATTTTACATTATGTACAAGTTGCGAAACTGTCGCCACTATTCGGGCACAATGAGAATCATGGCAGCTACAATGTACGGTAACCCGAGACTCGAACCCTCGACCTGTCGGGTTGGATTGGTCGGTTAACCAAGGCACGTAACAAACTGAGCTACCACGTCCTTTAATTTCAATCTACAAATCCTTTATTAAGTTCTCGAAAAAAAAAGTACGAATAGAACTTAAATATAACGGGTCCGTACTAATTTAAAACACGTATTTTTACATCACAGGCTCACCTTATGTGATACCACACTCTGAGATTTTTTTACTGTATTACGATTCATGAGACGAACAAACGATAGCTCAGGCTTTAGGTTCCGTTTTGGTTGTGGTACGGAACTCTGAAAACAACAAAGTTTTATCCTTATCGCTAAAAAGCAACTTCCAAACAACTGAAGAAAGTCTTTTTTAGGATTCCGTACCCAAAAAGTGAACCCTATTACTAAGCCTCCGCTGTCCGTCTGTCTGTCAGCGTTGTATCTCATAAACCCAGCGGGCTGTACCTCATGAACCATAATAGCTAGACTCTTGAAATTTTCAGAGAATGTCTATTACTGTTGCCGCTATAACAACGAATACTAAAAACATCAATAAATGATAAATTAAAGGGGTTTCTTTTACGAAATCATTTTTAAAGTACACAATGTTTATCTTGAAGGATTGTACGGAACTCATCTCGGGAAAACAGGCTCACACTTGGCCGGTTTTATTACTTTACCTCCATACATTTCCTTATCTTCCATGCAACTTCATCCCTTCAACTTTCTTTGTAACGTAAGTCATTTGTCCAATTAAGGGGAAAAACTTTAAATAATTCTTCTCGGAAACCCTTAGGACGATGTAACTAGAACATTAATTTGAATTTGAAGTTTTTTTAATTTGCATAAAACATAGTTATAACAATATAGATCTTAACAATAAAACAATAGTTCCACATGTTTTATCGCTTTCAATGACATAATAATTATAATAATAAACCACATCACGACACACACATTGACTCAGCCCTTCGGTAAGTATCGTAAGAACTTGTGTCACAGGAACTAAGCAACGATATGGTATAAACTACATAGGTAAGAATACAACATCCATGACCGGTACCAAACCAAACAATCATTTCTTGCAAATAACACAAAGATCCGGCCCCGCCGGGATTCGAACCCGGAGCCTCTAGCGTACCAGTCGGCTGTTTACACCACTGCGCCACCGACGTCGTCATAGTCAAGATGGTTGGTTATCCACAAGGAGTGCATGGATCTTCCACCTACTTCTTGTGTCCGCATGATGAAATGGGGCCGATGGAATTAAATCGTGCAATTCCTGCGCACACTCTCCGGGTTCGAACCCGAGTGGGGACAGGACTTTGAGTTATTTGCAAGACGCATTGTTTCGCTTACCGGTCTTGAATGTAGTATTTTGATTTATGTAGTTTATACCATATCATTGCTTAGTGCCTTTGCGATACAAGATTATCTTAGTGCAGGGCTGAGTCAATGTATGTGTCGTGATGTGGTTATTATTATTATTATCTGGACTAAACGCTTCAAGAATTCTTTTATAATGCCTACTAGAAAGAGTGCCTGCCGATGTGTTCCATGATAAATTTAACCTAGGGTTCTTTAAGGCAAGATTTAATAGGCTTCTCCTGGGTAGGCATGTCCCACCTTAGACTCCATCGCCGCTTAACATCAGGTGGGATTGGGGTCAATGCTAGCCTAGTTTTAATATTTAACAAATTACGGTTTGGTATTGACGATATCGCCATACTATTTGAACGTATCACGATACTTGGATCTCGATATTGCATTGACAGGGTTTCACCCCCTATTGTTGTAGGCGTCCTTTAAATTCTTTTAAATGAAATATCTAGTGAATAAATCATACATTGACATTTTAAACGGCAGAAATAATGATACAACCGTAAATTAATCATTTAAGTTGTCGCAGCAGTCACTACGAATCATTAATCTTAATAAAAACATAATTTTTTCGGCATATTTAATTAATTACATTCACTTTTTTTCAGATATGCTTCAGTCTCTATTGCAACCTAGAGATAATCAGAGGTGTAAGTACTTTTAATGATACATAATTGTTTGAATATTATATTACGAGTATATAATGATATAATAAAAAAACGGTTATTTGGTTAATAGTAAAAAATATGTACTATAAATTTTATCAACTTAACTTATTTGTGTATTGTTTTTAAACCTGAGGAAAAAACGATAATGACGCGATGGATCAGCTTAAAATAACAACGCGATGGATCAGTTTTCGAATCATTTTTTTAATGATTCGTTTTTAATCATTACCATTTTTTTTTAAATTAGTGATGTAAAAAATTAACTTTTTTAACTAAGAAACAAACTTTTTAAAAAGTAGCTAAAATACATTTATTTAAATTTTCAAAATTATCATTATATACTCGTCTATGTATTGACACCGTACTGTTAAAATCCCAAAAATTGCCTCATATTTCTTTGTCTAAGGAGACTAATGAAATACTTATTTCTTTTTATTAATTATATGTTCATCGAGGTTCAAATTTCTGTTGAACCTCGCATTACAAAGTTTTATATTATAGGATTACCCTTTAGACAATTGCCACTATTCCGCAAGCGTTAACGCCAACAGAAAATTTAAAAGGTTTCGAAATTACATAACAAAGACGTAACTCGTGCGCGAGGAAATGTCGTCTCAATATAGCCTGTTAGCGTTAACGCTTGCGGAATGATGGCGTTTGTCTAAAGGGGCTGGCCTTACAAATTTTAAAACGGGGCTTCAAAGTACGGGGTCGATATTTATATGTCATGTTTATTATCTCTTTGTCCTAAGATATATCACATGTATCATAATTTTATATTGATTAATAATGATTTTGTATTTTTTTTTAACTTTTCTATTCGTCATCTTAATTTATCATCCTTGCAGTTAAAGCTGCGTCCACAATAAATAGCAACGAGTTATACATTTTACGATTTGATTTGATTTGATTGATTGAAGCTTTTACAAGTATTTTTATTTCTCATTAAAAGTGATAAAAACCAGCAGACTATAAAACAATATTTTTTAGCCATGGTACAGCAAAACGACACGAAAACAAACATTATCACCACGATTATATTATTTAAAACCTATGGAACAGTATCTATACTATGCTGGAAAAATAATTTGCCTGTTAACGAGTATTTAAAGATAACGAATATGGACGCGGCTTCACATCAGTGATTGTCTGGTTTGGTACACGTGTAGTGTAGTAGAAGGCAGCACTTGTTCCGTTTTGAAACATTGTCATTAACGTTTAATTAGATAAAAACAATTCTACGCAGTGCTTTTTAAAATATTTCTGCAGAATCATCAATTGATAATGTATTCCTTTTATTTTATACTCCTGCCCCCCTGGTACTCCCTACTCCCTTTTGCTTTTGTTTACTAGTAAACCGCCACTGCTTCGCTTGATTTTTATCTGGACAACAGCGCCACCTATATCGTTTTTAAAACTATAAATGTTCAGACATATCGAAATCCATGGTTTTCGTAAAACACGTGTTTCTGAATTTGAACCCCCATTATCTACTCAAAATTTTGTTATAGCGGCAACGGAAGTATAAGTTCTCTGAAAATGTATAGGTTCATGACATGTATAGGTTAGGTTAGGTTAGGCCCGACTAACAGACGAATAGCGGAGGCTTATTAATTAATAAGGTCCTTTTGGCACCATTTAAGTACGAAGCCCTAAGAATAAATCTTCAAGCACCGTCATAATAAAGAACATAACACATATACATATTATACACACACTCCCGCCGTAATTAATGCATCCAGAGGGTTAGGCGTTAAACACCGCATTTCGTATGTTTTTGAGTCCCAGTGTGATAGTTTGCGAATCTGTTGCCACTATCCGGGCATAATGAGGAACATGCCAGCTACAGTGTACGGCAACCCTAGATTTGAATCCCTGACCTGTCGGGTCAGGTCTGCCGGTTAACCAAGGCCTGTCAAAAGTACCTACTTTGTCACTTATAATAAAACAAAAGAAATTAAAATTACTACCTGTAATTACTAGCACCGCATAAGCTATAAGAGGTACACATGGAAACTTCAAATTTCAAAATTCAAATTCAGAATCTTGAATTGACAAGATGCCGTTTAATAGACAAACTCTAAAAACAGCTCTCAGATTACGCTGCGGACGCATTGCATCGAATAAGTTTGCGTTTTTAATGAAAAAGGTCTCGTCTCCAAATTTGTATTATTAAATCTCCAAATTTATATTTGATTGTGGAGTAATTGAAGACGTTCAACAAATTTTGAGGGATGGATGTGTCCGAAACGATTCTAGTAGACAATCTTTTTTTGGTAAAATTAATTATAACATCGGTGTTATTAACGGCATCTTGTCTAATCCGTCATCGCACGAGGCTCGATGCTTATTTAATTAGGCTTAAAAATTGTATTTTTTTTATTTTTTTTGTAGCTGTTTTGTATTCCTTTACTGGGCGATACTATCGCGTAGCGACAAAGCCCTTATAATAAATAAAAAAAATCTGAATCCATAAATCTTGAACATTAAATAAAAGCAGTTGTTATGGCAACGCTTTATGTGGCATGTTCTACCATATTGTCATACGAAATTACAAATGTCTTATAGCTAAAGCTTTTGACAAATGTTAAATTATATTCAGTTCAATTATAACTTATTATATAAACAAAAAAATAGATTTGAGCATGCAGTTCAGGCCAAGTTGAATTGAAGAAACAGATCAAAAAAAAAAAAAAAAATTAAATAGAGAAGCGTGTCAAAATTAAAAGATGTCAATTAATATATTTACATAAATAAGTACCTAGTTGTTTTTTATCAAAGGATAATTTTACAACTACCCTAGTTTTTTTATCATCAAGAAATTCATTTGTCTAACTTTGAAAATTAAATTTGTATTGTATTAGTTTAGGCAGGCCTGGCGCACTCCGCACTTTAGGTATAAAGCTACAAGGCAGCGGGCAGTGTAAAAACGGCCAATATATTTAGCTGACTGCCGCAAAATGAACACTTACAAAATTAAGCACATTTAATTAGAAGCCCTAATAGATAAATGTACTCATGTGAATATTTTGCAATTTCAGTGACATTACATATAACCAATTTTTTAAGTCGGTTAATTTAATATAAGACAACCCTAAATTCGTCAGAAGAGATACGCATTACGCGATAGAAAGAGAGGCAACGTATAGATGAATACAACCTTAGGTAAATAGCGATGCCCGAACTGAATTGCACTTTATTGTTTGGGGGTAAAAGTCGCTATTTATTTAAACGATTTTGCAGTGAAGCGTTTGTACTGTACTACCGAGTATCCTGTGGTTTAGATAAGCATAGTTTTACTTGACTTCGAACTCACATCTAATAGAACCCAGTAGAGGTATGAGGTATTTTATTTTACAAAAAAAAAAATGGAGATTTTTCAAACTAATTGTTTTTGGATTTTTATTTCTGCTTTGTATCATAAATAAAATTGATATAAAGAAATTAGGTGAGCATTAAAATTTAATATAAAACCGTATCAAACAATGAAAATGTCAATGTGTCCATGCTAATCTGAAAAACCAGCTTCGAAGATAGGTTTAGGACTCGATAGGTGGCGCTGTTATCGAGACCCAAAAATCAAGCGAAGCAAAGGCGGTTGACTAGTAAACAAAAGCAACACAAGGGAGTAGGGAGTACCAGGGGGGCAGGAGGACAAGGGAGGTAGTAACAAAATACTTTTACGTCAAGTAATACGGAATACGTAGATCCGAACCGGATACCCAAATTGAAATTTATAGTGGGTAGATAGAACAGTGCCGTAACTTGTTTGTCATTTATTAGGGTTCCGTAACGAAATGTGAAACCCTTTTGTTTAACGGCGTAATATATATTACAGCGGTTTCAATAAACATACTTGTTTATCGTATGATTTCGATTGACAAAAGCTTGACTGTACAAAAGCTTGACTGTACAAAAGCTTGACTGTACAAAAGCTTGATTGTCAAATACTGTTTATGGTGCGGTTGGTTCTTGGAAGCAAGTTTCATCACGTCACATCAAGATATGTATACATTAGATAATCATTGCAGTAATTTCGGGTTACTTTTATGCCTGTCGAGTTAATGAAACATGCATGTTTCTATTTGGTCTCTTGGATTGAGTGCCATTTTTAATAATATTCATTTGAGTAAGTATCTAATGCTAGCCTTTGCTTCCAAAGTAGATGTTGATTTATTTAACTACATATATACTTCTATCAATTGTTTTTTACAATTTTTTCAATCCAAAAATTCAATCATAATTTTCAATTTTTCTTTTAAGTCTACATAAAATAAATAAATCATAATTCTTATTCTAAAATTATCCTTATTCACGCGACGGAACCCAAGGGATATATTTACGACTGTTATCTTCCACCGCCCCCTAGACTAGACACGCTGCGTAAAAGAAGTACCCATTTTTTTCTTTTTATGATTTAATCATTTTCATTGTAAAATAGCTTTACGTAATTCACTTCCATCTGTCCCAGTCATTCAAAATAATGGCAAGTTAATTAATGTAATCACGAATATGGTCTGTAATTATTTATATTTTGATTCTCCTAAAATTTTTATTGCCAACGAAATAATTAACTTGCCTTGTTAGTATTAACTATGTAGTTGGTCATTTTTAGTTAGAGATTAGTGCCTATTCTGGGGCAGCAACCGATCGGTGTCTAAACCTAAAATAACAGCTACAACTAATAAGATAATAATCCGCTGTCTATTTCAGGTTTTAATGAATAGACACTCGATGAGCTCTCTTGAGGAAAGGCACTTCTGTCTAAAGCATATTGAAAAACTTATAAGCCAAAGCCACTGGTAACGTCCTATACGATTCTGCGCGCCTGGTCCTACCATTACAGTACCGTTAGACTAGCATCGGACGCGCCGAGTCGCGTGAGGCGGTTGCGGGTTTTGGGTTGTAAGTTCTTTCAGTACAGCCACAATGATCGGTGCCATGCCAGCGGTAGCGGTACGGCACGAGCGGCGGCGGAATGAGAAACGCGGCGGCGGCGGGCGGCGGCCGTCGCAGTTGCCGCTGCAGCTCGGCCGGCCCCTCGACGCCGACGCGACCCCCTCGCCCGACCACCACCGCTTCAGGAACGAGCTCTACGTCTGCGGAAAGGTGATACCAATAGTATTATTCATTTTGGACAACCAGAGTAACATGCACGCTTATCTATATTCAGGAAACTTGAGAGATCGCATGCCATAAGGTTTCATTAAATCCTGAAATAAGTTATTACATGTAAAAAGTAGAATCACGGTTGCTTTACCTACCGAAAACCATGGTACAGTAAGTATCTGCATTTAGCGAGGGTCTAGTGATTCCCGACAGAGGAAATTAACTCCTTTACGTTAAACCGCAGTACAGCGTTATTGTTTCTGAGAGTTTGTGTGGCGTTCGTTATACTTTTTCCCTTTCCCTGTCAAAAAAATTCATGCTGACGCTCAAGATGTGTTGTCACGAGAAAATTGGGGAGGGTTGCCATTTTTTGTAAAATAAATGACAGGTCATAATTGGATCAACGCACAATTGAGTTTCCAAGCCAATGAATTCTATGTGGGTTGCTCATAATCTTAATGACAGGAATTAGTTCCAGAGATTTTGCAAAGATGCTATAAAATTAGGTCAAGCCTTTTTTACCCGACTGACAAAGGAGGAGGTAATTTTTTGTGCACATAGATGTGTGTATGTCCGTTCCATTGTGACCTCCTGTAGCCAATGGAGCTATTTCAATAAATGATGCCCTTAGATTTGTCTTTGTTTCGAGTGCCACTTGTTATATTATAATTTTAGTAATCTAAATGATGGATTTTGCCGAAATATAAAATCGAAAAAAATTATTACCTTAACAACATGGGTATTCATTAAAAAGTAAATGAACTGCGCAAATATAACTGGGTATATTTCAATTTCAAAATGCCGGATATTATGCGCCAAATTTGAAAAAATGATGTGACGGATATCAAACGAAAACTATTAGGGCATAAACTGCGTTAAGCGTGTGCACGCACGTGAGCACGTCGCGGGCCACGCTTCTGGTGCACGCACGTGAGCACGTTCGCGTGCTTATGCGCGGGCATCGGCGCGTGCATCCGCGTACGCAGTTTTCTCAGTACAATTTTGACGTTGGAGGTGTACAGTCGAATAAGTAATAATGGATAAATTAATGTTGTATTATTGTTATGGGCCGGGCACGCGCGTGCGGTCGGTTCGAGATAGCGCTGTCAACTGAACAAGCACGCGCGTGCACCCGCTAGCGGGCTTCGCGCGTGGACCCGTCCAACGTGATGCGTGATCACGTCGCGTGCATGCGTGCCCCATTGCACGGAAGTATCACGCGACGGGCTCACGAGCGTGTGCACGCGCATGGGCACGCGCGGGTCGTTTTTGTATGGACACGCGAGAGGCACGCTTAACGCAGTTTATACCCTTAAATGATGATTGAAAATTTTAATACTAAAAAAAATCATTACACTTTGTATCGAACTGAATATAAACCCCGAATATGATGACAAAAAACCCTACTGAAATTGCTAAAAGAGATAACAACCAACAAAATTCTATCAAGGTATTTTAAAATAGAAATGAAATTTTATAACGTGAACGTCACCAACGCAATGTTTTTTTGTAATTTTCAATTGTCTCCGCCAGTAGGCAAAAAAAGTGATCTTTAAGCAGTCCTATAATCTAAGGTTTAGGTATATCTATGAGTATCCCTTGCCTACCATCAGTCAGTACACTTGTTCACAAGTTCTGCTAGCTTAGTACTTTTGAAAATATACGTAGACTTTTTTATTCTTTTTCTACTTCATTCGTCATGGGGCTTTGTAATAAAAATCCCGACGGTGTGATTCCTTACGTAACTTTCTTGGTGATGTTAACGTAAATATATGGGATGGGTCTCAAGTTTACACGTAAACTATCCGAAGAACCTTTTTCAAAGTAGTTTTGCATTTATTTGTCACTGTACTACTAGTTCACAGCTTTACTTTAAAGTATATTTTATGGACCCATCTTTTGCTTCTTTAGTTGTAAAAATCGTAATGCAAAAAAAGCATTGCAAATGCAAAATAGGTTTAATTTGTTTAAACTACAGTTTTCCCGTAATATAAAGCTACTGCAAATTTAACCTCCTCGTGTTTCTGAATACCAGGTGGCGGCGCTGCACGCGGTGGTAGGATCGCTGCTTTTGGGGATAGTGGTGTTGGTAGTGGGACTCGTGCAACTGTCTCCTGGTGCTGAGGCAGCCCAGCACCGGTACTATCTGATGGGAGCCGGCGCTGCGCTGGTCGGTGCTGGGGTCCTCGGAGCGGTCTTGAGGTGAACATTCCTTTTATTACGTCTGTTTCCAGTCATTGTTTCTGACGATCTCGGTGGCGCAGTTGTGTAAGCAACCGACTGGTATACTGCTTGGAGTTCCCGGTTCGAATCCCGGCGGCGGCGCCACTTTGTGTTATTTACAAGACGCATTGTTTCGCTCAACGTCTTGGATGTTGTATTCTTATCAGTGTAGTGTATACCCACCCCATCGTTGCTTAGTACCTGCGATGCAAGATTATATCTTAGTGCAGGGCTGAGTCAATGTGTGTGTCGTGATGTGGTTATTATTATTATTCCATCTCACGAAGACTGTTTGGCTATGGTTGTGTTTAGACGTGATGCACATTGTTCTAGTGTAGGTGCTCTTAGCGAGCTCGAGGTTACGCTCTCTGAAACAATGTGCCTCATGCAGCCTGAGCGTCTGACGAAACAAATAACAACTTTTGACTGTCTTCGTGAAATGGAATGACCAACTACTTAAATATCCATACTTTTATTCTGTCTGTTCGTTTCAAATTTGGTAAGGAGTTCTCTTCCTGCGAAAGGACATTTTATCTTAAGAAAAAGATAAACAAGTTAACAAGAAAAAAGGTTAGCCTTAAAGTAAGAAAGATGCCACCTATACACGTCACAGTCCTTAATCTGCTTATGATGTTATGCGCTCCTAGTATGTTTAACATTACAAGGTTGTGTAACTCAATATGAAGTTGGTTAATTAAACCTTTGTAGTCAAGGGAAGCCCTTTCGCTATACCCACCATCCTTTACCTGTCAAGAGCATACTGTATGCGTATGAAAGGTTTTATTAAACTTGACGTCACTGGCATTTTAGTAAAAGCAAAAAGAGCTTGAAAAAAATGCACAAACTTTAATGAGCTTCTGAATTTGGAAGCGACAGAACTTTTAAATAATGTCATGCTATGTTCAATACTACGTCTGTTATTCTGATTGGTGTTCACAAATGTATAACTTATTTAATTCATTTATAAAGTCAATGTATGGTTGGATAAAAAAGGAATATGAACCAAAAACGTCACACTTTTTTTGTTTAGTTTAGTTGACGTGTGTGTCTTACATTCCAGATGTCTTTGCCTCCACTGGTTCAACCGCAAGTTCCGTGAGGAAATGGAAGAGGAACAAGAGCAAGTCGCTCACAAAAACGGAGTGAGCGTGGTGGAGAGCGGTCATCACCACCATCATCACCATCACGATAAATCTCACGACCACAAGTCTCACGACCACAAGTCCCATGACCACAAGTCCCATGACCACAAGTCCCACGACCACAAAGCTGACCACAAAGCTGACCCGAAGGCGGTTGACAAGCCCAAGTTGAAGACTCAAGCTAGCCGAGACGTCGACGTTCTGATCAAGCAGCCATCAGCCGCCAGTGACACTTAAACATTTTGACCATCATCACGTTTAGTTAAGTGAAGTCTGATTGCTGGGCCTTCGTTTTTTTTTTTCAAAAAACTTTTACCGAAATCCTGGAAAAAAATATCTTTCTATTATTTTCGAAATTTTCGTTTCTATTGTAAAGATTTGGTTTCAAAAAATTATTTAATTGAACAATGCACACACACATTTCAAGCTTGTCTAGAATTTATATCGCACTATATCTGTAGTTGTTACCTTAATTTTGCGTTACGCATTTTTTTAAACGAAGGTCGTATTATAAACGTTGTGTGTGTGTGACGGTTAAAAGCAAGAATGTGAATTGAAAGTTTGCTAAATTAAGAATGAGTGTAGATGCGAAGGATCTATGTCAAAAATATCCTCTCCGAACCCCCTTGTTTATTTTGTACGAAAAGAGTACGGAAAATTTTAAATTTTTACCAACTTTACAAAAAATAAAAGTATTTCCTATAACATATCATTTTGATTAGGATTTTTCTCGTCGAGGATTTTTGGAAATTGGAATTTTTCGTTTATGCATTTTTCTATTTCATTTTTTTTCAGAACACTAATGTTCTTATAAAGGAAACTCCTAAACAAAATTGTTGACATTAATTAATTAATTGAAATAATTCTTAAAGTTTTAACCTTACCGTCCGCTCAAAAGTATATTTAATTAAAAAAAGGTTTAATTTTAACGAATTACATATAAAAAATTCTATTAAAATAATTTAAGTACCTATTAACTAAGCACAAAACACTTGACAGCCATTAATACAGGTTATTCAAATCGAGCTTATTCGATTGATCGATTTTATTTGTAACATTCGATTTTAACAATTTACTTAAAGATTCTCTCTCTAAGTTTTTTAATTTAAAATACATTCTGGATCAAGTGCTAGAAGCACTACTGCCCACTTCTGCGCCCCTAGTCACAAGATTTGATGATATGACAATATTTTCATCAAAACATTGTTCCGTCTTACTAATTAATTACTATCCTAAATTGTACTTAAATTCCATCTACCCATAATATAAGAAGATGTGGGTGGACTAAAAAGTTTATAACTGTGCTCAAATCTCACTTCAATACGCAGTTTCCCGCAAAAAAGTATGAATTTTGTACTGGACTTCGAAATTCGAAAAAGTCCCGGACTTTAGTGTACACGGCATGACTCGAGAATTATGGTTCACGAAATAGATCTTGACTCAATTCAGAATGTACCTTTCCCCTAGGGCACTACATAATATCAATATACCTTTTTCAAGTCACTTAAGGGAGGTATAAAATGTGCTGTAACAAAATTGCCTCATTGAATAAATGGATAACAACACTACTGCATCAAGTTGAAAAATTATCGTTATACATTAATTGTATTAATAAAAAGAAGGAAAAAAGATATCTTTACTGTTCAGTGCCTGATTTTCTGTCCCTTTCTCCCACATTGACAACTTTAATGTTTAATTTGATTTTGTACCTTCCGAAGTATTTATAGGAAATAGTAATATAAATAGTTATTCGTATAATTATTAGGTGTTGTCAATCGGTGTTTTAATTATTACAAAAATATCAGTATAGACCAAGAAGTTAGTTTGATAAGAGAATGTAATCAATACTTTAATATCTTAAAATTAAATACTTAACTATGAAACCTAGGAATGTCATGAAAAAGCTGGCAATAGGGAAAAAGTTTGGTAATTAATATTAAGAAAAAATAAATCTTAATAGAATTTCCATGTGTAAACGTAAAGAAATATTATTTTATAAATGTATCGAGTAAGTTTCAACATTTAAAATTTGGAAAATTTTTGGAATTTTAATCCTAAGAGACTGAGACGAGTGTTCTAAAAGTTATCGTGAAAATATAATCATTTTAATATTATTAAGGCTTACACCACGCTTCGTTGCGGTTGGCAGCGAGGCTTGTTGTAGGGCCACGTAATGTTTGCTTTGTTTTTGTCGATCAGCTCGACTTGCTCTAGCTTATTCATTACGTGGTTTAGCTACAAGTTGCGCTGCCAAAGTATACAAGTGTCCATTAGGCCTTTCTTTTTGTTTCATATTAATTTGAATTTTGATACGATTAAAGATACATTGAGTACATTTTATCATTTTAATATGATTCAATAAATTATTAAACCTTATGGTATCAGCTCCCTACAAATATGTTTTATCTTGGGACCAAAGTTGGTCCATGAAAAATATCATTAGTCATCTTAAAATTTGTTTTTTTTTTTGTTTTTTTTTCTGCTTGTATATTAGATGTAGCGAAGACAATGCGTGTTGTGCTGCTTCCGTGTCTAACGTTCTGTTGTAAGACAATGCGTGTTGTGCTGCTTCCGTGTCTAACGTTCTGTTGTAAGTATTCCATATTGAATTTTAATATATGTTCTTGATGTGTTAGGATTAAGGAGTAGATATTAAACTTATATATTGATTAATTAATCGATATTACAAGATGTTTAGCTGGACTCGCTTGGGAAGTGTTGCCAAAATCTTTCATTTACTCTGAAATTGTTTCGTTTTATACTCCAGTATTAAGCTGAAAAAAATTAAGCCATTAATCATAATCAAGGGATGAAAATAAAAATTGCAATTTTTCAGTAAAAGGTCAGCTTGTACTATATTGCTTTTAATCTCCAAAAAAATTAAAATTCTACTATTTCAGATAAAAAATTTAATTATTAGAAAAAAAATTCATACTACAGACGACTCGACTATTTAATGTGTATTAAATTAAACATCATTATAATGTATTTTATAATTATTATGTAACATCAAAGCTATCTGCTTAGAACTGCTAAACAACCAGAAAAATTAATAAACAGAATTGTTAAGTCTTTCCTACGACTTTTCTTCGGGTAATATAGTCGCAAAAGATACGTAAGTCGCCGTTGTAGTCGCTAAGTTGTACACCACTATTAGTCTTTAACGGGTTCATTCGGTAAATTCTATTCCATAAATCGATCTTCAAGGGAACGATATACTCGCAGCTGATTGGTCAACGCGCGGCCGGAGATGACACAATAAGCGTAGTCAGTTTTAAAGAAAGGTTCTCATTGGTTAAACGTCAGACGCTTTAACCAATCGGCGCATTCGGACGATTTCCCTTGGAAGCTCGTTTCGTGAAATGGACTTGTAAAGTAAAATATGATTTCGCCAAAGCAAAAAAGCCGAATTTAATTTTAAATTAATATAATTAAGTAGCAAATCGCTTTCGGGGATTACATTGCCGTGCCAAAGTTGATGTGGTCTGACCACATTTGTAAGTCGTCCTAATTCAAATATACTCATTGACCTTTAGGTATGAATTCCTATGCAAAACCAAAGGGATTGCTGTTTTAACTTCATTAAAGGAATTTGAACTTTAATTGTATATTAAGCTTTTAAATACATTAAAAATATATTTTACATAATTTACTCCGTCAGTTCATAATTTTATTGATTTTCATATACATTCTTATGTATTTAATTAAATAGTTATTTACATTCCGGAAAGCTTTTTATACTTCAAGCGAGTTGTCGCCTATATATATCTATATACATAAATATATCTATATACATCGGATAAGTGTTAGATTACATGAAAATATAGTATATTAATTCTCAAAATTTCCAATCATTTTTCGTTTTTTTTTTTCGTATGGAATCAAAATTCATTTCATGTCCACACCTATGCTCTATTCACTGTGATAAAAATTTAAAAATAAGGATCTCGAAATAAAATATAATATAATAGTAAAATTTAAAATATTTTGGTTCGTAAATCGTATCACAGTGAATAATTATTTTGAATTTCCAAAATTATTATAAACACGTTATTGTTATTGTTACAAAATATAAAATTTGCAAATAAAATGGATGGATTTTTTTTTTATACAAAATTTTAAAAACACGTTTTTCAAGCATTTGTTTCTAGTCTAACAAATTTAATTTAAGTATTACTTTTTAAGTTTTAATTAAATTAAAATAAGATTAAATTAATTTAAGTAAAAAAGTAACAGTTGGTAAACATTGATTTTAATATGATATATCGTGTTTTATATTGGCATATTGATAAATATATATTTTAATTTGTTTACGACTGTACTGTTTTATATCTAGTATATTTTATACCGATGTCTCTAAATAAAATGTGAAATTAATTTGTGTATAATTTCCTATACCATAAACTTATATTATTTTGTCCATTGTATTTAGGTTAACCAATAATATTTAAATAATAATAAAACATCACACACATTGACTAAGCCTTGCACTAAGATGTAACCTTGTGTCGCAGGCAGTAAGCAACGATATGGTATAAACTACATAGATAAGAATACAACATCCAAGACCGGTAAGCGAACAATGCGTCTTGCAATGAGTTATGTTGAGTTATATACGAATGTAGGTACGAGGTCATGGGCGTCGCCAAGGGGGCAACTGCCCCCCTCCCTAGATATAAAATTGATACAGCCAATTGTATATGCTAATTCAAGTAATAAAATTAAAAGTTTGACATAAATTTTACTATACTTATTGCCATTACAGCGGATCCAGGGAGGTGGGGGGCTTGAGCGTTTCTAAAAAAGGTTGTCAGTTTTGTATCTCAGAGAATGAAACCACCCAACAAAGACTTAAACTCAAATAAAATTCAATAAACCTTAATCGCCGAATGTTTGTAGGTTTCAGGAAAACAAACAATTAATTTTAAATATTAACAAAAAAAAATGGTTGAAATTTAAAGTCCCTTTTTAGCCTGCCACCTAGTATTAAATTTATGAACTAAGTTGCACTTCTGAGGATTGAAAGTTTACAGTACCTTTTTTCTGCATAGCCTGCCACCTAGTATTAAATTTATGAACTAATTTGTACTTTTTTAAGACTTATCTTATCATCGTTCACTTTGTTTAAGTCCTGGTTCTAGTTTCTATAAAACATAAAAGGTGGCGCTTTTTTAAATATTCCTGTAACATGTTGCTTAGTTGATGCCATATCAAAATGCAAGCGTGATACATCTGGAGTTGCTAGCGCTATTACTTTTGACAGCTGGCATTTACGGAAGTTTCCGGGTTCGATTCTGGCAAATTGAATTCTGGGTTATTTGCAAGATGGATAGTTTCGCACACTGATTTTGGATGGTATAGAAATATATCATTGTATGTAGTGCACTCTACATTTCGTAGCTCGGTACTTGTTATAAAGTAGTGTTAGGATTGAATGTGGATACACCTTCTTATTACATCATAACTAATATTATAAACGCGAAAGTTGGTAAACTGCGTTTTTTGTTTGTTTTAATAGCAATAACTTTATTTGCCAGTATTTGGCCAGTGTAAAGTAATATTTATCATCAAGTTTTGATGACGAGTTAAATGAAGAAATGAATTATGATATGGATTATAGATTTAAATAACGAAACCTACAGAAACATGCTAGTACTATTACTGTAGGCTTTATTGATGTCCTGATACTATTACTGTAGGCTTTATTGATGTCGTGATACTATTACTGTAGGCTTTATTGATGTCCTGATACTATTACTGTAGGCTTTATTGATGTCCTGATACTTTTTTAGTCCATATCTTATAAGATGGTTTGTTCATTAAAGTTCATCTCGTCTCGACATTTTTAGGGTTCCGCAATCAGAGTTGCCAACGGGACACTATTAGAAAGCACCCGCTATCCGTCCATTTGTCTGCCACAAGCTGTATCTCTGTAAACTTGAATGGTTGAAAAAAAAAATATAAATCTACCATCAGTCTTTTTTCTTTTCTAGATGTCAGGTTGACGGGCAACGTTTTTTGCAAGGACAGATCGGTTAATTCGACTCAATGGCAAACCCAGCCGGTCGAATCCGTAAACTAAAACGTATCTACCGACTATCACTTAGCTCCAGGTTTATACTCTTCAAGGTCGTTTTATCCAGTTTTAACTGTTACTAAGTTGCATCTTCATTCTTTCATTTTCCAGTCGCATTCTTGACTAACGGAAAAAAGTCCTGACATGTCAGGAAAACTCCTGTCTGGGAACCCTACTCACGGTAGACAACGGTACCGCCGGTTGATATTGATAACTCAAAAGATTTTGTAATGTAATTAGACCCTAATTTTAATTATTTTAGAAATGTTTTAATGTTTTTTTATCGCCGTTGAGCGTTCACGCTTCGTCAACACAAAATGTAACAACAGTGAGAAAAACAATGCAAATTTGAAAACTACTAAGAAAAGATACCATTCATATTTAGGTAGGTGTTAGATA
This sequence comes from Choreutis nemorana, assembly GCA_949316135.1. Taxonomy (NCBI): domain Eukaryota; kingdom Metazoa; phylum Arthropoda; class Insecta; order Lepidoptera; family Choreutidae; genus Choreutis; species Choreutis nemorana. Next base: position 9,150,055 of record OX438606.1, on the reverse strand, counting down.
GTTCGGTTTGAAGGATTTGAGAGCCTGTTGAAGTACCGGCACTAGAGGTGTAACAACTTTTACCTCTACATGGGCAACGCATTGGCGGTGCTCTTGGCGTTCTAGACATCAAGGGCACCGTTGTGTCGATTGTTGGCGGTATCACGTTCCATTAGTTAAACCGTCTGCTTGCCCATGATAAATAAGTATACATAAATAAATAGTACACGAACAATATTGTTAACAATAAACAACACCTACTATGAAATATTTCATTTATTCCTTCTTTTTCGTTTGAAAGAGTAAGCTTTCTTTGGAAGTACGAGTACATAAAGAAATGAGCCCAAATCCAACAGTTCTGGATCGTATGCAACTGGGGGCACATGCCCCGGGCGTAGGATCGGGCGGGGGCGTCTTGATCCTAAATGAAGCACCGAAAAAAAAAATCGATATTCCAGCATCCCATGTTAAGTTAAAATGAAGTTCACCATGCAGCGACAAGCGCCGATCTCGCATATTTTATAGTATTGTTGCCCATGTAGTTGTAGAAGTATAACAGCTAAACCTCTACACGGGTAACACTTAGGCGGTGCTGTTGGTTTTCTACGACATCACGGGCCATCGTGTCAATAGGCGGCGGTATCACCTTCCATCAGGTTCAGAACATTGGTTGTTTGCCCGTGACGTTGTAAAAAATTGTTCGTATAGCTAATTTATGTTCTCCGTAAAATAATGAAAAATTAAAACTAGTACTTAATTTTTTTATTAATTACTTCGTTTTTCGTAATAATATATTGAAATAAAACTGAATTAACGTGGTTCTTGTTTTGGACACCTACCAATTCAATAATGGTGATAAAATTTTCGAATAATCTTTAACACGAAAAAGAAGACGATAGCCCTCAAATAGTGAAGTTCCTCGGGTTAAGCTAGTAATATCCTAAGTGTATATAGGTACCTGTTACTATCTATGTATTATTTATTATTATTAATATTTTATTGTAAATACACCGTTCTGTGACATCGTACGAGAAATAACAATATGTTATTTTTAATACTTTCATAAAACAAACGAGGAAAAAATTTGAAAAAAAATAAAATGTTTAATTTATTTATTATTGTTATTTAATATTACTAATTTATTAATTGTAGTTCATGAGATAAAGCTGACAGACAGACGGACAGTGGAGGCTCAGTAATAGGATTCCGTTTCCACACTTTGGCTACGGAACCCTAAAAAAAACGAAGTCCTTGGAAAAGCAATTGCCTATGAATAAATGAATAGGCTTGTTTGTTCATCCCCAAAATCAGTATTTTGTAATCGTACCTGCTTATGGTTTTTATTAAATAATTTAGTATTTATTTGAGTGCTTTATTTCAGTTTTTTTTTTCAATAAAAACAATATTTGACTTTGATTATTTCAAACATTTATTTCGAAACTACAAAAAAAACATTATAATAAAGTTTAACCAATGAAACAAAATGTCTGAATTCAATTAAATTCAATTTTAATTGACATTGTGTCTGAAATAAACCATCTTAAATAATGATAATAACGTAGCAATACTTAATCAATGAAAAATAATAATAATTACGTAGCAATACTTAATCAATGAAAAATAATAATAATTACGTAGCAATACTTAATCAATGAAAAATAATAATAATTACGTAGCAATACTTAATCAATGAAAAATAATAATAATTACGTAGCAATACTTAATCAATGAAAAATAAAAATAATTACGTAGCAATACTTAATCAATGAAAAGTAATAATAATTACGTAGCAATACTTAATCAATGAAAAGTAATAATAATTACGTAGCAATACTTAATCAATGAAAAATAATAATAATAACGTAGCAATACTTAATCAATGAAAAATAATAATAATTACGTAGCAATACTTAATCAATGAAAAATAATAATAATAACGTAGCAATACTTAATCAATGAAAAGTAATAATAATTACGTAGCAATACTTAATCAATGAAAAGTAATAATAATTACGTAGCAATACTTAATCAATGAAAAATAATAATAATAACGTAGCAATACTTAATCAATGAAAAGTAATAATAATTACGTAGCAATACTTAATCAATGAAAAGTAATAATAATTACGTAGCAATACTTAATCAATGAAAAGTAATAATAATTACGTAGCAATACTTAATCAATGAAAAATAATAATAATTACGTAGCAATACTTAATCAATGAAAAATAACTTAATTATGTCAACATAGATGGTCAAGACAGATCAAAACGAAATATATTTACTAAGAATATACCACAAATTAATTATATTCAATCTATAACATTTAATTATTTGTTATATTATTTAAAAATCTTACATGAATATTATAAAATGTCAGTTTAAATATATAGCCACAATCGCAAAATTTTCCACAGTGGAACAAAAAATGGAAAAAGGGATTATATGACGACCTCGGTGGCGCAGTGGTGTAAACAGCCGACTGTTACGCTAGAGGTTTCGGGTTCGAATCCCGGCGGGGGCGGGACTTTGTGTTATTTGCAAGACGCGTTGTTTCGCTTACCGGTCTTGGATGTAGTATTCTTATCTATGTAGTATATACCATATCGTTGCTTAGTTCCTGTGACACAACTTCTTACGATACTTACTGCAGGGCTGAGTCAATGTGTGTGTCGTGATGTGGTTATTATTATTATTATGTATATTATAAATTGATCTTCTTCAATTAATTTCAAATAAAAATGTTATGTTTTAGTTATATTATTATAAAACTTTATTTTGTTTAATTTGCGAAGATACAGTCGCACCTCTATCGTAGCTACTGAGTGAACTATAGTTCTCCCCTTACTTACAACTGTCTCAAGTGTTTGTTCAGTCAGTATTATTATGATTATTTTCTCACAAATTAGTATTTAAAATCATAACTAATTAATGATGGGAACATAATTTAATCTGCAGTTATGCTTGGCATTATCAGAAAAGTCAAATTATTTTTCAAAACTTAATAACCTCAACTAAAATAAACAAAAACGAAACAAACTAAACCATTAAGTTAATTGTTTGAACTGCCGTAATTATTTATCCTTGAAACGTTTGCATACTTTCTTAATTACCGCTTTATAACTAAGGTTAGCGAGCGTTTTATTCCTAGCTCTAAAGTTTTTATAACAGGAATGACGTGCGGCGCCGCGCGGCGGGCGGCGTGCGACGTTGCCGTTGCATACAACCCAAACAAAACACAGTCGCAGCGGTCTGGCAACGTCGCGCGATCACCAGGCGACGTTGAATCGATTCCACTCTCCCGCCGCGCTACATCGACAGGTTTTACTTGCAATAGTGAAGCACTAAAAGCTCAATACCGTTCATTATCGGTAATTATATTTTTATGGGCGTAATCTTAAATTGCGGTGTAACTTGATTTTGTTGTTAGTTCTCCGTAAAAATCCTCTTTCGGACTTTATCAACGCATTTGCTGCCACAGATGGTTTATATTTTTTTGATCCGTTTTTATAAAGGTAGTTTTCTTGTAGCCACCACATAACAGTAATGATTAAAAATAGTGGTTCCAGAATTTTGCAGAACAGGAATTTCCTTCCTCGAAGTTGCCTTCTGAGTAATTAAATTACGGTCCACCCCAACTTGTACAGGGGCAAATCCCAGCTACAGCTGTGATTGACATCAACAATAGTTACTTGAAAGCTCCATTGTCGTTTCATTCTTTGATTTGACTCGTCTTTGTAGTCATCAATGGCCGTCAATTCGTCACTCAAGTGACTTATTTCACGTCACACTCACATCCAAACAGCTTTTGCGGTACAAACGAGACTGTCCAATAAAAAACATTATTTTCTATTTAAGACAGTTTTATTTAATGAATTTTCGTAGAAGTAAAAACCCAGTTCTATAGATATTTATAGCAAAACCCCACCTACAAGCTCACCTTTCTTTATATGTGACTTTGTCTACATTAAATGTTTCGCCATAACAAATTCACGTTCACACATCGCACTCGCTGCGACTCACTCACTTATGTCATGAGTTCTTAGAATGACTTGTTGACACGCTGTTCTAAGAAACTTAAATACGATTGCTCGAGATAACCAGTTCTGGATGTCGTTTGATTATTAAGGATAATTTTTGACCTATTTTCCTCACCCTTTGCCGTTTGTCAGTAATATAAAGGAACCATTACAGAAATTTTGTTGGTATCTTGGAAGATAAAACCATAATAAAAGAAGGTACAGAAAGTAGAAATCATTGTTTCTGTTTAAGACTGGGTGATGTAGTATTGACTGGGTGATGTAGTATTGAAACGGTTTTGAGTTTAAGACTGGGTGATGTAGTGTTGACTGGGTGATGTAGTATTGAAACAGTTTTGAGTTTATATTTTACAAATTAATGGGAAAAAATCCACAAAATGCAACGCAAATATATTATAAACAATTTATACCTGGCAAACGAACTTGTTTTCTACAAGATTCTCCAATTTAACGTAATATTCTCGAGGATTAATTCAGTTCCCATCACTCTAGTTCTACAAGATTCATTGAGGTCGACTTTCGTAGCTTTCGGGTCGTTTCTATGGTTTTTTCTTTCCCAAATCTCATTCTTGTTTCTGAAATACTTTATTTTTACCTCCTCTTGGTGGACATAAATAATGGATTACACTGGTTAAATGGATAAATTATGGAAGGACAGGTTTTTTGAAATGATCTTTAGTCAAGGTTTTTCTAAACATTACGACCGTTCCTTTTTTTTGGGCTACATCATCATAGATCCGTTGTGCAATTTTTTTTAAGATTTAAGGTTTTATCGAACTAAAAAAAAACCTAATTAATTTTCGTTCAACTTATTTACTATTTTTTTCGAAGTTTAAATCTTTAGGTCTATATTCTAGGCAGATTGTGCTACAAACAAAAGCAGTGTTTTGGCTGTAAATTAAGGCATTTCTACTTATATATTATCAATTAAGAAGTTTTTAATGCCTAATAAAAGTAAAAGATGAACATGTTATCATTAAAATTTATGAATGGTTAGATTAGATTTAAAATGCCTATCAAAGTTTCTATCGCACATTGGTATTAACCGATCCAAAACCTACTTGTAACTTGAAGTTATTTTAGGAGGCCTCATTTTAGGATTTAGAGAGACCTTTAGCTCGTTCGTAGAATGGCGGAATCCTTACAATGCAGGTTGTATAGGTAGGTTTGTACCAAACTTGTTTGACCAGAATTGAGAAAAAGTGGCGGGCGAGTTCGCCTACAATAGCATTCCGCGCTCGTTGTGCGGGACCGCCCCCCGCCCCGCCACCCCCGGCCCCGCGCACCGCACGTCCCCCCCGCGAGCGCCCCGCGCGCCCCGCACCCCCGCGCCGCCTCAGTCCGCCGCCAAGCGCGACCGCGTGCGTTGTGCTCCCATACTATCAACATGTGCTCAGATTATCATCCCAACTACAAACAGAAACTGTCCTAAAAAGAAACATCTCTTAACAAAGATGTAACAATCAATTAGTTAACAGTGAATTATTATTTTATACTTATTTATTTTGCGAGGTGAAGAGTTGTTTGCATTAAATATTGACAGACGAAAAATTGTAAAAGCAGTTAAGATATAAAGCCGGTTAATAAGTGTTGTGATAAAATATTGTGTTGGTTGTTATTACGGTTGTTCAAAATCCGGCCGTTATCGATTCCCCGGCGTCACTGCTCCCAACAGCTGTTCTGTGAAGTGAACAAGGAAGTTTTTTGTCAAAATAATCCAAGTTTATTCGATTTAAACATCAATTTTGAAATAATTTGTTGAAAAAATGCAAACAACTAACTCTTAAATCGATTGCGATCAAATATCGCCATCTGAACAGTGTTTTCGTTAAAAACGACGAATTATAAAATTGTGTGAGATCCAAATAAATAAATAAAATTAATTTAACTTCAATAATATACGTGATAAAACAAAAGTGCACTTAAGTGTTGTGTTTTCGGAGGTCACTAAAAGAAATTAGTGTATAAAAGTGATTTTTGATTTGGATTCCATTATTGGATTTGGATTAACCATTGATTTTAAGGTAAATTATCATATTTTGTATTTATTTTCCTGTATTGGACCGGGTTTTTTTGTCTACGACACCGCTTTGCCGCGGCACGCTTAACTCAAGACACCGCTAGGCCTAATACATACGCGGTAAATCTACATTGTACCTACCATGCTAGTAAAAAAAACAAATTTTTAATACACAAATCGACTCTATATTAACCATATAAACGATGTTACAAATAATAACTACCGTATTAAATCACCAAAATGATTTATCATTACCAATAACCTAAAAAAAAAATGTAATCCACAATTTGTATAAATACATCTACAGGAAACATAGATGTAGGAAACATGTTTTTTTTTTAATTTACAAGGAACGATTACGGAGTTGCTTTTTTTTGGGCCAATAATACGATCATTGCACGCGAATAGTAAGTTGATTGTCGAAAAATAAGAATATGTAGTCAATGTTAATAATTTAAAAGTCTGCTTGATAAACCAAAGTTAGTAATAACAACGCAAAGTTGCATTTATATAGAATTATCTTCTCCAACTAACTTTGACCGCGAAGAATTAAAAAAATATACATATATGGCACACGAGTCCAATATAAATTATTTATGAAATAAGTTTTTTGGGTAACATTACTGGCCACATTATGTACAATTATTTACAATGCAGGTTGTATAAGGAGTTAATTATACTAGCAATCCGCCCCGGCTTCGTACGGATATTATGCATGTAATACATACATATAATAAACCTTCCCATTGAATCACTTTATCTATTTAAAAAACTCGCATCAAAATCCGTTGCGTAGTTTCAAAGATCTAACCATACATACTGACAGACAGCGGGAAGCGACTTTGTTATATACTATGTAGTGATTAAAAATATAGCATACCTAGATAAAATACGTCGGCAATTGTTAAAAAGTCATTTGGAACTGAATTCAAATGTAGATACGAGTATAATCTAATATATAAAATATTTTTAAAACATAAACCTTCCCTTTGGATTCGCCGTAGTCGGGTAGTAATAATTATGTTACCCTCAGCCGGTTAATTTAAATTAAGCACCTAAAATTTATTTTGATGTAAAAATGACCAACATAGCGTAGGTAGTCATGCAACTAGAGAACAATATTAGAAAAACGAATCAAATGTCACTCAAGCATACAATAATAATCATGTTAAATGAATAATTAAGTCTTTAATACTACTATAAATATTATGCTTCATTCTTTAGGAGTCAGTGGCGTGCCTAGAGTTTTAGTACAGGGCAAGCCGAGAGATATACTTCATACTTCCGTTGTGGACTTGCTGGCGTGGACGAGCTCAGCAAAACACTCAGAAGTTTGCGAACATGTCAGCAAAACCACGATTTCGGTGGCTTTAAAAAAGTCGTTTGATTTGTTAATGAATCAATAAGAGCGCGAACTTATTTTAGTTTGATATGGCAAGCCGGGCTTTAGGGCTTTTATGACAGTACCGCCACTGTTAGGAGTTTATATATAAAAAAATCCAGGCGATATTACTTAAAAATATCTTTGAAAAATACTTTCTTACGTTGCAATAAAAAGTTATTCTTTGGTAACATGATTTCACCAAATCTTGTTTTTACTTAAGAAAATAAACTACTCATTCTCAAAAAAGTAAACAACTCTTATTTAATTTAAGTTTTTTTTTTCATTATAAAACATAACTACTCATAATTACACTTAGTTATACAAATAATAATAATAATTAGAGATTTTCATACTTATAACGTAACCTTTGACGGCCTCGGTGGCGCAGTGGTGTAAACAGCCGACTGCTACGCTAGAGGATCGTTCGAATCCCGGCGGGGGCGAGACTTAGTGTTATTTCTTATCCATGTAGTATATACCATATCGTTGCTTAGTTCCTGTGACACAAGTTCTTTCGATACTTACTACAGGGCTGAGTCAGTGTGGGTTATTATTATTATTATTATTAAACGAATTAACGAGTCTTAGGTTTATGTTGTGTGTGATTCTATGTTTGTTGACGACCTCTGTGGCGCAGTGGTACAAACAGCTGACTGCTAGTCTAGAGGTCCTGGGCTGTGTTTTTCATTTTAATTACCGGGCGCATCGGCTCTTTCGCTCCGCCCTCTCAGTGTTCAGTTTGAGACGGGTTCGAACGTGTTCCGCGTGTGCATTGTTTTACGTGCACACTACGTTTTACCTATAATCTCTAATTATGTCAACTAAAAGAACGAAAACGAATTTGAGCCTAACAAGAAGAGAAAAACACTGTCTGGAGTGTAAACTGAATATAATTAATTACTTTGAAGCAAAAATTAAAATTTGTGAATTAGCAAAGAAATTTGACTTACCGGAATCAACAGTCCAAATTTTAGAAAAAATAGATTATAATGACGAACGTGTTTCTACTACAAAACGAGGAATAAAAAATTACTGGTATGCTATGAGGAAATTTTGCGTGAGAAGAAGAAAAACTTAACTCGTGAGGCAGCATTGTTAGAGTATATGAAAGCCTTCGATTCCAAAATAACTTCGGTTTAGGTTACTTTATTCATAACAATGTAAATTGTTTTATTATCTTACACTTGATTAAACATTTCTCTTCTAAATTGTTGTTTCCTGTATACTCTGGTCCCGATTCAACATAATTTATATGTATTTATGTGCAAAGTTGAAACTCGACTTACGCGAATTCGACTTACACGGCAATCGCTGGGACCCACCTATCGCGTAAGTCCGGGGTATTACTGTACATACATAGTTACTTATATACTTTTGCTGGTCCATACAATTAGGTACACACGGCCATGGATCAAACTAACCTGTTTGTACTTTGTACCGTTTTAATTTGTACAGCTTAAGTATAATATTGGGCTTTTTATTTGAAGCTCATGTTCATACATAATAAATGTATACGTAAGAATTTACTTTAAATTCAAGTTTTTTTATGTATTTCTTTAACGGCATTGGTTTTAGTACCATACTGCCTAATCATCAGTAATTATAATTTCTTAATTCTTGAAGATGATAAATGAGATAAGGATGATAAGATGAACAATGGAAATGATGAAAGTGCCTACAGTAACAAGCTGGTACGGTTACTGTAGGCTCTAAGGAGTTACTTGGAAGATGACGAAAAGCGCAGCCAAATCGTCGTATTTCACTTTCTCCACACGTACAGCACTACAGATGTTTACTGGTTAAAACACTAGCATTTTACACATTAAATTCTGCTGATATATAAGAAAAGACATTAAAATAAGAAAATTCTAACTGACACTTCCCGTTCCCGCCAATTAACTCAGTTTTCTAAGTTCAAACTTAAATAACAAGCTAATTATTAAAAAAAAAAACATGAAAAACAATGAAAACTAATAAGAGAACTTGGTGTAGGTCATGTTGGAAAAGGTTAGTTATGCAATGATATGTTTTATATTATAAAGGCACAGACGCCCACACTAAAATCTTCACTTAAAAAGTGCTATAAGAACGGTTCAAATTCCAAACAGGTTAGGTCGATGCATGGCCGTGAGTACCTCTTATAAATAACTGTATAGCTTAATAACTATCAATTAATGAAAAGCTTATTGAAAGTTAAAACAAATAGATAGTTTTGAAAGGTCTTTAAAAATTAAATTACAAGTAGACATTTATTAATAATATATTGAGACAATTTCAAAACTAAGCCGTAAGCTCGTACAGACGGCCACACATAAGCTTCTCATAACATGTGCAATATCACCTCTTGTACTGTCCAAAGTCCAAACAGGTTAGACCATGGCTTTGTGTACCCGCACAATGGCTGTTCGGGCTTTGAAAGGATTAATATTGCACTTTTCATGTAGAGCTTTATGTGTGGTCAGTCTTTTACTATGCACACAAACTGTAACTTTCATTTTTAAACCTTAATTGCTACCTTTAAAATGACGTGGATTATTGTAAATAGACGGTACTGAAAGTAAAGCCGGCATATATCCAGACGGCCACACATTGAGCTTCCCATAACAGATGCAATATCAATCCTTAAGCTGTATAACTTAAGTACAAACTGGTTTATTACCCTTATAGTTATTATTGAAGGTATATGATTTTAAGTGATTCAGTCTTGTTATTTCCAAGCACATCATAAGATAGTTAGTGCATAAAGATATTATGTCTAGGCAACGAACACATTTGTCTTGTGAGGTCCATTACTTAGGTACTACTCAGCCGATTTTAATGAAACTAACTCGATTATATAGAATAGACTGACATATTGTCGTTTATACTGATGTTACCAGCAGTAGAGGTATAACTGAGTACTGAAAGCATATGCGCACTGTCGACTTAATGGGTGCACAGAGGAGGGCTATAATATATCTTATATCTCGGCTGTAAAGATTTATATTATAGCGAGGTCACACAACACACGTGGCAGATGCTGTAATATAAATTCTTGTTTACGTTTTACGGTTAGACGTTTCAAATAACCTATGTTTTGACTGCTAAGATTATGTAGCCTCAAATTTTGTTACTTTTTTTTTTTTTTTCTCAAGGGGGAAATCTTCACCAAGATACTACCTTGCATGAGGGTACAGAGTAGTTATGTGAGGTTCACTGGAGTCGTGGACTCACTAAAATCCCCTCGGTAGCCATCCTCGACAAGTCGAAGGACTCTGGGTTCTCCGAAGGAACGCGCCATTTCAAATTGACACATTTATTTTTCTAATCCCCGCTTATTAAATTTACACGGTTGATCTACACACAGTGCTATATCGAGCTATAAATACGAGTATCGTAATATACGAAGATGTAAAACTACATATTATAGCCGCTGATTGTGGTTTCCTGTCAAATTCTATAGAAAGATGTAATGGAATTAATTGACATATGCCGTACTGTAATATGCAGCGCTATATATTATCCCACCAAAAACATTCTGTAAAAAAACTAGCCAAGTCTCGATGGAGCTGCTTGTTTATCTCTAAAAAGTAATGTAATCTAGACAAAGTCGTGCCAAGTCTAATTTTCCTTACTTTTCTATTTAAAGTTCCTATTTCTTAAGCGTAAATTAATAATTTTAATAATTTCAAATATTACGCTTCCGTTGAGTTCGTTTTAAAACACATTTCTGACCGCATTTAAAATTCTATTACTTATTAGTAGTAGACAAACACAAACGCAAAACATAAGTAACAAGTATTTGAAATATTTTATTATTATTAAGTAAGTATTATCAGTGCGGATTGGAATTGAAGAAATTAATTTAAAATAATTCATATGTAGGTATTAGTATGACCGGGGTTTTGTCTTGTAAAATATAAAGTAGCTAGAACAATGTGCATAGTTATTTACATAAGTTTTCTGAAAACTGAATAAAAAATGGTGGAAAGTAAAACACAAAATATAGTACAAGCTTAGTCATTATCACTTCACAAGTGTTTTCTTAAACTGGCCATCATATAAAAGATAAAAAAACCAGAATTCTCTGAGCTATAACTAAATCTTCGATTATCGTAGTTTTTATAGTTTTCCCTTTATGTGGCAATTAAACCCTAACTCTGTACCAAATTTCAGTTCTCTGAGTTTATGGGAAGTACTAGTTCTATTTCGATGATCATGAGCGAGTGTCATAAATGCGAAACTTTGCTTTCGCTTAACTTCGGAACTAAATGACCTACAGACTTGAAATTTTGGATTTTAAGTGTATGACTTTAGCTTACTGGATGACGAAAATTTCTGCGTTCTGGTCTTATCCAGAGGTACTCAAATAGGTGCCTGAAAATGCGGCGAAATGGTTACCATTAAGGATGGTACGGCAGTGTTTGCTTCGCGCTCGACTTGGCGGGGGCACTGCCGTTCCCCCTGATAGCGTATGCGTGTGTTTACTTTCTATAGGCTTTGATGAAGCTGGACGTAATTAGTTGCCGGTCGCCTGACTATATATTTTGTGTCACACATACGCATGTATAGGCTCTACATGGGCAAAGTATTAGCTTTACCCTCGGTGTTTTGTGACATCAAAGGCATCGTCGCGTTAATAGGCGGCGGTATTACTTTCCATGATGCGAACAGTGTGCTTGTTCGCCCGTTACGTTGTATACGACAGATCCACAAAATAACAGATTAACATCTACCGCCTAAATGCAAAATTGTTAATTTTTCGATGTTGTCCATCAAAATTGTTCACCATTTTTTTATTTCACAATTTCATACAAAATCTATAATCTGGATTTCGTAATGGTTAATGTCGAATATCAACGATGATATTTGAATAAGAATAGATGTTATAAGCCTAGAAATATTTGATTTGTTGGCAAAAAATATAAATATATTTCCTTCAAAACACTTACCTACTACGAACCAAAAATAAACAAATACAATTCGATAAATAAATATCAGTATTAAGTCGTGAAATCTACACATTTTCAGGTTCTATTGTCTTTTTATAAAATACACAGTCAGGTCATAAGTATTGTCACACAGTAAAAACTTTTCTTTTAGAATGCTGGCCACAAAAAAGTTTATTGAACTCGAATTTCGAATTGTTCATGAAAATAAAATGTATACTGTTTAGAATTTTACTCATTTTTAAATATGGAGTGGACGCTTTAAGAAAACCGTGTTGCAGTTATTGCGTTGAATCGTTGCGGTTACGCGCCAATTAAAATTTTTGACATTCTTAAAAATTTGAATATAACCAAAAGATTCGTTTATCGTACCATCAAACGATACAATGAAGACTCTAGTGTAGATGACAGGTCAAGAAGTGGTCGCCCTCGGTCTGTTAGGACTCCAGCAGTGATAAAAGCTGTGAAGGCGCGAATTCAAAGAAATCCCAAACGTAAGCAGAAACTGTTGACCCTTCAGATGGGGTTAAGCAGAAACTCGGTGAAAAGGGTGTTAAATGAAGACTTAGGGCTTCGGGTATATCGAAGAAAAACAGGACATCGTTTGAATGCTCGTCTAATGGACCTGAGAGTGAAGAGATGCCGCGCTTTGTTGAAGCGGTACGCGGGAAAAAAATATCGGGAAAATCTTTTTTCGGATGAAAAATTTTTACCGTAGAAGAGAGCTACAACAAACAAAATGATAAGGTAAGGTACGCACACAGTAGTGACGAAGCGAGCAACCGTATCCGCGTGTCCAACGAGGTCATTTTCCATCCTCGCTCATGGTATGGTTGGGAGTTTCTTATTGGGGCTTAACAGAAGGTACATTTTTGTGAGAAAGGTGTAAAAACGAATGCAGTTGTGAATCAAAATACAGTCCTGACGAACCTTGTGGAACCTGTTTCTCATACCAATAACAGGCACTGGGTATTCCAACAAGATTCGGCGCCAGCTCATAGAGCGAAGAGCACACAAGACTGGCTGGCGGCGCGTGAAATCGACTTCATCCGGCACGAAGACTGGCCCTCCACCAGTCCAGATTTGAATCTGTTAGATTACAAGATATGACAACACTTGGAGGAAAAGGCGTGCTCAAAGCCCCAATTCCCAATTCGGAGTCACTCAAGACATCCTTGATTAAGTCAGCCGCCGATATTGACATGGACCTCGTTCGTGCTGCGATAGACGACAGGCCGCGCAGATTGGAGGCCTGTATTCAAAATCACGGAGGTCATTTTGAATAAACTTTAGTGTCATAAGAATCTATGTTTTGTTAAGTTCATTTTGGTATATAAATGGTTACATAATGAATAAACTTGTTTCAATTATTTTATATTAAACATGTGACAGAATTTATGACCTGACTAGGTATATGTATGTCCCTATACAAATAATGTTAATATACAGAAGGTCTTACTAAACCTATTCTTAATTGACTTTTAACCTATTTACTTCTAGTTTCACGGTAGGTGTTAAACTAAAATTATTGGCCCATTAAATATTCTGAGTTGAAATTGAATTCAATTCCAAATTGAGCCCTTCGATTGCTGTTTCCGCTTTCGCTCGGAGGCAAGTCAAATAGAATAATCTCTTATTTCTTCCTATTTCTCCAGATTTCTATATCCGGGCACCACGCCTGTGCTTCATTGCACAGCTGCATTGACTGTTTTAAATTACGTCACTTTAGATCCTGGTTAACGAGGTTGTAGTGGGACTGAGGGTTGCTTTGCCCTGCTTAACAATCGTCACTCTGTCCCACCACTGCAACTTCTGTTCACCAGGATCAACAGTGGCGTCCTTTGATAGAATAATGCAGCTGTGCAATGACGCACAGACTGTGCCCGGACACCCTACCGGCTGTCTTGGGACCCGCAACGAACTTTAATCAGTAGAAATAAGAAAGTGGTTTCATTTTGCCCCGATTAAAGGAAATCAAAGCCATTTAGCATGCTCACCTTCAGCCACGTAAAATGCTTGTCTATTTTAAGTTAAAAAAGGCAATTTAAACACACGCGTACGAGTATCTTGAATAACAATCAGAAGAGAAACTCATTTCAGGTTAATTATTCGCAATATTGTTAATAATATGTAAATAGCCCGCTATCAGAACATGAACAAGCATCCTTAACGTATGCAGAATTTATTTGCATAAAACTGTAATCATGCAAGTTTGGATTGTTCCATTTAAACTTCTTTGTTTATAACGTTGTGCGTTGCTATGAAGCCTCGTCTTATGATGAAGTGGATTCGTCCAGGCTAGGTTTTGGAGACACAATGGCCATCGTTAAGGGAGGGGAGACAAAAAAAATGATATAGTAAAGTGATAACACATTGGACTTTAGAATTGTACAATTCAAAATATAATCACTAAAGAAAACTCTACTAATATAGAGTTACATATCACATAACATAACAAAATGACAAAAATGAGCCGCCGTTATCCCTCGAGAGGGTCAGGCAGAGGTGCTACACACCGCTTTTCGCATGTTTATGTTGAGTCCCAGTGGTTGCGAATCTGTCGCCACTAACCGGGCACATTGAGAAACATGGCAGCTACAACTTACGGCAACCCGAGACTCAAACCCTCGACCGTCGGCTCGGGTCGGTCGGTTATCCAAAGCACGTAACAAACTGACCACGTTCTCAACGTCAAATACAACGTCAGAGTGACACGAGCTTCTGATTGTATCAATCAAAAATATGTGACTGATCCCTTGAGGCAAAATAAGTTCGTCAACTGCCCCCCCCTAGGCTATAGACCGGTGATGCCCTTGTTATTAGCCTCGAAGCCATCTAACTCCTCTAATAGCGCAGCTTTTTTAATCGACTTCAAAAAAAGTAGGAGATTCTCAATTCAACTGTATTTTTAACATAAATCTTTCACGTGTGTTAATCTTACAAAACCTAGCTAAAACCTGTTTACTTCAAACCTTTATTTTCTCTAATCGTTGCTTCTATTTTATCACTGTAGAAGGCGAGTAGAAAGAATAGAATGTAAGGGTGCTAACACATCTGACGGAAGTTGCGTCGGGCGTCTCATCGATAGAACGTACGACGCGCCGACGTCTCATCAGTTGAGTGTGCAACATTGAATGGTTTACTGCCTACTTGTCCTTTGTGGCGTTACGCGACCGATGATACGCTACGCATCTTACGTCAAATGTGCTACACCCTTTACTAACACTCTTACTGATGTGTAACACCCTCAGGTTTAAGAACTGAACTGACTAGTATTGATCTTTGAGTTTAAACGATACGAATCAAATACATTCTATTTGCACCAGAGCTCACAAGAAGGGCATATAAGTACCAAAGTAGCTGCCCAAGGCACAATGAGAGAGAAACTTGGAAATGTCCATGCTTTCTTTTAGGTATTCATAATTCATTTGTCATTACTTACTGGTTAACTAGACTGACTTAAAGCTTTTCATATTATCAGTACGTGCAGGACGTGGTAGCTCAGTTTGTTACGTGCCTTGGTTAACCGACCGATCCGAACCAACACGATAGGTCGAGTCTCCAGATGCCATAAGTTGTACCTGCCATGTTTCCCAATGTGCCCGGATAGTGGTGACAGATTCGCAATCTGTCGCACTGGGACTCAACATAATCATGCAATATGCGGTGTATAGCAAGCACCTCTGCCATCCCCTCTCCAGGGACTATAGCGTGAGTTTGTGTTATAGTCAGTAGATGGAAATTCTGACAAAAGTTCTTTGTGTGCCATGTTATAGCTAACAGGTCTATTACTCTACACGACAGATTACTGTAACAATTTTGTATTAGCAAAGCTAATTTCATATCAATCCATTATCTTATTAATCTATGGTTAATTTCTGATCAATCCATCAGAGGCGCTTAGCAAAGATTCATAGAAAATTGTAACTGAAGAGAGAAGGTAAAACTTCTGGTAGACACAAAGATTCACAAAGTTCTGTCTTCACGGCAGATCTTATAAGATACGATTTAATAATAATAACCATGGTAATAATGTCATGGTTATAACATGTTTTTAATAACATCGCATAAACTTACGTCGCGATCCCTCGAGAGGAGTTGGCAGAGGTGCTGCATACCGCATTTCGCATGTTTATGTTCAGTGTGACAGGTTGCAAATCTGTCGCCACTAGCCGGGCAGGAATATGGCAGCTACAGCTCTCGGCAACCCGAGATTCGATCCCTCGACCTGTCGGGTCGGTTTAACAAGCCACGTAACAAACATTTGACGAAGGAAAAAACGTGTAGAAAAAAATGGCTAAAACACCTGTTTTTGAGTTAAACGCATCCAAGCACACACTTCGTCTGTAAATCTATCGCTATGAGGCTTCGGCGTAGACTTCGTATATCAACATCAACACTAAAAGCCGAAATTATAAAACACGCTATACAGCACCAGCGCCACAGATAATGCAATATCCAGCGAACTCAGATAGCTGCAGGCTCACAACCAAATCCACAAAAACCTGAACCAAGCTCATATAAAATCGACCTTAAACCTTTACGCTAAAGTAGAATTTACCTTGCAGGGTGAATGCAACGTCTAAAAATTATAAAGAGAAAAAAGTCCTCATGCAAAATGTTTCGGTCGAATTTCGCTCGGCGGTGCTTATAATGAGGGTTGAGTTTAGCGTTACAGTTGAAAACGAACTTAAATACAATGGAGTAAGGTTCATTTTCGGTTGCGTAGAGCAATCTTTTTATGGTGTTCGCAGGCAATCAGCTGTTTGGGCACGCGTCCCTGGGTCCCGAGGCCCTGGGGTGTCAGACGAGGCCCCTTTATAGAGTGTCACTTGAAATAATGCGTTATTTTATATCGAATTTAACGATGGTCGATATATTGATTTTTTATTCTAGGGCTTTGGTAAGCGTAGTCGTGCAAACGTCTGAACATTTATGTAATCTCCGGTTTCTTGTTGGTTTACTCAAATCGAATGTGATTTAGTTTTGCTGTGTCTGTATGTAAGCGCGATAATTAAATTTTGCGACATTTGCTGTTACCCGATTTTGTTCGTTCACCGTATATATTGTATGTTGGTGAGATCATATAATTTGGATTATAAGAAAGACTAAATATTAAAAACTATTATATTAATAACTTTTAACTGCCAAATTAAAAAAGAAATGATAATGAAACGATAAAATAATTATGTTAGAAGATTTATATAATAAAGGTGATTGAGAAAAGGTTAGACTTCTTAGACTTCGTCAATATCTCAATAATTAACTATATTGACAAAATTATATTTCAAAATGGACATTTGCCGCCTGCCTATGTATTCGCCGACACTACTTTTTCCATATGTAATTTATTTGGATCAAATGCTTTTTGTATGTCGAAAATATGTAGGTAACTCATTGTATCTACTCTATATTAAATATGAATTTTAAATTAAATTTGGCTATCCTTATGACAGGTTGCTATGTAACCAAGCGTGAGCCAAAGGAGTCAATTGTACAATATCTAGTGAATATCATACTAACATTAAGATAAATATAGTCTGAAACTAACCTTGGAAAAGAATAATAAATACAATGTTACTGTTTTAAATATATTAGATATATTAACTTCTAATGGGATGTAACAATGACTTTGATTTGCCTGTCTCCTTGATTATTAAAAAAAATCCAGGCTTTTCGAGAAGTCTCGGCACATGACAAGCGTTTATGGAACTCGCGGGCTCGATGGCTGAACTTGTTCTTTTAGATCATAATCCCTATACGAAATTAACCTAATACAAAAACCCGGTAAAGTGCGCGTCGGACCCGTACATTATGGGTTCCGTACCATCTTACAAGATTTTAAATTAAATTTTTAGATAATTTCCTAAAAGAAACAAGAAAAAGTAAAAAAATCCGATTAAATCTCGTTTCTTGTATGGACGATCCTTTTATTTATAATTTCTTAATGTTTTTAGTATAAGTTGTTATAGCGGCAACAGAAAGTCGTTCTCTGAAAATTTTATGAGTCTAGCTATTATGGTTTATGAGGTACAGCCCGCTGACAGACAAATAGTCAGATGGATGGATAGCAGCGGCTTAGTTATAGTACAAAATATAGGGTAGCATAGAAGTAAAACTTATGTATGTACTTCAGTTATCTTCTTCGTTCGATATTTGCACTAGGGGTGTCAATTTTAACATAAGCAAAATACATTTCATAAAAAAGAATCTGTCGTGGCGATAAAACTCATATTTAAATGTTTATTGTTTAATGTTTGTTTGATGATATTTGTTTCTGATATAACTTTCCACGATATCTGTGTCGTTGAAATTCACGGTAATAAATTTTATGTAGGTTTAGGTAATTAAGGATTTTAAAAAGTTCAAGAAAGTTAAAAGATAAAGCAACTTGAAATAAATTCAAATAAAAAATAATCACAATTACAAAACTTTTAACTCTACACAAGGATCGACTCACGTGTTTGCGGTAAGTGTCAATCGCGCACGTTTCCTTCCCAATCCTTCCGAAATATCGTGTCCGTGAATGAGTCGCGGATGATGTCTATGTGTGCGTTGATAGAGCGCGCATTGTATGAAGCTTTATTTCTGTAGTGTCTCTGTTTTGTGGTAAAAGGGTCCTAGTTTTTACCCTTTGGGTGCGGAACCCTAAAACACAAAACACCAATAGGACCTCGTAAATCCTGCGACTTACGCACATATATTAATTCATAGTACAGAAGATTATATATTTTTTCAATGCGTAGGGTTTCCGAACGGGTATTTGAAAGGGCATTGTTTAACTCATGTCCGGATGAAAGGTGTTGCGACAGTCAAATTTAAATTTAAACAAAATGGTCGTCGCGGTGCCGCAATTAAAAACACGTCCCGCCGTAGGTAATAGGTTCCGTAACTACTTTTAATTTAGATTCAACTTGGCCTTTATTTGTTTATGTAGGAATTTGTTTTGTGTTCGTGAATAGATTGACGTATATAATATATATAGTTGTAGATAATATATATCTACCATGAGTTCATTAATTCTATTGTTGCTAGCGAGTGCAGTAACAAATTTATATTATGATGAAAATTTCCTAATTGATAACATGAAAAATTTTAAGATCGCAAGTACAAATCATTTAGTCTATTCTATTGCATCTGTCGTGTAGAAAACTCTTGTCAAATACACCGCAAGTAAGTAGGTAACAACTGTGTGTTGCAACTACAAAATCACTTGATAGACAAACAAAAACACTAATCGTAAGCAAACAATTTTAATGACTAAACACAAACTATTGCTTGATAGTTTGCCTTTTTTTTGTTGAAATTTTACTTACAACAGAACAAAGACAAGACTTTTAGCGTGAAAGTCAAGATAGACACATAAACGCAAAGCCCTCGAGAGGGGTTGGCAGAGGTGTTAAACACTCCATTTCACATGTTTATGTTGAGTCCCAGTGTGACAGATTGCGAATCTGTCGTCACTGTCCGGGCATAAAAGGAATATGACAGCAACAACGTACGGCAATCCGAGGCTCGAACACTCGACCTGTCGGGTTGGATCGGTAGTTCACTAAATAATAAATAAATAACCACATCACGACACACACATTGACTCAGCTCTGCAGTAAGTATCGTAAGAACTTGTGTCGCAGGTGCTAAGCAACGATATGGTATATACTAAATAAATAAGAATACAACATCCAAGACCGGTAAGCGAAACAATGCGTCTTGCAAATAACACTAAGTCCCGCCCCCGCCGGGATTCGAACCCGGAACCTCTAGCGTAGCAGTCGGCTGTTTACACCACTGCGCCACCGAGGTCGTCAAAACACTTAACAAACTGAGCTACCACATCCTCCAAGATACACTTTTCTGCTGTTATTGTAATATGCATGCTAATTTATTGAGTTACTCACAAGCTAGTATTGAGTAGTAAAGTAGACGGTTGTGTGAATAACTAGAACATGGCATCAATACCGAATTACTTTATTTCCGATGTAAATGAAGTCTCTGGCAGAAGCTTCCTTATATTTTTTTTAAGTTAAGCATACATACTTACATAAGCTTTTGTCTATGAATTAGTGCGCGTTCTAAGAATTCGTATTTTTGTGTTTGTGAAACAAAATGTAGGCTATACTGTCTCACAAATACAAAAATACGAATTCTAAGAACGCTGAACAACTGTTTACTTTAAACATTGTTGAAATAACTTTTGTAATCGAGTGAGGAAGAATCGATTGAAGTTTCCAAGGTACTCAGAAACTAACCAACAACCGCTTTATAATATCAAAGGATAGTAATAAAAAAGAAAAGTAAAGGATGTATTGAACACACTAGAAGCTAACACATTTCGTAACAAGCACTATCGTATTGGCAGATACGATTGACAAAATACTTAAAAAAGAAAAAGTTTAACCCTTAACTAGTTCCATTAAAGTAGTTGTAGAGTCAAAATGCGTAATTGGTATGGAGACATTTACAGTAGCCCTGCCCTATTGTGGAATTTATTTTTAAATAAAGATATTTAAATTTTTTATAAAATGCTGTCTTTTTTTTATATTTACTGTATATTACTTATAAAACAAAATCATATAAAACCCATAAATAATTTCTATTAACATGACAAATTACAAGCTCTTTGAGATTTAGATGGTTTCTTCTGTGTATGTACCTTAGATAGCTTCATTATTATTTAATTTACACACAATGCATAAAGCACAATTCTGGGCAATCGATACATATATATTACCCATATATTTTATGTTAACATGTGATATAAGATTGTGCAGGTAATATTTAGCCTTCCATTATTGCGTCTCGTATTGACAGAATACGAATGCAAGGAAAAGCGACAACTAAGCTTATTACAATCGTTGATTTGGTTCCTCAAAAAAAGACAAGAACTTTGATGATTGATAATTTAGAAGCATTAGACGTTAGGCCCAAAGGCCTAATTTGCAATGGATTGGATTGGCTGGAGATTTTCAGGTCTTGGAAGTAAGATAATCAAAAATCTCATCTTATTTTGACATTATCAATTCCCCATTTGTACAGTCTAATTTCTTAAAGATGGAACATCGTATTCCCCAATTGAAGTCAAGAAAGTCATTACCTATTACTCTCGGAAAAACCGGGGAGTATGTGATGAAATTGCTTGAATTGATTCAACCATCTTAGTTAGGATCAATTTTTAGATCTCTCTTAGAGTGACGCTGGCACCAAAGTCTTTAAAAGTAATACAAGTACATGTGAACTGTGTTCCTAACGTGAATTTAACCTTCTATTGCCGCTTGCAACTGCAGTTACTTTTGTGAATCTTTGTAAAGCGCCGCTAACGGATTGATGAGGGATTAACATTGTTAGTATAAAATTATTATAGTAATCTGTTTTCGCTGACTTGTAGAAAAAATATCCGAATTCATGGTAGAAACACAGAAGTCCCGACACGACAGACTCAGGGTTCCAGTCTCGGGTAGTCGTAAGTTGTAGCTGCTATGTTTCTCAATGTGCCCGGATAGTGGCGACAGATTCGCAACCTGTCACACTAGGACTCAACATAAACATACGAAAAGTGGCAAGCACCTCTGCCAACCCCTCTCGAGGGACTACGGCGTGAGTTTATGTTATATTTTTATATGCTATGCTTCCCGTTGCAAAGCCAGTGATCTCTACGTTAGCTCGATACCTTGCCAATAGCAAACATCTGTGTGAGGAACCCCAAATTAAAGGTCACACAGTTTAATCAGATGTGATACATCGATAAAAGTTAACAAGCGGTCCTTATTAAATATGCAATAAATAATTAGCGCCCGGTCTCTCACTGTGCATGTGAAATGATCGCTATCAGCAAACACCTTTGTTGGCACACAACCAGTGTTTGACTCGTGGATTTGCCTGCGTGTTTTTATAAAACGACCAGGGCAAGGGGGGGGAGGCACGCGCTCCCCCAGATGGTATTTTCTGTACTGTGGAGATTCATCCATAGAACATGCTTAGAAGCAAATCAAATTGTCAGAGTTTTTTAAATAAATGTAAAAAGTAACAGAAAGGACATGAGTGAAATTTATTTCTAACAGTTATTGTTGATTTTTTGTCCGTCCGTCTCTAGTGGCCCAGAAAAAAAATTCTTAGATCCACCCTTGGTCCAGGGCAAACAAGCAGTCAATAGGGAATATGCATGAAATTGAATTTGAAGTATTTGGAAATAGTATCTTTACAGTGAAAACAGAATTAGAAAAACCAGGGATATATGACCATTAAAAGTAAATATATCTATCTCGCTCATCAGAACAACCATTTCTATGGAAGTTGTATGGCCTGTGTACTTTGACGTCATAGTACATATCGGATCTCTCTGTCTGACCAACGAATTTGAAGCTTTATAACTTAGTTAATAAGTCAGATATTTGAGAAAATCAAACGGATTTGTGTAAATATGTGGTATCGAATTATGATTAATAAATAAAAAACGTCATGCCTATTGAACTGAAAGAAAATGATACCCGTCTATTGACACCACGTAGATGCTATACCTCTCGTACCAGTAATTAGACCGACTCTCAATCCTTCGAACCGAAACACAGCGAACTGCTTCACGTTGTAAATAGAAAGGAAGGTGGTACCAACGCAGACGATCTCGCACGTAGATCTACCACCTGTAAAACCTATATTTTCCAAGGCGAAATGAAGCCTTAAATGACGATATAAGTTTTGAAAACCTGTTTTCCTCAACAGAACGCAGAGTAAAGCAAACTTTTACCTCCATTAAATATTTGTTCATAACCATTAATACAATAGAAATTATTAGATGTTATTTCAAAATATTTTCCAGTACTTTAACAAGTTTTGTTGCGAATAATATAACGAAAACTGAGGCAAAATACTTGTATCGCTGCGTAATTTTATTAATTATTAGTTGTTTATTAAAATAATTTCAGTAATTAGTTGGTTCCTTGGCCTCTATTTCTCAGTATTTTTCACGGCCTCGGAGATGCAGTGGTGTAAACAGCCGACTGCTACGCTAGAGGTTTCGGGTTCGAATCCCGGCGGAGTCTTAACTTTGTGTTATTTGCAAGACGCATTGTTTCGCTTCCCGGTCTTGGATGTAGTATACTTATCTACGTAGTTTTTACCACATCGTTTCTTAGCACCTGCGACACAAGTTTCTTCAATCTTACTGTAGGGCTGAGTCAATGTGTGTCGTGATGTGGTTATTATTATTATTGTTAAGTACGAAAGAGATCAAGCGTCGTTGCTTTAATCGGAACTGAAAAATTTCACAAGAATTAATATTTTCCACAATATTCCACGTTTCATTAAACACAAAACTAAATGGAATCTTTAATGAGCGCACCTCAGCATTGAAACCAATCAAGCATTTCCTATCGGTTAGTTTATGAACTGAGGTATCGTGTCGAGAATTTTAGCGATTTTAGCGATAAATAATTATGATACGGCTATTGAACTTAACAAATGTTGAAATACCCGACTACGGTCGAGCCAAAAGAAAGGGTACTGTTTTTGGCACTCTTTGAATGTATGTATGCTCCATCGTAGCACCTAAACTACTGATTTTAATGAATGAGATGTCAATAAATTCGTAATAAAAGCCCAGGTGACATAAGGGATATGTACATTTTAATAAAAAAAAATGACGGAAGTTCTAACCTTAAAAAAACAACCTCAAAATGCAGAGGGTACGACCACGACTCTACCTTGACCATTTTTGTAGCTATGCATATATTTCTGAATTATTTTCTTGTATTGTTGTCGGGTTTAGATTATAAACCTTTTTTTTTTAATTTATTTCTTAAATTACTAAAGAGTTCTCTTGAATCAGAAATACCCTAAAACCGTAAATGAAAAACTGCAAAAAAATCGCTGCTACTTAACGATACAGAATAGAAAAAAACCATCTTATCAGAACAAACAATGGTGGCTTGTCGATGTTTTTCAAATAAAAATAACTATAACACACATCCTGCGATAAGTCTGATGGATCATTTCCTATGGATTAACTACATACTTATATTTAAAGTCACTGTTTTCTGTCAATACCCTTCAAATTTAAACTTTAGCTAGGTAAACTTAAGAACGTAATTGCTTTAACCATAGCTTGTAAAATTTACAGGCCTGTAGTTTGGTTTCCAAGTTACCGTCAAAACTTTGCAGTCAAACAAACCGGAGTCTTCGATATGGTTTTACAGAAAAACTGTATCTGATACGATTTGACAGTCAGCTGGTTCGAAATGAATGCCTTTTCCAGTTTTTTTTACTAACGATATGTTTACATTTTCGACTGATATATTTTTGTTTGAACACCACCAGGACACGGTACGTGAGGCATAACATCTTTACCTCTATATACTAGACTTCAAGAGCATCGTTTCAATAGGCGGTATCACTTTCCATCAGCTTGTTTGCCCGTGATGTTTTATAATTAAAACAAAACATTAATTATGTTTTACCATTGAATACAGTTTTAGAATTGTATTCGTAAGTAAAAATAATATTTTTTAGTACACAAGTAATCGAATTGAGAATTTTTAAAACTTTAATATTCAAGTCATAATATTTAGTTAAATTGATGTGATTACACTTTATTAATGGCGTATGTTCGGTTGATAGGACGATAAGTGTGTCCTAAGCGATGGATTGTAGTGTTGATCGCTGTGAAGTTAGCGACTTAGCGGAACAAGGGAGGCAACTTCACGTCGCACCGCTCAACAAATATATCGTGTATATCACGAGCTATCATATACTATTCTATAGCAAGTAGCAATATAAACCCGCCACTCGCTCATCTCAAAAAGCAATAACAATATTATGATGTCAAAATGTTACTTTTGAACAGTCAAATTAAGGTAAAACTCTCCACGTTACCATGGCAGTATCATCTCACACTAGATCTACTAGCTACAATGAATACCTTTCTTTATGTCGTATGTGTGTCGTTACAAGAACCTCAGTAACAAATTTTGTAACCCTTGCATTCAATTTTGGTACAGGCCCATAAAAAAATAAGGCAACAATATAAATTTACAATTATTTAAGAGATTACACAAAACACGGAATAACAATATTGTTGCGATGGCTACTTGCTGAGTTGCTACTGTTGTCTTCGAATATTGTCAACTGTTTTTAAACGATTGATTTGTATTTAACACTTGAGAAGGACTATTTGTATGCACAGGAATTCAAGTCAAGCAGGAAAATAAATATTTGATGATTTTATTATATTCATCGAAGGGTATTTTAAAAACAGTTCAATAAATTCCGTGCAATAACAAGGCGATTAGGTCAAGCATAACTTACCTAAGCGTGGGTTTAGGTCACTCAGTGGTATAAAATATGTAGGTTGAAACGTAGCGAAAATAAAATTTCCTAAACCTCTAACTGAATCATTGATTACTTCTGATGCATTTAGATGAGTAAGTATGGTGTTTCAGTCATAGTGTTAATAGCTAATAGCTCTAACATGGATGAACCATTTCCGGTGTGATTTTTCATCTAAAGCGAGTTAGTTTTAAATCAAAAGAGATAAAATGTAAATGCCTTTACGTTTATCACTAAACCATTCGTTAAAAAACTCTACGCGTATGAATCGCGGGTGAAAAGCTAGTTCCAGTAAAATAAACATCAAAAACAGCATCTCAGCAGTGATGAATGCAGAAAAAATGGTAGAGCTACATTCGAGATCGACAGGATTGGTACCACCCTCCTTACTATTTACAACGTAAAGCAGTTGGCTGTGTTTCGGTTTGAAGGATTGGAGAACCAGTGTTATTACCGGAACGAGAGGTATAACATCTTTACATCGCATAGGCGGTGCTATGGCTTTCCATGATATCAGGGGCATCGTGGTGTCAAAATACGTCAGTATCACTTTCCATCAGAACGTGATACCTAGATCAACGTTAACGTTAACGTTTTTCGTAAGTCAAGTCTGTAAGGAAAGTAGTATAAAGGCTGTATCTAGAATAAAAACGAGACATGGAAAAAAATTGCAATAAAAGTGCCATCACAGTTTTACGAACTCATCTTTTGTAGGCAATGTCACGACTTCCTTAGCAACGCCTGACTAAGCCTACTGGAAGTTTCCTAGTATTTTGCCCTGCCCTAGTATTATGCCTTAGTATTTTAGTTCAAGTATTCTCTTAGTTATCCATTTTTAGGGTCCCGTTAGGATGAAAAATGGGAGCTTAGTAACAAAGCCTCCGCTATTCGTCTGTCTGTCAGCGGACTGTATCTCGCCATAACGATGATAGCTAGATTCATGAAATATTCAGAGAATGTCTATTTCAATTGCCGCAATAACAACAAATTGTAATTAAAGGTGGCTCCCATACTTAAACCAGATTTTTTCGTTTTTTTTTGCTTTAACTTGTTTCTTGTACGAAAATGTCAAAAAAGTAAATTATATTTACTCTTGTAAGATGGTACGGAACCAGGTGGTTGTGAGTCAGACTCACACTTTACTGTTTTTTTTTCTTGTTATTCTGATACTGGTAAAAAGCGGACATGAACAGGCAAAATAAAAACTTTTTTTTTTAGGAAATCGTTGTAGGTATCATAGACAATTTCATCAATTTTTTTCAAGATGGCCGCTCATAATATGGTGGTCATTTAACGTTATGTATGAAATTCTAATGCAGACTATCCCGCTGGAATTGCCACCGCAACTCCTGTTCGTCAGGAGCCTACAGTAAAAAGAAATGAAAAATAATGCAGCTGCGCATTGAAGTACAGGCTACGTGCCTGGACATAATGTCGATAGCAAATATTACAATGTCTATTAGATTCGAATTTGTGTTTAAGAGATTCAGAGAAATCGTCGAAACCGATTCAACTACGACGTGTTCGATTTTGTTTTAATAATGATTAATTAAACGTAAACATCAACTCACGCTGCAGCCCCTGGAGAGGGGTTGGCAGTGGTACTTGCTACAGTCCGACAGGTTGCAAATTTGTCGCCACTAACCGGGTTCATTGAGAAACATGGCAGCTTACGGCAGCCCGAGACTCAAACGCTCGACCTGTCGGGTCGGGTCGGTCGGTTATCCGAGGCACGTAGCAAACTGAGCTACCACGTCCTCAATCAAAAAATTATAAGAAGTTTACCAAAATCTATTCTTACGATTGTTTTAGGCAAAGCATTTACAATAGATAAATGAAAATAAGTCTTTTGCGTTGATGCAAAATCTTTTAACAAATAAATAATACAGTATGCATTCCATTGTCCGCATTCTTATGTACTACGACCGGATGGCAGGCAACTTGGTATCGAGTAGTTGTTTAAAACATAAATAATTACGAACAACGCATCAATAAACATTGTATGCAGATATGATAAGTCTAATAAGTTATTGACTGCTAGTAACGACTTCATTCATTATAAAGGCCATGCGAAAGTTTCAAAGCGCGGGCTTTGATGCGGACTGCGCTATTGTATGCAGATGTTTGTCATAGATTATATTTAAATGCAGACGGGACAGATTTACGTGGGAATCAAAATGTGACCCAACGTGACATGCTAAAGCTGAATTAAAAAGATCGATGAAGCAATTCTTCCGAAAGCTTTGTTTCTAGGGTTCAGTAACCAAAGGGTGTACAACGGGACCCTATGACTAAGCCTCCGATGTCCGCCTGTCTGTCAGCGCTAAGGGGGGCTCCAATAAAACAAAACTACATAGATATTATATAGAAATTTTGCGTGTATCTTATACGATATTAGTTTAATGATATAAAATATTTAATATTTATAAGATGGTGCGGAACCCATCATGTGTGAGTCCGACTCACACTTCACCCGTTTTTTATTTCTTTGATAATTTCTCTATTTATTGCAAGATGGCCGCTCATAAGTATGGCTCGCTGACAGTGGTCATTCTATGATTTGAAATATGCATCATATTTAAATTCAAATACAATATTGCCAAACCGTACTTTGTAGCACCGCTGAAAGCATAAAGGTATTTTGGCCTTATACTCTTAATAAGCCCAATACAACCTTTTTATTATAATTTACTAGAAGCTTATTTTAAAAATTGAGATTTAAAATGAAAAATGAGTTTTCGTATTAATAATAATTAATTACAAAGGTGGTACAGGTTGAATATATTTTTACTTTAAATTTGACTGTTTCTGTAGGATATTGAACTGAGTCAGTAAGTAAGTAAAATTAATAATTAAAATTACAGTAATGTAGGTGACCTGTGTTAAGCGTAATTGAATGAGTCCTGACTCAGCTTGTTGCACTTTGAAGCCAAGTGAAGTTTTATTTTATTTTGGTGTAATACACGATAACAACAATTATTAGAATTAAAATAAAAAAAAATCGGAGATACAGATCAAAAACAAAACAAGGCATAACTCCAATTCCATACAACAACAACGCATTCCCGAAAAATCATTATAAATAGAAAAAAAAACCGCTACAACAAATACTAGAAACATAAAGAAATTAAAAATTAAAGGTGGCTTCCCATACAAGTAATTTTTTCGTAATTTTTGGTTTCCTTTCGTTCCTTTTATGAAATTATCTAAATAGTATATTTTGTTTAATCCTACAAAGTGTTACGGAACCCACCATATGTGAGTCCGTCTTACACTTGACCGATTTTAAATATATAAAATTTTGTTTTGTTTAGTTTAAGTAAAATAAAATTTTCCATACATATAGTTTCTATTTAATTAAAGTTTGTTAGAAACAGCGAACTTTTTGAATACGTAACGCATCTTAAAGGTAGGTAAGAAGATATCTAAACTTAAAGATCCCGCGACTAAGTTGTCGGGTGTAACTTTCTTGCCAAGTGGGGGGGGGGACTGTTGCGGGGATTGTTTCAAACTCCAACCTCCATTGAGATGTTTTAACTCTTTCTAAACTTCTGCTGTCCTAGTACTTTCGATAGGTAACGTCGAGGGTTTGTGAAAACTTACAAAGTCGTTTTGTAAGAGAAATTCAATAATTTATAACTTCCGAATATCATTATCGATGCCCTCGGTGGCACAGTGGTGTAAACAGCCAACTGCTAAGCTAGAGGTTCGAAGCCCGGCGGGGGCGGGACTTTGTGTTATTCGCAAGAAAATTTATTTCGCTTACCGGTCTTAAATGTTGTATTCTTTATGTAGTATGTATGTACCATATCATTGCTTAGTGCCTGCGATACAAGATTATCTTAGTGCAGGCTGATTATTCTGTGTTTCGTGATGTGATTATTATTATTATTGTTATATTCAAGTATTTCAACGTAAGTACGTCTTGGAACAAACAATGACTTTTTTCTATAGCTTTCTAGTCGCTGATGTCATTTCACGTACTTAATTATTATGTTATTGAAAACAAATCCAACAAAAACAAATTGTGCGTAGACGAAGTCGCGGGTAGAGAGTATGTTAGAGTAAAAGAAATACATTAAATAAATAAAAACCGGTCAAGTCATATTTGGACTCGCACATGATGGGTCCCGTAACTTCTTGTAAGATTAAACATTATGTTATTAATTTCGTAAAAGAAACAAGAACAAGCAATTAACGTTCAAAAATCACGTTTCTCGCACGGGAAACCCCTTTAGTTTTTAATTTCTTTACGTTATAGCATTTGATGTTACAGCGGCAACAGAAATACACATTCTCTGAGACGGACGAACAGCGATGGTAATAGGTCCCGTTTTACCCTTAAAATAAATTTTTAAATATATTTCTTTGACGGCATTGGTTTTAGTACCATACTGCCATAATAATAACAATAATTAATAGTAATTATAATTTATACATTCTTGAAGGTGATGAGATGTAAAAATCATTACTAACACTACTTGACTGGCCTGGCATAGACAAGAGACACAAGAAATGTGAGACATACCAAAGGCATTATACTTATTATTTTGTCTATGGTTAAAGCCTGTGGCCAAACTAAAATACTTTTTGGTTAAAACTTTTGGTTTACTCACCTCTAGTATTTTGAAATCTATTCTTTCTTGATTCTCCAAATAATGGAGACGAAATATGAGCGAAAAATATCTGTTGATTTAACCAACACACATGCATTTTTCTGCTCAAGTATGTTCTGTAAATGACAGTGCTAATTACCCACAGACGAAATGTTATTTCGTGCGTAACACAACTTTTAAATAGTCTGAAAATGTTCAAATGCTCAAAAAATCAAGCGGTATTTTCTTTCCTGTGACATACAAAATGATTCTTCCGATCTTTAACGGATTTGTTTTGTTTTAATGGTGCCAGTTTCAAATGCAAAATGTAACTCTTGTCACGAGACTTGACTTTATCCTAAGTGGATGGGGCTGAGGGATCAACAGTGATCCTCCATCGCGTTCGGTTTTGAGCTTCGCGTTTTATTTCCCTCCACCTCTTCCCGACCATCATAGTCTCGTCTTGAAACTGAGCGTCGCCAGGTCTGTTTGTGTCAACCACATTTGAGCTTTCCTTTAGGATTTGTTTGTCGAGGATTGGTGCCAGTTTCGCCGAATGCAATCTGTAACTGCCGTCTCGAGGTATATATTGAAATATCATATAATAGTATAGTCGCACATAATAATAAATAGGAAAAGGCAGGCTTATATATTATTAACCCAGTCTTTGATAAACATACGGAGCGTCTACTCTAGTTTCTGCGGAACCTCATTTTAAATAATATCCAGAACGTCTACGGGAGATATTAATATTAGGGAAACAGAAACAATGTGGCGTATTTGTAACGGGCGGATGTTAAGGATATTAGTTATTTCAACATGACATACCCGGGATGTGAACAGCTTTTGCGTTTTCTGTTAACTTAGTTGCTGTTTGTAGAAATAACTTGAATTTCACATTAGGTCCTTCATTATATTTTATATTCGTTTATAAGGAATATGCATATAATAGTTTTTCTGTTGTATAGGTAATACAATCAAAATAATCATCAATATTTTATAGAGGAAAGATTTGACTTGGTTTCCATTGAATAGACTCCGAAACTACTGAACTGATATGAAAAATTCTTTCACCATTAAATTAAATCCTGCATAATCTCCGGTGGACAAAGGCGATAGAATATTTATTAAAAACGTAAATACCTATCGACCCATGCGAAGTCGTGGCTGGCCGCAACTCTGTTTTTTCAGCTTACTGTTCCACACGCCAAATGGAAATAATACCATTGTAGTAGCTTAAAGATATTAATTTTCATAGAAGCAGGCATTGTACATGAAAAAGTGGATTAGGTCTATTTACCTCTCCCTTTTATGGAACGTTGACATGATCAGCGGAAGATTTGAAAAAAAATTGTGAACAGAAATATGTGGCATTTCAAATATCACACTGCTCTGATTGATTTTGATCAGAAATTTGAAATCCTGCCTCGAAACGATGTAAGCTGTGGTATTTATTATTTATTTTCTTATTTCAGTTGAATTGTATTAGCAACACGATATCTATGTTGTTTATTATGTGGATGAAGCAAGTATAAGTTGTTGAAAAGCTAAATATCAAGTGTTACACCTCTCGTTGGTGGAATAATTCGAAATCCACCAACGTATCTCCAACGTTATCAATTTTATTTATCTTTAAAGGCCGACAGATGAGCTCATATTGCAGCTTACCCTTACATTTCGTAAATTATATCAAGCGCTTTACGCCTATACAGCTACGTATCAAATATCGTGCATATCAAATCCACAAACCAAACTTCCAAGCAAAAATCAACTTCACACCCTGAGTTTAAAAGTCAAAACCGATTGCGCCAACTCAACTCGGAGGAGACGCTATTTGGATTACCACTTGCATTGAAATATGATCTCTTGCCCAAAGAGTTTGAGGTACTTTTCAATTGGCTGACGACTGCAAGATGTACGCATGCGCAATGAACCTGGAAGCAGCACCTGCGACCTTCGTGTCCTCAACTTTATCTTGAGTATCCCTCCAGTAGTGGATGAGACCGCACGCATTTGTTTCACTTATTTCAATACTGGCCACCCGTCCCGGCTTCACACGGGTGTAATGCTGCTATTAAATACTACAAAATATCTATACACAACGTTTACAACTTTTTAATCATTAGACACTACAAAAATGTTTTCTTTAGAGGTTTCTCTTGAAAGAGCGAAATAAAAACACTCTACCCTCAAATCTGACGGTACTCAGCAAACCTTTGTCCATGCAATATCTTAAAATTTTAAATAATCAATATCTTTGAAAATATTAATTTAAATGTCATGCTAAATAGCCCTATTGATTTTTATTAAATACACAATGTATTTATGGTACTAAATTGGATAAGGATTAATGCTTCCTCTAGAATCTATTAAAAAAACGGTATCAAAAAAGTTTAAGATCTAAGCATACATAGGGACAGACAGCGGAAAGTGACTTTGTTATATACTATATAGTGAAGAACAAATACTTACTATTCACTATAGGTATGCTGAGTACCTACCATGAGTTTTATCTTCGGAAGCCGCTTGCGACTGCAGTTACAAATTTGTACGAATCTTTGTAAAGCGCCTCTAACGGATTGATGAGGAATTAAGATTGCCCATACAAAATCACTGTAGTAATCTATGTTACCTGACGTGTAGGAAAACTGTACGAACTCATGGCAGACACACATTACACCGAGCTGGAACTCCAATAGTGATAGAATAGTTAAATATACGTTCAAATTACGCATTGTTTCGCTTACCGGTCTTGGATGTAGTATTCTTATCTATGTAGTTTATACCATATCGTTGCTTAATAAGTAGTTTTGAATAGCTTCACAACGGACTTGAAATTAACTAAGTAATGTTTGGTAGAAAAAAAATTCGTACTAGACTCGCGAAGTCAAAATTAAGTCTGGTAGATACAAATTTACGATTACAGAGTTTTTTTCCTCACGATATCGATCCTTTCCTTTTAAACCCTCAACGCAAAAATAGGGGTGTTATAAGTTTAACGTGTCTGTCTGTGGTATCACAACTCTCAAACGAATCATCCGATTTTGATGTAGTTTTTTTGTTTGAAAGGTAACTTTATTGAGCGTGTTCTTAGCTATGTTTGATCGATAACGGTTCCCCCAGTCTTCATTTTAAGTTTTTTCAAACTAACGATGGGGTTCTTAATATACTCGTAGATTATAAAATCTGTTGCACAAATAATGATGGCCTTCCATGTTTTTACGGGTCCAACGGCCATCTGCTAGTTTTACAATACGTTGTTAGATCCCTAAGCAGTTTCTCTTCTGAAGCAGATTCATTCCAAATCTTAAACAAATAATTAGTTTTGAAAAATATTTAAAGCAATTTAAATAAATTAAATATATAAAAATATTTAAATAAATCTTGCTCCAGTAACATGCCACAGGTCTATGCTAGAAAAACATTAGCAGGGTCGACCTATACACATATAAGATAACGCTCGTATGAGCTTTCAATAAAATTTCACAGAAGATGCTTAAAATTGCCTCATATTTAATTATTTATCGAGAATTTCATTGTTTTTATTTATCATAATATGTGCGTGCAAAATTAATGAATTAAAATTACAGAATATGATCACTTCCAAATAGTTTCATTACAAATAATTACATTACAGTATGAAATTTAGCAATAATTATAATTATATTTATTTATTATATAAATAGTTTATTTAGTAAATAATAAAATTTGTATGACTTTTTCTTCAAGTCAGCCATCGAAACTTGTTTTTTAGTACTAAGCAACCATAAACGTACATATATTTATTGTAGGTGCAATACTTTTAACGCAGAAAACAAACAAGACCTAAGGAAAAATTACCGTGTTGACCACTCATAACTGCCTGGTATTCGAACGAAGGTGGTTACGCGTACACAGTACCAGTGGATAAGAGGAGAGAGACATACGCCAATAAAATCCATCCAATGAATGCAAGTGTTGTTTCAGGCTACCGTCATTTGCTTGTCGTTATTTTTCTGTCAATTTAAAAAGTTTACTTCGTCTGCGTAGAATTGGTAATTTTCTTTGACAAAAACTTGTAGTCTGGCAGTTAGATTTTAGTCGGAATGCAATAATATTGCATTATGTATTTGTATATTGTACGAGTAGTGAAGTGAAAGTAAAAGATTTCTTCTTCGAGAGTTCTTCTTCTGCATTTATGAAATAAAGAAAATTGGCTCAATGGCGTTCGAATCGAATAAATTGAAATCACCTTTTTTTCGCCAAAATTGAAAATTTCGTATCCCTTTTTTGTGCTGTTGGTCCAAATTTGTTCAACTTCTATGAAACCAATATCATCATTCTTAGCTGGCATAGCTTAGCATCACACTAATCCCATTTTCATCAAATCTATAAAAATGCTTTTGTAATATTCAGTCAAAGTGAAGACAACTGACGTCGTTCTAAACTAGTATCCATGAACAACTTCTGATTCGCAAACAATAGTTACAAATTAATTGGCCAAATTGATTAACAGTGAGAATGTTGGTCGTAAACCACATGCAGTTGTCAGCTGATGGAAGATGACAGGGGAGTGTAGTCCTGCTCTCTCCCATGGGAAATACTGATGGGAATGAGTGTACCTCGTCATGTGGCGTAAACTAGTCCATTGGGATACCAGGAGAACAAAAGCTTCAAAGAGTAGGGATTGGTTAGAATTACAAGGGAATGATTAAAGCGTTTAGTTTATGTTAATCGTATTTTAGATACAAAGGTTTATTCTGCAATTTTTGTTATTGTGTGAAACCCATAAATGAAGTTTCTTTACCTATGCTAGGTACTTACTTGATTTATGCCGAAATATTGAGACAGCATTGATTGAGAACGCAAGTCAATCGATCAATCAAGTAATGGTTGCTGTTAAACTATTGATGGTTGATCACACACAAAAGAGTTGTCTGTCAATCTTCAATTTAAATAATGTTTTCAGTGCTGAGAAGTTACGATTCCTTCGCGTTAAGAACTTACTAACAATGAAATAGGAAAACAATGTAGTGTTTAAACGCAAACGTTTAATTCATTAGACGGAATTTTAAGTTACGACGTCCAAAAGTAATTTAAATTGATTTATGTTTAACAAGCCAACTTTCCACGAAGCTACGTGGTTCGTTTGTTACATTGTATTCTGTGCGGTACACGTAAGTATGGCTGAGTATCGTAAAGTATTCAACTTGGCTGTATGACACATTTCCTTCGCGTTTCCACGACCCGTGATTCATGCGCATACTTTTTAAATTTCAACAAACTTGTGAATGTTGACGGGGAAACTAGGAACTATAAATCTCGTATACAAATCTATGCAGTTGCCAAGGCAACTGGCGCTATTGTAGCTATTTATGTTTGTGTGCAACGTGATGCATTTTGCTTGCACGTTGTCAGAGCAGCGTGTTTTTGTTTCCGTTTGCCTTGCTCGTTAGGTATTATGAGTAAGTGTAGAGGTAAAGAAAAACCGGCTAAGTGCAAGGCGTGGTTGCGGAAACTGCGTTCCGTATATACCTACTTTTAAATAGAGTATAATTAAAGGTTGTTTTTGGCGGGAACTTGCTGGCTCTAGGTTAACAAGTATGGTTTTGGCGGGAGTAAGAGACTCGAATACGTATGTTATTTTTAACTTTAACACTGTTATCGCAAACCGCATAAGGAACTTTGTGCTTAGCTATATTCTTGGACTAATCCATAACTTGCCAACAAATTCTTTCTCGACTGTCGCAGCACAAATGTGGTACAACGCCAATCAGTGTTAAGAAGTCAACGCGTAAACCTAAAATTATTTACGCGAAGACATTTTATTTGCAGTAATTTTACTACTTCAAAGTGGGTGCAGTTAAATGCAATAGCCTCTAAGTAGACGCGTTAATGAAACGTCAGTAGGTGGTACGGTAGTGTAATGATGGGGTGGAAGCAATTGCGGGTGCATTGTAGCTACAGGCATTGTAACTGCTCGGAGTTGAACATTTACCAACATTTCATGCAAATAAAAAAATCTATATTCTTGAATTCGATTCTTTAGAACTATTTTGAAGTTGACATGTGATGTTAGGTGCATTTCAGACTGATTCATATTATTGGCTTAGTAAATCAATCATTCTATTAAAATGATTATATTTAAGCTTTAAAGGATTAACTTTTTTAAAACATCGTGACTTCCGTTGAGATGACGGTTACGGTTACTAGGTGACCGTTTGCATGTGTCATTTATGTTGAAAAGTACCCTTGATTTTTACCCTTTATATTTTTTTGCAAGATAATTAGATTTCTCATTCTATTGCTCATTAGTATGGATCACTGACAGGCAATTCCCAAACAGTAAGAGGCCATTTTACGATTTGACATTTGCATCATATTTAGATTGAAACACAATATTGCAAAAGCATCCTTTATAGCCCCGAGGGTCTGGACTCGGAACAATTCAAAATTCTGAATCATCCTCTTTGATTATTCGCATGGCTTGACTGAGTTAAAAGAAGTCAGAAACATTAAAAAAATAACGTCAAATGAAGCATGTTATAAGCGCTTCCTTTTATGAAAATGTACATTAGAACAAAAATTTTTTGATCTTATCAATTTACGAAAGATTTCTAAGTGTCATTTAATCAGGGTAAGATTTATTTAATTTTAAAAAGGGCGACTGCCATGACGCGACTTTTTCGTGATGATTAAGATTTAACAGGGAACAGATTTTGAATTTTAGCAATTTTTTTTTAAGGAAAAAAGCACACATGATTGTATACCTCACAGCCTATTCAGTGGCGTGCCTAGAGTTTTAGAATAGGGCAAGCCGAGAGATACGTTATTGTAGTTTTATCATTCATTTCGATAAATGTCTTATTGCCTCATTACTCTTAAATCTACACTTCATACTTACGCTTTCGAATTAGCGCGAATTTTGAACCATGCAATGCAAAGTAGATTGTTATTTGATTTGAAAAGTAATGAATGAACGAGAGCGCCAACTTACCTTGGTACCCTCTTTTGGGCTTGTATGCCAGTACCGCCACTGACCCTATTGCGTTTTCTAACAACATTAAAAGCTTCGATTTGTCGTCGTTTGATTGGTCTGGGGGACCATAAAAGATTTCCTCCCGTTCATGCTCTCCTGATACAAGTTTAATTAAATTATTTTAAAAAAAAGCTAATGTAATTTTAATTTAATAATTTATTTTATTTTAAAAGAAAATCAACAATTTAAAATTTAAACAAACTAAACTATACTATAAGGTGGATACAGTCTATATATGATCAATTACAGATGTTTACGACATTTGTTCTTATGTCGTCTGGTATAGTAACTACAATTTAAGTTTTCTTATTAAAAAATAACATGCTGATATAGCATTACAGTGACAATTTTTCCCCTTACAAAACCTAAAGTTGTCTAAGCGACAGGTGTGATGTGCAACTTGCCTCCAACTAACATAATTATCTGAAATAAACTCGTTATTCGCCGCAAATTATATCTTTATTGGCCTGCATTTGTGTGTTATGTAGTTTGTTTATTTGTAAATAGCTATTACCACAATCGCTTTTGTTTACGCGTAACGAATTAGGAAAGTTGATTGAAAAATTAATTGGTTGGTTTGTTCTTTTTTCTACTGGTTTTTGGCGTGAGGTTGTTTTTTCATTATTAGATCAAAGACTTCACTGCTTTGTTTTAAATCCTTTTAAAAAGTGATGCTTCGAGATTTTTTTCTTTATTTTTTTTTCTTCTATTTCTCCGCCAAAATCGTCTAATATATAATGATTTTTTGTTTTGCTTAATTTTACCTTACTTTGAACAACTTTATATTTATTTTATTACGAGTGCATATAGGTACAAAATAATATAAGTACCCACTAAAGCGTTGCAATAGAATGCAAAAGATAAATATAAGTATCCCTTACTTTTAAACAGAAATTAAAAAAGGTTAGAGGTGAGTAATTGTGTGTGTGAACTGGCTCATGAGGTTCCACCATTTATAATATAT
Source organism: Choreutis nemorana (assembly GCA_949316135.1). NCBI lineage: Eukaryota > Metazoa > Arthropoda > Insecta > Lepidoptera > Choreutidae > Choreutis > Choreutis nemorana. The sequence goes on along the minus strand of OX438606.1, from coordinate 9,111,810 downwards.
AATAATTTTCGATCACATTTTCCGTAAGTTACATTCATTGCGTCATTTCTTTTTCAAGCAATTTAATTAGATAAATTTTCTATCAATGAAGTCATCTCCATTGTTTTAAATGTCACAAACACGAAACACAAATTGTTTTTCTTCCGGATTCTTCCCCGTAAATAGCATTCCGAACAAGGAGTTTAAAAGATGAATTAAAACTGCTTATTTAAGTCTATTTTAATCAAAATATTCTGATTTGGAATTGTATTAGGCAAACTTACTCACCTATGGTGATATTGGCATGTGATGTGGACGAATGGAATGCACTTTGTTAAATAATAATAATCGTTTATTTGTTTGATTTAAGTGTTTGATACAGGTTTTATTTCTAATTTAATTATTGTCTCAACAAAAGTCTGCCCTTCTGGCGTACAAATATTAGATTGTCAAATATTAAATAATACAAATACATTTTTAAAATTACTACAATTAAATAATGATGTCAAACTTAAAAAAACTAAATACAAATCATTCATTTTTTAAAATCAAAATATTGCTGTATGTCATAAAAACATTGCTGTAGTAGCCATTTATTAAGTATTAAGCATGTTTAGTGCTTTGGTTGTTACATCTGTTAGCTTGTAAGATTAAAATGAATTAAATATCAATTTCGTAAGTTGTTAAAGAATTAGACCTAAAAGGTTGACTGTGTGAGAGAAAATATGAAGCGAAGGGATGTAAGTGACGAGATGACAAAGGTTTCGAAGAAAAATATTGCTCCGAACACAGGCAAACGGGACTAGTAGTTCGCTCTGGACTATGAACTTGCGACCCGCCGTATCCCTTAACCAATTTGGCTCTTATTCAAATTTAAAAATTCTAGTTGCCTCATGATTCCGCCTATCAAATTTGACCACGATCCGATCAATGATACCAGAGTTATCGTCAGGCAAACATTTATACGTACAAACATACATACAAACGCCGGATTGATTAGACTTTGAGAAACTTACTCGTTTTGCTCGCTCGTTCAAACTCCACTCGAAGAAATTAAACTTGCGATATCTATGAGAGCTCACAGTGTCTTTCACCCCCGACGACAAAAGAGGGGTGTTATAAGTTTGGCCTGTGTATCTGTCTGTGGCATCCTTATTGCATCATATCTTCCAAACGGTTGGATGGATTTTGTTACGGTTTTTTGCAAACGAAGTCCATTAACCGTTGGACACGAAAAACGCCTTTTGTCTGCGCGTAAATAATGCGAAGAATGTAATGTCACAATGCGATGATCCAATAGCGTTTTGATTTCGGTTTTCGCGCGCATTTGTTTCGCTTACGCTCTTTCGATGCAACAATTTTTTCGCGTCAAGCGTGTATCAATCAAGTCGTGCGAATTCGCGTGTTATGTTTTACCATTACTAAATATATGAAAAAAACTAAAGTAAAAATAAATACTTCTTACGCAACAACACGACACAACGTTCCAGACGTTCGGTTGCAGTTGATTCTTTAGAGTGTGTGTGATTGTGTGTGTTAGTGTGTGTATTCTTCGAGTCGTTGGCGTTATCGTTAGTTACCGCAGGCTGTTCTTAGAAACGCCTACCTAAAGCCCAGGTAGCGCCTTTAAACGAAAAAAAAAAACTAAATAGTGCTGCTCTGGCACTCCAAGTTGGAACATATCGATTATTTTAAGTCATTTTAACAGCGATGTAACGAGTAGTTTAACTACTAATCATGTAAAATATACATTTAAAACCTAAACTTCTTCTACTAAAGTATAGCTAAATTATGTTGTTTTTTTTGTAGGAATATTGCTTAGTGCCACAATCAGAAATGTATTTCATTGTTTTCATTAGCTTTGAGTATATGTACAGAACCAAAAACGTGAAAAACACAGTTATTTTTATTTTATTTTTTGATTGATTCTGATAACTCACAGTACTTTATTGAACCACATTTTAATTCAAATTGTGTAAGTATTGCGTGTAACGTTACAATTTATACAAAAGGGTGTTACAATAAACAATTATACAAAACATAGGTAAAGGTTATAAAAGTATAATTAATTTTACATATTCAAAACAGATTTTTTTTAGTTAAAGCGTTTATTGTTTTGTTATATTTATCGATAAAACTCATCGATAACTGTCCCATAACTATCAAGCGGCGCTCTCGACCGGTATTCTCACTTCCCGCTGCTTTGATAAAGTATTTTTTTTCCATCGCATCCCACGAATACTATTGTGCTTTTTATCCGAAGGTTCGTAGGTCGCGATTCCAAATTAAAAATAGTTTTTTCCTCGGAGCACCACTTATATCTTGTTAATTACTTTTTATTTAGGATTTTTTAATACCCGACCACGGCAAAGTGAAAAGGAGGCGATTTTAATTAATTAGGTGTCAATAGACTTGTAATAATGGCCCAGGTGACTTAGGGTATGTGCATTTTATAAAAAATCTAGAACAGAAGTTGAATCTCAGATCCTAACCTCGAAATTTTTTACTGAGACAGTCATCACGTATTTGGTATCAAAAGAAAGGTCTTGGCAAGCACATTACAAACATGTATATTTGTCATATAGTTTGTCATAATATATGTGTAAGGGTCCTCAGTAGACCACGGCTCTATCTTGACCATTTTTGTACGTATGCATTTCTGGAAATCTATCTAAATTATTTTCATTTTTCATCATTTTAAATCCCTTTTTTGACGCAGTCGAGTTATAGTTTTTTAATCTTTACTTTTATTGAATACTGTTCCGTTTTTTTTTTTAATTTCGGAATATCGTGGATCTCAGTAAGTTTTATGTTTACAAAAATGCAAGTCTTGCGTCGATCTTTCAATATTTGAGAATGTAATGAATTATTAAAATTGAAAATTTCTGTACGGAAAATAACGTTTTTATGAAAATTTTAAAAACTATACGAGATTAAGCGAATACTTTCACGTAAATAGAAAATCATAAAAAAAGTTTGAAGTAGACATTTTTAAATTTTAATCGATTAATACAACTTATTTTGATACAAAATTGAAACAGTTTGTTATGATAAAATATACATATTTGTAATGTACTCGTCAAAATCTTCCTTTTGATACAAAACACGGGATGATTATCTTAGCAGATTTTTTTGAGGTTAGAATCTGAAGTTCATATAAAATTTTGATAAAAAGTTAATTTATTTTATGTAACCAATATTCAGAAAAAATTGCGTTGGACTTATAATTCGATGGAACGAAAAGTTGAATATCTTTTTCCGTAAATTAGACAATACAACCATAATGACATAACCCTGGCCATTATAACGAATCTATTGACACCTCATTCATTAAAATCGGTCCAGTAGTATAAGCGCTACGGTGGGACAATCATATATACACAAAGTCTGCTAAAAACATTACCCTCCCTTTTTGCTTCGCCGTAATCGGGTAAAAAGGCGCAAATCCTTTGTATGCGGTGAGTGTCAATCGCGCACGTTTCCTTCCCAATCCTTCCAAAATATCGTGTCTGTGAATGTCTCGTGGATGTTGTCTATGTGTGCGTGGCTAAAGCGCAAATTGTATGAAGCGCATTCTGTACTGTCTCTATTATCGTGGTGATAATGTAAGTGTGCTAATTTTTGTATACAGGTGATACTCTTTGTGAAGCTTTAAATTGCATAAAATAATTAGAAAACTTAAATTTTCCAACAAGTAACGAAAAACTATTGTAAATTTTTGAAAAAAGCAACTATGGAGGTTTCTTCCCTGTGGAAACCATTCCGAACCTGTGATAGATAAAACAAATGAGGATTTGAAAGCACTTATTTTACGTCTAAAGTAAAAACATTTTGATTTTGAATTCTGAACGCATTTTTACATATGACTTTAAATAATTAAATAACTTACTGCTAAAATGTCTTCTACCAAAAATTGTCAGTGATCCCGCTCAGTGTAGGATTATACTGTTTTCTTATTGATTAATTGAAAAAATGCCAAACAATTAGCAAACCAATTTTTTATGAAAATAACATCGTCTACGCAAACTGTTCTTAGCTATTGATATGCACTTACATGTAAAAAATAATAATATTAATAGCAATTTTATCGGAAAGAGCCGAACATGTGACACGGACAGCTGAGTGGAATAATGTAGTCCAGCTACTACTAAAACTATATCTATTATTAAAACTTATTTAATAAATTAAAAAAAACCGATATCGATTTGTGACACAGAAATTTTCATAATAAGATATTTTTGTTTTGCAAATAAGTTACAAATATATAAAATTCTCTTTTAATCTTTCGATGCGAAGTTTTGCCTCAATGTATAATAATTAATTAATTAAACATGAATAATTAAAAAGTATTGGATTAAAGAACAAAAACATAATAATGAATATGTATTTCAAAATCCTACCATACCTTATTAGTTTTATTTTAACTTACCCTTAAAGTAAATAATTAAAACTGGGGTCCTGCATAATTTCATCTACAAGTACTAGGGTTCCAAACTGAGTGGAGAGCTTTGATCTCTATTTCATTGATATAAAGTTGAAGTTTGTGTATGAAAACTCAAGGTAAGGGGCAGCGGAAGCCCTAAATAAACATACAATTACCTACCTCTATAATCCTGCACTCTAAAAAACTAAGCGGGGGTGGTACCGTTGGAAGATAAATAACTATTAAACTAGCGCTCGTTATTAACCGACGGGCGACAACTCTTTTTTAAGTTTACTTCGGAATCTTTCTTCCGAATTAAGAAATATACTTTTAGAAAAAAATTCTAAGATTACAAAAATTTTAAGAAAATTTATATGGTTTTATTAGGGATAGTTTTACGGACGATTTAGTACTGAATTATAAACACACTTTGGATTTGTCCAAAGAATTAAAATTCGATATTAATCGACTTCCTTAATAAATAATCGGCTAGTTGACTCTTTTTAACAGTAGGTTTTATTTTAAATAATAATCGTTATTCGATTAGATTAATGACATGCAATACTTTTTGGTCTCAAGTAAACGGCAAATAATTTTAAAAGTTTTTTTGATGTACTGCCGAAAATGCTGTGTCGGCCATTTTATATTGAAGATTATCTGTGCTGTGACGTTTAGCGCTCGTAAACTATTTGATATTTGTATAATTACACTTTTATTAACTGAAATCGATAAAATTCGGTTCTGAGTCAAATATTACGTGAAAAACTTATTTATTGAGATACATTTTATTACCTATTGCAATTCTCGCATTGTTAACAAAAATAATAGAAAAGTGAAAACAAAATCATAGAAAATTGTTTTGCAAGCTGTACTTTGATTCCCGTACAAATTACGTCGTCTGGGTAGCGCGAGGTACTTTTGCAGGCATGTCTTGTAGGTACGCTAACAAACTATGTACTAGGAAAACAGAAAGTTTATGCTGGTTATTTTTTAAGTTTGTTGAATAAGTATACCGGTACACAAATAAATTACATAATCCTAAGATTTTTTTTTCTGACGGCAATAAAATTGCCAGTGTTAATAAAAATAATTCAAAATTTTATAAAGAATGAAATGATCACGAGATAAAATAATGAATATGATCAATAATGAAGTGAATCTGCGAACATTAACATGCTAGTACGGTTACTGTAGGCTCTAAGGTGTTACTTGGAGATGACGAATAGAGCAGCCAAATCGTCGTTCACGTTCTCCACACATGTATAGCACTACAGATATTCACTGGTTAAAACACTAGCATTTTACACAAAACTTTAACTGGCACCCGTTCTCAAGCATCTCCAAAATGTACGTTAAGAATTGAGGTGCAATGTTCATACATGACTGCACAATACGAACACACAACGTCCATATTGTGACCTAAAAATATTGTGACAGCCTCTATGGCACAACGGTCTAAACCACTGGCTCTGGCACGAGAGCATTCGGGTTCGAATCGAAGGAATGATCAATTCCCTATTCTAAGGAAACAGGGTGGAAACAAATTTATCTGAATCGATCAGCATTTAGCTGGATGATTCAAGACACATTATACGCATTGCTGGTTAAAGCATGCTTTCAGCTGCTGATGCATGCTGCCGCATGTTGTCAGTTCATTGTGTATGTATGTTACCGCGAAGTTACTGCATTACTATCTATACAAAAAAAAAAAGGATTAAAATTCTTTCACCAATAGAATGCTACTCTGAGTGACATGGGATATATTTTATCTTGTTTTTTTTTTAAATTCTTAATTACACCTATGCGAAGCTGAGGCGGATCATATCTACTTTGATTATATCAATATAGCTAGCTTCAGCTCTTGACTTCGTCTGCGTAGATTTAGTTGTTTTATCCCCCAGGAAATCAAGTATTTATCGGGATACAAAGTATTTTAAGGGTTATGACTTCAATTTACCTATATGATGAAGCTGAATAGGGAATGTGCATGACTATTTATTATAATTCGATTCCACATGTATACACAAATCCGTTCGATTTTCTCCAATATCAGACTTATTAACTAAGTTATAAAGCTTCAAAGTCGTTGGTTAGACAGAGAGATCCGATATGTGCAATGACGTCAAAGTACACGGGCGCCATGCAACTACTATAGAAAAGATTGTTTTGGTGAGCGAGATAGATATATTTACTCTGAATGGTTACATCTCCCTGGTTTATCATACAGTTCTAATTCTGTTTTCAATGTAAATATAATGTTTCCACATACTTTACGATAAATTGATTGAATAACCAAAATAAATTTCATGCATATTCCCTATTTTTTCGCACAGCTGATTAGATGCGTACGCATTTTTATATTAGATACCGATTTTCAATGCATAAAGCTGGATATTCACTTAGCTCTGTAGCGCATAACTCAATCGATGTGTCAGATACGTCATACGCTACTTGCTACAACACTAATTGCTGATCGATGAAGTCTGAATCAACCCTTAACTTTGTTTTATTTGTAAGACGCATTGTTTCGCTTACCGGTCTTGGATGTAGTATTCTCATCTATGTAGTTTATACCATATCGTTGCTTAGTGCCTGCGATACAAGATACTTCAATCTTACTGTACGGCTGAGTCAATGATGTGTTTATAATTTTAAAAAAACTACATAACTAGGTATTAAGTACGTTATTAATAGTAATTTTTTATTATTATTATAACTTAAAAAAAAAATCTACGGCATCCGTGTTATATGTAGCTTCGTAGTTTTGTTACTATTTATTGTTTTATAAATACGAATATAATGGACGATTGATAAAACTTATCTAGTTCCGGGACGTAATGAACTAATACTTTAATTTTACTCATATACTTACTTAAAACCGTAATAAGCCATTGTGTTATTTATAGCCTATTAAATGGGTGTTCAAAAGCGGGATGTGGATGGAAAAATCGAAAGCAGAAAGTTTGGGTGTGTAGATAGACAAGCATAAATGATCAGCTACGGATCAATGGGGGCAAAGCCCCGGGCGGCAGGTTCAAGGGGCTGCCAAAATACCAAAATGTAGGACGTCAAAAATATATCTAAAAAAAGCTCGTCACCGGCGAAAAATAGGCGCCTTTGCAAAGTTTCGCCCCGGTTCAAAAAAATCGTAGAACCGGGGCTGCAAATGATACTAAAAGTCCTCAACCCTCAGAGGTGGACCCTAGGGAGGGCTCAAAGAAGGTCCCGTTTTTGTTACATTATAATATCTGATACTATTCTCTTTTTACCTATTATCCTTGTTGTCTACATATCATGAGCTTCCAAAGACGGGGAATTTTCAAAAATAGATTTATCTATAACATACAAACAGTTGATCTGAGAAAAACCCAGTTATAAAACTTGGAGAGTCAAATTGTCTTTGATCATATGTCCTTGGCGTTTGCCCCTATTTCTAACGCAAAAAAAAAGATGGCGATGATGCAGCAAAAGTATTAGCTTTCGTTACGCCGGGATTCGAAAACGGAACCTCTTGTATAGCAGCCAGTAACATCGCTCCGCCACGGAGACCGTCAAATGCTTAAACATGCTTTATCATGCTGAAGCACGCTTTCTCCCTTCACACACAAATGTGTGTTTCGACTCAAAAAGTCAAAGGTCAAAAAATTTGACTCTTAATATCTCAGAACTTTTAAACGCCAAAACACCGCCAATGCGTTGCCCATGTAAGGTAAAGATATTATTCCTCTCATGCCAGTAATTACACTGGCTCTCCAATCCTTCGAACCGAAACACAGCGAACTACTACACCACCTGGGTACCAAACCAGACGATCTCGCACGTAGATATAAGTCATCACTACATAGTATAAAACAAAGTCGCTTCACGGTGTCTGTCTATGTATGCTTAGATCTTTAAAACTACGCAACGGATTTGGATGCGGTTTTTTAAATAGATAGTATGATTCAAGAGAAATTTTATTATGTATATAATATATCTCCGCTTTCCTGGGAGGGAAGTCTGAAACCGCTTTCTTACTACCTCCTATTTCTTCTGATTAAGTTCGTTGCGGGTCCCAAGATAGCCGTTGTCCGGGCACAGCCTGTGCGTCATTGCACAGTTGCATTATTTGTTGATTATTCGATCAAAGGACACCACTGTTGATCCTGGTGTACAGGAGTTGCAGTGGTGGGACAGAGTGGCGGGTGTGCCCCGAAAATTCATATAATACATGCACAATTTACGTGCGAAACCGGGGCGGACCGCTAGTAATCTATAAGCTACTTATTTATTTTTTATTTCGTTCCACTTTCGATAGAAAACCTCCCTTTTTACCCAACTACGACGAAGATAAAAGGCGGGAGAGTATATGCCTATACCAAAACTAACCTAACAAACAAAATAATACAAGTGAGTTAGTTTGCCTCATACTGTAGGAGGCATATGACTACGTTAAATTGAATAGTTTATTTAACAATTACAGATGAGAATATTTTTTTGATTCATACTTTTTGAGCGTGGCTTTCAGCAGTTTAAGGTTTTTAACTTATTTTAATCACAAAGTTACTAAATCTAGCATTACTAAAACATATCCGCAACGTTTGTGCCTTATGCCCACTCTGGACGTCTTTAATATTTTGGTGAAAAATTTCTTGAAAGCGAACGAGTACTTTCATATGTAACTCCTGCTTACAAACACAAACAACCTCTGTCTCATTATAACACATAAACTTAAAGATCTCTAAATTCAGTACCCCTAAACAAATACTATTTCCGCAAGCGTTTACGCTGACAGAAAATAAAAATATGCGGATACGACAGTACAATTACGTAACTTTAACGCGAGGAATGTCATTTTCTATTATATATATATATTTTTTTGCGTAAGCGCTTACGGAAAATAGAATTTATTTTTACCGATATAGTCCAGCCTCCTTAGACGCGTCCTTAGAAAAATAGAACTTATTTTCCGTAAGCGCTTACGCAAAAAAATATGTATATTAGAAAATGACATTCCTCGCGTTAAAATAAATTCTATTTTCCGGAAAATAAATTATATTTTCCGTAAGCGCTTAAGGACGCGTCTAAGGAGGCTGGACTATATCGGTTCAAGAACAAAAATGAGTTAGTTTTAGTTTTTCAATTATTAAAAAAAAACTTTTATTATATTAGTACAATTTATTTTAGTCTCAAACAAGACAGATATTTTCCAAAGAACAAACAAACAAAAGATCGTAGACAACTAATTAATTGAAGAATCTAACAACTACTCGTATTTTTCGATACATTTTATCTCTATCCCATTTTTTCACTACGTGATATACTGCCTTTAGAGCGGGAGGGAAAAGTTCAGACAGTTAAATAGATATCCAGAATATTCCATAGTGTAGCTATTGATGCAGAGGGCGCTACTTGGCAACGCTCCCTTCGCCCACGTTGGGGGACATAATATTATTGCCACATTTTGTTCAAATATTTTCGTTAAAACACATTTTTAGTTGCAAAAACGATTCTGTTTGAACTAGCAAAGAGTTTATTTTACAGTGAAAAGCTTGTTACTTTAAGCTACCTGGATTATTCTGCTGAATGCCTACCTGTGATGGGACCCTGGTAACAATTTACAAATTAAGGACTGGATTTATGTTTTTTTGTTGGATTGTGCAGCGCGCTAGAATGGTTAGCTAAGCAACTAGCTAAGCCTTATGGGGTACAAGATTGGTATCTCTTTCCGTCTTTTTCAACTATCTCGTTTTCGTCTGGTGTGCAATAACGCATTAAAAGCTGTTGCATGCAACCGATGATGTTATTATCAGATACAATTTTTGAGTTGCAACACTTAAAACGGATCAGATGTAACTGTTACCCGTTGCACTTTAGTTTTGATTTTACCTCTACAGGAGCAATGTTTTTAAGAGACAAGGATTCGAGTTCTAACTCGATCGAAAATCTCCCGAGTGTTCTCAGCATAATTACTTAATTAATTTTTGAAACGCACCATTTTTGATAAATTGAAAAAACGTCACCTGAATTTTTAACACCAAATTAAAAGTGCACTCTTATTGAGATTTCATATAGCTTCTCACTTTGTCGCTGCACTAAGACATAATCTTGTATCGCAGGCACTAAACAACGATATAGTATAAATGAACTACATGGATAAGAATACTACATCCAAGACCAGTAAGCGAAACAATGCGTCTTTCAACTAACACGAAGTTCCAAATAATATCTTTAGTTTCCTTACTAAACTGATCCAAATCAATTTTCAATCATTTCATTACACTCGTGTGTGTGTGTGTGTGTACAAAGTACATAATAATATTGGACCATTTAAAAATCTTAGTTCAGTCCCAATTTAAGGCGATGCTTGTGCGTCAAACATACTTTTATAAACACCATAATTAAATTAATGCATAACATCTCAGTACAGACAAAATAACATATAGGAAATAACGTTATTTCATCTGTGCATCTCACTCAGGCCTTAGAGGAAATACCTACTCTTGTTCTACACAAAAACACCAGCCCGAGCATTGAAGTAATAGGTACTACGTACTAGAACAGTCATCTCGAACAAACAGTGTCCGCCAAAACTTTTTTTATGTATTTCTTTAGGGGCATTGGTTTTAGTACAATACTGCCTTCATCGGTAATTATAATTTCTACATGGGCCACAGACTGCTCAAAACCACTGCACAGAGAGAACAGGGAACAGGAATACAAAATTCTTCAATATCTCATTACTATACATACATGAAGGGCATAATAGCTTAGGACTATAAAGTGTCTAGCTTTGTTGAGTGTCCTAAACATACTAGTGAAAGATGCTATTCACTTGATAGATAACATCCTTAGTGGTACAAAAAGTCAGTTCGCAATGTCGCCTCTATATATATATCTCTAAATAAGCCCTATTCGGAATTTAAATTTTATCTACCTTATTATAAAACAGAGTAAAGCCTGAACTTATAACTTAGGACTATTTTTGAATTTCGAGTTTAGTTCCAGTACAAAAGTGAACCTTTTAAGCGGAAATAATGACAGTTGATGGTTTAAGTCCGAGCTTTTTTTAAAATGGAGTATTTTGCCAGTGCCAAGTCATATTTAATATCAAGTTTTTAGAGGGATGGAACTAGAGATGAAATGATGATGAGATTTATAATGGAAGGATGATAATGATAGATGGAATGATTAATCTGCTTACAGTGACATGCTAGTACTGTTACTGTAGGTTTTATTGAGTTACTTTGGAGATGAGGAATAGAGCAGCCAAATCGTCGTATTTCACTTTCTCTACACTTGTACAGCACTACAGACATTCACTGGTTAAAACACTACAATTTACACATGAAATTCTGCTGATATACAAGAAAAGACAATAAAATAAGAAAATTTACTGACAGTTCTCGTTCCCGCCAAGTTACTCCAATTCCGAACTTGTTTTGAGTCCACGTCTTATAATCAACTTAGAGATGTTCTGTTTATCGATGGTTGAACCGGGATACAATTGTAGCTAAAACCCTTGCGGGTACAGTGTGTCCGGGCCACGTAGCCCGTGCTTCATTGCGCAGCTGCATGATTCGATTGAAAGGACGCCACTGTTGATCCTGGTTAGGGGTAGTAGTGGTTGGACAGAATGAGTGGTGGCTGGTAGTGGTTTCCAGTGAGAAATTATTGTATTGGCTCCTCTTGATTTGAAATAACAGCCGATTGGCAAAGTTACTGTTTCTCAATTTTGTTGTATCATCGTTTGTTAGCTTTATTCTGTGTATATAGGTTTTATTTAAAAAAAATCTATCACGTCATTGATGGTTAAATATAGCGGATGACAAGTTATGAGTTCCCAGAAAAAAACTAATAATTTCCTAGAAATTCCCAGCTAGTATGGGGGTAGAACGTATGTAATAATGTATTTTTTTATCATTTCAATCGCTTAGGGATTTAGATATATGGAAAAAAATTAAAGATTGGAATATTATATCGGATATTTAGAAATCCAGAGTAATAATAAGTAAACACGAAAACCGTACCACCATACAACCGGTACAACCATACCGGTGATCTTTATAAAGAATGTTACAAAAAGTCTAGAAATCTGAGACAATAAGTTAAATTACTGGACAAGGGATAAGATTTAAAATTCCGGGACAGTCCCGGACTTCTTTTCCATCAGACAACCCTAGTTGCATTACAATGAACATGCAGTATCTCTCACATGTGTATTACCCTCGTTTTTGTACGTTTTTCCCTCGACTGACTTAATAGGATGGGAATTTTCAGTGTGAAGTTACAAATATGTACGAGTATATGCGTTAAATTGTTATTTCATATACCCCATACAGCTGAACCGATTTTGATAAATGACATTTAGCTAAATTTGTCTTTATTTTAATATGTAGAAAATTATAATTACAACTTTGTTTTATTTTTCCTACTGTATATTTGACTAAAATTCCTTTTATTCGTTCTTAAAACTAAAAAACCTTTAAAATTCCTGGTAAGCTGATCCGGTCAGTTTTATAACGCTAAAAACCTTTTGAGAAGGGTCGAGTTAATTTATTCTTTATTTCTCTAACTGGTTAATAGGGTGGCAGACAAAAAGGGATTTTGTTTTGTTCCCGGTACTTTTAAAGCATTACCGACCTTATTAACATCGTGGTTAAAATGTGATCCAAGATCTGGAATTTGGGTTAATATTTTTTTATTGCTAGTTAGTTTTGGAGTTATAATAAATCGAACAATAACTTTGATTGTTAATAAAAATTAATAATTAAAGGTTTTATTCGCAGCAAATTTTATCAAAACCCTTAAACAACCTTATCGGTACTGTACTTTGAAATTCTCGTAAAAGCAAAAACATTTTTTTGGCCATCCCCTGTAATAGGTTTTTCTATATAAATATTCGTAACACAGGGTCAAGTTTTGAAGTAATTATTTCGGTGGAAATTTGTTCAGCAGACACAATAAAGTGTTTCATACTTATTAATTAATTCATTTTAACATTTCATTGAATAGTGCGTAATTTAATTCTTATCATTATATATGGAGACTAATTTATTTATTGTTATCATGAGAATAAATAAATAAACATGAGGGTATTTTTTTTTTGCTTTTTCTGTAAGTAATTTTTAGACAAGGTTTTGCATTAATTAGCATGGGTGATGTAATCATTGAAGTAAGGATCATTATTGAATTTGAAGACAATTTAAAACATATAAATGAGCACCTGTAACAAAAAGTTTTGTTCTGTTATAAAATTGATTCAAATAAAAGACTAGCTTGATATATAGTTTTATTTAAGTTTTTACTGTGCTTCTATATCAATTTTTTTGGTTATAAATGTGTACTACAAGTACAGCATAACAATACTATTTGTTACGTTCTAACAACTAAAATTAATTATTTTGAAAATATATTCGTTTACTTACATACTGTATATAAGCATTAAACGAAATTTTTTAATAGCTTTTCGTTGTTTATTAAAAGAGTTTATTGTATTTCTAGCACAAATCATTTTTCTTGAACTGCTTCGTTTCAAAGCAATGTGCAAATACCGAAGAAGACGGTCGACACAAAAAATTGCGAAACGTTTGCGGAAATCGCTTTGCGTTTCGACGATTTGAAAGTGAGTGGCGATTTGAAATACCAAGGCAGCAGACGTTTTAAGTAGTAGAGGCGAATCACTAGCGGTCTCGATTGCCGCGCATTTAGTACTCAGAGAACAAGTTTTATTTTTCTTCGTCTCGAGGCGCGAACACGTCGAACACCTTGCCAGGTAGGTACGCCTCCTGCAGTGTTATGTGCGCCTGGTACGTCGCGACCGCGGCTACCTGTTGCCGGTGTCGATGATCCCTCCTTTCTTAAACTCCACCCACAAAAATCTTTCCGCGTTATCTAAGAAACGATGAGATAAGAAAAATGCGTATAAATTTTATGTACCTAGTAAATTATCAGATTGATAAAATATAACTTTTATGAATGAATAAATCATATTTACATTACACTTAGTTTTTTAAACCAGCGCTAATAAATCAATGTATTTTATATATTTTTTACAATTTCTCACAAATTATTCCTCAAGGCAAGCGGAGTTCTCAAATAGGTAACAATTAGATTAGAACTCGGAAAGTCAATTAGCAATCATTTTTAACGTCTTTATTGTTGTTTACAGACGGAGAAGTGTCTACGGGGAGGAGATGCAGGGCGGGGCGGCGGGGGGCGCCCGCTCCCGCCCGCCCATTGACCTCCAGCAAGGTACTAGCACCCTGGTCATTTTTACCCGTCACTCGTAATTTTGGAATAATATTTTAATTAACTAACATGAAATTTAAAATACCAGCTGTCGCGGTTGGTTTTTGTTCTTTAAAATATATTTTTATTAAATTTAATACAAATTATAAACTCCTACTTTATTTAATTTTGATTTTGTCTTTTACTTAAAGAATTAACATCGTGGCTAAAAGTTATTCCAGGATCAGGATTAAGGAAGGATACAAAAGTGTTCGTAAATAGGTTTCGTAGATTTCAGTATAAAATAGAATTCCGTAGTTAGCTATCCAATTATATTGACGTGTTTTCACAGGTGTTCCAAGGCTACCCCTGTATTCCTTGTTTCCAGCACAAGGCTCGAACAGACCTTCTCTGCACAAAGGTTAGTTTATTTATTTTATTAAAAAGATAACCAACATAGTGTACACTTATTCATGGAAATGGAGAACAATAATAGTATAAAATAATTCTAATGTCACTACAAAAAAGGTGAAGACAGCATGCAAGAAAAAAAAACAAAGATTTAAAACATCAATCAATAATCGAGTAAAAATTTTGGCTATACCTTAATGTCCAAACATTGAATACATAATTTAAAAAAAATATATAATATAAATTACTGTAAATCGATTACAACAAACAACTCAACATAATAATTTCATAGATAAAACGGACAAAAACGAACAACAAATCACTGTGTCAGAGGCAAAAGCAAACAAACATAACACTACTTAAAAGAGGCTTTAATACTGGGTATGTTGTCTGCAATAATATCGAATTTCTCTGTCTTTTGGAGAGAATTATACTTCCTAGTTATTCTTAAGGGTGCATTAGTTGATTAATTCATAGATTAGATACTGTGTTTTCTGTTCCTAACTACTCTACTTTTACAGTCGATTATGGTGATCGATTATTTTTGACTTTTTGGACTGTTAAGCTCAAATACCAAAAACACAACGCGATCACTTAACCACAAACTAAGTCAAGCTTAAGTATTTACTTCAGTTTTGATAGCTTCGCTCGATATTTGCGCTAGGGATGGCAATTTTTACTTAAAGCAAAAAAAACATGCAACAAAATTAAAACTTCCTTGAACATAAAACTCATATTTAAATGTTTATTGTTAATTTTAAATGATTATTTTGTCACTGAACTTACTTTTGACGATTCCTGTGTCGTTGAAATTCATGATATTTAATTTTTGTTTACGCGTAATCAAGAATTAAAAAGAGTTCAAGAATTTAAAAAAAAAAAAAACTATTTAAAGTCACACTCAAATAATAAATATTTACAATTATAAAACTTTAAACCCGTCTCACGAAAAGGCGTGGATCAGTTGTTTGCGATGATTGTCAATCGCACTTACTTCCTTCTCAATCCTTCCAATAGGGAATATGCACAAAATTTAATTTGATTATTCAATCAATTTGTCGTAAAGTATATGGAAATAGCATATTTACAGTGAAAACAGCATTAGAATTGAACGATAAAACAGGGAGATGTAACCATTAAAAGTTAATATATCTATCTCGCTCATCAGAACAATCTTTTAGAGAAGTTGTATGACGCTTGTGCACTTTGACGTCATTGTACATATCGTATCTCTGTCTAACCAACGACTTTGAAGCTTTATAACTTAGTTAATAAGTAAGATATTTGACAAAATCTAAATAGTGTATATATGTGCTATTAAATTATAATAAATTAAATAAAAAAGTCGTTCATATTCCCTATTATTTCGTGTCCGTGGGTGATGTCTATGTGTGTGTTGCTATGCACATTGTATGAAGCTTTACCTTTGTACTGACTATTTTGTCCAAATGTCCACGGGAGGATATTGTGTGCAGTTTTTTCGCTTTACTTGCGTTTTGGTTTCTGAGTTTATAAAGTGGCGGGCGCATTGCCGTGACGTGTTTAGCTATATTAGGGTCACGCCACAGCCCGCGGGCGACAAGCGTTCAAATAAGCCGTGACATGCGGGACAGGCATCAAGATAGGGGCCGACTTAATAGCTACCATTATTGCTTATTATCCCTCGGATTATTATAATATTATATATACAGCATACATGTAAATACATTATTGTTTATATAAGTTATGCGAATTTTATGAAACATTTCTTTTGTTAGAAGACGTTGATAACTTGCTACAATTTTAAATATTTTTTCTCTTTAATAAAAAAATCTGGTTGACATTGTTGGTTGCAAATCTATTTATGTTATATGTGTAAAATTAATTTGTAAGCTTTTTTTGTAACTGGTTGTCGATCCTCAGTAAAAAAAAATTGAAAAATAAATGCTTGGTTATAAAAAAATTAAAAACTTAAGAAACTTCTTAGCTTTTTTTTTTTATACACACCAAATGAATGTCAGGGGGTTGCTTGGTGGGAACAGATGTGTCAGTTGTAATTTTCTTATTCAATTTTCTCTTCTCGTATATCAGCAGAATTTAATGTGTGCAATGCTAGTGTTTTAACCAGTGAATATCTGTTGTACTGTACAAGTGTGGAGAAAGTCAAATACGACGTTTTGGCAGCTCTTTTCGTCATCTCCCAAGTATTACAGCCTGTAATGTAAACCGAATCATGATTCAACTCTTCATCATTTCATTCCTTATTAAATCTTGAAAATAAATATTACTTGATGAAGATGATGGCAATGCTATCAAAAGGAAAATAAATAGCACAATACGACTCCGGCAAATATTTAATTACGAGTATTTAAGCCTAGATTTTTGCCCGCGACTCCGTTCGAGCTAAATTTCGGGATGGCATAGATGTTCTTTATGCGATTCAAGATGGTCTTTTATACAAACTTTTAAGTCATTTTTAACCCTGTCAAGGGTTGAATTTAAAAAAAAAATCTTTTTTACATTGTCTACGTAAAAACAATTAAGAAAATGTTGAGATTTCTAGAAAAAATCGTTACCTAAGAGTTTGAGTCAGTGAGTCAGTCCATCTTTTTTATATAGGTATGTCACCGTCAAATCGTGAAACCGACAGTTTGTAAAGATACTAAAGATTGCAAATGCCGTTAGTACTTAATTTTCCATCAAAGCAGTTCACATTTCGCCGTATGTCTACAAACTGACTGGTTTTGCAAAAATTTTCGCGACTTCATATGAGTAGAATTTGTTATATTTTAAATGAATAGATTTTTGTATTATAATAATATGTAGTAGAAAACGAGATTTCAATGTATTTAACAACATTAGCTACGCAGTTCGCTAGCAGATACCACAGGGCAGTTAGGTACAGCTCATGGAATCTATGTTATATAAATGTAGCCAAGTATATAATCACTATAAAGCAATGTATACACTTGCGGCCGTGTTCCTGTAACCTACAATAAACATTGTATTTAATTTGTCAAAATCAATATAAAGAAGAAAAAAAAAACAGCGCACACAAAATTTTTGTCAAGAAAAAATCTGCTAAAAAAATTTAACGACAAATAAACCAATTGCAATTAAATTACCAAAATAATTAATACGATATAGCTGTTGCCCGCGACTTGCAAAAATAAGGCTTACACTTTAACACTCAATTTTTTTTCTTGATATATAAATTCAATCGAAATTGCTATTTAAGAAAATATTATATTGTGAAATTTAAGGTGTTAAACAGACAGATTTACTTTCAAATTGGTAATATTAATATGGATTATTATTATAACAATCATCGCTGGTGTGGACCGTTCCTTAAATGTGCGCGGGCGCATGCTCTCGCGGTCTGACAACCGTGAAACTAAAGTTGACGTACTGAGCTACTCTCCGAGGGATCTGACGTGTGATTATGAAGGAACGCTTCTTAGAAATCAAACGATAACGCGGAGTTTCAAAAGTTTATGAAGGGTTCCGTACAAAAAAAAAAACTGTATTATGAACGAAAGTGAACAGTCTTAATAATATTTTTAAACATCAATTGTTAATAGAAAAACATATTTCATAGAGATCTAAGTGTGTGATACTAATTCTGCAACGTCTTAACCAGGGCTTGACAGAAACAGTCGCAATAAAGCCAATTTCTTTTGAAGGTTTAAAAAATATCAAACGCTGGTAGGTTAAAATTAACGGTGTTTTGTTAAACTTGAAACATTTCTACTAGCACTTGCCGGTAGTAGATGTTTTTAAGCCCTTAGAGGAAATTGAATGGAATATAGGAGCTTCTATACCGTACACTACAATACGCGATATTGACGGTATCGTCATACTATTATAATACCACAATACCAGGATTACGATATGATAGTGTGAACCCCCATAGAATATACCAAATGCCTACCAGCGATCTTGATTACTGCGGATCTCTAAAGGTACAATCGCAGACGTACTCCATCCATTATCTGGTGCCCTGGTACAGCTGGATTGATTGATCTAACCCAGGCTCCGGTGGGTCATTAGGGGTCTGTGTCCATCTTTGGTTTCACTTTTGTGCTCAAAAATATTTGAAACCGACAACGGCGAAGCAAAAAGAAGGGTTATGAGTTTGTATATATTTAAACTCCAAAACTTGAGACTCAGTCAAACCTACACTCAAAAAAAAAAAAAAAAAGGAGTTTCTATATTTGGTTGTAGCTGGTCCACCGATATCTAAGTCAATTTAAGGACGATTCAAAATTCCTTAGATATACTCCTGAGGTGGTGGAGTTCCCATTGTCACCGAAACAAGAGCTGAAAATTATTCGAATATTTGTTTATACGGAAGATTCCAGTTGAATTAGACGTGAATGAAAAGTTTATGAGTTCTATCGAATTGAATTCTTTTAGAGATTATACATTCACTACGGGACTCTAAACATTTGTCCCATTTAGCCATGACACGAAAATCTATTGCGTGCTCACATGAAATAACGTGGCTCTGAAACCAGATACTGTCCTCTGTAATTCCCATCAAATAAAACAAGGACATATATTGTAGATCCATTATATTATTACACGTCATCATTATTAAAAAGGAGAATATAGTAAATACCGAAATGACACAATACAATAAACAACTTTAATTCATTTGTGTAAAGTTCAAATTTCCTTTTGGTAATAAAGACGCACAATCCTTTCTATAACTGGCAATGCTGTGGAATATTGTTCATCCATTAATAAATTTTAGAAAATATAACCGCCAAAATAACTTTAAAATCTTCCATTAAAGTTCAAATTGCCTTTTGGCGACAGTGAGGGTAATTCTTCCTTCTTAAAAATGGAATATGGTTATCCTCAAAAACAGTGCCATTCAAGATTCAGCTTTGTCACATTGGTCAAAAGACTTAACTTTGTTGGCGTGATAGAGGCAGTTGATCCCTTCTTTAAATAAGAAATGCTCTAGATCGATTATTTGTGAGTTGAGTTGGGAACATGTGCGCGGGAGTGTCGGAGAGTGACGGGCAGTAATTAAGGTCCCAAGGGCTTGGACGGAAATAGACATTGGTTATGAGCGGCTTGTAAGACCATGTGGATGAAGCATCCCGTGGAAATAATGATTCGAGATTACGTGGTTGGCCTCAGTGGCTCGGTATCGAACTAAGCTATCTAACTTTCAAGTCGAATTTTTGACTCGAATTCCTCCGTATCGCTATGCAAATTTTATTGTTAATTTGGTAGTTTCATTCTGGCCTGCGGTCGGTTTATGCTAGTCTAAGATAAAACAAAATCGACGTCGAATATCACCACCAAAAGCTTAATGGGAAACTTTTTTAATTAAATTGATGTGGTTCACACGAACGATGTTCTTGATGTTGAACAAAACTTGATCTCCTCTATTCCAAATGTTGTAGAAGGCATCCTGTATTCCTATTCCTTGCATATCTATTCTCAAATCCTATTGTTTTGTCAGCAGTAACGGAGAGTTTGCTGTCCACTTCGATATCAGCGTTCGGAGTGCCGACGCCGCCACCCAACTCGCCGTACTCGCCGCTGCAGCTTGAGCTCTTCAACTGCGCGCAGCGAGTACTGCTCACCGATAAGTATGTTCTGCGTGTCTTATGGTGCCTTGGTACTTCGCTGCATAATCACATGTGTTTCCAGTATCGGTCGAGTAAAGGCTATTTTCCGCAAACACCAACCGAAACAAGTTATTGAAATTATTAACAATGATTTTTCATAAAACGTTATAAAACATAAAAATCATGAATAAGCAAGATACATTTTTATTTCTCTTGGCGTTTCTGGACATTGGGGTTTGTCTAAAAGAGCTGGTATACTTTACGCGCCCTGCTCACCGATCGCCAGTTTTGAATAGCATTTAACTGATGATTGAGAGACTAGACGAAGGCTCTGTTCTTATGTGGTTACCATACTATCAATCTAGACTCATTATTCGCATGCTTAGAAATTGAAGAAAATGTGTTCTACTCGACGTGTTCCCCAATAACACGGACGGACATCTTTAATTGAGAGAGTAAACAGATGGTCTATCGATCGGCAATCTACTTTTGGCCAAATAACTATCAAGTGAGATTGTGGCCAAATAAAAATACCTTGTGTGTAAATGTTCAGAAACAGCGTCCAAAGCGTAATGTTTTTAACAGATTATAGATTAATCCTTTGGCGCAAATTAGAGCAGCTGTTTTCACAGTTCCAAATCAAGTAATTAACTTTTGAACTTTTGGCAAACAGGTATCAGAATAAAATGGATGAAGCGAAACTCGGGAAAAGCTTTATCCCTGATACTTTATGCTGCCCTGGTGACCAGAGGCACTTGATGGAAGGCATGATGCATCCCCTCACCATCAAGACTGAGCAAACTAAGGGTTCGTGCAACACTTGCTTCACGAATTCACCCAAAAAGGTAATTCATATTAATATATAATAATATAATATATAAATATCATAATAAGGCCTAGGATCCACCGTTCTGTAGTCCAAGTAATATTTCTTAATCAAATGGACTTAAAATAAGTTCTTTAAATCGGTACATAAGGTTCGATAGATTGCAATTATTTTGTTAAACTTTATGTGGCCGTATGTACAAACACGCTAGTATAGTTAAAATACAACCAATAGATGGAAGCCATTTGGAGTTTTTACAAATAAGGTATTATTTACCCTGAATACTCTAAGTTATCAAGTTTTTGAATTAGCCATGTAATTATCGACAACTTTTCGCGGAACTGCGGTAATATTGGTAATTTTTTATATAAAATTATTCCAGTTTTGTATTTACCTTACACAAGTTAACCCAATTGACTTTTTAATTTAATGTTTTATTTATGTAGAAAATACATAAATACAAAAATTAAATCTAAAGTCGATAAAAACACTCAAGCGAGTAGCTAATGTGACCACGGTTGTAACCAGTTAGCAAGTGGTTGTTTGTAGTTCATCAATCAGAATCCATCGCTCTATCAATCACAGTGCATGATGAAACATCCATTCTAAATAATTCATCACTATTGCTTCATAGTTTTTAACATTTCAGTAACTTTTATGGTTTAACCGCTGATCGTAGGGGCTTAAAGGTTTAGTTAAAGACAGTTTGCATTCTCGAAAAGGATTTATTGTTCTTTTTACGTTTGCTTTATTTCTTTTTTTTTTCTTTTGAAACAAAGGCTCGCCACGATGGATTACTTTCTAGGTATTTTGTATAGAAGCGAATTTGGACTGGTTTTGATGTCATTGAATGATATTATATCAAAATACGACCATATGTAATAGTTGTAACAGTGGCATGGCACTCTCAACCGAAGTTTGAGAGTTATTGGGACGAATAAATAGGCCAGTTGTCAAATCCAAAGTATAACTTAAATAGTAGAAAAATTGTCTCGTTCAATCCGATAGTTACTTAATTTACAAGATTATAGGAATAATTGCTACTTCTAAATTTAAAACAGGCAATGAATGCACTATTTTCTACAATAAAAGTTTGGTTATTTCTGTATCGCTCCACGTTAATTGTCCCTGGGTGAAATAGGGACACCATATCGCATTCTTGATATTTCTACAATTATGATGCAAACTTATCCTTTGTCCAGGTTATGCATTCGGACAGCGGATGCAGCCGGACGAACCCAGTGACTTGGTTGGGAGTCACAGGTCAAAACGTACAAGTCCAGGTCAAAAGAGAGCCCCAAGTACACGTCTCCGAGCTGGTAGCCGTCAAACTGGAGCAAGCGTCACCAGGGAACAAGCCAGACCATCCACCGCCCACCATACCGGCGTCACTCAACAATGGTAAGTTAACTCTCGCAAGCTCATGCGTCTCTGGTACTTCGTTACTGATAATATGCGAGACAGCAATGGAATTTGGGGAGTTATGTCTGTCTCCGCAAGGTCAGATTGGCTGTCACTGTTCCTCTAGATGCGACAGAGTCTCCTCTCACTCTCGCAAGTGTGAACATGCGTGTCTTGTAAATGTGTGATGTCATTCATGGTGCTATGCTTTGTTCCTTTTGTAGCAGTGTTTTATATTTTCCTTCCATGTGGGAATTGTTAACATGACTTAGCTATAACCCATCTTGTATTATCTTATATTAAAATTCTTGAACAGTCCTCTAATCAACATGACTACCTCCCACGAATTTTTGATTTTACGATTGAAATTATGATAATGGACTGCCTTTTTGACAGGTTCCATCCCGGTCGGCATTGCCGTTGCCCGGCAAAGAGTTGGTGATGCCGGGCTACTTGCCGCACTGTCGCAAAAAGACAGCCAGCAGCGAATGCATGAAATCGGTAAGTCAGAAAACATAATTTGAAAGTATTCAAGGTACAATTTGGTTTGGCAGCGCGTCACGGAAAATCGTGACGGTTCAACTGGTTACTACAATTCGCGGCCTTATCTATCTCTGCCGATTGGCTCGCGTCGAACTATTGACAACACACGCTTGTCGTTCATTTAATCTCTTTGCTAGCTATGCTAGCCTAGTACTACTATGTACTAACAGTGATGCGCTTGGTACTGAAAAAAACTTAGAAATAAAAAATCAAAACGTCCATTATAAAAAACATAAAAAATATATACGAGGGTTGGGATAAGGCTTGGAAAGGCCGTGAAGGTCATTTTTGATTATGTAATTTTTTATTAAAATTAAATATTTGAATAAAACTCGCAAAGTAAATATAACCAATATGTTTTGTCATTATTCATGTGAAAATAGAGCTTATTCATATAAGCATTCGTTCTCAGGTTACTGTTAGGTAAGCGTTTTATATACTTAAGTGTTATCTATAAGAGCCTACACGTAATAGGTATATGTATATTCAGTCGCGTGATCGGCTCTGCCTCTCTTGGAATTGCAAAATCACGCGCACTCAATTACAACTTTTGGGGCTATGCGGCACGAGAGTGCGGTTTGGTAACCTAACAACTTTCAGTAGAATGTTCTTATTTGTTACAAGCTAAATAAACATAGAAACTTCTTTTAAAATAGTTCACTAATGTAGCACACAGCCACAAAATTATTTAAACTGTATTTAAATAATTATACAAAGTTTCACGTCGTATCTATTACTCCAGGGCATAATCAAATGGGATGCAAAAATCGAAACCGTTTTGCGATGTAAAAAATAAAATGTCAGTGTTGCCACCACTACTGTTTAATTCGAAACGGCCGCCCGATGGAACTACCGCGTGTTTATGGCAACATTATGTAAATTGAAAATGGAAACGGACTAGTAATTGACATAAAAATGCTAATGATTTAATATGAAGGCGGTTTCTGAGTAAAGACATGGGGCTTTGCGTTATTTTTGTTATCTATACAAATAAATTAAACTGGAGTGTCTGTAATGTCAATAATACTATATTGTCGGTGATACGGTGATATAATACTATATTGCCTGAGTATGTATGTTACTATAAATAGACAACAGCGTAAATACAAAAAAAAAAAAAAGTAAAAAAAAAGGATTTTTAAAGGCATTCTAATATATGTTACAAAATTTCTGCCGAACCTTCTTACATTTAGCGTAAAGAGAAACTAAAACATTGTTTCCTACAAATTTTGTCATCGAAAAATGCTTAAAAATCAGTAGTTTATAAAATACTATTCACGTGTTGTATGAGTAATATAAAAAACCTTGCTCTTGAATTACTATTTTTAAAAACACATCAAAATCCGTTGAGTAGTTTAAAACACCAGGGACCGACTTTATATGCTATGCAGTGATTTTTCGGGCGCTCGCCAACAAAAATGGTTGAATAACGCTACAAGAATGCAAACCTTTACGTTAGAAATTTACATAGAATCATTTACTTGTCGGGATTTATATGAAGGATTAGTAGCTCAGTTTGTTACGTGCATCGGTTAGCCGACAGGTCGAGGAATCGAATCTCGGGTTGTCGTTGTCGTAGCTGCCATGTTCCTCATGCCCGGATAGTGGCGACAGACCCGCAACCTGTCACCCTGGGACTCAACATAAATATGCGAAATGCGGTGTTTAACGCTTAATAATATTTTAAATGAGGGCAAATAAGCGTTGTGATAAACAACCTAAAGGTAGAAGGGAAGCCTGTAGCGTTTAGCTTTCAATAATACTTGTAGTATAAACAAATATTATGTAATACTAAAATAAAGTATTCTTCGTCCGCGTAGATGTCGAAAATGGTTCTAATAGCTTTTTTAATTACTTTTATCGTTATATTCTGGACAGTATACACAATATCTCTAAACATAAACTCACGCCGTATCCCTTGAGAGGGGTTGGCAGAGGCGTTAAACACCGCATTTCGCGTGTATATGTTGAGTCCCAGTGTGACAGGTTGTGAATCAGTCGCCACTATTCGGACAAATTGAGAAACTTCGCAGATACAACTGACTGCAGCCGTAGACTCGAATCCTCGACCTTTCGGGTCCGTACGGTCGGTTAACCAAGACTCGTAACAAACTGAGCTACCATGTCCTCAACTGAACTACCACGTCCATAAAAACTTTTGCGTTTATAACATTAGTATATACCTACTTCATTAAATAGTGACTTGGTGATCAGCTCAAACCTGACAGCCGTTTATAAGTTCGGCCTGTGGGTCTTCTCAATTTGCCATCTCTCTCATCATCATAGCAGATATGATATGAAGAAGCCAAGCTGTTTCTGATTGGCTGCGCAAACGCTTGTGTTGTCATCGCCATTTTTCATACCAGTAATTTACCTACAAGACAATTACCGAAAGTCGTCGAGGCGACTGTGTCCGGTTAACGCTTCTGACACTGCAGTTTTCTATGGTACACCCACCACGGCAACTAATGTGTCAATTTCTGACACAAGACACACGTGTGTGCAGTGCCTTTCATAAGTTTTGCTGCAGGTCCTGCGACATTCTGTGTGAGCTATGTGCAACTGCAAAATATCTGCATTGCAAAGGACTTGATGAAGGTTTACAGGAGTCCCAGTTTTAGGACAAAAGACTCTAAACCTCTAGGTTATGTTTCATTTTGAACTTTGATATTTGAGAACGAAATTAGTCACAGTATTTCAGTTAAAAGTCTTATACCGGTTATTAGATTCGACTGTAATAATAATAATAATAATCACATCACGACACACATTGACTCAGCCCTGCACTAAGATATAATCTTATATCGCAGGCACTAAGCAACGGTATGGTATAAACTACATAGATAAGAATAATAATAATAATAATCTTTATTTCCAAAAATAAAACAGACATTTATACATTGGTTGATAACGTCCGCAGTAGTTTTATTTAAAAACTGTGTCGCTGACGTAAGAATACTACATCCGAGACCAGCAAGCGAAACAATACGTGTTGCAAATAACACAAAGTTCCGCCGCTGCCGGGATTCGAACCCAGTCGGCTTTTAAACCACTACACCACCTAGCCCATCAATATAAATAAGAATAGTTTACATATAGATATTATAGAGTATCAACAAAGTCACAGGAAAAGCTAGTAGACCATATCTCGGATACACCGCTATTTAAATGCACCAAAGGCCTTTGTGAATAAGATTTATCGAATAAAGCGCATTCGTATCCGACAATTATATGCTAATCGGACATTACAGGCTCGTTTGCACCACTCTCGGTGCCACGTTTCGTCGCACAGACTATAATTCTTATTCCATTGGGATTAAGTTGAAAATTCAACGACAAATAAAATAGAATATTAATACAGTCTATACGCTATACGAGCACGATTACAATCTATTTTGATTCTTGTAACCTTTGTTAGTGTATTAATTTACGTTTTGTAATAAAGTGATGTAATTTATATTGTTATTATAGAGGTTATTATTTCGTGAATGTCAGTTGATAAAATTAAAACACCTGCCGGTAGATTGAAAATAATTAATGTTTTTATTAGATGAAGTTATTAATTGGGGGCTCTCATTAATTCACGTTACACTTGATAAGTGTTATTTGTTCGTGGGTTTCGAGTATATCTTTTGTTGTTTGCTATCCTAGTACTTACATGCGTCATGTTTAGTCTATAAACTTAAATTCCAACCGGACTAAGCTAGCTAACCAAAGATTAATTAATGATTGGCCTCCGACTAGAGCCCTTCACATTGCCAATAGCTTAATCAATGCGGCAACTTATTTTTGACATTTTATTTTAATGAGTATCGACTGTAAGCATCGATGCTTGTGTGAGTAAAGCGTAATCCTGTCAACTTACATAGTTTTACCCAGTTAATAGGAAAATTATTTTACTTCAGTCCAGTACCTGAGTACAATGTAGCTTTAAAAAACATGTATTCGTTAAATACGTTCGTACGTTTGGAATACTCAAACATATCGATGCTCGGTAATATTTACTGTATGATACTCGTACATTATACGAAAGGGTACTTTTGACCGAATATTACAAACAATAATTTTACAAACAGGAAGTTCAATTAATAAGTTAGTGATATATCCGACATTCAGGATTATTGTGGAATATAAGTGATATTTAACAATCAAAATATTTGACATGTTTATGCCCTAATTAATACAAATCTTAAATTATTTAGTCTTAGTATTATTGTTAACGCTGTAGTACAAATTAAAATCTATAAGATGGCAATATATTTAAAAGACGCAGCATCGTCATCTCATCTTCAGTTATTCGTTGTTGGACATGGAATCAACTGCGCCAGTTTGGCATACTTGGAGTTGCCGTATTTTTCTTGTGCACATGCTCCATCTTGTAGAAGCACCTTAATCTATGGCTATAGGTATCTTTATTTGGCATATTTTTTACGTACCAAACAAACGTCTGTATTAACAAATATCTTATGACTTTTGAACTACTAAAGTTCCTGATATCCTAGTATTTCGAAAAGCGTGTTTCACAGTGAAATCTATTGCGTTGCGCCACCGCGTTCATTGGCTGAGGTCGGGGAGGTTAATCGCTTCACTATTGCCAGCTAGACGATCTACCCACGCGAGCTGCTGCTGTCCTTGTCAAACGAACCGCCACCCAGTGCACCGATGAGAAAAAACGAATCTTGCTGAATTTGGCATAGGAAAACAAATTGTATGCTTTGTTATTTTGTCTCAAAAAAGTATACGCGGTCTTAAAGCGAATCAAGTTTTAGTTTTTAATAAAATAGACTCCAGTTTCATTTTCGATTTTAATTAACAAAATAAATAAACCACATCACGACGACACAGACATTGACTCAGCCCTTCGGTAAGTATCGTAAGAACTTGTATCACAGGCACTAAGCAACGATATGGTATAAACTACATAGGTAAGAATACAACATCCAAGACCGGTAACAAGGCGTAATGGTAATAAAAATTCAAACTGCAAATCCTTTTATTAAGCATTTTTTATAACGGGATAGTTTGTCGTAATTACATAATTGTTGATGTAGGAAATGTGAAGGAAACATTTTTCGCAAAATTGTTGATGTAGGAAACGTTTTTCGCAATATCAGTGTTATTAAATTGTCTAACATCGACACTTTAATCATACAAAACAAATAGGTTACTAAGGAAGGAAAATACTACATATCTGTTGCAGTTTTTCATTGCATTACGCAAATCTACTGACACAAAGCTAATAATACAAACAACAAAAATTTAAACCAATTTTGTGAGAAAATCTTGACCGTTACAAATATATGTGACAAAGTTAAAAAAACACATTAATTTAGATATCCATCAAAACGTTCCAAACTTCTCAGGGTTTAAAAAATGATTTTCCTAATTTTCCGCCTTCTTTTTTAAAATAAATCACCGATAATATGTGCATTTAAAGTGACATATTTAAAAAGAAAAAAAAAATTAACCTACACTTTTATGAAATTTTTCACTTGTCATTATAATTGTCAAGAATTATAAGCAAAGAGATTCTGTTTTTGTTATCTTTTTAATATTCTTACAATGCAATACAGTTTTCATTACAACTGCAATCGAGACGTTAATTTTTTTTCAATCGATTACTTATTTACCATTACCATAATAATAAGGAATAATTTCCAACCGTCGTCAATGAATTACAAACAGGTGTGTTTTTTTTTATGGGGTAATATTTTTTTACCTGGCAATATCGGTAGTGCATTGTTTTGGCGGTAAAGGCAATTATCCCGCCATCCGCCATTTTAATATTCCGCCGTTCGTTAGCCATTGGCCTTAATTATTGTAAATAATCCAGCATACACGTACTGTTCGAACGTGATATGAATATGTTAATACAAGCAATGCAGATGTTTGTTTTACATCCAATATTGAGTGAAATAATAAGTTCTGATCACAAATATTGTTCGGAACGTCGATTTTATAAAAACATTGTTTTTCTTACTGAAGATGGAGTTATATAAGTACTACTTCAGTACTATCAGGATTTTTTTCAAGTGCATTTGCATCTACCACATAAAATGATCAACACACACTTATTACTTAATAACTTTGTTACTTAATAACCAATTAAAAATATCATTACTCTTCTGGTGTCGTCGGGTAAAGCTTACGTATTTTTTTAAGTACTTTTTTTTCTGACATTGGGATGCAAGTGCACCCCCTGCCGGCGTTTATCTCACGCCAGGTCTACTTCAAATACGCAAAAAACAAATTTCTGTCTCTTAGGATGTATTTTCCGAATTCTCGATTCTCCAAAATGAAATGATATTGAAACCGACCGTTACCTAGGTCAAAGCCTTGGCACAGTGCAGCGGGATCAGCTTGATGCATACCTGTTTATTTGTTCTACTTAAAATTAGATTTCATTTATTGTTTTCCACATTTTTTGATCTTGTCATCTTGCCTAGGTGTAAGATTTCATGAAAGCGCCACGCCACGCCTCGTAGCGTAGCGTAGCATAATTATGTAAGTCCTCAGATACAAATAAAAAATTGATTGTGAATTGAATGGCGCGACAATTAACAAACGGTTACCCCACAGGCAACTAGCAAAAAAACCATCGCTTACGCATTCAACGGAAATAATACCGGTTTTTATGAATTTTAAATCGAAAACAGCCTTATAAGCGCAATGAAATGTCAAATAGGCAAATCGAGAAAAACCGTCACTCCGGCATTAAAAACCGGAAAAAGCTTGTAATTCCATCGTTTGTTACCAAGGCGACATAACTTAATGTCTCATTTGGAACAATTTGGAACCTAATTCGGTGACTTGATGGATTCGGCTGTCAAAGTTGACTTGAATGTAGGGTTAGCAACAGAAGGTTTAAGTTTAACGGTATATTTTTGACATGAACAAAATTAACATAATCCTTTGACGTATTAATTTTATTTGGCGAATTTGCGATAGGTATTTGTAGTATTGGGAGACTTGTCTTCATATAGAATTTAGACTAATGAATACAATAATAATAATGTCCATTTCTCATACAAAACAACTCCAAAGAATGCTATTTGACATTCACTATCTGACCAATACATACTTTGTTATAGTTTTTTTTTAAACATAAAAATATCTACATGTTTAATTTTAATATGCATTACTCAAATTACTCATGAGCACTGCGCAAAAGCAGGGCAATTAAATGCTAATCATGTTTTTACGATAAATTTGCCAGAGCACTTCCCTTTTACGACTTCATGAATTTTAACATAAAAAAACGACAAGGGTGAGTCGGGTCATGCGAAAACCTTTTTTAGTGTTCCGTAGCAAATGGGTCGCTGTCCGTCTGTCTATCAGCGAGCTAAATATCGTTACCCGTATTTTTTTTTGATGAGTGTTTTTTCTGTTCTTTTATAGTACAAAATAATTAAAATTAAAGACCCATCCGTACAAGAAACTTCTTTTTGGCGTATTCTTTCTCGAGTTTAACATCGCTGTACATTAAATACCTACAGTGTTAAATCATTTGCGAATCCGACTAGACGTATACTGAGCGATCACAGCGATCACTCTCCAAGGTCTTGGAGCGTGGATCTATGGAACCAACAATGAACGGATTGCACGCGGCAAGGAGCGCGATCCGGCAAAAGCGGCACTGAGCCCGCATTTGGCAGTATCCCGTTGGATCGGCCAGTGGGGTCACGGCTTTGTGATTTTACGGAACCCTAATAAACCTTCTTTTTTATTGTACGTTGTATTTCGTTTTCAAGCATTTTATAGCGGTCACTCCCTTAAGTATTTTAATGAGACCATAGAATATGTCGCTAGAAATGATATGTCGCTGAAATCATAGCAACTACCAGACTGGCGTTAACGCAAACATAGATTTTTTTATTTTATCGAAATTTTTAGTTATAAAGAAATTGCATAAAAATAGGAAATGACAGTACAATGACGTAACTCTCGAGCGTGAGGAATTGTCATTTCATATATTTTATGTTCTATTGGCGTTAACGCTTGCGGAAAATTTTATTTGTCTAAAGGAATAGGCCGACTATCAGCGGACGTTTATTAATAGGATCCCGTTGGCAATCACTGGCAACCTAAAATTTTATTAGTTTAATTGTATAGTGGACCAAAACATAAAGAAAAAAAATATAAACTAAATATCTATCACCTACCTACAATAAGTTTTTCCTCATTCATCTCGGTTTTTGATGTTTTCAATAATTTTTCCAACGAAGTGCTTAGTTCTCAGTAAGTATTGTTTTGTGGTAAAATTTTAATTATACTTAGATACTAGTTAATTTTCCTTTTAGTATTAAGAGGCTTGGTTGATATCTTGCATTGAGGAAATAAAGGCTTTATCTGTCTAGCATGTTTTATTTTTAACCCCAGACGTAATGTATATGTATCCGGGGTTTATATGTAGTCTGTATATCTGTCTGTGTGTCTATCTGTGGCATCATAACTCTCGAACGAAAGAAGGGATTTTGATGTAGTTTTTTTATTTGAAAGGTTAATTATCGAGCGTCGTCTTAGCTATGTTTAATCGATATCGGTTCCCCCATCCAAAAGTTATGGGGGGTGAAAGTGGGGATGAACAATCGAATGGATGCAAACATATTAGGGTTTTTTTTTAAAATTTGTAATTTAAGTTTTCTCTCCATAGTTTTGAGTCCAAAACGCAATCGAAAGGGTTTTGTAGCGATTAAAATACTGGAGCTAAACTAATAAACCACTCGATGAACAGTATTTTTAGAGAGAATGTCGTCTGATGACCATGGCAAATAACTAGATGATTTCAAATTGATTTCTCAATATTGGGATTTCATGTTATTTATCACTAGTCCCGCCCCTGCTTCGTATGGATATTATGCATGTTCATATAAACCTCCCTCTTGATCTGTATATGTAAACCTTCCTCTTGAATCTCTATTTCTATTTAAAAACTGCATCAAAATCCGTTGCGTAGTTTTGAAGATCTAAGCATACTTAGGGACAGACAGCGGGAAGCGACTTTATTTTGTGCTAAGTATTGATATTTGTTGTATTGACGGCCACACATACAGCTTCGCATAACACACACTCTGTGTACACTTTATAGTTAGAAGTTGCACATATCCATAATTATTTCGTAAATTCTTTGTCCGTAAATTCATACCACATACGAAATAAATAAATGTTTTTTCGTCTGTTTTTCATAAAGACGTTATGCGAAATTATCACTCGACTACACATTTTTCCTTTGAACTATGAAGTTTTGGGCTTTTTAGTCATAGATAAATGATTGGTAGTCGCGGTGCTGAGGAGACCAATCATTAATCTTTGTTAGCTTTAGTAAATAAGTAAATAAAATAAATGTGTCCATAAATACAAAATTGATAATTAAAATAAACTAACCTGGAGAGACGAAAATTGCTACTAGGGCCGCAAAAGATCTAGGATACAAAGATATTGCCTCTGGCTGTATCTGTGTAGGTAGTTGTAATCACTTCTATGCATTTCGCCCCCTGTTCACGGACCGTCACAAACATTTGGCATGCTCCCCGACGCGCCGTCTTAGGGCTGCCAACTACGATTTGTTTTATTATATATATTATGATTATGTTTAGTTAGGAATCGATTGCAAATTTAATGTCATTTGTAGATGTTAATTTATGTATGAAATAAGTTCAATTATAAATTGTTATAAAGACGATAATTATTTATCAAAATTGAGAGTAAGAACCTTAATAAATCACATGGGTAACTGGTGAATTATTTTGTTCTTTTTTGTATCTTCGTTAGTTTATCTTCAGGAATTATGCATACCTAGTATTATTTGATTAATGATGCATATGCCATATCTGTCAGTTAGAAATAATGAGTTAATTGAGTGTTTGTACATTTGTTAGGGAGTGTTATTATTATGTTATGAAAAAAAATTTGTTACTACATATGTTTTGCTAGATTACGACGGGTTAGTGGAAACCATAAAAACTTACCTTTTTTTTCAAACATAAACTACTAAAGTAATAAAATGTATTTATAAGTATTAACGTTGAGAATCGATTTTTTTATTTTACATACATAAAACACAACAGTGGTGAAGCAAAACATATTTTTAGAGCTTAGTTTTATAACTTTGATTTAGCTAACTATGCATAGGCAACCCTGATTCCCCGTCAAGATTCTCTCCCGCACTGCGCTGCGTGCGACCCTCGCATCTCGACCGAGCGAGGGTCGACCCCGCGCGAGCGAATAGTTAGCACAAATAGCGCAAACCTCCCGCCAGAGCTGAGGGCCTGGTACATTCCGTGACGTTTCTATCCGATCGTTCGCCCCGACTACAACCGAGGGGGCCGTTTTTACGTACAAAATAGTCCATGGTGTCCATGGATAATCGATTTTACATTAAAATCTTTTGCTAATTTTAAGTAAACATATATGAGGTTGTTAAAATCAAATGAAATCCTATTTAAATAAGAATATGTTGAGTTCGACTGTCTTATTTGGTTTTTGTTGTATTTTTTTCACAATTTTTTCAAAATTGTATTTTTTTCACTGCGATCAATTCGAAGACGAAAAAACCGGGTCGACTAAATTTGTGAGAGAGAAAAATTGCCACTAGTAAAACGTATTCATCTAAAATCCCTGAAAAAGAAGCCTTCTTATAACTTCATAAAGACTTCATAAAGATCACCAAGCCTTGACTAGAGTGTAGTGTAGTAAAAAAGCTGAGTTAAAACGAAATAAAGTTCCAATATTCTATTTCCCTTTCTTACTCAGAACGCGAGGTCGAAATAAACACCTAAAATCAATCCCACAGAATTTTTGTAGTTAATAATTTTGACCTTAATTTAGGGGGTTCCGCAGGGATGATTTATTAAAATTGTAACAAGCTCAAATGCAAAAGCAAGATAAAATGATGATATTGGTATAAAACACGAAAACAACGAGGATTGTTCTTGCAATTTGTATTTCAATGATGCAAGTTAGTTGCAGCGTTCATTAAGTTTGAAGTTAAAGTTCAAAATCGTAAACAGTACTTGATAAAGCTGTTTCGTATTACAGAATGCAAAATAATTTCACTAAACATTCATGCTAGTACGGTATATGTGTACTTAAATTGTATGAATCAGATGTTACATCACTTATACACAACTGATTCATTCGTGCACTTGCATAGATGAGTAAATACAAAATATGTATTGCGTTTTATTTAATATTTTTAATTAGAAACTGAATGAAAAAGGTGAATAATGTTTGTCGTTTGAATATTTAAAAATAAACACAATACAGGTAATTTGCCTCTTACGTTTTTTGTTGCCTTAGTATTTTTTATGTAATCTTGTCACTTTCAATGACATTTAAAACTTGTCGCCAAACTGTTTCAACATTTAAGACATTTTACATTCATTACCTTGCTTTGCTTTATTAATTATTTATTGAATCAAGCCAAGTTCCACGCTACTGAGCTAGCAAGTTACAAGTAGGAAACGCATCGTATGCGTGCGCGTCTATTTCTAGATAGGGACGCTAATAACTGGCCTAGATTAATAGAAAAACTTACCTATGAAGGCAGCCAGCCGTGCGAAGCCAAGTACCTAATGTAAACTGTCACCGATCGGTATATTTTCTATGAATAAAAGCCAAGTTTTTCATGAAAACTTTGCTTTTCTCTTCTGTCGGAAAATGCTGCTTGCAACCGGGGTCATTCGGCGTCGGATAAACCCTTTTCTTCAGCGCGCGTGATACTAGGCAAACAGCCGCTGTGAGGAGTTGTTTCAAACCAAAGCGATGCGTCTACTCACAAGTGTGAGCGAGACAGGCTTACGCGTGGAATGCTGGAGTTAAACAGCGACAGCGTGCATGCCGTTCGGTGAAGGTCAATTGATAGTAGAACAGCGCATGTGATAAAACAGAGAAACATTGATAATTAAATGTTCTATTATTAAATTTAGTAAAAAAACAAACCACAAACAAGTAGTATTGTAGATTTTTTTCAGAGTTTATCTTGAAAATTTTTATCAAAATAGACTAATCCTCACTTTAATTCTAACTTCGCGAACAAACTATGTCACACTGATTTAATATAATACTATGAGAAAAAAACTAATCCGTTAAATTATGAAATTAACGAATAAAATTAAACTCTGTTATCATAACGTGCGCTGTAAGCATTGGAAAGAGCGAGACAGGGCTAGATGCGAGAGTGAAATAGAATGAGAAGCACGTGCTTCCTTTCATTATGCTATTGGCTCCTCGCAATGCTGCCGCGCTGCTCACGCTCTCCTTCGAATGTTACAAAACCCGACATTGATTCGATTTCTTTATAATTTGGTATCCACATACATTTTCAATAATTTCATGTATGTTTTTTAAGTTATACAATATTTTTCCCCTCACATTTTGTTCCGTTCCTTTTTTCCATACGAATAATAAAAATACAGTTTTCAGGTATAAGTAGTGTTTAGTTAAACCACATTAATTAAAGTAGATACTTCGAAATTATTGCATTTACGATGGTCTTAGCCGAATTTAAGAATAATTATTTGCAGAATGTAGTTGGTCTTTAAAGTTAGCTTAAATCGTAAGAAGATTAAAGATATAATCAGAACCAGGAGAAAGTTAGTAAAATTATCAGTTCCGAAACAGGAACACGGCAGGGGAAGCTGTAGTTTTGAAAATTTTATTTTGATTTTAACGATTTAGCTAAACTACACCTATCGTCAAGAATTGTAGGTATATAAAATTTTGAGTTAATTAGAATTACTTGGCTGTTAGTACATATCTTTATTAGACATTTTCATCGAAATTAAAATTAAATTTCTATTTTAAACTCCATTACTTTCACATAATGTTAATTTTTCTCAAATATTTCCTATTCGCACTGGCCTAACTATATCTCCAATTGTTTGCTTTTCTTTCGGACCAATGCACTTTATAGTCTTAAGTTTAGACCAATAGTCGATTTTAAAATCCAATTAAATTTACATTTTTATATTACAAGCACATCGACATTACAACACACTAGAAGCTTACTACATCTTTCACGACAACAATTATCTACATTGACCCTGTCTGGACGAATCCAATCTAAACACTCAAGTAAACATACCGCCTATAAAGAGTTTTTTTCGCGGCACACCCGCCACTCTGTCCCACCACTGCAACTCCTGTTCACCAGGATCAACAGTGGCGTCCTTTGATCGAATAATCAACTAATAATGCAGCTGTGCAATGACGCGCAGGCTGTGCTCGGACACCCTACCGGCTGAGAAAAATGGAAACGGCCCAGAGGCCAAAAGCTAAAGAGAGGCCTATAAAGAGTATCTGATATAGCGTCCATGTTTAGTCGGTCACATCAGTGTCGTTATATCCGGTTACAATAAAACACAAGTAAGAATTTATTTGAACCCAGCTGATGAACGAATTGTATATAAAGATTTACTATCTACGAAAGTTTTTACCTAAAAATAAGCTAGGTGAAGCCGTAACAGGAAGTAATGCTGCAATATTCTCGCAATAGAGGGCAGCAGTAGTGTAAATTGACATTTTGCATGTTGGCGATTCCTTTACGTCTGTGGTCGTACGAAGCAGAGGGTGCTTCGAGCTATGCGTAATGTCCCTAATTTTTATTCTTGATGTCTTATTTTATCAAAGAGATAAGAACTTCGGTCTCGATGACCATATTAATTATCAAGAACTAATCAAAAACATTATTGAAACCGTCGATCAAATATTTTAAATAATGAAGTGATAGAATTTTTTCTGCAAAATGTCCAACCAATCAAAAATTTCAAGGTACATTTCTAGGTTTTTTTTTTTTGGTTTGTTTTAGTAAAATCGTTTGATGCACCTTTGTTCCCTATTCTTAAGGTTGAATTTGCTTTAACGTTTGTTTTTCTGTTCGAACTACCTTTCTGTATATCCAAAATTGTTGCATCTGTTTAAGTGAAGTTGTGTGTGTGTGTATGGGACTGTGTATCTGTAACATAATAGATCGATGACTAAAGATGTTTTTAGAAGTTTGTTTGGAAAAAACGGATTAATCTCTCATGTCCGCTCGTATGAAATTCTAGATTTTAGCATAGCACCTTGGTTTTTTAACTGGCTAAAGTATTTGGCTTTGCTATATAAATCATAAAAAAAAACTAATTGAATTAAAAAGCGAAATTTTTTGAAGTCAGTTTTAAACACGTTTAACCTGTCTCTTTCTATCAAGATTTACCTACTTAAGTTCGCTAAAGTAAAACAGAGATAAAGCATAATTTGTCAAGCACTTGTCACGACTTCACCCGGTTTGGAGCAGAATTTCTCTAGTTGTATTAGAGTTATACTACTAGCTTACCCACCGTGACTACGCTCTAGTTTTTAAATTTTTTCGTCCCCATTCATTTCCTAAGTAGATATTTTATAATTAAGTTAAGAAAGTCTGTATAGTGGATTTACAGGGCCGTATCAAGGCATTCTTGGGCCCTCAGATTCGAGGGCCTGTTTAAAAGGATTTTGTTGTGTCTTGATTGTTCTTACAACTGCCATTCCAGACTATTACTCCTTAATTTCTATTTTGTTGATTTATTCATTTAATAATCCTCCATTTTTGACTTCGTCGCAGTCGGGTAAAGTCTCGCCTGTAGCATAATATCTATATACTAAACTTAGATAAACTGAGAAAAATGATGAAGATGACACCATATTTTATGATGAACATAACTCACATAACCTCACGCCGTAGTCCTTTAGAGGGGTCGGCAGAGGTGCTTGCTACTGACCGCTTTTCGCATGTTTATGTTGAGTCCCAGTGTGACAGGTTGCGAATCTGTCCCCGCTATCCGGACTATTATTATTATTTTTTGATGACTATTATTTGTAAACAATAGCAACTTCCTTTTTTTAACGTTAGAAAGAACGGTTGTTTTATTAGGAAATGCCGTATTTCATTTATGTCATTAACTTCAGAGTGACTTAAGTTTATTTGAATTCACAATAACGGGATACTCAGTAGAACCTAAATTTCTAAAAAGTTATTAAAATATTACAAATAAACTCACCATATCGTGAAATTTGCTCAATTTAGGGCGAGGCTAAACGATAATTTTTTTTTGAGTTGTGTGTCGCGTAAATTAAGCACGCTGCGAAATCGAGTTTGAAAAAAAACCGGTCAAGTATGAGTCAGGCTCACACACGGTGGGTTCCGTACCACCTTGTAAGATTAAACATTGTATAATTTTTAGATATTTTAATAAAAGAAAAAATCACTTATTTTTCATGGGAGCCACATTAAATTTTTAAATTCTTTATGATTTTAGTATTTGTTGTAGCGGCAAAAGAAATAGACATTCTTTGAAAATTTCAAGTTTCTAGCTTCTATGGTTCTTGAGATACAGCCCACTGACAGACGCTGACTGAAGCCTTAGAAATAGGGTCCCGTTTTTTACGCTTTGGGAACGGAACCCTAAAAAATACCACGTTTTTTTCGTCGTCGCCACCGTCTGGCACCAATTGGACTTTTGTACGAAATAGAATGCGGCGTAAATTAAGTGACTCGCAACTCAAAAAATTACGTTCCTAAAGCCTCACCCCAAGACATGACCCAAATAGTGTCATGACAAAATTAAAAAGGCCATGTCAATTTCAAAATACGTACTGCAACAGGTGTTTTTCAAATTGGTTGCTTAACATTGCAGCTCGCTGCGTTGTCTTCTTACTTTGTAATGCTAAAAAACGTATTACGTATTACGTATAAATATAGGTTTTAGGTTTAACCTCTATAACGTAGTTGCTGGTCGTGACTATTCACGGGCAAACGGAAAAAACTACTTAGTGTAAAAAAAATTGGATGGTAAATAGATTGTAGGTCGTTAAAAGAGTAGAAGATATCAGCAAAGAGGGTTTTAAAAATTCAACCCCTAATCGAGAAAAATAGAGATGGAAAATTGACATGGAGATTCATTAAGCGAGTTAAGTCGTATATTTTATTTAAAAACGCCATGCCTTCAACTAAATTTTACAGGAGGAAAACATTATCCCATGAAACGGTGTAATGGCAAAGTTTTTTATTTCGCTTGTTTTATTTTTAGCGTAACTACTATTGATTAACCGAATCCGATACATGCTTACAGCATAACCATAAAAGTGATATCGGCTATTCTCAATTATACAAAAGATAATGACATTTTGGTGTAAAGAATCGGTAAGTGTATACAAGCGAGGTTTTATACAACATCACGGACAAACAAGCAAACGGTTCACATGAAGGAAACTGATACCGCTGCCTATTGACACGACGATGCCCTTGCTCTCTGGAACGTCAAGAG
Organism: Choreutis nemorana; assembly: GCA_949316135.1. Taxonomy (NCBI): domain Eukaryota; kingdom Metazoa; phylum Arthropoda; class Insecta; order Lepidoptera; family Choreutidae; genus Choreutis; species Choreutis nemorana. Next base: position 9,072,165 of record OX438606.1, on the reverse strand, counting down.
CACCGCCGATGCGTTGCCTATGCAAAGGTAAAGATGTGGTACCTCTCGTGTCTTTAATAACACTGGCTCTCCAATCCTTCGAAATGAAACACAGCGAACTGTTTCACGTTGTAATTAGAAAGGAGGGATGTACCGGCGCAGACCGCTACATCCGCTTCGCTGGGAGGGAAGTCTGAAATCGCTTTCTTACTACCTCCTATTTCTTCTGATTAAGTTCGTTGCGGGTCCCAAGACAGCCGGTAGGGTGTCCAGGCACAGCCTGCGCGTCATTGCACAGCTGCATTATTCGTTGATTATTCGATCAAAGGACGCCACTGTTGATCCTGATAAACAGGAGTTGCAGTGGTGAGACAGAGTGGCGGGTGTGCCCCGAACCCAGACGATCTCGTACGTAGATCTACCACCTGTAATCCTATAGGATCGCTTTGGGATAGATAAGTCTTCTGACTGGTGATGATGAATTTCACAAACTAGCGACAGTCGGAGCGTTTACGAGGCCCCGAGTAGTGAGAAATACTTCGTATTTTGTCGGCTCAGTTCGTTTCCCATAAAGTTCAGTAATTGATTGTATTGAAACGTCATTAAATAAATACGATTATTTATATATCGGATAGCAGCGTTCGTGGATCTTCGTGAAAACCGAGTTATAACGAAGTTACAGTCACTTTATCATTTAAAAGGCTGGTCGCAAAATAATACTATTCCGTCAAGGAATAATACTTGAGACAAAGAAAAAATCGGTTATTTGATATGCACCTACGTTGTTCAATTTATTATTTGTCATTAGAATTGCGTTCGTTATATAGGACTAGTCATGTTAATTTTTATGTTATTAGTCCTGATGACCCACTCGTACTTGACCAAAATGTTGCACGCTTTTATAAAGCGAAATATGCATGAAATATTTTAAACGAACGTAAACATTCGGAGTTACCATATTTCTTGCAAATAAATATCATTTCATTTCACTTATCTCTGTAGAGTCGAATTGTCATGGAAATAATAAGGAAAGGTTTCTTGTATATGGCTAGTGAGTGATTATTAAAATGGACAGCGGCATTAAATAGGCTTTTATATATTGAGCCTTTTCCGGAAGAAAGAGCTACAATTAGCTTTTTACGTGAGACTTTAAACTCTTAAATATCATTGTTTTAAAATTAAACTATTTGATGTCATTCACTGTAATACTTTCTTACAATAATAAAGGCATTGTTAATTAAAATTAAGCGTCAAACTTATTGGAATAAAATGAAAAACTGCCTGATTCTAAGATTACAAAAAATAACTAGATTTTATACGACGTTGCTCCTGAAAGGTGCTCTGACATTAAGGGCACCGTCGTGTCAATAGGCGGTATCACTTTCCATTAGGTGAACCGTTTCTTTGTTTGCCAAAATGATAAAATAAACAAATATATCAAGATTTGCTTGTCTAGATATGCAGGTACAAGCAGTTCATATCAAACATAGATTGCAGTAAATTGTAGGGACATTTTATCCTAAATAAACTTCTTTAAGGCAATGTTTAAATTATAAATAGGATATTAGGTAGGTAATTATTGATTGTTTATGATTGATTATGATTTTTTTCTCATGTCTACCTATTCTTACACATAATGAACTGGTAAAGGTTGCGTCAATTTGTTTCGTAACTAGCTCTTGGTCCCGGATTTTGTCTGCTTATGATTCTTATTTTTATAAATAGAATTTGTATGTAGGTAGTACGTGTACTCACCTATAAACTTGCACACTATACCACTTTCTAATCATTAGCGTTTATTGACAGTTTGATGTTGTAGGTATCAGATTGAATCTGTCACGTTATAAAATCCAATAACCGATAGGTACAAGGACATAATTATTACATCATTTTCACATTATCAGTTCGATCCTGAAATCCTGCATAATTATATCATTCTAGTTTGAAACATTAAAAGCCATATTTAATAGTGCAATTAATTTATTATCCTACTAAGTAATTTAGTAACACGTGTTGCTTCGTTGCAGGGGCCGCGTCCTTCTGTCACTCTGGTGCCGACGCCGCCATAACGGTGGGCGTGGCCAATGTGCTGTGCGACGACCGCCCCGCCCCAATGGCGTGGCCTGCGCCGCCCGCCCCCGCGCCCGCCGCACCCCTCTGGCAGTACCCCACCGGTAAGACACACCTCCTGTAGCACTCTGCGCGCCTGGTAGCTACGCGCCAACTGCATTGCGAGACTGCCGCTTTCAGCCCCGGCGCGCCATCCCGCCTATTCGGAGGAAACAACACCTCCGAGTCATGATGCTTTGGTACTGGCATTGCAACTGGGTTTGGCCGGTCGACCCCGGAATAGCTTTGGCATTCCAACCGCGCCTTTGGCCCGACGGAATAGCGTTTAAATTGTGAACCGCTGGATAACGGATATTCAGCGAGCGTTGTTTTGCTTTATCGCGCGTTTCGCTACCGTTTTACTTCGTATAATCAATTTATTTGTTATTATTTACTCGCTCAAAAACACTTTTTCATAAAACTTGGAAGCTACTTTGTAGATTGCATTGATTGATGATAGATTTTGATAGTAATTTTTTATAAAAACTAAAATTTCAAGGACTTTACGATTAGTGTTGTTAGTTACGTTTTGTTAAATTATCGATAATTTTACATGAGTTATCTATCATAAATTGAGTAACAGTAGCAACAAAATGTAGGTAACTAACGACTGGTTTCAATAAGCCCATGTCTTAATTATCATTTTATTGATACTTTTATATCAATTTTAATCTCTCGAATCTCGATTATTATTATCCATTATACGATTGGCTGTAGAAACTGCGCTAAAACACCTTTTGAATCCTTCTTCCAACAAACATTATAGATGTGAAAGATTATTTTGTTATTCAATCTTAATTATGTTATTCAATCTTAATTATGTTATTCATGAAATTTATTGTTGTTATTCGATCAAGCAAAAAGGGCTGAAAGGGTTAGTTTATTACGTTGATTGACACACCGAATATTTTCTATCTCAATGAAATATGTTTCTGAGGGATACAAACAAACGAAGTCGCGGGCAAACTGGTAATAAAATAAATAGGTAGGTAGGACATAGGATTAAATGTGGTTAATATAAAATATTTCACTAAGATTCTATTTCCACGCCATTAACTATTTATTGCGGTTATGAACTATGGTAGAATGCAAACCGGCGGATATAATGGCTGTACTATTTACTGCTTCGTGACATCACGCTATCAGAATGAACTCAGCCTTGTGGATTTTCCGAGGAGATATACCTAAGCACTACAATGATTTGTATGAGTTAGCATTTGCGGTTTTGGTATTTACAATTATTGGGTAAAAAGGTAAAACTCCAGAAAATGTTTAGGTTACGTCGAAGTAGGTAAGTACGCAATATTTAAGTAGCTGTAAACAACAAATAGTTACGTTTTATTATAATGAACTTCTTCTTAAGATTGGAGAGATGCATCGATTTAATTTCACTTTACAAATTAACAAGCATAAATTTTGATACAGATGACAGAGAGATGGAGTTGGAGATAGAGAAAGAGTGATATTAGAAGTGAGCAAATTCAACCTTTAGAACAAGATTGCAAAAACTGAAAGGTGTACTGATCTTACTAAAAAAAACGAAATAAAAATTACTGACCAATGTCGCCTGTCATACTAAAGAAAAAGTTTACCCAAATGTGCGCGGACATTTAGTGAAGATATTTTCTGTCACCGGATTGTCTATCTATAAAATCGATCAATGATTAACTGCGATCATTATAACACAACCAATACACTGAGAAATGATTTACCTAATTCAGTTTATGTGTTTATCCTGAATATAAAACACAAGTATTACATCAATGCATCGTTGCTGCTTAATTAAAGACGTGAACAATACCAACGAAAACTATTTCGATACAAAAGATCATAATTGAACTAATACCAGAACTCAATGAAGCTGAGATAAGTATTTGACAAAGGATTTGGAGAAGCGTCGTATTTGCGGGCAGCGTCAGCCCCAACCTTGGGCAATAACCCGTTCGTCGGTACCTACGTGTAAGCTGGCTGACCTTATTTTTTTCTTTACAAGAAACCCGATCCCGTTTATTATGGGCACCGGTCGCGCTCTTTCAAAACCTTTTAGTTTTGTTCGCTTTTTAATTGTATTATTATAATTAATGAATAAATAAAGGTGTCGGATTCAATTATTTTGCTGCCACGTTTTTTTCTTTGAAAATCTGGCTTAGATTTAAACTTATTAGAAATTACTAACATTTTACGTTCTTTATACATCATTATTATTGGACTAGTTAGATACTTCAATAAAAAGTCCATGTTTAATCATATTTTATTCCTAAACTATCAATGGGTTTATTTGTCTAAAATACTTTTATTGTCATAGTTTATTTGTTATTTCAAATGACAATCCGAACTTTGAGGTGTTTTAATAGGTAGTTTCATTTTATATTTTAGAAACGTTGATGCAACTTGTTTAAATGTAACTGTAGCAGTAGAAAATAAAATAAATCCTAATATCCGAGTAAAACGTTGTTACTACAAAACTCTGAAAAATTATGTAGTTACCGTTCCTCTGCATAGAAGACATAAACATGAAAAAAATTATGTAGTTACCGTTCCTCTGCATAGAAGACATAAACATGAAAAAACATCAAGACTTTTTTGTCTAAGTAAACATGATCTGTCAAAATCATCCTTTGTCATTTAGACTTCTCTATGGTAATAGTAAAGTTATATTGAACATTATGTAATTAGATAGGTGTGTTTAATTGTTTGAGTAAAAATCTATAAGGTGGTCACTTACCTTTAAGAAACATTTAATTGTAACTTTTTGTTTCGAAGGTTTTAAAAACTCGTATAAAGTTTGCTTCAACTTTTCTACAAGATTCTGTAATCATTGCAAGTACATTTTAAGTAGGTCGTTGGAGTAGTTCCTGAGATTACCTCCCATCATTCATTTAAACAAATTATTATTATATTAAATTGTTCTAACAATGTTAACATAATACTATTCGTTTATGTTCGTTAAATGTTTTCTAATAATCTTAATAAGTTTTGAATCTCAAAAATATATAAACAATTACCTTACCTTTATTTATCACAGTCATTTACTCTTTTATTAATATTAATCCTTTGACTTTTTAATAACAGTTTAGATCAGTTTTCTAAAGTACGAGTATTCTCGTTAATTTAAAGACTTCAATATTAGGTGAATGTGTAGTCTTTAATCCTTTATATTAAAACAAATGATTTGTAATTTTTTTCACAAAAACGAACACTCGCCATAGCTTTGTTCCATAAATCTATGGTTCAATGTTACTTTATTGAATGCTTAAAAGTATTTGTAAGTTTCTGATGAAAACATCAAGTGATTTTTTGTGATTGTAAAATTTCGCTAATTTACCTAATTATGTTTTTTCCATACAACAAAAAAAATATACCTACCTAGCTTAGCTTCTTTTTGGATTATCACAGACAATTATATAGAAAGAAATAGAAATAGAAAGAAACATAAAAGCTTTGTCTTTTAGCCAGACTGGCGTTGAATAGATTAAAAGTAGTACCTATTTTCCTTTACTAGTATCTTAAAGACAATATTGTTGCAATAGCTACATGCTGAGTTGCTATGACTCCTGCACTAGGCAAAACCTGTCTCGCAGGTACCTAACGTAGGTAACATGTGTATCGTCATCTGTCATCTATTTTGTCCACATATTATATTTTTTACAATATATTCGTTATTTATTATGAACATTTTAAAGTTACTACCATAACCATAAAATAACATATAAAATACCATAACTTTCAATTTGGTCAAAAGACGATTTTCGATTACTAATTCTTCACCAATTTACAACATGCGATGTTATTTTTCATCTTCCGATATTCGCTTGAAAAACCCGATTATACTTCAATCCACAAGTCAAACTGGTGGAGAACAAAACACTCGCAGCTCATTGATCAAAGCCTGCAGCCAGAGATGAGCAGCGCTGTGATCGAAGTCAGTTTTAGGTTACGGTTTCCAGTACCATCGGTTAAAGAAAATCGCGTGAATTTATTAATGGGCGCATACAAATAGTTTTCTTTAAGAGCTTTTGTGGGATGGACTTTGCGTATTGTAGGTTTATTGTCTTGTAGGGTTAAATTATAAACTTGAAGCTATATCAGGTTTTTTTAAGAACCCCACAGAGTTAATGATAGTGGTTGCTATAACAGAAATATGTTTTAGACATATTCGTTCGCATACACCATATTATCAACATGTCATTAAAGTCTCACAGTATGAATATTATAGGTAATGATATTGCTGTCAAACTGACAGATCAACTCAAAAGATATAAATAAAACCGATTATGTAAATCATTGCTCAGGTAGGTAGTATTAAAAAGTACAAACACAAAATAACAAATTAATATCTTTATCTTTACAAATTTTCTCACATATTAAGCTTAAATGTTCAAACATTAGAATACTTGTGTTAGCTATTTTCCTGGCTTAAATCGACAATTCACTAGGAATAAAGAAGAAGCAATCCCCACAGAAATCCAAAAATAATGTCAGAAGTATAAATTACATTGTTTATAGAAATCATCACTTATAGGTGTTTTAGTTAAAGTCTCAACTTTTATAACTCATATTTTGTACTGAACCGGTTAATCGCTTTCCACATGCTAAGCGGAACTTCGTCGCTTCCCGTACATAAATAAACCATCGTGCGCAACAAAAAAAAAATAATCGTAAAACGATAAAAACTCATTTATCGATACGACACCGGTGCGCGAACAGACATCCCTAATCATCTTGAGACCAAAGTCCGTCCCTCATGCCCCGCCCCTAAAACCGACTCGACCAATCAGAAAGCGCAGCGCCTTACAAGGCGGCCTTTGTACCGTTCCCGCCTCAAGTGGTTTTAGTGTTGTGAAAGTGCTTTTTGTGTTTATGTTTTTCTGGTAGGCCACGGTTTATGGCGTAATGGCGATTATGCAGCTTGCTTCGGAAATTTGACACGTCACGCGATTTTAAAATTCCTTTTATCGGTATTAAAACAATGTTGGCCGGTGGCAAGTGGCAAATTATAGTCGTAAGCATTGCGATTTCCACAACATTTTAAAATTGCTTTATTTTTTATTTCACTCACTTCCGTTCGTGTTTTATCTTTACGCTCGCAATAAACAAAACTTTGCCTGAACTCGTTTTGTATAATAATGATACATTCTTAACTGTTGATTTTTATTTAATTACAAATTTGTTTTCTTCAATCGCAGGGAGGTAGGTAATTAATTGCCGTGTAAAATAGGCCTTTGCAAGACCATGGTAGCGAAAGCCCCTTGCTGGTGTTGCTGCGGGCTGGCATCCTTGTAACTTGCAAGAATAAAAGTAAATGTATGTCGCATTCTTCGACATTCTTCAATTTCAGCCCCTAGGTTGATCCGATTATAATAAGTCAGTTTTCTAATTTGTCAGTCAAATAATGTTTTGTTCCAATTTTTACATTATTTACCGTTCTTTTTCTTGAATAAATGTTACCTATTTGCTATCTGTCTTACCTACAAATAAATAAATACTACAAATAAACCAAGAGTCAGAGTTCAAAGTTCCCTGTGGACATATAAAGTTTTATACAATTTACGAAAAGTAATTATAAACTTCTTTAAAATAAAATTAAATAGATTTTGTTAGATTATAAGCAGATATGCTTACTTATACTAATATGTCTTTATCTCTATTTCCAGCCCAAGTATCGATGGAGAGCATGATGGTGGGCGGCATGGGCGTGAGCGGCATGGGTCCTATGACAGGCGGAGTATCAGGGTATCAGCTAGTGCGGGAGCCAACATCGGGCGCGTTACTACTGCTGCCAACCCCGCCGGACCTCCCGCCGATGCTTTGGCCGTCCGTCTCTTACCCCTCGGCCCCCCTGCTCCTACCCTCTGCACCCCCGCTACAACTGCTTCCAGGCGACCTTCTATCTACCACGCTCCAACACACTCACACGCATTCTACTCGCCTAGTAACTCTGGCGCCGCAACCGCACCCAGACAAAAGAAAACCAATTCTACAACCCATGATCACGCCGCACGCACTTATAAAGATAGAAACTGAGCAAGAGAAACCCCAGCCAACGTATGCGCCGGAACCGATGCAGCAACCAATGATGGCGACACAAATCTACTATCAACCAGAATATCAAGAGCCGCCTCAACCGTGCAGAAGCCAAGCGACTTCGCCTGCAGCTCCCCCAACGCCACCTCCTGAAGCCCATGAACTCCCAGCACACAGGGACGCGAACATACAAACTGACCACATTGAAGATGAGGACGATTCCCCCAATCATGCTGATGATGATGAAAGTAATGTGGCTTGTGTTGGTGTCGCTCATTATCCTGAAGAACAGCAAACTATGCACCATCAAAATTTGCTTCAGTCTGGTTCGATTGATAGCGCAGAGGAGTCGTCTTCCGAATCAACGTCCGCGGTGGTTGGGGCTGTTGAAAAAGCACTCGATGCTATTGAAAGGGACGAGGCTATGGCTGAAAACTGCAGTAGCGGAGCTTCCAATGATTTAGTTATTGACACTGCAAGTACATCGCCAGACAATCAATCGACAAGACCGATGGTGGATGTAAGTGGATTGGAGCTACTGTCAAATAGCATAGAACAGTTCGAGCGCACTACTCCTCTGAGCAATATGCCGAGCTTGGAGCCTAGTCCACTAACAATAGATACTCGGACACCAAACACGAATATTTTGATTAAAACATCTCCCAAATCTCCACCAAGAACTGATCCTGAACCTATGAGGAAGTTCGAGTTTCCATCAGGTGAAGCCGCTACAAGCACTCAGAGTAAACCATACGATGGATTAGGTTTGTTATGCGCGTTAGCAGAACAACGATTTATGGAAGAAGTTGAAGTGAATCCATCTGCAAATATGTCTTCCCGTCCCTTTATAAAAAGTGAAATGTTAAGTTCTTCTATGCGAGAACGGACTGCTTCAGAAGAATCACTATCAAAAAAAGAGAGACATAGACAAAAAGATGGCGATTCTTCCAGTGAGAGAAGAAGAAAAAGGAGCCGAGACAGAAAAGAGAGATTAAAACACAAATTGGATAAAATACAAAGACACAAACGAGAGGAAGGTAAGAGTAGCGGAGGAGAGCTGGAAGCAAGTTTGAGACGTGTGACAGCGTGCTTCTGTGGAGTGCCATCATGCGCACATTTGTCTACTGTCCCTTCCGCACAAGCGCTAGTTAACGCAATGGAAAAAGACATGCGCGAACGACTCCAAGACCTCCAAAGGCAATGCGACGAAAAGAGAGCCCAGCTTAATGCTTTAACGCCACCTCTACCTGCCTTATCAACCCCACCTACCCCCTCTACACCTGCACCATCCCCTGATTCAGATCGAGGGTCCTCAAAAAAGCGAAAAGTTGGGCGGCCTCGAAAAGTTTCCAGTCCAGACTCAACAGAAACAATAGTAGCCAAGAAACCGAAATCTAAGAGCAGTCTAGTTGGTTTCTTGCTTGCTAAGGGCAAGCTTAAGGGTGGGATAGTTTGTTCAAGGGGCGAACCTTCAAGAGAAGAAGTAAACAGAACGAGTAAAGTTCGACCGAAGCTCAAAGCTGAACCTATTGTCAAAGTGTATTCGGAAGAGGAAGAAAATGAATGGGGCCTTAACAGATCTGCTAGTTCTTCCACGGAGAGTTTGAATGAGGTTCGTCAGAAGAATAGAGAGAAAGTAGACAAGTTGGCCCGCAAGCATTCTCGGGATGACCTTTCGGAGTTTGAGTTTGCGTTGCGTCGAGCGAGTGCTTCCAGTGATAGTGATAAAGAGAGACGTAGAGAGAAGAAGAGACGCAAGAGCTTGTTAGTAAAGAGTCGGACTCAAGAGGAATCGAAACCAGCATCAGATGTAGTAACAAAACCCTCCAAGTGTACCCTGACAGAGGACCAAATAGACACGTCCCCGAGGGTACTCACGGCCATGGGCGGTCTGTTCTATGCTGGCAAACTCAGTGCTGTCACCGCTCCTGATGTTTATGCCATAACATTGGACGGGGAAAGAGGAAACAAGCCCCATATCCTGTCGAGAGAGGAAACTTTAAGAGATGCAGTATGTACAATTTTCTTTTTTTTAATAACAGATCTTCTGGTGGTAGCCAAAACCTTCACTTGTGTTAAGTCTGAGTTTTGTTTCAATCAATAAACCAAAAAATTGTTAATTATAGTGTAGCCGGTAGTTACTCTGCCTACGTCTTCCGGGCGATTTCGGGCTACAAAATAATGATCTATTCCAGTACAATTTACTAGTAGTATTTATTATAAAATGCTGTGGCTTAATTCGGTTTAAAGACAAGTTGTGTAAATGGTCCCAAGATACTTTGTATGGCACTCAGTCTATAGATAAGCAAATGCTTACACGTTAGCTTACATGTTCGTAAATACTAACATGTTCGTCAACTCTTCAATTTTAGATATTAGAAGTAAGCCCAGCGTCAGTGGCCGAACTACCATCAGGGACAAGAGTGTGCGCATATTGGTCGCAGCAGTACCGCTGCTTGTACCCTGGTACCGTGGCCGTCTCATCGCCAGACCCTCGGGAAGACAAGTTCGTCGCCGTTGAGTTCGATGATGGAGACTCCGGCAGGATTGCCATAGAGGATATCAGGTTCTTAGAACCGAACTATCCTATTGTCGGTAAGAAACTACAAGATTTTTTTAAATGAAATATGAATATAATATGAATGAATTATGATATTTCAAATAACTTTTAGTTTTAAAAAAGATTTAATCTTCGGGAATATGTTATGTATGAAACAACGAAAACTAAAAAATATTAACTTGAATCTGTTTTGTGGTTACAGAATATGAGAACACATTGTTCACTCTCGGGAAACGAAGGAGGAACACCAGCGCCAATAGTACGGAGGAGAAAAGACCCGCGCCATCTACCAGTACAGAAAATAAACCTGAACCGGTACCACTGCAAACAGAAGAAGATAGACATCGGGATAAGAAGAAATTAAAGAAACTCCGAAAAGAGAAGCTGAAACGCTTGCAGAGTGAAGATGACCCAAATACTCTTGATTACGTTAAAAAGAAGAAGAAGAAACACAAGTGCTGCGAGGAGCACTGCAAGCACAGGAAGCACCATAAGAAACATCACAGAAAACACAGAAAGCGGCATCATTCAGGCTGCAAAGATCACTCTTCTTCCTCCGGTGATGATCAGCAAAGGCTCAAGTCTTCCTCCGAATCCGCCAAGTCCAATGAAGATTCTGGTGATTCCAACGATCAGCTATCCACTCTAATAGCCGTGGAGAAATCCCCAGAGGAGAAAATGAAAACGGTGATCAAAAAGGCGGTGCTATCGAAAAAGAGTCTCGTGAAGACATCGATATTAGATTTCAGTAATTTAGGGAAGATTACGGTGAAGAAGGAAGAAAAATCGAGTCTGCAAGATTCGAAAGACAATCTTAAAGACAGTGGAATCGGATTAGAAGAGGAGGTGACTGCATCTACAAATGATGCTGCTAAAAAGGTATACTTAGATCTTATTTTCAATTTGTTACTTAACGCGTTTGAATAATTCATTTATTTCCGATGAAGGAATTGTTGTTCATTATTTTCAAATAAAATGAGCAGCTTTGGAGGTTTCTCGCCATTTTCTTTCCCAGAAGAGCATTGTGATTGTGCTCATTGACTATTAAAAAGATCACAATTGAACAACATTTGAACCATTCCAGAAAGCGAAGAAGCGCACGGTGTCGTCCACGTCCTCGGACGGCGCTGGCGGCGGCGGAGTGAGCAAGATGGCGGCGTTCCTGCCGGGCGGCGCGCTGTGGCGCTGGAGCGGCGCGGCCTACAGGCGCACGGCGCGGCCTCGACACAAGAAGCTCTTCTACCGAGCCATACAGCGCGGGGAGGAGACGCTGAACGTTAGTACACACCAAACATTACTTTGCAAGATGGCGGCGTTCCTGCCGGGCGGCGCGCTGTGGCGCTGGAGCGGCGCGGCCTACAGGCGCACGGCGCGGCCTCGACACAAGAAGCTCTTCTACCGAGCCATACAGCGCGGGGAGGAGACGCTGAACGTTAGTACACACCAAACATTACTTTGCAAGATGGCGGCGTTCCTGCCGGGCGGCGCGCTGTGGCGCTGGAGCGGCGCGGCCTACAGGCGCACGGCGCGGCCTCGACACAAGAAGCTCTTCTACCGAGCCATACAGCGCGGGGAGGAGACGCTGAACGTTAGTACACACCAAACATTACTTTGCAAGATGGCGGCGTTCCTGCCGGGCGGCGCGCTGTGGCGCTGGAGCGGCGCGGCCTACAGGCGCACGGCGCGGCCTCGACACAAGAAGCTCTTCTACCGAGCCATACAGCGCGGGGAGGAGACGCTGAACGTTAGTACACACCAAACATTACTTTGCAAGATGGCGGCGTTCCTGCCGGGCGGCGCGCTGTGGCGCTGGAGCGGCGCGGCCTACAGGCGCACGGCGCGGCCTCGACACAAGAAGCTCTTCTACCGAGCCATACAGCGCGGGGAGGAGACGCTGAACGTTAGTACACACCAAACATTACTTTGCAAGATGGCGGCGTTCCTGCCGGGCGGCGCGCTGTGGCGCTGGAGCGGCGCGGCCTACAGGCGCACGGCGCGGCCTCGACACAAGAAGCTCTTCTACCGAGCCATACAGCGCGGGGAGGAGACGCTGAACGTTAGTACACACCAAACATTACTTTGCAAGATGGCGGCGTTCCTGCCGGGCGGCGCGCTGTGGCGCTGGAGCGGCGCGGCCTACAGGCGCACGGCGCGGCCTCGACACAAGAAGCTCTTCTACCGAGCCATACAGCGCGGGGAGGAGACGCTGAACGTTAGTACACACCAAACATTACTTTGCAAGATGGCGGCGTTCCTGCCGGGCGGCGCGCTGTGGCGCTGGAGCGGCGCGGCCTACAGGCGCACGGCGCGGCCTCGACACAAGAAGCTCTTCTACCGAGCCATACAGCGCGGGGAGGAGACGCTGAACGTTAGTACACACCAAACATTACTTTGCAAGATGGCGGCGTTCCTGCCGGGCGGCGCGCTGTGGCGCTGGAGCGGCGCGGCCTACAGGCGCACGGCGCGGCCTCGACACAAGAAGCTCTTCTACCGAGCCATACAGCGCGGGGAGGAGACGCTGAACGTTAGTACACACCAAACATTACTTTGCAAGATGGCGGCGTTCCTGCCGGGCGGCGCGCTGTGGCGCTGGAGCGGCGCGGCCTACAGGCGCACGGCGCGGCCTCGACACAAGAAGCTCTTCTACCGAGCCATACAGCGCGGGGAGGAGACGCTGAACGTTAGTACACACCAAACATTACTTTGCAAGATGGCGGCGTTCCTGCCGGGCGGCGCGCTGTGGCGCTGGAGCGGCGCGGCCTACAGGCGCACGGCGCGGCCTCGACACAAGAAGCTCTTCTACCGAGCCATACAGCGCGGGGAGGAGACGCTGAACGTTAGTACACACCAAACATTACTTTGCAAGATGGCGGCGTTCCTGCCGGGCGGCGCGCTGTGGCGCTGGAGCGGCGCGGCCTACAGGCGCACGGCGCGGCCTCGACACAAGAAGCTCTTCTACCGAGCCATACAGCGCGGGGAGGAGACGCTGAACGTTAGTACACACCAAACATTACTTTGCTTTTCTTAAAGAGGTGGCAAACAAGCTCGGCTGCGTAATTTACTACGCTTAGAGAACTCTGTATTTTTCTAACATCAAGACTTTTTGCAATTTGTGGTAGGATTTTAGCGTTAAGTCCCTCGGAGGTAGCATGGCGTTTGCCACAGCTCACGACTTGACATAATTATCTTTCTGTCATAAACAGTAAAAGTAGCTTTTAGTACCTCTATGTCAGTGCAGCCTGCAGGGTTGGCGTATGCGACCAGGGTTCCGAATGTTAAAGTGTTTGTCGTGCAGGTGGGTGACGCGGCGGTGTTCCTGTCGACGGGCCGGCCGGACCGGCCGTACATCGGGCGCATCGTGGCGCTGTGGGAGGCGCGTGGCGCGATGGCCGTCAAGGTGCGCTGGTTCTACCACCCGGAGGAGACGCCGCCCTGCACCGAGCCGCTTAAATACCCGGTTAGTACACTCTTTGTATTCTCAATGCGGTTTTTGTGAGCGTAGTGGAACAGCTGGCTGCTATGTCAGAATTTAAACTTTGTGAAAGACGCACCTTTTTGTTACGCTCAATGCAAACCATTCTACTCCTCACTAATACATACCAACCACATCTTTGCTTGGTGACAGCTACAAAAGATTTATCTGAGAGATATGTCTGGTTATGTACCTGGTGCCTATGAGATATAATTTTCATAAAACTCACTCAGAAAAAAATCAAGGAAGGTTCAGTGATCTTATATTTGAAAGGATTGCTAATGGTGGGTACGATTGATGCATCTTTTCTGTTTCTCATTTTTATGGTGGTGTTTTCTTGTTTGCAGGGTGGTCTATTCGAATCCCCACACACGGATGAGAACGATGTGCAAACGATATCGCACAAATGTGAGGTGCTTCCTCTCGCCCAGTACAAGGAGCGCATGGGCGACGACCAGGCTAAATACAACACTGTATACGACAACAATGACGTCTACTACTTAGCGGGACACTACGACCCCACTCCGCAGACTTTGAAGATGGAAGCAGACATTCCGTTTTCAAACAAAAACACACCTTAAATACTCGTGAACCCCTGGTAGTCTGAACCCTGGCACGTAGCATTTTTAATCAGAGATTTTACAGTGACTGAACGATTTTGATAGTTTTACTATGAAAGTGATTCTTAAAAGTGAGAACTAAATTAGATGTTTATCAAATCTTGATGTTAGAGACTGTTACAGTAGATTTGCATTTTTTAAATACAACTTTATGTGCTCTCAATTCGGTAAACAGATTTGATAGTTAAGTAGATCGATTTTCACTTTAAATTATTGGATAAGGTTTTATGTTAAAGTTACCCTTGTTGTTATTATTTGTGACATCCACTAGCTGTTGTTATCCTTGTATGCTTAGGGCCGAGCAAGTTCTGGTATTTGGAATATTTGACAATACAAAGGAAGAGACAAGATTGATTGAAGCGTGTGTTATCTCAGTGTATTTGTATTTTATCTATTATGAGAAGAATTTGAAATGTTCGACGGTGGTATTTCTAGAACTGTTTGAAAACATTTTGATTTTCAAAATACTTCTCAATTTTTAAATTCTATTAGTGTTATTTGCAATATCTTAGTACTAGTCCCAGTGTTTTTTTTTTCAAAATTACCAGTGATCTTATAGTCAAGATTTGAATATATTTTGCATAATATTTAATGGAAATTTATAATTTGGTAAAAAAAGTTATATTCCTTGAAACTGTTATTTTATTGTTTTGCTCTTAAAAATGTTTTTGATTTTTTATATATTATTTTGAAATATATGTGTATATTTATATCAAAATGGTGCTAGACGCTTGATACTGTTCGTTTATTTTGCTGTATTCTAAGAATGTATACCTAAAATTAGAGATTTTATCATTTTTACATTCACTTTTATCATAATTTGATATGTTTTGTCTCGTTGCCATCTTTTTTGTTCGTTTTTAACTCTTGTATCCGTTAGTTGCATGTTTTAACAGGGTATGTTTGCAAGGAATCATTTGGATACGTTTTGATGAGTTTTAATATAAACTGAAATCGAGTGACTGATGGTATTGATGGTACAGGAATGTAGTTAGGTTTTGTAAACATAGAGTGGCCAATATATGTAAAAACAAATATGTAACAGTCGATGCAGAACTTGTTTTCATTTTACAATTTTTATAATGATTGTAACATTCGTGCGTTGTACTTTATGTAATTTATAATTTAAGTATATTATATATCGTCAGTAGTTATACGAGTAATTTAAGATTTCGTTAGAACATCTTATATTTAATGGATTCTTATGTAGGTTATTTTAAGTTTTAATATTTCTATAATGGATTAATGAATGAACGAAAAAACTTTAAAAAAAAAAAAACAAAAGTGCTAATCGGAGATCAGTATACATAGTTGTATTTTTATATTGTAACGTAGTGATTTATTTTTAAAAGTAAAATAATTTGTAAAGCAAAGCTAAATGCAAGTACAAATTTGCTGAGAACGAGTTACTCGTCTCTATGTAATGTATACTGACCATAAATAAGTTTTTCTTTTATATAATTTAATATTATGGTTTGAAGTTTTTTTTATTGATAAATTATCACTACTGTTCGCACATTTTTAGCCCTTCAAGGTTACAATGACACCATGAAATAATGATATTTTTAAATTTTTATATCAGTACCAAATTCTGAAAAATACAATTTATCTTTCTGTAACTGGTAAAAAAATAGATTCAGAATGAAATGACCATTAAAATAGTTATGTATTTGACGTTTAAAATTAATTATCCCTTTTTATAATCGTAGTTTGTAATTGAAAGAAAAGCCATAAATATTAGAATTAAAGATTAAATAATATATCAGCATTGATAGAATAAATATTATAAATACCTACGCTTAAAATACAAATTATTTTGGCTGATGATTGTGTTTTATTTATTTTCACAAACAAATCAATAAAATGCATTTGAAATAGTAAAGATTTTATTGGAATCCTTAATAAATACTAAAAATAAAACATTTCTTAGCCTAGGCAGGTAAGTGAAAATTAAGCAAACAAAATAATTTTGTTTTTTCAAATAAAATCTTCGAGTAAATGCTTTCAAACCACAAACGTGCTTACCCGTTGCTTAAAATATGGATTCGATACTATAAAAGTTTCTATTGTAGTTTAAGACAATTACTTTTTACAATTGCTATTAAGAGTCAGAACTAATTTTCTGAATTTACGCGATTTTTAACAATAATGACAATTTATTGACCGATACATTGTTTAACTCGGAAAATTAAATTTTAAGCGATTATATTACGAGTTACAATATAAATTATATTACGAGTTACAATATAAATTATATTACGAGTTACAATATAAATTATATTACGAGTTACAATATAAATTATATTACGAGTTACAATATAAATTCGAAAGCTGTCTTAAATAAATGGTTTAGATATCGGTTAGAGAAGCAAAAGCGGATAAAAAAACACTATTTTTGGCCTCTTATGCACTTACAAAAATTCTTCAATATATTTATCTAAGTGTATTTTACGTACCTCGAGTAACCTTACCTTTTAATTAAAATAATTTATCGTGATATTTAAGACATTTAAAAGTTTTTTAGCAAAATGCGCTCAACCATTGCAAAATTAACAAAGTTATTTTGAATTTTAGTAAAATGCCCTCAACCATTGCAAAATTAACAAAGTTATTTTGAATTTTAGTAAAATGCGCTCAACCATTGCAAAATTAACATACAAATTTTTTGATTCGTTTAATATTTATTATAAATAAATTATAATTGCCCTAAAAGTAGGTACTATTAGTGAGAATTAACTAAGCTTAGTGTATATATTTTATATTTATCCAGTTTAGGGTCAACAAAGAATTTCACTTTTACCATTACTTATAATTTCATAGGAGTCGTCGTCTATTATTTTGTATATATCCTGCCTGTAGTTTTTGAGGTTGTGAAGGAACCTCATCGAGCTCTCTTCCCGGATTTTCGTTAAAACTGAAGGTAAGGTCTTGGTTCTGGCTTCTTCGGCAAGCGAGGCATAATATTTTTCCTGTAACAAAGAAAACATTATTGAATGATTGAAGCATTAGATTTTAATAACAAAGGCAACGGATGTTCTTGCCAACTGATACCTATTTACTAAAGTTGTCAAGGCGTACGATAACAGATAAGGTGACCGACTTGTTTAACTCATTTAACATTATCAAATCGTTTATACAAGGGCTTCATAAACACAGAGGGAAAATAAATAACATCGCTCGCCCGTCGATCGAGTCCAGTATCTGGTAAATAGTGAAAGGATCAAGACGTAATGGGCGAACTACGTTTCAATACACATTTGAAGATAAGAACTACTTGTTTAAATAGAAGTGTTCATCGGTTATGTGCTCCTAGTGTTTATATGTTATTATTTAATTAGTTTAATTAATTTAATTTGTTATTTAAAATAATTTAAATAAATGCAAATCGTTGGTGTTGTTTCATTTAATTTATGCATACGCTATTGAATGACGAACGAGGTAATAAAATATGAAAGTGTCATGTATGTATTGTTAAATGGCATAAAAATAGATGATAGTGGTGTAATTAAATAATGTATTAATTGAGTTAATGTTAAAGATACTAATGTTTAGGCTATACGTATATATTTTAATACTTAGTTGATTAAGCATCAAATCTTGATGCAAAACCACAACAATTTTTAAAGACAAATATGATTTGAAATTTGTTTATTGCCTTATTTTTGATTAAAAATCATCTTTTTCCGTTTATAAATAATTTACAGATCAACAAGGTTTGTATTTCATTAAATAAATTGACAAGACATTTTACACAAAGGTATAAAGATAAAATCGGTATTAAGAATATTCCAATAGGAAATATGCTATGTTCATGAGAATAAGCCGGAAATCAGGACCCGGTAGTGAACAAACAAAACGCTAGGCAGAAAAAAAAAGAGGCAAGATCATTTCTACTTCTCAAGCCTGTCTTCTTAATATTCATTCTGTCTACATTATTCATGTGAATTTTTCAGTAAGGTGTAGTTTTCATGACTTCGCTCGAGGAGTGAGCTTAAATAAGGTATCCCATTTACATGTAGGCACAGAGCACAAATGAAGCTTCAAATGACAGATGCAATATCAATCCTGCTGTACAACTTAGAACGGTACAAAGAACAAACAGGTCAGGTTGATAAATTGCCGGGGATACTTGAGTTGTCTCTTATTTATGTTTTTTAAGAGAAATGTTTTATAAATATATAAATAAATCTTCTGATAGCAAAGAGCAAAAAGAAGTTTAGTTAAAACGATATTAAAATTTAATAGATATGCTGACCTGATCAAAATTACTTGTCGGAATGAGTTTACATACATATCTCTTGTTTACGATAAATTTATCTCTTGCCATTTAGTAAAGTAAAAGAAAGATCATTTTGTTATTGTAACATTTATTTGTGTTATAATTATGTATAGTAACAAATTTTTATAACTATCTTTATACCCTTTCGATTGAACTATTAGTCAATTAATATTAATTGTGTGCTGTAGAAAGTAAATATATATTTATATATTAAATTATTAGAACGTAAAAAGTATTTTAATTTGTGGCAGTGATCTCTTAACCTGTGGTCCGTGTACCCTTAGGGGTCTGAGTATCTATTGAGTGTGGTCCCCAAATGTGGCTCATCTCTAGATGATTTAACAATAATAAAAAATTACACAAAATTGCTGCTCTCGAGCGTTTTACGAATGGAATTAGATTTAATATTACAACTTAGAACCCGAATATAAATATTTCAAACGCAAAAAAACACTGATAATGTTTTGGATTAAAGTATTTTTTTATTGAAAAGGGCTCCTTATACATGTAACTGCTGCCTTTTTTATAACGATTAAATTTAAATACGAATAGTTCGATAAGTATATTATATAAAACAACGTTCAAATATAAAGAGAGATAAATATGATTACCACCTTTTTACCTGGGACCTACCCAGAAAGTACAAAAAACTAAGTTTCGGCCGAATTTTAGTGCGTTTTTTACTTTGAAAGTTTTTAGGCCTCCATTCCAATGCAATAGGGAATGTGCATGACTTTTATTTATTTATTATAATTCGATACCATATACATACACAAAATTCCTTAGATTTTCTCAAATATCTAACTTATTACCTGAGTTACAAAGCTTCAAAGTCGTTGGTTAGAGATCCAATATGTACAATGACGTCAAAGTACACGGGCGCCATCCATTGAAAAGGTTGTTCTGATAAGCAAGATATAAATATTTACTTTTAATGGTTATATCTCCCTGGTTGATCGTTCAATTTTAATTCTGTTTTCACTTTAAATATACTATTCCCAAATACTTAAAACTGATTTATTTATCAAATTAAATTTCATGCATATTCCCTATGATGTCAAACTTGTCTAATTCTTCCAAGCATTGTCTATGATCGTGTCCGGTTGACAACAATCCGAAAAATGTTCAGAGTAGGGTCACATTCGAAATTGACGTTTTATTCGTCGAAATCCTGGTTGCGTACTTTCAGAGTAGATCCCCTGGCTTTACATTCATAAAAAATCTATTGTTAGTTCATAAAAAGCCCATGGATACTAGGCTCTCTGACATACGAAGGTATCATCGTCCAAAATACAGTATTTATCGAGGCGGTATGTGGTGAGTTCGTCTAGAAACTTCTGGCTGCTGTCGTTGTGTACCTTGGTGAAGACTGCCGGCAGGGCGGCGCACCCGGACTCCATAGCCAGCGAGGTATAATACCCAGCCTGCCAGATTTATTGATACAGAACACTTGAATAGATGCACGGTAGGCTCCCGGCCCACGACCGATTGTAGGTGGGTGGTGATTGATTTTTGTAGGTGAAATGAAATGCAGATTATAATAGTGAAACACCTGTCTTATAGAAAGTCGTTCAAAAAATCGGTAAGAGGATAAATCGACCAAACCTGACGTGGATGAGCATCGTTATATAGAAGAACACTACATAGTTTCAGCCTGCACCTTCGTCTGCGTTGACTAGAATTTGGTGCTGAAAATGAATATGTCACAGCCATACCAACTAGCGGGCTGTATCTAATCAACCATAATTACTGGTCTCTTGAAATTTAAAGAGAACGTCTATGACTGTTGCCGCTATAATAACAAACTATAAATTAAATATTACAGAAACGTAGTGGTACTTGTACGGAACCCTCCATGTGCGAATCCGACTTACATATGGCCGATTTTTAAAAATCATCAAATCGGAATCTTACATTATTGCAGGATAAAAGTATCCTATGTGGCTTACCACCACCAAAACCTCCAACCCAAACTAGCTTTTAAAAACCGGTATTTGTTTCTCAAATTTCGAGAATTCGTTCTTTTCGATGCGAACTTCAAATTCTTAGTACTTCGGTAATCCGATATGATACGAGTAACATATTCTTCATTCAACCTTTCATTACGTCCTAGTACTAGGGAAAGGAACCGGGTGGCATTGAACCAAGTTTCCTCACTGATTTCGCAAACAGTTCCTGTACATAGCCGTTTATGGTATTGAGTCGGTTAACACATAAATTAATTCCGATTTATTTATATCTACGAGTTAAACCATAAATAAAATCTACAGTAGGAACTTATTTATTATAATTAGAGTCCCAAAGCAAGCGTGAAGATTTAGAAAGGTTTTTTTGCTGTTTTGGATAACTTTTTTACCAAAAAAACATTTTAGTCAAGCATTCCGCCATATAGTTCTTCTGATGGTACGTGATGAAGTGTGGCCGAAGGTGATAAATTCTTAAAAGTGATGATATAAAACGGATGCAGTTCCAAAAACGAAGGAGCATACAACTCGCGCAAGAACTGACTTATATCAAATAGTATAAAATAATATTGGGAGATCGTTTGACATCAGGACACTTGGCTTGAGTTATGCATTAGCTAGTTTCTATTCCTTGTATTAATTTGGGTTAAAAGAAAATCTCCCTGCTCACCTCAACCAGAACAACGCCAATGGCTTCTAATTGTCAAAATGCGACTAACCTGATCAGGCCCCATCATATGCGCCTGCCGTTTAGTGTAGCCTCTAGCGGCTCGATCAGACTTCTCATCTTCCCAACTCTGGACCATCTCTTCCTCCGAGGGTAGTTTGAAGGTCCCGTTCATTGACCGTACGTAATACCGGACCTGGAAGAGAGAGGTTCTATTAGACAGATTCACGAACTTGGTTCAAAAATAACCTTTTGAAGAAATACAGCAAATTCTTAAAAATCACAGACATGAAAATCTCACTCTAGCTATACTAGGACATCATAATTGATAGCTGATCGAGTACCTGCAAATCGAACATGGAGAAGGCGCACACGTAGTACGGTACTCCGATGAAGCACATGCTGGGGTGGTAAATGTTCACGAGGTGCTTGTATAGGGGCTCGACGCAGTTGTCCTCAACCCTGATGCCGCAGGACTTGTGGAGGAACGGGAAGTTGTACAGGTAACCTGGTTTGTAAGGGAAAATACTTTTAAACATTTCTTGGTAGAGTATTTTTTTATTTATTGAGGCATTGGCAGTTTAGACATCAGCCTTATTTAAGGCTAAATTCCTTTTTGAAGATGGTTTAGATGCTAAATAAAATGATGAGCAGAATTACAAATAATGTAAAAATTGAATTGTTGATTATGCATGTAGTCACATACTAGCGAACGGTAATTGCATGCTCTAATCAAAAACTTGGTAGGTCACATAAAGAGCGACTATACCGTTTTAGACTACGGTCTTTTCCAAAAATTTTGCCAGTCAAACAAAGCTTTACCTTTCTGAAAAAAGATTATCTACTTACCAGTGCACAAGAAGACTACGTCCACTTCATCTTCACTGCCGTCCTGGAAGAACACTCGCTTCCCTTCGATCCTCACCACGTCTGGCTTCTGTACCAGGTTGTCAGGGAATATGGTCTTGGGCTGTTCCTTGAGGTGGTGGCTCAAGATGACCTTCGGGGTTACCGCTGTGATCTCCAGAGCGATGTCCATGCCTGATGGCCCGGCCCCAATGACCAGCACGCGCTTGCCAGAAAACACTTCAGGTACCCGGTAATCATGACTATGCATGACATCACCTTGGGAAATAGTAGGCATTAAAATGTATGTTTTATATATTACTTACAGGTAAAACAGAGACTCAAGAATGGATTTAAATTGTTAAACCCGACTGTCAGAAGTGACATTACAGAAAACCATGGCCAAGATTGTTAACCGACTTCAAAAAAGTCACACAGGCATTTGGAATAGGGCTTTCCGACTCAGCGGTACAATATTATGGTTTCTGTTCTAAGATAAGTAGATAAGTAACTATGATTTCGATCGATATGGATGTCTAGATGTAATTGATTTGTACATACCTTCGTATTCCTTAAGTCCTGGTATACTTGGTATGAACGGGGTGTTGTAATGCCCGTTGCATACAAACACGTAGTCATATTCTCTGGTCTCCGACACTTCAGTCACCATGTCCTTGTAGGTCACATCCCACAGCTCTCCTGATGCCCCGGTCTTCGGTATCACCATTTGTACGTGTTGCTTGAACTGAAAAATATTGAAACATTTATGTTGGAGTTGATCCTCTTAACTTTTCATCTTTTGACGGCTGTGGTCGCCCAAAATTTTCTTTTTAATTGAAATTTTCAACATAAAAGATATTCGCTTTTCGCTTAAAGGTGAATTCCCTATCCATTTCTATATGTCATATATGTATATGTACGTACATATAAAAAAAACGATTTTTCGTACTTTAGCAGATTGTTTTCCACACCTTCATCCCCATTGATTTTCAACAATTTTTTATTTTCATTAAACGTAAAGTTTTGGAATGTATGTGTCGAGTTCTTTATTTGCTGCCACTTGGACATATTTGCTTACATTCAAATGTTCATCCACAATTTAACCCCCCATAACTTTTTAATGGGAAAACCGATATCGATTAAACATAGCTAAGACACGCTCGATTAAATCACCTTTCAAAAAAAAAACTACATCAAAATCAAACTTATAACACCCCTCTTTTTGCGTCGGGGGTTAAATCATTGATCATTCTCATCTGAAGCAATAATTACCTTGATGTGTTGGGAGACTCCATGTTTATCAGCATACAACTGTAGAAAGGCCAGCATGTCTTTGGCTGGTAGATAGGATTTTTCGCTGTCAGGTATCGGGAAGTCAGGGAATCCCATGATTTCTTTCGGAAGGTTTGTCCTGTTTGGAGCGAAAAAAGTTTTTAGTGCATACAATTTTGTCATACTGGCAACGGCAACATCACGTAACCGCTAGACTGCTGCCGTTGGAGAAACGACACGCTTGGAAAACGTCAGGTGGGAATAGGCCTAAGTAATTTTTTCGGTTCGGTTCGGAATGCATCTGCGAGCTTAAAAAAATCCGTGCCTATTTCATCTATATTTTTTCCAATAATTAATAAAAGCGGAAAGACAACAGAAGCGCTCAATTTCCCTTGTGTGTGACGATATTGACCTCATTATCTCGGGTGGCACTTTCAGATTGTTGTTTGTGAGCAATTAATTTATTTACTCTGTTGTTAATCTCTCGATTTACTCGCTGGCGATACCTTGAACCAGGGGTTGTCTCATGTATCGCGTAGAGTTTAATGTGATCGTTAGAAGTCAGAAATAAATTTACTAGTCCAAATCAACAAGGCAAGATTTTTTTTCTACATTAAAAGTTAATATAACTGGAAATTTATCTCCTTTCAACAACACGCCTTACGCCTAGATGATGGCTTTATTTAAACACAAGTAAATTTATTATTATTCTTCCGATGCCTCAATGAGTTCCGGTCCATATTCACCGGCAAGATCACAACCCATTCAGTCTTTTGTAAATTATGTCTATCAAGTCTAGTTGCTTCGACTACATGAAGAGGAAGAGCATTTCCTCATAAATTCAATGGCTTACCTTAAACTTTTGTACATGCTGGTGTGGATGGGTAGACCGAAGTCGTCGTATCCCACCTTTTCCGTGTAGACCCAGGTGCCACCCAGCTGCGGCGCCTGTTCCAGGATATCCACGCGGCTGACTCCAGGCTCTACCAGGAGATGACGAGCGGCACATAGCCCAGCTGCACCCGCCCCGATTATACACACGCGTGACATCCCTGGAATCAAACGTTGGATTTGAAATCCTCCTCTCATGTGCTGCAAGCCTGGTAGCTAGAGTTGTCACATTTTAACAATTGATTTCATGTTGGACTTGGTACCTACTAATTATAATTTAATCAAATCAAATTGCATAATCGTTACAATTAAAGTTGTTCCTTTTATCAATTTATACTCCAGTAAATTAACCAAAACAAATTATTAACCATTTTTAAAGTATCGCTGTCGGCAACTGTTATCTTTTTTTATGAAAATAATTTTTCAATTTCATATTCGTAATCTTAACAAAAACAATTTTGTTTAGGATTAGACTTTTCCACGGCTCAATGAATGAGCCATGAATGATTTAATATTTTAAAGAAAACAATATCACCATAATTTTTGTTAAAAGTAAACTGTTTCTAGGGCAAACTTGAAATCTAAGCGACCACAAGTTACATTTAATTTTGATATTAAATCTGTAGAACATAGATTTTACTATCACAGTTTTGAAGCATGTTAAAAGTCTTGTTTTGGAACCATTTCACAATAAATACTAACTTGGGTTTTGATTATCAAAGTCTCGATAAATACATAAATCCACTTGTACAAAACATCTACAAGCTAAGATAGATAGGTAGGTAGGTCCATTAGGCATGCCGTTACTTCTCTTAATAATTATAGTACAATCAAAACTTACTCTTTATCATCAATTAAAGCCCCTTTTTAACGATGTTTACACTCCGTACCGTGTCAGCTCAAATAACTACCGATAATAGTTTTACCGAGCGTCGTCGGTACGTATGGTGTAGGTGATAAGTAACCAACCTATCCGGATCCGACCAGACTTGCATTGCTTTCGAAACCGCTTGTGTCTATGATATCCTGGTAGAGGCGATAACGCAACGACAAGATTAAAGCAACAACAAAATTTAATTTGTTTAATTTTTACTAAAGATTTCCACTACTATATCCTGGGATTTTTAAATAGCACCCCATTGATTTAAGGGTCTGTGAACTTGAAACTCCAAGATAATCAGTCTTGGTAACATTTGAATACATCACCATAGCATTTTCAATTTTAAAATTACTCCCACAATAATGCAACTTGGAAAATTCTTGACACGAACATTCATAAAATGAATGATAGTCCATAGTGAGAGTGTAAAGAAAAAAAGTTTATCTAAAAGGTCAGAAAGTTAGACATTGTATAATTAATTGTATAAACAATAGTGAATTGCTTTCTTTTACGTAATGAAATTGGTCACCGACCCTGCTGAGACAATGATCTGTCCATCGGTTAATGAGCTTAGACTTATTTGATAGTTATTAATTTTACGTCAATATTTGGTCGTACATTAAAATATTTTTGATTTACTTTGCTTTTCCGGTATTGTATATGTGTTGAGGCATTTGTGAAATTTCTAACTCCGATTTTATTTATTAGTTAAAATAATGATTAAACGTGTGAATTTAGAATTTAACCTGACTTGATTTTAGCACGAAAAATCTCAAAATAAAGATCATACACACATTTAGAACTTTGGCGAAAAAAGCATATGGCGAGAGTTTTCATGACATATTTCGCGGCCTCTTGTTTTTTGCTAGCCTGGTTGAATGATAATTCTTTGAACCTATTTATATATTTTTTTGAATTTTTGGGACGTAACTTGTGGAAATGCAGCTAGCTGGTGCTATCGACACACTCCATTGTACAATTTGATTTTCAATTTCTATCATATAAATTTAAACAATTTTTATTTCTCAGAAAAACCATTATGGGTCATAATAGTAAATCTGTGTTAATTATCTGTGCCTGCCTGGCCGTTCTGAAGGATTTGGTCAGGCATATCGTTGACCTAACAGAGCTGAGCACTGTGCGATCAGTGTATCGAAGGTTGCATTGCATGCAAGTGTGGTTGGTCATCTTATCAGATAACAACGGTACTACAGATAGAACAGATTTTTGAATATACTGGAGATAAACTGAGTTGCCAGAAAAATATAATTAAGTTATCAATTACCTAACAAAAGCCAAATCGAATCGAATTGTAAATTTACGTTTGATTATAATGATGAATTTAAAGAATTCACAAAATATAATAAAGTAAAGTGAAACCCTTAACGTTACGGAATAAATTCTATGGTTAAAGATTTTTTAAGCTTTATTTCGCTTACTTTGATAAAAGCATTTAAAATACCATTATAATTAACGCTCGGAAATATGATGATTTAAAAAACTTATTATACAATTCTATTAAATAATACTATATTTGAAATATAAATAGGAATGTTTGCTTTGCTGATTTTTAATGAAAAACTTATATATAAATACAAACCTTTAAAATTATATTTCCAAAATTATATTGAAAAACGAAAATCACCAAAGCACTATCACTTTTTTTATCTATCTATTTTTTATTTTTATTTTTGTGGGAACAGTAAAGTGCAAGTTGCGACGTTGCGATAGCAAATGACGCGGGAATCGGGTTCCTTCACTATTTATGTTGCGCACGCGCAGGCCTGAATGAGAAATGCTGGGATACATTTTCAGTTTCTTGCATGTCCCATCTTATATCGGATTATGTGCTTCTCTCCTAGTATCATTAATTGTTGTTTGTTGTAAAAATTATCGGGTTGAATTCATATTCTTTTGGGTTTTATCGTTAGGTTTTTAGTTTTATTTTACATAACTAGATAGTATATATTTTATTTACATTTTACTTGCATAAAATATTACTGGCTATGTACATAATGCAATAGGCCAACTTTTAGTTTGTCCCAGATCAAATAGGTAACGTCCAGCATAAAGAGACCTCTAATAACTCTCTCGTAGTTCGAAAATCTCGTAATCAATATGGGTGAATGTAGTTAGGAGGTGTCAGGTTAAACTGGATATCGATATAATGACGAAACTATATGCTAGACTTGCGTTGAGACACCTTCCGGTGTGTGCGAGCGAGAAGGTTATATAAACAATATACCTGTCCTTCGCTGTTTGTTCTACAATGGTATTATTTTCTAAAAGATGCACATTATTTATTAAAAGAATTTTAAACACCTCCGTCTTCTATGTTTCATCCATAATAATGTTTGTTACTTATAGAAGAATGATTATATTAATGTATTTTTACTTATAATAAATAATACAAAAGCATCTATATGGTGTAAAATCAATTAATAATTGGAAGTAATGATGTCAAACAAGAATTAGAGAGTGCCAAAATATTGTTTATAATTAAATTAAGAATGTCATTCAATTAATTAGCTAACAAATTAATGTAATTGTGTTTCGATTTAACACGTGTTGTTTAATTAGTTGCACTTTAATGTTAAAAATAAAAATGTTAGGTACTTGTTAATAAAAAATTAAAAAAGGCTCGCCACCCTACGCATAGGAAAAAAAATCAATTTTATGGTGGCGTTGCATACTTAGTTTCTGATGCAACATTGTACTAGGCTTGCATGTCACTGGAAGGGATTGGTTGGACTGATGTTTCAGCATACATTTGATTTTAACATGTCTCAGATTGTATACGATTAATTTTATGGATATCGAAACGTAGTATTAGAATAACATTGCGTTTTGAATTATTTCTAGCGACATACTAGTAACTAGTAGCGATTTGTTTCACTTTAAAAAAATATATTATAAAGTATAAGGACCTAAGTACTTTACAATGTTTGTTTGCATGTAGATGTTTACAGTATTCCTGACCTAACTTAATTTATTAAGTTAAATGCTTGATTTTATTTTAACTGATTTATTTATCTTTACTGATTTATTGATATGATGCTGGCAATGTCACCTTGTAAGCTTGTGCCTGTATCGCACTCGTTTATCATAGCATAGATCTACTAAGCCGGATCTAATAGTGACCTACTATGCAGAAATCGTCTTCCATCACTAGGATATCATAAAAGTACAACGAATTATTAATAGCCAGCATAATCTACCGGCCACTGAACTTCTATAGGTACTGTGCCAAAGTTCTATTTAGCAGACGGTACCAAATTACCTGCTAACTCGGCGACGCGCGATAAATGATGTAACACTCCTCATGCTTGCATCGCGCCTGGTGGAGAGAGAGAGCTGTATAGTTAGTTGTTGCACGTCTGAAAAAACTCTTCGCTTCAGCAGAGAAAATTGCCTACAAAAGTTACATCCCCAATTTTTTATAATGTGCTGCTGGCTATAATGGTTTCAGCTTCGATTTCGCTGGCGGGGGTGGTTATTTGCAAGACTGATTGTTTTGCTTACTGCAGGGCCATTCACAGGAATCGGGAAAAGAATTCGATCCGAATGTTATACTGACTGAATTCACATCTCCCTTCGTTAGGATACCACTCGGAAAGCATCTAAATAAAAACGCACCCTTATTCCAAATTTTCACGAAAAAACAGATTTGCAAATAAAACGTCCTATAAATTATTGAAATTAATTTCTGTTCCCTATCTTGACCGTCAAAAAGCTTATTTATCTCTTATAATTATCACTTTTCAAGATCTCGCCAGCCTCAGAGCATTCGGAAAGTTTCTGATGCGAACTGTCACATTTCTGAAAACAAATGTCAAATTTATCCGAACTGTGAATGTGAATAGCGTTCCTTTCGAGCATTTGTCGAATCCGAGTCGATTCCGTGTTCGGAGATGATTGTGAATAGCCCTGCTGGTCTTGGATGTAGGATTAATTTATACCATATTGTTGCTTAGCAACTGCGACACAAGATTATTCAATCATACTGAAGGGCTGAGTCCAACGTATGTGTCGTGATGTGGTTATTCATTTATTATTATGGGTCCCAAGATGGTAGAAACACAACAAGACCGAAAACATTATATGGTACAACCACCATACCCGTCCGCCTCGCCATCCAACCTGACCTAATGAACCGAACAATTGGGGAACATTTCGATACTGTACTGTGAAAACCTCATATGAGCGTTCAATAAAAATTATATTTAATGAAATAATCAATTATTTTGCTGATCATCCATATGTCTATCGAGGTCCGAACTAAAAACTGTTCACCATAGACCTTTGTTACAAAGTTTATATCGAAAATAGGGGTTTCCACGTAGAAGACGCTCCAACTCTTATGAAGGCAGGGAGAGAAGTTAGAAAGACAATCAAGGGAACCGGCTCGATCTCAGCATGATCCATGCTATGAGTTGCAGTGGTGGTAGGAGAAAGTTACAGATGTGCCCCAAAAAAGACTGCTGGGAAAAAGTACCTACCCGCCATGGCAGAATATTAATCAAGTTGTCGGTGCTTTGGTGAAAGGCAGTAAACAAATATCTATTGACATGCAGCAGCATAAGAGATAACAGAATTTTGTTTTCTTATTCGTCACATTCTGATTCTGATACGATATGAAGGCGAGATTTACCTACGTCATTGTATTCCAAGTAAAATTGCGTCAAATTGTTGAACAAACATGTGTATTGCGGATCTTGGAGTAAGTAGGTCGAATTATGTCACTTTTATCATACCTATTATTGTGTTAACTGAAAGTATTTAGCTTTAAAAACATTAGGAATAAATGTAAATATATATCTATTAAGAAACCATTTCTCAATAACAAATGAATCTCTTTAAATAATTTTAGCTAAAACAACGAAATGCTTTGCTGACAGGATCCTAGTAAGAAAACTATCTAGTTGTTTTTTGGTATATTTTAGCATGCCCCATCGATCTGCAATGACTCATGAAAGTGTCTAGGGGCACACCCGCCACTCCTTCCCATTACTGCAACTGCTGTTCACCAAGATCAACAATAATAATAATAATAACCACATCACGATACACTCATTGTCTCAGCCCTGCAGTAAGTATCGTAAGAACTTGTGTCACAGGAACTAAGCAAGGATATGGTTTATACTACATAGATAAGAATACAACATCCAACCATAGTGTCCTTTGATCGAATAATCAGCGAATAATGCAGTTGTGCATGACGCACATGCTGTGCTCGGACACCCTACCGGCTGTCTTGGGACCCGCAACGAAGTTAATCAGAAGAAATAGGAGGTAGACAAAAGCGGTTTCAGACTTCCCTCCCAGCAGTGGAAACGGCCAAAAAGCCAAAAGATAAAGGAATCAAATTATTAAAGTCTTTGTCACAAATTTTGTACATATTCTAAAACATGTTTTTTTTTTTTTTCATAAAATCACGTGTCAACTTTACAAAACGTTAGCACGTTAATCTCCGAAATTCTCCAAACTTGTTTGGTCAGTTATAGCTTGAAAGATTATGTAGTTTTGAGCCGATATCGTATCGTTGTCCAGATTGAAAACTGATCAAGCGAAACTGAGAAGAGATTCGAGAGGGATACGAAGCTTATATGTATGTTTCATATATAATATAATACCTATTTGTTTTATTACAATAAATACGTTACAAAAGTTATCAACGCAACACATTCCAGATATTTCGAAACGGCACAAAGTAAAAACATCAACGGAACTAAAACGAATAATATTTGTCGAATGTTCTTCAACTTTGAACTGAAACATTCCACTGTTTTTATTTTGTCTATGACAAAGAATTAACAACTGCCTGTTGCTGACTTTCTTCGTAATTATTCGAAATTATATCTTTATTAGTACTTATATCCTACCAGCGTCTACACCTTCGGGTGTTTTGTCCAAAATTTAGGGCATTTATACGCAAAAATAATCTGAGGTGGCAACACTGTGTCCTTCTAACCCTACTTTTAATAATCTGAGGTGGCAACACTGTGTCCTTCTAACCCTACTTTTAATAATCTGAGGTGGCAACACTGTGTCCTTCTAACCCTACTTTTTTGTGTTCATGTTCGGATGTTTGTGATGATAATGCATTATAACCTTGTTTATCACGTATGTTACTTTTTACTCGATTTTTTTTTGTTTCCTGATGGAAAAGACAAAAGCTAGTACTATATATTCATATCTGCTATGCAGTAGTGTAAATGTACCGTTGATGCCCGTGGAAAATGAAGATGGCGACCATTCCTAAAACTTTATTCAGGTCTTAATTTTCATGAAAATCGCCAGAATTTTAGCCCCTCCCTTAATGTTTTTATGTGGTAAACACGGAATTTCACACGGCACGGACAGGGGCCTCGGCTGGAGCCCCGTGCTTTGTCATCCTATAATAGTAAGTTGCGCCACTGCTGCTATGGACATATTAGCTAGGAGGAAATTGCTTGAGAAACGACTTTTCTAGTTTATTGAATGGATTTTAATATACATAAATTATATTTCCAGTTTTCGCGTTGATGCTTATACATAAATATGCCAATCAGGGTCGTATTTACTCTAGGGAAATACTTTATAATTAATAAATCGGGCGGTAAAGCCCAATGGCCCCGGGCGCCAAATCACTGAATACGCCTCATGTAACATTTAATTATTAAAGTAAAAACACCGCGTCTTACCTATCATTAATCTAGTCTTGCTTGTATTTTCATTAATTACAGCTATATACCAAGGTATTTAATGATCAAACAAACAATAATTGGGTCAGCTGGGTCTCGAACTCGCGACTCTGATAAAATATCTGATAACTATTGCACTAATACGCTGGTTCCAGCTAGTTAAAATTAGTTATAAATCAGTAAACTTGCACACAGTTATGTGACGCGTGTTTGGATAAATTTAAATTGTACTATATTTATATCCTCTCCAACCATTATCTGTAACTAGGATGTTATAAACTGGAAAAGGTTAGCATTAATCGTGAGATTGCCTAGTTTTAACCCCCAACGAAAAAAGAGGGGTTTAATAAGTTTGAATTGTATGTTTGTCTGATTTCATAGCTCCCAAATGAATGGATCAATTTGAAGCTGATCTGATAGAGGTGGTTCTTAGCTATGATTTATTCAAATCTATCCAGGCACTGGAAGGTCTTTAGATCATTTTGTAGTTGTCGAAGGATTTTCACTAACTTTCACTTCACAAGTCTAATAGATGAGTGGTGTACCTGCTATTACTTCAACTTTTTTTTAATTCATGACCAGGCAGGCATTTGACCCCAAACCCGCCTGATGTTAAGCGGCGATGAGATCTAAGGCGGATCATGCCTGCCTAGAAGAAACCTATTCACTCTTGCCTTAAAGAGACCCAAGTTATATTGGTCAGGGAACACATCGGCAGGCAAAGTATTCCACACCCTTGCAGTACGCATTATGAAGGAGCTATTGAAGCGTTTAGTTCGGATGGTCGCAATATCTACTACAAAAGGATGCAACTTCAGCCTACGTCTTGTATTCCGATTATAAAAGGGGGCCGGTGGAATTAAATTGTGCAATTCCTGCGCACACTCTCCGAAATGTATCCTATAAAATACCGATAGACACGCAACTTCAAGGCGGTGGCTGAGGTCATGAAAGTTAGCAATATCATCGTCAATCCCGATGATTCTTCGGGCTCGCTTTTCAATAGAGTTTTAAGCTGCTAGCTGATACTTGGCTGAACCATCCCAAAGGTGACAGCAATATTCCAAACAAGGCCGAATTTGCGCTTTATACAGGACAAGCCGTTGTTTGGGCGTGAAGTATCGCCTAACCCGGGATAGAACACCAAGCTTTTTAGCCGCCGCTTTGGCTATAGACTCGATGTAGGAGCCGAAATTCATGTTCGACGATATTTCCAGGCCAAGAAGTTGCATATGATTAGTTATCGGTATTGATACACCCCGGAAAGTCGGAGTCAGCTGGAAGGGACTCCGTTTGGCGGAAAAAACACACGCCTGTGTTTTGGCTGCATTGAATCCAACAAGATTGGCTTCACCCCAGTCCGAGACTGCCTGAAGTGCCAGATTCAAGCGCCCAACTAGATACTCTCGACAATACTGAGTTTCATTCCGACTGGCCCGAGAACTGGAGAAGTATCTGCCCGTAACAGTAGTGTCATCTGCATAACCAACTGTTGCAGGAACTAGCAGATCATTAATGTGTAGCAGGAATAGTGTTGCGGATAGAACTGACCCCTGGGGAACACCAGACTTCAGACAGGGGGACTTCAGAGGTATTTCTAGACATGTTGACCTTGACCTGATGCTGCATCGTGTAGTCAGCGGTATACCCAACTCCTCAGCAACTTACAGCCGATATATCGTGATTGGTATCTTCAGAATGGTCTCAAGGAGTAGTTATCAGACAGATAATGATCATCGTCAGTTCATTTTGTATTCGGGAGAATCAGGGGAAATTTTAGTAGAATTATCGCTATAAAGCTAAAAATGTTTTTTTTATTTTTACTGTTAAATAAAATACGTGCACAGCAACGCATAACAGCTAGTTTGCTTTTAAAGAGGTGATTTGGTATATAGACTTTAAGGCAAGACAAGAGAAACTTATAAAAGAATGGTGCTTGCTATACATATAGTCTTTTTTTTGGAGCGTCCCCTGTGTTTTTGGTAAGTTGTAGGAACATAATTAAAATCTAGGAGTTCTTACGTCTCTTTCGTAGTTCAACTTATGGAATGGAGTACTGATAGTGTTCTTCGCTTGGTTTCTTACTATTTCTTCTGATTAAGTTCGTTGCGGGTCCCAAGACAGCCGGTAGGGTGTTCGGGCATAGCCTGTGCGTCATTGCACAGCTGCATTATTCGTTGATTATTCGATCAAAGGACGCCACTGTTGATCCTGGTGAACTGAAGTTGTAGGGGTGGGATGGAATGGCGGGTGTGAATAACATGGAAAAAAAAAACTGTTATTTTTTAAGACTATAATTAGTATGTCGTCCTCTTAGTATGAGGCGTTTTCGTCACTTCCCTTCGACGTTATCATAACCGGATTCTACTACATATAAACCGAAGTATTGTTTTAATCAAATATAACAGATAAGGTCTTTATTTATTATTCTATACTATATAACTACACTAATATTAATAAGCTAGGTGTTTATACATTACTCATATAACCTATCCTTTCCTCACTTATTAACTTAAAGGTACTAAAATATCTGATAATTAAATTTATTTTTCTAGACTCGTGGAGAATTGTAGGACTTAAATCAAACTTGTGCGATTAATTATTCAAATAACTCAGATTAATTTATAAACAGCTTGTACGTTATAGTAAGTAGGTAGAACATTAAGTTTTATGGCTTTATAATAGTAATTAAACTTTGTCCTTCTGTCTATATATACTACTCAAAACAAAATAAGGGCCACGAGGTATTTTTTCATTTTGGTGTACATTATTAAACATTTACATATTGAAAGTAGTAAAATATTGAGTATACAAACTCTTTGATACCTAAACTTTTTAATATTGTAGTATTCATCTAATGCTGGCAAACAATTTTAATAAAATTTGATTTAAAATTATTTTTGAAAATGTTGATTCCATTTTCTTTGTCGTTTTGCTTTCCTTAGCTTCTTGGTTTATTAGAAATTATCAGAGTTCATTGATATCTCGAGTCAGAAACATCTTTTGCAATATGCCACAAGCACGCAGGCGTCATATGGACTTGCTGACAGCAAACAGAGCCGTTACAATGATTGAAGAAGGTCATTCGCAGCGATCTGTGGGTTTGCAATTGGGATTTTCTCGAAGAGCTATTCAAAATCTATGGAATCGTTTCCAAGAGACCGGCAGTGTTAGAAGAAGACCTGGTTCGGGCAGAGTTCGCATTACAACAGCTCAAGAGGATCGTTACATTCGATTAAGTGCGCGCAGAGATCGCACAACGACGGCCCGCAAGCTGCAAAATCGTTTACGGCTCACAACGGGTATTCGTGTCAGTGACCAAACTATTCGTAATCGATTGCATGAAGACCAGCAGGCATCAAGAATGCGAGTTGTCCGTGTTCCATTAACCAGAAATCATCGTGCAAATCGTTTAAGATTTACCCGTCAACATTTGGACTGGGACATAAACCAATGGGGCATGGTGCTCTTCACAGACGAATGCAAAGTTAAATTTTTAACGACGATCGGCGTATTAGAGTATAGAGAAGACGCGGCGAGAGATTTTCAGAAGCCTGCATCCATGAAGTCGATCATTTTGATGGTCCAAATGTAACGATTTGGGGCGGGATAAGCTTACACGGCAAAACTGAGCTCGCTATTTTAAATGAGGGTACT
Organism: Choreutis nemorana; assembly: GCA_949316135.1. Taxonomy (NCBI): domain Eukaryota; kingdom Metazoa; phylum Arthropoda; class Insecta; order Lepidoptera; family Choreutidae; genus Choreutis; species Choreutis nemorana. The sequence goes on along the minus strand of OX438606.1, from coordinate 9,036,262 downwards.
GTTACTGCTCAGCGGTATATTGAGGAAGTTGTCAGACCACATGTGATCCCATTTGCGCAGCGAGCGGATCCTGGATTCATCTTGATGCAAGACAATGCTCGTGCACACAGGGCTCAAGCGACTCGGTTTGTACTGGAAGCGTCTCAAATTCAAGTCTTGCCGTGGCCGGCGAACAGTCCGGACTTAAATCCAATAGAGCACATGTGGGATCAGTTGAAACGAAGAGTTAGAGACGGTGATCAGGAAATCCACAACCAACAGCAACTCATCAACGCTGTTAAAAGGGCCTGGGAAGAGATTCCAATGGAAAATGTCAGGCATTTGATTGAGAACATGCACTCCAGGCTTCAGGAGTGCGTAGCGAAACGAGGAGGGCATACTCGTTACTTATAGATGACCATAGAGTATTTTCTTTTGTTTTCAGTAACTTTACATTGTTTTTATTTTTAACCTTAAATGTGATTTTTTCTTTCCAAAGCAAATAAACTTTTTAATCATGATTATTGCAATAAGTTTATTGGTCTACACGGTAAAAACAACATTAGTTTTCGTTATGGAGACAAAAAAATATGTATTGGTTTTATTATTTTCATGGTACAGACAAAATACCTCGTGGCCCTTATTTTGTTTTGAGTAGTATATATAAAAAATATTAGTAAGTAGTTCATAACCAAGCAACCATCGAACTTCGTATCTATTCGTGCATGCGTGATAGTAAAGAATGTAGGTACTCAAATCCACGAGTTAAACATCCAGGGACACTTAAAAACTCCTTTAAAATAAAAAAAGCAAAGGTAAATAATTGAATGTAAAATTTTTAAGCAGGCATTTTTGTAGATTGTTCGTTCGATGAATAAAGTGTTTTATTATATTTCATCAATTGGACTTTAATTATGTATATCCAAGAAAACAACATATAAAATTTCTGCCGAGTGAAAAACTATTGAATAATTATTTTCTTGTCTTTGAACCAATTCAATTCTTATTTTATGGCGACTATCGTATTGGACGACAACTAAGCCAATGTCACGTGATGAGAAATCCTTGTCTTGGTTGTTTCAAAACGAAATCACTATGACATTGATCGCACGGCATTGACATACGTCAAAAAGGATTGACACTTGACAGCCGCAATCTGTCTGTGTTATTACCACATACAATTTATTTTGTTTACATGTATTGTTTGTTACATTACAATATTGATAAATAAACTAATTGTCATGACTTGACTGTTGAGAGTGCATAGATAATGTTAGGGAAGTATTAATTATTCGTAGCAAAAGTACTTAAGTTAATTAAATAAAGTAATACGATGGACATAAACAATGAAAGAACATTTTTATTGGGTGAGTTCCTTGTTTTAATACTTCTAAATTAGGTAAGTAATAGATAATTATTAATTGTTCTCTATTTTAATTTACTTATCTAAAACTAAGGTCACGTGAAAACTAACCTCGGTGATTATATTTGTTCTGACAACCTATACAATTGGTTTTCTCATTGGTTTTAGTTTAATTTGTCAACACAAGAAAATATAATTTGTTAAAATAAAAATTAATGTAAAAATAAGAATAAAAATAAACTAGGACTTAATCAGTTGTTAAGAGTTTCTAAAACAGGAAGCCAAGTTACTTAATCAGACATAGGTAATACTGTAGCAACAAAATAACTGGTTATTTCATAATAGAAAAGCTGTTTTTAAACATTAAGTGTCTTCTTTCGCTGCACATAACTTTCATATAGTTTATTATTTTAGATGTATTATTTGTTTTAATTTACTAAACTGATGCCATCTAGTGAGACAAAAACAATAATATAATAGTGTTAAAAAAAAAAAGAGTGTCAATTGATAACCTTTTGGGAACAAATTGTAATGGAGTTTTGGCACTTTGATAACTTTTAATTATGATTATAATTGATATTAAAATTCATTTTGTGATTGCTTTGCTAGTAATATGTCAAAAGTCATTTGATTTTTAAATGTTTTTATTAGTGTACCTTCAACTTGTTTTACATATTGCACTCCAAGCCCCAAGATACAGGCTCAGCTAGTTAGGGGTCCGCTAGGTATTTTACTATGTAAACTTGTGTACTGTTATGTCAATTAACAACTTGAATTTGAATGTTGAAGCAATTAATCTTTGTGTCAAATTAATAATTAAAAAATAACTGACACAAAAGCTGTTTCTTGTTTTTGGGTTTTATTTTTTATTTGTTGTATCGGAAATAGAAATACACACTCTGTTAATGTTTTAACTGACTTTCTATTATGGTTCATGAGTTAAAGTCTGCTGATAGATAGCAAGTGTTTAGAAATGAGGCCTCACTGGCGCTCTTTCAGTTCAGAACCCAAAAAAATATGCAGAAGACTATAGACAATGATAATAATAATTAATTGTTTTTCTTAGGGCTAAACATTAACAAAACACTTATAATCTAGAACTCATAAACAGACTATGCCCAAACTAAGAAAACCTGTGACAAATAAGAATAACAATTATGTATGTAGGTAAAATACATGCAAAAAATACATATTTCTTAAAATACTTCACCAGAACAGTTTTACAAAACTTTTTATTTAAAACCTGTTTTCTGTAGTATTAAAAAAATATATAGAAAATTACAAAAAAAAATCCTAATTATCAAAATATAATGAATGAGTATAGACTGACAAACAATGATTCCACGTTAAATGTTTAATTAAGATTACTATTTCAAACTTTTTGTGTAAATTTGACTGTGTCTTAATCCTTTGATCATTTGATTAGTATATTCCTGAGATTATCTTTACTATTGTTTGAAATATAAATCTTTCCGAAGACACATTGTTAAATGTATCTAATTTAATCTTAGAATAGTGTAAAGTTTCTCGATCCCGATTATATTTGTCTACAAATAATTATCTCGTTTGTCAGACAAGGAAGTGAAACAGAAGATTTACAATTTGATACAATATTTTGATAGTGTAGCCGTGAAAAGTAGCTGAATATGTATTTTTTTTTTTTTCAACATCTTTAATAGTTGAGTTTCCATCAATTTGGTTAAGCTGTTTCAATGATTGTCCTTTCTTTATAAATTAATGTAGAAAACAAATTGAAATTAATAGATGAATTTCTTTTTAGAATTGTAACAACAGAAATCATACATATGAAATTCTAACAAAACCTAGCATCCCTTTATAGCATTAGGGATGAATAACAAAATGTTTTCAATAAAGTAAGTTAAAGTTCCATTTGTGAGCTTTTCAAAACCATTTATATAAATAAATAAATAAAAATATTTCATATTCAGATTGGATACCATATCTATTATCTATTAGTTTAAGAATAAAACTAAATATAATATTATCAGTATCCAAGTATGTAACGACAGGCATCTAGGCAGGCATGATCCACCTTAGACCTCATCGCCGCTTACCTGCCTGGTCTTGAATAAAAAAAAGACGAATAACTTGCCTTGTACTCAACTATTTATTGACAGATCGGAAATTATATTATTTTCTTATCTAGATTGCTTATTGTAGTTTAAATATTTTTTACTGTTCAGTATGTACAACTCAGATATTCCAATTTACTTAGTATTCAGGAATAAATGGATGATATGAATAGTTTGAATGCTGATTTCATACATATAACTAAATAACTAAAGGTTAGTTAATTAACCTGTTGCTTCCTTCCTTAATAAGGACTTTTCGAGCTTACCACCTAAAATTCAACTGTATTCAAAATTTATGATATCTACATTATTCTAGATTAAGATATTTTGGCTGTGGGTTGTTTATAAATAAAGGCAAATAAATAAAGCTGTGTATATTTGTGTAATGGTATTATGAGAATTAGTAAAACTGTGTGCACTGTAAAATATACAAAAAATTGACAGAACCCTACAAAGAGTACTAAGGAATCATAAAACGTAAACGACTCGCATAACCGCAGCAAAGCACAGGTACTCGAACATTGAATAGTTAAGCCTCAAGCCTCCTCTTCACAATCGCGTACGATCGACGAGCGTGATCGCCATTCGCCATGATTATCGTGCAAGTCCCCATACGTTCGGCTCAACAACAGTCGTTAATCATCGTCTGTACGCTATGGGCGTCTAAACTGTTGCTGCCGCCGCTATTTGAATTTATAATTTATTTACAAAAAAAAATGTAGGCCAGGTAAATGCTGGATGATATAATATCATTACAATTACAATATATATATTATTTTAATTAGGTTTTTTACACGAGTATTCATTGATGATTGAATACAAAAATAAAGTGTGATTCTCTATTACGAAGAAATACATTTATATTTACACGATACTTATAATAATATAGTTTAAATCATCATCATTATGACGACAAATGCACGTCTGCAATGCTTCGCTGTCCACCGCTGGAACGATCGGCGAGCATGTGAGTACTACAACGACTAAACTCACTAACTCTTTTGATGCGTGTCCAAAAACCCGACAACTTCCAAGTCGCTTACGAGCATAGACGATCATCGCCGAGTACATATCGTGTATACGATCGTGACCGGGCATGATCGCCTCTAGTCGGCGACTCGGCGATTGTGGAGAGGCAGCATTAGACATAAGTCATGTGGCTCACATTACAATAAGTAACTTGTCATTCGATGATTATCTATCGTTTTAATTTAGCTACGTGTTTTAATTCGGACGAGACGAAACAGAACTAGTTCGGACCCCGTGAAGGGGTGACGTGTTAAACGATATCTCAGAAATAGCATTAGTTTCGTGTTTGAGCATGACTGGTTGCCTAGGTACAGTTCTGTAGGATATTTTTTTGAACGTGAAATCGCGGTTCGTTGCGTCTGTAAATTAATTTAAATGATATTCATATTAGTTTCTTTAATTATGTTATGAATTCTTTGTGTATTTTTAAAGGCACGTGTTATGTTTAGTTATACTCAGCTTGGCTTTATTCTTATTAGCGGGCTTTTGTGGTGCCTAGGCACAACTGTAATTGAATGTTGTTGAATTCCTGGATCTTACACTGTTCTTTCATTGGACAATCAATCACTATCATGTCACAAGGATTGGTGTTAAGTTTTGTGCGTGTCTGTATGGCTGTAAGTTTCTGCGGCATGTTTAATGGGCAAATGAGATGTCATTACCTTATTTATATTTGAAGCTACTTTGTTTTATTATTAAAGAAGGATTTTATTTTAAAATTATTTTGAATGCTTTAAAGAAGAATGTTTTGTTTTTTAGTTAATTTTTAAGCTAGTTTATAAAGTTCAATTTAAGTAATTTTGCGTTATTTTTAAACGGTCATTTTCGTTATAGTTAATATTTCGAGTTATTTTTAGTAAGTTGAGGATAATTTTTTTCAGAGCACACGTCTTCGGGTCGTCTCCGCCGCACAGCCAGTAGACTGTGCAGCGTTGACTTTTGGAAGCGGAGACTGCCCATAACGATATGGCTGCCCAAATACACATTAGAAAACTTTGTCAGAGATGGTATTGCTGGTACGTATTTTTGGACCATATTCGACCACATTTTTGCATGCTTTTACAAAGCGAAATATATTCAAGTATTTAAACAAAGATAATCATCTTTTACCATATTTTTGGTAAATAAATCAAAATTAAATAACAATTGATTCGATTCAATATGAAGGTTTTTTTAAAAATTTTGTTGAATATAGTTTTTAAGATAAAATAACGTTTGAATTAAATTAATTTAGCGAACGAGTCAACTAGTAATTACGTTTATGTTAAATTATATATTTCTTATTGACAGACAAAGTACAGTGAAAAACTACAAATTATACATTATAAAAAAATACAAATTATCGTTTAATAATCTCTTGAAGAAAATTTGCTCAAATTAATGGTTGTCGTTGTTAAAATAATCAAATTTTAAGGTGACTGCGCAAAACACACAATCAATCTGATCATTTTGCGCCGGAGCTGGGGTGATTTTGTATGAAATTTATTTCAACAACAATCTAAACAATACCTGACACTGAACATTTTTTGAATAATTCAATAGATGTAGGTACGATCGTACATCTACCTCGGTAAACGATGCGTTCGCACGCTTTTTTAAATGTCAAAGTACTCTTTTAATTGCCCGAAGATAGTACTGTTGAATAGATAAAGCTTTTTAAACGACACTTGTTGTGCAATTCTGAGCGCCTGGTATCAAGTTCACATTTTAATGAGTAAATTTTAATTCTATTTGGTTTTGTAATTTGCATACCACGTAATTTTAAATTAATTGATTGTTTGAAATTATTTAGTTTGTCGTTTGTTAAAATGTTTAATTTTTATAAAAGCTTATGTGCAATTGTTTCAGGTATAACAGTTGGTCTGACATCTATTCCGCAAGGCATAGCATACGCTATAATAGCTGGCTTACCAGCTCAGGTAAAATATTATTTAAAAAATTCTACCTCATCGGCAAACAAGCAAACGCTTCACCGTATAGAAAGACCGCTACCTATTGATACAACGATGCTCTTAATGATATAGAACGCCAATGCGTTGCCCATGTTGAGGCAAAAGGTGTTATACCTCTCGTGCCGGAAAATTACACTGGCTTTCCAATTCTTTAAATCGAAATAAACCACACTGCTTCAATGTTCAGCTGTATGCATTGGCCAAGTTTTATGACCAACTTGAAAATTTCCGAATCCTTTGAGATTTGGCTCATGTTATAGGTATACTAATTCGTTATTTTAATGCATTTAAATATATTTTCTTAATTTTATCTAACAACTCAAAATAACACGATTGAAACATGTAGGTAAATGGATATTAACGAAGTATTCGAGACTTAACAAGTGTCAACAAACTACTAGATTTTAATGATACTTGAGATTGGCGCTTCACAAATTAATTGACAAGTGAAAGGAAATAATGAAACAATCAATAGAAAGAATACTAAATACTAACATAATCACAAAAAACACAGGTGTTAGATCTACGTGCGAGATCGTCTGCGTCGGTACCACCCTCCTTTCTATTTCTGCCGTGAAGCAGTTCGCTGTGTTTCGGTTTCGGATTGGAGAGCCGGCAAGAGAGGTATAACATGTTTGCTTCTACATAAGCAACGCATTGGTTCTCTTGGTGTTCCAGACATGAAGGACATTGCCGTGTCATTAAGTGGCAGTATCACTTTCCATCAGGCGAACTGTCCGCTATTTTCTCCATGATGTATAAAATAAACTAAAAAGATAACTACACTGAAAACGACCACCAAAATCGTCAAATTGGCGCAAAATTGTGGTACTTACGTTTAGTATTGAGTAGACTAATACATTCAGGTCAAATATTTTGTCCTCACTCCATATAAATATAATCGATAAATAATTCAGTAAAGTTTTTTAGTTTTTTGTTACAATTTTCAGGTTGGTCTATACTCGTCGGCCTTCCCTGGTATCGTGTACGTGTTATTTGGTAGTTGTAAAGTGGTAACCGTCGGTCCGACCGCTATACTTGCGGCCTTACTAGCTAAATACGTCGCGCTGTCACCTGACTTTGCCTATCTTGCTGCTTTCCTGGCTGGCTGCGTTATACTTCTACTAGGAGTCCTGCAATTAGGTAAGAGATATTTTGTTATTCTATACATAAACAGAGTTTGAATGATTCATCAAATTGCTGAGGAGTTTTGGAATGACCTAAACATAACATACATAACAATAAACTCACACCGCAATCCCTCGAGAAAGGTTGGTAGAGGTGTTTACACACCGCATTTCGTATGTTTATGTTGAGTTCCAATGTGACAGGTTGCGAATCTGTCGCCACAATCCGGGCACAATGAGGAACATGAAAGCTACAACTTACGGCAACCCGAGACTCGAACCCTCGACCTGTCGGGTTGGGCGGTCGGTTAACCACAGTACGTAACAAATGAGTGAGTGATTGGAATGAGTGAGTGACTGGTTTGACCTGCTATCAATGATCGTGTCTTTGAGTTGAATATGATACTACATTTCTAACAATTCAGGATCACTAAAGAACGTTAAACAAATGGTGCTGTAGCAACATCTTGTACGTAACAGCTTTGAAGTCTAGGAGACTTCACAGGACTATTTGGGTATTTTGTGATTTTTCGTAGGCTTTCTACTGCGTAGAACCATCTCACCACCACAGCTACTAAATCCTTTCTAGTAAATAAGCATATTATTATCTCGATAATCTTTCACTTGGCTATGTGATCCTATTTAAGTAAATGAATATGTTAAAAAAGTCTGGGTACTAGGTAAATAGTAAAGACGGGTGTGCCTCAGGGACCAATTCCGGGACCATTTTTGTGTTTGAATTGAAATTTTGTGTTTCCAACGAAATGTTAGCAAATTTTTATTTATTGTTTACAGGATTCCTGTTAGACTTTATATCCAAACCTGTGATATGCGGTTTCACAACTGCAGCCGCTCTGCAGATAGGGGCGACACAAATCAAATCACTATTTAGGCTTTCAGGTATTTATTTAGTTTTAAGACATCTTTTTGTTTATCAGTAAATGTCGCAAGTACAGTAACATGCTAGTACGGTTACTGTAGGCTCTAATAGGTTACTTGAGAGATGACGAAAAGACTAGTGAAATCATCGTATTTCAATTTATCCACACTTGTACAGCACTACAGATATTCACTGGTTAAAAAACTAGTATTTTTCACTCGAAATTTTTCTGTCATAAAAAAAGTTGATAAAAAATAACTTACACTTCCCGTTCCCGCCACTACGGGGCTAAAAGAGTGGCGACTCAAAACGTAGGGGCGTATATTATTTAAGGGATTATTAATGGGATATATTTACATGACGTGTATAGATCGTGGGTGTTACTTGCAAAGATACGCCCCCACGTTTTGAGTGGTTCCTCTTTCAGCCCCGTAGGGTTATTTTCTTATTTTTAGGACATTTAAAAATGTGGGTTTTTAGATTTTTTAAATCGATTAATTATTTTATTATTTTTTTATCTTTGTTGTTTGTCTGTTTGTCAAATTTGATCAAAATCGGTCCAGCCGTTTTTATAGTTGTAAATTGCATTGTCATCGGGTTTGAAGCTACCCTGAAAATTTCAGCCTGCTAGCCTATCGGGAAGTGCCTCAAAATTGAGTTGCAAAAATCCAACTGGAACGACAAACAAACAAACAAGAAAGTGAGTGTATAAAAACGGGGGAAAAAATAACTTACGCTTCCCGTTCCCGCCAAGCAGCTCCAAAATGTTATTAATTAATTATTTAATATCAGGTCCATCGGCAAGTACGTTTATAGATGCAGTGGTGAATTCAATCAAGAATATCAAAACAATTCATCTATGGGACTCTGTTTTGGGTATTACTACAATTATATCACTGCTTTTGCTAAAGGTTGGTAATTTTAATTTATTACTATTTATATTAGTATTTTATACCACATCATGGGCAAACAAGCAGACGGTTCACCCAATGGAAAGTGATACCGCTGCCTATTGACACGATGTTGTTCTTGATGTCTAGAACACCAGGAGCAATACCTATGCGTTGTCCATGTAGAGGTAAAGATGACCTCTCGTGCCGATAATTCCACTGGCTCTCTAATTCTTCGAACCGAGACACAGCGAACTGTTTAACGGTAAAAATTTCACGGCAGAAATAGAAAGGAGGTTCGTACCAACCCAGACGATTTCGGACGTCGATCTAAACACCTGTAAAAATAATTAAGCTGTTATTTATAATTGTTTACATAAGTAAGAAATACATAAAAGAAACGACAAGTGCAATTCAAACTCGTATAACGTACATACATACCTAGTACAAGATTTAACAATATATACATACAACTTTTGAAAATAAACAAGAACTAGCAAAAGTGAAGATTTTTCACAATTTTATTCCATGATATTCAAATGCTTAGTAAACGGGATGGATGCCTTTTGCCCTTTGGGAAGGGAATGTACAAAAGTAGTTTTGCATTTTTAGTGAAAAAAAATGAATAATAAACATAATTTTAAAGCAAATGAAAGTACCAGTAACGCAGCAGTCGTCAAGAGGTCGCTTGTTGGCGTCGCAGGCCGCGCTGTACGCGGTGCGCGCGCGGCCCGCCCTCGCGGTGGGCGGCGCCGCGCTGCTGGCGAGCTGCCTCCACGCTCACGACGTCGCGCCCTTCGCACTCACTGGTGAGCTATGCTTGCCTGGTATTTGTTTCTTTCATTTTTTTACAATAAAACAACAAAAACAGGTTTAGTCACAGTTTTTCTTACCAAATAAAAGAGTAAAAGCTAAATAAAGTCTTTACACACAAACAAACAGTCGCAAATCCTCTTAATTTACACACACGAGTGTCGTACAAATTTCGATGTAGTCGCGTAAAGTCAAAAGCTATCATAATAATAAAACTTAAAGTCCTCTTTGTATTCCTTTTTACGAAAACTACGCCAAAAAAAGAGTATGGAGGTAGACAAAAAATTAGTTCAGAAACCTAATATGCATAAGAAATACAATAAATACAAATCTCATTGATATTTACAAATACATGACGGTATTTATGGTAAACTCTATGCTAAGACAAAAAGAGGTTCATATAAATACTCTTTTGTCGAATTTCGACTACTCGGCGACCTCAGGTTAAGATTTTGTATGAAATTTATTTCAACAACAATCTAAACAATACCTGACACTGAACATTTTTTGAATAATTCAATAGATGTAGGTACGATCGTACATCTACCTCGGTAAACGATGCGTTCGCACGCTTTTTTAAATGTCAAAGTACTCTTTTAATTGCCCGAAGATAGCACTGTTGAATAGATAAAGCTTTTTAAACGACACTTGTTGTGCAATTCTGAGCGCCTGGTATCAAGTTCACATTTTAATGAGTAAATTTTAATTCTATTTGGTATTGTAATTTGTATACCACGTAATTTTAAATTAATTGATTGTTTGAAATTATTTAGTTTGTCGTTTGTTAAAATGTTTAATTTTTATAAAAGCTTATGTGCAATTGTTTCAGGTATAACAGTTGGTCTGACATCTATTCCGCAAGGCATAGCATACGCTATAATAGCTGGCTTACCAGCTCAGGTAAAATATTATTTAAAAAATTCTACCTCATCGGCAAACAAGCAAACGCTTCACCGTATAGAAAGACCGCTACCTATTGATACAACGATGCTCTTAATGATATAGAACGCCAATGCGTTGCCCATGTTGAGGCAAAAGGTGTTATACCTCTCGTGCCGGAAAATTACACTGGCTTTCCAATTCTTTAAATCGAAATAAACCACACTGCTTCAATGTTCAGCTGTATGCATTGGCCAAGTTTTATGACCAACTTGAAAATTTCCGAATCCTTTGAGATTTGGCTCATGTTATAGGTATACTAATTCGTTATTTTAATGCATTTAAATATATTTTCTTAATTTTATCTAACAACTCAAAATAACACGATTGAAACATGTAGGTAAATGGATATTAACGAAGTATTCGAGACTTAACAAGTGTCAACAAACTACTAGATTTTAATGATACTTGAGATTGGCGCTTCACAAATTAATTGACAAGTGAAAGGAAATAATGAAACAATCAATAGAAAGAATACTAAATACTAACATAATCACAAAAAACACAGGTGTCACACGTGCGAGATCGTCTGCGTCGGTACCACCCTCCTTTCTATTTCTGCCGTGAAGCAGTTCGCTGTGTTTCGGTTTCGGATTGGAGAGCCGGCAAGAGAGGTATAACATGTTTGCTTCTACATAAGCAACGCATTGGTTCTCTTGGTGTTCCAGACATGAAGGACATTGCCGTGTCATTAAGTGGCAGTATCACTTTCCATCAGGCGAACTGTCCGCTATTTTCTCCATGATGTATAAAATAAACTAAAAAGATAACTACACTGAAAACGACCACCAAAATCGTCAAATTGGCGCAAAATTGTGGTACTTACGTTTAGTATTGAGTAGACTAATACATTCAGGTCAAATATTTTGTCCTCACTCCATATAAATATAATCGATAAATAATTCAGTAAAGTTTTTTAGTTTTTTGTTACAATTTTCAGGTTGGTCTATACTCGTCGGCCTTCCCTGGTATCGTGTACGTGTTATTTGGTAGTTGTAAAGTGGTAACCGTCGGTCCGACCGCTATACTTGCGGCCTTACTAGCTAAATACGTCGCGCTGTCACCTGACTTTGCCTATCTTGCTGCTTTCCTGGCTGGCTGCGTTATACTTCTACTAGGAGTCCTGCAATTAGGTAAGAGATATTTTGTTATTCTATACATAAACAGAGTTTGAATGATTCATCAAATTGCTGAGGAGTTTTGGAATGACCTAAACATAACATACATAACAATAAACTCACACCGCAATCCCTCGAGAAAGGTTGGTAGAGGTGTTTACACACCGCATTTCGTATGTTTATGTTGAGTTCCAATGTGACAGGTTGCGAATCTGTCGCCACTATCCGGGCACAATGAGGAACATGAAAGCTACAACTTACGGCAACCCGAGACTCGAACCCTCGACCTGTCGGGTTGGGCGGTCGGTTAACCACAGTACGTAACAAATGAGTGAGTGATTGGAATGAGTGAGTGACTGGTTTGACCTGCTATCAATGATCGTGTCTTTGAGTTGAATATGATACTACATTTCTAACAATTCAGGATCACTAAAGAACGTTAAACAAATGGTGCTGTAGCAACATCTTGTACGTAACAGCTTTGAAGTCTAGGAGACTTCACAGGACTATTTGGGTATTTTGTGATTTTTCGTAGGCTTTCTACTGCGTAGAACCATCTCACCACCACAACTACTAAATCCTTTCTAGTAAATAAGCATATTATTATCTCGATAATCTTTCACTTGGCTATGTGATCCTATTTAAGTAAATGAATATGTTAAAAAAGTCTGGGTACTAGGTAAATAGTAGAGACGGGTGTGCCTCAGGGACCTATTCCGGGACCATTTTTGTGTTTGAATTGAAATTTTGTGTTTCCAACGAAATGTTACCAAATTTTTATTTATTGTTTACAGGATTCCTGTTAGACTTTATATCCAAACCTGTGATATGCGGTTTCACAACTGCTGCCGCTCTGCAGATAGGGGCGACACAAATCAAATCACTATTTAGGCTTTCAGGTATTTATTTAGTTTTAAGACATCTTTTTGTTTATCAGTAAATGTCGCAAGTACAGTAACATGCTAGTACGGTTACTGTAGGCTCTAATAGGTTACTTGAGAGATGACGAAAAGACTGGTGAAATCATCGTATTTCAATTTATCCACACATGTACAGCACTACAGATATTCACTGGTTAAAACACTAGTATTTTTCACTCGAAATTTTTCTGTCATAAAAAAAGATGATAAAATTACTTACACTTCCCTTTCCCGCCACTACGGGGCTGAAAGAGGGCGTATATTATTTAAGGGATTATTAATGGGATATATTTACATGACGTGTATAGATCGTGGGTGTTACTTGCAAAGATACGCCCCCACGTTTTGAGTGGTTCCTCTTTCAGCCCCGTAGGGTTATTTTCTTATTTTTAGGACATTTAAAAATGTGGGTTTTTAGATTTTTTAAATCGATTAATTATTTTATTATTTTTTATCTTTGTTGTTTGTCTGTTTGTCAAATTTGATCAAAATCGGTCCAGCCGTTTTTATAGTTGTAAATTGCATTGTCATCGGGTTTGAAGCTACCCTGAAAATTTCAGCCTGCTAGCCTATCGGGAAGTGCCTCAAAATTGAGTTGCAAAAATCCAACCGGAACGACAAACAAACAAGAAAGTGAGTGTATAAAAACGGGGGAAAAAATAACTTACGCTTCCCGTTCCCGCCAAGCAGCTCCAAAATGTTATTAATTAATTATTTAATATCAGGTCCATCGGCAAGTACGTTTATAGATGCAGTGGTGAATTCAATCAAGAATATCAAAACAATTCATCTATGGGACTCTGTTTTGGGTATTACTACAATTATATCACTGCTTTTGCTAAAGGTTGGTAATTTTAATTTATAATTATTTATATTAGTATTTTATACCACATCATGGGCAAACAAGCAGACGGTTCACCCAATGGAAAGTGATACCGCTGCCTATTGACACGATGTTGTTCTTGATGTCTAGAACACCAGGAGCATTACATGTAGAGGTAAAGATGACCTCTCGTGCCGATAATTCCACTGGCTCTCTAATTCTTCGAACCGAGACACAGCGAACTGTTTAACGGTAAAAATTTCACGGCAGAAATAGAAAGGAGGTTGGTACCAACCCAGACGATTTCGCACGTCGATCTAACACCTGTAAAAATAACTAAGCTGTTATTTATAATTGTTTACATAAGTAAGAAATACATAAAAGAAACCCCGACAAGTGCAATTCAAACTCGTATAACGTACATACATACCTAGTACAAGATTTAACAATATATACAAACACACAATTTTATTCCATGATATTCAAATGCTTAGTAAACGGGATGGATGCCTTTTGCCCTTTGGGAAGGGAATGTACAAAAGTAGTTTTGTCTTTTTAGTGAAAAAAAATGAATAAATATAATTTTAAAGCAAATGAAAGTACCAGTAACGCAGCAGTCGTCAAGAGGTCGCTTGTTGGCGTCGCAGGCCGCGCTGTACGCGGTGCGCGCGCGGCCCGCCCTCGCGGTGGGCGGCGCCGCGCTGCTGGCGAGCTGCCTCCACGCTCACGACGTCGCGCCCTTCGCACTCACTGGTGAGTTATGCTTGCCTGGTATTTGTTTCTTTCATTTTTTTATAATAAAACAACAAAAACAGGGTTAGTCACAGTTTTTCTTACCAAATAAAAGAATAAAGCTAAATAAAGTCTTTACACACAAACAAACAGTCGCAAATCCTCTTAATTTACACACACGAGTGTCGTACAAATTTCGATGTAGTCGCGTAAAGTCAAAAGCTATCATAATAATAAAACTTAAAGTCCTTTTTGTATTCCTTTTTACGAAAACTACGCCAAAAAAAGAGTATGGAGGTAGACAAAAAATGAATATGGAGGAAGTTCAGAAACCTAATATGCATAAGAAATACAATAAATACAAATCTCATTGATATTTACAAATACATGACGGTATTTATGGTAAACTCTATGCTAAGACAAAAAGAGGTTCATATAAATACTCTTTTGTCGAATTTCGACTACTCGGCGACCTCAGGTTAATATTATTTAGATGTAAATAGCATTTTAATTTTTAAAATTTGTTTTTATTTTTTTTTCCAGGAAAAATCGATGGCGGGCTTCCTAACTTCGGTCCACCACCTTTCATGACAGTAGTAAACAACCAGACTGTGTACTTCGAAGGTATGCTCAAAGTATTCGGGCCTGAAGGATTTGTGATCCCGCTAGTCGCGATATTGGAAAGCATTGCCATTGCTAAAGCTTTTGGTAAGAATCTGATAAACCACATTATATATTACGCAGGTAAAATGAATTTAGATACATACATTCACGCCGTAATACCTCGAGAGCGGTTAGAAGAGGTACACACCGCATTTTCGCATTTCGAGTCTCGGGTTGCCGTAAGTTGTAGCTGCCATGTTCCTCAATATGCCCGGACAGTGGCGACAGATTCGCAACCTGTCACACTGGGACTCAACATAAACATGCGAAAAGTGGTGTATAGCAAGCACCTCTGCCAACCCCTCTCGAGGTACTACGGCGTAAGTTTATGTAATGTGTTATATAAAGGGAATAATCCGAAAACCATGATTATAACATCTCCTAGAACCCGATTTAAACATAGTTTTTGTCCAGCGGGCGGTACGTCAGTGGACGGCACGCAGGAGATGATAGCTCTGGGTTTGTGCAACTTGGTGTCGTCGTTCGCACAGGCCATGCCCGCTACCGGCTCCTTTACCAGGACTGCATTGAATCACGCCAGTGGCGTCACTACACCTGCTGGCTCGTTATTTAAAGGTATCTTGACTTAATTAGTAGCCATCGAATAAATCAAATCAATTTATTAAAATAATGATTTTAAATATATATTTTTAAAACTTCATGGTCAAACAAGCAAATGTTTCACCTGATGGAAAGTGATACCGCCGTCTATTAACTTGGTACTTTGTTAAGTTGCTTACCATTTTACCTCTACAAGGCATTCTAATGTCATGTCTAAGTTGTATTGTTAATGAGGTTTGAGTACATAAGAAATAAATAAAAAATAAATACAGTTAGATAGCATGAAGTCAAAACAAGAATGTGACATAATAGTTTATCAAACTCAGTCAAGTTGTAATGTGCTTTTCGAATTCAAATGTTTTTTTTTAATGTAGATTTTAACAGGCTTATGTTTTAATGCCATGAAGTAAATTGATAATATGTACTTACCGTGGAATTAAGCCGATAAAAATGGCGATTTTATAGCATTCAAGCATGTTCCATCTCCATGTGTTTAAGTTAAGTTGTATTTCCATATCATTAGGTGTGGCCAAACGATTATTGCCTTTCGTTTAGTTTTTTCCTCTTTGGCTATCTGTAACAAAACTCTTCAAGAAAGATGGTGCAGAATAAGAGAAATGCAACAACAAGTTACAATATGTCGCAATGTACACAATTTGTTGTTTGTATGTGTGTCCACAATTTTTGTCTAACAGTAGTCACACACTATTTGGTGCAAAAATATTTATAATAGATTAAAGTAAGAGATTTTCTTGAAAAACGTGCGTAAGATTTGCATTCACTAAGTTTAACATTACGTAACCGCTGAGCTCCCGTCCACTCCAGCCGCCCTGGTACTTCTGTCGGTGACGCTGATGACGCGCGCCTTCTACTTCATCCCGCGATCCTCACTGGCTGGAGTCATCATCGTGGCCATGATGTCCATCGTCGAGTTCAAAATCATCGCCAAGCTGTGGAACAACAGCAGTGAGTACTTTTAAGACCTTGGGTCATACACCTTTGGCCCTTTGGCCTTTGGCTGACATATCCTTACTGGAAAAAAAGCCCCAAATAATATAAAAGGCTTTGGTCGGATTTATATAGTTTTTTTTAGCAAACAAATAGAAAAGAAAAAACTCGTGATGGAATTATATCAACAACTAGGAAAATTAGTGACTAATATTCCATCATAAGTACCACTTGACTGTGGTTTTTGGTATTTTTTAAACCTTACTTGTTTTAGAGCGAACAAAGTAAAAAAATAAAAATTTATATCGGTTTAGGCGTCTTCGAGTTTTCGCGAGACTAACGGACAACGATTAATTAATTCATTTTTAGGGTTCCGTACCCAAAAGATAAAATAAAACGGGACCCTGCTAAGCCTCTGCTGTCCGTCTGGCTGTCAGCGAGCTGTATCTCATGAACCACAACAGCGAGACGATTCGAATTTCAAGAGTCGAAAAAAAAAGCATTGTCTATTTTCTGTTTCGATTTTTTCGAAAGCTTTTGCTTCTTTTTAAATGAAATTTTCAAAAAAATGCATAGTGTTCGGTACTATCTTTTAATATGTTATGGAACCATCATGCTGCATCATGTGCGAGTTCAACTTACATTTTACCGATTTTAATATTTATAGATTTACGTAAGATGTCGCTTATTTGATTATAGCTCAAATCGAAGCTAAACAAGTGGATTGATTTAGATTTCCTTTATTTGCATTTCAATAGTACCTATTAAATTAGGGTTGTCGAGGCCACAGTAAATACAATTTTAAAAGCAATCGTTAAGTAGGTTACAATGTGTTCAAGTGACTTCTTACATGTTCAGAGGTGGAGCTACTAGTGTACTGCGTGACGGTGCTGACTGGAGTAACGCTGGGGCTGGAGTGGGGCGTGGCGGCGGGCGTGGCCGGCGACGCCGCGCGCTCGCTGGCGGCGGCCGCGCGGCCCGGCGTCAACGAACACCGGTTCAAGGTGAGGACTTCTGTTATAATACTCTGGGATAATTCTCACAGTTCTTACAAAGTACCTTAGTAAGTCAGGCTTATGCTATATATAGTTCAACATGTAAAATCATTACGAGACCTAAGTGATAGATTCAAGTGCAAAGCCGGTTTTAGGAGCCTGTTTTTTCCAAGGTAGATAGAAGGTTAGATATGACGTTCTGTAGCGATAAAACCTTCATAAATGTCATCATTTTATAAGTATTATTTAGTTATGCGAAAGAAAATTGTTAACTTAAAACTCTCTTTCTTGACGTTCGTATCTCTTTGCGTCAGGTTAAATGTCTGCTTGATTGCTCATGACTTTATCTAAAAACCCATAAAATATCCATGTTCCACCAGGTCGGAAACCAAGACTGCGTGCTGGTGACAATGCTCGGCTCTTTGTCGTATGCATCAGCTGAATACATCAGTAGCAAGGTGCGGGCCAGCACTGAGTACCAGGGTACCATAGTCATAGTGGAGGGCCGGCATTTACGCACCGTTGATATTGGAGTGGCCGAAGTAAGTAATCATATTTATATTCTCATGTTGACTTCCTACAGTAAGTTAGAATATTTTATCGCAAGAAATATTTAATGATATGGAGACGACGCATTTTGTAAATTTCCCAGCCCGGATTCGAACCTCGTCGTAATCCTCACCCACAAATTTTCTACAAATAAACTAAATCTGATATAAAATTGTATTTATTCCTTAGCTAAAAACTATTTTTATTGAAATAAGCAGCAATAATATATGACAGATAGACTTCTTTTCTGTGTTGGGGATGAAAAACTAGCAAAAAAAAACATTGTTCGTTTCAGAATTTAATATCTGTGATACTAGAGTTAGAAAGAGAAGGCCATTGGTTTCTCTTCTGGAACTGCCCGGCTAAGGTGGAGAGGTTATTTGAAGATTTGCAACCAGGGTTCCAGAGTCGATTCGTGGTGGGGAATAGCATCGATCAACATGTTCTCAGTAAGAAAAATATTTTTACAAATACATAATCTACTGTAAAAACTTAAATAATGGAATTTTAGTATTATTATGTAAAGTAAAAGTATTTTTTTATTTTATTTAACTGACTTGATAAGGAAGCAAAATTTTACAAATTTTATTAATTTTCAGGTTTAGATCTTCAAAGAAGAAATAACTCAAATAATTATAATACAATCAGCTAAAATTAGTGATACGCAATTATTGTTGATTTGTAAATATACGTAATTTTTTTTTTTTATAAATTATAAATATCTATATGACATAAAAGATGATTACCGAATGTTACCATATTTTAAGTTTTATGTAAAATAAAATACATTCCATTACTAATGTTGCCAATGCATAAAAATATATAATTTAAGATTTGACCATAAAAGAATTATAGTTTTTTCATTTCCTTTCTCCTTAAACACATTAAAATAAGATTTGTACCTATTACCTTTGGCTTTATTTATTAAATCCTTATAATAAGATAGTAAACATCGATAAAATTTAATTGTTAAAACTAATTTTTTGAGATCATATATAGGCTCCAGATATTTGCGTCGGTGCGACCGAGCCGTTTTCCCGCTACACTGTGAAATTAAACGCAATAGGGAATATGCACGAAATTTAATTCGATTATTTAATCAAATTATCGTAAAGTATGCGGTAATTGTATATTTACAATGAAAACAATATTTAACGATTAACCAGGGAGTATAAAATATAAAAGTAAATAAATCTATCACAGTTTTTTATGGAAGTTCTATGGCGCCTGTGTACTTTGACGTCATTGGACATTGTACCAATGACTTTGAATATTTATAACTTTGTTAATAAGTCAGGTATTTGAGTAAATCTAAACGGATTTTTTATACTTGCTATCGAATGATAATAAATAAAATAAAATAAAAAGTCACGCATATTCCCTATTATGTGCAATGAACTATTTGAAGCAGCGAAACCAGTTTCCACTGCTGAGGTAGCCCGCGGTCGCGTGACTCAACCGCTCTAACGAATAACAACGTTTTCAGTTCTATTTCAAGCGGACGGATGCTTTGTCTATTCACCTCTAATACTAGAGAGCGTATGGAGAGCGTTTGGGCCGCTTTATTTCAATCGAATAGAGACGCCGCCGCGATCGCAGAAATCTGTTTCCAAACCGCTCGGTCGCGCGGACGCATATAACTCAAGTTTTATTGAATAAAATCTTCAAAATAATTTAAAAGAAATGCTATTTATTTTTGATTCGATTGTAGCATGATAGTTTGATCTAAATTATTTTGTCCTAACACATCGCAGGTATTTTTAAGACTTCATTTGGCCCTCGAGAATCCGCAATTAGTTCCTGACTTCCAAAGCAAGCCAGTTTACTCCAAAATACCGCCAAGCGGTGTAAAAATATGAAATCGTAGTACAACGGATTGGAATGTCCATATTGTGCATTTTATTAAAAGATTCTTCCCATCCCTTTATTAAAAGAGAACGAAACAAACAAAATAAAACTTAAATAAATAAATCAAAACTCTTAATGGAAAGCAAGCATAGAACCGGCCTGATGGTCAATCACCTTAGCTTGAGAACGCTTGGAGTACCAGTGATATTAACCGGTACCGACCTTAGGAGAACCTTTGCAAGATTTGCCAGTAACAGATAGGCCAGGTAAGATTATACATATTAGACCAAAGCCAGAAACCAAAAAGCTATAACCATAGAAAGGTCCAGGTTCTACTCGTCAATTGGGCTAGTTGTCTAATGAGACTTTTGCGATTGCATTTTTGCCGCCAAAACATTCAAATCCGGTTCGTACTTCGTAAATTTGAACATACATTTCTCCGAATTATTTGTCGAGGTATTGTTAGAAGTAACTTCAGCATTAATGGTCTCATAAGCGTGTGTTGAGAAAAATATCGTCATGAACGCGAGAGCTAGTCTTTTTAAACAGAAAAATGTTTCTGGTAAACTAAACCAGGTGGAAATTATCCTGCTTTCAATATTGGAGTGTATAGCGTTTGTATTTTCTATCACTTCTAATTCCTTCCTCAAGTCGATAAACTTTTGCGTCCACATCGAGCTGCATTGGAAATCTATCAGTTGAATTTCCAGTTCATCTAAATATAACCACTCAAGACGTTTCACCGCCAACTTTTCTATCGGCGTTTTATCGGGCATCACTATGAACTTTAGCGTTTCTGCTAGTTCCTGGAACTCGGCGAATCTTGATGTGAATTCGTTTAGCAATGATTTCACCACACACGAAAATGCTTCAGCTAGTTGCACGGTCTTAAGTTTTTCCTTCGTATCTAAGTTCGTGAAATGTTTCTTCAAGTTAGGGAAGTATTTGAAAGTTAAAGAGAGGATGTCTTTGTTAAAGAGCTGGAGTTTCGCATCGAATGCTCTTATCAGATCCATCATGATGACTATCGTTTTGTTGTTCCCTTGAAGCTGAAGGTTGAACTCGTTGAGATGGTCACACAGGTCCGCAAAAAATAACAACTTAGCAAGCCATTTATTTTCCGTTAATTGTGGGAATTTCTGAACCTTACCATCAGTGGTAAAGAACAGTCTGATCTCCACCAAGCATTCAATGAACCGCTGTAAAACATTACCTCGGATCAACCAACGAGAGTTCTTGTCTATTAGATACCTGTTGTAGACTGAATTCACTTCTTCTAGTAATGACTCGAATTTTTCTTTCTTTTCGCTGTCTGTTGCATGAGCAGCTATTTTGTTAATAATCTTCGTAACTAACTCTGTGGTTTCATCGAAAAATTTAAAGCCTGCGAGGTTTAGAACTTTCTCGTTGATAATGCAATGAAAACCGACGACTGGATGTCCCACTTTATCCTGAAGTAAATCAACAAAACCAATTTCTTTTGCCGTCATAATTGAAGAGCCATCTGTAGTTACAGAAACTATCTTGGACAGGTCGACGTTTTTATCTGAAAGTGCACATAAAACCATCGTGCAAATGTCTTTGCTCTTGAAATTCTCTGGAAGAGGTGAAAGGCGAATCATTTCTTCCCTTACGATATTTTCCACAAAATAACGAACAAATACTGCAAGAAGTGGCGATCCTGCGGCATCATTTAGCTCTACAAGACACAGCGATATGAACTGGGTGTTATTTAAGTCGATCATTTGTTGTTCTCCAACGTTTGCTGTTATTCTTAAAATCCTGTCCTTAACGGTATTCCTGGAAAGGGCCATATCTTTGATTCTTTGAAGGATCGCATCTTTGTTTTCGAAGTCTTCAAACAGCATCGGAGCGCATTCCAACCAGACTTTCTTTATGTAGTCACCGTCGCTGAAAGGCCGGCCTTGTTTCGCGATGATCTTCGAAGCAACGAAGCTGGCTGCACTGGTGAACGAGTTTTCGGGGATGTTGCAAGCAGGAGTACTGTCTCTTTCACTCACGGCGTAAGCAATGAACGCTTTTTGATCTTCTTCGCTCTTCTCGAGCAGCCATTTGTGGTTCAACTTGTAATGTCTTTTAACTGATGACGTTCTACAGACTACAGTGCCGCAACATAACACGCAGAACGCCTTGTTCTCGTCATCATTGTACACCATTCCGTAGCGCTGCGTCCACCAGGTTTTGAAATTACGCCCGCTGGTTTGTTTCCTTGGCTTCTTCGCTGGAGTTTCCATATTAAAAGAGAATTAGCAACGTTTAAGCAAAGACTATGCAGGAAAAAAGACGTGCACTCTTCCTGAAGTGCATCGATTGACTGAGTTATTACGCCACACCCCCTTTCCGTCCGCCCGCACCACTTTCTTCCCCACTGTAGAAACCCGATGTGCCAATGTCTCATAGCGCGTGCCAGAAATCGTTATTCTTGCGTGCCATGGTTCGCCGGCTGTTGTATTTTCTAATTTGTAGCGTAGCGGTAACAGAAAACTAATGTAAGTAAAGTTGATTTTATTATTTTGTTGGTATGTTTTGTTTCAATTTTGCATAAAATTGGAAAGAAAATACAGTAGAGTGAATAGAATTAATTAATTAGATAAACGTCCCAACAGTTCATACTTATTAAGGATATATTAGTTTATTCATATTTTACTAGACTTTTTTTAGGTTCAAATTTTTAGGGGACGTGGTAGCTCAGTTTGTGACGTGCCGACAGGTCGAGGGTTCGAGTCTCGGGTTGCTGTAAGTTGTAGCTGCCATGTTTCTCAATGTGCCCGGATAGACGCGACAGATTCGCAACCTGTCACACTGGGACTGAACATAAACATGCGAAATGCGGCGTTTCAACCGCTCTCAAGGTATTACGGCGTGAGTTTATGTTACGTGTATTTTACTTTTTTATACCTACATAACTTGCTTAATTATCTTTTATGTAACTTGGGTTTTTAAAGTTAAATTGACATCTCGACTGGAATGATTTAGAAGCACGGTTAGTGCTTATGAATAAATAATTTTATACCTATTCTAGTAAATGTATTGTTCTTGAAACTCTATGTTTTCTTTACGAGCTCCAATAAGAAAAATAATCCGTTTCGCTTACACGGGTCTAGCGATGTTGGATGGGAGTCGCAGCCACGCGGAGCCAAAGCGCCTCAATCCAAACCATTCTGTTTAAATCGTAAATACAACGCTAGGATATCTTCGTGCTTCGTTCCATCTATATAGACATCGCAGCATGCTTCTTTGTATTAATGTTTGCGTTTCTTTGTTCTATGACTTGATGGCTGTAAACAGATCAGAGCTAGAGATCAAGAATAGATTTCTTCTTTTTTTTCGAACCCCACATTGAGTTGAATTATGATGACTAAAACCGGTTCGAAACAGTTTTAGATTAAGAAGGCGGTAGAGTTGAAAGGTACAGTAAAATCTAAAGAAAGTTAGCTGTGGTAAGTTAATTAATTATTTGTATTTAGGTATTATTAATATTATGTTTAGTTGGCGTAAGACTATGTAATAGTTGGTCAGGTTATTGCGATACTCGCTAGTAAGTAAAAATGGCTGAAAAAACCCACAATCTATTAAGTTCTGGGACAAACGCGTTCCAGGAGCTCAATATAGTATATGGGACTATTTTATTAACAAATAAAAAAAGCTATATTATTTGATTATTGGTAAATATATTTAACACCTTAGCTGTTTTATTAAAAGCCTATATATACTTAGAAATATTAAAGCAGTATTTCCGGGCCAATATAACATTGGGGCCTTAAATGGACCTACTATTACAAATGGTCGGCAACGCATCTGCTGTTGCACTTTGGCTGCGTTTTCCCCTATGGTTTAAAAAAAAGCTTTGTAAATTGCCATTTCAAGTTAACTCGCCTGAAACGGTGATACTGAACGAGGCTCCAACTAAAACCCGGTTAAAATTCAACGAGTTAAACCGGTCTAAATAATGGCCGCTCCTCCGACAGCGACATCTATAACGTTTAGTAAATATCTCGATAAATACTAGCATTTGTCACGTCACATTACAACGTTACGCTTAATCCTTCTGATTTGTGGTGATTATAACTCAGAAAGATTTAAAAGGGAATGTTGGATGTATCTCATTTTGTATTCTCTATTGATATTACACTAGATGTTTGATTAAAACTGACAGTTAAGAGGCACTAGGAAGTTATAGTTCTGTAGATGTAGTTTTACTTGTTCATTGTCATTTTATATTACAGCTTAAGGGAAAACGCGCTTGGGTAGCATTGTAATTTGCTCAGAAGCCTTTAATTGCTCGAAACAAGAGGTATTTTGGGATTTAAGAGGAAAACCAAACGAGGTATAACCAAGCAAGGCATAATAATAATACTGCAACACCGAGAGTTTTACGTTGTCAATGTTATCACGCGATATCATGATACTGTATCACGTAAATTTTGTATTCTAATACGATCTATGTATACGATGGTATTGACGGTATCTCGATTATTTGATATTAGGATCGCGATATGTTATTTGTATAGTACTTAAATCTCAATCTTTATATATGCATGGTTCTTTTTTGAGTTGTGATTTGGTTGGCTGTAAATAAATATCTTTTTAAACATTTTAATTTACAGCCCACAATATTTCAATACGCATGAAATTTAATTTGATTATTCAACCAATTTATCGTAAAGTATCTTGGAAATAGTATCTTGATAGTTAAAACAGAATTAGAATTGAACGATAAACCAGGGAGGTATAACCATTAAAAGTAAACATATCTATCTCAGTCATCAGTACACACTTTTCTATGAAAGTTGTATGGCGCCTGTGTACTTTGACGTCATAGTGCATATTGGATTTCTCTCTCTAACCAAGGACTTTGAAGCTTTATAACTTAGTTAATAGGTCAGATATTTGAGAAAACCTAACGTATTTGTGTAAATATGTGGTATCGAATTATGATTAGTAAATAAAAAATGTCCTGCATATTCCCTATTATTGTTAATGCTCCCATGTAGCTTTGCCAATCTTAAGGGGTTCGCAGGCGTGTGTTATAATATATCGTAAGATATCATTCACAAGGGAAATGCGTTCATAGACAGCCGCTATACTTTATATATTAGTTAATATGTACATAGCGGCTATACATAGGTATATACCAAAATGATGGTGTTTTTCATGACGTATAAAAACATAGCGGCCTTCTGTGAACCGGTTTTCTCGCTGTGTGTGTACTGTGGTTGGTAAATAAACAAGAATACAACATCCAAGACCGGTAATCGAAACTGGGCGTTTTGCAAATAACACAAAATTCTGCCCCCGCAGGGATTCGAATCTGGATCCTTTAGCGTAGCATACAGCTATTTACACCACTGCGCCGTCGAGCTTTATAAGGCGCGTCTGTGTACCCCTTCAGGATTCCCTAATAGAGATGGATTGACCGGTGTATTGTGACTGATTGGGCCTAAAAATTGGAAACTACATAGTAAACTACGACTAAACCGGATATTGGATAAAGCCGAATATCCGTTTCATCTCTACAATTTATTGTTACAATAAAACGTTAGTTCTTTTCTGTCGGAGCCAGTTTTAAACGAAGTTTGTTGTGTATGTACTATTTTATATTCGCCAACTGGTCGATAGTAACCGGTTTTTAATCAGAAATAGTGTGTATTTATTCTCGTGACGTCAGAGAAATAAATAGAAGTCGTGAAATACGATGGCTGTTGTAAAACAAATTGGATCTGTTTGAGTATAGTTTTAATACAAATCTGTGGCGGATCTAGTGATGTAGGTAATAGGGAATTTGCATGACTTTTTTATTTATTTATTATAATACGATTATATTTATTTATTACATTTTTATGTTTATACAAAAATCCGTTAGATTTTCACAAATATCTTATAAGGCTTCAAAATTGTTGGTTAGACAGAGAGATCCGATATGTACAGTTACGTCAAAGTACACGGGCGCCATAAAACTTCCGTAGAAAATGTTCTGATGAGCGAGATAGATATATTTATTTTTAATGGTTATATCTCCCTGGTCAGTCGTTCAACTCTAATTGTTTCACTGTAAATATACAGTTTCTACATACTTTACGATAAATTGATTGAATAATCAAATTCCCCTAGGTTCCCCTGGATCTGCTAGCGATCCAAATGGATAGCCGATGAATACGCAGGCTCTAATTCAATGAGGACTTCGTACCTCGTGGATGTCAGGTTCTGATGGATATTGATCATGCATGCCTGTGATTTTGCCTAATACCGTCCAGATACGCGGTTTTCAACTATTATATTAGGTTTGGTTCTACGTGCGAGGTCGTCATGATTGATATCATTATCTTTTCTAATTCTGCCTTTAACCAGTTCGCTGTATAAATAATAAATATCCCCTTTTATTTCTGCCGTGAACCAGTTCGCTGTGTTTCGGTTCGAAGTAAAGAAAAGCTAGTGTAATTACCTAGGTCTCTGTAACGTATAAGCGGTGTTCTTGGCGTTGTAAGATATTAAAGGCATCATCGTCAATTTTAACAATCGTCACGACAGTAACTTAAAAAAGAAACATTTGCTCCCATTACCTAAGATCACGGGGTAATTAAACCGTCTTATCCTATTATATATGATATCCTATTATATATTATATATATATCCTATTATATATAATATATAATACTCATAATTTGTACATAAGTGCCGTTAAAACAGATCGATCTCGCAATAGCCGATTAACGGTCTTTTTGCGAATTAAAAGGTAAATGTATTTATACCTACTGCATTTCTTTAAATTGTTTATATGCACGTAAACTAGAGGTTTTTATTCTGTGGTTCTAACTCTCCCGTTTACCCCAAAATATTTTTCCATTGCTATTTATTTATTAAAAATGTACAAACAGATAACAACCATGTTTTTTTTTTATAAATTTTACATTTCAAGACTAGATTGAAATCCAAAATACACAATCAAACAATATGTAAATTGTAGTAAAAAATATTGTGTTTGAATATTGAAAAAAGCAACTACGGCGGTTTTTTGCCGGATAATTCCTCGTAGAAATAGCATTCCGAAACGGCGGTAGCAAAAAAAAAAATGACGTTTTGAAAGTGCTTATTTTAAGTCTATTCGAATAAAAATCATTTTGACTTTGAATAATGAAGAGGCTAAGTAAAAACATTAAAACAAAATTTCAAATTGAGGCTGTTGAAGTTATTTTGCTCGTTTACTAACCAAAGACACACACATACAATTTAACAGAATGTCAAGCAATCATAACACAGTGCCTGTAGGTAAATCGTACTATATCATGATTTCCTGAACGGATTTTCCTTTTATCTTAATCGTTGAAACTGAGAATCAGCTAAAAAAATAAGTTGCGGGAACACGATGTGGATTCTGATTCGCGGCACGTCGCATTGTAATTTACGACTTTTACGGAACAAGTGTGCGCAAAAACCTAAAGAGAAAACATACGAACTGATACGAATTACTGCTGTAATCTCATGTCGGCCTGGTACATGTCTGGTTTGAGTTGATCTTTTGTTTAATTTTAACCGACTTGAAAATATCAAAATAATTATTAGGGTAATTACTAAAGCTAGAGGTGGATCTAGGTTCGAGATAGTCTGGGTTGGTACGGTACCACCCTCTATGTATGTAAGGATTGGAGAACCAGTGAGTGTAATTACCGGAACGGGAGGTATAAACAAACTCTGCATAAAAAGTTTTGACACCAATATAATACTGGTGTAAGATTTAGGTTATTATTTAATTAATCCCCTGTTAGTTAGTTTCATGCTGACTCCTGACTGTCTCCTATTTAGTTTTTTATGCCTCTGAGCCTTTTTTTTCAGTTGCTGTCTCCGCTTTGCTGGGCGGGAAGTCTGATATCGGTTTCTTACTACCTTTTATTTCTTCTGATTAAGTTCGTTGCGGGTCCCAAGACAGCCGGTAGGCTGTCCAGATACAGTCTGTGCGTCATTGCACAGCTGCATTATTCGTTGATTATTCGATCAAAGGAGGCTACTGTTGATCCTGGTGAACAGGAGTTGCAGTGGTGGGACAGAGGGGCGGGTGTGCCCCGAGACACTTTCATCAGTCATTGCAGATCATGCATGGGGCATGCTAAAATATACCAAAAAACAACAAGGTAGTTTTCTTGCTATGGCATCGTCACCGTCAAAAGATAATCCGTAATTCGTAGTTACCACAAATAATATTTCAAAATAATGTGTAGTATTACCAACATAACAACAGTAGTAATCGAAGGTAGTATCTAGTACCTAGGTAGTTCTAAACATGTAGATGCAGCGTTCGGTACAAATATATATTTCCGACTAAAATTTAACCGGAACTACATCAAGCGACATTAGACGATAATACGCATTGAATGAACGCCGCGAGATTGAGGGCGCCATCGTCGCGGGTTGAACGGAACAAATGAGGGTATTGCGCGTAGTCAAATATTCCGCGAATGGCTTCGAGCAACCACGTATAGCATAGACTACATAATAAAATAACAACACAATTAAGACAATAATGTTTTTAAACTAACCGAACTTTTTAAACTTTTGTCTAACATAAATTTCTCTTTTTGGTTTCAACGCAGTCAATTAAAAAGCAATAATTGTGCAATCATCTGTCCCATTATCCTCGACATATTTACATAGGCTATCATGTTCATTAAATTAATAACATTCATCGAAATATGTATGTATTTTTGACGTCTGTAGCGCATCTCTGTCGCGAAGTCGTTACCGCGAAACCGCACTAGCTTCGCCAGGATTTGTTAGTTGTATGACGAGCGGAACAGGAGTGTTAACGCCATATGCAGTCAACGTGCGCAACAACAGGAACGACATCGCGCCTGCGGCTGTATGGCTGTGGCTGTATAGATGCGTTGACATCAACACAATGTATATAAAAAACTTTGTAATACGAATGGCGGGAAGAGAAAATTTGTACACGAATTATAAGAAAATTAAAATTATTGTCTATAAATATCTTGAGTTTTTATTCTTAATAAAAACGTGTTGAAATTACCAAACAAGGAGCGAAACTGTCTGTTTTTACGCAAAAGTATAATGCTAATTCTTTCCCCCTTGGTTTCGCTAATCACGTCACACATCACATCGCCGCGAAATGAAAACGATAATTTCACGGTAGAAACGTGTGTCTATGTGTCATTTAGAAATAATTGACAATTTTTGCACAAAAACATTTGCCTTTTTTATCGTTATCGTTTTTTGGTTAGTTTGTTTTGGCTTTGGGAACCTGAATTGGTTTAAAATACTGGTAAGTAATGAAGAAATACAAATACAAAAATATGTATTCCGCAAATAACCAGTTATTTTTCGCAAAACGTGGTTGAAGTTGTACGACTTGCTTTCGCAGAAGCTCGTAAAACAATAATAAAGACAATAAACTGAAAAATCTCAGTCCATTCTTTATAGGGTTGCGAGCAAAAGTTAGTATGTTAGTTGCGAGCCGCGCCATATATCATTAGAGTGTGTTCTCCGCGGGTCTGCTCACTTAATCTGAATTTATTACGTTGCTGACGGTATTTTGCCAAAATACCCGCTTCATGTGACGAAATGTGGGATGTCGTGTGATATTTTTGCGGGTATTACTGGGATTTAGCGATTTATTTGTCAGCGAAATGCCAGTTTCGAAGCTGATTTCACCTGTCGCGTGCTTTATATTCACCACGTGATTTTGTTTAAGTTCCTTTCAATAATTTGCGTTTTGAGTGGATTTAAAGAACGATCATGGACTAGGAGGACATGACTTCCTTGTAGTTTGTTATTACGTAATTAATAAACCTTATCTACCAGGGCTGAACGGCTGAAACGAGAGTTGAGCCTGTAGGTTTAGGCGCTACCCTGTCAGCTTGATCAAAAATAATGAAACAAACATGACTGGTGTTATCTAAAAACTATCTGAATACACACGTTGAACATAATCAACGGTTTATGTGATCCTAGTTCATCAATCACATTCCACTCGATTTACCAACTTAATCAGATGACGAGGCGTTATGCTCTCCGAAATAATGAATCAGTATTTTTTTGGTGGAGGAAATATGAAAAAGATTGTTAAACGAGCTGTTGTTTGCGTGTCTTGTTCTATAACTTTACACGGAGATTTCTTAAATTCTAGTTTGTTCATACGGTTAAAATGTTTTCATTCTGGGCTAGGCTGAACAGTGATGTGTTCTTAATTAAAAGTCTGCGTACAGTTCGTTGATATTTATTTCTGACTGCAAAAAACATCAGCTAGTAACGTATTTTTTCAACTAAAATTCCTAAATGAGAAAAATAGAAAATGAATGTCATTAAAGTTCGTGTGTAGATTGCCCACGCGAATCTCAAAGTCCGGTCAAAGTTATTCGTCACATTAAAAAAAAAAAAAAAAAACTAAATGTACTGAAGTTGGTGTATTTCATAAATTATTTGCATTTTAATATATTTTTGCTAATTCATTTATGACAAGATCATTGTGATTCTGTTGATATTTACAATTGCATGTATTCTTCCTTCAAGAGAATGATAAGAAATAATTATGTTTTATCTGTTGTTGTCTTCTCTATTAATAATTTATTGTTGTTATTCTATAATTATTAGTTTTGTTTTATTGCATTTTCTCTATGTCATATTCAATATTATTTATTTGTATATTTACAGCGGAAACTTAATTGGTTATGTTTTGAGGGTTCCGTCCCCAAAAGCGGTAAAAACGGGACCCTATTACGAAGACTTCGCTGTCCGTCCGTCTGTCAGCGTGCTGTATCTCATGAAACAATCATGGTAACAAACATTCTCATTAATAGCTAGACCCTTGGAATTTTGCAGAGAATGTCTATTTCTGTGGCCGGTATACCACCAAATACTAAAAACATAATTTAAAAAAGTAAAAGGTGGCTTTCATACATGAAACATTATATTTTCGAATTTTTTTGCTTTGCCCTTGTGTTTTTTTTAAGAACCCATCATGTGTGATGCAAACTCACACTTGATCGCGTTTTTATGAATTGTTTTATCATTATAATAACTGATTTCTAAATAATGTAAAATAAAAACAGCAAAAATTTTAAGACGCCACGCTCCGTTACGGTATCTACAATTATTGCTATTAACGTTTGTTTGTACGTACATAGAAAACGAAAAACGTTAATTAAAAAGTTCTTAGTAATTAATGGCTAGAAACAAAAGTATCTTGCGGTTTTTAACAGTACTCGTATTTTGGTTAATTGACTACAACAAAGCATTTGCATTAAGGAGCGCAGACATTTGAATGTTAAAGTTTAATGTTCCGTGAATTATTGCGCAAACTATTTTATTGCGAAAACATTAACGTTCCCCGAAAACTATGGTTATTTCTTTCAACTAATGAGCAGTTTGAATAAGATGGATAAAGATGGAAGTAGTTTAGTTAAACAAGAAGTTAAGTGTTTTCTAGACAAAGTAAGTAGCAACCTTTTGACTCGAAGGTACTAGGGGAGCAGAGAAATTAGGCATCGTTATTCTAAATGATACGAAGTGCATCTCTTAGTTTTGTAATTTACTAACTTTGTCGTTGAAATAGGGAAGGATAGATGTTAATGAGGCTCACTTAACATGAAACTCTTGTTAGATCCTGCGACCCTCGTTACAAAGACTTGTTTAATAGAAGATTAGCTTAAAATAAAAAATAAAATGGTATGAATAAGCTTAATGTGGTTTATTAAGGCACAAAACATTTCAAAATAAAAAATATTATGATAATCATCATTACACAGGAAGCGATATATTTAATATGGAATATGTATGAAATTTAATTTTATTATTCAACCAATTTATTACGTAGAGTGGAAACAGTTTATTTACAGTGAAAACAAAAATAGAATTGTACGATAAACCACGGAGATTTATGCATTAAAAGTAAATATTTCAACCTCGTACATCAGAACAACCTTTTTTATGGAAGTTGTATGGCGACCGTGTACTTTGACGTCATTATACATAACGGATCTCTCTGTCTAATCAACGACTTTGAAGCTTTATAACTTAGTTACTAAGTCAAATATTTGAGAAAACCTAACGGATTTGTGTATATATGTGGTATCCAATTATATATAAATAAATAAAACAAAGTCATGCATATTCATTAATATCAATCCATTCAAATCAATCGATCATCATCCTCATTCAAAAAAGTTAAGGAACATAAAAGTTTACTGACCTTTACAATAGATGGAGCTAGCAGTCTCTTTTATTTAACATATTTGACAACAACAATTCTTGTCAAGTTAAAAAGTAATAATAATATAATATAGTATATAATAGAGTAGTAAAAGTAATATTTTTATGGATTTTAGTTTTAATTTATTAATAACAGTAAGTAAGCAGTAACATTGTAAAAGTTCAAAATTTGCAGTAACATTGTAAAAATTCTGTAGTCATTTATATATTGCTTTATTCATCCGATCCGTATCGCAAATGTGTTGGTGAAAATAGATTTTTCCGGAATGTTCTAAGCACCTGTGAATTTAAACGTACAAAGTATCGGTTCTATCAAAATATTAAACACACGGCCGCTATGAAGCAACTTTATGTTAGGTTCGTGTGAAATTGTGGCATTGCCACCGCAGAGCTCGAGCGATTATGTACGTTCAGATACGCAATTTATTTACTACTAACGACCCGCCCCGGCTTCGCACGGATATTACGCATGTACTATATACATAAAAAACCTTCCTCTTGAATCACGCTATCTATTGAGAAAACCGCATCAAAATCCGTTGCGTAGTTTTAAAGATCTAATCATACATAGGGACAGACAGCGGGAAGCGACTGTTTTATACTATGTAGTGATGACTAAGATCGCAAACAAGCTGACGCGGGCCTGGCTGATGGTAAGCAGTTATTGATCCCAGTTTTACACGTTTGTGTAAAAAATCCTTACCTTAGGTCCAAAAAAGGCCTCGATTTAACTCAAGCAAATGAAATCCATACATCACATATTGGGTGTTGTGATTTTAATAACATAGGGTCTCTCCAAAATAAAACACAGCGAACTGCTTCACTATAGAAATACAAAGAAGGGTGGTACCAAGCAATACTATCTTGCACCTACCTAAATGCAATGTAAAACGTAACGTGGATCCTCTTCGAGTGCTCTGTTCTATGGCAGTCCTGAACATACGGAACTCGGGGCATCCGGGGGCAATTCCATTGACGTATCGCCCGAACATTGAGCGAAAAATGGCGGCCCTCACAGCCAATAGCTAAGATAGCCCGGTTTTGGAGATAAGAGTTTTGTCTGCTTTAAAGAATATCGCTTTGTGTGACCGAGCGCTCGATCTAACTGGAGGGTTACATGGTATTTATACCTAATAGATTTTATGGAAACAAATTATTTAGATTACATATTAGATTAGTTAAGAATATTGTATTTTTGCAGTTCGACAACAGAAATTAACTAACACAACTTTAATGCCATCTTTTTACCCGACATCGGCAAAAAGCCAAACGAAAGTTATGATGCATGCGACGAACAAGAAAACTAAACTTTGTTGCTTACTGGGATATTATGAATTTCATAGCACCCTTTACAGCACGTTTTACCTGGAAATGTCGTTACCTCAGCTTTTTATTATGCTCCCATAACTTCTTCGCTCCTGGTATGTGAAAGGGAAAAGAGGCTTTTCCAAAAACACTCAAACTTCCGACAAACCGAGGGGAAAGTTTGAAAATTCTTTCCAAAGGTATTATAATTCCGCCGCTTTTTATTCTTTTGTAATGTTCTAAGTTTTTCTTTCGTTTAGCAACGCTTTGGGAAATCATCCGAGTCGATTAAGTTAAACTTTTTAAATTGAAAAAATATTAGTGTTTTTTTATTGTCTTATAAAATTTTGCGCTTCGGTCGGATGATGAGAATTGGAAAGAATATTTGAAATGAGAAAAAAAATCGAAGTTTCACAAAACCGTTTAAAATTGCTTAGGTTTTCATTATTTAGAACTATGCTTAGGTATTTAAGAATTTTAGACTTGAATTAAACTTCACTACCAGGAAAATTACAAAATTTTGTTACAAATAGTTGAATTGTAAAACTAGTTGATGCACTAGTGTTTGTATGATGCCTGTACTTGTAAAGTTTATTTTAATATAAAATTAAACCTGTATCTTTTTTCCGCTGCAGTGTCTTCTCGGGCCACTTTATCGAAACCATTGGAAGTAAACTTTAGTAGGTAATGAGCCTATAAAAATTCCGCGCCGCGTCCTCCCAACGGCCTAACGCATTTTATCAATGAGAACAGCACTAAAACAAATTGAATAAAACTTTATAACCTTATAAATACTCGTTAAAACAAAAAAGCATCCATTATTTTCCTTTTTTGGGCCGCGCTATTAAGTATCAAAATTTTAGTTCGAACACGTCTTGCTTGATACAGAAAGAAATACTAAATCTTCTCCGGCCCTATAACTAAGTAACAATCAATTAAGATGGAGCACTTTGTAAAGCGTAAATCAATTAGCGATCTTAAAAGTGTCACGTAAAATTCTGTAAAAGGTTTTTTTTTTGGTCATTTTTTTGTGATTTGTATGCGCGGGCACGGCCTGGATGCAGTCGCTGAATGCCAATATTGATAGAAAGGGTGCTTAAGTGAGATTCACTATGATCTTGAGCCTTTAGAAGGTTATCATGCTGTTTGGTTGTTATATTTTTAACAGACAATAAACTTTGTAATAGACAATTTATTTTTATTTGAAATAATGTAGAAAAATCAAAATTTTGAAGTTTGCCCATGACGTCGTATTAAAAACTGGTCAGGTGTGAGTCGAGTTCGCACATGAAGGGTTTCGTATCAAATAAAATAACTCGCACTTTGTAGGTACTTTCATAAAAGAAACAAGAGCAAGCCAAAAATTACGAAAAAGTGACGTTTTATATATATGCCTCCTTTGAATTTAAATTTGTTTAAATTTTTATTAGTGTTATGGCAACGAAAATACTCGTTCACTAAGAATATCGGTTCCATAATACGGTTCATGAGATACAGCACGCTGACAGACAAACGGACGGATGGACAGCTGAGGGGTTATTAATAGGGTCCCGTTAGCAACCTTAGATGAGCCCTTAAAAGTTATATCTCACTCATCAAAATATAAATTCAAAAATTTTCGCCACCTATATCTAGAATAGACAATCCGAGATGGTAAGTAAGTTAGATTTTGATAAATAAAACATTGACAATAAAATATGATAATGTCCACCTTTTTTTAAGTCGTTTAGCTTTGAATTTGACGGAGTATTTAGCTGAAATAAAAATAAAAAGTAATAAAAGACGAGTACGAGTATTTTTTTCTTCGTAGTATCTTCAGATTTTTTTTTTCCTCTCACCCTCCAACAGTCTTCATCATCAAGTCCGTCAGATCCTGACCGTTATAACATTTCAATAAAGTCACCATTCATACCATTCGAACAAGCTAAAACACAATATCATTATTGCTAACTGAGGAGTTCCTTTACATCAATTAATTTAAGAGCCATCTATAATCTTTATCATCAGTTCTATTTTTCTCGGTCAATTGTGGGCCGATTATCTTTTATTAAAAAGGGTATACCCCTGAGGTGGTCATCATCAAATCATGATCTGATGATGAGATCCATGGGAAATCGAGTGCAATACTCAAACTTTATAGGCACATAGCAATTTGGGCATTATTTTGTGGTATTAAAACCAATGTCTAATACATAACCTCCTTCTTTTTGAAGTCGATTAAAAAAGGTAAAAGACAAACATTTAAAAACAAATATTATTTTAATCGATCATAACACGTTCGAACCGCAGCTTATCTTGGATTACGTAAGAGCGAAAAACGTTGTTGCCATGGGAACCACAAGTTGAACGGTGCTGCAACCTTGTGAAGCAGCGGGATTACAAAGGCCGCTATGGCAGAATCTTAATAGGATCATAATATGATGACTTCTTGGAGGAGGCCTGTACCCAATCTGGGTGTTTTAATAGTTATATTTACATCGCAATGATATGTATGTGTACGTTATAAGTTTATATAAAATTAAAATAAAGAAATTAGATAAAATAGTATTTAGACTAATAGTAAAGAAATTTTGTAGTGAAAAGAGAAATACAGTATGGAAATTAGAAATTAAATTTGAAGACAGTTTTGTAAGTGAAATCAATATCACTAGATGTAAGAAGTGCACAAGTTCTGTAATATGCAAGAAATAAAAGGTTTTTAGTATTAATATGCTGGCATTTAAATAATTAATTAGTTGGCTACCTTAACACGATCTGCTTGTGAATCGAACTGTCAGTGACCTCTTCTAATGAGCGGCCATCATATCGCTCATTATAAGAGCGGGCATATCGTTAACTTTTTCATTTTAGGAAAATCTTAGATCCAACTGTGATCTAGCTAAAACTGGTAATATTTAATTTACGACATCATTTGTTTTCATCACGTGTCATTGCCTAGAATAGAATAGCAGTCATCCAAAATGATTTCTGCCATTAAATTTAAAAAATTGAATTGAAAATCTTTTCGGAGAATTGCTTTAAGGCATTTTAGGCCCGCTGGTCTCGATGTTTGCCAGCCGTGTAATCTCCAATACTCCGTGAAACGAACGTACGCTAATGAGCTACCTGTTTAATTCACGACAGAGGAACCCTAAAAGCGTTCAAACTGAAAGCGTAAGGTTGTTTTCTGATTTGTCGGTATCAAAAGCTACGACGCTATTGCTATTTCATTTTGTAATTGTATGATTTATTTAATTATGTAACTTATTCATCTGTATTATTATTGATATAAGATATTTTCTGAACTAAATTTATAAGCGCCTTAATTTTTTGTGCAGCAAAGAGTCAGTTCCATGCTTACCGTTTTATTCAGGAACTCTTCATAGAAACTTATGCCTTAGCCATTAGCTTTTGATGTAGTTTTTGTATTTAGTACCGTGTTTACCAAGAATACTGATACCCGACAAATCTGGGGGCTTAGACACACATGCCCATTCTCCGCAGCGCCGAATGCTCGGTGACCTCCAAGGAGTCCATTTCGGGCATTATACTCTAGCTTTGTCGATGAATTTTGTTTGACAGTTGTCAAAAAGTTTTTGAGCGCGAAAGATTTAACCATGAAGCATTGTGTATGACATACTAGAATAGACGTTTTACAAAGGTTTCGTCCCAAATGTCGTTTCTAGATATAATTGTTAATCCGCTTATATTTTAACGTAAAACGTCTTACGCTAGTGAGCATGAGGGTCGGATGTGATGCTCCCGAAGCCTGTGTTTAAATTGTCAATCATGGCAGTTGCCTAGCAATTTATATTATTTGTCGTAGTTTGACGCCATGTTAATTTATGGTTTATTTCAGCAATAAGGATTTTGAACAGCACAATCTCTCAAGTTAATGTCATTTGAATACATTTGATATTTCGTGAGCGTTAACGTTTTGCGTAAAATGGCTCTCGTCAAAGCACCCAGGGCGTTGACTCCCAAACGATGAAAAACGAAGTATCGGCTGAATGTTCTTGTGTTTCCTACTAAGAAAGTCTTTCAGTCGGGTCAGTCTGGCTCGCATTCATTGCGATAGAACTTTGTTTGTGATATATATGTTGACGACTTCGGTGGCGCAGTGGTGTAATCAGCCGACTGCTACGCTATAGGTTCGAATCCCGGCGGGGGCGAGACTTTGTGTTATTTGTTACCGGTCTTGGATGTTGTATTCTTATTTATTTAATATATACCATTTCGTTGCTTAGCACCTACGATACAAGTTCTTACGATACTTAGTGCAGGGCTGAGTCAATGTGTGCGCCGTGATGTGGTTATTTATTTCGCATCAAAAACCTTACTCCGAAGATACCTTTGATTTTGAATGCTTGAATTGATTTTGTTGATTTTATGTTCGGTCGGTTTATCGGCCGGTCCGAAGTTTCGGTGCGGCATTTCTAAGTAGGGCCCCAGGAAAAAGTCTAAATAATGAGTTTCGAGACAACTATTTCATCAAAACTCTTTAAGAGTTAACGAAATGAAAGTATATTTCTGACTTTTGCGCTTCTTAAAAAAAAATTGTCGTTAATTTACCAGCAAATATAAATTAATTGTGTTAAAGCCTGCGGTGTACTTTTTATTGTTTTGAATAATTTTAACACTCATGGAACAATGTCATGTTAAATGGAATTAGTTTAAATAACAATGTGGGTATGTAGAAGTTATTAAAAACAGTTAATGTTTTGATAAATAGCTTTCGACAAATTATGATACAACTGGTTGTGTACA
This sequence comes from Choreutis nemorana, assembly GCA_949316135.1. Lineage (NCBI taxonomy): Eukaryota > Metazoa > Arthropoda > Insecta > Lepidoptera > Choreutidae > Choreutis > Choreutis nemorana. The sequence continues at coordinate 8,997,752 of OX438606.1, read as the reverse complement.
CTTAAATCGGATACCCTATATATTTTGCTGCAAAATGAAATGTTTTGATAAAGAATATAAAATAAAAACTGTTGTAATATGGAACTAACTTTTTGATACAAAATACATCTTTGAAAACAGAAAATTTTAAAACCCCTCACAATTTAAACAAAACTCAAAAAGGCATCATAACTTTTATTTAACTCACAAGAATTCACTAGGAAGTCATGAATTTGAAAGGTTTTTCGTCTGAAAAGTTTGATCAAACAGGAATAAAAAGCGAACTTATATTTAAGTACTTAATATAACTAGATTGGTTTGAAAAGTAAGATCGAGTTTATGGAGTGCATCTGGTGATGAGACTCAAGGTGGAAGATGGAGCGGGGTTCTACCTGGTAACGGTATTTTGTGTGTTTTTTCAATACAGTCGCCTATTGATGGCCTCGGTGTCAACGCCAAGAGTATTGGCGGTGAAGAGGCAAAAGAATTATTAATTAGTTTGATTGAATTAAACAAAAAATTAAGCTGACAGACAAAATGTCCGAGACTTGAATTCCGATTTGGGCTATTATTGTGATGATTTTGGTCACTGCTCGGGAGTACAGTGTGTATAATGAGTTCGTACAGTTTTCCTACACGTCAGGTAACATACATACTACAGTGATTTAGTATGAGCAATCTTAATTCCTCATCAATACTTTAGAGGTGCTTTACAAAGATTCATACAAATTTGTAACTGCAGTCGCAAGCGGGTATCGACGGTAAAACTCATGGTAAACACACTGTTACCGGTCAGGTGATCTGTATGTTTCTATGCTATCCTAGTACATAGTCATATTTATCAAACTAAATTTAATATTTTTTGTATATCAATTTATAACGTAGTCGCAAGCGACTATCGAAGGTAAAACTCATGGTCGCCACACATAACGTTTTATATATTGTTATTTATATATTTATTTATTTACACCGGAGTGCCGCAGGGCAGCTGCCTTTCGCCCTGCTGCTACGCGCTCTACACCGACGACATCCCAGTGACTGAAGACGTCCACCTGGCCCTGTTCGCTGACGACGCCGCCTACTACACCTCATCGATGAGCCTAAAGCGCGCTGCATACCTCATGCAGCGGACGCTCGACGCACTTCCCGCCTGGCTCTCGAAGTGGAGAATAGGCGTCAACGTCGCGAAAACGCAAGCCATTGTCCTGGGACAATACCACCACCCGCCACCCCTGAAACTGATCGGCCAAGAAGTTCCGTGGTCCAGAACAGTAAAGTATCTCGGGGTCACCATCGACCGCAGCTTGACCATGGTACAACATGCCAGGAACGTGGTCAATGCAACCAAGTCCTCCAGAGCGCTTCTACGTCCAGTACTCTAGTCGAATCTGCCGCTGCGAGTGAAGATCGGGATCTACAAAACCTACATAAGATCCCGCCTCACGTACGCCGCCCCCGCCTGGTACGCACTACTGGCGGAGGGACACAAGAAGAGACTCCGTACGGAGCAATCCATCGCGCTGCGTACCCTTACCGTCGCCCCTCGGTACGTGAGGAATTCCACGATCCAGCGGGACCTCGGCCTGGAAACACTGGACGACTTCGTCTGTCGACTAGCCAAGAAGATGTTCGGGGTAGCGGATATGTCCAAGCTGGACCACATCCGCTCCATCGCCCCCTGGCACTCTCGGCCACCCGACAGATGACACTACCCCAGAGACTTGGTTGGTACAGCGGTTGAGCAGCCACCCACCGGCACCACCCCGAGTGCTCCTCCCTGCTGATCGCTCGCTGGGCCTCCCCGAACGGGGTCTCACCCGGCAGGGCTCGATCGTAGGTTGAGTAGAGCTCAAAACACTGGACTACAAACAAACCACAGGCTACCCAGTGACCCGCCTGTAGTCGCAGGCGGTGACGAAACCTCATCAAGGAGGCAAGGCCTCGACGATGATCCCTTCGTTCCCTCGGGATCGAAGTTGAAATTGAGAGGATTTATTTACACATGACATGATGACGGTACAATGACAACACGTGGACTACGCGTTGTCAACGTCGTGTCAGTTTAATGTTCAAACATCTACTCTATTAACACTGTACAAAGCTCACATTTCAATGCCATACTGGAAGTTGAGTTGGAGTGGAGTTCTTCTTTTGATGGCAATAACTTTGAGTATTTTGTCAGTGTCAAGTTATATGTATTACCAAGTTTTGATGAGGAATGAAATTAAGATGAGATTAATAATGATTGATGGAATTATAAATCTGCCTACAGTAACATGCTAGTACTGTTACTGTAGGCTTTATTGAGTTACATTGGAGATGAGGAACAGTCACTGGTTGAAACATTAGCATTTGAAAAACATTGATTTCTGCTGATATACAAGACAATAAAATATATATTTTTTTTCTTTTCGACCATCCCGCCTAGAGTCTTTCGTAGAATTTTTCGTTTAATTATAAATTAATTTCATTTATGTCTTTCGTAGAAATGAAATTTTAGGTGACAGTACCCGCCAAGTAACTCTGCCGTGGGGTTGTTTCGCTGTAATTTTTTGACATTTGAAACATTAGGAAAACGTCATCATGGTATTTTTAAATGCATAGAAATAATTTAACTAAAAATTGCGGCAAACACCTTAACTTTTCCGATCAAATCGAACGGTCTGTAATTGAACAAGTTAAGTTTCTTTTAGTTTCACTCCCGCCATGTTGGCCGCATTTAATTTTATTACAATCTCGAAGATTCCTTTCAGAATCAAATTAGATTAAGATTATTTTTATGTTTGTCCGTTTTCATGTATTTGTTACCGATGGAACTTTATGTTAGCGGTTTTTGCTATTAATTAAAACTTTTAATTAGAAAGATCAATTGTAAAGATAAATAATTTATTTATTTGAATTTAAGTGTCGTAAATTTCCTCAATTTTAATTTCTTGTAGTTTAGTTAAATTGTTTTGTTTTAATATATAGGTTACTAACATTAATTAAGTTGTTACTCATGGCAAAAAGATGTGCTTTCTTGTAATTTGCATGAGCAAAATGTACTAACTAACCCATAGTCAATAATGCTAACACTATAAGAATGTTATGTTATGCTGTTAGTATGCCAAATATATAAAAAATCTAGGTATTTACTGATGAACATGAAAAATACCTATGAATGAATAGGTTTTAATTCGTTACGTACCTACGAATCAATTTTGATCAATTTATCCTTTTTTTTCTGTACAACATGTATGCACACATTTTGGAATGCGCTGTATTTTATTTTCCCGGAACATCGACTATTTTTCTGTGGAACCAACAATTCTAAATGCTTTTTTTGTGTAGTTGTAAAAGGCTCAGTCATTGTCATAAAAGTCGCCCGCCATTGCGGCAATATTTTATGCCCTAGATTAAGTACTGTAGATAATAAATACTACTTCAGATAACATGCGACCCTGGTAACATTTTTTTATTCACATTATGAAAATATCAAATAAAAAAATACCAGCAATATTTTTTTATTGGCATTAAGATTAAATTTAAGATAACGAAAATTAATTAAATGTGAAGAAAACAAAAACCTTGCATTTTTTACATTAGAACTAAATTATTTTTACTAGGAGAACAGAATAATACCAAACAGCAGTCAGGGAAAGCTCCTAGTCATTCAACAAAGGGAAAGTGAAGCCTTTTTTCTTAAATGTACCTCCCTCTAAGTGAATTTCCCTGGAAAAAGTGATCACCCGCGGGCATAACTCAATTTCAACATAAAATTAAGTTTAAAAGCCCAAATTTAGTACAGTATTCAGTTAAAAAACCAACCTTAGTGAGAAAATACAAAAAGGCACCGGGAAAATATAAAGTAGGGTTCCTTGCTTTTGAAAACATTTACATAAAACCCTAATTTCCAATAGTATGAACAAAACAGTAAATAACTTATTTACTTGTGTCATATACGTAAGCAACTACTTGTAAATATTACTGTTAAAAAAATTTGTAATTATTTAAGGGTTATCAAAATTGACACAAGTTAATTACATATCGACATCCAAAGGTATCGCGTAATTGCGCGCAAAATTTCATGCTTTGAAACGATGGAGCAGAGTAGGTTGTGGTGAGTCAGTCAGTAGCCATAGTGTTTCTGAAGGCTAGTCTAGCGGATCGCGCTTATACTAGCATTTAAGCGCAGCGTCGCTTGTACAAGCAGCGCGTGTGGTAATAGGCGCGCCTCTACGCCGAAAAAAGTTAGCTTGAAAGCGCCCATGACTAACTTGGGTTAAGTTCTACAAAGTATCCTGAGTAATTCATTTACTGTGTTAATTAGTGACTCAATAGTACCCACTAGACTTGTAAGTTGGCATAAGTACGAAGTCAGTAGTAATGGCTACTGTCTAACTATTGTCGCAGTACGATAGTTAAACTTAAGTACTTTGTTCAACTAATACCTCGACGACGACCTAGGTGGTGCAGTGGTGTAAACAGCCGACTGCTACGCTAGAGGTTCCTGGTTCGAATCCCGGGGGGGTGGGACTTTGTGTTATTAGCAAGACGCATTGTCTCGCTTACCGGTCTTGGATGTTGTATTCGTATTTATTTAGTATATACCATATCGTTGCATAGCACCTGCGATAAAAGTTCTTACTATACTTAGTGCAGGGCTGAGTCAATGTGAGTGTCGTGATGTGGTTATTTATTTATCTATTTAATCAAATTTATCTATAATAACATTAAATACTGACAAAGTTTAGTATTTTTGGATGTTTGTAAATTTGTATTAGGAAGTAATCTTCGAAATTTCACATTCGATTTAAAAAATTCTTCGACCATAATTTATAAAAGTCTCTCAGGGCAGACTTCAGTTAAATTTTGTTTACAAACACAAATGCTAGTCGGGACACTTCGCAGGCAAATGCTTTTGCTTGAAAAGTCTATAATAATAATAATTTTTATTTTTATAAATATTGTAACCACAGAACCAAGCGTATCCTACAAAGTTGCATCTATCTCAGTTTTACAGCAAACAAAAAAAAAAAAATAACTTTTAGTACGGAACACTAAGTCAGCATACAAAGTCTTGATTCGTTCTTTTTAATATAAATTTATGGAACATAATGACAGTACGTGTAAGCCTAGTCTTTTTCAGGTTATGATCAGGGTTATTTTGTGTGCATACTTTTTACTTTATTTTTCGAATATAATTAATTAGTTTAATGAAATAATGAGGACGTGATAGCTCAGCTTGACATGCCTTTATTAAGCGACCGACCCGGCAGGTCGTGGGTTCGAGGCTCGGGTTGTCGTTAGTTGTAGCAGCCATGTTCCTCGAGTAAAGAAAGTATCAATAGAAAATCTTAAAAACAACTTCTAATGAGCAATTTAAGAATTCAAATTAAATCCACATACAAAATTATAACATACACAATTTTAACTCCTTATATTTCATAGATTTTACCATAAAGAGAGGAAAGATTTCACGATGACCTACTAGGGGCCCATAAGATGTCAAAAGGTTCATTTAAGAGGCAGTTCACAATTGTGTCCAATTAGGTTATATCACTGGAAAGCCCTTGCTTTTGTTGGCGGATTCGCGGGCTCTTAACTACTTAAGTGGCGGTTCGGAAAAAGCGTAAGCTGTTTCATGAAATTATATAGCTATAATGTAGTGTTTGGCTTTGTTTGGGCTATTTTTAGATATTTCATTCAAGGTTATTTTTATAGGTTTATAAATAATTTATCTTTAATTCTTTAAACATGTTAATTATAGGGATACAAATAATGTTTACACATAATCCGAATAAAAATGCCTTCATTATTTTAATCTTGCATAGAAACATGTACAAAATGAGAAAGAACTGAATAAAGGAAGCCTCATTAAAATACCAAACGAACGTAATTGTGGAGAATTCTCATATAAATTACTTCGTTAATAATAAAAACTATTTCTTTATTTTCTCCGTCAACATACCAGCAAAGAACTAGCTACACTTTACCCGCTGAAAAGAATAATGACGTCTCTGAAACTCTTGGATTAGTGTTCTTACACACCAGAAAGCTTTTGCAATAATTGAAGTTGTTAAAATATTTAATTTAATTTCACATGTTGATAAGGTTCGAGTTACATGCGTCCGAAAGGCCGAGCGGTTTGGCCGCTAAACCGCGAAATTACTAGCAACTTTACCGCTGCTTAGAGCGGCGCGGTCGCACGTCCCGGCCGCTTTAACAAATTTCAACGTGTTCAGTTGTATCGGTGCATTTTAAGCGAACGGAACGCTCTGTGTATTCACTTCATTTACTAGAGAATGGTGGAGGCGCTAGCTGCTTCATATAAATCGAAAAGGGCGTGATTGCTTGAATCTGCGGTCAAACCGCTGGGTCGCGCGGATGCATATAACTCGAGCCTCAGTAAAAATACAAAGCGACAATAAGAGAATAAGGAGGATTCTGAGCAAATAGACATTTCTTGGCAAATAGTTTGATCTTTGGCAACATCGTGGGTTACCATCAGGTGACTGTGACCTTACCTTTTATACATAAACAAATTTAAACCAGAAATTTCTTTTTTTTTAAGCACACCCAATTCTATCCCACCACTGCAACTCCTGTTCACCAGGATCAACAGTGTCGTCCTTTGATCGAATAATGCAGTTGTGCAATGACGCACAGACTGTGCCCGGACACCCTACCGGCTGTCTTGGGGACCAATACTGATATCAAAATATAACGTATAAATACACCAGAAATAAAAGTTAATTTTGCTGTAAATAAAAGTTTACTCAATTATTTAAATCAAGATAAATTTATCATTTTAACTAAGGAACTATAAAATAACCTCACCTGTAAATAAAAGAAACAACATTACAGGCTTTTAATCTTCTGGTGCTTGTATTAATAAATTAATATTAAATCATACATGAAAATAAATAGATTCTAGTTTTACATTTGAGATATTTAAACGCTTATTGACGGATGTGTAACTACCAAACTGGTGCTTTACAGGTGCGAGATCTTCGTGCGAGATTATCTGGGTTGGTACCATCTTCCTTTATATTTACAACGTGAAGCAGTTCGCTGTGTTTCGGTTCGAAGGATTGGAGAGCCAGTGTAATTACCAGCAAGAGAGGTATAACATCTTTACCTCTACATGGGCAACGCTTAGGGGGTGCTCAAAAATTGATATCATTAATAAAACAGTTTTAATAATAATAATAATATTTATTTCATTAAAAGGCACATTACAAAAAATTACAGTGGCCGGAGCCTCCTTTTAAGCATAAAAAAGCCTGTGTTAGGAGGCACCGCTCTTCCATTTTAGACAATATATAAATAATAGTAAATAATAGTAATTTGTTTTTAATCTCAATTTGTGATCTATAAATATGGGGCAGCAAACGACTGCCGGTGTTAGATAAAAAGGTAAAGCGACTTTTTGCTTCTAGAAACAATTGTATTTCCAATTACTAAGAATGATTGTCGTTTGTGTGAATGGGAGCTTTGCTTGAACCTTCTATTTCGAAGAGTTAGAGGAAAGTAGACTTAAATGCTTATTGCTTTCACAGCTTAGTGCAAATAAATTAAATTAAAGAATTATTTTAAATCTTATTGATATATTTAGATACCTATTTGTAGTTAACTTGGAAAAAAATTTGAAGATTGATTTATGCGTTCATGGTTGGTTGAATACTTACTAGGTATTTTTATTTGATTAAATTATAAAAATATATAATAGTTCATTGGCAATGTCATCAATTGTATACGATTGAAAAAGTGAAAATTGGCTTAGAGTTAAATTATGACACACGTTTTGATGATTTGTTAAGTTATGTAGTCCTAGTAGTCCGCACGTTTTGACGGCTTCTATAGTGCAGGGGTGTAACAGCTAACTTGCTCTACAGGTTCCGAGTTCGAATCCGGAAAGGCTTAGTTATTTGCAAGTCGCGATATTTTGGTAACTCGTATTGGATGTAAGATGTACATATACGTACTGTATTGTTGCTTAGTACCTGCGATATAAGATTATTTCTTAGTGCAGTCTTGACTCAATGTGAATGTGGACACTTACAGGTGGTAGATCTACGTGCGAGATCGTCTGGGTTGGTACCAACCCTCCTTCCTATTTTCAACGTGAAGCAATTCGCTGTTCGAAGGATTGAAGATATGAGGGATATAACTCTGCACGAGTAACGCATAGGCGATGCTCTTGGCTTTCAACAAGAAGTGGGGCTATCGTGTCAATAGACGGCGGTATTTGTTTCCATAAGGTGAACCGTTTGCTTGTTTTCCTGTGACGTTGTATAAATACTGAGTAATAATATAAATGTAAAGAATAAACCCAAGTTTCTCGATTTGCATTAGCTAAACAAATTTTTATTTACTTTTTATACAGATAGATATACGGGATGAGAAAGAAAGGATTAAAACGTAATACAAAAATTAAAATCTTTTGTATTGTTTTTTGTACGAGACCTTAGTACATGAGGGATGTTGTAATAAATTAAATAAATACTTATTTCCTGCTGAAATATTAACTGTATTAAAAAATATGTAACTTTAGCGCGAAGTCTTATCTTATTAAGTTTATAAGACATACTAAAGTTAGTTCCTTGGGAGCAACTAAAATTTTGCAGTCCCCGCAAAGTTACAATGTCGACCGCCTCTCTAACTTGCCGTTTCGGATTTAAGAAAATATCGCGAAATTTTTACTACTTTCACAAGTTACTTGTGACACTTTTAAAATGTGACGTAGTAGTAAATTAAATGGTGGCATGAATGTGAAGGCTTAACAATTTAACAGCCGACTATAACGGGAACAAAACAGTTTCACATTGTTTCTATTAATGAATCGAACGTAAAAGTTTGAAAAAACCAAAACAGATTCCATAACTTGAAAATACACTGTACACCACCCACCACTGTTGATCCTGGTGAACAGGAGTTGCAGTTGCATACGAACTTATGTCGGTAAAATACAAGAACACAGTAAAACGAATTTGGAAGCAACATTTAAAATTTCTATCATATGAATACATATATACAAAGCAAAATAAATTATATAAATATAAAACAATAACAAAAAATATATATAAATATAAGAAATAGGAAGGCACACCGGGGTTGTCAGATACGGTATCCAATCTCTCTGGGTCCTTCATGGGTTATCAAGGCGTGGGTTAACGGGCGAGGAGTTAAAATCACGTTTAACGAGTCACAATAGTTAACTATAGCAAAATACAAAGCCGTTCTGCAGAACACGTGGCCGAAGCACCACGTGTTAATGTAATTAAATTCAATCTGATTGCGAACATCCAACTCGATAATGACCAAGAATCAATCTCCCGATCTTCCTTTTTTTCCTTCCCACGCTTTTTTTTTTTTTTTTTTTTTTTGATTTTTACTGGCTTGGATGCGATGTCCTTTAAGCCATAACCGTAGTTAATTTAATGTCTTTGCTTGAGATTTCTGTCTTTATCACATCACTTCATTAAATTTTAGTCACAGTATTTTTAATAAACTTATATAATGGTTTAAATGTTTCAACATTTGATAAAAGTTCTTGCAAGCGGCGGGAGGGATCACTTTGTTTTAAGTCACTAAGTTCACTCACTAATACTAGTCTTTGAATTGAAAAATATTTGCAGTCATATATGAAATGATTTATATCGCCTGTTCCACTATCACAGTAGTTACATTTGTTGTTGTAAATAACATTAATTTTGCATAGATGCATTCAAAAAAAAAGTCAAAAGTCAAAATGTTTTTTGTTCGATTAGACTTAAAATAAGCACTTTCAAATCGTCATTTTTTTTACAACCACCGGTTCGGAATGCTATTTCTACGGGGAAGAATCCGGCAAGAAACCTCCGTAGTTGCTTTTTTCAATATTCAATTACAATATTTTCTACTACAAATTACAATTTTTCAACATAATAAATCTAGCTAAACTGTCAATAAGATAAACCTGTGCAATTACTTCCATATATCTTTATTCTCTACATAATTTTGAGTTTTATAGTAAGCCTTCTTAATTAAAATTTGATTAACATATTGCTTAAATTTCATATCTGACATTTCTGTTACATTTCTTGGAATTTTATTATAAAAGCGAACACAATTTCCAATAAATGACTTACTAGTTTTTGCTAATCTAACTGTAGAGATACGTAATTTATCACTATTTCTGGTATTTATACCGTGACCTAGTCTATCAAACTCATTTAGATGTTTCCTTACATACATAATATTGTCAAAAATATATTGGGACGGTAAGGTGAGTATATCAATTTCCTTAAATAATTGTCGTAATGAATGTCGCGGCTTTAAGTTATACAGAGCTCTTATAGCTCTTTTTTGTAAAATAAATATCGTATCTGTTTCGGCCGCACTACCCCATAGTAGTAACCCATAGGACATAATACTATGAAAATATGCAAAATATACCAGTCTAGCTGTCGGGAGATCCGTTAAATTTCTAATTTTCCCTACTGCATATGCCGCCGAGCTTAATTTACTACAAATTAATTCTAAATGTGCGTTCCACTGAAGTTTTGAATCGATATTAATGCCTAAGAATTTAGTCGATCCTACGATATCGAGCACATCATTATTTATTTTAACATCTGTCGATAATGTCCGCACGTTAGGCAAAGAAAATTTGAGACATTTAGTCTTGGTACTATTAAGAAACAAATTGTTAGAGTTAAACCAATCTGTTACTTGTTTTAAAGTTGAATTTATTTCATTTTCTTCTTTATATTTTCTGTTTGAGAGGATAGGAGCAATTACGTGCACTATTGAACCGAGGGCTTTAACCAAAAATCCCCACAAGTCCTCAGTCGATTTTATATTTAAAGATTTAAATGCTTTGATTATATCGTCCTCTGACACGCTGTCAAATTTAAAAACGGCCGTCGTAATTTTTACATGTTTTTGAGGTAATTCACAGCTGTAACACAAGACGATGAAAGATTTTTTGTGATATCTACTGGTATCTGAGTGAAATATTTTTCGAAAACGTTAGCTACTAGTGAATTATCCGAAATCAGTTCGTCATTTATATTTAAAGCTATATTTTTATCGTTTTTGTCTATTTTCCCTGTTTCGGTATTAATTACATTCCACGTCGTTTTAATTTTATTGTATGATTTTTTTATTTTATTACTCAGATACATAGCTTTCGCTTCCTGACAAACTTTTTTAAACAATTTTGAATATCGCCTAACATAATTATGAAATTCTACATTATTATTTATTGATTTTTGTCCGTACAATTCATATAAATTGTTCCTACATCTCCTTATGCCTCGAGTGGCCCAATCGAGATGCTAAGGTAGCATTTTGTTTTCTTAATTTATTAGTATCTTTTAAACTGTTGTTTTTCTTACTTAAAATTCTATTTCTTTTTATTAATATATTAAGCTTAATATATTTTTTAATTTTTCTAATACTATTGAAAATAACCCTTGGATTGACCTCTGAATTTAAATGATTAGTCAAATCCATTGTGGTAGGTTGTGATGACTCTGGAGGCTGGCCACAGACAAGATCAGCGTACATGGCTGTTGTTTTTTCAGCTTTGAGGTTTTCAATGTGAGCTCGCAGTGTTGAAACGAGGCAGGTGGCAGCTTGCAACTCACATCCTAGAGTTGATACACGCTTCATAGTGCTCTCAAATGTGTCCATACAGTGATGGAAGGAATTAACTGCTTCCTGCAACTTTTCGTTCTCTTTCTGTAGATCCTTGATTTTATTAGAAGAATCCACTAATTGAAGTTTGAGCTCAGTGTTCCGCTGTACAATTTTCTGTACTTCAGCTTCACTGTCATCTATCATATATATATATATTGCTTCTTAGTCTTCTGTAGCTCCTCCAGCGTGATATCCTCCATTGGTGTAGTGTGGTGGTTGAATCTCAATCTAATTATTGTAGTTATAAAATCTCTTGTTGCATTATAACTATAGTACCAAGGTTTTGTTGGAAGGTCTTTTTGTATTTCTCCGTACCATTTTCCTTTTGTTTTTAATTCTTCACTCCATAATTTCTTCCACAGTTGTTTTATGTTCATATTTATGTAGGCTTGAAGATCCGTAAAAGGTATCTTATAAATATTGCTTACATCTAATTCATGAATCCCTTTACTCGCAGCCATATCAGCAATTTCATTACCTTGTTATTCCTCTGTGAGAGGGAACCCACAAAAAAGTAACAAATTTGTTCGTATTTTGAATATTATAAATCATTTCTCTTATCATATAAATTATAAAATTGTTTTAAAAATTAATTACTACATTCTTTAGAGATTCCACGACATTCAGTGACAATTTAAAAATATTTACAATTATTTACAGTTTTTACTACTTTATGTGCTTCATACACAGCCAAAGATTCAGCTGTAAAAATACTACATTCTAGATTTAATTTAAATGTTTGAATAAATTTCATCTGTGGGTCATAAAAAGCAGCTCTACGATAATTATTAGTTTTACTTCCGTCTGTGTATAATTTGTAATAATGTGGAATCTGAGAAACAAGTGCTAAATATTCACTATTGTTATTTACAATTTTGGTTAATCTTGAAATATTTACAATTTTACTTTTATAAATTCCACTATAACAGGGCCAAAGAGATTTTGTATAAACTGTTTTAAATTTATCTTTAGTGTAATTTAATATACATTACAACTGTGGAGTTTTACCTTTTAAAAGACCAAGAGGCGATTCTATCTGATCAAGATCACAACTGTTAGATTTAGCTCCAATAGAATTTATAACTTCAACATGATTAGAAGTCAACATTTTAAGAATAAACCTTTGTGCTAAATAAAATCTCCTCAAACTTAAGGGCCTTATTTTTGTTTCTACTTCCATTGCTCTAATAGGAGTAGAACAAATAGCTCCAGTTATTATCCTTAAAGCTCTATTCTTTACAATGTCTAGTCTGCGAGTATGTACACTGGTAATGTAGGCTAAACAGCTATAATCAAAATGACTACGAACTATAGATTTATACAAAATACCTAGAATTTTAGGATCAGCTCCCCAAGATAATCCAGTCAAACAACGCAAAATATTAAGTCCTTTTAAAGCTCTACCTTCAATGTATTGAATGTGTTGTTGGAAACTCAATTTTTTATCAATCACTATACCAATAATTTTTTTAGTTTCAACTTCTTCAATGACAGTATCATTATATTTAATATCAACTAATGATGTCTTTACTTATAGTTAAGACACTACTTTTATTTGCGTTAATGTTTAACTTTAAAGTAGTTGAATAATATTTATGTAACTGTTTTAAAGCATTATTTATATTTTGTTTAGCAATATTTACATCAGGACTAATACTATATAAAACAATATCATCTGCAAACTGACGGATATTAACGTTATTGGTATCAACATGTTTTAATATTTGACTAGTGTAAATATTATAAAGAAGTGGAGACAGAGTTGCACCCTGCATAGTGCCCTTAGATGCTTCTCGAGGTCCATATAACATATTATTATACTTTAAATACAAAAACCAGTTGAATTAAAAAGTTAAAAATCCATTGACATAGATGCCCAGGGACTCCTATTTCAGATAAAACTTTAATCAGAATACTAGGAACTACGTTATCAAAAGCTCCTTGGATATCTAAAAAAACACACACCACGTGTTTTTTTTCCACTTTCGCATGTTTTAAATCAGAAATTAATGATGTAAAACTATCTGCACAGCTTTTACCACGCCGAAACCCATACTGAATAGAAGGTATTAAGTTTTTTGACTCTACATAGAAATCCAGTCTTGTTTTAATCATATTTTCAAAGAGTTTACCAATGCATGAAGAGAGTGAGATAGGTCTATAAGAATCTGCTTTATCAGGTGGCTTGTCGGGTTTCAATATAGGAATAACACACTGTGTTTTCCACGATTCCGGTATTATTTGACTTTTCCATAATAAGTTCAGTTATATCTAGCAAGATTTTTCGAGGAGTAAATATGTAAAATTTTTATTATTATATATAAGGTAAGTCATCAAGGCCAGGTGTAGTATTTCGTCTTGTTTTAAGGCTTAGGATGAACTCATTAAATGTAAAGGACTCTAATAAAAATTCTGATTCGGTGTTATTATTATTTAGTGAAAATAATTGTTCAACTGTTTCATCTAAATCCCTATTGGACTTTAATTTATTTAACAATGGCTCAACAAATTCATCTGAACTCTTATTATCATTAAATTTTACTCGCTTAAATTTTTTGATATATTTCCAGATTAAACTGATAGGGGTTGTCCTATTAAAAGATTCACATAAATTATGCCAACTTTTTTTCTTTTCCTCAGCTACAGTTCTTTTTTTAATTGCTTCCTTTTTTTTGTATTCTATGTAATTTTCCATACTCGGATTATTCCTATAAAATTTTAAAGCTTCATAAGTTTTTATTACACTGTTTTCACAAATTTTGTTCCACCAAGGAGCTACAACCTTCCTAGTTTTCCTAATTCTAGAAAATTTATTGACACATATACCTTTCAATTCATTTAACTTTTCACAAAACAAATTATAACTAACTGTGGGGTTGACTTCCGGTTTTAGTGTGTTATTAAACATGTTTTCTGATAATTCCCTAAATTTTTTCCAGTCACATTTTACTGTACAAAAATTTATCTAATGGATCACATTCCTTATATTTGCTAGTTAAAACATTAATTTTAGTTATAATAGGGTAGTCCCCATTGGGTCGTCATCAATATGCCACTCACACAGTGACGCTATAACGCCACTCGTAAAAGTTACATCTATAGCAGAAGGATTAGGATTGGGATAAGTTACAGTAGTTGGATTACCATTATTTAAAATACAAAGATCTAATTCATCTATAATGTCGTACAATTCATGTCCTCTAGATTTACTACTAACGCAACCAAAAGCAATATGATGTGCGTTAAAGTCGCCAGCAACGAATAATGGTTTGGGCAAATTTAATAAAATATTTTTTGCATTCTAGCATTTCCACTTGGGGGACAGTATACACATAGAACAGTAAATGATACACTTTCAGTTTGAACTAATATAGCTATATTTTGTACATCTTGATGAAAATGTGTATCAAGTAATGAATATTTTATCGAGTGTTTTATCAATATTCCTACTCCACCATGTCTGTTCATGGCATTTTTAAAATAAAATTTTTAAACATATATATTTACTGTATCAGTATCTTTAAGCCAGGTTTCATTTAAAAGACAAATATCTATGTTATTTTTATTTAGAAATAAATTTAAGAGGCGAATTCTGTTTTTATACTTTGAATATTAAATTGTGCAATGCTAAGGTAAGAATTTATTTGATTTTTATTGTTCATTAAATTGATGTTGATAGCTGCTTAATGAGTATGTTTCTTTTAAAATCCGTGTTAATAGGTTGTTCATCCTCCTTATTGCCTAATTCTATGAGAGCTCGAACTAAAACATCAATTAGTTCCGAACTGTCAAGAATATTCTTACTTAATGTGGTAGAGTCAATATTCGAATTTTCATTTAAAATCTTTTTTTATATTTTTTACTGTATCTTTCTTTAACGTAGTAAATTGTTTTGTATTATTAAAAGTATTACTTGATGTCACAGAAGGTAGACAGGGAAAATCAGTAACATTAGTTTTTGAATTCCAAGCAGTGGCAAAAGTTATTTTATTTTTTTCTCAACTATCTTACGTTGTTTGACTGGACATAGCTTTGATATTGCCAAGTGAGGTCCCTGACAGTTAACACACATAATGTTTTCTGCATTATTACACTCTTTAAAGTGATGTTCTTGAGTACAAATAGAGCATACCTGTTTATTATTACATATTTTGGCTGAATGATTGAATTTAAAACATTTGTAGCATTGCTGCAAAGGAGCTACATATTCAAAAACTCTGTACGAGTAAAGGTCGTAATTAACGTTTTGTGGTAGAACGCTCGATAAAAATGTTATGCTTACAGTCCCTAGTGGAATAATGTCATTTCCGATTTTTTGTTAAATCTTCTTACAAAAATGATGTCATATTTCGATGATAGCCTGGTATATAGTTCTTTATTGGATATGTTCGTTGGGACAAATCTTATTACTCCGGTATTCTCTATCTCTCTGGCTGGGATAAAAGCTTTAAGATCATATTTTTCCAAAAAGCTACAGTAATTTAAAAAATATTTGCAGTATTATACTGCTTAAATGTTATGGCAATTTTATTCACACTGACTCTGTGTTTGATAACTACACCTTTTACTACACCATACATATGATTTAAATAGACAGGACTTTTATTGCCGAGTCGTTCTTTTTCATTTTTTGACTGGACAAACACTTTAAATTCTAAACTGTTAGAATTTTCCGGATATAGTCTTCTATAACTTGGTTTAAAATATGGCGAAAAGTCAAATTTCTCACCCTCTGCACCATTGTCCGTAACACTTTTTATGAACTGTCTTTTACGCGAAGGTTTCCCAGAGCCAGGCTATGGGACCTCATCCCCGTCCATTTAAAAAAATTTAACACTATTTACACTGAATTTACAAGCTTTTTACACCTAAAAATAATTTTTAATTATTAAAAGTTTTCAAACAAGTCCGCCTTAATTGAAAGGTTCCCGCCCCCTTCCCACGCTGTCTCATTGACTGTTATGTTTTTTTTTAAATCAAGCACCAGTGTTCTGCATTACGTCAAGTGCGTCTCAACATACAGCCCTTACAATTACAATTTAAAAATAGACGCGCCGTCAAATATGTTACAAGACAATTGCTATACTACACAGTCAGGTCATAAGTATTGTCACACAGTAAAAACTTTTCTTTTAGAATGCTGGCCACAAAAATGTTTATTGAATTCAAATTTCGAATTGTTCATGAAAATAAAAATGTATCCATTTTTTTAATTTTACTCATTTTTAAATATGGCTTAAAGAAGACCGTGTTGCAGTTATTGCGTTGCATCGTTGCGGTTACGCGCCAAATCAAATTTTTGACATTCTGAAAAAATAGACTCTAGTGTAGATGACAGGTCAAGAAGTGGTCGCCCTCGGTCCGTTAGGACTCCAGCAGTGATAAAAGCTGTGAAGGCGCGAATTCAAAGAAATCCCAAACGTAAGCAGAAACTGTTGGCCCTTCAGATGGGGTTAAGCAAAACCACGGTAAAAAGGGTGTTAAATGAAGAGTTAGGGCTTCGGGCATATTGAAAAAAAACAGGACATCGTTTGAATGCTCGTCTAATGACCTGAGACTAAAGAGATGCCGCGTTTTGTTGAAGCGGTACGCGGGAAAAAAATATTGGGATTTTTTTTTTCGGATGAGAAAATTGTTACCGTACAAGAGAGCTACAACAAACAAAATTATAAGGTGTACGCACACAGTAGTGAAGAAGCGAGCAACCGCATTCCGCGTGTCCAACGAGGTCATTTTCCATCCTCGCTCGTCGTATGGTTGGGACTTTCTTATTGGGGCTTAACAGAGGTACATTTTCGTGAGAAAGGTGTAAAAACGAATGCAGTTGTGTATCAAAATACAGTCCTGACGAACCTTGTGGAACCTGTTTCTCATACCATGTTCAATAACAGGCACTGGGTATTCCAACAAGATTCGGCGCCAGCTCTTAGAGCGAAGAGCTCACAAGACTGGCTGGCGGCGTGTGAAATCGACTTCATTCAGCACGAAGACTGGCCCTCCTCCAGTCCAGATTTGAATCCGTTAGATTACAAGATATGGCAACACTTGGAGGAAAAGGCGTGCTCAAAGCCTCATCCAAATTTGGAGTCACTCAAGACATCCTTGATTAAGGCAGCCGCCGATATTGACATGGACCTCGTTCGTGCTGCGATAGACGACTGGCCGCGCAGATCGAAGGCCTGTAATGACGACCGTCATTTTGAATAAAGTTTAGTGTCATAAGAATCTATGTTTTGTTAAGTTCATTTTGGTATATAAATGGTTACATAATGAATAAACTTGTTTCAATTGTTTTATATTAAACATGTGACAGAATTTATGACCTGACTAGGTATATTTATTATCAAATAAAAACTATTTGTGATACATCTTTAAATTTTTATTTATTTAGACAATTGTCTCATATTTTTAGTGTACGACGAAAATCGTACGAAAATTATTAATTTAATTCCAAAATCTCAAATTAAAAATGGACTGTTATTGAAAAATAAACTATTATATGTAAATATTTTAGAATTTTAAAAGTAACAAATTTTTAAGCACGTACAATCCTTACGTGTGTTAAAATAAATAGGGATAGGGATTTGAATCAGGGACACAAGGGCACGTGCCCAGACGGGCAGTAAAATATTGTTTCTTTGCGTCCTCGTGTGCTGGTTCTTTTTTTAATATCAGCATAAAATTTGCAAACTCTTGCCACCTTTTCTTTCATTTCTGAGCTTATCCTTTCCACCAGTATTGTTAACTTGTTTATCCTAGATCTTGTGAAAACGAAGAGAAACTTCCGTGATTTTTTTTTGGAACCAATACTCACTGGTGTATGATTTAGGTTAGTATTTAATTTATCCCTTGTTAGTTCGTGGCATACCATGGTGCTTCGATGGTCAGGCGTCTCCAGACTGTCTTTTTTTTGGTTTTTTGGCCTCTGGGATATTTCAATTGCTGTTTCCGTTTTGATGGGAGGGTAGTCTTAAATCGGTTTCTTACTACCTCATATTTATTTTGAAGTTCGTTGCAGATCCCAAGACAGTCGGTAGGGTGTCCGGGCACAGCCTGTTCGTCATTGCACAGCTGTATTATTCGTTGATTATTCGATTAAAGGACGCCACTGTTGACCATAATAAACAGTGGTGGAACAGAGTGGCGGGTGTGTCCCGAAGTGCGAATTTTAAATGAATAAAAATAAATCGTCAATCCGAATCCGTACACTGGACATAGATATTTCCGAATGCATACCACTCTACCCGATGTTCGGCTCTACACCAACTGCTGCCTAAATCATAGATAGAGAATATATAAATCTTTTTTACCGTTACTTTGTCAGAGATTAGTGACTTTTTCTCAGTTTTTGACCAAAATTATGACCACAATACTTACTCGTTTCGCGCTTTCAAGTCCTCCTCAAACTCAACAAGTTTGAAGTCTCAATGACTATTGAAGTTTGTGCACTCGAATTCAACAGTCATTCATAACAAACATTCGCAAGTACCAGGGCAACAAAACTTTAGAGAGTTAATATTATACGATCTTCGAACCTTGTATACATTCTCGGTCAGTTATTTAAATGCCAATTTACACTTCGAAGGACTCAATTTGCCAATATAAAGACACTTTTACATTAATAAAAATGCATACTGGCTTTAAAATAAAAAATTGAGATAATTTTAATAAACACACTTTTAAATGAATGCTTGAATACAATTGGCAGTGTTATAAAATTAAAACCATTTAAGAGAAATACAACAGATTTATTTAAGAAGATTAAAAAGAATTTATAACAATGCTTGAGTTTCCAACGCCTACGCAAGCATTACATAAAAGGATTCTTTAAAATTAAGAGTTATTTAAAAATATTGTAATGAATTACTTTTTGATAGTTAATTATTTAATGTTTATGTCAGTTTTAAAGCGCAATAGGTTAAATCATGAAAACTGATGTTTAGTATAGTTGTATAGTTTAAGTATCAAAATATACATAGCTTTCTTAAAATAAATTCCTGTTTTTCTATAAAATATTACATAGAACAATTAAAAAATAAATTGGCTATTTGATGCAAGTGATGTTTTGTTTTTCACATCGAACCAAATAGCATGTTTATTTAGTAATAGACACTCTTATTTAATTTAATAATAAAGGTATTTCAAATCTGTCAGTGAAACCAAATATTAATTTCAAATAGTGTACATTTCCCTTTAGAAGAATTCGCACAATCAGCCAGGCAAACAACCGGGAGTCCTAAGCCAACAGTCACAGATATACCTTAGCTTTGAAATTATTAAAACCAAACCCTATTACTGAAGGCGTAGAGTCGAAAACAACCAACAGGGGCCTTGTAACAATTTCGTGGTAAAATAAAAACTTCCTTACGTGTTAGTCTTGTGTTACTTTAAGGTTGTCGGTTACCGCTTCGTTACCCTCCTGGGCACTTTGTGAAATGTGTGTTTTTTTATTTATCTCTGTGGCGTGCGCGTACCAGGGTAGCAGATTTCTTCAAAGGTCTTTTTTATTAATACTCCTTTTAGGTTTTTGGTTCTCAGTGAATTAAATAAGATAAAATGTTTTATAGGGCAAAGAGGTTGAGTAGGCGTTTTTTTAAATATGGAATCGGTACTTTCTTTTTATGTTCAAATTTTATACATCCTAGCCTCCGGTATGTATTTTATGTAAACGGAATATTACTTTATTTTAATACTGAATAATATGAAATGTGTTGCAGAGAAATTCTTTTGAAAAAAAAATTTGGTGCAGTTATTAGTTCTTACGATCGCTGTTATTTCTTTAACAAAATTTTTTATTTCTGCCGTGAACCAGTTCGCTGTGTTTCAGTTGGAAGAATCGGAGAGCCAGTGTAATCACCGGTACGAGAGGTATAACATTTTACCTTTAATGGGCAATGCATAGGCACTTGGCACTCATAGATATCAGCGGCATCGTCTTTTCAATATGCGGTATCATTTTCCATTGGGTGAACAGTCAAGTACGAACATCGTATAATAATTAACACTATAAACGAATAAGATAAAGCGATTGTAAGGTTGAAGTTAATTTGATTTAATTTCCCATATTTTTTATAATGGCAATGCGATGTGAAAATTTTAAGTGTCTATGACGCTTTATGAGATTCAGACCGCAGATGGACGGATGGACAGCATTGTATGTAATTATTTTTATTCAACGTCAAGGGCAAACAAGCACATGGCTCACCTGATGAAAAGTGACATGGCTGCCTTTTGTCACGACGATGCCCTCGATGTCTGAACGCTAACCACAGGTCCTCGTCCAGTTAGAAACCGACATTGTTTAATGTTTTCAAATCATCTGTCTGATATTTTGTCAGTTCTTATTTTTTTTTTTTTAATTTATAATTAAAATACATACAAATAATTGCAAAGTTTTTTTTGAGCCTTAAGAATCGATAATTTATATATATAATACATACAATAATTTACAAAACACAATCATTATATCAAATTATTTGGTATTACGATTGAAGTGAACTGCAGCTTTTAGTTACAAAAAAAAAAAAAAACACTATTTCGGAGAACATTTTTGTTTTGAAGACAATTTTATAAAAATACATTTCAATCTGACATCTGCGAAATTAAAGATTTGACTTGAAAACTATAATTCATATTATAGTTTCCTCTTGGTTACAAATAGTTTATCCCCGAAATTCTAATAAAGAAGTATTAACCAAGAAAGAAGACTGAGCGACAATTCTTTTATTTCCAATCAAAGTTATAACCTTTTCAGCAAAATAGATAAAATTAATTAACTCACCGACTTCCTCTATTCAAGGTAGGAAGGCATTTAAAGATTAATCTTAAAAGAAATCCAATGACTGTGTGAAGGCTTTATTTGCTAACGGCGTTTGGGAAAAGGCAGGAGCGAAAGCTTGTGTTGGATGTCATCTGGAATAAATCGTCACTTAGTAATAATCCATTTCATGTAGTATTAGCGACCTGTCCCGGCTTTGCACGGATGTTATGCGTGCATTATATATGTATAAATCTTCCTCTTGAATCAGAATATTTATTAAAAAAACCTCATCAAAATCCGTTGCGTAGTTTTAAAGATCTTAGCATACATAGGGACAGACAGCGGGAAGTGACTTTGTTGTATATTATTTTAGGTATGAAATGATTAATTCATTTATATAACGGAGCCAATAAAATATACACGTTATTTTGCTTAAAACAATACATTTATGTTTTCTCTGATTTTATTTTTACATGTTTATTTAAGAGCAGTTTTCAACAACTTTAGTATTTTTAGATTCGACTACGTGTCGTCGTAGTGATACTACATCGTAGCTTCGTAGCACCGTATACTACGAATGTTACAATTTAAAAATAAACTTACTATTACTAAGTTTTAAATAAATTTCATTTTAAGTGATTAATAAAGAACATGTAATTATTTATTTTACGTTCTGCTACTAGCGGGCATATTTTGAAAACCGACTGCTGACGAAAATATTTAATTATGTTATATTTTAAAGATCAAATTCGTAATGTTTCTTACATCTTGCACCTCAGTACCGAAGTTTTTGCTGGAGAGTAGTAAATTCGTCCATCTACAGTGAGTTGGACGTTTTCTACTTGATTTTTATTGAAAGAACTTCAGCTGCAACCGAGTCTTTTCAGCGTCGAAACGGACTTTAGAAAAACTGACAACAATCTTTCTTCAAGTGTTCCGTGAACTCTTAGCCAATATGAAACCCTGGTATCACAAAATCGTAACTCAAGATATTTTTAGTAAAATAAAAAGGTTAAATTAAATTTAAAAAGCCCACCCACATTTGACGGGCATCTTTGCATATTCGATTGTTCATCCCCAATTTAACCTCCCCATGGCTTTTGAATGAGGAAACCGATATCAATGAAATATAGCTAAGAACACGCTCAATTAAGCCACCTTTTAAACTTACAGAAAAATTCTTCATTGGTTTGAGAGTTATGATGCCGCAGACAGACACGTCACATTTATATCAACCCTCATATTACGTAAAATTTTAACAATTACACTAAACCCAGATATTTTCAAATTCACATACATAGATAATCATTGGTAGGCCAATCGTCTATGCTTACACAGTTACATTGTAAAACATTGCCTTGAAATTTCACTGTCAAAGTTAAACGTGACAAAGGAACGGACATACACACAGACATAAAATAAACCGGTTAACACCGGTTTGAGCTTCACCGTTGTCCAATAAGAACCCCTAGCGACATATTTTTGTACTTCCGTAAGATTACGGAAAATGCAAAAAGTGTAAAAATGCCCTATGGGGCTCATTGCGAAGGGTACAGAGTAAAAAGTAATCGCACCGAAGCGCCCTGTAGCGGCCCTAGCGTCGCATTGACATATTCAGTACTAGGGGTTCAGAACAGGATAGAGAATGTTGAATGATCCTTCATTATAACAAAACTGTATTTTTCATTCACTGAAATTGTTTAAAATATCACCGATATTATTCTTCGTTTAATAAATAATATCGCACTCAGTAGCTACTCTGGTGTACTGACGTACTGATCCTTCACTGTAACGAAAAAGTATTTTTAATTGACAGCAGTATAATAATTTCACCTATATTCTTCCTTTGGCAATGGTTAAAGAGATATAAATACATAAACATTAAACAGGCATCTTTTGTTATTTTCCACATATTTAATAGGCTACTATTTACATAATTCGCTTTAGTAAAGGAATCCATAAAGAGATTTCTCTCTTTCTTATTTTGGCGACCTCGGTGGCGCAGTGCTGTAAAGAGCTGACTGCTACGCTAGAGGTTCCGGGTTCGAATCCCGGCGACGGCGGAACTTTGTGTTATTTATAAGCCTCGTTTCGCTTGCTGGTCTTGGATGTAGTATTCTTATCTATGTAGTATGTATATAGTACATATCGTTGCTTTGTGCCTGCGATACAAGATATATCTTAGTGCAGGACTGAGTCAATGTGTGTGTCGTGATGTGACAATGATTTTGTTATTTCCCGATTTCATAATAATAAAAAAATTATTTCAAGCCCTTAGCCCATTAGCATGTTAGTAACAATATCGCTTAATCTGAATTAGTACATACACATAAATTATAATTACAGTACATGTGATTAAATACTTATTTATTAAGTGTTATTTACAAGTATTGAGTGAATTATATACTTCAATTGATCATTATAATTTTTTATTTACAAATTGTCATTGATATTGTGCTTTTTATTATACTTTCAAATTAAATTAATCATAGTGTAAAAAGTACACTAGTAATATGTAAAAAACTAGTCCTGTGCTGTTATAATACCGTTCCCTTTTGATATATATGACGGCGCAAGCGATGGCTGAGCGACAGAGCCGTCATTAGTAGGGTCGTGTAGTACAGAATTCATAATTGATAACTCACTTTCAGAGCGTACACTTGTTTAATCTTGAATTAAACTTAAGTAAAATCAAATTACACAAAGAATTAAGGATTAAACCGACAGTTTCGTGGGCGAGGAGTGATGCCGATTCCCGCCAATCACTCAATATCTTTTACTCGTTCCCGCGCTCTCCCCGTCCACGACTCACGTGAAGTTGCAGCGCCAACTTCACGGCTTTCAATCCCGTACAAATGACTGTTCAGAAACGCAACTTAAAATTAATGTTTTCCACGACATATAATAATTTCTGAGCTGGGACCCATTCAAACACCTATACGGAATGTTTTTTTTTTCGAAAAGTTTTAATGGCTTAGCAAATTTAGAACCACTGTTTTAGGATCATCAAAGTTTTGTATGACATAGTTTGTTTTGAAATTTCAAGAAATTCAAAAAAATCTCTTTTTTTTTTCTCACGTGTTTTATAAGACAACTTTTACCTGTCGGATGATCTGTATGTTTCTATGCTATCCTAGTACAAAGTCATATTTATCAAACTAAATTCTAGTTTAGAAGTTTAAATATTTATATTTATTTATGTAGTTAATTAGAAATGTATAAAATTTATATACATCAGGGCGTCAGCAAGTATATATGAGTGTCCAGAGACTCATATCTCGTATGAAAAGTTCACAGATGGAATTTGATTTGAGATTACCGCGTCGTAGAAGAGTCAACCCTTATATTGACTTTAGTTGATTTTTATTACCTAAGGGTTCGTGGACGAAAAAGGTTAAAAACGCTAAATTACAACATTAGTTGTAAAATGTTGATTTATTTCTGTACAGTAGTCTTGAAGTTTGTCGCGGATTGTAGTTCTAAAGTTATGTATGCGACCTCCCTCCCCCTCTTATCTCCTCTGGGAGCAACCCATGACATTTTGTTTCAAACTTTTAACAAAATTATGAACACGTTTCCACAGCGGTCGAGTTTTTCACCCTGTTTTTGATAGGGAAGGTATATGATGTAAAAAAAAAAAATGTTTGGTTAAAATGAAAAGTTTCGAACCCTTACTTTTTAAATGTTGATATAACTACCCTTCGTCCACATTCGTAACTGGTAACGAAAGCGGAATTTTTTTCTTTGTTTCGTAACTAGTTACAAATCAACACTTAGTCAAGGATTTTTTATTATTCCATACTATTAACGAAACATTATATTTAACAAAATTACAACATATCAAAAATATTAACAGAGGAAATATCTTGAGAGTCAGAATGTGTGTTGTAAAAAACTTAAAATCTTCACAAAGCCCCTCTGCATCTCTTCAACAACTGCTAGAAATAGCCAAACAGCATTTTAACCTATTTTAACTAGCAACAGGGTTCCTTCTTTTTATTTTTCCCACGTTTTTATACACTCACTTTCTCGTTTGTTTGTTTGTTCCGGTTGGATTTTTGCAACTCAATTTTGAGGCATTTCCCGATAAGCTAGCAGGCTGAAATTTTCAGTGTAGCTTCAAACCCGATGACAATGCAATTTACAACTATAAAAACGGCTGGACCGATTTTGATAAAATTTGTATAGAGTGACTTTTGAGGCAGAAAAAAATAATAAAATAATCAATACGACATTTACTATTAATTTAAACGACATTAACGCGAATTTCGCTTTACGATTTTTTTAAAACCTATACTAGTCTAGTAAGTAAAGAGTACGTAGTAAGTGTTTGTAAATTGTTTTTAATAATCACGAAAATTTTAATTTATCTATTAATTTTGGCACGCTGTAGCATTTCATAATATTTTTACATTTTTGATTTGTTTCATTATTATTAAGTGAGCACATCTTTGAAAATAAAACCAATATTACTTTCCTTGCTTTATATAAGCGATACAACAACAAAAAAGTTCCGATTTATTTAAAAATTCTAACAAAAACTTAAGTTAGTTTTTTCCTTTTGATAACAAAATTTCAAAGTTGCTGAACAATTCCTGCGGAATTCTAAAAAGGGGTTCTCAGAACTAGCGTTTCCTTACGTTTGTGGACAAACCGTTGTCGGCGGCGGGTAACGAAGCGTGTCGCACACTCGCAGAGCATACACACACCACTGAACACACATGCATACATGCAGAACTGCATTCCTCAAATATACGACTTCTATTTCCGTATATGTTCTAAATGAACAACTTGGAAACTTCTTCTTTTTATGAGACCCTAGTCATTTAAAATTTTTGAGTGGTTACTGAAGATACGATTTTACAATTTCACTTATGCACTTAGAAAAAAAAAGCAAAAGGTGTAACATATTAGTATAATATTATTTTATTAAAAAGATCACCAACATATTGTTCACTAATTCATGCGATTGGAGAACAATAATAGTAGAAAAAGTCAAATGTCACTACAAAAAACGTGAAGATGCAAGAAAAAAAAATCTTACATTTAAAACGTCAATAATCGAGAACAAATTCAGGCTAAAAATTAACGTCCAAACGTATCAATAATTATTATAAAAACATAATATTGATATTATTAGATTAAATTAAAGAAATTTTGTGTTAGGCCGTTTTCTGATATGTCTGTTTGTATAAGGGTTGTAAACGACCTAAACAGCAAGGCTTAGCGCCTATGCTTCTATGAATCGTTCGTGATGGAGAAGGTAAGCGGGGTATAGAGTCAGAGTAAGAAAGCGCTAAAGAAATACAGGTGCTATAGTCTGGTTCAAATAAATCGGGCCAAAAAGTCGTTGACCCCGCTTGTTAATTCAGGGGTAATCAACTCGGGAGTCGCATGTTTAGTTAATAGTTATGAATATATTTTTTTCATATTAAAATACAAGTGACGTAATTTTATCCGTACATATTTGCTCTGGACTAATATTGGTTTCTATTTCATATTTTAAAAATATTCCAATTTGCAACAGTTTTTATAATTAAATTTCAATTTGTGTAGATATTTTATTAAGTGACTAAACTACTCACAGACATGATAAAAATTGCTCCTCATAGGATATTTTAAAATTCATTATAAATATCTAGGTATTGCGGTCTTAGTTATGTTCCCTGGCAGGTCACGCGCTCACCCCGCCTGCTACTACGATACGCTAGTTGAGGGGTATTGGCTATAATTTGTTAATTTGTAAATTGATATACTCACCTTACCGTCCCAATATATTTTTGACAATATTATGTATGTAAGGAAACATCTAAATGAGTTTGATAGACTAGGTCACGGTATAAATACCAGAAATAATGATAAATTACGTATCTCTACAGTTAGATTAGCAAAAACTAGTCATTTATTGGAAATTGTGTTCGCTTTTATAATAAAATTCCAAGAAATGTAACAGAAATGTCAGATATGAAATTTAAGCAATATGTTAATCAAATTTTAATTAAGAAGGCTTACTATAAAACTCAAAATTATGTAGAGAATAAAGATATATGGAAGTAATTGCACAGGTTTATCTTATTGACAGTTTAGCTAGATTTATTATGTTGAAAAATTGTAATTTGTAGTAGGAAAAATATGTATTTGAATATTGAAAAAAGCAACTACGGAGGTTTCTTGCCGGATTCTTCCCCGTAGAAATAGCATTCCGAACCGGTGGTCGTAAAAAAAATGACGATTTGAAAGTGCTTATTTTAAGTCTAATCGAATAAAAACATTTTGACTTTGACTTTGAATTGTAGTACTTGGTTATCGTATCGTTTTCGTGAAACGGTGTACATTAGTACACAGGTTTTTTGTCACGATTTGTTTGAATCTGACTATAACTGCGTTATTCGAACCATCTGTTAACCATGCCTAGCGGATTTACATAGACTTGGGTTTCCAGTATTATAATGCGTTCAGGGTGTTGTTGGGGCTGCCATGGTGATGAAGCGCGTCAGGTACGTTCACAGCCATCATGAGGAATCGTTCCACCTCTTCAATAGTTCGTCTCCGTGGCAGTTCCAATAGGATTTTGAGTGTCTTTAAAGAAAGGTAGGGCTTGGCTCGAGTCGAGTTGGCTAGAGCTCCACATTGATGTAAAATCGACAAAATAAATTGCCAATGTGTTATTTGCTCAACCCTGCAGATTCGTAAGCCGCTCTCGAATAACACAATGTAGCAAAGATTGTCTCCATTCGCGACGATTTGCTGCGACGCACTGACAACCGTGTGGCACTCAAAAGGATCCGCCAAAAAACCGACAAGAGACGAAATACTTATAGTAAAGAAACGAGCACGAATGCTCACTTTGTTACATTACATGTTACATTACATCTTGTAACGCCGGTCAATACCCACCTTTAAACATGTGACGATCGCTTAAATGTTAAAAAGACGCAAGGTTTGTTAAAAAGAAACATTTGACATTCTGTTAAATATCGAATCGAGTAATTTTTAAGAAACATGTATTAAATTCATTTATGTAAGAATTTTAATAATATGTAAACAGTGCAACTCACTGCCAAAAACAAATAACATACATATTTTCGGTGACCACTTTAACATGTTCAAGTGCAAAATGCTGGAAAAACTATGAATGCCAATTAGATTTAAATTTTGTCCGTTTTCCTATAATTGTGATATATTTATTTTCTTTAATGTTATTGTTTATTAAGTCTCAATTTTATTTCATTTTATTTTATAAATGAATTTTAATTCAACTCTTTAGCTAATAATTTTGTAAATGCTGTATAAGTCCTTAATTGGGACACACATATGTACCTTAGGTTTTTAATTATAAGTTATTTTCTGTGTCTGATGTGTGTCCTGTGGATTTATTAAATAAATAAAATAAAATAATTTTTTACGATTTTAAGTTCTTATTTTAAAGTTTTAAATAAACTTAGTTCGACAAAAAAACGAGGTAATTACTTGATTTAAGCTTTTGAAGGTTAATGGGCCGGAAAATTGCATACACCTGTACACCATTTTACCCCCTCTCATTTCTCGTTCCCTGGTCATCAGGCAATCATTAACGCATGGGATTTCGGTTAGCCCTTGTTGTAATTTTTAACAATATTTATTACAGATTCATTTGCTTTACGCGAGATAAGATTTTTCCTTTGATTTTTCAAACTTAGTTGTAGATATAAAATAGGGTTTTTGTAGTTTTTCTATACTTTTTACTGACGCCTGTCTGGTTTATTTATACAAACCCGAAGGACAGCTCCCGCCTTGAGTAAGTAGCAAGAGACGTTTTCGTGTAGTGGCAGCAATCTTGATTCTGTATTCCTTTTGCAGGAGACGTACAAAATAAAACTTTTATAGATACTGCAAGACTCCTCAAGCGTCCTACCTTCCTAGTACTTTGGAGAAGTTGGAATTTGAATATCGAACTCGTTTTAAAACAAAGTGTGTCTGTCATTCCAATTTCAAAGTTGATGTGTTTTTTTTTATAAATTAAATTAAATTTGATTATTCAATCAATTTATCGTAATGTATGTCGAAATAGTATATTTACAGTGAAAATAGAATTACAATTGAACGATAAACCAGGGAGATATAAGCATTAAAATTATATCTATCTCGCTTATCAGAACAACCTTTTCTATGGAAGTTGTATGGCGCCCGTGTACTTTGACGTCATTGTACATCGGATCTCTCTGTTTAACCAACGACTTTGAAGCTTTATAACTCAGTTAATAAGCCAGATATATCGAATTATAATAATAAATAATAAAAAAACATACATATTCCCTATTATAAAAAACTCTTACAAAATATTTTTTTGTCTTAAAATAATATTAAAAAGTGAATTTGTCATTGAAAGCCTTATATAATTTAACTAGACTTGAGAAATTGATTTAACGGATAGTCTGGGTTTGAACTTTAGCTGGGTGTCTGCCGTCAAAGTAATAAATTGGCTTATCGGTTTTAGGATACCTTGCATGGATGGTAACCTAAAGTTTAAATATTAACTTTTTTTTACAATATAGTAATTGAATGTATAGTACATTAAAAACCTAATCAATGTCATGTCTACAATGGAGTGTGTCCATAGCACTGGCTG
The DNA here is from genome assembly GCA_949316135.1 of Choreutis nemorana. Classification (NCBI taxonomy): domain Eukaryota; kingdom Metazoa; phylum Arthropoda; class Insecta; order Lepidoptera; family Choreutidae; genus Choreutis; species Choreutis nemorana. The sequence goes on along the minus strand of OX438606.1, from coordinate 8,967,738 downwards.
CATTTCCACGCTGTATAGCGATGCTCTCTACCTTTGAGCGAAATGCAGACCAGCGTTACGGTCACGACTTGCTTTTTATAAATTAACGATTAATTTTTTTATATACCTTTACAATATGAGATATTTATTTTATATACAGGAACAAGTTTACGGTAACAACGATTACATTTAATTCCTCATTTTGTATTTGAAACAAAAAAAAATATGCCTTTGTTAGATTATCATTTAATGGTTACAAATTTTTATTCAGTTGAAAGTGTAATATTTTTTATTTACATTATAAACGGCTATATTATTATTATCTACTTAGTGCATATTTGTTACAATAACATGTTATATATTATTGTTACAAAAATTTATATAAATGTGCGTTTAAGACGAGTTTGGATAGAAACACAAGGACATAGCCATTGAAAGGAAGTTACCTTATCATATAGATGCTTGCAACAACAAAAGCGTTATTCGTATGTTACCTGCCTGCAGCAACAAGCAAACGGTTCACCTAATAGAAAGTGATACCGCCTATTAACACGACGGTGCCCTTGATGTCTATGCCAAGAGCACAGCCAATGCATTGCCCATGTACAGGTAAAGATGTTGTACCTCTCATGCCGGTAATTTCACTGGCTCTCCAATCCTTCGAACCTACTGTTAAAAATAAGAAAAATTTGATCTTATAACATACCAAATGACTCTTTATAACTGATTTTATAATTGACTGATTTTAATTGAATAATAATAATAATAACCACATTACGACACACACATTGACTCAGCCCTACGGTAAGTATCGTAAGAACTTGTATCGCAGGCACTAAGCAATGATATGGTATATACTACATAGATAAGAATTCATCCATGACCGGTATGCGAAACAATGCGTCTTAAATGTATCTTTTGTTCATAAATAATTGAAAACTAGCGACAAAAGCTGCGGATAAACGGTAGTCTAACTATGTATCACAATGTAAGTGCTTTTTCGTGTTGTCTGAACTAAAATTATTATTCAACACCGGTTCGTCACTTTATAAGTTAAAAGTCACGCGTATGACTTTCAAATTTAACCCGCAAAAGTTGTACTAAGACAATGCCCGAAGCAATAACCTGGTATTTGACATCAGAATTCAGTTTTGTGAATTTGATGGGCAAAAAACAAAAAGATTTGTAGAATTAACATTGTTTTTTTTTTTAATAAAATTATTATTACGATTTTATGTAGCTAACGAAATATTTGAGAATTTTGCTCAAACATTGATTCTGATAAATTATGTTTACCGATTTACAGATATTTTTTTCCAATACACTAATATGACAGGATGTGATGAAGACAGTATTTTTTTTGTGTATTTAAGCAAGTTTGTTATTGTTGATTGTTTATTTAATGGGTAAGCATAATATTTATGTCTTTGTGAGCAGATAAATATAATCGATCAGCAGAAATTGATAAATGGACATCAACCTATAGCTAGAAAATATTATTACATAAAAACTTCCGAAAATTGTTAAGTATAACATATTAATGATATAAGCTGCAATAAGTGACTAGCGTTTTATAAAAAATTTAAAAGCACATGGAACGTAAGCGACTAATCTAATTTGGTGCGTAAATTTATTTAAAATTGTCGATTTTGGCATAATTTAAATGTTGCTTTTTGGTGATAACTATTTTTTTTCCGTTTACCACTTGATTACTTCTCATTGCTAAAAGTACCCGTAAAAAGAGCAAATGCTTATACTTGGGTATTGTTCGTGGTACACATCACATGCCACGTTACTGCTGCGGACACTGATCATTACCCACAGGTGTAGTTTTATTTTTTGTTTACTTTTAGAACACATTCGTCGGGTCGTTGATATTTATTACACGTGAAAAATATCTCTTAATAAATATGGAAAAACTCCCAAAGCCTCGTTTCAACTTTCATTTAAATTTTAATGTTTAACGAAGCGTAAAATAATATTTATTTGCGTTTGTGGTACAAAAACAAAGAAAATTTGTTTGAAAATGTTTTTTTTAAATTACTAAATTTCATTTATAATTTCATGTCGCTTAGTGTGAAAGGTTGCAAATCTGTCACCACTGTCCGGGCACAATGAGTAACCTGTTGGGTCGGGTCTGGGCTACAACGTCCTCATTCCTTTATTTATTTAATTAATACGGCGCACATTCACACACTACATTGATTGATTAAAGATTAATAATAATAAATTGATATAAAACATCAAAAAAATTAATTAGTTACAGAATTACAATTAATAAAAATAAAACATACTGAAATACAATAGAATTTTAAAAATAATTAATTTCACTAGAAATAATATAGCTTCGTGGTAGCTCAGTTTGTTAAGTGCCTTGGTTAACCGACCGAACCGACCCGATAGGGCGAGGGTTCGAGTTTCAGGTGGCCGTAAGTTGCAGCTGCCGTGTTCCTCATTGAGCCCGGACAGTGGTGACAGATTTGCAACCTGTCATACTAAGCGGATTGATGTTATAAATTAAATTTAGTCATAAAAAAATAAAGATTCGCAACCTGTCACACACACTGAACTCAACATGAATATGCGATATGCGGTGTGTAACACCTCTACCTACCCCTCTCGAGGGATTAATAACGGCGTGAAATATATTTATATTTATTTGTAAATAAAATGATCCATGTATAAAATACTACAGATGAAGTTCAGTACATTTGAGTTCTATTTCTGATTTAGAAAAATAACATACTACTTCATCATTCTGTTACCCTAGTCCTATTTCTCTGTATTTGGCGCTTTCTCTTTCTTGCACACCTCTCTGTCACTCGTCATCTCGTCACTCACATATATCCTTCCGCTTCATATCGTCTCTCAGACAGTCCATACACCTTTCGGTAGGGTGTGGCAGTGTTACCAACTCTAACAATTTTGAGGTACATCTACGTACTTTTAACTTTTCTTTCAAATGCTACATACAACCCTGGATGAAAAATCTATACCAACTGTTTTAATTTATCAAAAAAGATTAAAATAGTAAAAAAATATTATTTGGGAGACATACAAATTGCTTATTACGTAATCCACCAATCAAATTATGCTGTTCAGTCTATGAACTCATTTTATTTATATTCTGAAAATTGACAATTTGGTTTTACTTATTGGTTTCCTAAAATAGTCAGCAAAATAATTTGTTTTTATTAAAACTGTCAGTTATAGATATTATATCACAATGCAGATTCTTTATAAAACTCCAAAAAAAAGGTGTTGGTAGATCTACAACTCCTTGGTCGAAAACTACCAAACTACCACTAACTGTTCAGGGGGCTTAGACAAATGCCCATTCTCCGCAGCGCTAAACGCTCGGCGACCACCAAGGAGTCAATTTCGGGTATTATACTCTAGCTTTGTCGATGAATATTGTGTTTGACAGTTGTCAAAAAGTTTATGAGCGCGAAAGATTTAACCATGAACTAATGCTAGAATAGACATTTTATTAAGTATTCGTCCCAAATATCGTTTCTAGACATAGGCGTATCATGAATCCGCTATATTTTAACGTAAAATGTCTTACGATAGTGAGCATGACGGTCGGAGGTGAGGCTCCCGAAGCCAGTGTTTAAGTTGTCAATCGTGGCAGTTGCCTAGCAATTGTATATTATTTGTCGTAGCTCGGTGTTTGACGCCATTTTAATTTTTGGTTTATTTCAGCAATAAGGATTTTTAACAGCATCATCTCTTAAGTTAATGTCATTTTAATACATTTGATACGTTAACGTTTTGCGTAAAATGGCACTTGTCTAAGCCCCAAGGTCATAAAGAAGGAAAAATTCGAGTTGGTAACACTGGGGTGTGGTTACACGGGCAATTAAAAATGTGCAATTCCGAGCAGTTTTGACCTCACGACACTCAATGGCGACGTCAAGCAATTTGTCAAACATATTGCGTCTGGTTTATCGTAACGCAGCTATAAGTGTACGGTCAGTCCAGTTTGAGCGAAGCCTTTGGTGGGGTGGGACGATTGGGGGGGAGGGGGAGGAGAGCGTGTACTATATGTCTACCATGAGCTCGTATAGTTTTCCTACATGTCAGGTAACATTCCTACAGTGATTTTGTGTGAGCAATCTTAATTAATCCACTAGAGGCGTTTTTTTAAGATTCGTACAAATTTGTAACTGCAGTCGCAAGCGGCAATCGAAGGTAAACCTCATGGTAGACACACGGAGATCCATAATGCAGACTCCGACCGCCACTTAGGTCACCTCCATACCTTAGCATTTGTTGGAAAACGCTGCACTCTTTGTACTGTGTTCGTACACACTATCTCTACTCTTACAATCTTAATTGTTCATTGAGTAATAATTACAATAAAGTGTCCATACATATTCTTTTAAATAACCACGTTGCTAACATTAGTCTTTCACGTTTTTCTATTGTTTTTACCTTATGTGGATGTATTAACCCTATATGGATGTAATTTCATCGTTCTAAAATATTTATTGTTATAATCATAATTTCTGTGTCTAACTATGGATGCTCGCTATGTATAGACGCGCTGTACTAAAATTGCTAGATTTATTTTAATTGATATAAATAAATATAATTAATAATATAATAATTAATAATAATATATAATTTATATTAATATATAATTTTGAATTGTCGTAAAATAATTTTTGAATTTTTGGTTAGAATTAAGTTATTGACTCATCGACATTGTTTATTATTAACATTATTTTGTTTTTTAAATATTTGCACGTCAAGAATATTTTTCACAAAACATGTATAGATCGAAATAATATATATGTCCTAAATTGTACTCAGTCTCGTACTTGTTATATTTGAGCTATCATAACGTAATTATAGATTAATGCTGATAATTAAAAAAAACCTTTCCAGCTATACATTTTTTAAGATAAGTTTATTGCAATGGTTCATGTGATTTTTTTAAATTTCAAAAGCTGTTCTTTTTGTAGCTATTTGGAAGAAATGTGCGTCTTTATTAAGATACTTTGCGAGTGGAATCCTGGATGAGAGGAGAACATTCCAGATTTCGAGAGAAAACTTTCGGGAGCGCTGTGAATAGCCCTGTTGTTCTGTTTCCCTCAATTTTCAAGTGACAAAGCGGGGCAGCGATATTTCTGCACTTATATCAACCAACCGCTTTATTTCCTGGTCTAGGAGACTACTACAGGGTGCTCAAAATGCGAGGCTTTTTTTTATAAATAAATTATACTAGAGGTAGGTAGGTAGGGTAGGGTAGGGTAGGTAGGTAGAGAGGCAGGTAGGTGATCTCTATGCACCCCGACTTGGCATGGGTGCAATTAAAAATAAAAAGTTGATAAAATTGCCTATATCAGTGATAAAGTGTTGGTAAAAAAAACGCAATAGTATTGTTATATTTCTTCCACATCCAATCTAAAACACATTACCTGTTAATAAATGTTATAGTTAAATTTAATAAATTTGATACAAAAGTCAAATCATCTTGTTAACAGTCTAATTTATTTAATAACTAGGTATTTAAATTCTCTGTTATAAATTATTACAGAGCAGTGCTATTAATTGAAACAAACTATTCAGTCTAGTCAGTGTAATTTTGACCACCCTATATAATTTTCCTTTCGATGGCCATTCATTGCCCCATCTATTTAGATGATGATAACAAGAACAGCTTAATATTATACAAGTATAATAATGGCCTTTGATTATTGGAATTATTATTTATTTCCCATATAAATAACATTTTCGTTTGACCTGATATTTTCCAAGAGATTTACTGCTGTTAATGATACTCAAGGAGATTGACCAAGTTAAATAAAGTTATTGTGTTGGTCAATATTTTTGAAATACTAGTTATATTCTTCTAATTATAACTATAAAAAGAAGAAATTTACATTCAATTCAAGTTATCAATAAGTTTTTATATCCTAGGCTTCATATTATCGATCGGTCAACAGTAAAGAATTGTGATTTTTGAATAATAATAATAACCACATCACGACACACACATTGACGCAGCCCTGCACTTAGATATAATCTTATATTGCAAGCACTAAGCGACGTTATGGTATGGACTACATATATAAGAATACAACGTCCAAGACCGGTAAGCGGAACAATGCGTCTTGCAAATAACACAAAGTCCTGCCCCCGCAGGGATTCGGACCTGGAACCTGCTTAGCAGTCGGCTGTTTACACAACTGCGCAATTGAGGTCATCAGTTGAGTTAATCATTCGTGCTGGCCACGAATTTTTAGGCAACCTACTTACAAATATGGTTTATTTAACCTAACGTTATTCAAGAATCTTTCAAATAGAGAACAATTTAGCTGAGCGTTGATCGCTTGATTTCTTCACCAAGTGGCGGTTTTACTTAAACGCCTCTTAAAACGTGTAGCTATCTCTCTCTCTCTCTATAGAGTGGGTGACACAGGCTTTAATTTGGATTGTAATACTTGCCATCCATAAAAAAGATGGGCAAAGGTCGATCCTGCTTCGTATTTAATAGACACCAAACCGTTAAGCAACGAGAGTTCATACGCTCACCGTTAAATACCATGGGGCTCATAGCTAATAGTTATGGTGTTTTGTTTAAGCATTAGAATTCCAAAATTCACCCATTTACGTTGTTTGTTGGACATTACTTGTATATGCTTGAGTTTGCAAGCTTCGTTCGCGTTAATGTCCGGTACAAACTTTACTGTAATATAATTCACGCTGCGAACTTTCCCGGCATTTTAACTTTTGCCCCCACAACGGCTACAATATACCAGTCTTTGAGGGGATATAAGGTTTTAAAAATAAAAATAAATAAAATCGACGAGTTCAATGAGGCTGTATAGAAGTTTCCATACACCATAACAAAATATTGCGTCGAAGTCTGAACTTCTACATATTAATAAAGGCAAATATGAGTTCGTGTAATGACATAACTCGCTTTGCATCTACAATCGGGTGAAAAAGACGTAAAGGAACATAAAACTCCAAGGTAACCTCCTCAAAGGGAAATTGTAATGCTAATTCGAAACATTTCACTGTTTCATGTGTACCTTGCTTTCCTATCTGCGAAAATATTACCTTTATTTTCTTATCCGTCTCATAAATAACATGAAACAGACTTCGATATCTGTTTCGCTGGGATTTTCCAAGTCGTTTTTTCATTTTTGGTAGAAATTGGCGTATTAATTATATATAAAATATTGTTCTATATTTTTCTGTTTTGCTTAAAAATTTGGTTGAATCAGAGGACATGAAAAGTAGAATTTGAGAAAAAGGCATTTTTTTCGAATTAGGTATTCACACTGTTTCCATGACGACAAAAAGTGCTAAAAGTAACATACCGAGATCGGTGTAAACATATCGGTGTAAACAACCGACTGCTACGCTAGAGGTTCCGGGTTCGAATCCCGGTGGGGGCGGAACTTTGTGTTATTGTTGCATTGTTTAGCTTACCGGTCTTGGATGTTGTATTCTTATTTATTTAGTATATACCATGTCGTTGCTTAGCACCTGCGATACAGTTTCTTACGATACTTACTGCAGGGCTGAGTCAATGTGTGTGTCGTGATGTGGTTATTATTATACCATTTCATCAATTAACCATAGAAATAGGTCATCACGAAAGACATCTCAACATAATATTCATAATGGCTGACATATCAGAATTTTATGTGGAGGAATATACTTTTTAATATATTAAAATTACTAGACATGTTAACCGGTTATTGTTTTTTTGTTTATTTCGTTATGAAGTCATGGGTTCCTTTAAATTGTTCTATGTAGGTAGGCAAATAAATTTATTGCGATTTTTTTTACTAATTTGTAATTTTGCCCATTATGCAGTGTTGTTACTTGTAACTATGGTTTTGGGGTGTTTATTAAATACTAGCTTTTGCCCGCTATTTCGTCCGCGTAGAAGTCGAAAATGGTTCTAATCGAATTTTTAATTATATTTCGGACAATTCAGACAAATATCTTTTCAAATTATGGCCTATGTGTTTCTGATGTATATATATGTTACATAATTTTTTCAGTATAAATAAATTTGATTAATTAATTTGCGTAACAAACATCCGATCATGCATACATCCTTACAAACTTTCGCGTTTATAATGTTATTATTGATTTTCTGTTTTTTATTTGCTATTTATTATTCTGCTAGATACTGTTGCTAACAAAAGTAGTTCATATCTCTCTATACGCAGCACCCTTAAACTCGTATTAGAAAAGGTTGCTGGAGACTGACACACGATTTAAAATACGTTCTAAGTAAAACCTCTCTTAAATAATAATAAAATAACCACATCTCCACATCGACTCAGCCCTGCAGTAGATTAAAGAATCTTGTATCACAAGAACTAAGCAACGATATAAACTACATAGATAGAATACTACATACAAGACCGGTTTTTGACGACCTCGGTGGCGCAGTGGTGTAAACATCCGACTGCTACGCTTGAGGTTCCGGGCTCGAATCCCGGCGGGGGCGGGACTTTGTGTTATTTGCAAATCGCATTGTTTCGCTTACCGGTCTTGGATGTAGTAATCTACGTAGTTTATAGCAACGATATGGTCGTTGCTTAGTTCCTGTGACACAAGTTCTTACGATACTTACTGCAGAGCTGAGTCAACGTGTGTGTCGTGATGTGGTTATTATTATTTCCGGTAAGCGACACAATGTGTCTTGTAAACACAAAATTCCGGCCCCGCCTGAATTCGACCCCGGAACCTCTGACGTAGTAGTCGGCTGTTTACACCACTGCACCACAGAGGTCGCCACTTCAACGTCCAGCTGAGTCGTTCTTGATTTGAAACCTTTTTGAGAGACGTTCATTTATACTGACCGGTTCCTTACTACACTCTAAAACACAGGCTTTTTCACAGCACTGGCAGGCACAAGGGTTTTATAGGAAGATCTATTTGCGAGATCGTCTGGGTTAGTACCACCCTCCTTTCTATTTGTACTGTGAAGCAGTACGCTGTGTTTCGGTTCGAAGAATTGGAGAGTCAGTGTAAATAGCGGCACGGGAGTTATATCATCTTTACCTCAACATGGGCAACGCATTGACGATGCTCTCCGCATTCCAGACATCCAGGTTCGTGTATAGGCAGTATCACTTTCCTTCAGGTGAACCGTCCCGTTTGCCCGTTATGTTGAATAAAAAAACAACGTTCAGAAAACTGATCTTAAGTTCTATAAAACTAGTACTCGAACCAATCAACGGTCTTACAGAAATTAGAATATACGCCATCAATAAAACCCGGGGCAATCATCTCTGTATACAGAACCGAACGGGTTTTATTCTGCGGAAAATTGGCAAGTCATAATAATGCGCTGACTCATAAACAAGGATCGACTCTCTCCAAGCTTTCTTTATACGCTACATTTCACCCTGGCTTCGTGGAGAATGGATTTGGTAAGAAAGGTAGCGGTTTAAAACCTGCAACTATCACGACTTTGATTTTGGTCGTTGGTACCATCAGGCAATATGCATGTTATTGTATACAAATTCATGTTTGCTCAGCAGACAATGCGAACACTAGAACAATCAATACACACATCTATCCCTTTAGCTTTTGGCCCCTGGGCCGTTTCCATTGCTGTCTCCGCTTTGCTGGGAGGGAAGTCTGAAACCGCTTTCTTACTATCTCCTATTTCTTCTGAATGAGTTCGTTGCGGTGTCCGGGCACAGCCTTTGCGACATTGCACAGCTGCATTATTCGTTGATTATTCGATCAAAGGACTTGAGGACAAAGGAGGATTTGAGTTGCAGTGGTGGGACAGAGTGGCGAGTGTGCCCCGAAACACACATCTAATCACAACAGTTTTCGTGAGGTGAAATGACTGTACGAGATTAAAAATATTTGAAATTCAAATTGATTGGATGGATGTGACCGGTAGTTTGGTCTGAAAATTTCTATGACTTCGAGATTCGACGACTTAAATATATTTATAGCTAATAAAAAACCGCTAAATCTTGATAAAGTAACCCGACCCTAACCTGACATTACTCTTGTTTGTTGTTGACATATTTTATACAGTGTTTATACATTTTATTACGTTCTTTATTGTATCCTCTTATTGGGCCCTCAGTAACGGAGCATCTTATTGTACGATGGGGTTAAGTGCCACGCTCCAATAAAATACACAAAAGCAGAAAATTACCGTATTGTTGCGGTACGCATCGCAAATTAGCCCGTGTTCTTTCTGAAAAGACATATTTATGTAAACAAAACGCTTTGTTGTATATTTCTTATTGTTGATGCGGCTGTTGTAAATACTAACACCATGTAATCTTTATGAGTTGCGCATGTGAGGCGTAAAATAAAATACCTAGCCAAAAACCGCTATCAGAGTAATAAAACAACATCGCGTAGGTACTAGGAGCGAATAAATAAAAGCAAGTACCTCGAGCCAGTTGCGATAATCAGGCAACGGCTAATTTCGAACCACGCGAATGGCCGAAAAACAGTTTTATCGGGTCCATAAGGCCAGTGAGGGAGTAATTCCCTAAAACAAAGGGCCGAAATAACGAGCCCGAATTCCCGGATAAGGCATTCCCGATAGGACGACTTGATAAGACTGTAGTTTGGTCTCTTTCGACTGTTTCGGAAGGAATTATAAAAGTTAGATGCGAAGTAGGGGGGATCATTACTTAAGTTACTGAAGTTTTACTCCTGGTTGTGACTGTGACTGCTATTTTTTGTTCATACATTTTAATCCGCTTCCTAACTTCAGCTGAGTCGCTTTATAGATCTACTTAGTGTTTTTCTGTAAGCCTGGTGTATTTAGAATTAAATGGCAGTTGGTTAGTTACTTTTCTGTAAAAAAATCGATCAGATCAATTGTATTTAGAATTTTGGTAGAAAGTAGTATCAAACACATAGATTTGTTTAAATTTTTTTCATCATCATGGCAAATACTTTAAGTATTCTGCCAGTGTCAAGTAATATATCAAGGTTTTATGAAGAAATGAAATGACGGAGCGATGAATTATGAAAGGATGAAAATGACAGATAGAATGATGACACTGACCACAGAAACATGCTAGTAATGTTACTGTAGGCTTTATTGAGTTATTAAATCGTCGTATTTCACGCGTCTTTCTCCGCACTTCTACAGCACTACTGATATTCACTGGTAAACACTAGCATTTGACACATTAAATTCTGCTGATATACAAGAAAAGACAATAAAACAAGAACATTTTAACTGACAGTTCTGGTTCCCACCAAGTAACTCTCCACTCAGATTAGAAGACCAATAAATAATAATCTTAGTTCACCCACAAGTGCAGCGGTACAAAGCAGCATGCAACGCAAAAGCAGTCGATTTGTATTCCAGCTTGAGGGGGGGGTTATTCAAGACCAGGCAGGCATTTGACCCCAAACCCGCCTGATGTTAAGCGGCGATGAAGTCTAAGGTGGATCATGCCTGCCTAGGGGAAACCTATTCACTCTTGCCTTAAAGAGGCCCAAGTTATATTGGGGTAGTTTATTTGCAAGTTACATTGTTTTTGCTTTTGTTGTGTTATTTTAATCAATTGTAATATAGATTTTTCGCTCTTGTAATAAATACCAATCTTAATGCAGTAGTGACGTTTGTTGTTAATCTGGGGATTATTGTTAAATGAAACGAGGTGGAGGATGTGGTAGCTCACTTTGTTGCGTGTCTTAGTTAACCGACCCCGTAGGTCAAGGGTTCGAGTCTCGGTTTGCCATACATTGTAGCTGCCATGTTCCTCATTGTGCCCGGATAGTGGCGACAGATTCGCAACCTGTCACACTGGGACTCAACATAAACATGCAGTGTTTAACATCTCTGTTTACCCCTCTCGAGGGATTAATTACGGCGTGAGTTTATGTTATGTTAGATAGTGCTAGTTGCTGCAATGCAAAAATATGCTTGTTTTCTCCTTCCGTTAATAAAATACATATTTAATAAAACTATACAAGGCAATGTTTTTATCTGAACACGTCTGTCAAAGCAGGCGATATTAAAACAATGGCTTAAAGTTTTCCAAGAGAAGTGAATACTTAGCAATGATGTCGGAACTTAGCACCTTACTTAGTTGACACCCCTTATATAAAAGGTTTCTGGACAGGGAACAGCGATCTAGATCTTCGAGACAAACCTTAATGAAAAACACTTCGAAGGATTAAACCGAGTACTAATTATGGTTCAAGAGATATACTGATGGTTGAGGTCGAGCAAAAGACATTTTTTTGTGAGATTTCATTATTTTTTTACGCCAAAACAATACACATGATATGAAAATTTAAAATCTCTACCTATTACGGTTTATGAGTTACTGGTCGCTGAAAAGAAATATATACGGACAATGCAGGCTTAGTTATAAAGTCCCCCCTATAAAGGATTTGTGATCACTCACGACACCAAAGTCACACAAATTATTCTAACGCGCCAATTTTCGCAATTTTCTCCCATATCTCTGTCACTCGTCATCTGGTCACTAACATCCTTCCGTCTCATATCGTCAGTTCATAATTTTTTAGGTTCAATTCTTCTACAACGTTTATTCTAAGCCAGATGTCCAATGCTGGACAAAAGCTTCCCAAAAATCGTTTTAAATCAGAGCGACCCAGAAAGCTTGCATCCAGCGGTTCCCTACAGCCTCAATATTACCATCTGTCGGTCGTGTTTTCCTAGTACTTTCTGAAAAACTGTTGATCCACCCGGGCGTCATACGGGTGCAAATTATAAATAAAATAACATAATGTACTAAATTAATGTCGTAATCCCTGGAGAGGAGATAGCAGAGGTGTTTTACACACAGGTGTGACAGGTTGCGAATCTGTCGCCTCTATCCGGGCTAAGGAACATGGCAGCTACAACTTACGACAACCCGAGACTTGAACTCTCAATCTTGTCTGTTGGGTTAACAAAGGCACATAACAAACTGGACGAAAATAAAACTTGATGAAAAGCATATGTGACAAAAGTAGCTATCTTCCAGTGAAAGAATTTTTAGAATCGGACGCTCGGAGCTCTCCTAAAAATAAACTGACAAAAATTACCTGTTTATTGCATAGATATGCTTTTCTTATAAACTGTTCCATAACACAAAATTATGACAGCAGTGTCGCTACGTGTCTTTCAGGCAGTGCCCGAATCGCCTCTAGTGTTGTGAGGTATCGTCGACGCGGGAAATCTTTTATCGAGTTACGCCATTATCCCGGGATCCCCCCGTGGCGGAAGCGTTCTAGCTTCACGGGGCACATGGCCCGGGGAACTGAATATGAAACAAGCATTTAGGAAAAGTACAACGTCAGGAAAAGACGTCCACTACAGGACAAAAGCCTCCCCTAAATAGTAATCAGAGCAAAACCATTTAATATACCATCAGAGCGAAAATACACAAAACTAATAGATAAGTGTTAATTCGGGTATGGTAGTATTTATTGCTATTTAATGGTAATAAAATAAACATAAGTGTTTCATCGCAAAATCTGCAAATAACATTTCTTTGAATTCGAACTTTATTTGTATTTGCGTAACAGGAAATGAAAGATATCTGGATTCGGTCCCTCGTTCCTTGTGCCCCGCAGTGTTTAATGTGTTAGGTGTTAGCTAATGTTTTATTTGCGCCGGCTCTTCCCTCACTCTATAAGAACTCATTATTTTATTAATATTTCATAACTTGCCCTATTATCTCGGTTCCTTTTTGTTTTCCTTGAAACTTTTCGATAGTATCCGAGCTGTAAGAATTCCCGAGAATATTTTAATAAATGTTCGTAGATAAGATGTTGCGCGTGCATTATTCTAAATCCCGGAGGATCCCGGGTGCCCTAACCTATTTAAAGTCGAGAAGAGTTTTAGGAAATCACTTTGAGAAGGGTGGGTAAAAGAAATGTTTTTGAGTGTTTGAAAAAGTGAATGCTGCAGCTTGCGTTGCATCAAATATAAATTTTTAAAATGTCTGTTGTGAAATATGTTTTTATTTATACATTTGTTGTGTTGGTTTTTATTTATTTGTTGAATTCTCAACAGCAAAGAAAAATATTTGAATTATTTGCAGTAAATAAATTTATGGGAGGGCAGGTAGGGGTAGACCTGGGCGGACGTACCTTGACCAGATTGGTGACGTGCTGAGTAAAGTCTAGGTCAGAAGTACCCGTAACCGTCGTGTGTGTATGAAGGAGGTGCATGGATGTGGAGCAAGCGAGAGATGTATGTAAGGATCGTTGCGTATGGCGAACCATTATCTCTGGCTACCCCTGAATGTGTGTGTAGTGTGTGTGAATAAATTTAAACAGGATATTTATATAGAAAAACAATAAAAATAAAGCTTTATTTAATTGTCAAAACAACAATGCGAGTTCATATTTTGATAGTTGATTAAAATGTTACTTTTACCAGGACAACATAAGCTTTAGTAGCGCTATCATTCCCATTATGCCTCAAACAATAATAATTAACTGTACTGAATATTATCGGGATGGAATATCATCATCATTTATCATTATTAAATTTGAACGGTCATTAGAAATTCAATTAATCGTTAGTAAATTTCAATATCTGTCCTCTATTTCAATTAACCACATGAATTTCATTGTGAATCATGTTTGTGGTGTTTAATCTTTATTATTTTATTGGCGACATATTTATTTAGATGTGATTTAACAGTTATTTTTTGAAAATATTTTTAAAGAAATACCGTAGCCAAATAAATAAATAATATAAAATTCTTTTTCTTTAGTTTCAAATAAATTTTTTTCATGTACTTTTCAAATGAAATCGCTACTTTGTGATTTTGTGCCAGCTCACTAGGGTAACAGAAATAGCACATAGCACTCCAACATGATAGTGTTGGTCGGTTCAAAATGACCGCCCCGGGAAATCTGTTATCGTATTGGATTAGTCCCGGTTTTTGGACCAGGGAATGTTTCACTCTATTCCTGTTTCTGATATCCTTGTACGTCCATATTTCGAAACGCTATTTCTACGGCTGGATGAAAAAAATTCTTATAAAAGGCAATTATTTTTTTTCTCTGTAACAATCACTCTCCTGCTCTAATTAAGTAAGTGATTTTCATCAAATCAAACAACAACAAAGCAACATCGACTCTGAAAGTAACCGAAAACGGCGAATACAAGAAAAAAGCTCAACAAAAACTGAGCAAACTTTCCTCGCTAAGTAATTATTTCGCAACAGATGTTCACATAGTGGCAGCAGACATTCGCCTGGGAAGGAACGGAATTCGTAAAAGGACGTATATTTCGTAAAAACGAAAAGTAACAAGTCTAAGTTGGAGCAGTAACTCAAAAACTTATGTGACCCTGGTTATATTTATTAACGAGCTAACTTTTATAAAGTTGATAAATTAAAATCCGTAAATGCAGCTTGCGCGAATTGCGAATTGCCTTGATCGACAAAATTAAAAATTATAAACTCAGAACAATACGTAATGTATTATGTAACAATAAATTTATATACCCATGTCTAAGCTAAAATTAAAACAATGTATACTGTATTTTAAGGATTTATGTACTAAAGTTATTTGGTTACTTAGCTTTATTTTTACATTATTCACTTCTCAATTAAAAGTAATACATATATATGCCTTTTGTACCCTTTAAGTATAACAAAGAGTTAAAAATTAGAAACTTCGCATATTCGACAATATTGAAAGAACTAAATTAAAATGAACGTTTTCTTTATTTCCTATCGAATACTGAATAAAATAAGCAAAACGTATAAAACCTCTGAAAGATATCAAAAGAGATTTTATATGTTCAATAAATACGATTCGAAATGTTCGCTGAAATGTTCTCCTCGGTTGGGAGAAACTTTTGAAAATATTTCATTTTCTTTAAACAGTACCACGTTACTCATATTTTCCAGGGAGCTTGTCAGTTTTCGCTTCAGCATAACAAATGGTCTGCACTTAAATTGTATTTTAAATATTTCGAAACTGGTTTTCGTCACACTGTTAAACTTTTAACACTTGACAAAAGTGCGAGGTTTTATAGCCTTTAGGTGATTGAAGCATCAATGGCGAGACCTGGGCATTAAGAACTTGTATTTAAGAATAAATCCTCATTATAATTTTTTCTTAACCTATATTTGGTACCAAAAAAGATTAGTTCTGTTTTTTTTCTTCGGATGGCGTTGCCATCATCATGGCGATAACTTTGAGTAGTTTGCCGGAGTGGTAATATTCATTATCAAGTTTTGATGAGGCATGAATTGAAGGATGAGATGATGATGACATGAATAATGAAAGGATGAAAATGATACATGAAATGATGAATCTGCCCAAACTATCGTGTTTGTAATGTTACTGTTTTATTGAGTTACTAGGGAGATGACGAATAGAGCAGCCAAATCGTTGTATTTCACTTTCTACACACTTGCACAGCACTACAGACATTCACCGGTTAAAACTAGCATTTTACACATTAAATTCTGCTGATAAACAAGAAAAGACAATCAAAATAAGATAATTTCAACTGGCACTTCTGTTCTTGTTATTTCGTTTAAAAAGTATCCTACCATCTAAAATTACAGGAAAAACAAGCTAAGCTTTAATTTAGACAAAACGTAACGTTACATTGAAATAATAAATGTTGGCGAAAATATTACACCGCACATTTTTACAGCCACAAAATTGCTTAATAGACTTTTACGTGCGGACATGACTCATAAAACAAACTGGTATTTCTACAGGACGTTACATTCAATTGAGCTGGGTCTTCGGTTAGTTTCGGATTCCGTTTTAGCGGGGTAGGATGAACGAATAATAAAAATTTTATCGACCAAAATTTAACACATGTTTGCTCAACGAATACATTGAACTATATTTGAAAGAGAAGATAAGTTAGATAAAAAAATCTGTGTAAAATACAAAATGTTATTTAATGCAAAAGATAATTAAGCAAACTGTTATTTAATGCAAAAGATAATTAAGCAAACTGTCAATGAGTAGTTAAATATGTCGGTTTCTTCAATTAATGTCTCTATTAATCAATACATGTATGAACAATCCATTAATAAAATCATTTGTATTATTACTACTAAATATAATAAAAATTAATCATTAAGATTATCAACTCAGGTATAAAATTTCATAATGCTGAAACGAAAAAATTACCATAGCTTACGAAACGCATGCTGTTTTGGAACTGCAAGGGTACCTGTCTATAGAAATGCCTTCAAAAACATCATAAACTTGGTTTATAACCTACATTGACGCCTGCATGAATATGGCCTTCGAAAATACATACTCCCCTGGTTCCTATTTCAACATCATAGCCTCATCTCACTTTTTTCCAATCCCTAACATAGCATCTATCATTAGTGATTTACAAGGTTTAACTACTAGGGGATAATGACTGCAAAGAGTTGTATGAATCTATCTAAAGAGGTAATGTAGGAAAAGGAAGACTGTGTGGTTTTTAGTAAAATAAAAAGATTCGTTGCTAAACGTAATTTCTAGACGATTACTGCTAAAAAGTCCCAAAAATGTTTCCAACCAGAATGATCGGCATTTGCATGCCTGTTCAAATATGCCCAGCAATTTTAATATCAATTCAGTAAGAAGGCACGTTGTTATAATAATACATGACCATAAATCCAATTGTATTTTCAAAAACGCTCGCTGTGGCAGCAGAAATGCATTATAAATTTAATCTTAACCGCAGGGAATAAAGTGTAAATTGAGTTTGCACAGGCGAAGTTGTGCTTAGCAATAAATCGCCCAGTGTACAACACAACCCTGTTCATTTACTGGATAACTTTCTGGAAGTGATAACAAAGTTGCCGAGGTCATATTTTAGTCAGTTATTCCTTACCTTTAACACCATTTACTTATTCTAGCAGGTGTCGAAAATATTACAGTATTTATGTTAGAGATAAAATTACTTCAAAAAAGTTCTAAGAAAGAACACTCACATAGCTAAATATGCATGCTAGTTGCATAGTGGTTTAAAAAGCCGACTGCTACGCTAGAGGTTCCGGGTTCGAATCCCGGCGGGGGCGGGACTTTGTGTTATTTGCAAGACGCATTGTTTCGCTTACCGGTCTTGGATGTTGTATTCTTATTTATTTAGTATATACCAAATCGTTGCTTAGCACCTGCGATACAAGTTCTTACGATACTTAGTGCAGGGCTGAGTCAATGTGTGAGTCGTGATGTGGTTATTATTATTATAGCTTAATGTAACTATTACAATATGTTGATTTGTTTTATGTGAGGGATCTTATCTTGTCAGTGGGTTGAGAGGTTCCAGGTTTAAGTTCCAAACCCAGCAGTTATAAGCCTGTAGCTTAGTTAACTAAAGATTTTTTAAAGTTTAGACCAAAACAATATGAAACCTTTGATTTACTTGCAACTGACCGCAAAAAGCAAAAGCAAAAGTATGAGTAAAATTTTTAATAATTATAAAATTTACAGGTTTAGCAGGCCGTCTGGGTTGGTACCACACTCCTTTCTATTTCTGCCGTGAATCAGCTCGCAGTGTTCAGCTTGAAGGATTGGAGAGGCAGTGTAACTACCGGAATCTTTAACTCTGCATTGGCAACGTTTTGGTGGTGCTCTTGGCGTTTTCAGACATCAAAAGCAGGGTCGTATCAATAGGCGGTATCACTTTCCACCAGGTGGACCGTCTGCTTATTTGCCTGTGATGTTGCATAAATATATTCAAAGTTGTCATAACTTTGTTTAGTATCCACATTACAAATCTAATCGGCTTTATGTGGGACCGCCTGAGGCAATTAGTGCGAATTGCCCCAACATGTTGATAACATTATTGCACTGAGTCCAAACACAAAATGATAGCCAAGCATTTACTGCGTAATTTTAAAATCACATAACTCCAAAAAAGAAATGAACGAATGTTTTTTCGTTGCTTTTAAAGATGCAAATTTTTACATGACATAAACTTACGCCGCTATCCCTCGAGAAGGGTTGGTTTGGTTACACACCGCATTTCGCAAGTTTATGTTGAGTCCCAGTGTGAGTGGTTGCGAATCTGTCGCCACTATCCGGGCACATTGAGGAACACGGCAGCTACAATGTACGGCAACCCAAAACTCGAACCCTCAACCTGTCGAGTCGGGTTGGTCGATTAACCAAAGGGCACGTAACAAACTGAGCTACCACGTCCTCTGATTTTTTTTTTAATCTATAAAATTGTGCTCTCTTTATTAAATTTTAAAGCTTGTCGGATTAGATTTTTGAATGACTCTTCTTTCGTTAACTGCCCGTAGTTAAAACTTACTTTGCCTACTTTTTTTAGACAAAGCAATTGGTTTTCAGTAGACAAAAGCAAAACAACCCTACCTCGTACACCCCGCCTTAGTTTAACAGGGACGTCACGTCTCGCCCGGGGTCGGTGTCTTTGAAATATTAACTTTAGCCAACTCATGCTCGCCTGGTGGCGGAAGCAGCTTTGTAACGTATATTTCTCATATCTGCTACTTTTAATTTTACAACAAAAAAAACGGGCAAGTGAGTGTGTGTGTGTGTGTGTGTGGATTCACACACGATGGGTTCCGATCATCTTAAAAGATTTAAACGTGATATAATTTTGTTCCAGAAACAAGAAAAAGCAAAAAAGTTTGAAAAATATCCATTTCTTGTATGGCCTACTTTAATTTTTGTGCAACAGTATGTGATCTGTGTGTGTATGTGTGATTGGCAGCATTTGACGCTGTAAGCAATGCTCAATCCAATGCAGACCAAATCATCCTTACTAATATGATAAACTCGAATGTTTGTAAGGATGTTTGTAATACTCTTTCACGCAAAATGTACTGGAAGATATTTAATGAAAATTTATAATAACATTTTTTTCATTATGATGGCGTCGCCACCATTTTTCGATCGCATATTTCACAAAAAACATTCTTTGTAATCTTTGTCATTTTTTTATTTATAATATAGACTTATATATTACATAAAGATTGGTTTAAATAACTTAAGGTTACAATTAGGAAACTGTATTTTATTCACAAATTGTTATAATTATTTTGAAAAAAGCAACTACGGAGGTTTCTTGCCGGATTCTTCCCCGTAGAAATAGCGTTTTGAGCCGGTGGTAGTATAAAAAGATGACGATCTAAAAGTACTTAATTTAAGTCTATTTGAATAAAAAATATTTTGACTTAGAATTTGACATGGCAATAAATTTAAGTATTTTTTATTTTCAAGTTTTGATGAGGAACGAATTGATGAAGATTAGTAATGTAAGATGGAATATGAATCTGCCTTCAGTAACATGCTAGTACGGTTACTGTAGGCTCTAATAGGATACTTGAGAAGAAAAGAGCAGTCAAATCGTCGTGTTTCGCTTTCTCCATACTTGAACAGTGCTACAGATATTCACTGGAATATTCACACTTCCCCTTCCCGCCAAGCAAACCCAATATAGCTTATATACATCAGAATAACACATTGGCTTTAACTTATAAAGATATTGTGACAACCTCGGGAGCGCAGTGGTGTAAACAGCTGACTGCTGACGCTAAAGGATCCGGGTTCGAATCCCGGTGGGGGAGGAACTTTATGTTATTTGTAAGATGCATTGTTTCACTTACCGGTCTTGGATGTTTATTCTTATCTTATCTATGTAGTGTTATTCCTATCTATGTTATTCTTATCTATGTAGTGTATGCCATATCGTTGCTTAGTGCCTGCGATACAAGATTAAATCTTAGTGCAGGGCTGAGTAATGTGTGTCGTGCAGTGGTTATTATTATTATGTGTGAGTTATCCAAAATGTAACGATAATGTGAAATAATTAAGATTCATATTAGAAGCATTTTCTTCATCTACGCGGACAAAGTCGCTGGAAAATGCTAGTGCTAACATATAACTCAATTCAGAGCAATGTGTAGGTAAGGCCACAAACTCAATATTTGGTGCAATATCAATATAATGAAATCTACCTGCAAAGCAAGAACATTTAAAGCGTTAAAGGGAAACATGCATATGATATCAAAGCTATTATTTTAATTAAATTGCATGTGTCTCTTTAGCTACGTCTGTATTACATTTACAATTACAATTAATTTTCCATTGTATAAATGTCATGCTAAGTGAAAATATGTCATCCAAATACTAGTTATAAGACTTAAAAACTGGCGAAGTAGCTTAATTTAACTGCACACGTTTATCTAATGACAGTTGAAGTGTAGGGGTTGCAATGAATGATTTATCCGTGCTTTAAAGGAACTTTGAGTTGTGTACAGTGTTCATGCTCGCTTAGATCTCTGTGCTTACGGTAGCGTTGGGTAAAGGGCCGTTCATTTCCCTCTAATATGGTTGATGAGGGCGATGGCTGAAATCCACGTTATACTCGTGATCGGGTGCTGTTTGTGTGGACTGGCTCACTTGGTCACAATATTTTATTACGATGATTTTCGATCGCATTGTTCTGTAGATTAAATTCGTTGCATCCCCTATGTTTCATGCAATTAAATTAAATGTATTTAAATAAAAGCCTAAGTAGATTAAAATCATTAATTATTAAAAAATATTACAAATTGAAATTTGTTTTATATAAAGGTATTCATAGTAGCTTTTAATTGTATGAAATGGTTAGAAAACTTAAACGTTCCAAATTGTAATAAAAATCTACTGTAAATTTTTGAAAAAAGCAACTACCGAGGTTTCTTGCCGGCTTCTTCTCCGAAGATAGCATTCCGAACCGGTGGTAGATAAAAAATGACGATGTGAAAAGCACTTATTTTAAGTTTATTTAAATAAAAAACAATTTGAATTTGAATTTGACATAAGGTTCTGTATAAAAACACAAATTAGTAAGATTTGGTTCAAAGAAAGGTCGTATTTTTATCAATTTCAGTTTCAAAGCAAGGTTTTTTTTTTTGAAATTTTGTCAAGAATATGCATCAACCCTGAATTAGGATGAATGATACCCGTATACAAGCGTATTTATAATAATGTTATACCTACATTTTGATTTCAAAAATCAGCGCAGAATATGTTTTCATAATTGAATTCTAAAATGAAATTATTGACTCAGCGCATTTTCCAGGGGCGCTATTTAATTTAAACTCGCCTCGGTGACAAAGTATTTTCAAAATTCAAGCGAAAATGACGCCGAAAAGACGTAATGTTTATGATATTATGATTGTAAAAGCGATTTTATTGATTCCGTCAGAGCTCGTCCAATATGGAGGAGCATAAAATTTACGCCACTTTTCACGGTGAATATAAAATATTATATTTTTATTTTCGTTCTACCAGACAGGTGACCTTAATGGGATTACCGTTTTATTACATTTCCATAACCTTCAGTACTCTGTACTATATATAATAGTACTCAGCAGCTTCAATGTATAAATGTTGGGTGGGGCAATTCAGATAATCATATTTTAACTTACTGACGTAAGCCTTGTCTGTCGTGATAGGAAATATTCATGAAATTTAATTCTATTAGTTAATCAATTTATCGTAGATTTATTTATAGTGAAAACAGAATAACAATGGTACGAAAAACGAGGGAGATATAACCATTTAAATAAATCTCGCTCATCAGAACAACATTTTCTATGGAAGTTGTATGGCGCCCGTGTACTTTGACGTCATAGTACATATCGGATCTCTCTGTCTAACCAACGACTTTATAACGTAGTTAATAAGTTAGATATTTGAGAAAATTTAACGGTTTTGTGTATTTATATCGAATTATAATAAATAAATACAAAAAAGTCACGCATATTCCCTATTCTAATCCCATGCCAAGCGCACTATTTGTTGCATTCACTTTTAAACTGAAACCGATAAAATTCTGCATTCATTTTATTATTAATAAGAGAAAGATGGTTTAAAAGCTTTATTCAGAAATCCCAGTCAACAATTACGTGATTACCAAGTCGACTTGCACCATACTTATGCTAACCTAGTATAGTAAACAGCAGGATAAAACCCGGTGAAACAAAAGTCAAGGCAATAGAATTAGAAACGGCGTAGTAAAAGTTCATCTATTAGCAAACCGGTGGAGCGGCCACTTGTAGGAAAATAAAACTTAAGTGGTCCCTCATTAGTACCGGCAAGGAGACAAAAGGAAACCACTCAGTACTTAAAAAATAGATGGAGCCACCTGCACAAAGCGACTGAATGTTTCGTCGGACAAGAAAAGTTAACTCAGTATTTTATTCTTACATTAAAATAATTAATTATCTCTTTATACCTGCTGATGATTTCTGTCTCCCTAGTATATTTTGGAAAAGCTGAATCAAATATAAAAACGTGAATTAGCATATAAATTGTTATCTAGTTAACCAGCTTGAGTGGTTTTTGTTACGAACGCTCGCAATTCCATGTGAATCACGGGCACGTTGCCAGTTTCTATTCATGTAATGCAACGTCTCAACCTTAGGGAACTCTAGCAACTAAACTTTTCTTCTAGGATTTATTTACTTTGGAATATTTAAAGTTTTTTTTGTGTATTTTAAAAATTAGGTTTTATTCATTTATTTACTAGGTTAGAACAAAAAAACATAGATATTACCTTTAAATTACCAATTAAGGACATATATATCATTGTATTACTTTTAAATTATTAATATAATGTATGAGGAGATGCATGGATGTGGAGGAAGCGAGAGATGTATGTAAGGATCGTTGTCTTTGCCTACCCCTTTGGGACGAAGGCGTGTATGTGTGTGTGTGATATAATAGTCAAGTGGTACATTTCAAATAAACTAATGGATATATCTGTGGAAGAGGCAAGTCAGGGAGGGGGGGTTGCAAAGAGGTAACCGGCTTTTGTCGTTCCGATTTATTGAGTATCGGTGGGGTGTGCATCACTAGCCATCACTAGCTTAACCCACAGGTACAACACAAACTGCTATCAAGAGATAATTAAGCACTCAGCATTTTTGTTTGGTAAAAATATCGAGTCAGCTCGATTCAGCATGTTTCGGTGTAACCGGCCCTGAAAGTTGTAGTAATCGCCGCAGAAGTTAACCAGAGGTATTAAAGTTGGCAGAAAAAGTAAAGAGTGAAAGGAAATTCTGCGGAAATTCGAAGCAGGGTGATTAGGGCCGGCGCTGTTGAGCTGCGGGACAGATTTCGCCGGAAAAAATGGTTCCAGCAGCTTGAATGCCATTCAAAAGGAGTCGTTCGGAAGTTTTATTTTCAGTAATTAAGTTGTTCGGTGTCGGAATCGAATTTGATGAGTGTTTTTATAAACAACGAAAACCAGAAAAAGGGGTAATAAAAAATAAGTTTAAAAACTAAAACCCGACTTCTGAAAACCGCGCTCTAAAATATAAGAAACAAGAAATTATTCTGATCTGAAATTGTGAAGTTAAGTATTTAATTTAGCCGTGGTCATATGCCTATACCAAACCCAACCTAACATAACAAAATCATACATGCGAGTAAGTTTGCCTCAAAAATGGTGGAAAATGACCACGGCTAAATTAAATCAGATGAGAATTGTTTCTTGTTTCTTACATTTTAGAACGGGTTTTATTTATCTTCACAAATTTGGAGTGACCTGTAGTGAAAAAAGTATTTGTGGTTTATGAATTTTTTGGGTAGGATTAGAGAGAATATACTTTATATTGACATCTTAGGCGTGATTCTATAATTTTTATCAATTATCGGTCGCATGCAAGCAATTCCACAAGTAAGAACTAAACTGGTGTATATATTTCAAATGTGCTTCTAATTGCCCTTTAATTTGATACCAAACACGATACTTTATAGGAAAAAATATATTTGTTCATGAGTTTATAGAGGGCGCCCTACTCAATTTAATGGAACGCCATAACCAGCGAATGATCGTTACGCATCTCAATTGTCAATTTATGATATGTCGAGTAGTTTAGAAGTTATTTGGGAACAGATGAACATTCATACATACATAACGGTCAAAATCATAACCCTCGTTTTGCTTCGCCGTAGTCGGGTAAAAAAGAGACCAAGCTTCTTGTCGCTTGTGGCTGAAATGAAATGATTTTTAGGGTTTCGTACCAAAAGGGTGAAAAAGAGAACTCTGTTACAAAGACTCGCTGTCCGTCCGTCTGTCAGCGGGTTCGATCTCATAAACACACATCAATTTTTTTGAATAGTTCGAAAATAAAGTAAAAACACGTGTTTTTAACTCATTTTAAGTTGATCTCTTAGATGAGAAAAATATATGGTAAACATTTGTTTGTCAAGAAGTGTTTTAATATGCAGATTTGTAGTTCAACAAAAAATTGGGTGAACAAAATAAATAACCAAGTAAAAGGTTCTTTTGGATCTCAGCCCTGCAGTAAGTATCGTAAGAACTTGTGTCACAGGAACTATGCAACAATATGGTATATACTACATAGATAAGAATACAAAATCCAAGACCGGTAAGCAAAACAATGCGTTTCGCAAATAACATGAAGTCCCGCCCCCGCCGGGAATTGATCATTTATCAAAAAATACTCAAAAAAGAACAACAACTTTTCATAGAATACTTACTTATTGATTTAATTAATGAATTACTTATTGATGAGTACGCAAAAATCTTTGAAAGATTAAAAACACAGAAAAATTCCTGAAATTCATATTAAATCAGAATTTCAGAAAAATATTTTAATAAGGAGAATCTGTATTTTATCAATTAATTTAATTTATAAGCGTATCGTTTTAACTAGAATAAATATAATATGCCTAGTCATTTTATTATTGTGCTGGCTTCATGCAGGATTTAAATCATTTATGTTTACTTAACAATGACATCTGCGATGTGTGTTGGAAATTTACGATTCCAATATGACTGTCGATGCAAGATATTAAATTTTTCGTCTTTAACAAGTGTTTAATTTTGTTTTTATTTTCCTAACGACCACACACACATTGACTCAGCCCTGCAGTAATAGAATCTTGTTTCACAGGTGCCAAGCAACGATATGTTACAAACTACATAGATTAGAGTACAACATCCAAGCCACATACAAGAGTGCAAATAACACAACCCCGCCGAGATTCGAACCCAGGACCTTTCGCGTAGCAGTCAGCTGTTTCACTACTGCGACACAGATGCGGACAAATGGTGGTAGTATATAAATATGATTATTTAAAAGTACTTATTTTAAGTTTTTTTTTAATAAAGAAATTTTACTGACTTGTGATGACTGAAAATAATGTCCAAAGCATACATGCTGTTATAATTTACATATTTTGATTTTAAATGTTTTATGAACAAATTATTTTGGTGCGCCGGGGATAAAACGCTCGATATGCCATATTCAATCCAAATATATATGAGACACACGTCGATTCGTAAAATGGCAAAATAAATGTTGTGAATTGAAGTATCAGATTTCCATGCCAATGAGCGGCCATCTTGCAATTTCATCAAACAATGACACAGGATTTTGGAAAACTAAATTTTATTTGAAATACTTCAAAGACGAAGTTTTTTTAGCCGACTTTGGCGAAGCCAAAGGGAACGATGTTATGTGTGTATGAATGTTTTTGTGTTCGGCAGGTGCTTGTGTGATGACCACAAATCTTTGCTTTTATGTCTTGCTTGTTTTTTATCTATCGTAGGCGTAAGCCCAGTCCAAATAACAGATTCATATTTAGAGCATTCATTTCTCGCATTCAATTCATGTATAATTTACTTTTCAACATAAATGAAGTCACGATATTTTAAGAAAAGTTAATCCCTTAAAGTTTACATATGATATTTTGATAGAATAATTGTTTTACTAAGCCAATAATACATACATACATAAACTCACGCCGTAATCCCTCAAGATGTTGGCAGAGTGTTAAACACCGTATTTCGCATGTTTATGTTATGTCCCAGTGTGACAGGTTGCGAATCTGTCGCCACTATCCGGGCACAATGAACACGGCAGCTACAACGTTTGGAAATCCGAGACTCGAACCCTCGACCTGTCGGGTCGGGTCGGTCGGTTAACCAAGGCACGTAACAAACTGAGCTACCACGTCCGCTAAGCCAATAACATGAATTAATTAAACATTAAACATAATACTTTTTATATATGTATTTATCTGTATGTGTAAGTATGTATTTGTTTAGTACCCATAGCACTAGACTGAGGCTTAGTTTGGGATTGAGAATTATCCCTAGATATTGTTACAAAATTGAAAATAAACAAAAGAAAATTAAACCATCTTATCTTACTTGTTGGTATTTCAGAAAGATTTCCGATTCGTTTTCTTTTCGTATAAACAATGTATCGAACCATTTCATTTCGCTGTTGCGTATGTTTGCTCCGTTCTAGAAACTACATCGAAGGATTTTCTGCATCAAAATATATTATAAGATTAGTCTGAAATTAATATAGAATATAAAGAGAAAACACAGGGTGTGTTAGCTTGTTTCTATGTACGTGTATTCTGACGATCTCATGAATTACTTATGAATAACTTTGCAACCTCAAAAAGAACACACATACAACACACCCATCTCTCAACACACACACACCCGCACATTCCCTTGTACATAAATACCTATCCCCAAGGCAACGTTCCACTGGATTCTTTAAAAGCTTTTCTGTTGTTATTTAGTTCGGATGCTTTCTTTTCTCCTGGTACGTAAGTCTGATATGGATATAGATAAAGTTTTATTCGCTTTGAATTATGAAAAAACTAATTAATTAATTATGATATGGTGGAACCATGTGAAAGATTTGTTTGGACAATCAATTAATTTTAAACTATAACAGATCATTGATTATGCTTACGCTTTGATTATGTTGACAATTATATCAAAAAAGTTCTAATTCCAATTTGATTTATGGTATCACGACCACTTTGCCAATGTCACGTGATGAAAACAAACAATGTTGAAGAAAGCAAATGATCGGTACTATATCTTTAATTGCTAGGTCTGTAACATTATAAACAACAAATAGGCATCACAATCTTTTAATATTAGATTTAATAAAATCAAAAAAACTTAACTTAATTTGAGAAAAAAGCAAAGCGCTATCTCTCTGTATATTTCATTGATAATGGCGAAAATAAAGGTACTTTTAAAATAACATGTGGCATACCACAATAACTCATTCTCGAATCTTCGTTGACGGTTCCAAGGGGCTCATCAAGCTACTTTTTGCTAACCTCTATATATCCTCATACGCTGTAACTGTATAACGACGCAATTTAACCCAGTTCTCCCCCCATTTAAAATTGTCCCTTCTCAAAACATTATGCGCAAAAGCCGAATTCCGCTAAAAGGGGGACTCCGTCTAAAACTGTAAACTACTCGCATTCAAACGCTATAACACTACGGCAGGTTAAGTTCAACTTTTACCTGAATTTATTTGGTATCAAATAATATTTTTTATTCAGATTAATATAGCAAAGAAACAAGAGACTCGACGGCTCACACCCGCCACTTTGTCCCAGCACTGCAACTCCTGTTCACCAGGATCAACAGTGGCGTCCTTTTATTTAATGCAGCTGTGCAATGACACACAGGCTGTGCCCGGACCTTACCAGCTGTCTCCGAACTAAATCAGAAGAAATAGAAGGTAGTAAGAAAGCGGTTTCGGCTCAGACGTCCATTTTCTTGCTGGAAACCGCATCGTTTTTTTCTGCTTTAAGTCAGCGCATAAAATTCTATTCTATTTTATGGAATTGTATACATTTTTGTTGGGTCTGTTAATCTTTTTTTTCGTCTAATTGACATCTCTTTGTTTATACTTCTACTGGTTCTGAAATGGATTATATATTTTCGTGGAGTTGTTTTTCTAATTTAGTTACTTGGGTATGCTTTAGGTTTTATGGTTTTAGAGTACAGATTTATAAAAAAATTGTGAAATTAATATACAAATTTCATATTTTGTGTGCAATTAGTTCAATGTAAAGTGTCTTAATTTTTTTGTCCATCACTGTATATATATTTTGTACACATTGTTTAACGAATACATATAAATGTTACTAGAAATGATAATTTATTTTTCATCATTATAAAATTGTTAATAATTGTATTAATACTAACATTATAATAATTTTAAAGGCAAAATTCGGCTTATGTTTTTCTTTCATTACCTTTTCAATAACTATGGGGACATCACAAAATTAAACGATGTATATAATTTTTTTAGTAATATTCCTTGTATTTTCACCAAAATAATGTTGTTGCTTTTTAGTGCACGATTCCCTTTAAGGGTAGCAGAGTTCACATAGCAATGAAATATTCCCGCACTGGGATGTATAATGTCCCATTAACACGTCACTCGCCTGGGACCACCTTTGCTCTCAGCTAATTATTAACTCTCCTAACTTCTATTGTAATTCACATTAACTGCGCTCGTGTGTGTGAGGTGAGTTAATGACTTCTTTGCCTTATGCTGTCCTAGTAAGTGCTACCTGAAGTTAGTTCTACTATTGAATAAATATTTATTTATTATTTACATTTAAAGTTACTTAAAACAATCTTATTTCTATCTGAAAACATAAACAGAAACCGATAGATTAATATTATCATAAAAACCAACAGTAATGCAGTCAGGGATACCTCATTGTTTGTGAAGTTACCGAGTTATAACCTGGACTGCAGCCAGCTCCTCCGTATAATGCAGCCACCGATCAACGAAGGTTTAACTTGGCTTATAAATCAAGCCAATGGTTCTACTTTCCTGGTACTTTTTCAAAGATTTTCACAGTTCCATGAAAAATCTAGCCGTCTTTGTTTGCGTAGCTAAAATTTAAAATGAAGTTTCCATTCAAGTAACCTGCCAGAAAATTTCCGAAAAAAATCAGTCAAATGCATTAAAATCGGACTATCATTCGGTACAGAAAGGACCTAGACTAACAAATAAGTTTGACGTACTGGAATTACGCAACAACTTTGCTATTTACTTCAGAAATGATTCATTTAAATACATATCAAAAATAGCCCAAACAGCATTCTAGGCTACATTCAAATAAATAAATCCGAATAGTTACATAAACAAAATGTATAGTGGAACATTAATTTAAAACCAGTAGCAAGCTCAAAAATGTGTTCCTAACAGATATTGCCGCTAGCGACTTCAGTTACAGATTTGTATAGTTGCAAATCACCGATACTGGATAGATGAGAAATTCTATATAAACTTCTATCTGACATGTACAAAACTATATCAAACTCCTGGTAGACAAACGTTAATTGAACGTTAAGTTGAAGAATTCATTTCTCTAAAGAAAAAACCATTGAGAAACCGAATATTTAACAAAGAAATCGAAAAGTGTGAGTCGAATTCGCACTTAAAGGGTTCCCGTACTAGTTTAAACAATATATCTTTTTTCAATAATTTTGTTAAAGAAACAAGCAAAATATGACAAAAAAAACACATTTCTTGTATGATTTTAAAAACTACTTCTTTACATTTTCACCCGAATGCGGCGAATCCGAAAGGGTAATGATTTTGGCAGTCTATTTGTATTTGTTGTTGTAATAGCCGCAAAAAATACATTCTCCGACAATTTCAAGAGTCTATCATGGTTCATGAGATACAGCCGAGTGACAGACGGACGGACTGCGTAGACTTAGTAATAGGGTCTTTCAAAAAAGGTCTTTTGAATTTGAATAATATCCCGGCCCATTCCAACAGGTCAGGCAAATTAGATTTTCGCTTTACGGTGCCTAATCAACGGTTAACCAAGGGCCAGGGTTGCACAAACAACTCTTTCAGGCAACTTATAACTCGGTACTGCCTGTTGTTTACCAACCGCAAAGTCTTAGAATTGAGTTAAATTTGACAAGTCCCCGCGGGATTATTACGGAGATCTTCTATTTTGCAGGCTGTGCACACTAGGAATTTGTTGTAAAATAAATTGATGTCAGTATACGTAAGGTTGGGAATAGTTTACAAGAAAAATTGTGGATTTCATGAAATGAAAAATTAACAAGGCGTTCTGATTTTTCTAAGACAACACAAAAAATTTGGTTTATGTCAACCCGCCGACAGACAGACGTTCCTGTTTTCACCCTTTGG
This sequence comes from Choreutis nemorana, assembly GCA_949316135.1. Classification (NCBI taxonomy): domain Eukaryota; kingdom Metazoa; phylum Arthropoda; class Insecta; order Lepidoptera; family Choreutidae; genus Choreutis; species Choreutis nemorana. The sequence goes on along the minus strand of OX438606.1, from coordinate 8,936,827 downwards.
GTACGGAACCCTAAAAAAAGCTATCTCCATTTTTTTTTAAAAAGAAGTAAAAGTCTTCTATTTTCAAAATATAAACAATTCACAGTAAAAAAAAAATCCTGTAATTTTTCAAACCGTTATTACCGTACGTTTATTTTATAGGTGACCAATCGAGCTAGGAATTTGGAAAATAATAAAATAAAAGTCAAAATTTACGTAGTTGCCGCAAACGGAGTTAAGAGCTTAAACTAGCTGAGTAATAAAGTTTGCATTTGTTAAACCCCGTGGGGAGACGCGGTTATAAAACTTGCTATTTGCACTCTGTACGTAGACACTTAGATATTTCTACCTTCATCTATCAATCCATTTCGAAATAGGGTAATCGTCCTTCCAGCATCTAATGGAAAGCGCATGTACCCTCATGGGGGTATCATTGTGCACATATCGGATACAATGAAACAGGGATTTGTTTAAGCTTATCTCTTTAAGGGTATGTGGGCCTGGTACTTTCTTGTATTTGCCTTTCCGGAAAAGAAAATTTAGAAAAATGTTTTTTTTTAATAAAATTGCAACAATTTTATGGCAAAAACTTTTAGTTTTTATATATATTTATTCCTTTTACTTTATTGAAAAGCATAATTGAATTTAAAAAAAAACTTATATAATTGAAACTAGAAAGAAACGTTAAGTTAGTTAGTTAACAGAAAATGTTTGTTTTAATAAAAGCGACTATGTAATTTTTCATCTTCAATATTTTCCTTGCAAAATAAACATTTAAAAAACCTTCAAAGCTCATGAAGATTCTGAGAAATGTTCACCTTATTTTTTATTTATTCCGTTTTATTTGCCGCTTGGTCGTTATTCAGAATCTTTGAAATAAGAAAAAATTGTCCTCTCCGTCGCAAAAGATGATACTTTTCCCCGCAGCTGGGTACCAGGCTTCCAGACGGCCGTAAAGCTTACAATCATAAAAAACAAAATACGACTAAACATTACAGTATTCGAAATAAGGACGCGCCCGCAAACACGGGAATGTAAACTGTGCAAATTCCATTGTCAAATTTTGTCGTCTCTAACTAGAAGTAACTTGGACAAATTAGGAATGCAAAGAAGATTTTAATGAGTTGTGCCAACTAAAGTTTAGTTTGTATTCAAACTGGTCCCGTATTAGTTACTCGTCTTGGAACACGAAATTTAAGGTTAGTTGGGGAGTTTTCATGTTGTTATTTCGCTGGTAGCTGGTAGTGGGCGGCAACGGCAAGTTATAAGGGCGTCCATACGTTTCGGCTGCAGAGGCTTTGTTAAAGATCTCTAAACAAACTTTAGTCTTCGGCTTACATTACCTCACATTTAATTAAGACAAAGTTTTAATGCGAGGTTTATAACTCTCTTATTCAAAAGTAAATAAAGTACTTACTTGCACTTTATAAATACAGAGTAATAGCAATGTTTCGTAAAATTTATTTAAAAAAGTTAGATTACTGAAAAATTACGAAAAAAAATATTCTGAGGTACAACTGTGTACTTGTGAACTCGTGGGCAAAAAATACCAATTTAGTTATGATTAATGTTATACAGTATTGTATTTTTAAGCTCGCCATTTCCTTCTCTTTTATTTGACATTCTATCGGTTACATCACCAAAAAAAAATTACACGTCTTATATTTTTTTTATGTACACAAAATGGACTTAAACCTCCCCACACTTCACCTGGACTATAAATAAGAATAGATTGACAATTTATTCATCAAAATCGGTTCATTAGTTCAAAAGCAACGGTTGCTACGGTGGAGCATACATAAACACATGCAATCATACATAGAATCATAAAGGCCTATTCATACATGTCACTGATGGCACAGTTCCGGCACCGTGTTAAATTATTGTCTCATATATTTACTATGAACGCAATAAGACAATTCAGTGTCAGTGACGACGCAGTACTCTCAGTGACGGTACGGCAGCATCACTGAAGTAGAACTTCGGCGATGATATTTAAGGTTTTCACAGAACCGGACGGCCTGAATAAATTGGACGAAAGATTTGTTTAACTAGTAGAGAAAATAATGTTCGATACGAACAATTCCATAAAGGGACATATATTTGATAAAGTTCTTGTTTTTTTAATTTAACGCAATGGCTCATAATTTTTTGCAAATTCCATATTATCGAAAAGGGGCATAACAACAAATTCGTCCACGATGTCTGAAGATGCGTATAGAACTGAATGAATGAAGCCTGACAGGTGTGAATTGAATCACGGGCGAATCACTGTAGCAAACCGTACAAATGCGAATTGAATCACTGCCACATCACTGTTTCACTAAGTCGGTACTGCGCCGGAACTGTGCCGGAATGGTTGCTTTATTGATAAATGTGAATTGGTGCTTATCCCTTCCTTTCTTTTGCTCTTAGCTACCAGGCTATCATAACTTCCCTTGATATTGTTTTATGTGGCATATGACCTATTTTAGGATATAGTAGGCCTTTACTGGAACGCAAGACAGTCAAGAAATCGATGTCAAATTGAAAAATCCCTAGATTAATGATTGGTCTAAAATAACTTTCAATCATTAACCTTATGATTTAAATCATTATATTTCAACATTTATTTATAAATCGATTATGCGTTTGTAATTTGTAGAATAAGGGGATATTTTTATCAATAAAGGCTATTTATTAGATCTTCTTTAACATAGTTTTAAAATCAACGAAACAGATTAGTCTAAATCATAGCCAAACAAACTTTAATTGCGGACTTCAGTTGATGTGTGTTACTCCCATCCGAAACTTAACAAACGAAGCTAGACTAAACTCAATCAAAATCGAATTGTAAACAGCGTTAAAATTATTACAAAGCTCCAGAAATTGCGATCTGAATCAGTTTGTAAACTAGAAGCGGGTTAGCTTTAATGAGGTTTTGGCTTAGGAATTCTCACTAAAATCCACGAAACCAAAACCCTATTGATAATCGAGTTTGACCAAATCGTTTCTTTATTTCCCTTCACATTGCGGAATCCTTAAATGAGGGGTTATTAAGAAAAACTTTTCACAACACACAACAAATTTTCTTAAAAAACACCAAACGGGCATCGTCATTCAAAGGAATTAGCCACAATAAAAACCTGTCTAAACTTTGACAACAAACAAAGTAAACGAATTCTGGTTTTGCTCTAAAAGACCTCTTACAATTCATGAAGTCCTGGTGGGATATTAACTTTTTACTGACGTAACGAATTTAATTAAAACCAGGCAATCATCACGTAGAGAGTACAGGCGTGTAGAACATCTGTTAACATTATTGGCGTACGCAAATAATGTCCGAACCTAATTGGGTAACATTGATTTTTACCATTCGTCAGACGATGCGCTGTTTGATTTACAAATACACTACGTATTTCGTTCCTGAATTGCTTTCGACGTATTTCCTCGTGTTAATTGACCGAATTTTCATCGAAGTTCATACGCTGAAAACTAGGGGGGGAAAGCTTATTTAACTATATAACATCGGTTGTGTTACGACTTTCATAACTGGAACTTTGTGTTATTTGTAAGACGCATTATTTCGCTTTCCGGTCTTGGACGTAGTATAGTTTATACCATATCGTTGCTTAGTTCCTGTGACACAAGTTCTTACGATACTTACTGCAGGACTGAGTCAATGTGTGTGTCGTGATGTGGTTATTATTGTTTTAAAGTATGTATTTAAATATTCTGCTATTTTGAATATTTTTTTCTAAGATACCCCTGAAAAACAAAAATGGATATTGTTTACATAATAATTTCGCTTAACGATCTTAGATCGTAGTGTTTTCATTGTAATTTATACCGTATAGTCGCTTAGCAATTGCGACACAATATTCTTCAATCTTACTGTAAGTCATGTGTCGTGATGTGGTTGTTTTATTATCAATAATGATATACGTACAAGAACTATGACAAAAAACGGATCTGAATCCTGAACGCTGCTTTAAGTATGATAAGTCATCAGTCAATTGATCTATCCACTTTATATTTAAAGCAAAGGAGCAATGTTAGCGGATCCTTTATGTAAGGTTAATCGAAAACAAATCCAGAAACAAAGAGCAGAGGGCGCAACTTGCCGTTTAACCTGTCAATCACGAGATTTATCCCGCAAAACACGTCTTAAATTTCCTTTGGATCATAAAAAATATGGATAGCATAAAAGCCGTTCGCTGTCCGCATTGGTTTGGTTGAGGGAGGTCCGATGTGAAAGCAGGCTTACCGTCCTACATTTTACGAATTACGTGTTTTTCTATCTGTACTCAGTGTTAAGAGCTATGTAGAATGTTCTAGAAGATTTTTTCAAATTATTCTACTGTGAACAAAAATGGTAAACATTGCAGGGTAGGGGTGCGAAATAATTAAAATTGTTGTAAGAGTTTGTATTAGCCACTAAGTTAACTCATTACAAATTATGTTTTATACAACTAGAAGTAAAGTTTTTGTGATTTTTAATTAGAACTTTTTCCTGAAATAATTATACGCCCGTAACTAATTTTTAAAACACTCGCTAACAACATTTTTCGCTGTAAGTTTTTCTGTTTCAAAACCTTAAACAATTTGGTTAGGATTCGCACTAGACGGAATCGATTTGATTATTTTTAAAGGCAATCGTAAGAAAATCTAACAGCTTGTGTAAAAGGGCTTCTAAGGGTAAAATGTTTGGGAAACAAAAAGGTCCGCGATAAAGGCTAGAAACGTAACGAGGTGGCGCCATCTAGCGGTTACAAAACGAGCTATGGGACGCGAAATGTTTCTACTGTCGTGCTTGATTGTACATAAGAAATTTTGGTCAAGTAGTTTTAGAACAAAGAAAATTTGGTTTATCAGTAATTTTTAACTGTAGTTTTGGATTTTAAAGGATTTTAAAAAAAGATAGTCGTGATATTTAGCTTCCAAGTTGACATATATAGGCACAACATTCGTACTTATTTGAGTTGATATCAGGAGTGCAGAATATTAATTAGTGCGAGTATTGAGATCGGCCGGTTCGAGCGATCTCAATTGCATTTTGAATACCAGCCTATATGAGTTATACTCTCACCTCACCTATGAAAGCCTAGTAGGTAGCTAGAATCTGATATAGGAGGGATTACTAATTGCTAATTTTCGTTCTCATCTCTGTCAGTGATTTGATTGAAACTGGTTTGATTGAATGATGTAAGTAGATTCAACAAGGATCCGATTGATTGATTGAATTTTTGCCTAAAATAAATGAAGGTTTCTTTTCTTTAGAGCCATCATGCACATTTCTGTTAGATTTTTAAACTTTTTTAACTTTAATTTTAACATAGTAAATCTTTGTATCCTGGGTTTATCAAAACAGAATGAAATATCTAGACTAGAGAAGTAGGTAACTAGAATAGATATATAAAATTACATTGAACTAAGCGTTCCATTTGTTGGTAGTTTAAAATCAATTTTTTTTTAGCAGCTAAAATATCGTTTTATAATTTTTCTTAAAACACACGTGAAAAGAGTGACCTGAAAGATAAATTTATTCCGAAAAAAACACCAGGAGACCATATGTTCATATCAATATGATCTGGTTATGAAAATATAATCAACGTCTTGTTTTGTTGTGAATGAATTCATGTTCGTAACCATTTACAAAACTTTAGTTAGAACGTGGACGAAGGGTTCGTATTCAACTTTTGAAATTAGACAAAATTCTCACTTCATATTATGTATAAACGCGAAAATTTGTAAATATGAATGGATGTTTGTTACTCTTTCACTCAAAAACTACTAAATGGATTTTAATTAAACTCCACAATCATACAGCATATAGATCAGAATAACATAGGCTATTTTGTGAATTGTCCAAAATATAACGAAAAATGTCAAGTAATTAAAAATCCTATTAGAACCATTTTTGACTAGCTAGCAAAAGCAAGTAAACTCGTATTAAAAATTAAAAACTGAGTAAAAGTTTCTGGCAGCGTGTTTGTGACATGACAGCATTGGTAGCTGCAAAAATGGAATCCTTTTAGGCAATCTAAGCTATTAAAACATTCGAAACAAAATTACTCTGAAATTAAATTTGTTTGTCTCTAGCGCGATGCGGCCTCCATTTGAGGCGTTAGAGGCAACAAATGCGTTTAGATCTTGATTCTTTTTAGGGTTCTGTACCTATAAAGGAAAAAGGGAACCCTTATAAGATCACTTAATGGTCCGTCTGTGTGTATGTCAGCTCGCCAAAACCTTTTGTCAGAAGAACTTAGAGGTAAAGTAAACATTATTAACAAATACAGTCGCTTGGAGATTTGAAAAAATTTAAAGTCAACGCAATCAACAGATATGGCCGTTTATGTTGCATTTCCCATTCATTCGCAAAGGGAATCAAAAACCCATAGGGTACTTCCCGTTAACCTAGAATCATAAACTTTTGTATTAAGCCATATTGACTACTTGTAAAGGGGAAAATCCGAAAACCGTAAGTTTTTAATGATATCATTAAAAATTAAGATAATACGAAAAAAAATCTGGTTTCATTCACGTGATGATAGAACTATCTACATAAATATGTACCTACCTACAAGTTTGTACAGAACCCTCGGTGGGTGTGTCCGAATCGCACTTGACCGTTTTTTTAAGAAACTCCTCTTTAAGAGGAATCATTTGAATGTTCACATACGTTGTTACAATGTTTTTGAATTTATATTTATTTTGGTTTCATCTTTTTTTGTTACTCAAGCTTTTCAAGGCTTTTGTGACTAAAACAGACATTTCCGTAATATTTATCTAAAACATTTGTTTTTCTTTAAAATTTTACATTGTGAAGTAGTAACAAAACCGGCTGAAAAAATGAAAACTACGGCATACATTCGCTAACAAGCGGTACTAGGTCAGCAGAAGAATAGTAGGGTTATTGTAAAAAAAGAAAACAAAAGCTACATGCATAGCAAAATTTAAAAATAGAACGTGGAATGTAAGCGTGAAAAATTACACTGAACAACCTACGGTAGCCACATTTAATTTGAAATTTAGCAAAACGTGTAAGTATTTGCACGTATTGGTTTCATTCTTTAATTTTAAACAGCCGAACGAAAAAACAAATTTCAAGCTGTAGAATTTTAAACTTTGCTATCAATTTAAAAGGTGTCGTTAAGCTACTTGATATCTAAAGTTGTCGTCAAAAGTCAAATATCTTGAAGACTTTCCGCCACCCAGTCTAAAAGATCCGCATAATATAACTTTGAAGAGCCATCAGCAAATTCTAGTACCCTAGTACCTTTCGAAGCCGAACACTTGAGATAATGCATTCCAATGACCTTTTGAAATTCATGAATTAAACTGAGATTTCAATATTGGAAAATACGGCGAGGTTTAAATTGAAGCATTAATAAAATCCACTTAGTTTTTAAATTAAACGTAAAACGCAGGTTTTTATGATTGAAATACTACTTAATTTATATAATAATTAAAACACAAATTTTCCTTATGTAACGTAATAGTATTATAAAAGTAAAAAAAAAAAACGCCTCCATAATCATTAAAAATATCTAACGCCGCGGTAATCTTAGCCCATAACCTCTATAAAAGTTACTTGTGGAGTTTTAATAACGTCGCCCCCCAGAGGGAGCCAGGGTGGTATTAGGTGGAGATTGGGAAGCTCCGGTCACGTCCCGACCCGTTGGATTACTGAGATATTGGCCCAGACTTTCTCCTATAGATAACTCGTACCGCACCTCCAAGATTTATATCCAAGTAAACTTGTTAAAATTAATATAGAAATATATTTTTCATACCGAAGAAAATGAGAAGACTCGAAGCAAAGTTTCTGTACTGTAGTACTCGCGACTTGTATTTTCCATTTCTGTTTTAAGCAACTTAAAAAATATCAAAAATAATATTGACTTCACAGTGTTACAGTTGCGTACTTAATTAACATAATTTTTAAACATGTCATGAAACGTGAATTCAGCGGATAGTTCAATTAATTTTAATTAGCAAATCTTGTTTTAATCAGAATAAAAACTCGTTAAACCAAAACAATTATAATCATCGAGTCATACAAACAATGTTATAATGACTGAATTCAAAATGGCGTATATTTTTGTGTGGAATTAAAATTCCCTACTCGCAGTACTAAAAGGTTCTTTATGTTCGCAAGTCGAGAGCACACGAGCATTTGCGATTTAAAGTCGCATCTGAAAGCACTTTGCCCCTAATTACCCCTAAAAAATTCTACCCCGTATTTAGATAAAAGCATTCCCTGATAGCCTAAGCTGGTCTTGAATGTACGAAATATATTCTTTCTAAGGAATAGCTGAGAAACCATTATCAAATCTTAAGTTAAACCTAGTTTAATATATTTATATAGATTATGACTTTTTTGGGTGAAATCTTTATCAATTCACTTCATCCAATCATAATACAAACACTGGAAGTTGCTTGGTGGGAACGGGAAGTGGCGGTAAAATTTTCTTATTTAATTATTTTCTTGTTTATCAGCGGAATTTAATGTGTAAAATGCTAGTGTTTTAAGCAATGAATGCCTTTAATGCTGTACAAGTGTGGAGAAAGTGAAATACGACGATTTGGCTGCTCTATTCCTCATCTCCCAAACTCAATAAAGCCTGCAGTAACGGTACTAGCATGTTACTGTGGGCGGATTATTGCATCATTTTCATCCTTTCATTGTTTATCTCATCATCATTTCATCCCTCAATATAACTTGACACTGGCAAAGGACTTAAAGTCATAGACGTGATGATGGCAATGCCACCAGAAAAAAAAATCTAACACTAAAAAACTAATATATCAGACCTGACTGATTTTTAAAAAATTTGCTTTTAACCATTATTTACAAAGTAATATTTAATATTGTCTCTAGGTTTATTATAAAGTATCGTAATACGAATAAATAAAGGCAGCCTTATCACCTAGCTTTGATACACAATAGGAATACATAACTGAAAAGAGCATTGTTCCCCATGATCCATGGCGGGCATGGGCTTCGAGAAAATATGAAAGGATTCCCACTAGTATATATCTTCTATACACATACTATCTTCTTATATTTTCCAGACTTCGTTGCCTCGAATTTTAAGGAAGGATATTTAATATAAAATAGATTTAGAAATACATAGCTTATAACTAAAAAGTATGTATATGATTTTTAGGGTTCTGCATGTGGATGGAGAATTTAAGATCTCTTCGTTGTCTTTTTCGCGTAGAAACGAGAATGAAAGGTATTGTAGTAGCTCAGTTTGTTACGTGCCATGGATAACCGACCGACCCGACCCAACAGGTCGAGGGTTCGTGTCTCGTTGTAGCTACCATGTTCCTCAATGAGCCCGGATAGTGGCGACAGATTCGCAACCTTTTATTCTGGGACATAAACATGCGAAAAGCACTGTGTAGTAAACAACTCTGCCAGCCCCTCTCGAGGGACTACGGCGTGAGTTAATGTCTCATGTGTATCGTAGTAGAAATTTGTCGTTATTTCACTAATAACTTATTTCAATAAATATTAATTGATTTTTTTCAAGATTTGATTCCCGTGACGATTATTCTGAATCTATAGAACATCTATATCGTACCTGAGCATTCAATAAAATCTTACAGGAGAAGTAAAAAATACCTCATATTTAATTATTACTAAAATAATTAAATGTTCTATTCATCATATGCCGTTGAGGTCAAAACTAAAAATTACTATTGAGAATGCGCCTTATCGCCTATATAACAAAGTTTAATATCGAAAAACCTATAACAGGTATTTAGGAGCATAAAATTATTATTATGTTTTACAAATTATAAGTTGTAGTAGAAAATATTGTATTCGAATATTGAAAAAAGCAATTACGGAGGTTTATTGCCGGTTTCTTCCCCGTAGAAATAGCATTCCGAACTATTTGAAAGTGCTTATTTTAAATCTATTCTATCTATAAAAACATGTTGACTTTGACATTGGCCAAATAAATCATTTTTTAGGATTTCAATGTAGTATCGACATGTTGTACTGAACCACCGGTTTGCGTGTTAGATTCTCACTTGTCCTGTTTTAACCATGTGTGTTATATTGTATTGGATAGCGCTTATTTATCGTTTTCATACAAAGCCGAGGCAATACCCCAACCAGCTCATTCTCCAAAGGACAATCATCACATCAAACGTTTGACGATTTAAAGCATTTTCCTAAGCTGAAGTCAGCTTAAACTGCATAAACAGCGGTTTTTATGAAAACCCCTTATTCGTTTGGGGTTAAGGTTGAAATTGCAATGTAAGTTATGGCAAAAGGCTTGTTTAAACTAATGGTTAAGAGAGCGAAGAGGAAATGAGGAGCGTTCCTTCTTTGTCTGTAATGAAAACTAAGGGCCACTATTGTAGGGCCAGCAGTTTAGCGTTTTATAGTTCTTCATAAAAATGTCTAAATTTTATTCTTCTTATACATAATGAATGAATGATACATAATGAATGCTGTCTGTTAATCTCGTTGTAACTCAAAAATGGCTTAACCGATTTGATAAATTCTTTTATTACTTTGTTCACTGTAATACTACCTGTATCATGGTTTAAAAGAAGGAAAAACCTAATGATGCAGTCACGTGGTACGAAATTCGTGGGGTCGACTAGTCTCGCCTAATATTAAACGATAACAAATACACAACATAAGCAACACACATACATACACACGTACATTACATACACATACATTAAGACAACATAAACATTTTTTTTTGTAGCTAACACCTGCGACTACGACCGTGTTAAACAAATAAAAGCAATTGTGATTTAAAATAAAAGTATTTTAGGTCATATCTTATGATCCTGTGTATTTAGCGATGATTTTTTCTATAAACATCGTTCCAAAAAAGCAGACGTTGCACCTGATGGAAAGTGACCATCCCCGGGGGACAATGTGTATATTTTATTTACTTCTGGTTTTATAATATTTAGTTCAACATTAGTATCGACTTGACTTTCTTATACCGTTAAGATACTTTTATTGTCAGAAAAAAAATTAAAAATAATCTTTCATTTTTAAATGCTTTAAGTGCGTAGTGCGCGATTTTCGTGGCCACAAGCCGTTGAGGTAAATTCAAGAAAATTGCATGAAGTTTCCCACATTCGCGGCTGATGTATGTACAGAAATTATATCATACCCACCAGCCAGAGTATTATGAAATAACGATTTGGAAAAAGGCTTAACTTTAACCAGGATTGAGGTGTTTGTACCAAGTAATATTCGTTGTAAAAGCACTAGGACGTCATGAAACTAAGGATATAAGGAATTTAAAGAACTCATATTTTCCAACTGTCCCCTCGTCGATTACACGATGACAGATCAACTTTTTTCCCTCTTTGTCGCCCTAGGGGGACAAAGCAGAGTTACAGGTTTGACAACCTCGGTGGCGCAGTGGTGTAAACAGCCGACCGTTACGCTAGAGGTTCCGGGTTCGAATCCCGGCGGGGGCGGGACTTTGTCTTATTTGCAAGACGCATTGTTTCGCTTACCGGTCTTGGATGTTGTATTCTTATTTATTTAGTATATACCATATCGTTGCTTAGCACCTGCGATACAAGTTCTTACGATACTTAGTGCAGGGCTGAGTCAATGTGTGTGTCGTGTTGTGGTTATTTATTTATTTTATTTTATTTACAGATCGGAATAACCCAAATATTTTGATTAAATGTAATAAGGGATTTTATACAACATTATGGGCAAGCAAGAAGAAGGTTCATCTGACGGAAAGTGATACCGCCGTCTTGACACGAAGATGCTCTTGATGTCTGAAACGCCAACAGCACGTAGTGGTAAAAGAGCTATACCTCTCGTGCTGGTAATTACACTAGCTCTCCAATCTTACGAACCGAAATACAGCGAACTGCTTGACGGCAGAAATAAAAAGGAGGGTGGTACCAACCCAGACGATCTCGCACTTAGATCTACCATATGTAGATAGATATTTCTATTGTAATTAAACACACAATAAAGCCGATTCACTTAAAAATTCAGTACAGAAAGGTGCATCAACCGATCTTACTTAAAAAAAATACTGACACATGTCTCTTGTCATACCATACTAAAAGTCCACTCAAATGTCGATTGGGTGGACGTTAGGTGAGAACATTTTCTATCACATGATTGTGTATCCATAAATTATTATATCGATGCCTATATTAAATAAAAAATATGAGAAACGCAAACACACGATGACATTTGTCACCATAACGCACCCGTTAGATTTGACAGTCACATCCATCACAGGGGAATGTTATTACCGCAAATATCTGGAGGATTAAAAAACATATTTCCATGCGTCACGTTGACAGACTTTGGAGACATGTCATAATAAAACAGGACGTGGAAGTGCTGGTCCCGGGAGCGGAACAGTAAATGAAAACGTACGGTTTCATATTGCGTGCAGTAGCGCTGCGATTTTTCAAGTCCTGTTGCAAAATTATGCAAAATATTCTAAATAAAAAAAAATTGCTAGGTATATTTTACCTCCTTCAGTTTTAGATTTGGTATTTTTTATTTTGAAGTCACACAATACAATAAAACATGTTCAAGTCCATGATATTTCCTTATGATCCTAAAGATATTTCTAATAACAGTTAAGAAGATAAGAAAGAAGCTAAGCACAAACATCAGCTTAAAGTTCCTTGTTAAGATAAAATCGCGTGCGAATTTCTCAGCTGACAGCCCGCGAGTCATCAGCGATGAGATCTGGCTGCGTCGAGAATGCCAGCTTAAATTTCCAGTTTCAACCTAAAAGCCATTTATTTTCCTGGAATACGATAATCGGGGCGGACATGACGCGTTGTTAACATTCAGCGAAACACGCTGCATGAAGCAACATCTCTTTTATTTAACTAAGGTGACAGACGCGAGCTTGCTTGATTGTAATAGGATAAAATGTAATGTCTTTTCTTTCGTGGAATAAAGGGACTTCTTTCAGCACAACATGCTGCATGAAGCAAGTTCTATTTACCTTAACCAACGCTCCTTTGGGACGGGAGTTTAAAATCGTTGACATTGACACTTTTTTACCGTTTCCAATGTTCACATAAACGTACGCAGGAGGAAAAATTCCGCGAAAAAGGCACTGTATGACGCAGAGCAGGCAGATGTGGCGAGAAGTAGTGCGGCAAGACCTAACGGTTGCTGACGATGCCATGACAACCACGGCCACTCTGCCAAGAGTGTAACGAAGAAAAAGAACGCTACTGTTACGTCATGTTTATACGAATAAACATTTAAATTGAGTCATTCTTGTAAAGGCTGGGTGTTAGGTGAAGAAATGATAATATCGAGGGTCGGCTCAATACTAACTTTATTTAATAAATTGCTTTGGTTATATAGTTTTCTTAAACATAATTACACAATACACTCGGCATGGTCTTCCGACTAGTTGCCTATGTTTCGAGTCGCCCTAGATTGAGTCTACCAGCTACTGATCAACAGTGGGTATAAACTCTAAGGTCCAGCCCACTCAATGCCCGAAATCCAATAGTTCTCGTTAAAAAGCGTCGAGTTTTTAAAAGCGCTCCTGTGGGATCAAAGACATGGAAGATAATTCGTTTGATTCGAACGCTTTCAAGTTGCCGTAATATGTAGCTGCCATGTTCCTCATTGAGCCAGGATAGTGGCGACAGATTCGTAACCCGTGACACTGAGGCTCAACGCGAAATGCGATCTGTAGCACCTCTACCAACTCCTCTCGACGGATTACGCACTGAGTTTATGAATTTATGTTTTTTTTAAAGCGTTTTTTGTTTATAAACTACAGGGCTTTTTGTTAGCTCCTTCTTTCGACGGCAGCTGCAGTAGCAACGCAAAGTGGAAATACAATCAGCATTGATCATTTAGCTGGATAATTCTCATGATTTATTGAATGCTTCAGAAATCTAGTTTTGTTGATGTAATTACTAGACCAGAAAAATTTTTTCTTTCCATATTTTGTGGTAACATTTTGAATTTTCACCATAACCTCGTCAGAAAAGGCAAATTTAAAATACGGTTTTTCATACAAAACCAGAATGGTGAATATGGTTTTATACCCAAGTATTTGCCCTCTAGTTTTGTACTCTAAAGAGGACGTCGCAGCTGAGAGTTGCTGAGGAGTCTATGGAGAGCTGTTTGCATAATGAAAGAGTTGAAACGGTTAGTTTTTAAACAGACAAAAGAAAATCTAGTGATACCTGGTGTTAAATTTTACCTTATATTATTATTAAATAAATCATTAATTAAGTATAATAACATAAAAAATTAAGGTATACAAAAGACTATTGCCACAATTACCGGTTAACTTATCTGTAATCCGATTTTTACCAAATAAAATTAACTATAAAACAACTATGATGCTTTTTTTGTTTTTCACGTGTAAAATGAATGTGGGGTACAATGAAAGATCTATCTAAATCGTTATCTACAAAATAGAAAACATAAGGTAGAATAGAGAAATTACTCCTTAGAAATTGAATATTGAATAACATTAAAAACCTAATAAAAATCATGTCTACAATGGAGTGTGCACATAGCACTGGCTGCATTTCCATGCTGTATAGCGATGCTCAACCTCTGAGCGAAATGAAGACCAGCGTTACGACTCGTTTAGACAGCGTTTAGACTCACTTTTTTTAGTTTAACATTTAAACCATACCTCTTCGGCATGAGACAAACTTATTGCTTCCTGTAAATTTAATCTTTGTGGTTTTTTGGTAAATAAAAAAAATCTTTTTAAATTCGCTCCTCAAGGACATAGTCTCGAAACCAAAACGCTATATAATAATAATAATAATAATATAGATATTTTGTATACTAGTAAATTAAGTTTTGTTCGATTAAGATTTATGTATTGCTGCTCTGCCCCTTTAGACAGACACCTATTATTCCGCCAGCATAAACGCCAACAGAAAATTAAAATGTATTGAAATGACATTACAATGACGTAAATCGACCGCGAGGAAAGGTCATTTCAATACTTTTTAATTTTCTATTGGCGTTAACGCTTCTGGAAAAATGGCGTTTGCCTAAGGGGCTTTACTATCACTATGAAAAACTATTGACATGATTTCATTTCAGGTGAAAACTTTACCTTGAGTGAAGCCGGTTTCAACTTCAAAACCTCAATGTTTCGCCGCAGACATATTCAGAGGGCGAATTTCAAGTAATTTGTGGGTGAGAGGTGAAAAATCTTCCTTTAGCACGAACCCATTTGCAGGAGGCTGCATCCATGGAGTGCAGCTTCCAGGTGCACTCCCGTAAGTGCAGCGGACGCGATGATTAATGCACACTTTAGTGTTTATCTAAAAAATATACACAAGCGCACAGAGCAAGAGAAACAGTGAACTAAAGCAGATACAGTAGATGAAGACATGTTTTATTTTTCATGTTTAACTCAAACAGACGAAACCATGTCAAACTCAATTGGTATGATAGTAAAATTTGTGTTTGTTTATAAGAATTTTTAATTGGAAGGACCGTTGCTTAGTAACCAGACAAGTTTTGTTCGAACATATAACATTTGGTTTGTTATGTCATGTAGCAGACGCAATTTTTATATTAAATTGAAGGCACGGTGTCAAAAAAGACTAAGAGGAAATAGACATATAGTTTACATATAGTTTCGCATGTTTATGTTGAGTCCCAGTGTGAAAGTTTGCGAATCTGTCGCCACTATCCGGGCACAATGAGGAACATGGCAGCTACAACTTACGGCCACCTGAGACTCGAACTCGCCCTACCACGGCACGTTACAAACTGAGCTTCCATGTCTCCCGTCACATCACATTATTACAATACTACTGTCTGTTTTATAAACTGTGCCTGTTCCGACGTCCACAGTCGCCTTGAACTCTTAAGGATAATAAATGATTTATTATTGTTGAAACTTGCTTTTGTTAAACGAAATAATGGATCTCCGGTGTTTATTACAAGGATGTAGCGTTAAGTTTTAGTCTGTAGATTTTAGACTTGCCGTTGGATAGACAAAGCACAGCCTATAGCCACTTGACCTTTATCCTAAAGCGTGAATTTGTTAGGAAATTCCTTGATTTTAATGTAGAATCGATTTTAATGTCTTCGAGTAACCTTTGCTCTGGATGTGTACTGATGAGAAGTTTCGAAGATAATCTTCGAAATTTCGAAATTAATATTATTTGCGTAGATCGTTTTTTTTTGAAGTAACAAATAGCCTATAAAGTTAAGATCTAGAGTCCTTCACGTTATCTAGACTGAAAAAGGTCCTCATTTCTGGGAGTCAGCATTCTTAAGGTCGCCAAAGGTTGGGTTGTGTATTTTTCAACGTTTTCCACCTTTTGTTTTTTTTTTTTAATTTACGTTTCACTATTTCAAGAAGCAAACATGTCGTTTAATAGATTGCTTTACCTTTTTACCTCGACTTTTGAAGTTTAAAGTGTCAGGTACCAAAAACACGAAATTGGTTTTGAGAAGTTGTAGAGTCAACACATAATTTAATTTAGTTGAAAGCTGTTTGAATGTCAGCGCAAGGACGTTGTACTACTACGGCATGCATGACGTAAACAAGCTTTATATGAAGCGAGCTGTATGAGCTACTTTGCATAGTAATCTTTCCTCGGGTAGCAAAAAAAAAAAACTTTATGCGCATTTTGTACACCTTGTTATTTGATGGAAGTAACAGGATGTCAGAAAAGTTGAGAGTTTCATAGAATGTTCACGTACTTTAAAAGCTATTTAGGTGAGCATATTTTTAAATTTAACGAGCGTTCTAAAACGCAACTAGTATTAATTATTTCTGTTTTCCTGGTACCCGAGCAACACTATTCGCTGGTACGATTTTTTACCGAGATAGAAATAATATAACGCTCGCCGCGCCACGCGCAAATGGCCACATTCATCACGCTGTGGGCACTTCCACCTATGCTTTTATTCTAGACAGCTAAACGGTAGCTCTTAGTTAAAATTTATAAATAAACATATATATATAGAGCTTGCTATGTTTAAAAGTTTTCGAGTATGTAATGCGGCTTTATGAGTGAAGTAACTTTTGCTTGAATCTTCAGTAAAATCTAAGTGAAAGAGATTTATTTATTCCAAGCAACTTTTCGCGTCGAAATCTACCAACCCTTAGTTTTTAAGGTTACAATGAGAATTTGATTGATGATTGAAATTAAAGCTTATTGAAGTGATCTATGAATGTAATCGTTGTTCCATAGTTAAGGACACTTTCTTATATTGCGTGAATTGTCTTTACAATGCACACAGAGGTAATAGTGTAAATTTATTTTCTTTCTTTTTGTAATTTTCGTGTTTTTAATATGAAATACAAATACCGAAAAAATTGCCCTCCATTAAAATAACTTGTTTATTTATGTTTAAATGTGAATTTTGTACCTACATACAAGTCATCATTACGAAACTTTCAATTGAAAATAAAACCTAACAAATAATTTGCAATGTGTAATTTAGTGAAACTTTAGATCAGCAGCGGCATCCGACCGTGTAAAGACTGAAAAAACAAAATGGGAGCTGTAAATTTCCGTACAATTTGTATTTAAATAAAACCGAATTTAGAACAGTTTTTCGTTAATACAGTTTGAAATGTTACCTGAAAGGCGAAAATGTTTCAGCGCATTTTTACCGTAAATTTTTTGGGAATCGTTATTTTGTTTATAAGACGTTTTTTTTAATACATTTTCATGCAAACGGTTCAACTGATGAAAACTGATACCGCCGCTTATTAACGCGACGATGCCTCTGATGTCGTGAAACACCAGGAGCAGCCCCTAAGCGTTGCATGTGATGAGATGTTACACCTCATGTGCCGGATTCGTGATTATAAATAATTCTGTTTTATTTGTTTATAACTAATCACTATTCATAATAATGTATAATCTGTCTTACTTATAAGCTACTAACATTTACAATAAACAATATGATCTGATGTTCCTTTACAATTTAATTAATCATGAAGTTGCTGTACCGTCTCTACTCTCTCAGTTGAATATTAATACATGTCATAGAACTCGTTCGCCAGCCACCTTCTCACTCCTAGTCTACAGGAACAACACATCGTACTGCAACCCCATAGTACGTATGTGCCGTACTTATAATGAGGTCTCAAAATCAAATGGAAAATTGGACATATTTTATAAAAAAACACATTTAAGTCTGAAATTAAAAATAACAACTTAAAAATAAAAAAGTAACATACGCTTTTTACATTAACAACCACGCAGCTGTTCCATTAGTAACTCAAATTATGTAGTGGATCCATGTTATTGGAATACAATTTAGTCATAAGTAATGTTCGTACTTAAACCTATTGGTAAATTGTTTTGTATTCTGTTTGTGTACCTAATAAATTAAAAAAATTAAAAAATTCACAAACATAAAATCTACAAGGACTTTTTTTTTTTTGTAATTACTCGCTAATATTTAATCCTAACAACACAAAGAAATGAACGCTAGAAATCTAATAGTAATAAATAAACAAAACCCGATCTAGGAAAACAGTTGTAAATTTTAATTTAGATTAACAAATAATATTACAATCACCAATGAGGTTTCCACTGATTGATATTCACAATCGAAGCAGTTTTTTTTTTTAAATTTAAAACCCCTTCATCCACGTTCGTAACTAAAGTTTAGTAACTAGTTACGAAACAACACTTTTCCATTTTCATAACCAGAAAATATTGTTGCATGGTCTCCTGGTACTTATTTTGGAAATAAATTACTGTTTTCGAATTTTTCGCTTTTATGGATAAAGCTTTCGTTTTTTTAATCACCTTTTTAATGCTATGTTTAACTCAGATTCTTCAAAGTGCATTCAAATCAAATAACAATAATAACCACATCACGACACACACATTGACTCAGCTCTGCAGTAAGTATCGTAAGAACTTGTGTCACAGGAACTAAGCAACGATAATATATGCATACAATGCGTTTTGCAAATAACACAAAGCTCCGCTCTCACCGGGATTCCAACCCGGAACCTCAAACAAACATACTCATAATAAAGATTGATACGAATTCAATGTTTTCTAACTCTTGAATGAGATATTTCAGGAATTCATCTTCATCACACTAGACTTTACTAGCCGCGTCAAAAATTCCAAATTTTCCAAATTTATTTGTTACCATCTCTCATCCCTTATTGTAACAATAAACTCAAAGTAAAACTGATAATTACAAGACCCTCCAAACCTTTACTCAGTTTCAATCAGTTAATTCTCAAAATATAAAAGGCAGTTAAGTTACCTCTATAAGTACTTGGAGTGGACCAAGATAAGGGAATATCCAAAATTCCCAAAAGAGGTGACCACAACTGTTTCGCCTGGTATTGCTTTTCTATTGATAAAGACCTTAAGGCTCAGGCTTTAAAATTCAAAATGCTTTGCCTCACTAGCCAGGTTTCTATAAGATTAGATTTCGGTGGATACGGTCCTGGTGTGTGACCGACGTTTTGGTGTAGGAAAGAAATAAGTTAATCATATTTAAAAATATCTTGAGCTAGCTTTTAGTTTTAAATATTTAATCTAAAGGCTTATCCTGTTTTGATTTATTTGAGTCGGTTCTTTTTAAATTATATCATACAATTTAGATTTGACATATTAAAATAAAATAACTTGTATTAAAATACTAAAATGAAGGTTAAGCCTCTAATAAGTTTCAATGAAAAGAATTTCAGTAAAAATATTTTGAAAAATGAAGTGAAAGATCTGTATAGTTTGCCATTCTTCCTGTCCGTGAGTCTCGCTTATAAAGTAGTTTGAAGTAAGTGACGTCTTCAAGTTACTGCCTTTGTCATTTTACAGCCAATAATTCACACTTTCACTGTCATTGAATTGCAACCATATCCCTTTAAGAATAAGGTTTATTGTTCATCAATAGGGAATGTATAAATTATGCCAATATCTGTAAATAAGCCGCAGGGTATTCTGTAGTTTCCGCGCAGTGATGAGTTAATTAGAATAGAATTAAATGAACAGAATTCAAAATTAACGTCTCCTATGAATAGAGATTTAATGAGTTATGTCATTATTAGACATGTAAGGTAATCCATGAGTATTTACTGCTTTCCTTTGAGAATTATTTTTTTCCCACGCCTGTTGTATATAGAAATGAGAAGCCTGAAATTTATGATAGTAAAGTAGATTTTTGTATTCATCATTTTTATTTGAGGACGCGGTAGATCAGCTTCTTGGTCAACCGACCGACCCGACCCAACAGGATGAAGGCTCGAGTCTCGTACATTGTAGCTGCCATGTTCCTCATTGTGCCCGGATAGTTGCGACAGATTCGTAACCTGTCACACTGGAATTCAACATAAACGTGCGAAATGCGGTGTTTAACTCATCTGTCACCTTTTCGACTTCATGTATGTTATTTTTATGATTTTAAATTAAAAAAAATATCAAAATTACTGTCTATTTAGGTAGTTATCTCAGAACTGATGTCAAAAATGATTTCTCCAACAAAAAATATTAATTACTGTATGTAACACGTAGGTAATTGATCGATCGATCTGATATTTTTTTCCCGAAGAACCTGTAAGTACTTTTCAATTAAATACAATATAATAATGTTGAAACTTTACAAAGCTAGCTCGACAATGTTCGGGGCATTAACACGGTCATTTGGCGTCGTTGACTCGAACGAATAACACCTTATTCCAAAACTTCTTACTACCTCCGCTATTGCAATTCGGAACAATGTGCGCCGTTCATTTTCCACATCGCTAGCGACAGTTTAACTGCATGGAGTTTACCTGATGGACTTTTTTTGACCTGAACATGAGGTTTAAATTTGAGGTTAGTAACGAAATAAGTCTGTAACAAAGTGACAAAATACATTTAAAAAATATTATCTATTTATATCCAATTGTAATTGCAACGGTCGATAGGTTAAGGAAATAAGTTTATTAAGATGGAAATGCAGGGACTTCTGTGTTAAGAAATGTTCAAACAAAATTTTCCTTGTCTACGTAGTATGCAGACATTTATGCATTCACATAGAAATACAGCTGTCTCCACAACACAGCTCATCCCTATTTTTAGCTCCATAAGCTCATCTTACTTAGCATTAACTTAAGTCATGTTGAGTTAAACAGATTCTCAACCCCCTCCCTCAAAGAGGAGATGGAGAAAGCAAGCATCGAATCATATCAGAATACTAGGAACTCAGGATTAACTAGAACTAAACGGTTCACCGCTTAATCCCGTTGACGCTCGCCCGAAGGTGGGTTACGCGAACTCATGTACTCAAATGGATTTGTTTTCTCTAAGAATGCAGTATAAAGGTATGAACAGCTCTAGGCTTGCTCTCGACTTACTCAAAGCGAACTCACAACTAATTATACAGACGGCTATTGTCACAGCCAGTTGCGAGTGATAACGTTTCAGCGGGAAAATTCTAATTTGTTGGAAAGGTTGAAGCGATATAAGTTTTTTTTTGTAAAGTAAATTTTATGGTCCTCTCAGTAAAAATTTTGTTCAAATTTCCTTAACTTTCATTTTCATCAAAATAAATCTGGAACTAAAAAATTTTAACGTACGTGTAGGTACTAGGACTCCAGTAACTAGAGAATATGCATAAAGTCTTAATTGGCTTTGTACCACACGCTAAAGTGAAACTTTACGCCTCTCATACCGAACTTTGTTGAAAACTATTTAACAGGTAGTACACCGTTTGAAAACATTCCCATAAGGAAATTATGAAACTTCCTGCTACGAGTGACAAAGACATTCTTATACAACTTTTAGTTCTCGATCTTCTAAATCTATAGGAAAGAAGTAGTTGTGATTTGCTTGTAGGTAACATAATTAAAAATATTATAAATGAATATTATTTTATATTTGTAATGGCTACATAATAATTTCATAGCAGCAAGAACGTAGATAATCATCAAAAGGCTAAAATTCTCTGAAATTTTAATCTACCAAACGAATACATCTCAGGAAATTAATTTTCATTTCCAAAGGTATAATGAGAAAAAGCTCTTTTGGGCTTAGCACGTCTCAACTCTTTAGTTAATTAATAACAAAACTTGGAGTAATTAACTGATAATTAGTAACAACCTGTAACCTCAGGGACCAGGAGGGCAGAAGAGCTAAGGAAATTAATTATCCTTAGCAATTTATTTTTTCCCCTCGAGTTATTTGACGCGCGGTAATAAATCTAAAGGTAGGTCTAATTCGCCCGGAACTAGGAGCAATGCAATAAATGCAAAGCATTACATTTTATTGTTGACTATTTATTATGAAGAAAGGTTTTTCATTTGTTTTTAAAAAAGATTTGTTAAGCAACCTTATTAAAATTACCTACATTCATGTTATTCTTTTTAATTTTTTCGCTTAAATATTTTTTAAATATGAGTTGGAAGAGAAGCTCTAGAAATATTATTTAAAGACACAATTACACAAGACACAATTTACATGAAGAAATTAAGTCCAGACATTTTAATAAGTGGGTTGTCGTTATTTGTCAACAGCAATTTTCTCATTATTTACTTTGCCCGCGAAGAAATTGCCGGATTCAGACTGTTCCTGTAGTGTAATGAATATGAACACATTTTCTGTTTACTTATGTTTGTTTGCCTAGTATTATTTTGTTGATGAAGAAAGACATATTTTGAAAAAAGCAACTTCGGAGGTTTCTTGCGGGATTCTTCCTCGTAGAAATAGCCCGGATTGTATAAAAAGTACTTATTTTTAAGTCTGTTTGAATTGAAATATTTTGACTTTGGATTTGAGCTGGATTTCATATAAATAAATTAATAAAAGAAAAGTAAAAACAGAAATATAAACGAGGAAACCTTTGATAAAAAATTCATTGGTTTTTGACAACATGTACCTTATTCGAGACGTGGTTGGTGGGTCGTTTTGTTACGTGGCTTGGATAACAGGCCAAGGGTTCGAGTCTCGGGTTGTCGTAAGCTCTAGCTGCCATGTTTCTCAATGTGCCCGGATAGTGGCGACAGATTCGCAACTACACTAGGGCTCAACATAATAAACATACGAAAAGCGTTGTGTAGCAAGCACCTCGGGCAACCCCTCCCGAGGGACTACGGCGTCAGTTTGGAGGATTATGTCTGCGTTTTTTAAATTTCAGAGCAATTCGAACCTTTTTAATTTCTACTGAACTAACGGTTTATTATTCACACTCGTGACAAGAAGCAAGCATTAAAATTTCAATATAGAAAACGATGGAAATGTATGTATTATGAAATAAATACTTGAATTTCAATGTTCACCTCCGCTTTCGGAGGCAAGAACAGAAAGAATTCTCTGAAACTCAATTGCTTCGAACTCTTCTAATTATTTCCTTTGCCAACTGAAGAAACTCGAGGACTGAAAAATGACCGGTTATCTTCATTTCTCCATTTCCAACGGACCTAATTAATAGGAATGAAATTCTGTAATAGTGGAGTGAAACATAAAGAACTGACGAAACGTCTGCTGAAGTCGACATCAAAACAAAAAAATTGGAAGCTCCTTCAAGATAATAAAAGTAAATGAATCGTTGCAAGTTATAGTATTGGCCTGTTTTACTTGCGAGAGCGTTCGCGCATAACCAAAATCTAGCGGCCTTTCCACTCTAACCAATATTTGAAGATTGATGTAAGAAAGAGATAGGTATTCTTTTCCGAGTTGCGGAACACAAGTTGAGAAAAAAACGAGTAATATACATTTTAGTTAACAACGTGTAACTAGCTCGGCATCTTTATTAACTTGTCTAATGAATTTCATAGGATAGAATAAAACTACTTTTTCTTTTCATTATCATGCTTTTTACCGGTAAAAACTTTTTGTAAATAAGTAATACGAATGTACTTACACACACATAGAGCTGAAATCGTTTGAAAATATTTTGAATCAACAAAAAACATTTTTAGAATACTGCATATTATTAAGCAAGCGTTCAGCACATTTACTACTTTAGTTGCTATATGACAAGTATTTCACCCCAATCTTTATCAATAAACCCGAAACTTTGTAAGGATGTAATGATGAATGGATGTTTGTTACTCTTTCACGCAAAAACTACTAAATGGATTTTAATGAAACTTTAGAATAATGTTGCTTTTACGCCAGAGTAACACTTAGGTTATAATTCATAAATATTTTGTGTGAACTGTCAAAAATATAACGATAAATGTCGAGTAATAAAAAATCATATTTTTACCATTTTCGACTTTATGCGGACGAAGTCATGGGCAAAAGCTATTCTTAAGCCGTGGTGCGGAAAATGAAGCATAGATACTAGCTTAGAGATTGTCTATTTACTCACGACTTAAATAAAAAAAGTCAATTTTGTAATATTGACTACCTTTACCCTTACCGGTCTTGGATGTAGTATTCTTATCAATGTTGTTTATACCATATCGTTGCTTAGTGACTGCGGTACAAAATTATCTTAGTGCAGGGCTGAGTCAATGTGTGTGTCGTTATTATTATTAATACTCTGGAAACACATCCGCTGAAAGAGTAATCCTTAAAGGAACAGAGAAAATAGTTTAAAAATCGTTTTTTAGTGATTTATTTACAAAGAATGTATACACTCGCTGAAAATGCAAAAGAATGCTCTAGATTTTCTCTTTGGTACAATTTTCAGCAAAATAATAATGATGTAGAGAACAATCTCGCAGCCTCGAAAACGCGAATGAATGTTTTTGAAAAGATTCCACGTTGAAATGCAAAAATTGCAAACAGATTTAAATTTGTAAAATGAATGCTCATATTTTTGTTCATTCATTATTAACTTGTTATTTCTTTTCCATCACTTTTTTTCGTTTACTTCCCTACTGAGGAAGCAAATTTGTATTTTTCAAAGTAAAGTTAAATCGAATATTTTTGTAAATTTTTAGGAAAATAAATGGCTAAAACTTCAGATTTCTAAGTACCAAATTTATTTAAATTTTTTAGTATTTAATTCTCAGAATCTTAACTACTTGTTTTAATTATTTGAGCTGAAAATTCTTATTCAAATTCAAAAAGATTGATTAAAATATACTTAAAATAAGTGCTTTCATTTCGTAATTTTTATCAATCATCAATTTGGAATGCTATTTAGTCGGCAAAAACCTCCGTAGTTGCTTTTACAAAAATTTACGAATGTCAGCGCTCTAATAGAATTGTAGAATGTTATGGAAAAATCCATTGGAAATTTGGTACACCCTTGCGAAATTGAGGCTGGAGATTACTGTTTAATATCAAATATTATGCAATGAAATAGCATAATTAAATTTAAATAGCTATAATTCAAGGAAGGAAGCAGTGATGATTTCACATTCAGCGAATCCAGTTCCACGATCAGAACAATTACCAGCGGCTAGAACTCTGTAATGGGAACAGCGCCTCTTATCATTTGAGGGCCAAAGTTAAAATCGCATTACTGAAGCTAACGAGAGGGCTCAGGCGTTAACTTTCGTTATGCTGCCCTAGTCATGAACGATCGAATTGTCAGGATTTTCGGGAGAAAAAGGGTTTTAGGGAAATCGGTACCTACCGAATTTTTATTGATAGGGTTTCGGTTGACTTTTACTAAGTGACACCATTTATTTTGACGATTTTTTTTACTGTATGTAATTTTTCCATTATTTTTAAAGATAAAAATTATCGTTTACCTACATATCTAAGATGTTTTATGCAACTGAACAAGTTTACAAACAAAATGATGAAGTTTTGTCCAAAAAATCGCTACCTGCTGTCGCAAAGAGCGGCCACTATAAAAGAAACCTGTGGGCATATCCTCGCAATTGTTATTGGGTGGTAATTTTGTGAGAAACGTAAAAGGCGAGAAAGAGTTTTTATTGCTCACGTTCGGCGATGATCGTGGGTCCGTGGTAGGGGAAGCGAGCCTGCTAATGAGTGGTCTGCGTGTAACTTTGCAAGAGGGTTTTTCTTACTATTTTCTTAAATTATCATGCTTATCCTTCGCGAGTCTGAGACCCTAGTATTATTATTTAAGAAGCTTTCTTTGGTTAACATACATTTATAAAAATTGTTAGTTATTGAGAAAAATGCAACCAAAATGCTGTAGTTAAAAATTTCATGATTTAAAATCACCATGAACGTTGAGTTTTAAATTTTAATGAAACCTGCAACTACCACAACAGCGTTAGTTCAGGCATAGATAATTTAAAAGCCTTTTCAAAAACTTTTCCTATAACTGCTTACGTAGAAAACTAGAATGAATATATGTTCAGAATGAACAATAAAAGCGCTAAATTTAGGTATTTAGAATATCAAACAACAAAAAGAGAGCCTAAAAATTCAATAACAATTGACATGACATCGACATGACTCCAAAAGGGAAATTTTTCCAAACTTCCAACAGAACAGAGCTTTAATAGCGATTCGGTCCAATGATATTAGACATTCAGAGAGCAGTGATTAGGGTTTAGCGAAGAAAGGCAATCAAAAGTTTGAATCGGAACCAACATAGGATTCCACGTAGAACTTAGAATGGTTAGAAAACACGTAATACTTAATTTTGTCTGCTTTTTTGTTTAATGAAGCAAATTTCACTAATTACAACCTTTTTTCCTTAAATTTTATTTACTATTATTAGCAACATATATAGTTGAATAAAGAAAAACATGGTATTACTGTCCCTCTTAAATGAGACGTGAGTAATATTTGGATCGTGTACAAAATCTTCACAGCAATATTTTTCTAATTGGGCCCATTTAAAAAAAAAATCTAATTAAAATTGATATGAGAACGATATGAAATCTTTGATGCATTAATAATATCCAATGTTTAAAATATGCTCCGAAATCTGTGTTTAATCGTGAACTTGAAAAAAATGGACACTTGTAAAACGACTCTAGATCTATGCGAGTATTAGCTAAGTTGGATCCGGTTGGAGTCGTAATTGAATTTTGATTTTTTTCCCGCGCGTTGATTGGCGCCCAGACAAAGTAGATGGGTTGACTGTTGCCGGTTTATGGTCTCCTGGTAAACTGCTTTTTGTTTTTTAATTGATAGTGCAGCCTGTAAAGGTGTCCCAGGTTTTCGAATCTTGGAACATACACGCGCACACTTAAAAACACAACTTCAAACACATGCACATTTTTAACACCAGTCAAGGCATATAAAAGGGATACCTACATCAAAATCACAATTAAAATAAGATGGGAAAAAGTGTTTTTCACAAACTAACCTAAAAAATCCCAACTGGGTATTCCCAGTGGTAATTTTGGAACTGGGTTTGGGGAAATCTCCACATAGTTTGCGCTTATAACATTCAAGATTTGCTTTCAGGTGCGACACCCATAAATAACTCATTAATAAGAATAATAAATAAATCAGGCTGCCCTTATTTTCTTTTAATGGACCAAAAACATCCCTTTGTTATCCCTTTTATTATCTATACATATAAAATGATAGGGTCTACACTTTTTAAATAAATCATTCTATCCTCTCATTAACCCTATCTAAATATTTAGCATATCTCATAAAATATATCTTTTTCCCTCAAACAAATATCGATGGGTCCGAGTTGAAAGGGATGGATATATCTACAGCTGACCACTTAAAACGGTTTGATAAGGCTTTGAAATTTCTGGAAAACTTCGTGAAAAGGGTAACTTACAACTAGGAAATAAATATTTCGCTGTTAACCCTTGTTCCTTTGAGATAAGGTTCAAATTACTCCGCATCGGATATGTTTTGATAATAAGTAAAGAAGTTTGACAGAAAAACGGATATGTTGTTATAGAAAGCCGAACTGACCGAGAAGATTGATTTACAACGTTAATCTGATATGGTGTGAATATTTTGTACCATGCTATGTAGTTGATGCCCAGCTATGTTCCGGTTTTGCACAAGAATGAATGAGAATATTCAGCTACTAAACTTTTTTTATTTTCATTATAGCAAAAACATAGACTTGAAGTATTTTACGTGTGTGAAGTAATTTTTTATCTTCAAGTTTTGATGAGGAATGAAATGATGAAGACATGAATAATGATAGATGGAATCGTGACGGTCACAATCGTGTTTCTGCAGGCTCTAATAGGTTACTTGGCAGATGAAGAAAAGAGCAGCCAAAATCATCGTATTTCACTTTCTCCACACTTGTAAAACACTACAGATATTCACTGGTAAAAAAACTTGCATTTTACACATTAAATAATGCTGATATACAAGAAGAGAAGGGAAAATAAAAATTCAACTGACATTTCCCGTTCCCGCCAAGCAACCCAAAAAGGTATTTCGGTGTGCGAAAAAGAACCAATGAACCACACTTTGTACTTATAAAAAGATTTTTTTTTTTAATATAGGTCTTAAATGAATAACTATGATTCAATCAGGTCAAAAAGAATGTAACAATTTTTTTTTAGTCCCTAGGAAACAGCAAAACAAAATTTTAAACTTTTCATTAATGTACTGCCGAAAACGCTGTCGGCCATGTTAGATTGACGATTATCTGCGCCCTGACGTATACCGCTAGTTTAACTAGCTTTTGACAGTAATAACCTCGCTTAGTTTTTATTAAAACCATGAATTTCACCAGTTTATATACGGGAAATATAGTAAATTTCATGTTATGGTAACAGTTTTTAGCAATATTTAATAAGTCCACTATCATGACCATATAAATCAACAATGGACTTACGAAGTGTCTGTAATAACGGTGTGACGACACAACATGGCCGAAAGCATTTTCAGTGTTCTTAATAAAACAATTGACGAACTCGGTGGCGCAGTGGTGTAAACAGCCGACTTCTACGCTAGAGGAACTTTGTCTTATTTGCAAGTGTAAGAACGGCCTACGAGGAGACAAGTGAAACCAAGTGCTGGGCGATTAGAAGTGACTTTATTGAGTATAGATCACATAAGTTTATAGTTATTATCTATGTAGTATATACCATATCGTTGCTTAGTTCCTGTGACACAAGTTCGTACGATACTTAGTGCAGGGCTGAGTCAATGTGTGTGTCGTGATGTGGTTATTTTTATTATTGTTATTAATTAAAATCTGCTCTTAATAAAAATAATATGCAGGTATATTTCACTTTTATCCACTGAAATCTATTGTCGATTGAACAAATACCTATTCAGTGGGTACATACTGGTATTAGGCCAGTAGCCTATTGGTATGATCCTTTTTTTATAATTTTTTTAACTTGTTTGCAATGTGATCCTGGTACCGATATCCCTGATCATGCAAATTTAGATCCAGTTAACCGATTTACGCGACGACTGTACTTGTAGGTTTCCTTTCAATTTGATTTAAAAAATACTGGGGTTATGGGATATTTACGTTTTAATTTTAAAAGTGGGGTAATTCATTTGATTTTGAGTCTCCTAGAAAAAAAATCAGGCGGAGGCATCATAGGCTTAGTAAATCAATGTTTTCTTTCAGTGAATCCCTAAAACAATCAATTTGCTTCAGTTGTACAAAACAAGGAGCCTTAACTTCAAAATGTATTTCAAGTTTTCAAGAAAATTTAACATTGATATTGTAAAACACAAAACCTGCCCCAGGTTGAAAGATAAATAAAGCAAGTCTTAAACAAGTTGTAAATTAATTTGATTAATTAGAATTTTGTAAACACGAAACGTTTACGAATAATTCAAATATTTATGTGGAATCAACAACAACAACAGGCAGTGAAAGAAAGATTTTGTTTGCTAGTTCAATACTTGAGAGTTGAGTATTTTTGTGAACTATGTATTTGTAATGATAAAATTATTATTAAGAAGCACAACCTTTAAATTTAAAATTACAAATAAAAGAAGGTTTCAATGGAGTCAAGCTTTTTTCAATTCTTAAGAAAAAGGTTAATAACTTTATCCACCAGGAGTCCAGGATTGATTGAAAGTGGTCGGACGAGACTTCTTTATCTCTCATCACATCACGTTGATGCATAGCTTAGAACAGTAGACATCAAAGGAAAGGTTATTTTAAATGCATCTTTTGTAGAAGCAAAACTTTTTGGTTTTAAAATTTTGTTGAGAGACGCATCCATACACATAGATTCACCCGACTTTATCCGAGTAAAACTATTTTTTTTAACCAGAAAAGGCAAATTTAATCAAAACCGTTTGTGCGGATTAAGATTGGAAAGTTAGTACGCTGGTGGAAAGGTTACCGACGGACGGAGTCACTTTCGTATAAACCCACGGATTTTGTAAAAAAAAAAAAATTAAGTGTTCCGTACTCAAAGGGTAATAAACCCCTAATACTAAGCCTCCGCTGCCCGTCAGCGGGCTGTATATAATGAATGATCATGAGCCATCATGTATCATGAGCCATCATGTATCTCATAAGCTAGAAGTTTTGAAATTTTTAGAGAATGTCTATTTCTGTGGCCGATATATAACAGTTACTAAAAACATAAAAAAAACAGCATATCAGAGAAACGTGATTTTTTCGGAATGTTTGCTTGTGTTTGTTTCTTATTTGAAATTATATAAAAAGTACATAATGTCTTATCTATTAAAACCGGAACCCATCACATGCGAGTCAAACCCACACTTAAGGTTTTTCACATCCAAAAATAATTTAGTAAGAAAATCGTCCCATATTCTTATCCCACTTTGGCAGTAATGAACACGAGAATTTTCCCGGAGATTTCAGATTTTTTTTTTTCTTACGCTTTACAGGTTGTTTTTTTTTCAATCTATCCTTTTTACTAAGCTACTGTTTCTCAGCTATACTTCAAACGAGCCAGGGACGTTATTAAGTTAGCTCACTGATAGCACTTCTGGCGAATCTGGCGACAGGTTCAGATAAAAAGGACATCTTAAACTGATCTGTCAGATTCAGTACAAGCTTGTAACTAAGTCAGCAAAGTGATACAAGAGAAGATATTTACTAACTAAATTGCGTAGTAATAATCAATTTAAAATAAACAGTAAGTTCCAAAAAAAAAAAAAACTTACAATAAACAGAACTTAAACTGACATTAAAAATATACTTTCACACACATTCACAAAGCCTACTATAATATGCAAGTATTATTTAATAATAAAAATATACATAATTCATTCTGTTTTGGGTGTTATGTTATGTGATGCCGTGTTGTTTACATACGTAGGAAATGTTGGAAGGGATTTTTTGTGTTGCGTTTAATTTTGTATCTGATTTAATTGATTGTAATCTGTTTTTATTTTTAAGCAGTAGACGACTTTAATTTCTTGATTCCATATTATCCTGACATTTACATAAGATACGATTTTTTATATACAATTTACTCCTTACTTAATTTTAATATCCACAGCTTAAGTATCATCATTGTTATTTTTTATATTTAATTTTAATTACTAATTAAACAATTTTGTATGGCAAAAACTAGTATGTCGCTTATTGGAAATTGTGTCCGTTTGTATAATAAAATACCAAGAAATGTCAGATATGAAATTTAAGCAATATGTTAAACAAATTTTGATTAAAAGGCTTACTATAAAATTCAAAATTATGTAGAGGATAAAGATATATGGAAGTTATTTAATTAGCTGCATAGGTTTATGTTATTGACAGTTAGGAGTGTAGAATTATTATGTTGAAAAATTGTAATTTGTAGTATTAGAAAATATTGAAAAAAGCTACTACGGAGGTTTCTTGCGGGATTCTTCCCCGTGGAAATAGCGTTCCAAACCGGTGGTTGTAAAAAACAATTTGAAAGTGCATTTAAGTCTATTCCAATAATAACATTTCGACTTTGAGTTTGACTATGTTCACAATAAATCAGTTTGACTTTGACTTTATTTTTGTTGCACTTTCGTTAGTATTTGCATCAAGTTAAGCAACATAGATAATGATAATAATATTTATTGACTCAGAAATCATACATGGACAATTACTTAATTAAGTGCTATTACAATTTTAATTTTAATTAAGTAGTTCAGACTACAAGTTTGTAAGTTTGCCGTTCTTATTGAGACGTGTTAATCTAATAAATAATATCTTCTAGTAACATAAAAATGATGTAATATGCACATGTATAAATAGACTTCTTAAAGCGCTCCCTAGATCTAGCTGAGCTGTAGGGCATTAGGTCTTTGAAAAAGAGTATAATGGAGGAGGCCTTTACTCGACAAGAGGTCCTTAAGAAAACTACCACACATAAAAGAAGAAACAATACAATTTACATTTAGAAATGATAACTAGGGATAGATAAATGGCTAATTATTATATTTAATTTTATCGCTATAAAATTTTGATTATTTTACGAAATTTTTTGTAATTATTTTTACATTAAAAACATGGAATGTTAAATCTTACATGCATCTCGTATCGCGCGCGTGCTAAGCTTGTAGGTCATCGGTTCACCTTGTTAGGCTCGCTTGAACTAATGTAGAGTTTATTAGATTCAAATAAATTAATAACAAAACCAATATAAAGTGGATGGCTCTCGTCAAAAATAAAGAGTCATTCAAATTTCAATAACTCCAGCATCAGACAAATTAGAATTTAATATTGGAATATTAAATAATAATGAGTCCGTTCAACGGTTTGGAACAATTGTATCATTCAATGTTTTTTAATTCAATTTACAATTCAATATTTTGATACGTGGATATGTTGTCAAATTGGAATGCGATGAAAAGGCAATTAAGCGTTCATTACAGTTTATATCGATATTTTTGCTATTAAGCAGTTCGCTTCGTTAAGGTTCGAAGGATAATAGCCAGCACGAGAGGTTTAACATCTTAACCTCTACATGGTCAACGGCTCTTGGCGCTGTACATAAAAGGCATCGTCGTGACAATAGGCGGTAACACTTTCCATTAGGGGAACCGTCGTTTTTTTGCCCATGTTTTTTGTTTAAATAATAAACTGAGTTAAGGAATTTTTGGAACATTTTCTTTTGGACTAGAACTGAAGGGTTTTTGTTTTATACACCATTTAAATTATTCGGAATGTCTTTATAATTACTTCATCGCTCTTTCAGTAGGCATTAAATATAAAGGCGGGTTCCAGAACCCAAAAATAAGATTCAATCCATCGTAACAACTACCAGGATTTCATGATCTCATATTATGAAAAAATATTGATAGAACTTTTTTTTCAGGTGATACGGAAAGGTGTGTCTTGTGTCAGCCACTTTTTTCTGCTGAAACACACAACCCATAGGAATTCGCAGTTGCTGTGTCCGATGGCTGCCACCAGTCACAATAACCGCGGTGACTAGAGGCATATTTAATATTTGGCACCCCATTTATTGAAGACAAAGTATTTAAGAAATTTTTATTTTTTTATTCCAGACCAGGCAGGCATTTGACCCCAAACTCGCCTGATGTCAAGCGGCGATTAGGTCTAAGGTGGATCATGCCTGCCCAGGAGAAACCTATTCACTCTTGCCTTAAAGAGGAACACATCGGCAGACAAAGAATTCCACACCCTTGCAGTACGCATAATAAAGGAACTATCGAAGCGTTTAGTCCGGATGGTCGGAATATCTACCACAAAAGGATGCAGCTTCAGCCTACGTCTAGTATTCCGATTATAAAAGGGGGCCGGTGGAATTAAATTGTACCGATAGACACGCAACTTCGCGGCGGTGGCTGAGGTCATGAAAGTTAGCAATATCATCGTCAATCCCGATGACTCTTCGGGCTCGCTTTTCAACAGAGTCTAAAGCTGCTAGCTGATACTTGGCTGAACCATCCCAAAGGTGACAACAATATTCCAAACAAGACCGAATTTGCGAAGTATCGCCTAACCCGGGATAGAACACCAAGCTTCTTAGCCGCCGTTTTGGCTATAGACTCTATGTAGGAGCCGAAATCCTGCAAAATGCCCCCCGTCTCAGCCTGCCTTTCTGGGTTATGGCCCTCTTTGCCCTAGGATAATTAATAGACCCCTGGCGACGACTGTCTCGTGTCCGACACAAGAGACACGTTGGCGAAGTGTCTTAAAGCAGTTCAATTTCAAAATCCAAATAAGATAAAATAAAAGTTTATAACATATAAGGATTATCTTAATTTAAACATTTAAAAATTATTTACAATTTTAATTATTATATCCTAATTTTTATTTTAAAAAATTTGTCCGTCACATCTAAAGCTGCTTTCTATTTTAATAGTTATATATTTACATTTATATCTTGTTAAGCGAGGTAGAACGAATCGATACCGGTTCAGTGGTTTCTCCTTTGTTTTCTTTTATTATAAAGGGTGTTTAATTCGACCACGGGAGGTTTGAATCATTTGAACTCGTTTCCGGGGAGTTTCTGTTTGAAGTTCTTGTGATGCTATTGAAGTTAACTTTACGGTTATTCAAAAGAATAAGGCAACGGTTTAATTTCAAGGTGTATGCAGAATTACTAACCATGAACGTTTGCGTCGTAAGGAACCCTGAAACATAATTAAATCCACCCGATTAAAATTAATTAAGTATCTTCTTTCCTGATTCTGTGTACAAAGGGGAGCAAACATTTATCTTTGCTCTATATTTTCAATTAACCAACACCTTATGCTTTGAAATCTCTTAGCTTTCTTGGGATCCTGGTGTAATTACGCCAAAGACGTTTAGCCTAAATTGATTCAATTTGTAAGTCTTTTGTTACATACAAGGCCCTTTTATCAAATAATATGTTTTTTGCTAAAATCACACATTTTAGATACTAAAAAGTTATTTGTTGTCTTCAGTAATTACTTTTCTCAGTAGCATTTATAAATGACTAACTACTTTCTTAATTTGTATTCCTTAACCATAGGTAAATTTAATTTGGAACATAATTAATGTTGGAAACTTCGTCTGCTTCTAGGAGCTGACGTATTTATTTCTTAAAGTCGAAAAAGTTTTTAGTCTTTGTTTGGTTTCAGCTCTGTTTTTGACGCACGCTCAATTCAACTATGCTCCATTTCATTAACTTCTCATTGTACTTTCACGAACTTATGATGCCCTGGTGCTTTTTAACTAACTTTCTCTTCCCCAGACTTGTTTATTTGCCGGCTAACCCGATTCCGTTAAACTAGTTGGACTAGTTCAATCCAGTGAACTAAACCTATTATTATATAATTCTATCTAATAAAAAATATGAACAAACGTATGTATTAAATGCTTTATTTATATACGGATGTGATTTATGTGTATTGGGTGACTTCTTAACCAACAAAAAAAATTAAATAAATAATTAATTAATCGCGCTTTATTTTAAAAAGAGAAATTTTAATAACTATTAAGAACGAAAATTGCTATTAAGCATTCTTAAAATCATCTCCAATGGTAAATACACTTTACCAGGAAAATAAGTATCGCAAGCAATATTATGTATGTGTGTTAACGAATTTTAGCATTTTTCCAATTCATGTTTATAAAAGAAATAATGATCAAATTCAAAACACTTTTTGAAGCCCCATTCCTTTGAAAGGTCTTTGTTTCCAATTTACTTGTGAGTCGTTGAGAGGCTGGAATGAGTCAAGTAAGTTTACAGCCGACGCCTGAGAGTTCTAACGTGAGGGAGACTCAGGAATGCAAGGTTGGGGGATTCAGGGCTTTGAGGATCATAGGCACAAGGTACAGGGTTCAGCGGTTAATGCAATTTACGCTTATTGGCTTTTGCTTAAACAAATTATGGAATAATAGGATAGGAGGTAGATAGGATAGGAGGTAATTAATGGAACCACACATCAAATTCTTAGTTTATTTAATTGTAATATGAAAATTCTATTCTTTCATTTAATAGAAACAGGGTGGAAACACGAGACATTTTCACCTTCATGTTCTGGGCCGACGAAGTTGTTCGCAAAAGCTAGTGCAAAAAAAATACAATACTAAAGGAATAAATAGCAATTGGTTTAACTTTATTTGTAGAATTATTGACCAAATTATTATTATTAATAATTTCGAATTAGAAGTACGATAAACCAGGGAGATATAATTATTAAAAGTAAATATATCTATCTCGCTCATCAGAACAGGCTTTTCTATGGAAGTAGTATGGCGCCTGTAAATATCGGATCTCTCTGTCTCACCAACTGCTTTGAAGCTTTATAACTTAGTTAATAAGTCTGATATTTGAGAAAATCTAACGAATTTGTTTATATACGTGTTATCGAATTAATCAAAAAACATTGTCATACAACACATTTAGTTTTATATTTTCATAGTTTCGATGTTTCCAAACGGTAAACAAGGATAAATTGTATTGTGTGCCGAAACTTGTTTATCCTTGACTGCTTTGGGATTTGCACAGCAAACTACTTAAGCACTTTGGTGCCCTGGTAAATTTTTGTCTACTGTATAAATCTGCCACTGGAGGTTTTAAAGGTATATTACATATATACATATATATATCATGATTTTTATACCCCTCGTGGCAAAAAAGAATGAGGCACGTGGGCTGTTTAAAAATTGGAGCAACGCCTCAGACAAAAGGACAACCATCCCCGGTCTGGGTCCTGGCTGGTTCAGCCGGTCTCCATTGCCATCCAACGTGGTAATGTTGCCCAGCATACTGGAGATCTTTGGATCAAGCGGGGTTCAGACTGAGAATTTTAAAAACAAAGTTACTGTCGACGACTTACGTCAACTGTCGTCGTCGTCAACTGTCGTTACTCAAGTTTTTTCTTTCATTATTAGGTAAATAATTGTTAGTTTTATTATATTAATTGAAAGTTTATAGAATACGTTATGGTTAGCAGTCATCTTAGCCTATGGACGTTTGCAATGCCAGGGGTATAACGCACGCGTTGCTGACGCTGCCAGAACCTATTTACACCCTTTTAAAGGATTGGCAGTTGGCAAACCATGTCAATGCAATGATTTTATACATAAACATAACAAACTCACGCCGGAATCCCTAGAGAGGGGTTGGCAGAGGTGATACACACCGCATTTCGCATGTTTATGTTCAGTCCCAGTGTGACATGTTGCGAATCTGTCGCCACTATCCGGGCAAAATGAGGAACATGGCAGCTACACCTTACGGGACCCGCAATCGCAATGATTTTGGTAGTTGATATATATTACAATCTTGTTATAACAAACTAATGAAAAGCAGAAGGTGCAGCATCTTTCAATTCTTCTGACCAAACGCTTCGCTTTTAAGTTGCACCACGAATCAACAAAATCCCATGGACTTAGAACGATTCTTGACGTGACGGCACCGGGTCGAGCTCGTGCCGTTTCAAAAGGATTTTTTGAGTAACGTCAATTTCAAATTCTTAAGGAAAATTACTCGGCTTTATTTCATCTGTCGCTCAAGTAATATACATTGAAGATAATTGGGAAATTTATTTGAAATTCAATTGGAGCGAACCCATTCTACTTCCTGTTTTAACTCCAGATCGGAATGTATTAAAATCAAAAACCAAATTCGTTCGTTACCTACGACGTCAGGCACTAAAACGCTTGAAGAAGTTTAATGTGAAACTACTAATGAGTTTTATTTGGGTGCTTTGGCTCTTTTATAGCGAAAAATGTCAAATAGCTTTGACATTTGACGAGTGTCCATAAAAACTTCGCCTTTTCATCATACTAGTATTTATTTTATAATTTTCACTGTTTCGCCATCATCAGCCGAAAGACATGGATTGCTCAATAAAGGTCCTTCAAATGGTTCTGGGCTAATCCTCTTTCTAAAAGATTTTTCTTTTACGATATCATTGACAGGATACAGACTATTACATTACTATATACTACTACTTCTCAAAATTTCGCAAGATGGCCGGCCATTTGGACAGTGAGTGGCTATATTACAGTTTGACCCATCGACGGTGATATTGCAATGCCGCGTAAATACAAAATAATATTTTTTTGAGATTTTGTCCCAACACTGCGACTCCCGTTCACCAGGATCAACAATGGCGTCCTTTCATCGAATATTGAACGAATAATGCAGCTGTGCAATGACGCACAGAATGTACCCGGACACCCGGTAGTCTTGGGGTCCGCAACGAACTTAATCAGAAGAAATAGAAGGTAGTCAGAAACCGAATTCAGACTTCCCTCCCAGCAAAGCGGAGACAACAATTGAAATGGCCCAGAGGACAAAAAACTAAAGGGGACTGATAAAACAAATTAACTAACAATTCTTATCAATTGTTTTTTTTGTAGTTCCCGGGAATGGAACTATTACCAACATAATGCGTTAAATTCAGAAAATAGCCATGATTCTGCCAAAAATGCCTTTTTTATTATATCAGCAGAGCAATCAGTGGCGGCGCTAGACAAAATGCGGGTGGTTGCGACATGAACTTTGTGAGGCCCCCTTTTAATGAAATGATTTCAATTCAAAAAAGTTCAACACACGAGAAACTGTCGAGCTGTTTTGTAGGTCTTTATTACCAGTGTAACTAAATCACTTTCAATCAGGTGAACCTTCTGCTTGTTTGCTCATGTTGTTCATTAAAAACCGGAGTTCCTCAAAGAGATAACTTCTACATTTTTGGCGAGGCCCTGGCCTCCGACGCTTCGCGCCGCCACTGAGAGCAACCATGCTCTCCGCCCACGATCAACTTTATAGGACCGATAATACCCGGGCCGCTTTTCCCTCCTCGACTTATTTACCGATTTTCGTGGCTGACTTTTTTTACATGAGTTTCACTATTACAACCAGTAAATTCCATTTTTCACTTACAAAAGTCTTTCACCGACTATCAGTTTATAATTATAAATCTATTCAACTTTATAATGTTGATTAAATAGATATTTACAAGTGGCGCCCCCGATCTTTGAACTCGCGACCCCTTTATCTCGTGAACCCCTTGAACGGTTTACCTCATATTCGAATTCAAACATTATTTAACCTCACTAAGCCGCCTGCCACAGCCACATTATTTGATTGGTAGGGGTGGCATTGGCTACCAGAAAGATCATCGACCCTTTCAACTAATTCCCTTATGGTCTAAAAAAAAAACCGCCTGCTACGAGCGATCCGAGCAACGATACTCGAGTTATCGTCGGACAAACATTTATTCATACCTACAAGAGACAGATTGCTCCAGTAGACTCCGAAAACTTCACTCGCTTCGCTTCAAGATTGTCTCAATAATTTTCGGGGCACACCCTCCACTCTGTCCCACCACTGCAACACCTGATCACCAGGATCAACAGTGGTGTCCTTTGGTCGAATAATCAAAGAATAATGCAGCTGTTCATGACGCAGAGGCTGCGCCCGGACACCCTACGGGCTGTCGCGGGACCCGCAACGAACTTAATCAGAAGAAATAGGAGGTAGTAAGAAAGCGGTTTTAAACTTCCCTCCCAGCAAAGCGGAGACAGCAATATAAACTCACAAATATTCGAATCAGGTAAACATGACGTAATCAACCTACACAAAGTAATAAATATGCAGATATCCCTTGGCAATGACAAGTTAAGGCAAACACGCATAAACATACACCATTTTGTATGTCACATACTAAATCAAACGCATAACATACAAGTAACGGATTTTTTAAATTAAAATTAGTTAATTCTGAATTTCAATAACTATAACTTTTATCCCTTAACATGTAAATAATTAATTAAAATTACATTGAAAACGTTTATTTACTAATGTTTTAAAACAATTTTAAGGTAAATACTTGAATTTTGACTAATAAGTATAATATAAGAATAATTATAGACATAAAATAAGTTATTTTAAATTGACAAAATTAAAAAAAAAAATCGGTAGAACCCATTGATTTTTTCATTTTAACTATAAACTTGTTGCAAATAAACTTTTAAATTATCTATTATATTATTAAGTTTCCTAAAAATAAACAATGATAAATTCGCACTTGTTTGCGATTACCTTAAGTGTTAGATAAACCGATACAATAAAACACTAATAGCAATAAATAATACGTTTGTTTATAAGTACCTACTGCTCAATTGGCCATGTGACATAGCAAGTACATGGCATAAAATGTCGATTCAAGTTACGAGAGAACGATATTATTTAACCGAAATCAAAAATAACAGTTCTAATGTATTCAATTAAACGATTTCAAAAAAAAAAAAAATAGGGGATAATTTATACAAATTAGTCCCAACATTATCGACGAGGTTTGTCCTTTCTGTACTGAGATGCAATGATGATAATTATTTATTACAACTAAAGAAATTTATTCCATACTTCAGTGCAATTAGTCAGAGTCAGTAAGTGACTCGAGTCGGGATTTCAACATAGGACCTTGCGTGTCACAGCCTGGATTACGACTACTGAAGTTTAGTTAGATAGATCTTAATCGGCACACACCCACGGCAACACTGAATCCTTTTTAAAAATTAAAACCAATATGGCGGCTGTGGTACTCCATACGGCAGAAGAAACAATATTTATATAGTAGAGGTTTTAGTATCTTTTTTGAAATAACATATTGACAATACTTAAAAAAATTTGAACTTTAATTGTACGCGATGAAAAACTAAAGGAACTGAAAATTTAAAAATAATCCATTCTATGACTTGCACCGTATATCGCCTGCTCCAATCTGTACGCCTAGTAGTCGCAACGCCAACTTAAATCAAACCAGTCAACGGTTGATGCGTGATCAGCTACAATGATCGCTGAGATCCTGGTATTCATAGTGTCAGTGCTGTTGGCTTACTGCATCTACTCCTACAAGCAGTTGGAAGCGCATTACAGGGCGAAAGGAGTCAAGTATTTGCCAGGTGTTCCAATATTCGGAAATGCCTTCAAAAGCACCTTCCAAATACAGCATATTCTCGATGACCTCAACGACGTTTACAAAGCACACCCGGATGAGAAGTGAGGTTTTTGTATTAATTTCATTTAATTCTATTTTTTTTCATTCATTTATTTGTTTGCATGACGTCGCCATGAGTGTCGAAATTCGAATGAGCGTAATACGCTC
Source organism: Choreutis nemorana (assembly GCA_949316135.1). Classification (NCBI taxonomy): domain Eukaryota; kingdom Metazoa; phylum Arthropoda; class Insecta; order Lepidoptera; family Choreutidae; genus Choreutis; species Choreutis nemorana. The sequence goes on along the minus strand of OX438606.1, from coordinate 8,896,108 downwards.
TTATCAGAACAAAACCATGAAGAAGTTTAGTGATGTTGAAAATACTATATTAATAGTTATCAAATTAAAATATAGATTAAAACGAATAAAACCAGCGAATGAATTTTTAAAGTCCATGTGTATTAATGATTGAAGTTTACGTATTTAACTCAGGACGCACAGACGCCTCTTGAGTCGCGTGTGACGTCATACGACTGGGATTGATATGGACCTAATATTTGTTTTACTTCTTTCCAGAAACGACAAAAGTGTTGAGGTCACCTACAAGGTCATTTACAACTAAGTACTTTATTCATTCCATTCATTCAATCATATTCATTCTTTCTTCGGTCTTCTAATCATTTCATTAAGCTGTTCCATTAGTAACTTAAATTATGTAGTGGATCCATGTTATTGGAATACAATTTAGTCATAAGTAATGTTTGTACTTAAAGCTATTGATAAATTGTTTTGTATTCTGTTTGCATACCAAATTAATTTAAAAAAAATGCAACAAAATGTTGTTAAGGATGCAGTTTTAGTGTTTTATTTAAATTTTGATGCAAACTTGTGACCTTAAGGGTTGTACCTTAATACTTTAAGCGTGACTCGAAAAAATTTAAAACAATTTTTTTTTTTTGTCGCCTTGGCCCTATGACGTCATTCGCTCGAACGCCTCGTGTACAGAACTGGAAGCTCAACTTTGAACTTTGGAATTTTTTGAGATATTTTATTCTTTCACGGCTTTGTTTCGTTATACTTTTTTTTTAAATTTAAACGAAAAAAAAATCAACGAAACTTCTTCATTAGCATGAGCATCTTCTGGCAACCTTTGTCAGTTGTAAAAATTTGATTGGTGATTTTATTCAAACTAATCTAATTAATTAATTAGTTGTGATGTTAAAATGCTTATTTTCAGGTATGTCTGCTATTTCGAAGGGACACTCCCAGTTATACTGATAAGGGATCCAGAACTAATGAAGAGTATCACCGTCAAGGACTTCGACCACTGGGTTGACCACCGACTGTTCTTTGGCAACGACCCGCTTTTCGGAGAGAGTTTGTTTTCTATGAGAGGTGATTCACTACCATAATTATCATTCGCCTCTTAAAATAACTTAACTAAGTGACGTCATCTGTAAGCTACCTTGAGTTTTACCTTCGATTGCCTTTTGCGACTGCACTTATAAATTTGTATGAATCTTTGTAAAGCGCCTCTAACGGATTCGAGACACACCCGCCACTCTGTCTCACCACTGCAACTCCTATTCACCAGGATCAACAGTGGCGTCCTTTGATCGAATAATCAACGAATAATGCAGCTGTGCAATGACGCACAAGCTGTGCCCGGACACCCTACCGGCTGTCTTGAGACCCGCAACGAACTTAATCAGAAGAAATAGGAGGTAGTAAGAAACCGATTTCAGACTTCCCTTCCAGTAAAGCGGAGACAGCAATCGAAATGGTCCAGAGGCCAAAAACTAAGGGGGGAGACTGTCAGGAGACGTCTGACCGTCAAAACACCTCGGAATGCCACTAACTAACGAGGAATTAATTAGATACTAACCTAAATCTTACACCAGTAAAATTGGTGACAAAACTTTTAAAGGCACGGAAGTTTCCCTTCGTTTTCACAAGATCTAGGTAACGTATTGGTGAGGAATTAATTGTTCATCCAAAATCACGGTAGTATCTATGTTACCTGACGTGTAAAAACTGTATGAAGTCATGGTAGATACTACACACTGATACTAAAAGTCAACTTGTCATCACCAAGATGGCCGCCCGGTGCATTACCATTTCACAAAGCTGAAAAGTTTCTTAATTTGATCTACTAAGAAGGCAAGAGTGAATAGGTTTCTCCTGGGCAGGCATGATCCACAATATACCTCATCGCCGCTTAACATCAGGCGGGTTTGGGGTCTCCCAGGATGTGTTCCTAAAACTTGGGTTGTTTTAATTTTGATTGTGAAAAGTTTTAGCCTTGTTTTAGAACTTTTCGTCACTTACCATAAGTTGAGATTGTACTCAAATAACAGAAATAATAGTTGGGTAGGTAAACAGTACAAGTAGATATCTCTTTTATTGCTATCTAACTTTAGACTGGCCGTAAGCCTCTCATGAGATATGCAGTTCAATAAATCAATTAATTATTTAGTCCTGATTGGAACGTTATGACATCTGCTGTACATCACTCTCTTACCCTGGACAGTAAGATTTAGTGCTTAGGTGTTTTGTAAAAGAGAAATAAAAAATACAGAGGTTTCTTCCCGGTATATTCCCCGACTAAAAATTTCCGAACCGGTGTGGTCGAGTAACTTTTTTAAAGTTGAATTTCATAAGCTTTAGTTTCTTGGTAGAGTTATTTGGTTTTCTTTTGAGTTGATTTTGTTTAACAAATATACGTGCAAATTTATAAAGCGCTCGATGACAGCGAATCATATCTCTCGGACAACATTCTAATTGAAATATTGGCTTAATCAGTGATCAAGGTCAGATCAGGCGAAAGAACTCTATTACTTTGCAGTTGAAGTTCATTTTTGAATGCAGCGCTCTTGCAATTTGAGGAGGATACGTGATATATAAAAATAAATAAATGATTTGACCGCGATCTCTTATAGTTGCGTACATATACGAGTATGTATTGAGATTCTGTAACTGTTTTAAGATGAATAATTCATGAGATATACACTATGTGACATCATGCCAATTGTTTTGTTTCCGATTTCAACCAACAAGTCTTGTGACAGGGTACATATACAGTTATAAACATATAATCTTTATTTTTTCCTAAACGACGAGTGCTGCGGCCCGGAGGCCATAGCAGCTTTACCGTGGCCTTCGTTCCGTATACAATCGATCAGGATTTATTTATAAAGACAGCACAACAAAGCATAGGTACGACCGCCATACCTGTCCGGCTCCCCATCGGGCCTGACAGACCAGGTCGGGAGCTGGACTATCGAGGGACATTTGGGGTTTCCACGCTGAAGGAACTCTAATGAAAGCAATGTCACCTAAGGGTGCCTCTGCCGGCTCAACATCGGCCTGCGTGATTTAGGGGCAATAGGTATCTACCAGCCAAGGGTTACTGAATAAGACCTGGAATAGGAGGTCCCCAACAAAGCACCAATGGGGGGGGTTCCATTGGTGGTTTGATTATCGAGGCAACAGGGGTGGGTCGGAAACAGATGGTCACCTGAATAGCAATGAAATTTCGGGGATCAACTAAGGGGGCTTAGGATGGAGGTGCACACTTCGGCTTAGATTTAACGCATTCATTCGTCGTCAAAGTACCGTGTCAATTTAATGTTTCAACCATAGATCGATGATTGGTAGTCACAGTGCTCCTCAGCTGTGATATTAACCTATGGTTGAAACAGAGTCTTTTAACATAGTCTCTAGTAATCTCACATTTCAATGGCATACTGTCAGTTGAGTTGGCGTGGAGTCGGCATTTTGTCGGTGTAATGAGCCTATACCTATAATTTATCTTTACTAATATTATAAACTCGAAAGTTTGAAAGGATGTACAGATAAATGGATGTTTGTTACTCTTTCACGCAAAAACTACTGAAAGGATTTGAATGAGACTTTACAATAATATATATACATGAGAATAACACGAAGGCTATATTTTATATAATGATTGTGTGAATTGTCCAACATATAACGACAAATATCAAGTAATTAGTAGTCTTTAAGGCAAGTGTGAATAGGTTTCTCCTAGACAGGCATGATCCACCTTAGACCTCATCGCCGCTTAACATCAGGCGGGTTTGGGGTCAAATGCCTGCCTGGTCTTGATAAAAAATACTTTTTAGAACTATTCTTGACTTCTTTTCAGAAGAAGTCGCGGGAAAAGACCAGTAAGCAATATTTGTTTCAGGTGACGAATGGCGTGACATGAGGTCTACTTTGAGCCCAGCGTTTACTGGTTCTAAGATGAGGCTGATGCTGCCGTTTATGGCTGAAATCAGCAAATACATCGTCCAATACTTAACAGGTATTAAAATTAGATTGAAGATATTAGAAAAGCCTTAATCCGAATGATGTTAATTTATTACATAAAGTATCATAGTGTCTCAGGTTTATTATCTATTAAACTGTGAAATTGTTTTTAAAATAAGTCGATGAAAATGCCGGATATTAAACACCGTTCTTACGTGCCATTTTGGTCAAGTTTTATGGATATATTTATGAGAATCTTCAATTCTAATGTCGTGAAATCAATTTAAATATAATTTTGAGATGAATCTTCTATGTGTTCGTTTGAATAATATGCTATTGAATTATTATTTACAGACAGTACTTAATATTAGACCGAATAAAAATATTTTAGATGTACTTACCTCTTCAACGACTTCGCTTATATCAAAAATGCACCTAGAATCGCAATAAAGATCTACGACAAATCACCTGCAGATGTAGTAATTTGAAATTTAATCAATTTCAAAATGCACTATTTAATTTTCTCTTTTGTACAGTATTTTATGACGTAAAGTACTATTTAAATTAAAAATGTTAACTAAGCGTTAGTTAAGCGAAACAATGGGTCTTGCAAATAACACAAAGTCCCGCCTCCACCGGAATTCAAACCCGGAACGTCTAGCGCAGCAGTCGGCTGTTTACACCACTGCGCCACCGAGGTCGTCACCGAGGAGTCTATTCTTAATATTATTTTTTTCCTTCTGATGGCGTTACCATCATCATGGCAATAACTTTGTGGCATTTGCCAGTGTCAACCACTAAAATACCACAAATATCTCGACCATGACAACAATATTCTAAATAACAATGGCCATAACATAATTACAGATCACCAAAACGAAGTCATTGAAGTTGATGATTTAATGAGGAGGTATACCAATGACGTCATAGCATCAGCCGCGTTTGGTCTCCAAGTAAACTCCGTTAAGGATAGAAAGAATAAGTTCTACACACTAGGACAACAGCTCTTCGAGTTCACGTTTACACAGAAGTTCAAGATGTTTTTGATTGGACAGTTCCCGTATATTGCTAAGGTGATACAATTTCAGATCCTGTATGTTCATTCAATTTAATAATCGCTTAAAACTGATTGGACGCATATAGCTACGTCTACCTATTTTTATTTTTAATCGAGCTAATCAAACAAGGGCACCAAATTCGTTATTACTGAGAGGTACAAAGCACATGTAGCATTTTCCGACTGGCTTTTTTATGCTCAATGCTTGTAATTTTGACTTGTGGTCTTTTTCCATAGAAAATAAAAGTGCACGAAGTAATATTTTATTTATCTTTGAATACATTTTGTTTGTCTAAAGCAATGTTTTTTTAGAAACTGGACGTCCAGATATTCGAAAAGAGTTTGCAAAGTTTTTTCGCTGAAATAGTGACAAATACAATGGAATACAGAGAAAAAAATAATGTGGAGCGACCAGATATGATTCAGTTGTTGATGGAAGCTACGAAAGGTAAAAAGACGATAAGTAAAATAAATTAACCAGATCAAGACACACACATTGATGCCCCGCAATAATTATGTGTCATAGGAACGAAACGATATGGTATAAACTTCTTAGATAAGAATACCAGCCAAGACCGGTAAGCGAAACAAGACATCTTGCATTTAACACAAATTATGAGGTCATTTATACAATTATAAATACATTCAGTTCTGATTTACTAACATGACTCTATAGGCTTGTTCTGACGATTATAGTAATATTGTACCTAAATCTCTATGTAAGAAACCTCACATAGATTTGATGGTAAATTTGCTATGTTTTAACAGGAACATTAAAAGCGGAGTCAAACGCTGTGGAAGAAAATATCGGGTTTGCGGCTGTGGATGAAGCACTTAAACCAAGCAATTCAAACAGGCGTAAGTAAAATGTCAATTTTTGAAAAAAGGTTTTAATCAGGGGCCGTGTATTAAAATCCTAAGTGGGTCCATTTGAGAAAAATCTTTAAGAAATTGTTTTAGCTCTCACACTTGTAGTTAATTTTAGATTCGGCGTTAGCTACGCCCCTTATTGAAATAATAAAGTTTTGTCAAGCTATCCCATCAAAATCTAAAATTTGAAGGAAACTTAAATTTTTATTAAAACTTCTTCGTTGATTTATCTTCAAATTTAAAGTTCCATATTTATATTCCGACCATCCGGACTAAACACTTCGATAGCCCCTTCATAATGCGTACTGCAAGGGTGTGGAATTCTTTGCCTGCCGATGTGTTCCCTGACCAATATAACTTGGGCCTCTTTAAGGCAAGAGTGAAGGTTTTTCCTAGGCAGGCAGGATCCACCTTAGACCTCATCGCCGCTTAAAATCAGGCGGGTTGGCGATCAAATGCCTGCCTGGTCTTGAATAAAAAAAAAGTTTTGTTGTTCATATTAATTAAACTTATTAAATAAATATGGCACCATTATCCTAAAAAGGATCGAATAAATTGGATGTCTGTAAAGAAACAATGCTGCAACATTTATTCATAGTCTAACGCATTATTTCTCGATAAATTTATGAGGTTTGGTTTACTAATGTATTGTGAATACAAAGTTTTCGTTTGCGATGAAATAGTTAATAGTTAATAATTCACAATTTTCCGACAGTTTATAAACTGATTAATGGTGTTGACATGACAAGTACATTTGAATTAAGAACGCATTACTCATAAGATTTTTTTTTTCAGAATGGACAGTAGACCAGTTGGTTGGGCAAGTGTTCCTTTTCTTTGCAGCGGGTTTCGAAACATCTGCGACAACTCTGGTGCTGACCATCCACGAAATAGCCCTCAACGAAGACGTGCAGGAGAAATTGTACCAGGAATTAAGGAGCTTCAAGGAGTCACACAAGGATTTGTCCTATGACAACCTCAGCAAGTTGAAGTATTTAGACTGCGTTGTGAATGGTTGTTACTTTTTTATGGATAGTCGTTTTATATGCTGTTGTTTTATTGATTGATCATTATCATAAAACTGGTAATTTATTATTTGTTTATCGCCATTCCGCAATCTCGCGAAAAAAAAATCTAACATAATGTGCAAATCGCTTTACAATATTCACAACTCGATAAATTAATATTCTTTCAGAAACTTTAAGGAAATGGTCACCTGCAATATTTATGGACAGGCAATGCATAAAACCTTATGAACTACCGCCTCCTAGGGAAGGAGGGAAACCCTACAAGGTATAAAAAGTCTTTTAAAATAGAACTTTGACCGACTTTATTTAATTGAAGTCACTCAGTTATTAGGTTTACGAAGCTCTAACTAGTGCTTCGGACTTCGTTTGTGTAGAGTTTGAAATTACGTGAGAGACTTTTACCGCTTATTTCACCCTTTAAAAGATTAAGAATCTACGAAAAAGATCCCATACACAGTGATGGATAAAAATTAAAGACACATTCTATAAAATTGCACACAGCATTTTCTATAGTAGAAAAATAACGATTTTTATTTGCTTCTTGAAAATTATTAAAATAAGATGCTGTCTTCTGTTAAAATTTTCTTATTTTATTGTCTTGTCTTGTATATCAGTGGAATTTAATGTGTAAAATGCTGGTGTATGTCTGTAGACTCTGTAGTACTGAACAAACGTGGAGAAAGTGAAATACGACGATTTGGCTGCTCTATTCGTCATCTCTCAAGTAAATCAATGAAGTTTACCGTAACAATACTAGCGTGTTTCTGTGGCAGATTCATCATTTTATCTATAAATTTCAGCCTTTCATTATTTATCTCATAATTAAATTTTTTATTTCTTTCGTGATCAAAACTTGATAATAAGTTTATTTTGATACTGGCAAATACCACAAAGTTATTGCCATGATGATGGTAACGCCATCAGAAGGAAAAAAATTATATTAAGAATCGACGAGTATATTATATATATAAGTATATAATATTAAGATCGAAGAATCTTTAATTAATATCACAAGCTGTAACCATCATCAAAAGGTATCAGGTTTATTTATAACATTAATAAAATCTGAAGTATCGTTATATCCAAGAGTTTATTGTGTTTAGTCGACGCAGATGGTTTCAGAGCAAATAATAATAATAAAAAATAAAAAAATGAACAATAATAGTAGTGTATAAATAAATTGACGTGGAATTAATGTTTATTTCAATTTCAAATGTATCTTTTACTATCGAAAATATTTTATATGGTTTTTCCACTGTTTAACTCTACATCAAATTTTATGAAAATTTGTCCGGTGGTTTCGTTATGAAAACGAAATAATGATAGACATATTTACTCTTACTTTTATTTTATTAGTATGGACTACCGATCGTCAAAAGGAAATTGAAATTTAAAAAAAATTAACACAAAGGACGCTATCAACCTACTGATTCAATCACAAACTCCAATTTTAAAACGATTTTCGTATTTCGTTTTTGTTGAAGCTTTGCCTGTAAATTTGGGATTAAATAGGATAAAAATATCATTCATTTTTTGTAAATGAAAATTTGAATGGTTTTTTCCATATTTTTTTCAATTAATTAAATGATTAGACTTTACCGAACCGAAAAACTGTGGTATTATTTTGTCGTTTGCACGACCACAGCGAGATACCGAGAGAATAGTTTTGTCCCTTCTTTCTTACATTTATTGCCGACATTCGTTCTCTGTCATCATTTAGAATTGAGTGAGCGTAAATGTAACGATTTAAATACCGGTCAAAATCACAACCCTCCTTTTCGCTTCGCCGTAGTCAGATAAAAATGGCTAAAATCTTACCCTAGTGTAGAGGTGAAACATGGTTTCCTAAAAATGCTCAGTATTCTTTCCTAAAATTGCTGAAGTTTAAGTATTAATGCATGGGGCACATAACCATGGCAGCTCAGTTTGTTACGTGCCTTGGTTAACCGACCGACCCGACCCGACAGGGTTCGAGTCATGAGTTGTCGTACATTGCAGCTGCCATGTTCTTCATTGTGTCGGGATAGTGGCGACAGATTCGCAACCTGTCACACTGGGACTCAACATAAACATGCGAAATGCGGTTTTTAACACCCTGCCTACCCCTTCCGAGGGATCTATTAAGGCGTGGGTTTATGTATGTAGTTATATAAGACGTATGTGTACATGAATATTGTTTTGAAGAAAGACGATACACATTCGAACAATGTGCAAGTTCACGCCACAGCCTTGGCCAATTGAAATGACTTCGCATAGCTCACACATTGTTTTTCATTGGAGGATCACAAGCTGTTTTTTGCAGGTAAAACCAGGGGACATTATCTATAATGTGGTGAACTCAGTTCACTTGGACCCGAAGCACCATCCCGACCCTCGCAAGTATGACCCTGAACGTTTCTCTGATGAGAACAAGCACAAGATAAAACCCTTTACTTTCATGCCCTTTGGAATGGGACCGAGGAACTGTATAGGTAAGGTTTAAAACCTATTAAAAGGATTTCCAGGTGGTAGGATCCACTGGGTTTGTACCACCTTCCTTTCTATTTCTGCTGTGAAGCAGTTCGCTGTATTTCGGTTCGAAGGATTGGAGATCCAATGTTATAACCGGCGGGAGAGGTATCACATATTTACCTCTGCATGGCGTTGCTTAACATTAGGGGCATCGTTGTGTCAATGGGCAGCGGTAACACTTTCCATCAGGTGAACTGTATCCTTGTTTGCCTATGATATTGCAAAAAAAGGAAAAAAAAACAACTTTATTAATAGGGTTATAGATAATATATAATAACCGTGTCTTGTGTCAGACACAAGCCACCAGCCAACACCATAATTCCATATAAATCATTACCAGTCACCGAAAGTAGCGACGGGCAACTATGTGACGCTAGAGGTACCGGGTTCGAATCCCGGTGGGGGCGAAACATTGTGTAATTTGCAAGACGCATTGTTTACCGGTCTTGGATGTTGTATTTTATCTATGTAGTTTATATCATATCGTTGCTTAGTGCCTGCGATACAAGACTATATCTTAGTGCAGGTTTGAGACAATGGGTGTCGTGATGTAGTTATTATTATTATTATGTTGGGTTGGCGCCACTGGACACCGAAACTACAGTTTAATGGTGGTGTGCCATGTCGGCCACGAAAAGTGACTGGTGTCTGACACAAGACATGCGTTTGCGCTGTTCACTTGTCTACTAACTTGTCGAATACATGCATTATTATCTATATATGGATAGGTAATATATTTTTGAAGTGAATGACGTCGCTTCAACCCAATAAAGTGGTAGATTGATAAGATTGTTGATGAGATGTTTTACTTTCTTCTTAGTTGTCATAGCTAATACATATAAAGAAATGAATAACGATAACAAATTGAATATTGAAAAAAAACAACTACGGAGGTTTCTTGCCGGATTCTTCCACGTAGAAATAGCATTCCGAACCGGTGGTAGTAAAAAATTACGATTTGAAACTGCTTATTTAAGTCTATTCGAATAAAAAACATTTTGCCATTGACTTTAAAACGTTGAAATATTTCGAAGAATTATTTTAATTCACATTGAATTAAAAATACTGAATAAAAAGTTGCCATTACAATCTTCAATTCAAATCGTTTATTTCGTAAATATTAAGGTGTTATAATTAAAATAAAGAACTAAAAACATGGTTAATGCAAGGACGTCGCAAAAAATATAAAAACTAAATTGCAATAAAAAATAAATTACATCATATTTAAAAATGTTTAATCATTTCTATGGTCAGTTAAAAAATAACAAAAAGAAGTAGAGAATAAAATTTCTAAGATTTTTTACAAAAAAATAATAATTTAATCTAAAAAAAGAGAATCGCGCCCGTAACGCTGGTTTCCATTTCGCTCAAAGGCCGAGCATCGCTATACCGCGTGTTAATGTGCTATGTGCACACTCCATTGTACATGTTTTTTTAAATGTATTTAAATTATATATTATAGATGTAAATTATATATTTTTTGTAGTAATAAATATATAATTTATAGTGTCCGAAGTTTATTTATTTTTTTATCACTTCCATGGTGAATGTATTACAAATTTTTGCTGCCATACCGAGCGGACCTGAAGCAACCATAGTTAATTTAGTCTCTGGAGCCGCTAACCTAATCAGCAGACATGGGTTTATGAGCAGGAATAATAAGGGAAAAGACGATCGTATTTATTATCAAAGAAGTCTCATGGACATATCCAAATACCAATCAGAGTTAGAATAATTTATTTTATGAATACACCTCATTTTTTTTTTTTATGATTTATGGTGAGGACGTGGTAGCTCAGTTTGTTATGTGCCTTGGTTAACCGACCGACCCGACCCGAAAAGTCGAGGGTTCGAGTCTCGGGTTGCCGTACATTGTAGCTGCCATGTCTATCAATGTGCCCGAGTAGAGGCGACAGATTCGCAACCTGTCACATTGGGACTTAACATAAATATGCGAAATGCGGTGTTAAGCAAGCACCTCTGCCAACCCCTCTCGAGGGACTACAGCGTGAGTTTACGTATGTGTGAGTGTGGTATGTATGTATTTTCTTACGATTCCAGGATCGAGATTTGCACTGATGGAGCTGAAAGTGTTTCTCTACTACCTGATGCTTAATTTCAAGATCACCAAAACTGACAAGACATCCGACCCTATAGTGCTGCTGAACGGTACCTTCAACCTGAAAGCGCGCGGTGGCACCTGGGTAAAGTTTACGAAGAGGGACTAGGAACGAATAAGTGCATATTAATGGTCGATCTATTTGTTTAAATACCTTAACCTGTCGATTCTATTTTCAATATACTTATGGCCGCATCAGTGTGTAATCTTACCTACGACTGCCGCTTGCGACTGCAGTTACAAATTTATATGAATCTTTGTAAAGCGCCTCTAACGGATTTATGAGGAATAAAAAATGCCCATACAAAATCACTGTGGTAATCTATGTTACCTGACGTGTAGGAAAACTGTACGAACTCATTAATAACTGATTATTAATTAGTATGATTACTCCTAAACTTTTTAATTCCTCGATAGTTCTAACTAGGAGTGCATAAAGAATGCAATAAGAAGAAAGTATTTTAAGAAAATAATAATATCATAAACATCGAATTCTTGTTTTGAAATAAATATTTATATACGAAAATAAAATAAATGTTAAGATTCTATTAAAATATATTTTTAGCGAGACTTTTTTTATTCATTTCAACTTATCCCTTACATTTACGATATTTTTAATATTACCCGACATAGTAATAAAAATCATAGAATGATTTTTTCATTTAAATTATTCATTTTTAAATGTTAATCAGTAGCTTTAAAAATGTAAGCCAACAAATAATTAATGAATTAAAACTTTTAATTCAATTTTAATCCTTTTAATGTTTCTTGGTTTTCGTTTTTAACGTGTCTCAGACTTGACCGGGTTATATTGTTTTTTTTTTTGGAACACAAAAAGGCATGTAATAAAACAATAGATTATTACATCATAAATGCGCGTGTATGGATTAATGGATGTTTCTTATTCTCACGCAAAGACTACTGGATGGATTTTAATGAAACTTTACAATAGTATACATCAGAATAAGACATAAGGGAATATAAATATGAAGTTATTGTATCATATTGCTTATTTATATTTGACGTCCTCGGTGGCGCAGTGGTGTAAACAGCCGACTTCTACGCTAGAGGTTCCGGGTTCGAATCCCGGCGGGCGCGGGACTTTGTGTTATTTGCAAGACGCATTGTTTCGCTTACCGGTCTTGGATGTTGTATTCTTATCTATTTAGTATATACCATATCGTTGCTTAGTTCCTGTGACACAAGTTCCTACGATACTTACTACAGGGCTGAGTCAATGTGTGTGTCGTGATGTGGTTATTATTATTATTATATATGTACCCGTGGGAAGCCGGGTTGGGCCGCTAGTAGATGATATAGCTCGCTAAGTAAACATGGACTCGACTTTACTTTACTTGCAGCCCCATATTTATACAAAAAAAACATATGCCAACAGTTTTATTTATACTCCAATAAAATCATTTCTGCTTTCATGAGAGTTAAAGCCAATGATGTGAAAAAATCTTTTGATATGTCGACTGAATATTAAAAAAAAAAAAACTATATTTTATTTATAAATATAAAACGATTCTCGTGTTCGTATTTGAATAAACGAGAAATCGAAAGTCAGTTATTTGCCAATCGACAAGGGATTATTCATAGCATTCCGATCCGATTTCGATTTGATTTATTGCCGAATGTTTGTCGTAAAGCGATGTTTTTGTTACGTTATTGTGTCCGTAAAATATTAATGTTTCAGCTTCAGCTATCAGAATAAGCTTTTCCGTATTTGTTTCGCCTATTCGATAGGCTAGTTGTTAAACTGTTTTATAATTACATTTTCATTTAAAATTAATATTTACATGTTTACGTGAGTTAACTTAAATACACAGTCAGGTCATAAGTATTGTCACACAGTAAAAACTTTTCTTTTAGAATGCTGGCCACAAAAAAGTTTATTGAATTCGAATTTCGAATTGTTCATGAAAATAAAAATGCATACTTTTAAGAATTTTACTCATTTTTAAATATGGAGTGGACGCTTAAAGAAGACCGTGTTGCAGTTATTGCGTCAAATCGTTGCGGTTACGCGCCAATTCAAATTTTTGACATATTGAAACATTTGAATATAACCAAAATATTCGTTTATCTTACCATCAAAGGACTCTAGTGTAGATGACAGGTCAAGAAGTGGTCGCCCACGGTCTGTTAGGACTCCAGCAGTGATAAAAGCTGTGAAGGCGCGAATTCAAAGAAATCCCAAACGTAAGCAGAAACTGTTGGCCCTTCAGATGGGGTTAAGCAGAACCACGGTGAAAAGGGTGTTAAATGAAGACTTAGGGCTTCGGGCATATCGAAGAAAACGAGACATAGTTTGAATGCTCGTCTAATGGACCTGAGACTAAAGAGATGCCGTGCTTTGTTGAAGCGGTACGCGGGGAAAAAATATCGGTAAATTCTTTTTTTGGATGAAAAAATTTTTACCGTAGAAAAGAGCTACAACAAACAAAATGATAAGGTGTATTCTTCACAGTAGTGAAGAATTCCGCGTATCCAACGAGGTCATTTTCCATCCTAGCTCACGGTATGGTTGGGAGTTTCTTATTGGGGCTTAACAGAGGTACCTGTGAAAACGAATGCAGTTGTGAATCAAAAACAGTCCTGACGAACCTTGTGGAACCTGTTTCTCATACCATGTTCAATAACAGGCACTGGGTATTCCAACAAGTTTCAGCGCCAGCTCATAGAGCGAAGAGCACACAAGACTGGCTGGCGGCGCGTGAAATCGACTTCATTCGGCACGAAGACTGGCCCTCCTCCAGTCCAGATTTGAATCCGTTAGATTACAAGATATGGCAACACTTGGAGGAAAAGGCGTGCTCAAAGCTTCATCCCAATTCGGAGTCACTCAAGACATCCTTGATTAAGGCAGCCGCCGATATTGACATGGACCTCGTTCGTGCTGCGATAGACGACTGGCCGCGCAGATTGAAGGCCTGTATTCAAAATCACGGCGGTTATTTTGAACAAACTTTAGTGTCATAAGAATCTATGTTTTGTTAAGTTAATTTTGGTATATAAATGGTTACATAATGAATAAACTTGTTTCAATTATTTTATATTAAACATGTGACAGAATTTATAACCTGACTAGGTGGGTTCAGCGATGGAAATATATATTTATATAAAATATAAATCAGTCAGCTAATAGCGTAATACACGCATTAATAATTTTTTTTTAATCATAAAACATGAAAAAACACGGTATAGTTTATTTTTACAGTTCCATGACGACTTTATTATACAGTAAGTGGTCGCGTCGTGTTCGAGATTGTATTCAAAATAATAAACCTAATCACGACACACACATTCACTCAGTCCTGCAGTGAGTGTCGTAAGAACTTGTGTCACAGGAACTAAGCAACGATATGGTATATACTACATAGATAAGAATACTACATCCAAGACCGGTAAGCGAAACAATGCGTCTTCTAAATAACACAAAGTTCCATCCCCGCCGAGATTCGAACCCAAAACCTCTAGCGTAGCAGAGCTGTTTACACCACTACGCTACAGAGATCGCCAAATCGTGTATTATTCATTAATTAACGGTATTTCAATTAGTATAATTCCCGCGACATATTTGTAGTCTACAATTCTGTTCAAAACACAAAACCGAGATCGAAAATGTCGAACATCAAATATTGTTAACTGATTTGACAAATGTTTTCATATCCCCCTATATACCAACCGCAATACTGCAATAGGAATACAAATTATTTCATACCCTATATCTTTTCTCTTAAGACTCAAATTAATTCATTGATTCGAGCGTTGGAGTTTTAGATTTTAATTGGAGCGATAAATATGTTTTTTTACGTTTTTGATTTGATGTTAGCATCCCTTATTGATTTCTCGCTGGGTTGAATGTTTCACATAGGTACGTTTTAATGTCCATCCGTCTGATTGAAAATTTGTTAATCCATTTAAGGGTAGTCATAGAAAAAATTGCTTATTTTAAGTCTGTTCGAATAAAAACATTTTGACTTGAAGATTCTAAGGCATAGTGAATTAATAGAGCTATGCCAATTTTTTTTAGCGACGAATATTTGCAAATATATCCCCCAAGGGGTTGAAAAGATGTTAAAAATTTGTACGGCTGCCAACAATCCGACTTGAGCAAGTAAATAAATAAATCGTTATATAAGATCCAATTTTCTACTTCTAAGTTTAGCAGATCTTCAAAATAGTTGCTATCCTGGTCACGTTGCGTTCGCGGTATCCACGTGCTTCTAATGTCTTGTTTGGTACCAAGGCATCACGGCCGTCAAGAGTCGAGACTACACTTGAAATATAAAGTGAGTAAATTTTTTTTGTTTGCTGTACTTGAAGCTTCTCAAATAAAAATAATTAAACTGTAATTTGAAGAAAATTGCTGAGACACAACTGCAATATAAAATAAGCTACTTCAATTACATGTTTATTATCTTAAAGGGCAATGGGCAAAATGGGCTCAACTCCAATAACAATGCAATGTAAAGAATATTAAAGGTATTTGTATATACAAGTAAAAATAATTTATTAGGGAGGTGCATGCCAGAGTAAGGTGTGGTTGAGTTACTAGTTTATTAAAATTGTCATTTTTAGCTGAGAAAAATTGGAGTTAATTGATTTGAAACCTCGTTTTTTAGATTTGATTTTTTTATGTGGTATCAAAGACATACACAGACATACATAAATAGAAGGTATACGTAGGTAGTACCTAATTTTGTGATTTAAGATTTTTGGTTGCCGATCGCTCAGCCGCCATTTTTTTTGTATCAAAGTAATTTTTTTTGCTAACTAGTTTTGAAAATTATACTTTTTCGAACACATTTTTATTTTAGACCCAAAAAATTGTATGATATACTAAAAACTTTTACAATTTTAATACTTTCTTTCGTCCACACAGTAGATTCTGGAATGCATCTCGATGAGAATCACAATCAATGAGTATAATCACAATAAATGAGTATTAGCAGACCTTTAATTTGATATTCTTACAAGTTATTGTCATTATTCCATAAATTTATGCAAATTATCTTCCGATTGCGAATGAGTTGAAATTTTGTGTTCACATTTTAGTCATGTGTTTCTATAATGAAAGCCTTTTCTGAAAAAAATGGCTCGAAAAATAAACGTACGTCTCTATAAAAACTTAATAGTTTTAAATAAAATTATTTATTATTTTCAATTTTTTCCTTAAACTCTCAGCTTAGCAAAACAGGAATTTAATGACTTTTTTGTCTCACTCATTATTTAAAAATCTAGTTGTCCCATTTTATTTAGTACTAGGACAGCATAACATCGCCTGATAATTTCCCTCCGTCCACGTTAACTATAAAAAACATTGTACGTACAAGGAAAGCGGAAACACGATCGTTTTCACATAAATAAATTTCCCTATAAAAAGATAGCCGTGGAAGTGTCCGGTTTTCCAGCTATTGCGCAGCGACCCTTAGCAGGACGTATCAGATCCACTGGTCATAGAGACGTCTTATCACCAACTTTGCTGGAACACGATTGGCCAACATATCTTTGCACACAATTCGACAAATCACCACAAATTTCAACCTTAATGCCGGCAGATAAGAGTGAAGGGTGGGAGGCAACGTGAAAAACAAAGTTGGCAGTCGCATACAAGCTTTTATAAGCCAATTACGGGGTTCTATGTCTAACATGATGCTGTATCTCATTTATCTGTACCTAACTTATGTAATGAAGGAACTTTTTTATTACATTAGACATTGCCTTTGTTGGTTCAACCGATAATAAGTTTCTTTCGCTTGGAAATGCAAGCGGATAAAAATATTACAACAGTTTTTTCTTTGTTCAATCTCCAACCGTTCTTGAAAATTATCCGGCTTTCTACTATTATTTCGTGTCGGAGCTTCAAATTATAACGCTTGGACCTTAGTACTGAGTGACTGTTTTCAGACTTAATTTACCTGAGTAAATATTTGATGATATGGAACTTTTCCGCTCTTGGCCGAATTTTCAAAGATTTGTTTTACTTTGTTTGACTTTGTTACAAAATAATGTTTTGGGTATCGTCAAAAATATACTAGGATAACATAATTTCGTCACCTCTGTCAAAAATCTTTACAACTAGAAGAGGGTTAACTTAAGCCGATTACCCAGTGACCCTTCCGTCGCGCATTTCAAACGTAGTTTGTTTGTCCGCACACCCTTGTCCAATTGACATATTCATTTCTTACACGATCCTTTGTAGGTACCAAGGCGGCATAAAGACAAAGACGTGAAAAATGATCCCAATTTTGCGATGTTTCGTCCTGGCATATAAACATTTCCTGCGTGATATCAACTTAAAATCTAGCATACATAGGCATTTTCAAGTGCACACCATCAGCCCCATTCTCTGTTACCATCAGTTGATATTTTGGCTAAATGCTTAGTAATTTTTAAAAATAAATGCATTTAGGTGAGACATGATCAAAAGATGTGGATTGCTAAATGGCAAAGTTGTGCAAGATTTTAAAAAATATATAATCGACCAGTATTCGACAATCCCACCTGATGATGCAGTAGAACAGTACCTACCTACGTTTCAACATCATGACATCTCCTCCAAATAATTCTGATCAGAGCGAACCTGTGCCTCTTGTATCCAGCGGCTCCCTGCAGCCCTGACAAAGTTTCAGCATCATTCGTCCATGCTTAATGATCTTATATATTTATACTCCACGTACGGAGAGGGCGTGGCATCTCAGTTTGTTACGTGCCTTGGTTAACCGACCGACCCGACACGATACGACGAAGGTTCGAGTCTCGGGTTGCCGTGCATTGTAGCTGCCATGTTCCTCACTGTGTCCGGATAGTGGCGAAAGATTCGCAACCTGTCACACTGGTGCTCAACATAAACATGCGAGATGTGGTGTGTAAAACCTCCGCCTAACCCTCTCGAGGGATTAATTAAGGCGTGAGTTTGTATTTTTTATGTCATTTTCTTTGTCAAATGTTGTTATCATTTAAGGTAGATCCGTACATTTACTTCTGAATAGGTTTGCATATATATGGTTACAATAAAAAGTAATGTTTGAAGAACAGCTATCAAGTGGAATATCAAAACTAAAATTCACACAATACAAATCAATCAATTTACAATACAATTAAATTAAAAAGTCAAAACGCTAAAAGGCTATTAAATCATTAGAATTATCTGTCGTTTAGGAAATCATTGGCAGCATATTAGGCTTCTTTGGTTATTGTTTGTATGGAGTTAGCATGTGGAAGTTACGTGCAAACCTTTGTGACCTTCTTGATGTCAAATCATACTCTCCCTCGATCTGGCTGAAAAATAAACTGATTTGAAAAATTCTGATCTTGAAAGAACACTAAGATTAACGTAGGTGCATTATAATTCACATAGACTGAGATTTTGTTTAATTAGGGTTCCGTAAAGGAAAAACGGACGTTGCTCGTCTGTCTGTATGTCGGCCCGTTAATATCATTTTTCTCAAGAACGCAAGGAGATATTAATTTTAAATTTATATTAGATGCTAAAATTTACAGATTCTTGGAGCTGTGAGAAAATCAACTCTCTAAGTCTACACAATCAAAAGTTATGGCCGATTATGTCACATTCCCGATACATTCGCAAATGAAATAAAAACCAATCAGGTACTTGCCGTCGACCTAGCATTATGAATTTTGTTAAAAAGCCACAGACTACTAGTAGAAAATCCTATAACCGTAAATTTGTAGTCTAAATAAAATTTGACGAAAAAAACGGAAAATAATTAAGATTCAATTCTCGAGATGAAAAAACTATCTACATTTGTACTTACATGTTTCTACGGAACTCTCGGTGCGAGAGTCCGACTTGCACTTGACATTTTTCTGTTATGTTTTGTAACTCAAATAAATATATTGTACATAGGACCACTTTATTGTCCACCCTAATCAACTCCTAATATATTTTATTTCCCGTTGACCGTAAATCATTAAAATTTGACAACAAACAATGTAAGGAATAAGGAATGGAGGAAAAACCTGTTTTGTTAATGTTATTTAATTAGTGTTGAGTAAAATTGGTCTTGGTCTTGCAAAAAAGCGAGACCAAGACCAATACTATCCTCAGGCTAGCAAGACCAAGACCAAGACTGAATAAACAAGAACAAGACCAATACCAAGACCGATTATGCAAGACCAAGACCCAATACGTAAGACTCAACCGAAAATTCTTACTAACAGTGTTTATATGAGATAAAATATTTGTAACAGCGTCAATATATGCTTTTCTCAGAAC
Source organism: Choreutis nemorana (assembly GCA_949316135.1). Lineage (NCBI taxonomy): Eukaryota > Metazoa > Arthropoda > Insecta > Lepidoptera > Choreutidae > Choreutis > Choreutis nemorana. The sequence continues at coordinate 8,876,345 of OX438606.1, read as the reverse complement.
AATACAGTAGCCGTGTCGAATTGTCATAAAAAACAAAGAAACTTTACCACTGATAAGAAATTTTATCCAAGAGTAAGTATTCTTTGTCTCCTTACGTCTGGACAACACATGGATAAAATACAAAGGAAACTTAATTTTTCTTTCAATACTTTCGTCACTTGTGATTAGCAAACATCGCGATCGATTCAATAACGAGTCAACTCGATGGCTGCTATGCATTAATTCGTGGGCATCAAATAAAAAATAAACAATAATAAGTTAATTTTAAGCTAATGTAATGTAATTCTAATATTTTCAAACGATGATAATAAAGTTCTAATAATAAAGTATAGTGTTTTACTAGTTAATAATTAGATAACAATAAACAATAACGTTTTAACTATTTGTTTTAAATTTATAGACAGTGGATTTATATTTAGAAATGTTTCTCGATAAAAACTGAATGTTGAAAGAATTTGTTTAAAAATGTTTGTTAAGACCTTATTGCAAGACCAAGACTAAACGTATTTCAGCAAGACCCAGACCAAGACCGAGTGAGCAAGACCAAGACCAAGACCAGACGTATTTGAGCAAGCCCAAGACCAAGACTGAATAAGCAAGACTTGGACAGTCTTGGTCTTGGTCTTGCTTTGCTCATCACTATATTTAATCATGTGTGACGTTTACATACCGGGAAGTTTGTACAGATCTCCCATTGCGCATGACCAAGTCACACTTGGCCGTTTTTTTATTTTCGTATATTACCAACCGCAAACAAACTTACTAATGTGCGAACATCTTTATATTATTAAAGATTTTTTAAAGTTATTTTAACTAAACATTTTTGTTTTGTTTGTCAGATCGATCTACATGTAGCGATTCTTAAAGTTTTTATTTTGTCAGTACTTCCCGCCCAAGACCGATAGTTGGTCAGCGAGTTTTTGTAGATAAAAAATTCCTATAGAAAGCTGGTACGAAAATAATTAAAAAGACTTGAAGCAAAATTGACCCCATTATCGTTCTACATTAAAAAGATCATGGATGGAGAGACAAAATCGGATACTTGAGTTATTGTAACAAAATTCTCAAAAAGTGATTTCAAATTAAAATTTATAACACAATCGAGTGAAATTACTAGGAAAATAACAGGAGGAAAGTTTATGGCATAAAGAGGATTAAACCACGTTGCAATATTCCGGTGACGAGAGGTTGTCATAAAAATTGCAATAAAATAGCAGAAAACGATATTGGAAATGAGTCAGATGATAAAAGTAATAATAATAATAATGTATTTATAAGTGTAAAAGTGTAAAAACAATGAACAAAATAATTATTCAAACCTTATAGGTTATTTTCCACACAGACACACACACGCCTTCGTCCCAAAGGGGTAGGTAGAGACAATGGTTCGCCATACGCAACAATCCTTACATACATCTCTCGCTTCCTCCACATCCATGCATCTCTTCATACACATACGACGGTTACTTCTGACCTGGACTTTACTCAGCACGTCACCGATCTGGTCAAGGTAGTTCTGCCTAGGTCTACCCCTACCTGCCCTCCCAAACATTACCACAATACACAGCTTTCGTACATCTTGACTCATACATCCTCTCTTCATGCCCAAAGCACCTCGATATGCCTTTCTGAATCTTCTTAATTACGTCTTCCATAGTTGAAGTGAGCTTATAACAGGTTAAATTTGGTAATCAAAGCTTGCTATACACAGCGGCAACAGCAGTCGTGGAGTGTGCCTGTTACGTGTTGGATTGCTGATACACGAAATACAAACACTGGATGTTCGGGACTTTTGAATTGATATTGCCCCTGAAATCCCTCAAATTACCTTTTGTCACCTAATCTTCCTCACAAAGATTTAAAAACATAACTAACTTAATGACAGACAATCTCGCGAAAAAGGTTTTACTATGGTGGTGATTTGACATGTCGTTCTAGTGTGTAGTATCCTCTTTACTGAGCAAACTTTGTATATGCACACGCCTATCCATACTAACAGAACCTTAGCCTAACCTTCTTCGTGAAATGGAATGACTATAGAAGATAAATTTAAAACATTGCAATCTATTCTAAACGAATAAAAATTTCATCGAAATAATCGATTAGAAAATGTATTACAAAACAGATGTAATGTAATTTGCATAATTAATTTGTGTTATTAAAAACGCGAACGTGTAATTGTTGAAATTAAATCGTTTGTGAGTTTCTGCGCCATTCGCTTCCAAAAAAGCTCCTAAAACGTATCAAACGGTTTCCGCGTTTAAATCAGCCCTAAAGCTTATAAACCTTATAAATTCCACCCCCCTATTACACGGTCCATGTCCCTCCCCCATCCAATCGCGATCCAACGATCACACTCATTATACTAAATTATGTAATTTTCAATAATGTCTCGGATTTCGCCGTCTCAAAGTATTCGGGCTAATCTGTCGATGTCGAATCGCTCAACGTCTCTGCCACCCTAGTACAAGTTGTACATGAATGTACGGCTTAAGAAGTGTAATTAGGGTTCCGTATTGAAACTGGAAATTTCTGTGGCATAAGTTCTTCGATTTTATTAAGAGCTTTTTACCTGCGATGCCTCCCGCTAAAGTCGTGTTTTGTATTCTTTGCGAAGGTTTTCTCAGACAAAATGTAGCCTTCCCTCTCACCTTAGTCTTTTATAAAAAATTGATGAGTTTTTCCAATATTCCTTTACCCAATATACAAACTTTACCTCTTTAATTTTAATAGAGATGATTAATTAAAAAGTCTTTTCAAAAAGGACGGTTGGAAATTGAACATAAAACTGAAAAGATTTTCACATCGAACATCAAAAGTGAATTGTAAAATAGTCGGAATATCAGTCAGATTTATAAGCGGGCCATGCCATCCAATAAATAGCCTGCTTTGACACAGAGACACAGGCGAATGGCATTTTAAGGAGAATGTTGTATAATTTACAACTGCATGCCAACCCACACGCCGCATTCACTGGCTGCAGGCCAGGATTCTACATAATAAAGCTCTAAAGGCTGTAAGTTTGATTTTAAACGGCTTTGATAACCCTAATCGCGAGTAGTGCAGCCGACAAACATGTCACGTTGAGATAACGACCTCTGTGGCGCAGTGGTGTAATCAGCCAACTGCTGGGTTCGAATCTTTTCGGGGGCGGTACTTTGTGTTATCTGCAAGACGCATTGTTTCGCTTATCGGTCTTGGATTTTATATTAAATCAACATCAAATAATTTTCATTCAAATGGACTTAAATAAGTACATTGAAATCGTCAAAATTATTTTTGGAATACCACCGGTTTCCTAATTCCTGTCTACGGGGAAGAATCCGGCAAGAATCCTCCTTAGTTGCTCTTTTCAATGTCATAATAATCTTTAATTACAATCTTAGCTAAAGCATAAATATTACAAAAATATATATATATATAATATCTACAAATGTCGCAAAAAACCTAAGCCTACTAATAAACAAGTACCTACTTAATTAAAATATTAGTACATCAAGAAAATTTACTACATGAACTACTTGAGTTGCAACAAAGACCCAACTGATAAAAGCTAGCAGATAAATAATATTCTTATCATTATTTATACCATATCGTTGCTTAGTGCGTGCGATACAAGATTATATCTTAGTGCAAGGCCGAGTCAATGTTTGTGTCGTGATGTGGTTATTATTATTAATCATTATTACGGCATATAATAAAACCCGCAAAGTGCATCTCGGATTAGCTCCTAAAAGATGCAGATAAGGTATTACCATGGTACAAGATTAAACAATATCTTATTTTCCCTCGTTTTTATACACTCACTTTTCTTGTTTGTTTGTCGTTCCGGTTGGATTTTTGCAACTCAATTTTGAGGCACTTTCTGATAAGCTAGCAGGCTGAAATTTTCAGGGTAGCTTCAACCCCGATGACAATGCAATTTACAACTATAAAAACGGCTGGACCGATTTTGATAAAATTTGTAGGGAGTGACTTTTGAGGCAGTTCACGATAAGTTAGCAGGCTGAAATGTTCAGGGCAGCTTCAAACCCGATGAAAACAGGAATTAACAACAAAGATAGAAATAATAAAATAATTAATAGTTCTGAGTTTCAGCCCCGTAGGGTTATTTTCTTATTTTAAGGACATTTAGAAAAGGTGTTTTTTAGATTTTTAAATCTATTAATTTAAATTCCTTTAGTAAATAAACAAGATTTCAGACGCAAATTTTTTCAATATTTTATAAGCCGCCAAAAATAGTTCTCATTAGGTTCAGGATCTTTAGATTTACATTCTCATATATTTTTTCACTTTCTTTTATGTTATGGTTTAATCTAAACCAATGTTTATTTTTCTTTGTGACCTGTTTTATTTTAGTATAATGTGTGTGTAACCTTTGTAACTGTTGTGTTCGTCTGTTATAGGCATGTACATCAGTTTCTGTTTATAATAAGTGATTTTTATATGTTTGTGTAATGTACTTGCTGCAGACATCCCTACATAAATAAAATTAAAATTAAAATTTATAGTTCACGAGATAAGGCCCGCTCACACATGGACGGATGGACAGCAAAGTAGCGGAGGCTTAATAGTTGAAGAGTAATAGTGTCCCTAGGTTTACGGAACCCTAAAAAAACTTTTATTCTACCGTACATACCTATTTATTTACGTCATGTGTTAAATTTAATATGCTCTATGGTAAGATTATTCTGTCATGAAACCCTTTGAATTAATTATTAACACAGTATTAATTTTTAATATTTAATTATCCAACATTTGTACATTTGATTGAGATGAGGAATGCATGGAAAAACTCCTGCCTGTCCCTTATATTAGAACGTTTTTGAGGATCCATACCCCAAGAGTGAAAAACGGGACCCATTACTAAGACTTCACTGCACATCCGTCTGTCAGCGGGCTTTTCCGGGCACACCCGCCACTCTGTCCCACCACTGCAACTCCTGTTCACCAGGATCAACAGTGGCGTCCTTTGATCTAATAATCAATGAATAATGCAGCTGTGCAATGACGCACAGACTGTGCCCGGACACCCTACCGGCTGTCAGCGGGCTGTATCTCATGAACCTTGTAAGCTAGACTTTGACCATTTTCAAAAACCATCAACTTCTGTTGCCGCTACAACAACAAATACTAAAAACATTAATAAATTAGAATTTAAAGGTTGCATAGAAACACGATATTTTCGTCATTTTTGGTTAGATCTTGTTTGTTTGCCGAAATTATCTAAAAATAGTATGAAATGTTTAATCTTATAAAATGGTACGGAACCTGTCATATGTGAGTCTAACTCACACTTGACTGTTTTTTTTTTGTCTTAGAAAAAATCGCTTCGGTCGTGGTTCTGTATGAAAGAAAATCTTTTAAACTTAAAAACGTGTATTTCTACGGTGTTCAAATTTGCTAGTGGGAAATAAAAATACAACAAACAAAAATTGCTTTGCAATTTGTGAGCTCTGAGATTGTAGCATGTGATTTATTGCACGCATATTGGCAATTCCGATAATTTTCTTTCAATCTACACACCTCATCAACTGCGCTCATTTGGTTTTTCTGAATTTTCTGTTCCGTTCGCAGTTCAATTCTTTTTGATTCGTTATCACTTCGTAGTATAAAGTCGCTTCCCGCTGTCTGTCCCTATGTATGCTTAGATCTATAAAGCTACGCAACGGATTTTGATGCGATTTTTTGAAATAAGTAGAGTTATTCAAGAGGGAGGGTTATACGTATATAGTATATACACAATACTCGTCGCTAGTTCTGGATAAATAGATGTTATTTATAAAATAAAAATAAATAAATAAATAACCACATCACGACACACATTGACTCAGCCCTGCACTAAGTATCGTAAGAACTTGTATCGCAGGTGCTAAGCAACGATATGGTATATAATAAATAAATAAGAATACACAAAGACCGGTAAGCGAAACAATGCGTCTTGCAAATTACATAAAGTCCCGCCCCCGCCGGAATTCAAACCCGGAACCTCTAGCGTAGCAGTCGGCTGTTTACACCACTGCTCCACCGAGGTCGTGTGCGGCAAAAACTTTTTTTTTTCAAGCTAAAACATTAACAAAATTTCATTAAAATCAGTTTAGTAAATTTTCGACTGCACATTATAAATTGCAAGAGTCCAGTGACACGTAGCTCTTAATTATAAATTTCGCAGGAGTGGTAAAAAATTAATGAACAAAAATTCCATAGGAAAAAAAAGATAATTGTTAATTGAGAACCTCCTGTTTTGAAGTCAGTTAAAATAGCTTATTAGGAAACTTTTCCCCTTCCAAGCACCAGACTATTAAAAAAATGAACCTATTGCCAAATCGGACCTGCTGTTATCTTTATTAACGCTTAAAAAACAACCCATATAGACATTTATTCAATAAAATTATTGTATTTACAGTTGTGCAACACTGATCCTACACGACACAATAAAAATTATGGTGAAAAAAATAATTAACACAGTCAAACTTTTGTTCAATCATTGCACAATCTTCAGTATTATTCCTCCTAAACGTTCAATTGAATCGGTCATTTCAAAAACCTCATAAGGCACAATTTTTTCCAACATGCTTTTTTTTGCTGAAAATGGTTCCTCAAAGGTCAAGTCAATACATTCCTTCGTCTTTGCAGCTTCGACATACATGAGTTTTCAGTATGATTCAGACCGAAAAGCAACTATCATAGCCGAGGAATATATTGATGGATTGATTAAACATTCATTCTGATTATTAAAGAAAATAACAACTTCTGTTTCACTTCCATCAACCAAAGCCTACGATTTGAAAGTGACCATCAATTCAAAAAAATTTACGATTCAAAACAAGTTCAAGATAGCATTCTGGAAGAGCATATGCCACTTTATAACAACATTTTTAGCTGGCCAACTGCAAATGTTGAAGATAATCCAGATGAGAATGATGGAGAATATGATTATGTACCATAAAGATATTAAAACATGACAAATTAATACATGTAAAATGTTAATAAGATTATTTTTAAGTGTAACTCTTAATTATAAGCAATAAAATATTATGACTACGATTTTGTTGGTTAAATTATATACTACTAAACCAATTTCTCGCTAAAAACATAGGTCAAGAAATGTTTTTCAGTTTTTTTTAATCATTTCTGTTAATAAACTGTAAAGATTATGAGCTATTTTAATTTTTTACCTCTCAAATACTAAATTGAACATAAAAAAGTCTTTTAAAACTCAGTTGTTTGTGTATGAAACAGTTTTTATTGATTTCTGAAAAGTTTTGATTTCATGACTTATGAGGTTTTTGAATTGACCGATTCAATTTATATTGTGCAATATTACGAATTGAGTTTAGGGCCCGCCTTAAGTGATAGATGCTTAAAATTAATGAACTCCAGTACTAGGCTGTCAACAAAGTTAAGGATGTAGTAGTTTGAAGCGATGTTCCTACCTAGGTTCAATGATACTTAAGCCACCTACTACTGCGGAGTTTGGACATTAGTCTACTTGCTTGATTTACTACAAAATGGAGTAACTGGGATGGAACAGAGAACAGCGAACACTGTTCATGCTAAAATTCGTTCAATAAATTCTCCGAGATTACTATGCAGTTTTGAAATGCATTTCTCTTTTCTAATTCGATTGGCTTCTCTTGAGAGATTATTTATAACAACCCACTTATGTATTAATTACTCGGTTCACCTAAAGGAAAGTGATATCGTCAGCTTACGACCACCACCAATCGCCACCAATGTGTTCCCCATGCAAAGTTTAAATATGTATACCTCTCGTGCTCGTAATAGGGGATCGGCTATTTTAACGATTAAAATAAATTATACGTTTTCACAAAACGATCTGTGAAAGAAACATTGAAATCGTTGATTGATTAGGATTGAAATTAAAAAAGAGAGTTTTATAAGTTAGAAAGAGATAAAGATACATGATCAAATAAAAGAAAAAAATCGATTTAAATAATTGTTTATTTATTTCTTTATTTGGAGATAAAACAGTGGACAGATTGCAAATAATAATACAAAAAAATAGAAAACATATCACAAACATAAATCTGACAACCATGAACATATCTCACTAAAGCACAATATACAAATACTCAAAATAACGCTACATACACAGAGGGAAAGAACAAACATGATAACAAAGACATATTAAAACACAAAAAAACAATAAATATAGTAGAGCAAAAACCGCTACTGTCACTCTTCCCATCGCAGTGCAAAAAAAAAAAAAGTATATAAAAAATTTAAACCATAAAAATATTTAAATTAAGATAAAACTGATAAAATTAAATTACATTAAACAAACCGTTATGACACCCTAGATAGTTGAAACAAAACTTCTTTCTTAAAATGAGACATGGAAATGAAAATGATATCAAGATCAGAGAAATGTGTATTATAGCTGTCGCACATCCGTCTTAAGGGTCTCCTAGAGCCAGAATTGGTCAAGGACAAGGAGTATGTAGAAAAGGTGTACGCCATGTTCTTTTTTTAAAAGATCTATTTGTGAAAACGTAAATTTTAATTACTTCAAGTGAAATCTTTATATTGTATTCATAGAGTTTCCGATATTCAAACCGAAACTCAGCGAACTGCTTCACTGAAGAAATAAAAGCACGTATTCCTGGCAATCAATCATGTAGACCTTTCACTTGCTAAATACTTACTACTTGTTTTTTATTTTGATGGCGTTGCCGTCATCATGGCAATAACTTTAGCTATTTAGACAGTGTCAAGTAATATTTATTATCAAGTTTTGATGAGGAATAAAATGATAGGAGATGAATAATGAGTCCACCTATAGTAACATACGGTTACTCTAGGCTCTAATAGGTTGCTTGGGAGATGCCAAATCTTCGTATTTCACTTTACCTACACTTGTACAGCACTACAGATTTTCACTGATTAAAACATTAGCATTTCACACATGAAATCGTGTTGATATATAAGAATAGAAAATGAAATAAGAATATTCGAACTGTCACTTCCCGTTCCAGCCAAGCAACATACTTACTACTTATTTTGCTTAGAAAATTAAAACATAAAAGATTAGTTTCATTATAAGCCGCTGATCTATTTTCATATCATAGTCTTACCCGGTTGACAGGATAAGTGACGCGGTGTAACGTTACTAACAAGAATCTGGGATAACTGACTGGCCTTTATGCTTCCCTGGTATATGTCTCAGATAACACCTACAGTTAATCTATGTAATCCTAGTAGTTTGATATTACAGCTTGTATTGTTGTGTTCCTAGTTAAAATAAAAACTCTAGAAAAATGACGTTCTTTTTGACTGGTATATTTTTTTTTTTTTTGTAATTTAACTAAGCCTAGTTGCATTTGATTTCTAAACAAAATTAATGATTTTTAAGGGTTTTAAAGATATATTGTTTATCATACGTAACCCTCCATCTAGCTCGGCTATTTGGCAAGTAAAAGTACAGATATAGAAAGAAATTATGCCACTTCGTTATTTCTCGGTGCTCGCGAAGATACCCGAACGACTATCCGATTATATCAATAAATCTTATTTATTTAATGACGTCTCGTTGCAGAAGACTAGTTCATATACGTTTTAAACCTCTGCAAACACCGCGAACGTTAACTTTCGATCTCTGACTTTGATATTAAAGAACAAAATCCTCAGAACAGATAATCTTCCAGGAGATAGATGTTCATTGATAAAATAGTTATT